>OX463246.1:67447828-68697828 GCA_949820135.1 Sylvilagus floridanus | reverse complement strand
CAAGTTCAATACCAGGGCCACATAATCATTGACTTGATTTTGGGAGAAGACAGTCATTCACATTCCCTAGAGCCATATAAGAACTGGATTCCAGGAGCCCATTTCCTCCCAAAGTAGGTGAACCAGAGGTGGTAAAAGAAATGGGTCCTCTTCAACCCAATCAGAATTAGGAAAAGAATTGATGTAATGGGAAGCCATTTTACCAATTAAGACTTGAAACTAAAATTAATGAGCATCTACTGATTTGTGGCATAGAAATATAATGGAAATAGTGGCCTAGAATAGAAAAGTGTAGAATGGGAAGATTTTCTTTCCATCAGTAAATTTTGGCCACAACACTCCAAGGTATTTCTTAGAGTGATCGAGGTGGTCACTAGTTAACTCATTTCCTTATACTATATTGCTCTGGATATATAGAGGATTCGTGAAAAAGAGATACTAGGATACAAGGGTCCTGAGCAACCTCCATGAAATATCCCAAATTAATAATAGATCAGACACCTCTTAAGCCAGCAGCCAGTACCTCATAGCTTCATATTCTCCAACATGGTCTTCAAGATAGCAACCATGCTCAAACCAGTGTGTTGAACACACAACATGGACCATTCACAAGAGTGAAACACAGAGAAGAGGGGCAAGTGAGGGCCGCTGAGGATGTCTGACTTTAGTTCAGAACAGTTTTATTCCACCCTGTAAATTTGCCTTTCCAAATAAATATTTAAAAAAATAATATTGGTATCTCCCATAAAGAAATCAAATGAATCTGAACAAACGCATGTGTTATTTGAGTACACTTCTGTCTGCCAAATATGATACTGAGGTATCGAGAGCCAAGTTTTCAGAATGCTAACGTTTTCTTCCCCTCATATGGGTTGTTTAAATGACATTCCTCTACTTTACTGAAAACATTTGCTAACGTAATTACTTCAATCTGTTGTTGATTATACTGTCTGAAGTTTACACAGGTTGAAAATGTATCTTCCCCACAGCTTCCCAACTGGAGGTAACTAGTCAGGTACAAACATTTTGTACCTAGACTATGACCCCTAATTTTTTTGTGCAGGTCTCCCTCTCCCTATCCCTGATCGTAGCCATGTTAGAAACAGACAATATACTTTATTAAATTTTATTTGAGGAAATGTTGTCTCATGAATATTTCAGTGTGGGTATGAAATTAAGATGGAATTGGCTGTAATCTTCAGTGCTCATGACATAACACACCTTACTGACTTGACATTATCAGAAAATAAGATGTTGCAAATAAATTTTCCAGATACATATGATTTGTCCAATACAGCCTTACAATGTGTTTAATTTGAAGATTTTGTTTGGAAAACATTTCTAAAACAAATCAAATGCTTCTCTGCCTCTTAAGCATTGGTTTCTTTTTATGATTTTGTGTCATTCTCAATGACTCAGGGTCAACACTGTGAACAACTTATTACCCTGCAGAGTTGTGATACAGATATGCTTTTCATATGAGTGGAGAGGCCCACTTGCCTGCATAAAAATGAACCCAAGCCACTATGATGTTTGTTTATTTGTAGTTCTCATCTGCCTTTTCTCATTTCTCTGCATCTCTGTCACAGTATGACTGTCAGTTGTTGACTTCTTACTGATTCTAATGGGTTTGCTCTTTCTGATATATTGTTTCTAATATACCCTGAACTATGAAGCCTTCTTCCTAGGCTTGTTAAATTGTGTATAAAGTAGTATTGTGAAGGTCAAAGTGGAGATCAGAAGGGCTATACAAATAAAGCACATAAACAATATAGGGATATTGAGAAATACATCTGGTTGCTTATAGACTTTGTATAGTATTATCTTCTGGCTATTTCTCAGCTGAATTCCAGATAGAATAAGTGCCAATAGGAAAGGGAAGTGTTCTAGTGTTTAGATATGTGAGATGGCATTGAGTCATATTTGTTCATGGCATGTTTTTTGTAAAAACATGGTTCACTGGCCAGATTGTGATGAGGGTAAGGCAGATATTGGAAGGGATTTCTATATTAGAAAATGTCTTTTAACATTACTAACCTGTCAACATAGGAATCATATTTCTTATTTTTGATCATTAGACCATTGACACATTAGTTTGACCATTGTTAGCTCCTACCCCAAGGACCTTAGTTAGGGGAGTCTTGTTAATGTCATGGGCATTCCAATTGCCATAAATGTGCACTGCAGAACGTGGCTTTGACCACGTCAAACTCTGTGGTCTTCATAATATGTACAGGATGGCCATATGTTTTGTGGAGGCAGGAGGAGGACTGGAGTCTGCCAGAACTGTCCCCACCAGAGTCAGTTCAGAAAGATGGAAACCTTCCCTGAAATAGGGTAGAAGATAATTTCAAAGTAACTGGGATGGGAATTTTTGAACTCTAATAAATGCCTTTTCTCCCAGACATCTGGTACCACAGGAGTCTGGAAACTGAGGCATCTGAGCATAGTCAAGGGACAGTGACAGAGAACCAAAAACAAAGGGAATAAACATCTTGATTTTAGCCTCCCCTTCCCATTTCTCATCCTAAACAATTATAGAACTCAATAGTCAACAAGGACAACTTCTTAAGTGTGCTTTACCTCCAAGATTTGGAAAGGCCCCAATCAAAGATTTTTGCAGTTTAGTCCATTCACTTTGCTTTTTAAATAAAATTGAAGTTTGTAGTATCTTCTTATTTATTTTTATTTTAAAGGAAGTGAGAGGGAGAAAGAGAGGGAGAAGGAGAGAGGAGAGAGAAATGAAGGGAGGGAGGGAGGGAGAGAGCCAATAGCTCAAATTTGTCTGGAATCAGACAAATCAAATTTTGTCTGAAAATCAAAGAGGGAGAGAGAGCGAGTGAGCTTCCATCAACTGGTTCATTCGCAGATGCCTACAACAGCCTAGGCTAGGCCAGGCCAAAGCCAGGAGCCCAAAATTCAGCCTAGGTCTTCCATGTCAGAAAGGCAATGATCCATCACTGCTACTTCCCAGGGTACACACTAGTAGGGAACCGAAATTGGAAGCAGAGCCAATTCTCAAACCTACACACTCCAATATAGAATTCAGACATCCCAAGCAGCATACACCAAAAATAAAAATTCTTCACATGATTCCCAAGACAGCGCTTTTGCTATCTGCAAGGCTCTTAAGTACCCTTGCTTGTGGATCAGTTGTATACTCAATTAAATTTAAGGAACACTAGCATTAGTTCATACTGTATCTTTATGCAAATATATTTTGTCTGAACAACCATACTGTCACCAAAAGGTTTTAGTGGCTTTGTCCTAAATGTCTGCAAATCCTCAAAGCCTCTTGCACAAATCAAATGGAATATTTAGAAGTTAAATGATTATCAATCAATTATTTGTGTTCCTATACAATTAGTTAAATGCACAGAACCAATTATATACATTCACTTATTTAAGTGACTCATGTGATAGTATTTGAATCAAAGGATTCAAAATTTGGGAAGAAGTATGAGCCTTTCTCCTTTAGTTTCCTAAGCCTACGTATGTGTTAGGGATTATATTTTTTCTACCTGAATTTTTAAGCAACTTATTACTAGCATATCCTATTCTTTGCTGAAATATTTATTTCCATATTTAATTGGGATTATAATGATCAAGGAAAAGAACTACTGTATGCATTTGTGCTGAAACATACAGTTAGAATAAAAGTAGAGCAGAGAACAGAAACAAGTCCAACATTGCAATATATTACATGTGAGACTCAGTAGAGCAGACTGGTTACACACAGGCCTCAAAGCAGACTGTACATATTTGGTTTGGATGTGCACTCCACCATTCACTACATATGTGACTCCAGACAAACTTCCTTAGCTCTCCCATCTGTATGCATATGTTAGTAATATTAACTATCTCATAGGATTGTTATAAATATTAACTCAGTTAAATTTTTATAAAGAATAAGGAATAGTGCTGGAACAATGAAATCTTCACAGAAGCTTTCATACATAAGTTGAAATGAAATAAACTGAAATACAGAAAAAAAAAATTTGAGTGTGTCCTATAAAAAGAACATCAATATGGAGCTGGCTTTTGTTCTAGTGGTTAAAACATCCATGTTCTATATCAAAGCACCAGCGTTTCATACCCAGTTCTACTCCTGACCACAACTTCCTGATAATGCTGACCCTGGGAGACAGCAGTGATGGCTCAACTAATTTGGTTCCTGCCTCCCACATGGGAGACTTTGATTGAATTCCCTGCTACTGGCTTTGGACTGACCTTGTCCAGCCATTGTGGGCACTTGGGGTGGCAGATATGCCTGCCTCTCCCCACCCCCAACACACACACACACAATAAATAAATAAATAGCACTTAAGAAAAAACATTAAGAAAAAAAGATCATTAATATATACTCAACTAGATTGATGGAAGTGATCTGTGATTATAAAATTATTTGATTATCACTTTCTTTGGGGATAAAGGCTCTTTATTTTTTAATTTTATACAATAAATTGTCATATTTTTGAAACAAAAACAAGAATCAAAGTATATAAATATGCATGAATATGTGCAAATACAAACATGTTGAATTGTATCACTGCTTAAAAGTCAGTTTCTCCTTCTGAAAAACTGCAATAATAATTTTACAAGGATATTTTAAGGAATAGGTAATTTATACAAAGGGATCTATTTATCCTTTCATTCACACCCTCACCCTTCCCTAGCTTGATGTGTACAGAGTACAGCAGGGGTTCTCTTGAATTCTGGTCTCAGGTTAGGTTTGGGTACATCTGAGCTCCAGTATGAAGTCATAGGAGAGGAGAATGTGGTTGTAACCTTTCTCTGGCCCCTCTCTTCCAGGTCACCCTACAGGATGTTCTAACAAGGGTCAGAAGGGACAACCTCCCCCAGAACTTACCCCTGAAGGTCTGATAATAGCTCCTCCTGCCTCCCTTCACTCTAGAGTTAAAGGCCTCCACTTTCCTACTAGCCTAGGTTACTTCCCAGTTCCTCGTGTATTCTCTATGCTCTGCCCACACTTTTACTCTGTTTGTCATGAATGCTTCTAATTGGGCTGCCTATCTGTTTCCTGTTGGGGACTGCATAGCATAGAGTTGATGTCTTCTGAAACAAGGTGACTGCCCAGTATTTGCAATGTGAGTATAATTCTATGGGTGAAAAAACAAGTTTAAAGGCTCAATCCCCAGAGCTGGAGTCTAATGATATTCCAAAAGTATAAGTCCTTTGACTTTTCCAGATCCTGATGCCTTGTTTCAGAGAAAAGTGTGTGTGTGAGTGTGTGTGTGTGTGTATTTGTATTCAACTTACAGAGTGCTGACTGTGCCAGGCAATGAGGTATCTTAGTTTTGTCCTTCTCCCTTGTTGACTGTCTTCTTGGTAACCAGAGTTCTTATAGATTCTATCTGTTGTCCTGTCTTAAGTTTTCCCTTGGGATGGCAGCTTCGAGGCTCACTATAACCTAAGCTTATCCTGGCATCAAGATCCAACCCAGTTCTTAACTTCATTAATACTGATAATAATCAAGGGATTATATGTTTTACTGTTGCCATATTAGTTTGTATTTCTTCATGCATCCAGTAAACCAACTCCCTGGAAACTGAGTCCATCTCTAAATCCTACCGTTAATTTTACCTTTAGTACACAGCCACCCAGGGCTCAGTTTCTCATCCTCTGCCCTTTTATCCTTTCTCTTCCCGAATCACATATTTCTGTGAACCAGAGCCATCCTAGCAAATCTTAATCCTTTGACTCAAATTCTGAATGAGACAAGAAAAATGAAAGTGTTTTTCCTATTTTAGCAAAGTCACTACAATACTACATTATTTTTGCTCACTAGAAATGTGTGGTGATTTCTCCCCACTAGCAATAAATTTTCCAGTGGACATTGACTTAGTGTCCTATAATTCAATTTCACTTTGACATTATCATTCTGGACCAAAGGTAAGGACTTAGTCACACAAGACTGCCTCCACCTCACTCCAAACACCGATTACTAGTAGTAGATTGACAGCTATACTTCTGACAACTGGCTGTAAACTGGGCTTCCACTTCTCTCTCCAAAGGTTCAATAATTTTTCTGGGATGGCTCACAAAACTCAGGGAAACACTTATCTACATGTACTAATGTATTATAAAAGATATTACAAAGGATGTGGAAGGATTGCTAGATGACTTGATAGATAGGGCAAGGTACGGGGCACAGAGATCACAGACCTTCCAAGTCCTCTCTGGATGGTACCTCCTCAGCACGTGCAAGTGTATCCAACCCAGAAGCTCTCCAAACCCTGGAGAGGTCTTCATGGAGGCTTTACTAGGCAGGAATAGTTGATTATGTTATTGGTCAACAGTGATCGGCTCAACTTTCAACCCCTTCTTTCTCCCCAGAGGTCAGGGAGTAGGACTAACACCTAAACCTCTTTACCTGATTTGTTCCCTTGACAACCAGCTCCTATCCTGAGGCTATCTAGAAGTCTACCAAACATCACCTTGCAGAACAAAAGATATTCCTATCACCCAAAAACTACAAAGGATGTATGAGTTCTGTGTCAAATGTACCTATAACGTAAGACATCACAAAGGGGACCAGCGTTGTGGCATGCTGGCATCCCATATGGGCACCAGTTTGAGTCCTGGCACTCTATTTCCAGTCCCGCTGCCTGCTTATGGCCTGGAAAAAAGAAACTGAAGACAGCCCAGGTGCATGGGCCCCTGTTACCCACAGGGGAGACCTGAAAAGCTCCTGGATCCTAGCTTCAACTTGGCCCAGCCCCTGCCATTGTAGCCATCTGGGGAGTGAACGAGTAGTTAGAAAGTCTCTCTCTGTCTCTCCCTCTCAGTCTCTATAACTCTGACTTTCAAATAAATAAAATCTTTTTTAAAAAAACATTACAGAGGTCGTAAGAGCTCTGTGTCAGGACCAGGTGTCGAGGGTCAAGTAGAACAGAAGCTTCTTCTCTAGAACCCCCATAGACACAAGTTTCTGGTGCTCTATCCCTGTTAGGAATTGGAAAGAGACCAAGTGTATGTTTATGATACCACATATCACACCAGCCTGTGTGCATAGCTTATAAATTAGGGAACTGAAATTCCAGGAGGTTAATTATCCAGGTTAATTAAGACTCCTAATTAGCATCTGTAGTGTCTGACTTCAAAATTTATCATTTTAACATGTACGTGAGGAGCTCCCTGAGCACAGGTTACACAAAGCCAGTGGGGCTTCAGTCTTTGGAGGCACCTATAGCAACTTCCAAAGATTGTAAGGAATTTGAATTCCACCAACAACTGGCAAAAGTACCCCTGGTCTGGAAGGAAAGGGTCATAGAAAAAATATTTTGATTACGACTTTTTAGGGCATACATCTCTAGTTGCTATAGACCAATTTCCTTTTCATCATGCAGAGTGGCTGGGACAACTATTTCCTGGTACAGAAAGATGCCAGTTCCGCAGAGCTTTCCAAGCCTTGTTGTTTTCACTTCTTAGCCAGTTTATGCCTTGACTATCAGTTCTCCAAGGAAGGGCTAGAGCACTTTGACTTAATCTCATCTATTGTTGATCTGCTTTTGCAATCAAAATGTTTCAAATAAACAATGCTCATTAGTAATAGGATTTAATAACAATGTACAGAACAGGCTTCTGTTCCACAACATAGCTGATTCTCCCTTCTTACATGCATTGTAATTTTACGAACTGGGTAGTTTCCAAATAAAGAGATAGGTGCTATAACCAGTGTAAAGGCAATCTATCTAGTGATTAAGAATACAAACTCCGAAGTCTGATTGCCCGAGTTCACATACAATGCTATTACTACACTTTCTTGTGCCTTGGTTTCCTCATCTAATTGAAGTATCTCTTCACAGTGATTGCAAGGATTAAAAGAATAAATACATTCAAACTGCTTTAAATACCATATGAATGCACACAAGCACTATAGGAGCACTGACTATAAATGCATTGATCAGAAATCAGGAGTGTTTCCGGAACCTTGATGAGGCAGGAAGGCTGGGTAAGGAAAAACAGTAGGAAGCAGAGGCATTAGGGAGTTGGATTAACACATTTTCTTGAAGACTTTAAAATAAACACATTCTTTTTTTAATTAATTAATTTGATAGGTAGAATTATAGTGAGAGAAAGAGAGACAGAAAGGTCTTCCTTCCGTTGGTACACTCCCCAAATGGCCGCAACAGCCGGAGCTATGCTGATCTGAAGCCAGGAGCGAGGAGTCTCTTCCTGGTCTCCCATGCGGGTGCAGGGGCCCAAGCACTTGGGCCATCCCCGCTGCCCTCCCAGGCCAAAGTGGAGAGCTGGACTAGAATAGGAGCAACCAGGACTAGAACCCAGTGCCCATATGAGATGTCGGCGCTGCAGGCAGAGGATTAACCTAGTGTGCCACCAAGCCAGCCCCTAAAATAAACACATTCTTAGAGTAACAATGTCAAGTCTTCTTGGGTAATCCAATCATCAAATATTTTTGTGCATCAAATATATGCAAGCATTCTTTATGAAGCATTGGAGATAGAGCAGTGAGCAAATAAGGCAGCAGAGGCATGGATGATGTATTCTCATGCAGGAAGACCTGCAGTAGCTATCAGATATCACATTGACTGTGTTTACGCAAGGTACTGTGAACATCACCACAATTATGACAAAGAGGATATCTCAGGAAATGCTAGTCTCTGGACACTGTGGACAGTTACATGAAAAAAATAACATTTACTAAAGTCCAGTGAGTATTTCTAATGAATGATATTGAAAGGGAATCTGGAAAGCATAAGAAGGAACCCTCTGGATGAACCAGATGACAGAGGCAGGAACTAGTACAGCCTGCCTGCTCCAAGTGTGGGCTCAAGCTCACAGATTCAAAAACTCAGTTTAGTTTTGGTGGCCAGTGCTGATCAGAATCTGGGAAAACCGATTTCAGGTAACTATGTTCGTAAGAGTAAGATATATAAATCAGTGTATGAAATATATACTTTTTCTATGACAAAACTCACTGAGTCATGTAGAGCAGCCTCCTACCATAAATCAAGTCTTAAATTCAAAAAAATTGAGATCATACCATGTATCTTTTCTGACAACAATGGAATGAAGCTGGAAATTAACAACTTAAGAAACTCTAGAACATAGGAAAACACAGAGATTGAACAACACATTCCTGAATAATTAAAAAGAAAATCAAAAATTCCTAGAAGCAAATGAAGAAGACAATACAAAATACCAAAATTTATGGGATACAGCAAAAGCAGTGTTAAGAGGGAAGTTTATAACAATTAGTGCCTACATCAAGAAATTGGAAAAGCATCAAATAAATGATCTAACAATGCATCACAAGGATCTAGAAAAAAAAAGCAAGTCAAGTCCAAAATTAGGAGGAAAGAAATAATAAAAATTAGCAAAGAAATATTCAAAATTAAATTTAAAAATGCAAAATACTGGTGAAATGAAGACCTGTTTTTTGAAAAAATGAAATTGATACATGATTGGCCCAGTTAACCAAAAAAAGTGTGTGTGGGGGGATACCAAAGTTAAAATCAGAGCTGAGAAAGGAAATGTTATAATGGATACCTCAGAAATAAAATAGAATCATTGGGAATTGCAACAAACAACAAATTGGAAAATCTATTAAAAAAATGGATAGATTTTTGAACATATGCAAGCCACCAAAATTGAATAATGAAGACAGAAAAAACCTAACCAGACCAATAACCAAGGTGGTTAATAAAGACCCTCCCAACAAAGAAAATCCCAGGACTGCATAGCCTTACTTATGAATTCTACCAGCCTTTTAAAGAACTAATTCCAATTATTCTCAAGCTAGCCAAAAGTACTTAAAGGAAGGGAATCATCCAAAACTCCTTCTTTGAAGCCAGCATCACCTTAGTTCCTAAACAGAAAAAGATACAACAGAGAAAGAACTATAGATCAATATCACTGATGAACATAGATGCAAAAATCTTCAACAAAATCCTAGCTAATTGAATCTAACAACAAATCCAAAAGATCATTCACCAAGACCAAATGGGATTTATCCTTGGTATGTAGGGATGGCTCAGTGTATGCAAACCAATAATTGTGATGCATCATATTAACAAACTGAATAATAAAAACTGTATGATTATCTTAATAGATACAGAGAAAACATTTGATGAAATACAACACCTTTAAACCTTAAGTAAATTGGATATGGAAGGAACACTCCTGAACACAATCAATGTCACAATATATGACAAAGTTGAGAATGACCCAAAAGATTTACTATTTAGTTATTTATTAAACTACTACATGCCAGGTTTGGGTCTAGATGCTGAGAATAAAATAATGAATAAGATAGAACTTTCTGTTTTCTGGTCTTTGACTTTAGGATCTTACATTGTTGGTGGGGAGAGGGAATAAGGATGTCCAGGGTAAGAGAACTGAAAATAAGCAAATAGATACCAAAAAATGATATTAAATAGGACTACAAGTCAAACTAGATCAAAGTAAAGGGATAAAGAGTGATAGTACTTGGTATTTTTGGATAGACAATCTGAGAAGTTTCATATCCCTGGGATGGTGACATTTGATCAGAGATCTGAATGAAGGGGAATTTACCTGTATAAGACAACCTGTATAGATTGTTTCAGAAATGCCAGCTTTGTTCAATCAGAAAGCTTTCTTTTAAATTGATAACTATCTATAAATAAGGACCTTACCTCTAAGAAATTGTAATAAGCCCCATGGGCAAGTGACTTAAATTCTCTTTCTGTGATGTCTGTGAAGACCACACAGGATGAAGGGGCTGTCTTTCTATTAGCTTAGCCTAGACAGTACAGAGTTACAGAGTGTACGGGTGCTGAGAGCACCAGCTTACTTCCACTCTCATAAATCCTTTTCCCCATATACTCTAACACATTATTACTATTATCATTATATTATTTTCTCCTGATGTGTTCCTAGAACCACAGTCCTTCTATAGTACTGTGACAGCAATTCTATCAAAAGACCCAAACCATGCTGAAGACAGACACAACCAGCTTCTATTAAAAGGTCAATCTTGGTGTTAAATTGGAAATTGCATAGAAAATTAATCAATTTAAAAAATATATATCAGGTAGGATCTCTGTCTTTAATGTGCTATACATTTTGAATTAATACTATAACTAGTACTCCAACAGTATTTTTCACTTTGTGTTGCTATGTGAGGGCAAACTGTTGAAATCTTTACTTAATATATACTAAACTGATCTTCTGTATATAAAGAGAATTGAAAATGAAGGGGAGAGGGAGTGGGAAAGGGGAGGGTTGCGGGTGGGAGGGAAGTTATGGGGGGGAAGCCATTGTAATCTATAAGCTGTATTTTGGAAATTTATATTCTTTAAATAAAAGCGTTATAAAAAAAAGGTCAGCCTTTTAATCTGTTTATTCTATTGCAAAAGTTCTTCTGCCTGAAAACCCAGACCTAAAAATACAAAATCCCCCAGCTACCAGGAGCTAAGACTTCCTCATGGATGTGTCTTTTCCACTGCTAATTTTGAGTATACCTGAAACTCTCAGAAATCAGAATTCCAAGTCATCACTTTCTGATCATGCTTCAGTGAAGCTCTATTGCAAGAAAATGTATTCCCGTTTTGTAGACTTTGAAAGTCAGTAAGGGAATTCGAGTTTCTAAATTATATAGCTCTATTTTGTGCTTGTGAAAGCTATTCTTGTCCTGGATTATGCTTAATCGAGAATAGGTAGCCTTCTTTATTCAGTTCACTATAAACCCGAAATTGGCTAACTTTAGATCCCCTATTGCCCTTCTTAGATGTAACTAGCACAAATTTCTCCATAAATACAGCTAGATATCTATAGGTAGGATTTTTTTCCTTTGAAAAATGCAATATGTGTGCTAAGTGCAACACATTTACTTGAAATCTGCTCCTTGAGCCAGTGGAGACATGCTGTACATTTCCATATAGCATATCAAGAACATCTGAAAAAATATCTGACTTCAATTCGGTGTGTCAAACCATCTGCCACAAGAAAATTCACAATGATCTCTCTGCCACCTGATGGAACATAGTTGATTTATTCACAATGTGGCTGGAAAGTTGGCAAAGGTTCAGCATTTCATGGAAGGAGGCGTTGCTGTCATGAGACACAGAAACAAAAACCTTGTGCTAAAAAGGGAAAGGCTGCTCAAGGCAATGTGAAAGAGAACACAACAGATGCCCTTCTTAAATTAGTTTAGTTTACAATAGATTGCAAATCCCAGGGTGACTTGATATGAATGAATCTTGACATCATCCTTGGAACTTGGAAATGTGATCAGTTATTTCACAGCTGCTCTGCAGCTGTGTGGCTGGGATCTGGAGAGTATGCAGCTGTTGTAAGCTTCCCCATTAGAGCTGGCACACAAGTTGTCACATGTGTATGATGGACAGCCCCTTATTTATTTGAGGTGGAAGTGTGTAGGGATATTATGTGAACATGCCATGTCAACAATTGCTCTGAATTTCTTTCTTCCCTGCAGAACTGTCAAGAACTAGGGATGTAAACATCAAATGCTTTATTTCAGAAAATGAGTAATAGGGTGTTAGTAATATTAATATAGTATCAAAAGGAGAGGGGAGACTTTGTCCTTGTCATCACAGGAATGCTCTGAACCATGCTTCCTTATCACCAAATCTGACTTTTTAATATATCCCATGTGGAGATTTGACCTAGGCTTGTGGTTCATTTGTCCTATCTCCTATGCCAGTTAGCTGTTCCTGAAACCCTTTACCTCGAAGATAATTTTTTCCCTCAACCTTGATACTACTATCATCTTACACCTGATAATTCTTTGGTGTAAGGTGTTGTCCTGTGCATTGTGGGCTCAGCAGCATCCCTGCACTTCACTGCCTAGACACTTACAGCATCTCCCCAGTTGTGATATTAAAAATGTTTCCAGATACTTTCCAAATATTTTCTAGGGGTGCAAGGGCCAATTTGCCACTTGTTAAGAACTGCTCCTAGAACTGTTTTGAGGAACAGCAATGGCAGATGTTCCCATGGAAAGTCACGTGACAATCATCATCCACTTGAAACCTCTTGGTCCCATCAAGAGGTCAGCTATCTCAATTATGAGGACACACACTGATTCAGCATGCTGGTAATGGTACCGCCAATGAGACTCAGTTCTTGGATTTAAGTGCTATTCGAAGATAACATTACTAAAATCCTGTTTCCTAGAAGTCATGATAGAAGTAAACATGCCATCTGTGTTAGCTGGCTCGAAATGTCCAGGGTTAGAAAATATCTCGTGTTCCTGCCAGCCAAGTTATGGCAGAGTAGATCAAGACTTCATAACCTTTCTTTCATGTTAGTTAACCACAAAAAAAAGCAAAGCATTCCACTAGATGACAAGAGACAATAACTCATACTCTAGTTATAACTCCTACGTGAGGAGTATGTCAGGAAGCAATGAGATCTATGAAAGATGTGGATTATAAATACCATGGTACTCAAGATAGTAAGAAGTTTTCATGACCAAGTGCCATTATAAAACTGCATGTGAAAAAGTGCTTTTAAGCAAGAAGTAAAAATGTTAGAAATTATATATTTAGTTAAACATTTATATTTTTATTGAGTTTCTATAATCATTCCCTTCCTCTTGCACATACACATATACTGTAGTTGCTCCATAGCATATTTTAACCAAGTATTTGGATTCTATTTTTACTTATAACTTATATGGCCCCAGACTCTCAATTACTGGTGTCCATTATCAATAAGCTATTAATTTTCCACTATTAATAAAACTAATTTACACTTTAGAGTCTCAATAAATGTTTTCTAGAATTCTATTACACTCTGAAATGTACAAACATTTCTAGTGGAGCAGATTATTGGGTATACCTTAGATCTTGCTTCTTCTAATACCAGAGTATAATTCTAACAGATAATAACAGCAAGATCTTACATTTTTATAGCACTGTCCTATGGAGCACTTAGAACTTTCCTATGTATCATCTCAATCCATCCTCACAAGTGTAACTCTCCTTATGTGACAGTTGAGAAAACTGAAACTGAATTAGTGTTTTGTTTTTTTTTTTCAGGACCATCTGGCAAGGTAAGGAGGGAGGAAGTAAACATTGCTCCCCTGGTTTTCATCAGACAACAGCAGCAACTGCCTGCATTTGTAGAACGTAAAAGAGTCACATTTACGGCTGAAACTGATCATGCCATTGGTTTAGATGTTTGGAGCTGAATGGCGAAAAATGAGATGATTAAATAAGAAATGGTGGAAAGCTGTAATATGACATTCTCCAGTGGCTCTCTGAGAAGTTAAAATGTATAGTGTAGCATCTTCTTCAAGGGTAACAGTGCCATGGGTCTGGCACAATTAAAAAGCACATCACGCCATGTGTGTTCCTCTTCCTCCTCCCTCCACAAGTTTAACTTCATCACTTAAAACTTGTATAAAGAAAAATCCTAAGACAGGAGAAGGCATGGCACTTGGCTAGAGAAGGAGACAGTTTCCAATCTTGTGTCTTGATGATTAGAAGAAGGCTTGTGGACAAGCAATCCGGCACAATCTCTAGGTATCTGGAGGTGGAGCAAGGGTGGCACAAGCTGAAAAAGCTACATGCCTCTTTTTCTGCCAAGCAAACTACCTTCATATTCGATTGCCTTTTAGCAGCAAGCCCAGGCCAGCTCTCACATTTCCTATTCCAGCCTCTCCCAAACTGCTAGATCTTTGACAAGTGCTCTTACCTTGAGATGGTGTTGACAGGTGGAATAAACAGGACAAAACCATCACTATGGCTTACTCATTTAACACTTAACAAAGAGTGCTGAACAACAACCCAGACTAGTTGGAGGTATTGCTATAGAACCCGCAAGCCGAGTCCACTCATCTGACATGCAGGAAGTCAATCATTGCCATCAGGCCAGTAGGAGAAAGTAGATATTCATTGCAAAGTCCAAAGCAAGGAATGGTACAGCTACTGCTTAATTCACAGGCTCCCAGAGGAGTTAGGGGGTGAGGGTTCTTCCAAACTGAAATTGGGGTAGAGAGGTACATGATCAACTAGTGTCCAAGTTTCTGGTTGGACATCAGTATTCACGATCTTCCTTTAATTGGCTGGTGAAGCCACATTTTTAGGGAATTTATTACGGAAAGATGGGCTCCAGTTGATCTGGGGGTTGCATACAGATGGAAGTTACATTCTTCCCAGACCCAGAATTCTCCAACACAAACCACCCAGGACACGTTGGCCATCAAGGTTCTTACCTATTAGAGAAGCCAACGGGACCCCTTGAATACGAAGATTTGAACCTTGTCAGGCCAGCTGACAATCCCTCAAGTCAGTGAATTCCTCTGGCTAAAGGATAGGCAAGGACACCCTGAGCTAAGAGGTGGATGAGAGGCTAGGTCCTGTCTTTAAATTATAGGAGTTCAGTCCTAAGTGTGAGCAGCCAGAATTCCATAGTTCCACATATGAACAAAATTATCCTGAAATATATTTTCATGTTCGATGGTTTTTATGAAAATTGAAGCTTACAGTATAAACAATCCACCCTAAAGTGAAGTGGTAGCTCATTAACAAAATAGCTTTGACTCAGCCAGTACTCATTAGATGGTCATAACAAGGGCCCATGGAATGGGTGTTGTGGCACAGTGGGTTAAGCCAACACTTGGGATGCCTGCATCCAATATCATATGCCTGGGATCAAGTCCCAGCTCCTCTGCACTTTCGATCCAACTTCCTGCCAAGGCACCCGAGAGGCAGTGGAGGATGGTTCAAGTACTTGGGCCCCTTTCACCCATTTGGGAAGCCAGGATGGAGTTCCAGGCATCTAGCTTCAGCCTGGCCTAGTCCAGGATGTTATGGGCATTTGGGGAGTGAACCAGCAGATGGAAAATCATTCTCTCTATCTCTCTCTGTCAGTCTTTTCAATAAATATGTACATACATAAACAAATATTTTAGAAATGAGAGACAAAGAGCCCAGATGATGTACACTGTATAATGCTGGGATGAAATACATTTAAGAATTAGGACACTCAAAGTTTGTCAGATATGCCCAGGTATTAACAGGTGGTCTGGCCACACAGTGCAGTCCATTGTTTTGCAGTCACTGTGCACCAATTATCTCTGCACATTATCCTCATTATCTCCGATTATAATAAGAATCCAAATTTTCCTGGAACCTTAATTTACTTCCTGATGCTAAAGAAGGAACATTAACTCTTTCAAGTCCTTTGGGTATCATTAAGGGCACAGCTATAATAACATGCTAAATGGCATCCAGTGTCTGAAAAAAAATTATCTACTTGTTTAATGCATGGAACAAAACCAGTCAGTTCAATGCAGGTGACAACAGAGCCCAATAATAACCATGCCACACAAACTAGTGACATAAAGAATTACCCTAATCCAAGTATTGAGTTATAGTGAAAAATAACCCTGTTTTTTTAGGACTGTGCTTGGCTACAGCTAAAATTTTAATTTCTCAGAAGAGTTTTTCCACCACATAGTCAAGCTGGAACTTTGTGTTTATACTCAATGTACAGGGCTCTTACAGAAGTAATAAAGGCCTGGGCTTTATCAGGCAGTATCTTGTGAGATTTAGAACTCCTGAAAACACATTTTAAAGACTCCAAAATTTTCGCAAAACCACCAAGATCCTTCTACCATCACTCGAATTTAGAGATGGTAGAAGGATATCGTATGTGAGTATAGAAACTGGCTTCTCCTCACTGAAAAGTTACCAAACAAAGAGTTGAAACAACATACCAGCCTTCGAACAAATCACATGCCTTTCTAGCCAGTCCAACTTCTTTCTCAGCGCCATGGCAATCCCAAAGTCCACACAAACTCAGCTTTTATAATGGAAGCCACTGTGGTTCAAATTGCTTTTTGTCTTGCCAAATTTCTTAAGCATGGCAGATGGCAATCCAATTTTCCTAGGAAATCCCTTTACAAACTATTTGTTAAATTGATAACTTTTTTTTTTAAGATCCTGATACATTGAACTATAAGCTATCTCTACAAATGTTTGAATATTTATCACTGAACTGGCCCTACATCTCTCCAGAATTGGGACATGTATTTATTTTCTCCCAAACTGGATTCTCATATCCCAGTTGATAAACATCAAATGTTAGGATGAGGATTTTTCAGCTTTTCAATTCAGTTCTTGACTACACTGTTAATATAAATAACTGCATTCCTATTTTGTTATTTACATATGTAAGAAGACATAAGGAGTTTATTTCCCATTAATCATGTCCTTCTTGCTTCGGTTAGTGTATTTTTTTTACATTGCTATTATGTAACACACTTGTATTACTTCTGAGGTCACCTCACATTTCAAGTTGAGACAGTCACCTATCAGATGGGTACAAGATTATCTTCACAGCAACCTTCTTTCTTTTACTTTTGTAGTGCTGCCATCTGAAAGTATAAATGATCTGGTTGTTTGCATAAATTATAGGACAAAATGGCACTTATTAAAAATGTGTATAAAATTGTGGTTTGCAGTCTCTAGAAATGAAAGAATGTTCAATAATAACCCAGTTTTTCATTATTATGTAGTTTTGTGCTATTCTTTTCAAAGCTTTAACCTCTGTACCCTTGCCAAGAAAAAAAAAAAAGAAGCCAGAGTATAACAAATACTTTAAAAGCTGAGCCCATCATCAAGATGGTTAGTTTCCATCTCATCCCTTTTACCTTACTGTATTGTTGCAGCTGAAATGGGGCTCTGGAGAGCTTTCTATTCCCAAGGCTGCTTCTTAATAGATTCCAAGAAGAATCACCAGGTTATTTGAAGAATCCTTGACAGATTTTGATGGGGAAAAAGCACTCCATGAAACATATCATACACTGTGAATCTTGTATCCATGTAACAATTATAATTCTATTTCAAATTTGGCTCATGAGTAAATTTTCTCATGAAATTTGCACCCACTAAGAATTCTTTCCTCTGCCTCTGCTCCCCCTTATGCCGCACACCCACCACCAGTAAACAAACCAGCAGGGACAAGCTCTCCTGGAGTTCTCGTCCTGGTGTTCTGGTGTTACATTTGAGCCTACCTTCTAAGGTCATCCATCAAAGTTCTTTATGCAACAAGGGCTTCCAAAAAAAAACCAAAAAAGTCCAATGGTGCTAGATTTTATAAACCATTTTTCTCAAGACCTGCACAAGGTTTCCTGACCAGTATTTCACGCTTTAGAGGCACCACATATCACACACACACACATACACACACGTATATATATGTAAAAGTTTTCATGAAAAACGTATTCCCAGTGGGAATAAATTGCATGTATATATGTATATATATATATGTATATGCATATGCATATATATATATGTACCACAAACATGCACACAATAAAAGACAAAAACATCAATTCCTTTATTACTTGGAACTTCATGTTCAGCTATGGAAAAGTATACATCATAACATTCAATATCTATGCTTGATTTACAAGCGCAGATCACACCATGCAGGCTCCAGGGAAATGCTGCTTCCAATTTTTCCCTGCAGAAAGTCGCACTATCCAAATACCATATTTTGGATTATGTCCCTGTTGACACTAAAGATGGACATATCTATGAAGTCTGAGGAGGATTTAAGCAGGAAACATACTTAAGGTAAAGAAAAACTAATTTGTCACATCCTTTCATTCTAATGGCATAGCTATAACATTATTGCATAATAAAGCCATGTTGCCCAGTAGTGCTGAACATCTTTGTTATTACTCTTTGTTTTGGTGTTCCTAAAATTTCTGAATTCAAAAGATATTCATGAATTTGTGAAATATGCGCAACAGCTGTCTTTGGCTAGGGAACATTTTCCAATATTAAATAATTTGTTTCCCTTGAATACACACAAATACATCTAAGGATAAACCCAAGGAACATGATACCTCTTTGTTACATTACCAACTATTTGGAAGATGAATAATATAATCAAATACTATTATAAGATATTTTTAAATGTAATTCAATCTTATTAAATATATCTAAATTTCAGTTTTATTTTCTTAAAAATGTGAAATTCTTGAAAGCATATTTTTAAATATAATTGATGATTATAAAATATTAAGTTACATAAAGTCACTTAAAAATAACAATATGATTTTTTAAATTTGTTACTGTTTAGATAAAATTCATTATGAAGAGATTGGGACAAATTTTAGTGGTTTGTCAATTGATATTTATATATCAATTTATAACTCACAGGCTACATAAACATTAAGAACAAGCCTATTTTTTGCCTTTAATCAAGAATTCTCCTTTGATTTTGGCTCTACCTAACCTGGATGGCCTTTCAATAGGCTCCCCTCTCGACACTATTCTCTTGGAGTTTTCCTGGATTCTCAGTGGGAAACGTGGATAGAGAAAAGGATGTAGCCTTTCCTAGTATCTACCCAGGACCTTCACTTCCACATTCTCTTGTTTTTCCTGCATTCACAAAGTCATGACCGCAAGGTTGAGGGAGATGAATGCTCCCAAATTCACACTAGAAAGCTGAGGAATCCACTCCCAAGTCCATCTTAGGATGCCCGTTCACATAAAAGCAACCTTCTTCATGCCCTTCCTGTTAGGACTTTGTGACTCATTCCAAAACTACAAAAGATTTATTCACATTTAGTATTTGATACATATTCTTTGAGCTAAAAAGACTTTCCAATCAGTGAGTCATCCCCTCCAATCAAAGTTTCTGGAACATTTTAACACTCCATTTTTAGAATTTTGCTTTATGAATTACTTTGAGAAGACAAACAGAGCCCTTTAAACTGTATTTGGAATAAACTACTCTTTGTATCGCTATTTCAGGAATGCCCAGGATCTAGTCAATGGGGAACGAGGCTATTTCAGTAATCTGTGCTTCAAAGTCTGCAGGAATCCTTCTCTCAAGATGTGTAGTACATGTGTAACTTGCTATTAATAACAGTTTGTCATGATTAGGGGAAAAATTAGGTAATCCTTTGACTGGCAGGTTGTTTCCCTAATGAAAAGCTGTCAAGATAATTTTATTTTACCCTGAAATGTCTCCATCAATTAATTCTGGCTGATTGCTAGAACATTAACCTTGGTTTGCCTTTCAGATCTGCTATTGCCAGAAAGATGTGTAAATAAAAATATGATACCAAAAATCCTACTGTTTAAAGTTGATTTGTTGGACTTTTTTCCCATGAAATATTCAAAAAGCTAACGTGCTAACAATGAAAAATGTATGAAATATTTTGCTTGGATTAAAAGAGTATTCCTGAGAGTGCCAAATTCGTTTGAAATCTTATAGCAAACAAAATTTTTACTCGGGTCTTTTATTGTCCACGGTACTAAATTACATGAAGCTGCAAAATAACCGACCCAACAAAGTCACATTCATTGTCATGATTCCTAGAAGAGAGCCCTTCAAGATCTCCCTACAATGTTTGGAGGACAGCACTCCCCAGGAAGAGCTGCAAGGTCACAATCATCATTCATATACATGAAGCAGATCCCGGGTAAGAGCAGAGAGCAGTATATATCAGCATTTCAGTGACCCCAAGAGAACGGATTTTAAGTAGATGATAATATCTTTGGAACTTCTGTCTCTAGCCCAGTTTTGTTCCTAGTCTCCTTCTACTGGGGTTCTGTTCCCTCACAAGAACCAGGACAAATTAGGGTCTTGGTACGGTGTAACAATTCATGTGACTCCTGCCATAGTAATGAATACTTCAAAACTCCAGTTGAGTTTGAGAAAAAACACAGGAACACCATATTGTAAACAGTATAGAACATCTCTATGTAAAATGCAGCAAAATGAGTGGCTCTTAAAATTTCCAATAAAAGAGTAAGACTCAGAACTAAACCAAACTTGAAAACACTACTGGGGCAATGAAAAGTAACATACAGTACAAGAGATTTGAACAATCAAATAGTATTATCAGAAATGATATACAGAATAATTGAAGTAGAAAATTTAATAAATGATTCATCAGATTAGATAGAGTTGATCATAAACATTGTAAATATAGACTAAAGGAAATGCTTCTAACTGTAGCACAGAAACAAGAGATGGAAAGTAGCTAAAGATGTAACATCCATATAACTGGAATCCAGAGAAGAGAAAAAGGAGCGGATTGAGGCAATACTTGATGATAAAGTAGCTGATAAAAGGCATTAATTTAAAGATTTAGGTATTGTCAAGTATCCCAAGCAGAATATAAATAAATTCATATCTACTCATGTCATCACAAGATTTAAAGCAACATTTCCAATTGCACTTAGACTAAGAAGCCATAGGGGAGTGGAATGATTCTGCAATTTGCTGGAAGAAAATATTTGGCCACCAGAAGGGAAATATACATTCATTTTCAAAAAAACAATGTCTGCTACCAGCAAACTCTCAGGAAAAGAAATTCTAAAGGAAGCAGGAGCATGATCACAGATAGCTCTTTGATGCAAGAAGGAATAAGAGCAGAGAAAGTGCAAATGAGGTTTCAAGAAGGAATGAAGTCAAATCCTCATGAGTAAAGTAGGATGAAAATTAAAGATCGACTTTCGGATTTAGCAATGTGACAATTATTGATGGTTTTTATTTTAAAATAAAGTTGCTGGCTTTATGGATGCAAAACCTGGAACACAGAAAAGAAAATAAACAAATTGAAGATAAGTATAAACAACCCATCCAAGCCATTTTGGTCTAAAGAAATGAAGAGAAATCAGACTGTGACTGAAGAAAAAGTGATCCATAACTAGTATGTTAAGACAGCATAAAAACATCTCTGTTTTCACTCTAACAGGCACAAAAGGAAGGATGAAAATTGATGAGGCAAAAAAAAAAAAAAGGGAGGATAACATCTTAGGGAAATACCTTTAAAAAGGCCAAATATATTGGATAATGGTCGAAGAACTGACCTGGCTAACAACACAGGGCAGTTCAACTATGGTAATAGGAGAAAAAGCAGAATCCACAGCAGCAAGTGCAAAGAGATGGGTGAACGCTGTTGTGGGACTCTGTGGAAGAATTTTTTGAGTTCCTTTTCAGTGGAATAAGCAAGATCATGGCCCAAAAGCCAGTCAGGAAATAGAAGGTAAAATGTGACACAGTCCTCTGAAAACTGGAAGAATAAACCAACCAGGAGAATTCAGGAGATTGGCTACCTTAAGGATACACTTGAAGCTCCAGGGTCAGGAATCGGAAATAAGATCAGTTAGTATGTTGCAGATTTTTGTTCAGCCACACCTACTTGCACAGAAACAGACACAAAACAGGAAGATAATTGCATTAACCAAATGAGTGGCTTAGCCAAGCAAAGTCAAGGCAAGAGAGGGCAAGGGAATCGTATAGTGTGTGAAAAGGAATGATTATGATTAATATTGAGTGTGTTCACCCAGGCACTTGGAGAAGCCCACACCAAGATGGGATTCGATGTGTAACGACACTTTTAGGGGAATGCTTATGTGATATAAAATGAGAATATAACTCAGAAAAGGCAAGTGAACTGTTAGACAATGGTACAAATAAAACTCTGTGCAAAAGAGGAAAGGAAAGAAGATTGGCTTGTGTTAAAGGGCACATTGCCCCACCTCCCCTCCCTTCCTCCCACCCCCCACTGTGGGAGATGCGCTCATGGTCTCTCTCTTTCTACGCCACCTGCAAAATGAAAACTAGAAAAGCGAAAGGCCTCCAAGGCTCTGGAAAGCCCTTAGTGTAAGTTCCCTTGGTAACCAGACCACATAAAAACCCAGCCCTATGTGCACCCTGCACGCAGTCTCCTCAGAGACTGGCACCACATTTTTGCTTCAATAAAGCAACCTGTCTCTGTTGAGGTTGGTGTCTGCCTCCTTTTTCCATCTCTCCTTTCTGGGAGGTAGGAAAGGACAGAACCCGGAGCTATTCCAAACTAACAGGTGTGCTGCTTAAACAAGTCCAAACAAGGCTCAGCCTGGCTATTGGGTTCCAGCCAAAGTCATTGGAAAACCTTAGCAGCTCCCATGAAGATGCCTGTCTCAACAACCCTGCTGCACTTGGCCATTGATTGAGAGGTTTGTAGGCAATGTGGCCTTGCCAAAAACATAGCTACAAATTCAGAGTTCACTAACTGGGACGCTTGATCATTCTC
The DNA here is from genome assembly GCA_949820135.1 of Sylvilagus floridanus. Taxonomy (NCBI): domain Eukaryota; kingdom Metazoa; phylum Chordata; class Mammalia; order Lagomorpha; family Leporidae; genus Sylvilagus; species Sylvilagus floridanus. Next base: position 68,674,784 of record OX463246.1, on the reverse strand, counting down.
TGTAGAGGGGGTCTGAAAGGCTCCTTCTCACAGCCACCATAGTAGGGAAGGAAGAGGATGAAAATGTAAATGGGAGGGGGGAGGCTGCGCCATGGCTCACTTGGTTAATCCTCCACCTGCAGCTCCAGCATCCCATATGAGCACCGGGTACTAGTCCTGGTTGCTCCTCTTCCCGTCCAGCTCTCTGCTGTGTCCCGGGAGGGCAGTGGAGGATGGCCCAAATGCTTGGGCGCCTCCACCCGCATAGGAAACCAGGAGGAAGCACCTGGCTCCTGGCTTCAGATCAGCGAAGCACCGGCTGTAATGTAAATAGGGTCAGATACAGTGAAAAGATCAGATTCACAAACACAGGAAAGAGAACACCTGCATCATAAGCTCATTTGGAGAGTTCCAAAATAGGCAAAGGAAAAAAGAATGTGTCAGATAAACATAAATATGTACACACACTCTTATACACATATACACATGGCTTAAATATGGCAGAATTGAATAAATGGAAATAACTAGAAAACTCCAGGGAGAAGTGGAAGGGCTCTCAGGAGACATCTAAGGAACAGGTAATTGTTACATCCCTATATTTAATAGGTGGCTTCTTTATAATCATCCTATAAAATCACTATAAATGATTATTTTGTGGATTTCAACCTTTCAATAATGAGAAAGAACACTGAATGTATGAATGAACCGTGGATTGATAATTTTTTTTTTTAAGATTTATTTATTTACTTGAAAGTCAGAGCTACACAGAGAGAAGGAGAGGCAGATAGAGAGAGGCCTTCCATTCGCTGGTTCACTCCAACTGGCCGCAAAGGCCAGAACTGTGCTGATCTGAAGCCAGGAGCCAGGAGATTCTTCAAGGTCTCCTACGCAGGTGCAGGGGCCCAAGGACTTGGGCCATCTTCTACTGCTTTCCCAGACCATAGCAGAGAGCTGGATTGGAAGTGGAGCATCAGGGACTCGAACCAGCACCCATATGGAATGCTGGCACTGCAGGCAGCAGCTTTACCCGCTACACCGCAGCGCCAGCCCTGGTAATTGATTTTCTACAAGAACTTTTACCTGGGGCTTTCTTTGACATTATTCCTTATGTTTTAGGAAATTTATTTGAACCAGACTCCTGCCATCCCTCTTTAAATTTTTAGCTGTTCTGAGTTTAAAAGAACACACAATTTTTCTTTTAACATAAAACAGTAGCCATTCCTGGAAACTCATTTGATAGCATTTTAAACAATCATTTGTTCTTTATAAAGCTTTTTATCTTCAAAGTTCCCTCAAACCTTTGGATTTTGTTTTCTGTTTTGTTCCTAAGCCAAGCAATCTGCATAACAACTGGATTTCATTTGAAGCTTCCATGCAGTTGCTAGAAGCGGCTGTCTACCCACTATTTGTGGCATGATATTGGTGCAGCTGAGAATTGGCCAACTGAGGTGAGAGTTTTAATTATTTAGGCTGTATTTAACTCCTACTCCTTTCTCAAGCTTATGAGCAGACTTTGGAGAAAACACACTTAAAATCAAATCCAAGTTTTGTCATTTACTAATTTTATAGCCTTGAGCAAAATCTATTCACCTTTGTAAGCCTTAATTTCTGCAACCTACTGGGTTTTTTTAAAGATTTATTTATTTACTTATTTATTTGAAAGGCAGAGTGATAGAGGAAAGGAGGAAAGGAAGGAGGGAGAAAATAAGGGAGAGAGTGGGAGAGGGGGAAAGAGATGGGGGTGGGTGGGTAGAGAAGTTGTGGGAGAGAATTGTCCATCCACTGGTTCACTCACCAAATGGTCACAACAATAGGAACAGGGCCAGGCTGAAACCAGGAGCCTGGAACTCCATCTGGGTCTCCCACAGGGTGGCAGGGGCCTAAGCAATTGGGACATCTTCTGCTACTTTCCCAGGTTGCCTTAGCAGGGAGCTGGATCAGAAGCAGAGCAGCTGAGACTCACGGACTCAAACTACCTCTCTGGTACTGGATGCTGGTATTACAAGTGGTGGGTTAATCCACTGTATCACAATGCTGACTCTACCTTGTAGGGTTGATGAAAAGACGTAAGACAAATAAAATGATCTTTACCAGTGTCTGATACATACCAGATATTCACTAAGTAGTACTAATTATGACATCAGACTACAGTGGCTGATTCAAATTGATAAAGAATATGAGGATGGGACTAAGGGGAAGAGTCCCTAGAAAGAATACAGCCCACTTCTCCCTACAAATGCTTTCCCAAAAAGATAGATCAGTACCAAAGCATTATCTATGTTTTGTAGGTAACAGTGATTTATTTGTGATGATAAACACATAGGAGCTAGAATAGGATACAGGGTTGCCCAGGGACTGACTCTCAGGTCAACAGTCTTTCAACTAAGTCTCAGTTCCACCAAAGAACTCTAATCATATTCTAGATCCTTCCTTGAGGAGATTAGTTGTGTTGGTCTTGGTTCTAACCTGCAATTGTACCTGGTACCCAGAGCTTTACAAATGCCCCCCACCCCATATTTTAGCCTAATTTCCTCTTTGACTCCAACAGTAAATCATGGTTATAGTTTCTTAGGGAATCCCAAAGTGTCTTTTGCACTCACGTTTTCCCTCAGCCATCTCTTGGCTACTAGAAGCTCCTCATTTTTTGGTCTTACAATAGTCCTTTATTTCCTCTTACATCTATGTAGTTACCTCTTGAGTCTGCCCCCCTTCTTATCCCCCATCAACTTAACCTCAGAGCTGAATATGGTGGAGCATGATCACTCATGGTATAGAGGGCCTCTTGGCAATTTGTTTATACATTTGCTTTGTTCTTAGTTTCTTCCTATGTTCTAGTTTCAAACACTAGTTGTTACATTTTCCTAGGAGAAATGAGATAGTAAGTTGTGTTTCACAACTTATATGACTGATTATACCCATATGTCTTATCATTTGGTATATTCTTCCAACAGCTTCCTTCCAGGGGTCCTCTTCTTCCCACCATCGTGTCATGCTTGTTCTGCTATTGTGAAAGAGTTGGCACTTTGTGATACAGATAGGTATAGACAAGACAACATTATCTCTCCCCGGAGCATTCTGCTCATCTACAACAGAATCTAATACAAACTCAGTCTTGTCTGTGTAAAATCTAGCAGATTTTATTACAGAAAGACGGCATAATGATATAAAAGCAAAGAGAAGTAAAATAATACTGAGCTTTTTACTTAACTTAAAACTCTCTAGGTGACCAAAATCATTCCAATGGTCAGCTCAGAATGTGGGAGAGTCATATTTCAAGGAGGCAAAGGAAGTAAAGGCAATGTTATCACTATGGATGTGTTAACATAGGGTAGGCAGTGATTTCTTTTATAAGATTTATTTATTCCTCTTTTTTACCTAGCACAACCATGGCTCATGGCCCCAAGAAGCATTTAAGGTGAGTAGCAGCTCCAAAACATTGGATATTGGATAAATTTACTGGTATGTTTCCTACTCATCCATCTGCTATTCCCCACAAGCTGAGAAAATGTCTTCCTGTCATCATTTTTCTAAGCAACAGACTTAAGTATGCCATGAGAAGAGATGAAGGGAAGAAAATCTGTACGCACTGGTTCATTAAAAGTGATGCAAAGTCTAAGCTGATATAACTTAACTTGATGATTTTATGGATGTCATCAGCACTGACAAGTCTGGCGAGAATTTCCATCTGATCTAAGACACCAAAGGTCACTTTGATTACACCTGAGGATGCCAACCAAGTATGCCTTGCAAAATGCAAAAGATCTTGTGGAAACCAAAGAAATCCTCATCTGATGACCCACAATGGTCATAACAATTCACTATTCTGATCTTCATCAAGGTGAATGCCACTATTCAGACTGATTTGAAGACAGGCAAGAATACCATTGTCATCAGTTCTGACACTGGTAACCTATGCATTATGACCTAAGGTGCTAACGTGGGAAGAATCGGTATGATCACCTCACTCTTTTGATGAGGTTCCTGTAACAGATGCTAGTTGCAACAGCTTTGCCACGTGGCTCTACAATGCTTTTTTGTTAACAAACCAAGCCATGGCTCACTTGGTTAATCCTCTACCTGCAGCTCCAGCATCCCATATGAGCACCGGGTACTAGTCCTGGTTGCTCCTCTTCCCGTCCAGCTCTCTGCTGTGTCCCAGGAGGGCAGTGGAGGATGGCCCAAGTGCTTGGGCCCTGTACCCCATGGGAGACCCTCATCTGATCCAGCTCTCTACTGTGGCCTGGGAAAGCAGTAAAAGATGGCCCAAGTCTTTGGGCACCTGTACCCATGTGGGAGACCCGGAAGAAGCTCCTGGCTTCAGGTCGGCACAGCTCCGGTCGTTACAGCCAATTGGAGAGTGAACCAGCAGATGAAGACCTCTCTCTCTCTGCCTCTCCTTCTCTCTCTGTGTAACTCTGACTTTCAAATAAATAAATAAATCTTTAAAAGAAAAAGATCAGTGGTTTCCAGAATCTAGAGGATAGGGAGGAATACATTTGCAGAGCACAGATGATTTTTAGAGAGTGAAACTATCCTTGTGTAACTGTGTATCCGATCATTACATGTTTGTCAAATCAAATAGAATGGTTTTTTTTAAGAGATTTTATTTGAGAGGTAGAGTTACAGACAGAGGGAGAGACAGAGAGAAGGTCTTCCTTCCGCTGGTTCACTCCCCAGTTGGCCACAACAGCTGGAGCTACACTGATCTGAAGCCAGGAGCCAGGTGATTCTTCTTGGTCCCCAATGTGAATGCAGGGGCCCAAGGACTTGGGCCATCTTCTACTGCTCTCCCAGGCCACAGCAGAGAGCTGGATTGGAAGAGCAGCAGCCCAGACTAGAACCAGTGCATATATGGGATGCTGTCACCGCAGGCGGAGGATTAACCTACTGTGCCACAGCACCGGCCCCAAAGCCAATAGAATGTTTACAATACCAGGAGTGAACCCTGATGCACACTAAGGATTTTTTCTTAAAAAGTCCATGGAAGTTCATTGATTAGAATAAATATATCACTCAGTTGCAGAATGGAGACTACATTTATGGAGCTAGAGGATACAAGGGAACTGGAAGTTTCTATTACAGCTGATCAGTAAGAAAGTTGATGGCCATAAGAGATTGCAGGTGAAGAATTAAATTTCAATAATGTTATCAGCAGAGGTGATTCTCCATGCTCACAGGAAGCTGTCAAGAAGGAAAGTACATTTGACTTTGATTTCCAGAATACACCTCATACATGTATGTATCTTGCTTTCAGTTGTGCCATTCCTGCAATAAAGTTCCTTTGCAACAAAGAGAATAAGTGCCTTGTGTCTTGTTCTATCTAAATTGATATAACTAACGGCCCACACACATTTTTCTTTTATCTTGCTGTTTAAAAATAATTTCCAGGTCTGGCACTGTGGCATAGTGGGTAGGGCTACTGCCTGCAGTGCCAGCATCCCATATGGGTGCTGGTTCAATTCCAGGCTGCTCCACTTCTGCTCCAGCTCTCTGCTATGGCCTGAGAAAGCAGTGGAAGATGGCCCAAGTCCCTAGGTTCCTGTACCCATGTGGGAGACCTGGAAGAAGCTCCTGGCTCCCAGCTCCAGCCTTTGTGGCCATTTGGCATGGAATGAACTGGCTTATGGAAGACCCCCCTCCCCTCAACTTTCTCTCTGTAACTCTGCCTTTCAAGAAAATAAATAAATCTTTATAAAATAAAATAAATAAAAATAATTTCCTGGGGCCAGCATTGTGGCACAATGGGTTAAGCTGCTAACTGCAATGCTAACATCCCACATGAGCATCACTTCAAGTTCTGGCTGCTCCACTTGGAATCCAGCTCCTTGCTAATGTGCCTTGGAAAGCAGTCAAAGATGGCCAAGTTGCTTGGGCCCCTGCACCTACATGGGAGACCCAGAGGGATTCCAGGTTTCTGACTTTGGCCTGGCCTGCCTCCATTGCTGGTAGCCATTTGGACAGTGAACCAGCAGATGGAAGACAGAACTCTAACACCGTCTTTCAAATAAATGAATAAAACCTAAATGAACAATTTCCTACACATATGTATTTTTCTTTTAAAAATTTTATTTAAGGTATACACATTTCATGTATACAGATTTAGGAATATGGTGACACTTCCCACCCTACCCAGCCTCCCACCCATGCCCCCACTCTTCTTCCTCCTCCTTCTCTCATTCTCAGTCTTAAATTTTTACAATGATCTACTTTCAGTTTACTTTATACTCATTCGATTAACCCTACACTAAGTAGAGAGTTCAATAGTAGTAAACAAAACAAACAAAAACACTGTTCAGGGTGGTAAACAATCATCATTTAATGCATGATTTCCTCCCTTTGCTCTCTGCATTCCCCCACTCCAAACTAATGATTCTACTTTTCAATCTAAAGACAGGGGGCACTATGTATCCCTTTCATACTGTCAGGAAAAAGTTACCTTAACTTTTGATTAGATTGATGTAATATCCCTAGTAGATCCCTAGTAGATACTAATTTCTAAATGAACATAGGTTAAGATCATACTAATAGGGGCCAGCACCATGGTGCCACTGGTTAAGCTGCTAACTATGGGGAGTATCCCATACGGGCACCGGTTTATGTCCCAGCTGCTACACTCCAACCCAGCTCCCTGCTAATGCTCCTGGGAAAGCAGCAGCAGATGCTTGCTCCCCTGCACTGACATGGGAGACCTGGAAGAAGCCTCTAATCCCTAAACTGGCAGCCCTGGCCATTGCAGCCATTTGGGGGAGTGAACTAAGAGATGGAAGATATTCTCAGTGTCTCTCTCTCTCTCTCTCTCTCTCTCTCTCTCTCTCTCTCCTGCTCTTCCTCTTCCTCTCCCACTCTGTAATCCTGACTTAAAAATATTTTTTAAAAAGATTATACTAATATTCCAAACAGCAGAATGCTATACTCCATTTTTTGTGGGACAAAATATCACGTGTTCATTTATGGATGCCCCTGAGGAACTTCCATCTGTTACTGGAAACCAAACCCAAATGAGGATGCAGCAGAGGAAGACACAGCATCCTACTTCATTGTCCTGAATCTTAAAGGATGGGCAGGATGTAAATGTGTGGAAAGGTATCGTAGAGAGAAATAACCGGCTGAGTAAAGACTATGAAGTGGGAGGGGATAAAAATGAACAGCAGCAAACTAATGTAATAGTATAATCACACCACTATTTTAATAATTCTGCCCCAAGGAGCCTGCTTTGTGGAGTAACAGCTTATGGTGTCGCCTGCAATGCTGCCATCCCAGATGTGCAGTGGGTCAAGTCCCAGCTGCTCTATTTCTAATCCAGTTCCCTGCTAATGTGTTTGGGAAAGCAGTGGAAGATGGCTCAAGTACTTGGGATCCTGAACCCATGTGAGAAACCCAGAAGAAGCTGCTGGCTCCTGGCTTTGGCCTGGCCAAAGTGAACCAGCAGATGGAAGATCTCACTCACTCTATTTGTGTCTCTGACTCTCTCTGTAATTCTGCTTTTCAAAGTAATTTTTAAAATTTAAAAATATAGTTTTGCATCAGGCAGTATACAATACATACTTTTGGAAGAATTTTCCTTTCCCATGGATTTACTTAAAACATCTAAGTCATTAGGAAATTTCCATATTAGCAAAATTTACAAGTGCTTTCTATTTTCAAGTACACATTTCTCCTCTGCTACCTTTATTCATATCTTTATTGACATGGTAGAGAAGGAGAATGTATCTGTCCTGTTCCCTAGCATGCCTCCATTTTCTAGCATAATGTCTGATATATTTTTTGACTGCACAAATGTTTACCAGCCACGTTGCCTCTGAAGGTTTTGACCTCTGTACATATGAGGACCTGGAAACAGAATTAATGTTCTTTCCATTGTACTCTGGGGTTCACCTGGTGACCCACAGATATGCTTTGTTTGATCTACTCCATACTCAAGAAAATTTTAAATTAATGCCAAACCTTTGAAGGTTAACAAATTTGAAGACATGCCATCATTATGTCAATGCCTAATGCCAGTCAGCTGACTTCCTGATGCCAGTCAGCTTGTTTAAATAGAGTCCACTCTCTCCAGGCTGCAACAGCACCCACTATCCTCCCTATTGTTTCCTGCAGCTCATTTTATCCATTCTCTAACTCTCTGGTCTCTTTATACATTTGGTTTTGTGTCCTTGTATTTCATAAAATTTAATAATCTTCCTATTTAGTACATGAGAACAGAAAAAAAACTATATAATTACATTCAGATTCCCACTAAAGATCAAAGCCTAAAAATAGAAGTCAATTCTATCGACACTCAGCATATCCAAGTCATCACACACTTCTATCTTTGAATTGCTTTTCCCTGTCAAGGCTTAGCTGACTCTCATGTAAAAAACCTTCCTAAGACTCGTTTGGGAAAGAAAATGTCAAACTCTGTACAATTACAAATTAGTTTTTGTATAAACTGCAGTAGGGGCTGGCACTGTGGCGTAGTGGATAAAGCCTCCGCCTGCAGGGCTGGCATCCCATATGGGCACTCGTTTGAGTCCCAGCTACTCCATTTCTGATCCAGCTCTCTGCAGTAGAAGATGGCCCAAGTCCTTGGCCTCTGCACCCATTTGGGAGACCTGGAAGAAGCTCCTGGCTTCAGTTTGGCACAGCTTTGGCTGTTGTGGTCATCTGGGGAGTGAACCAGCAGATGGAAGACGTCTCTCTCTCCGTCTCTCTATCTCTCCCTCTCTCCCTCTCTGTAACTCTGCCTTTCAAATAAATATTTTTAAAAAGAAACTGCAGCGGTAACTATGCAGTTAGAAATCAATGAGTTTAAAAAGACTGGTTTCTGCACAAGCATTAGGTATCATTACTCATGCTATTAAATTAGACCATTTTCCTCTCCAACACCCTGTAGAATATCACCTCTTATGTTGTTTGTAATCACTACTGCCAATGTTCTGAGAAGTTCTAGTCCACTATGAAAACTATTTTCTGTTGTCCACAGCTTTCAGCAGCTGGTGAACGTCCAGTTTTTTACAGAAAAGCAAACAAGCTCCCCAGGTGTGGCTTGTTCAAAGTCACAGAACAGTAAACCACAGAATCAGAAGAACCACCTCCATCCTCTGCTCTGTACTTGAACTCTTCCCATTACACTCTGCTGACCATTCTGCTCCCATCTCGACTCTCCCCCTTTCAATGCTGCAGAGAACTGTTACTTTCTAGAACAATGGTGGTAACAAGTTAATCAGGGCTCATTCTACCAAGCTTACAGATATAAAAAGAAGAAACTGTTGGAATTTCATAATTTTCATGGCTTTTCATTTATTTCTGTAGAATCCTTTCTATCTAAAAATTAAACTGTCACTCCTTAAACACTAGTTCAAATGTAATTTCACTGGGAAGTTCCATTGCTTTAATGTTGGTCAGGGCTAAATTTTAGAGCATCTTCGGAAAATGGTCAATCATCTAAGAAACTAATAACTCTGCTATAATGTTAACCACGTTTTAAGATGAAGCACCTAATTGTGGATCCCTCATTTTATGTACATGTCAAGATATTTATGAGGTAGTAGGAAAAATATAAAACTCAGGGAAAATTTATTTTCCAATATGTGTGAGACCAGTTGAAAAAAACAGTAGGAATTCAGTGAAGAGAGTGACTGAGCAACCAAACTAAGTTGAGCAGGTTGCTTGGAAGAGGTGGGACTCATTGGATCTTCAATTTGAAGTGGGTTATGGGGAGTAAGAGGAAGGCAGGTGGTGAATACACATCAGAATGTATTATACCAAAACAGGTTCAAATGTAGACCATCCACAGATTGTAAATAAATGGCTCTACTTATTTACTACAGAGGGAGGGAGTAAAGAGTAATGATAAAAAGGGAGTCAGTAGAGCTGGCGCCACAGCTCAATAGGCTAATCCTCCGCCTGCGGCGCCAGCACCCCGGGTTCTAGTTCCAGTCCGGGTGCTGGATTCTGTCCAGGTTGCTCCTCGTCCAAGTGCTTGGGCCCTGCACCCGTATGGGAGACCAGGAGAAGCACCTGGCTCCTGGCTTCGGATCAGCATGGTGCACCAGCCACAGTGTACTGGCTGTAGCAGCCACGGTGTGTGTGTGTGTGTGTGTGTGAACCTATGGAAAAGGAAGACCTTTCTCTCTGTCTCTCTGTCCACTCTGCCTGTCCAAAAAAAAAAAGACGGATCAGTAGAATGGGACAAGACACAGTATTTATGACTGAATGACATTCAGAGAGGTGACTATCTAAAAATAGCCAAATATAAAAATTAAAAAGGTTAAATATGTAAAAATTTTAAATACAAAATATAATAACCAAGTAGCCCAAATCTACAGGACCTATTAGTTGTTCATTGTTTCTTTTTTTATTGTTTTATTTTTTGACAGGCAGAGTTAGTGAGAGAGACAGAAAGAGAGAAAGGTCTTCCTTCCGTTGGTTCACTCCCCAAATGGCCACCACCGCCGGCACTGCACCAATCCGAAGCCAGGAGCCCAGTGCCTCCTCCTGGTCTCCTATGTGGGTGCAGGGCCCAAGGACTTGGGCCATCCTCCACTGCACTCCTGGGCCACAGCAGAGAGCTGGACTGGAAGAGGGGCAACTGGGACAGAATCCAGCGCCCCGACTGGGACTAGAACCCGGGGTGCGAGACTAGAACCCGGGGTGCCAGCGCTGCAGGTGGAGGATTAGCCAAGGGAGCTGCGGCGCCGGACTTTAATTATGTTTAATGGTAGCTTTCCCTATTAAATTTTCCATCTTAGAAATAACAACCTAACCACCTCTCTCTCTGCCTCTGTCTCTCTTTCTCAACACACACACAAATACGCCTTGTGTTTGACATTGCATATTTCAGTTATATATACTTTCTTGAAACAATTTACATTCCAGCAGAAATTTTACTTTCCAGATTTTGGAAAACAAGATTCAGGATTTGCTCTGAGGCATTTTAACTCTTGAATTCCTTCAAAGTGTGCCTCTGTATAGACTGAGATAGTGAAGGGGATGCTGATCTTAAGTTAATAACTGTCTCTGAAGACAGTTTCCTTGTTTGGCTTGAATTTTTCAAAGACATGATTCTGTTTACTAGTAATGACACTTTTTGAAAGGGAGAAAGAGAAAACACTGTATTTAACAAGCCCAGTAATAGAAAAAAATAAGGGAAAAGTCAGCTTCCACCTCCCAACTTTCCCCTCCCTCTTTTCTGTCATCTGTATTTATCTCTATATTAACCTAGGTTTGCCGTTATGAGCACTAATTTATTGCAGCTGCTTCATTCACCCTTTCTGTGTAGGGAAATATTTTGATCGGTTTGGACATGAAACATGAGACCCCCAGATGATGGTCTGGGAGGAGAAAAGTAAGGAAAAAAACTTTTCTACAAAGGCAAAATGAAGAGGAATTTGAACACAGGAAGAGCATGTAGTGGGGATGAGAGGAGAATTAAAAGAAGGAGTTGATCCTCATAATGGAAGGAGAGAACCCCAGAGTAATAGCAGACATTTCTGGGGTCAGGGAATGGCCAAATACCCTTTAAATATTACTGAGCCCCCGCCCAACACTGTTGTTCCAAACTTAAGCTAAATCCTCAAGCCCAAAAATTACTTGTGTGGGTACTGACATGAGGAAATTAAGGAGAACAAGACGTGACCCATAAAGTGCCAAGAATGTGAAGGGAGCAGCAGGTGGATCCGAGGCAAGAGTGACGTGAAGAGTGCAGCAAGAACAAGAAACTGGAGCATGGCCCAGCCAACCCTCTGGAAGCTGAAGGATCTTGGAGAGGACACTGACATGTCTACAGGAAGGGAACAGAGGTTCAAAGCCAATTTTCTTAACTCAGGTTAAAACAATCTCATCAGGCATACAGTAGATATATATAGATGTCTGCATGTTTATGTCCTCATCTATAGTTTCACGCAAGAACAGATGCACCATCTGAGTGTGTATGTTCTTAAATTATAGATTTGGATCCTTTTTTTTTTTTTTTTTGACAAGCAGAGTGGACAGTAAGAGAGAGAGACAGAGAGAAAGGTCTTCCTTTGCCGTTGGTTCACCCTCCAATGGCTGCCGCGGCCGGCGCGCTGCAGCCGGCGCGCTGCAGCCGGCGCACCGCGCTCATCTGATGGCAGGAGCCAGGTGCTAGGTGCTTTTTCCTGGTCTCCCATGGGGTGCAGGGCCCAAGCACTTGGGCCATCTTCCACTGCACTCCCGGGCCACAGCAGAGGGCTGGCCTGGAAGAGGGGCAACCGGGACAGAATCCGGCGCCCCGACCGGGACTAGAACCCGGTGTGCCGGCGCCGCAAGGCGGAGGATTAGCCTGTTGAGCCACGGCGCCGGCCTGGATCCTTATTTTAAATACTTGTCAGTAAACTTAAGTAATCCATTTTTTTGTTTTCTTACAGTTTTTAACACGAAATTGTTGACTTTGTTTTATTTGAAAGGCAAAAAGACAGAAACAGTGATCTTCCATCCACTCTTTAACTGCCAGCAAAAGTGGCCCTTGGATTATGCTGAAGCCAGGAGTCAGGAACTCAGTCCTGGTCTTCCACAGGGTAGCAGGACTTGAGTACTTGAGCCCTCACCTGCTGCTCCCAGGGTGTGCATTAGCAGGAAGCAGACCAGAAATGGAGCTGGATCTCGGAAATCTAAGAGTTTTTTTTTTTTTTTTAAGGGGGGGGGGGGGTGGGTGCTGTGGTGCAGCAGGTTAAAGCCCTGGCCTGAAGTAACAGCATCCCATATGGGCGCTGGTTCTAGTCTCAGCTGTTCCTCTTCCAATCCAGCTCTCTGCTATGGCCTGGGAAAGCATGGGAAAATGGCCCAAGTGTTGGGCCCTTGCACACGCATGGGAGACCTGGAAGAAGCTCCTGGCTCCTGGCTTCGGATTAGCGCAGCTCCAGCTATTGCTGCCATCTGGGAGTGAACCAGCAAATGGAAGACCTACCTCTCTGTCTCTACCTCCCTCTGTAATTATTTCAAATAAATAAAATACATCTTTTAAAAAAAAGATTTTTAAAGTAAGATACAGAGAGAAGAGGGAGATAGTGAGATAAAGGGATCCTCTCTCCATCTGCTGATTCACTCTCCAAATGGCCACTACAGCCAATACTGGGACAGGCCAAAGCCAGGAGCTTCTTCCAGGTCTCCCACATGGGTGTAGGGGCCCAAGAACTTGGTCATCTTCATTGATTTTCCCAGGCACATTAGCGGGGAGCAGGATCAGAACCATCCATATGGATGCCAGCACCATAGGCAGAAGCTTACCCTTCCATGCCACAGTACCAGCACCCCTGGTTACTCCGATAGGTGATATTTGCATCCCAAGAGTCATTTAACTGCTGTGCCAAATACCTGCACAAGTACTTTATATTAATCAGCTTAGAGCCATTTACCTTGCAAATTTGTTGTCTAAGTGCTTACAGGTTAGCTCCATCTCAAACGTAATTTGTCATGGTTTTCCTTCTTCCATATTTCTGTTTCTGGCATTATCTCCAATCTACTAAATGTTGAAACAAAGCTTTTCTTCATCTCCTCTTCCTTTACATTCCTCAAGCCAGGCCTTGAATATTTCCCTATATTACATATGTGTGTCCTTGTTTTCCTATTATAATTACTAACAATACTTTTTATTTATTATTTGAAAAGCAGAATTACAGAGAGGCAGAGACAGAGAGAGGCCTTCTATCCACTGGTTCACTCCCCAAATGGTCACAATGGCCAGAGCTAGGCCTATCCAAAGCCAGGACCCAGAAACTTCTTCTGGGTCTCCCACTTGGGTGCAGGAGCCCAAGGACTTGGGCCATCTTCTACTGCTTTCCCAGGCCACAGTAGGGAGCTGGATTGGAAGAAGAGCAGCTGGGTCTTGAACTGGTGCCTTTCAAAGCTTCAGGTTCACTTTTGGCATTTGGAAGTAGCTAGCCTTCAAGCTCCTCCAGTATGAATGTTGCTTTTATTTCTTCCTTCAGTTTCTAAATCCCAGGTCATGTGCATGTGTAGCTACATGGAGCCAGGTGTAAGTCTCTCCTACAGATCAATCATAATACATATTGGAGGGGAAGAGAGACAGGCACAGACTCCAACTTGTCTTCATGGGTTCCAGTTGTGTATGCTCTCCCCTGTTTCATTTTGAGTTATTAACTGCTGGCCCTGCTGACCTACCGTTATTTCAACCATGATCAAATGCAAAGGTAACAAATAGCCTCACATACAATTTTTCATGAACTCCCCACAACTGTGACAATTCTAATTCATGTAACAATTCCTTTATTGCTAAGTATGGCTCTATTAATCTGATTAGCACAAATTGGTACCAGAAATAGGAATAGGATAACAGAAATTTAAGAATGTGTCCTGTAACTGAGTTTTGGCCTATGTGGAACTGGTTCTCTTATTTGACTACATTTAAAGGCATTAATTATTTTGTTGTCCAGTGGTAATGAGCACAGTGCCACACATGATATACAACAACATTCGAATGGTCACTTGTAGACTCCTGTAGTCAGGTACCTACAGAAAGCCAGGCTTTGGATGACCAAGCAGTTGCTACCAGAGAATATTTTAGAGAGAATACAAAGTTTAATGGGATTGGTTGGTTGCTTTTATGTATATGGGCGAACTTACAAAAGAAAATGATGAGTTCAAGACTCTAAGTTCTCAGATCAAGTTTCAAGTAAAGGACCAGAAAATTTTTATGACTGACCTGAAAAACTTTTATGCCTATAGTCACAGACCTGAGATTTCTGAAAATACAGAATCTGATCTTGAAAACAGCTGAAATACATCACAAATTGAATTCATAACCTCCCAGGTCTCTTATGATAAAGCTGGAGCATTGGTTAATAAGGAATAAACCATAAAAATCTGGATGGGGATATATGAGCAGATTTTGTTTCAGTAAAAAATCTGTAGGTTGGTGAACAAAAGTCTAACCTAAATCATCACAAGAGAATTGCATTTTCTCCACCAATGCCTCAAGTTGAGGAAGTTCACAAAGCCAGAGACCCTTGAATAAGGGGAAGCTGGGTCCCTTGAGAAAAGGCATTGAAACACAGCCTAAATTTCATGCTTTAAATCTCCCTCCTGTAAGGAACCTACAGCCATTACCAGACTGACCACACCTTTGGATGATTGCTGACCACTGGCTGCGAAATGACCATAATTCAAGTAGCGTCATATGCCTCTGTGATCTGACAGAGTGGAAACTCACGGTGGGTAGATAATCAATTGAGAGTGTGGATTTACACATCTCACCATGGTCCAACAGCTCACCAAACTTACTCTGGTTATTTTCGCGGTTCTAGCAGACATCTTTAAAAAACACTCACTAAGCAACTGTATGCCTGGAGCTTAGGGCTCAGGACAAGCAAATTCAGATTCTGACAGGTCATAAAACTCAGAACTGTTTGTGGGTTTATATCACCTTTACTCTTTGTGACTGTGAGGAATGCACAAGGAACAGCCACTTGCCCCCATCGGCAGTGGGGCCACAAGAAATATCCCCCTTTGTGTCCAAGGCAGCAGTCAACACGCACACACACAGCCATCTACATACACCCACACATAGCCACACATTCACATACAGCCCTATCCATAAACAGCTGTGTCTAACCTTGTCCCCCAGTTGCTTTTCAATATCAGACTTGTGGGCAGATAGCTAGCCAAGCAGGCAGACCTGTGGGTTGCCATGACATTGGTTACCACGGTGGTACACAGATAGGCAGACAAGGGCATAAAGGCATGGTAACTTCACCTTCCCAAGTTCTCAACAGTTAAAATTCCACATCAGTTCCTTGGCCCAGGTATTGAGAGTTTTATGACAGGAAATGTGAAATGGGAGCCATTAGAACTGCCTCTACCTGTCAAAACTATGTATCCAAAATAATACTTCATTGCTGGAGGGATTTAAGAAATAAGTGCCAACATAGGAGACAGAACAGTGGTGGCAATTCGTACCAAGATCCAACCCAACTTAACAGATAAAAGATTTGAGAAAGTAGATTAGCATTAACTTAACTAGATTGTGACACCTTTTAGAGTTGCTTTCCCCAATGTGGCTTCATTGTTGGAGCAAATCAATACACCTGCTAACACCTGGTGTGCCGTTATCACTCTGGAAAAACCTTTTACCTCTATATCTAATGGTAAAGAATATAAATCTCCTTTCATTTCACAGAGCCAGCAATACTTTCCTTTTGTCACCACAGCAGCATATTGTACTCCAGTCTTGTGTCATAACTTAGATGACAGGGCCTCAAACCAGCTTCATTAACCAGGACTTCACACTAATCCATTACACTGATGAGAATGTGTTGATTGAACCATGTCAGCAAGAGGCAGCAACCAGTTTAGACAGCTTTCCACGATGTGTGTGTGCCAGAAGGTAGAAATTAATCCCACTAACATACAGAGGCCTGCCATCTTAGTGAAAGTTATGGATGCCTCGTGGTCTGGGTTATGCCAAGAGATTGCTTCCAAAACAAACAAACAAACAAACAAACAAAAAACAGGTGAGCTGTGGCATCCAGTCCCTACTACCACAGGAAAGCCAGTGAACCCTTAGCAAGCCTCTAGATTTTTAAGGTAATATCTATATAATTTCATCAGCTCCTTTGACCCATTTACCAAAGGTTTTGCCAGTTTTGAGCAGGATTTAGAGTAAAACTTTCTAACTTACCCAGGTGGCTGTGCAAGCTGCTTTTCCTCTGAGGCCCATGAGCTCAAAGATCCAATGCGGGACCATGTTATGGGGCTGCTGGTTAAGCCACTGCCTGCAATCCCAGCGTCCCATATAAACCCTGATTGGAGTCCCAGCTGCTCCACTTCTGATCTGGCTCCCTGATAATGAGCCAGGACGAGTAACCTGTGAAAGAGTGGAAGATGATCCAAGTGCTTGAGCCGCTGAACCCACAGGGAGACCTGGAAGGAAGTCCTGGATCATGGGTTTGTCCTGGCCCGGCCCTGGCCATAGCTACCATTTGGGAAGTTAACTAGTGGTTGGAAGATCTCTCTCTCTCTTTCAAATAAATAAACGAGTTGTTTTAAAAAAAAGATTGAATGCACCTGACAGTCTATGGCAGATAAGTATGCTACATGTAAACTTCAGAGGCCCCTTCTCTACAGTTCAACCACCCCACAAGCCTTCAGGATTTTGAAACAAGCTGTCCCCTCCTCTGCAGGTAACTCAGAATCTGATTCTGTCTAGTCAAAGGCCTTACTGAAGGCTGAACACTCAAGTGTGGGCACCAACATTTCAGGGACTCGTACCTGTTTCCAAGAATTGGCTCTGCTGCAGGGTCAGTCACAAAATAAATTTCCATGAGTTTAGAAGCAGAAGTGAAGTTCACGATTACTGATCCCAAGTCTCACTTGCTGGCTCGGAAAGTCTGCCAGGAGGGGAGTTTGTGAGGAGGTCTTTAGTGAGCCTGCGTGTTGGGACTGGGACCTCCACACCTGGGGACGGCTGGAGTGGGCTGAAGTGGGTGTTTCCCTTCCCCATCGTGGTCAGTTAGGTTCCCCCAGGCCCTGGCAGTTAGGGTCTGGTTAATTAGTTTCTCCTGGACTCCGGCTTTGTTAAGGAGAAGAATCCTTTAGCAGACTTCAGAATGGTTCATTCCATCTGCTCCCCAACATTTGCTGGAAGCACATGGGGAATTTTTCTCAGATATTAACTCTAAGAACCTGATTGAGCCCCTACTTTACAGAAGTGGAGGGCTCCCCTGTAACTCAGATTTGGCCACCCTGGATTTTTCTTTCTTTTACGAAGTCAGGTCTTCATTTTCTTCTTCGTCCATTAACAGTAGCCTGCCTCTTATCACTCTGGTATATGCTTCTAAGACTGTTTTCCCAACTAATTGTGTAACAGGTTACTTTAGTTTCTGATCTGTAAATGTGTAAAGAGTTCCAACAAAAGATTTCAAAGTAGTTTTTTTTTTTTCCTTTTTTGTGCCCATACTGTCAATTGCTAAAGGGAATAGTCTGATCATGATACTGAATACATTTCTTTTTAACATGTGCTGTGAAAAGTTGTTCCACTATGAACCATCCTGGTAAACTCCGAAAGTGTAAACTTAGAATTCTTCACGGTGATGCCAGGTTCCATGGGGAATTTATTTACAAGCCATTCGAGTAGAGAAGCCATTGTCCTCAGCTTCTGACAGTTACTGTTGGGACCTCCTGAAGCTCAGCATTATAGGAGTCATCCAAGCAAAGACACAAATCATTTGATTATAAAAATGTTGGCACATCCTGTGCAACACAGTTAAATTGAATAATAGTACCAGATAAAATTACAGGTGGGAGTCAAGCTGTGTAGCATCCATTATTAAGTATAATCAATAAATGATTTAATCCTCTTGAATGAAAACGAAGAGTTCTCGGGGTCTTCGATTTCAGGTATTGGCTGTTGAGATGCCAAGTGTAGGGAGGGCTCAGAAAGCCGCCTTTCCCCATGAAAAATAGTATTCTGTGGCCGAGGGGTGGCCGCTGGGATAGGGCTTCCCACCGTCGCAGCCAAACTCCTTAAGTGGAATCTGGTGGGAGCGCCAATGTAAGCCTAACGCAGCTGCAGCGTGGTACAGCAGGGAGAACCGGCCTGCTGCCATTCAGGGGCCATCGGCGCTGGGTTTCTCCCCTGCTGTTTCAACCTTGTGCACTGAACCCCGAGGGTGCGCTTTACTACCAGCTCCTCACTGTCTCGCTCCGGTGAGTAAAGGCAAATCCTCCCAAAAGGACTTACAGGAGGACTCGGGGGCATTTATGAGCGTTATGTGTGGCTGTGGGTTTGGAGCTCTGGTAGCGCGACGGTTGGCGGAGCCGGCAGGTCACCTAGGCGTTTGTGATTGTTTTTATCGTGAAATGTGTTGTGAGGTTTGGTGAAGCTTCTTTGAATCTGTGGCTTGACTTCCTTTGGCAGTCATTGGACATTATTAGACAGTATCTTTCTCGCGAAAGTGTTTAGCCCCTTTGCGTCTCTGCTGAGGTTTTTACACAGACAATAGACTTTTGCATTCTGTTGCGTAAGTCAGTTGTACACTTTTCTGAATGTTTTTCCTTTTATCATTTTATGTTTGTCTAGGTATTTTAGAAGTTTGTGTTCCATACTAAACTGAACTCCTGTATACAAAGAGAATTGAAAATGAATCTGAATGGGAATGAAAGGGGAGAGGGAGTGGGTAAGGGGGAAGGGTGGGGGGGGGTATGGGTGGGGAAGCCATTGCAATCCACAAGTTGTACCTTGGAAATTTATATTCTAAATAAGAAAAAAAATTTTTAAAAAATAAAATAAAAAAAAGTTTGTGTTCCACCTTACTGGTGATTTTTCATGGTTTTGGGTGGTCACTCTTGTTGATTGAGTTGCATTTTAGCTTAGGTTGGCGTTCTTCTCTGGCTAAATTCCCCAACTCTGTTTTCTTGAAAATACTAATGTCTAACCCTGTGTCTGATGACCCCTCTATCTGAAACACCTGTGTGGGAAATTGTGGCAGTAACAGGAGGCTTTCGCTTGAGCGTTTTCTTTCTGCTGGGTAGGGAAGATAGGGGTGGACCAGCTGTTTTCACTCAGGGACTGACAGAGGCTCTGTTAGCATTTTTGGTCTACCCCTCATTTCTGCGAAACGCCCTTTGGGGAACTAACTAAACTTTTTAGGTGTTTCATGGGGCCCTTAGCCGACTTTGACTCTTACTTTTCTCTTCCCAGCTCCTACAGCCGTTTAAGACCTAAAATGCTTGGACTTGTAGCTGTCACTTTGTTTACTTCCTTGGCATTTTGACCCTATATGAATCTTACATATTAACAAATGCCTCAAAGGGGAAAATGCATGGACTGTCAGGTTTAAGAATAACCATACTATGTTTTGGGCTCCACAAAGTTTCAGTTGCATTGTATATTTATTTAATGCCCTCAAATTTGGGGAGGGGGGTAGAAGAACTGGGAGAGGACATTTTACTCAGATTTCCTGGTCGCTTTGTGTGGTCATTTTTGTGTGTATCTGCCTATGCCTCCAAAATGCTTTTCTTGCTTTCTACATCTCCTCTTTACCAAAAGGCTTAGAAATGATGCTTGTTTACATAAGAGCTATTTTTCTCATGTTACCTTCAAAACAAGCTCATTGTCATGCTTCCTGAAAGTGGATGTATCCGGGTACACAGACAATTGCTGATGGTGCAACAGTGTTATTTTTATAACTTCTCATTACAAGGCCAGAACAAGCTTTCACTGAGTACTTCCCCATTTTTAAATCAACAGGTGTCCTTGATGATAAATGAGAACTGATGAGAGACTACAGTGAAAATTTATATTCACTTTTAATGGCCTACTTGTTCAGCTTTTTAAATTACCATTAATTTCAATGCCATCAATTCTTGATTTTCATATACTTCACTTAGCAAAGAAGAGGATAGATAATTGAAAACCTCAGATAATCCAGTATCTCTTTTGGGCCACTCGTTTTTTTAAGCTTTCTCTCCAAATTTTAATTTATTAACCAGAGATCTTATTATACCAAATATACTCGTGTAACTGGAGACACACTGATACATAAGAAAATTCCCAAAGATAAAAGGGAAATTAGGGGCTGACATGGTGGTACAGCGGGATAAGCTGCCACCTGCGATGCCAGCATCCCATATGGGTGCTGGTTTGAGTCCTGGCTATTTCACATCTGATACGGCTCCCTGCTAATGTGCCTGGGGGAAAAAAGCAGAAGTTGGCCCAGAAAGATGGGTCCCTGCACCCATGTGGGAGGCCTGGAGAGAATTCTAGGCTCCTGGCTTTGGCCAGGCACAGCCCTGGCCCTTGAGGCCATCTGGGGAGTGAATCAGCAGATGGAAGATTTCTATCTCTCTATAACTCTGCTTTTCAAAAAAAAAATGTTTTTTTAAAAAAAGTGGGGAGGGGAATGAAAAGGAATAAAGCAGAGGCCCTTAACAAAATCTACACATGGAGCTGCTGCTGTGACATAGCGGATCTGGCTGAAAGGCCCATGAGAGTCTCACAGGCATGGAAAGCCATGACACAGTGGCAAAAACAATCTAAATGAAAGATCCTGGTGAACAAGACCCCAGCAGAAGGAACAGGCCATCAAGGAGGGAGGCGCCTTTCTCTGAAGGGAGGAAGGAACCTCCACTGTGGTACGGCCTTGACTAAACAAGTTCAGAGTCGGTGAACTCAAGGGGCTTCCATAGCCTAGACAGCTCATAGCAAGAGTCTCGGGTGATTGCTGACGTCATAAATAAGAGTGCCAATTGTTAAATCAACAACGGGAGTCACTGGGTACATGCTCCCCACGTAGGATCTCTGTCCTTAATGTGTTTTACTATGAAACTTAAAAACACTACTAGTCGAACGATACCCTATACCTTGTGCGGTTGTGTGAGTGCAGTCTGTTGAAATCCTTGCTTAGTATATACTAAGCTGATCTTCAGTATATGAAGGTAATTGAAAATGAAACTCGATGAAGGGCGGGGTGGGAGAGGGGAGGGCCACAGGAGGGAGGGAGGTTGGGGGGAAGCCACAACAATACAAAAGTTGCACTTTGTAAATTCACATTTACTAAATAAAAAAACCTATATAACAAAAAAACAAAAAACAAAAAAGACTGTATCACATCATCACAGCTGGGTTCATCACAGTCCACTGATCCTGTTCATACCAGCCCAGTTACACTTGTGCTCCTTTGTGTATTTAGTTATATACAATTTTATTACATGGGTAGGTTTACATATCACCGCCAAAGTTAAGCTATCACAAGGATCTGCCAAGTGAACCTGTTAAAACCACATCCACCTCCTTTCTATTCTCCTTTTGAAGTTCTTAAATACTGGCAACCACTAATCTCTTCTCTATTCCCAAAATTTCATCAATTCAAAAATGTTACATAAAGTGAAATCCTACAATATATAACCTTGTTGGTATTTTCTTCACTTTCTGAATTCCTAGAGGTGCATCATAGCTATTGCATGTATCAGTAGTTTTTTCTCTGTTATTGCTGGCTAATTATCTGTTTATGGATTTACTATATAGTTTGGTTAATCATCCAACTATTCAAAGACATCTTCATTCCTGGTTTTTAGCTATTATGATTAAAACTTTTATCGGCATTCATGTATAGATTTTTATATGAATATAAGTTTTGATTTTTGTGGGGATAGTGACCAATAGTGCATTTGCTGGACCATATGATAAATTGCATGTTAGTCTTATAGAAACTGCAGAAGTCTCCCAGAGTTATTCTACCATTTTTCATCCCACTAGCAGTGAATGAGTGATTTCATGTTTCCACATCTTTACTAGTATTTGATATTGCCACTGTTCTCATTCTGTTAGGTATATAATGTCTCTTAAATACTTATTTTTGAGAGGAGGGGATACAGAGAAAGAGACAGACACAAAGATCATGTAACTACTGGTTCACTCCCCAAATGCCCTCAACAGCCAAGTACTTGGACCATAATTTGCTGGCCTCCCACAGTGTGCATTAGCCAGAAACAGTACTCAAAATCAAGCATTCTTGGGGGCTGGTGCTATGGCATAATGGGTAAGGCTGTTGCCTGCAGTGCTGGCATCCCACATGGGTACTACTTCAAGTCCTGACTGCTCCATTTCCAATATAGCTTTCTGCTGTGGCCCGGGAAAGCAGTGAAGGGTAGCCCAAGTCCTTGGGCCCCTGCACCTGTGTGGGAGACCTGGAGGAAGCTCCAGGCTCCTGGCTTCAGATTAGTGCAGCTCTGGCCGTTGTGGCCAACTGGGGAACAAACCAGTGGATAGAAAACCTCTCTTTTGCTCTCTGCCTCTCCTTCTCTCTCTGTATAATTCTGAATTTCAAATAAATAAATCTTTATAAAAAAAAAAAAAACAGGCATCTGGGAGCCATGGCTGCAGCATAGTATTCTAAGTCTCTACCTGTGGTGCTGGTATCTGTATGGGTGTTGGTTACAGTCTCAGCTGCTCCTCTTCTGATCTCTGCTGTGGCCTGGGGAAGCAGTAGAAGATGGCACAAGTGCTTGGGCCCCTGCACTCTCTTGGGAGACCTCAAAGAAACTCCTGACTCCTGGCTTCAGCTTGGCTCAGCTCTGGCTGTTGTGGCTATTTGGGGAGTGAACCAGAAGATGGAAGATCTTTTGCGCTCTCTCCCTCCCTCTCTCTATAATTCTGCCTCTCAAATAAGTAAAAAATGAAGAATAAAGGCATTCTGATATGGAATGTGGGTATCTCAAGTAGCATCTTTTTTTTCTTTTTTTTTTAAAGAATAATTTTATTTATTTTGAGAGGAGTTACAGAGAGAAGTAGAGTAAGAGAGAGAGCGAGTGAGAGAGAGAGGTGTCTTCCATTCTGCTTGTTCACTCCCCAAATAACTGCAACAGCCAGAGATGAGCTGATCTGAAGCCAGGAGCCAGGAGCCTCTTCTAGGTCTCCCACATGGGTGCAGGGGCCCAAGGAGTTGGGCCATCTTTTACTGCTTTCCCAGGCCATAGCAGAGAGCTGGATCAGAAGAGGAACAGCCAGGACACGAACCAGCACCCATATGGGATCCTAGTGCTACAGTCTGGGGCTTTAACCCACTATGCCACAGCGCTAGCCCTATCAAGTAGTATCTTAACCACTGCACCAAATGCCTGACCCTATTGATACCTTTGCGGTTTTAATTTGTATTTACCTGATGGCCAATGCATATTTTCCTTTTCTTTCTTTTTTTTTTTTTAAAGATAGAATTATACAGAGAGGTAGAGACAGAGAGAGAGAGGTCTTCCATCTGCTGGTTCACTCTCCAATTGGCTGTAACAGCTGGAGCTGCACCGATCTGAAGCCAGGAGCTTCTTCTGGGTCTCCCACATGGGTGCAGGGGCCCAAGGACTTGGGCCATCTTCAACTGCTTTTCCAGGCATAGCAGAGAGCTGGATCGGTAGGGGAGCAGCCAGGACTTGAACCGGCACCCATATGGGATGCTGGCACTTCAGATCAGGGCATTAGCCCACTGCGCCACAGTGCCAGCCCCACTTTCCTTATTTTCATCTATCACAGAGATTTGCATTATTAATGATTAGAAGAATAAAAGTAAACTTGATTACATAAAAAACTTAAATTTTCTTCTCCATTGAGATGGCCGTTCCTTTTGACACTTCTTATCACTAAATTTCCTGATTCAAAATTGTGATTATGATAAAGATGCTTGAGAGGATGTTGCACTTTTATCTTCCTCTGTGATGAACGTCAGACTTACACTGAAGTAGCATCATGGACTGGCATGTGCCCATCACCACCAGTTTCAGTTGTTACCAAAAGCCAATGTATCTCATTTATCTCTCCTATTATTATTTGACTGGGCATTTTAAATATTTTATATCAGAATCATTTTAAATTTATGCAATAAAAAATGTGAAGTAGTAATACAAAGAGCTCCATGTAGCCCTCATCCCATTTCCATCATTAACATTTCATATCCTTTCTCACAATTAGTGAACCACACCCAGATTCCTTCCTTTAACCCAAATATCCTTTAATCTCTCCCAGTCTTAAATAATCAGTGTTCGGTGTTTTTATATGTGTTTTAGCTTCCACATATGAGAGTGCACATACAGTATTGTGTCTGGCTGATTTCATTCAACATGATGTCTTCCAGTTCCATTTGTTTTGCTGTAAGTGACAGGATTTCATTTTCTCCCATCCAAGTACTAACCAGGCCCGCCCCTGCTTAGCTTCCGAGAGCAGACGAGATCAGGCGCATTCAGGGTGGTATGGCCGTAGACAAGGATTTCATTTTCTGATAGCTGAATCTTATCCCATCGTGTATATATACCACATTTTCTTGATCCATTCATTGATGATGGATACTTTGGTTTGTTCCCTAGTTTGGCTGTTGTGAACACTGCTGCTATAAACAAGGTGGAACAGATATCTCTTTGATATGAAATTCATGGTTTTTAGGTCTATACCCAGTAGTGGGATTGTTTGATCATACAGAAGTTCCACTTCCATATTTTTAAGAAGTTGCCATACTGTTTTAGCAGTGGCTGTAATAATTTACATTCCCATCAACAGTGTTCCCTGTGTACATCCTCATCAACATTTGTGACTCTATTTCACAATAGCCATTCTGACAGGGGTGAGGTGATACTGTGGTTTCGAATTACATTTCCCTTATAGCTAGTGTTATCCAGCAATTTTGTATTCTATTTACTGGTCACCTATATTTCTTCTTTTCAGAACATTTTGAGTTCTTGGACTATTTCTTAATTGATTTTGTTGTTGAGTTGCTAATATCTTCTGGATTACTAGTCCTTTGTTTAATATCTTTCGAGTGTGCTCACCTGTTCTGGTGAATGCGCCTTCACTCTGTTGTTTGCTTGGCTGTGCCTGAGCTTCTGCGATTGAGATGATCTCATTTGTCCAGTGTTGCTTCTGTTGCCTGTGCTTTCACCAATGCTTTGAAGCACTTCCCCTATGTTTTCCTCTAGAAATTTCTGGACTTATATCTTTGATCCATATTGAGTTGATTTTGGTTTATGGTGGTGGTGGGGTTAATTTCATTCTTCTACATATATATGTTCACTTTTGCCAGCATGATATTTTGAGAAGAGTATCCTTTCTCCAATGCATGTTTTTGGCACCTTTTTCAAAAATCGGTTGGTTGTAGGTAGGTGGATTATTTTTGGACTCTCTCTCTCATTCCATTGATCTGCGGGCTGGTTATTATACCAGTTAAGAGCATTGCTATTGTAGTATGTCTTGAAATTGGATATTATGATGCCCCTCACTTGTTTTGTTGTTGTTGTTTTTCTTTTTCTGCTCAGGATCACTTTGGCTATTCTGGGTTTTGGGTCTTGTTCTGCTTTAGGTAGTATGGACATTTTAATGCTATTTTTTAAAAGGTTTTATTTGAAAGGCAGAGTTATAGAGAGAGGGAGAGACAGAGAGAAAGTTACTAAATCTGCCAAATGGCAGCAGTGCCTGGAGCTGTGCCAATCCAAATCCAGGATCCCGGAGGTTCTTCAGGGTCTCCTATGTGGGCATGGGGTTCAAGCACTTGAGCTGTCTTCCACTGCTTTCCCAGGCCATGACGAGAGAGCTGGATTGGAAGAGGAGCAACTGGGACACGAACTGGCACCCACATGGCATGCCAGTGACACAGTGGGAGGCTTAGCCTACTATTCCACATGCCAGCCCCAGTAGTGATTCTTCTAATCCATGAGTATGATCTCTTTCCTCCTTTAGTCCTTGATTTTATTTTTTCATCAGTATCACATAATTTTCATTGTAGAGATCTTTCATTTCTTTAAATTTATTATGAAGTATCTGATTTTAAGCTATTGTGAATGGGATTTCTCTTCCAGCAACATCATTGTTGAGATATAAAAATTGCTACTACATTTTTGTGATTTTTCTGTATCTTGTAACATTAATGAATTATTAGTTCTAATAGCTTTCTAGTGCAGTGTTTAGGGTTTTCCATGTGCAATATCATGTAATTTGCAAACAAATATTCTGATTTCCTCCTTTGCAATTTCAATGCCCTTTATTTCTCCCTCCTCTCTAATTCTAATATTTCCAATTTTACATGGAGTTAAGAGTGGTGAAAGTGCATATCCTTGTCTTATTCCAGATCTAAGAGAATATGTTCAGCTTTACCCCATTCTGAAAGATATGAGCTGTTGGTTTGTCAAATATAGCCTTTAACATTTTGAAGTACATTCATTCTATGCCTAATCCATGGAAGGAATTTTATGATGAAGGGATGTTAAATCTTATAAAATGCTTTCTCTGTATGTATTAAGATTATATCATGTTTTGTTCTTCATTCTATTGGATTTATGCTTATTGAAATTTATTTTTCAAATGTTGAACCACACTTACATCTCTGGGGTAAATCCCACTTAATCATGATGTATGACATTTCTAAGGTAGTATTGGACTCAATTTGCTAATACTTTGTTGAAAATTTTTGCATCTATGTTTACCAAGGGTATTGACCTATGGTTTTCTCTTTTATGTTGTTTCATTGTTTGATTTTGGTTTCAGTTCAGTGACTCAAAGTGGCACTCATATGGGATACCAGCAACAAAAGTGGCGACTTAACCTGCTATTCCTCCTTTTTAATTTCTTCAGTGACCCATTGGTCATTCAGTAACATGTTGTTTACTTTACATGTATATGTAAATGTTCTTCATTTTTATTACTTTTTGGTCTGAGAAGATAACATGATATGATTTCAGTCTTTCTAAATTTACTGAGACATGATTTGTGGCCTAATTTATGGTCTATCCTAGAAAATGTTTCATGTGCTAATGAAAACAATGTATATTCTAGAACTTTTGGGTGAAATGTTCTATAAGTAAGTTAAGTACACTTGTTCAATAGTATGGTTCATTTCCAAAGTATCTTTGACTTTTTTTCTGTGTGACTGATCTGTCCATTTATGATGGTGGGGTGCTGAAGTCCCCCACTATTAATGTGTTGGGGTATATTATATTTCCCTTTAGTTGTAGTATTTGCTGTATATATCAGGGTGGTTTTGTGTTGGGTGCATATATATTTTATTGTTGAATCAATTATTTTTTTAAGTATTTATTCATTTGAAAGGCAGAGTGGAGGCAGAGGCAGAGAGAGAGAGGCCTTCCATCTGCTGGTTCACTCTCCAAGTGGCTGCAATG
Source organism: Sylvilagus floridanus (assembly GCA_949820135.1). Lineage (NCBI taxonomy): Eukaryota > Metazoa > Chordata > Mammalia > Lagomorpha > Leporidae > Sylvilagus > Sylvilagus floridanus. Next base: position 68,647,199 of record OX463246.1, on the reverse strand, counting down.
GCTGGAGCTGAGCTAGATCTGAAGCAAGCAACCAGGAACTTCTTCTGGGTCTCCCATTTGGGTTTAGGAACCCAAAGACTTGGATCCTTTTCCACTGCTTTCCCAGACCATAGCAGAGAGCTGGATCAGAAGAAGAGCAGCCAGGACTAGAATCGGCACCAATATGGGATGTTGGCATTGCAGGTGGCCACTTTACCCATTTTGCCATAGTGCCGGCCCTGAATCAAATGTTTTATCAATATAAAATATGCTTTCTTTTCACAGTTCTCAATTTAAAGTCTATTTTATCTGTGTGTATAGCTACTTCTGTTAGTTTTTGGTTTCCATTTGTATGGTATATTCTCTTTTAGCTCTTCTCCTACAGTCTGTGTATCTTTACCTTTGAAGTAAGTCTCTTGTAGGCAGCACAGAGCTGGGTATTTATGGTCCATTCATTCAACCTGTATCTTTTGACCAGGCAACTTATTTATATTGCAGGTTAACATTTATAGATAAGAATTATCTCCTGACATTTTGTTAATTGGTTACTGATTGTATCTGCTGTGTTAGTGGATTTGGTACTGTCATGTGTTTCCATGATGTTCACTTCAAATGTAGGACTCCTTCAGGATTTCTTATGAGGTAGCTTGAATGGGGATGAATGCTCTGCTTTTCCACGTCAGGGAAATACTTTATTTCTTCATTCCTAAAGGATACTTTTATGGCATATAATCTTCATTAGAAGTTTTTTACTTTTTTCTTTTTGAGATCTTCAGTATATCATCCCCCTTCTCTTCTGCCCTGAAGGACTTCTGAGAATAAGTCTAATTGCTTTTCCTATATATGTAACTTGACTTTTTTTCTCTTACTGCCTTTAGGGCCTCTCCTTTTCTTTAACTTTTGACAATTTTATTATAGCATGCCTTGGATAAGAACTTTTTTGAGTGTGCTCAAATCCTTTCATTTTCCAGTATCTCAATGTCCATATCTGTTTCAACATTTGGGACATTTTCAATAATTATATCATTCGGTAGATTCTCAATGTTTTTCCTTTTCTTCTCCAGGTATCCCTATAATATAAATATATATTCATTTAATAGTATCCCATACATCACTTAGGCTTTTGTTTTTGGAGTTATTTTTTTTTTCTGATTGGGTTATTTTAAATCTTGTCCTCCAGGTCTGAATCTTTCCTCCACTTAATCAGATCTGCTTTTGTAGCTCCTAGTTGAATTGATTTTATTGAGTGAACTTTTCAGCTCCAAAGTTTTGGTTTTATTCTCTTTAATGGCTTATATTTCTTCACTGAATTTCTATTTCATATCATTTCTCTAAAATTTTATTTGTATTCTCTTGCATCTTATTGAGTTTCCTTAGTATTATTTTTGAAATCCTTTTCAGGCATTTCATAGACTTCTTTCAGATTGGATCCTGTTTCTGGAGAATTTTGTGTTCTGGAGGTGTCATCCTACTTTCATGTTTTCTGTGTCCCGAGATTGATGTCTGCACCTCTGGCATAATTGTTCCTCCTTATTTTTACAGCATGGGTTTTGCAGGAAAAAGAGTTTTATTTAGATGAAATGTATGGTGTCACTTGGGATTGTTGATCTGGCTTTGGTTTTAGGTAAGCCCAGAAATGTAACCTCTGATAGTTTTTTTCAGTGATAATCAGTGTCGGAAAAGCCTGTAAGAGCCACAATTATCTAGTCTGCAACAGTGTGTGGAGGGGTAGCATAACTTTAAAGTGCACGTTAATGGGGCCAGCGCTATGACACAGTGGCTAAGCCTCTGCCTAGGTTGCCAGCATTCCATATGGGTGCTGGTTCTATCCTGGATGCTCCTCTTCCAATCCAGCTCTCTGCTGTGGCCTGAGAAAGCACTGAAAGATGGCCCAGGTGCTTGGGCCCTGTGCCCGCATGGGACACCCAGAGTAAGCTCCTGGTTCCTGGCTTCAGATGGGCACAGCTCCAGCCATTGTGGAAATTTGGGGAGTGGAGCAGCAGATGGAAGACCTTTCTCTCTGTCTTCCTCTCTGTAACTCTACCTCTCAAATAATGTACACTTTTTTTTTTTTTTTGACAGAGTGGACAATGAGAGAGAGACAGAGAGAAAGGTCTTCCTTTTGCCGTTGGTTCACCTTCCAATGGCCTACACAGATAGTGCAGATAGTGCATCATGCTGATCTGAAGCCAGGAGCCAGGTGCTTCTCCTGGTCTCCCATGTGGGTGCAGGGCCCAAGCACTTGGGTCATCCTCCACTGCACTCCTGGGCCATAGCAGAGAGCTGGCCTGGAAGAGGGGCAACCGGGACAGAATCCGGTGCCCTGACCGGGACTAGAACCCAGGGTGCCAGTGCCACAGGTGGAGGATTAGCCTATTGAGCTGCGGTGCTGGCCCGTACACTTTTTAAAAAAGATTTTATTTACTTAACTTCCAAAAATATGCCTTTAGTCCCCAGAGTTGAGTGTCAGTCAGACTAGATTTTTCGTGGCTACAGCAATGTGCTGTGGGACACAAAGAGGGCTGTACACTTCTCCTAACAAGCATGAGTGATACTGGGGCTGATGGTGCCAGTAGCTAAGGCCCGCAGATTAGATGATGTGGGTAGGACTTTCCCCATGTCCTGTTGTGTGGTCATGACTAACACTGTGGCTTATAGCATCAAGAACTCAAGGCCCAGACCTGGGAGATGTTAAGAGAAATTTTCCCCAGTCCAACAGTGTGCATAGAGGTTACACTGGGGATATGGGTCTAGAGAACTGAAATGCAAGTAGATTCTTCTTAGGTCCTGCAGGGTGTGTTCCAATGACTCTGAAAAATACAGTACTAGGTACTGTCCTGGAGCTGCAGAATACAGTGGGGTCCTTACCCAGGTCTCACAGGGTGAATGACAATTATTCCAGGGATTGCAGACCAGCAGTCACCAGCCTGAAACTGAAGAATCTATGTAGAACCCTCTAGATCCCACAGGTGAGTATGAGTTATCCTATGGGGTTATAGTACCAGCAATGACAGCCCCAGAGTTGCAGGGGACAGAGGGGGCCTGTCCCCAACTACCTGAAGACGTGCAAGAAAGATGTTGGCATTTGTGCTGTGGCCCCACAGCATCCTGTGATGAGAACTGCAGAAGTGGCATCTCCCATCTGGTCCTTTGGGATTGTGTATGAGCTGCTACTAGTGACTAGTCCCAGGAAGCCACAGCGATCTTCCCTAGATAGCACAGAGCAAACAAGTGTAGCTCCAGGGCTTGTGCCCAGAATTCTGTTGGCTGCAGGATTCCATTGGAAACAGAATTCTGTTGCCTGCTGTATGCCCTGGAAAGTGTCCTTGTCTCCTGAGACTTCTGGTAGTGATAAGGCCTGCTTGCTTTCTCCTCGGACAGGTGGAGTGTACTAACTCCTCGGCCTCAGTTTGTATTGTGTTTGTCCCTCTATACTGGCTTTCAGAACTGTCATGCTGTTTGCAGATCTTGTCACTTCCTTACTGAAGTGGTTCCCTCAGTCTCTTTGTTTCTAATATTTTATATAGAGACCTCTTTTACAGCAAGATGGTACTCTCCAGCCAGGCAGCAGTGGTAGGAGTGGCAGAAGGTAGCAGTGTGCTTTGTTTCTGTCTCTGTGCTGATTTTTGGAGTCTCTGTGCCATTTGCAATTCTTGTCACTTCTCTATTGAAGTGTTCCTTTTGGCGTTCTCCTTAGTTCTAATACTTTAGTACCTTTTTCCTGGCAAGATGGTGTCTGCTGCCAGGGTGCCCAGGTCAATGGTATTTTTAAGCAGATCTTCTGGTCTTGTCATTTCGCCCACATATTAATACATTTTCTGATGAGGTCAAGTCATGAGGTTGCCTTGAATGGAGGTTGTGGAGCAAAAGCTCAAAATGATTTCTCCTGGTATTGCTAAAAATACAACTGATATTTACAAAATGTGGTTCATTTGGCAGCTGAGGTTCCTAGAATGTGTTAGTGAATTATGTTTATCATATTATTTTTCTGAACTAGACATAGGATCCATACCTATGGGTAGATTGATCTGTTTGTGCTATGTTCTTGACAAAATGCAAAAAAATTTTTCCTAAAGATTAGATAATAATGCGAGATAAATGAGGCCTCAATTGTATGTACAGGCAGTTTTAATGACAAGTTCCATTTACTAGAAAGGAAAAGAATTTACATTTATGCCCAAATTAATTTTTATAAGCCTGTTCAGCTCTGCCACCAACTTGGACGTCCTTGGAACGTTTTTGCTTCTCCTTGATACTACAGATGATAATGAGGTCATTTCACAATGGCTTCTTTCTGAAAAACACAGCTGGCTCTGTTTGGTTAGCTACATTTCCTGAGTAACCAGAGCATTTCAATTGACCCCTTCACAACAGATTGGATCTATGGAATATCCTTCCACAATAAAACCTCTCTAATCAAATGACTACAATAGCCATTGAGTGGTATGCTCCTTATTCTGAGCCAGGATTATTCTATTTCATGTCCTTTCAATAATTCTATTATCTCACTGAAACTTGAAAGTTCAGATTTTCTCATATTGAGCATAAATGATGGTTGATTTTTGTTCTTTACCCACTGCTTAACAAGAGTTTTGCATTATTTGTAGCAGATGTCCTTTTGTGATTTTTTTTGTACAGATCATACATAATAAGTCAAATTGCTTGATATTCTATTTTGTGGGACTTTGTTCTTGATTGTCAAAAGTCACTTTAGTTTAAGTGTGTTTTATACATTTTATTGAATAACATGGGGTATATTTAGGGATTGTTGATTATAGCCAAGTATAAAATATAATTTCAAGCTCCTTCAGAATCTTTCATCATACTCATACTTTATCTTTATGGAAAAAGAAAATTCAACACAATTATAAGTTAACACTTAAGAGCTTTAAGATTAATAAGATTATTTTTAAGAGCTATTATTAAATATTTTTACTATTAAGATTATTTAAGAGCTTTTTCTCCAAGAATAGGTCTTTGTTTCATTATTGCCTTTCCCCTAGCATCCAGCATGTGCTGGTCCATAGCAGCCACTTTATACCAGTTAGCGATTTGTTGCCATTCAGCTGTACATCTACCCATCATTACCTTCCCAAGATAATGGAGATGGGCTCTGCAAATACTACTCCTTTGCCAACTGATTTTTATTCTTCGTTAATAAAAGGTACTAGAGCAAGAGCTCTTTCCTCCTAGTTCTTGTGTGCTACTTTAAAACATGTATTATTTACTAAGAGTGAGGTGGGTGGCAGGTAGGCAGGCAGAGAGCTCCCATACACTGGTTCATTTCTCAGGTGGGAGCCAGGAACTCAATCCAGATGTCCCACATGAGTGGCAGGGGTGTCATTACTTGAGCCATCACTGGCTGCCTCCTAAGATCTGGATTAGCAGGAAGCTAGTGCCATGACCTAGGGCTGAGAATTGAACTTGGGTACCCCAATGTGGGAGAAGAAAGGATTTGGAATGCTTTCATCACAGAGATATGTTAAATGTTCGAGGGTATAGATTACATATGAAGTATATACATACACAGAAACACCACATGGTACCATAAGTATGTATATCCAATATGGGATGCAAATATTGCAAGTGGCAACTTAACTCTTTGGGCAAAAGCAGCCCCTTGTATAACTTTTTAAAATAAAAATATATTTACTTACAGTATATAGTTCATTTAATTCCTGCTCCTTACAATTGCATTGCCAGGAAATGGTACTTAATGTCTAAATTCTCGCTTTCTGCTTTCTGCTGCTTCCTTTCTTTGAGATCTGGGGCATCTTTATTAGTTATACTTGTCCATAACAATTAATTAGACTTTTGTTAAATCATTCATCTAAGTTCTCTTCTGCAAGTTAAATGTTATGTAGCAATTTATTCTTTCTTCATAGTTTCATTCTTTTTAATTATTTGCCTTCCTGACCTTTTTCCAAATCGATCACATTCATCCTAAATGGCATTGCCCATTCCTTTGCAGTCTCCAGTGAAGTTTGATTTTGCTGACTTAATGGAAGTATTTCCTCAATTGTATTGGTCTTAATACATTTGTTTATATATTTGAATATCTGTAATGTGTCAAACATCTTTAATTGTAATACTCTACATTTGTCACAGATAAGCTTGTATACATATAAGACCAATGGTGTACATGGGGAAAGATAGGAGTGGGGTGGGAGGGTAAGAGACATACTGGAAAGCAAATCATGAGTTTTTTTTTTTTTTTTTTTGACAGGCAGAGTGGACAGAGAGAAAGACAGAGAGAAAGGTCTTCCTTTAGCCGTTGGTTCACTTTCCAATGGCCGCCGCGGCCGGCGCACCGCCCTGATCCAATGGCAGGAGCCAGGTGCTTAACCTGGTCTCCCATGGGGTGCAGGGCCCAAGCACTTGGGCCATCCTCCACTGCACTCCCGGGCCACAGCAGAGAGCTGGCCTGGAAGAGGGGCAACCGGGACAGAATCCGGTGCCCCAACCAGGACTAGAACCCCTTGTGCTGGCGCTGCAGGTGGAGGATTAGTCTATTGAGCTGCGGCGCCGGCCGAGTTTTTGTTTTTTTTGTTTTTTTTTAAGATCTGTTTATTTGAAAGGCAGAGTTGGTTTACTCCTCAAATGGCCAAAGTGGCTGGGCCAGGTGGAAGCTAAAAGCCAGAAACTCCACACAGGTCTCCTACAGGTGTGGCAGGGGCTCAGATGCATTAGCAGGGAGCTGGATGGTAATTAGAGCAGCTGGGACTCCCACAGGCCCTCGTAAGGGATGTAGGTGTCGGGGCAGTAGCTTAACCTGCTGTACCACGATGCCAGCCCTGATGGAAAGATTGTAAACACTTGGACTGCTTAGATGAATCATTTTTAGACATTCATTTTTACATACACTAATGTAACTATTAACTCTCCCAGCTATAAAGCAGATCCCTAGGGATAGTTTCGATTGTGATCAGTACCACATGTACTTGAATGTAATAACAATATTTCTTTAAAATATCCTTAAACCAGACATTTCCCTAATTCAGTCAGGCCTTAAAGGATGCCCTGCAACTCACTGATGCCAAGATGGACAGTTTCCCACATTTTAACATCCTTGAAATTGGGAAGCCCCTCACAAATGATGGTGCCTTCAGCTTCCGGCTGCCCTATTGTTCCAGAGGAGGAGCTGAGGAAGGCACCTGCTCAACACTTCTCCCACTTCTGATCCAATCCTCGCTCTGACCCTGTTCCTTTGGCCACTTTACTCTTCTTGTCAGTGAGAAGCCCCTGGATTGCAAACATACAACCTTCAAAACCAGTGGGCTTCCTGGGGGCATTAATGACTTGTGAGACCTACTGGCTGCACAAAGTACCCACTGATAACTCACTTTGCTGTAAACGGGCAGTGAATGTTGGACAAACTCAACTGCACTGAGAAACTCCTAAAAAGTCTTACTATGTATCAGTAAAACTCCTGAAAAGAAATCAAACACAAATATAGTGCATTTTACAATGGATGGTTTCATACAGATATATGGTAATGCTTATGTGTGCTCATCTCTTACATGTCTTGCTGAACTGTAAAGCCACCTCTGCTTATCCACCCCCTACTAGCCCTCTGGGCCCCAACACTGTGATCCGTTTTCTTTCAGTGAATCCCACCTTCTCCCTAAGCTAATCCTCCCTCCATATCACCAGTCAACATCTATTTTCTGGCTGCCAGTATCAGCTTTATCTCTAGAGCTCAACTGAATGAGTCTGAGATACAAGGGCGACTTTGAACACGGATAAAGGTTAATGCCAAGGAAACTGGACTTCAGCCACAAAGATAAAACAACGCCTTTCAGCCCCTCTCGCTGGTGTCCAGTATCCTTATCTGTCCTTATCTACACAGGGCCTTTCATGTGAGCAAATCTGGTAATTATAATTCCTCCACAGGGACACTTTGCCTGTTGGGTGACATTATCCAACTACCTATTTCCTTATGAACTGGGTTGTGCAAAAGGGCTATGTAGACAGGGAGAAGAAAATTTGAATATTTGCTCCATTAAGCTTAAAGGGTTTGGACTCTGTTTTATAGCTTACCAGAGAGCAACAAATCTACTGCTATTCAGGGGATTCACTTTGTATCATTAACTACCTTGGCAAAATCCAACATTAGCCCTGATAGGCTAATTTGATTAAAGAACTGGTGGACATTACTTCTCTCAGACTAACAAAGTTAATTTTAATGGAGGTAATAATGTCTGCCTGGCAGGTTACTGTGAAAATCAAATAAGCTAGGTCTCATATTCTTGATGTTTGTAAATCATAAAGTGTTAAATATAAGGAGTTATCACAGGCTCTTTGTTCCTTTGTCACGGTTTCTGGAATCCATCTGGTTTTTTTTTCCTGTCTTTTCCTATTTCCTCCTAAGTGAGTTTACCTAATTGTTTAGCTGAAGGAAGTTCTCTAAGCTGACCCTTCTATCGCTCATGCTTTCAATTAATAAATTCCTTCAATTAAATATACTTGGAACGTTACCATGGGCCACTCAGGGCGTTGCTGCATAAATGACACAAGACTTCAAAACAAAACCAAAAACTCATTAGGATGTATCCATTTGTGATTATCTGGCTGAGAAAATAAACTCTGACCCACCTTGAGTGCATTCCCAGATTGGGAGCTAGAGATTAAATAAGCATTTGCAAAGATTTGGAGAGAGCCAATGAGCACTCCATCCCTTAGAAGGCCAAGTGGGAGATGCTACCTCTGATCCCCAAATCAAGACAAGCAGCCTTCAGAGGGCATTCCAGGGTTTTATACTTCTGGAGCAGTCTGGCTTTCTCCTGAAAATTGTAAAGGGATGTGGAATGCCCAGCTGTTACAGAAGGAGCCAAAGATACAAAATGGGTACACTGGGCATGCAAGAGCCCATAGTTGCAGTGTAGCTGTGGGAGGTTACCTATGGATCACACTACAAAAGGGCCAGAATCTGTTTGCTTGAGGATCTTTCCAAGAGGACTATCAAGAGTATCATCTAATTAAGAGTGATAATGACCATAATCAAGCAGTGGCTCCCTTGGTCAACTATGACTTGTATTTAACTTCGAGGAGAGGGTTTGTCTTATCAATTAGCTCTCAAATTGACACAGACATCACTCTCATGGAAATTGCTATGTGATCCACAAAGTGAGTCTTCTGATGGTTTTACAAAGTCTATGTCTTTACAGAGGCAGAAGACTACTAGTATACACATTATATAGACATGCATTCATGTCACATTACATTAACTGGTATTCATGCGTAAAATCAGTTGATATTCAGAAAGAATCCCAGTGGAGGAGGCATTTTTGTCACTGAAAGGAGGTCAAGAACTACAGTGTTCAGTCTATTACAATATCTATCAGTTACACATCTTAAAAGATCTATTTTTTGGCTCGTGCCACAGCTCACTAGGCTAATCCTCCACCTGCAGCGCTGGCACCCTGGGTTCTAGTCCTGGTTGGGGCACTAGATTCTGTCCCAGTTGCTCCTCTTCCAGACCAGCTCTCTGCTGTGGCCCAGGAAGGCAGTGGAGGATGGCCCAAGTCCTTGGGCCCTGCACCCACATGGGAGACCAGGAGGAAGCACCTGGCTCCTGGCTTCGGATGGGTGCAGCGCGCTGGCCATAGTGGCCATTTAGGGGGTGAACTAACGGAAGGAAGACCTTTCTCTCCAACTCTCTCTCTCACTGTCTAACTCTGCCTGTCACAAAAAAAAATCTATTTTTTTGCAACTAGATATATTTGTATCTTATAGATACACAGTAGAAAATAATATATTCACCCCCTTTTAAAGAGGGAAAATTTGAAAATAAGCTTAAGGAATTCATGATCACATCCCACAAAGAAGGAGGGGCTAATACCAAAGAAATATAACCCTTTATTAGATTTCTGCTTATACTTCTAATGGAATAACATCCGCAATTTCTGAACATACTGAGATGGAAGAGAAAGAACTCTGCCAACAACCTTCCTACCCAAGGGGCCATGATATAAGCACTTTTGATGACATTCTGAATAACTTTTTTTTTTTTTTAAGGAAGAGGGTTTATTGGTAGAAACCTGAAAGACCAGAGGAAGGGTCAAAGAAGGAGAAGACAGAGAAGGAGATCGTAAGAGATTGAGAGAGGGAGAGACAGACCACGTGTTCAGAAATAGGTCCTCTTAAAATTTTGCTGGGTGGGGCAGCAGGGAAGTAGGAGCAGTGAATCCCATTAGGGTGGGGGTGGAGCTGACACTGCTGGTTGAGCAATGGGGTCACCTGGCTTCCAGCCATGGTGGCGGGGGAGCTGCAGACTAGAATGGTGTCCTGGGTAAACCACGGCGTAGATAAGACTCTACATAACTTCTATAGGGAGCCAGGTCAATCTCAGAACTTGAGACAGCCATTTAATGGCACAGTAGGTTAAGCCACTACTTGCAGTGCTTAGCATCCCGTATCAGAGTGCAGGTTCAAGTCCTGGCTGTTCCACTTCTAATCCAACTCCTTGCTAATGCATCTAGGAAGGCAATGGAAGGGGGTCCAAGATGGAGCTCTTGGCTTTGGCCTGTTGCAGACTTGTGTTACAACCAACTAGGGAGTGAACCAGAAGATGGAGTATGTCTCCCTCCCTCTCTCTTTCTCCCCTGTCCCTTACTTCTTGTCACTTTCAAATACATAAAAAGCAACTTAAGAATTGGAGCTTGTGAATTCATATTGTGGCCACAGGTGACAAGAGGCCCAGCTCGATCAAAAAGTGAAATTTATGGGCATCACTGGAGGGTAGTTGGCCTTGAGCATATCCAGAACCAGGAATCCAAACCCACCAGGAGCTTCCTTCCCTACAGTTCCATGTGTTTGTGTGAGCTACTTTCTCTCCATTTAGATTTCAGCTGTGGCCTGAGGAAAGTAAGTCATCTCATTGATGAATGTGGGAGAAATAAGGTGACTTGGGTGGCCTGGATCATATGCCTATCCCTGTGTATAACCACTGTGGACAGAGGTAATATCAAAAGTGGCATATCCTGGAACCCAACCCACTCCTTTGGCCAGTGATGAGGCTGTTATGAGGGAGCCAAGAAAGATGTTGGACAGACTAGTACTAGAGCTACCTCAAAATGCCAAGAATTCAACACAGCTCACAGCAAGTGACAAATTTGGACAAAGATGAAAAACCATGAAACTTTGAATAATTTTTTAAAAGATTTATTTAAAAGTCAGAGTTACACAGAGAGTGGAGAGGCAGAGAGAAAGGTCTTCCATCTGCTGGTTCACTCTCCAATTGGCTGCAATGGCCAGAGCTGAGCCCATCTGAAGCTAGGAGCTTCTTCCAGGTCTTCTCACATGGGTGCAGGGGCCCATATGGGATGCCAGCACCACACACAGCAGCTTTACCTGCTATGCCACAACACTGGCCCAGAACAATTTTTTTTAATAGACATAACTTGCTCTAATTAGAAAGGTACAGGGTACATTTCAATCATCTATCTTTTTTACCTAGAACTGCAGTATCTTTTCTTAGATAAGGGAAAGGCAACTACTTCATTAGCAGTGGAAAATGTAGTGCTGATTTTTTTTGATAGCCTTTGCAACAATCTTTGCTGCACTGTTCCACTGTCCAACTATACAACTATACCATTCCCAAATGAGAAAAAGGATAACCACAATGAATTACATCCATTTTGAATATTTTATTTCTTAATGCATTTTGTAACAACCATACTACTCAATTATCAAGTCACCTACTTATCTTTTGCCACTCAAGGTGTAGAACATTCTTGGAGTCACATTTTAGAGTAACAGACTGGAATGATAAGCAAGTATGTTTGAAGATGTTAACAACTGTCAATCATAACGCTAATATAAACGTAGTGATGTCATGGACCTGGCACATTCTAAGAAGGGTCTTCTTACCAGTGTTAGGAGAGTGCTTTGGAGCCAGAAGGCTAATTTATATATGGAGTGTGCTATTCACAGAAAGTCTCTCTCTTTCCTCTAATATTGTTCACGACACAATTGTAGCCATATCTGAAGACAGGTGAGTTTCAGTGACAACCAGCACCTAAAAACATGCATCCATCCCCATACTTAGTGCTAGAGGAATGTATACCACACTGTATGATGCCTAGTCCTCTCCAGAGGCCAGCTGCCCTGCCTGTCTTCCAGACTTTTCTCCCATATGATACCCAGGACTCTGATGAAATGACTATTTTGTGCACCTGTCTGGTATTAAGGATACCTCTAAGGAAAAGCCCCTTACAAGCCAAATCCCCCCCATGTTTATTCCCCAACACTAAAAATTCACTGATTTTTCAGAGCATGGACTTACCCATTGTTATTTACCCAACTTGATTAAGGCTGAATTAAAAGCACTTTGTTAAAGGAAGTAGCCTTGGCAGAAGAAGAAAACCAATGTTCTGTAGAAAAAGTCATTTCAACATTTAGAATCTTTTCTGAACGGAAATGAGAACCTGAAAAGAATTTTTTTAAAACTCTGCTGTCATTGTGTGTCTAAGGTTCATGATAAATTACAGTTTTTCTTGGCTTGAGAGGAGGTATTGTACAAGCAGCCCACAAGAGTTAAGGAGTCTTCTAGATACAAAAGAATACTACACTGTTTTAAAATGAGAAAACTGTGTAGATCAGTTGGGTTTTAGTCCTCGTCCTATCATAAGCCTTTGTCTTTGGCAAAACACAGATGAGGATTGCTTATAAAGGCAATTTCTTGGTGGGATGTCAGCACCTATAGCTCCTATATTATTTGGTCTCTTCCATGTAACAGTTGCTTCTCTCCTGTTTTGTGGAGATGTTCCTGCTTGCTTTCTTGGGTATCTACTTGGCTACGAGAACTGTGGGAGGAAAAAGAATACTCTAGGGAAGCCAGATGTAATACACAAAAGTGGAGGCTGAAGACAGAGAAGACTGAAGGAAAAACAATTCAGATAGCATTTCTCCAAATAAGAAACTTGCATGTACATATATATGTATATAATTTTTCAGGACCAGAAAGTCAAAATTTAGTTATAAAGGGAACTACACTGGTAAAATTATTCCTAAGGCCCATCTTAGTGAATCCTGAATATAATCTAGCCAATATAACAGAAGGCACAGATATCTTCAATAGGAGCACCAAATACAGAAGGAACCTTCTCAGTACTTATGTTACTAGTAAGATAATCACACATGCTTTGCTGTTGGTTATGTCATAGCACTCTTGAGAGAACAAAGTCAACATGGCTGCATAAAACTTGAAACGTTAGAAGAAAACTAGTCAAACTGCTTGATAAATATACAATCATAATTACTGATGTTCTTTCAATTAAATCTGGCATGTTTACAATGAAAAACACGCAGGCTGGGACAAATTATCCACATTTCAAGTCGTGATCTGTTGCATCGGCATGAGTTTTGGCGAAACCTGGTAAAAGAAAAAAATAATCAAAATTTTGAAAAACCACATGAAATGAACATTTCTTCTTTGAATAGATAAGCACTCTTGCCATGGATTTGGCTTAGGGTTTACTTCTTATTTTCCATTCTCAAACCTTAAAGAGAGAACTCCTGTTCTGCTTACATCTGGAGGAGCCAGTGGTTCTCAAACTTCTTTTGTAGTAGCCCCTATGCTAAGGGTAACTGGAGTTTGCACCAAAGCAGATGGTTAAGCCCTCTGCTGGATGGATCACAGATCTTCCAGACTGATGCCTTTGAGACATCACTCTAGCCACATTATAAAGCACAAGTTTCCAAGTCCTCAGAATAGATTGAGTCAATTTGAGATGTATGTAGTCTATGGATTATCTAAATACATATTGAAGGTCTATAAAAATATTTTAATCTTTAGAGAGTTTATGTTCATTGATAGAATTTTAGGAATATAATTATACTTTCCTCCATTCCCCTTCTTTTCTTAAATATTTAAAGAAATAAAATGTTATAAAAAGTTATTTATTTGAAAGGCAGAGGTCTACCATTTGCTGGTTCACTCCTCAAATGGCTGCAATGGCCACAGCTGAGCTGATCTGAAACCAGGAGCCAGGAGCTTCTTCCAGTTCTCCTACATGGGTACAGGGTCCCAAGAACTGGAGCCATCCTCTGCTGCTTTCCCAGGCCATAACAGAGAGCTGGATCAAAAGTACAGCAGCCAGTATTCAAACCGGCACCCATATGGGATGCTGGCACTGCAGGTGGAGGATTAACCCACTGTGCCACAGCACCAGCCCCAATAACATTTTCAATTTATAGTTTAAGGCTTAATGTTCCACTAAATAGTTCAACATGTAAAAATTAGACCACTGTTCAGGAATATAGACAAGGGCTATACACAATAATCAAATCCCAAGATGTCAATTTCACACACATACATTATATTTTTAATGCTCTATATATTAGCTACCACAAATCAGAAAATGTGATATTTGTCTTCTTGGATCTAAGCTTATTTCACTAAGCATGATGATATCCAGTTGCATCCATTTTGTTGCAAAAGTCAGGATTTCATTCTTTTTTATTTATTTGACAGAGTTAGTGAGAGACAGAAAGGTCTTCCTTCCATTGGTTCACTCCCGAAATGGCTGCTACGGCGGGAGCTATGCTGATCTGAAGCCAGGAGCCAGATGCTTCTTCCTGGTCTCCCATGCGGGTGCAGGGGCCCAAACACTTGGGCCATCCTCTACTGCCCTCCCAGGCCACAGCAGAGAGCTGGACTGGAAGAGGAGCAACTGGGACTAGAACCTGGCACCCATATGGGATGCCAGTGCCGCAGGTGGAGGATTAACTAAGTAAGCCATGGCACCGGCCCTCATTCTTTTTTTTAGTGACCAAGTAGTATTCTATTTTGAGTATACATACTACACTTTATCAATGATAAGTCTTACTGGAAGTCAGTATGGAAAGGATAGAAAGGCAGTAAAAGGATCCAAGTTATTATAAAAGAGTTAAAAGCATTAATACTCTCACGTAGTGATTACAGGGGCAGGCACCTGCTGCAGCAGTTGAACTGCTGTTTGGGATGCCTGCACCCCATGTAGGAGTGCTGGGGATCCAGTCCTGGCTCTGCTGCAGATCTGGCTTCCTGCTAATGAACCCTGGGAAGCAGCAGATGATGTCTCTAATAATTGGGTCTCTGACATCCTTGTGGAAAACCCAAATAGCATTCTAGGCTCCTGGTTTTGGCCTGGCCCAGCCCCAGCTGTTGTGGCATTTGGTTGGTGAATCAGTGGATGGAAGATCTCCCCTAACATCCTCTGTATCATTCTTTCAAATAAATACAAATTGATTATAATGTTTAGTATATTTAGCAGAAAATACATTCCTGGGAATTTTGGAATCAAGAAAAAAAAATAACAAGAATATGTCTGCATTTACGGTAGAACTAATGGATGGAGAAACCTAAACAGAAGTGACCTCACTTAATTGTGACAAATTGTTCAGTGTGGTACCAGCTTCAGATTTCCTAATTCAACATGGCAAAAATCTATTGAGTTCCAATTAGTAAGTCTATGGAGAACATGGCATGGGCTACTGAAATTTAAGTGTTTTTTTTTTTTTTTTAAAGTTTTTCTCTTTTGAATGGCAGGGAAACAACAAAACAGACTAGCAGGCAAACAGAGCTATCCACTGCTTCATTCTTCAAATGCCTGCAATGGCTGTGCCAGGTCAGGGCCAAAGGGTCCCCATCCCTTTTCTGGAATAAACAATATTTTCTTAAATTCATGAAAATGAATGAGTGAATGAGTAGGTGATTAGATAAGCTTCAAAGAACAAAAGAAAGGCTCCTAACAGAGGTTAAGTCCTAATTTACACGTATTCAAAATACCAATCATTTCCCTGCATTTCCTACAGATATACCTGCTACTCTGGAAAATTCTTAATAGTAAATAGTAGTGTTTTCAAAAATGCTTTGCAAAAATCATCTCTGAGGTTGTATTAATTCCATAGGGCTGCCATCACAAATGAAATTTATTGTTCCGGAATGCTGGAGGTTAGAAATCTGAGATCAAGGTGGCAGCGTGGCCATGCTTCCTCCCAAACTTGCAGGCAGTCTTTCCTTGCCTCTTCCTAGTTCCGTATCTAGCTTTCTGGTGGCTTGTCGGCAACCTTCGGCATTCCCAGGCTAAGAGCTGTACCCTCCTAATCTTCCACCTCTACATGGGTCTGTCTTCACATTGTCATATTCTTATATGTATAC
Source organism: Sylvilagus floridanus (assembly GCA_949820135.1). Taxonomy (NCBI): domain Eukaryota; kingdom Metazoa; phylum Chordata; class Mammalia; order Lagomorpha; family Leporidae; genus Sylvilagus; species Sylvilagus floridanus. The sequence continues at coordinate 68,631,076 of OX463246.1, read as the reverse complement.
TTGTCATAATGAACGAAGGGCCACACTACTGAAGTATGACCTCATTTTAGCTAATTACATCTACAGTGGCTTTGTTTTCAAATAAGGTCATATTCTAAACTCCTGGAGATTGGGACTGCAACATATCTTTTAAGGGAGGGGGATACAATTCAACCCATAACAGTGGCCTTGGGAACCAGGTATAACAATGGAAAAGATAGTTATCATTTGAAAAGTATCTACTTTAATGTCCTTTCAATTATGTTTTTCTTTGGAGAAACTTAAACTTATTTTCAAATTGGCATTTTGTATAATCTTACTGTCTCCACCAAGGTGAAAGAGAGCAAAAAAAGAAAAATAAGAAGCAGTGTAAATGAACTAAAAATATTTAGCTCCTTCAAAGAACATCTGTATTAACTCCTCAGTGTCAAAGGTTAATGCTCCCTCCTTCATTTTTATACAAGAATAAAATTTAAGAATATTAAGTGTTATGAATAGCATTAAACAAGAATTTTCTGTTTAAATAAGACCAATATTGTTTATATATGGATTAAGACAAAAGTTAATTTAGATTTGCCATGTCCAAGAGCAGACATATAATAGAAAAATAACAGACAAAAGTAACATGCTGCATACTTAGCTCTTCCAACAATAGAAACACGGGTTCTTAGTATTTAGATAAATGTGTCTCGCTAACAGTTTCCTTTTTAAACAACAGAGTGGAAATAATGAAACTTTTTTTTTGAAAGCAGATCAATTCTGATAGATACTTCACAGCATTTCCTTTAAAAGGAAAGCTAGACACCTTGATTTTTTTGAACTAAATATCTGATCATTTTCCTTGCCACATCAGCCCTATTTTGTGTTCTTACTATGGTTTATATCCTCACTGGCATTTAGCAGAAAGGAAGAAGCTTTGTGGACTGGCTTGGCCTGGCCATTTTGTCATGAAAACATCTATCCCCCCACCCCACCCCCCTTTCTCATGCTCTTCTCCCAGTCTCATCAACATTGGAAGCTCATGCAAGACAGAACAGATTATCCTGCCAACGTGATCTACATTCTGAGCATAAGATGATATGAGTTAAGTGTAGCAGAGAAGCCACAATCTGTCTTCCCAGCCCATTGATATCTCAAGAGTATACTGTTTAATTCTGGTCTAATGCCAGTTCATAATAGCTATCAAGGGTATAAATTTATTGAATTCAGCAGGCAATATCTGCAGCTGATTTCCTTTCAGATACCATTGAGAACATATCAATAAGCAATATTCTTTTTTAGTTTTTTTGCCAGTGGTGGTTTAGGCATATTTTTACCTGGAGGATAAGACCAAGGCCTTTGGGAGTCAGAACTTAATAAGTTCTATCTTCCTTACATTTCATAGCACAATATGGGACACAGACAGTGTTAATAAATAATCATAGGTGACCAATAGCCTCTAGAAGTTTATTCCACCACATGATCAAATGTAAATTAAATGTATTTTAAAAAAATTTTAAAACAAGGCCGGCGCCGTAGCTCACTTGGCTAATCCTCCACCTGTGGCACCAGCACCCTGGGTTCTAGTCCCAGTTGCTCCTCTTCCAGTCCAGCTCTCTGCTGTAGCCTGGGAAGGAGTGGAGGATGGCCCAAGTGCTTGGGCCCTGCACCCACATGGGAGACCAGGGGAAAGCACCAGATAATGTGCTGAAGGTTCCAGAAAGATAGTCAGCACCTGCAATTCTATGACAAACTTCTACAGCTTCCTTTGGACTTTCAGACATACACAATCCTTATTGAAAAGATAAAATTCCTTTCAATTGACACAAAATCATGAATATAATTGTGTTGGTTATTATAGTTTCACTAAAGCTGATTCATAAGATATTTAAATAATACATTTTCCTGCTATATTTTTATTGTTAAAGCTAATTGCACGATGAATAAAGGAAAGGAACTTGGTGATTCTTTTTGTAAAAAGTACTTAAATATTTCATTATAATGACTCTTTCTTGATACCCTGAAACCACAATTTTGTCATGTCCTATTATCTGATGCTCTTCTGGTTTGTCTTTCTCTTTGAAATTCTCAATACTTTCTCAAGCAGCTTATAACCACATTATGTTTCATTTGTCTTTTCATTTGTCCTTATGCTTAAATATACAGGACTTTAACCAACATGTTTTAAGATTGCTTTAAACTAGGGATTTTGACCTTTTTTTTCCTTATTAGGTAGCAAACTGGCTAATCAATACTTTCTAGAATACTCAGCGTCAGTTACACTTTGAAGGCTGAGGTATTGGGTGTTTTCTCCAACACAAATCTTAAGTAACTGGTACATAGTTACATATGCTATATAATGCTATCTATGCAGCAATAACCATGAGGAATATCTTCTGAATTATCACATGGAATAGCTTTTGAATGATCACAAAAGAAACACTATCCTCAAGCTTCTCTTTTTATTATATGTATCCTTACTGACACCATAGATCATTAGACCCACCATAGCTAGCTCTCCTGTCTGGAAGGTTCAGCTAAACCATGCTTTTTGGTTTCCAAAACAACACTGACACACAGAACTAACATTTCATCTCAACAGCCTGATTTGGAGGGAAGAAGATCACATGTTACTGTTAAAAGAAGATGATACCAGGATATAAGAGGGACCATAGATACTTTTTAATTTGTCAAGGCATATAAACTAGCACATTTTGATTTTTTTTGTAAAAACAAATCAAAATAATAAAAATCCATCTTTTCATTCTTGTTTTAGCTACATGAAAAAACCAGATGATAAAAGTTTTCCTTTGTTCAATTTTCTGTTGCAAGATAAATATACATTCAGTAAAATAACATTTGATGAAGACGTGAACTCTTCCATATTGAAAACCAAATAACAGCTGTTTAAAAGTCATTTGCCTTCATCATGGGAGTAAGAAATACTAAATAAATAACTAATTAAAAATGTGCTTTTCATACAAGGTATTACTAGGAGACTTAGTTTTTTCCAAAGGAAAATTCAGAAAAGGTTAATAGACAAAGACCTAGTATAGTACCAGGAACACTTACTAGGTGGATAATGAATTATGCAACAAAACTGGTTTTAAAGAAGTTTGTTAAGCATTGAGACGTATAAGCTAAGCATGTAGCATACTGAAGGAAGGCAAATCTATGATTTATAAAATGTTAAATAGGTTGCCTAAGATGGGTAACTAACATTAACATGTTTTCTTATAACTGTATGTCAACTTAATGAGTCCTTTAAAAGCTACTTGGGAATCAAATCCCTTTCTCCATCATTTAGGAGGTGTTTCACCTTTACTTCTGATTAACTGCAGGGGCTAAGCCGTGCTGTTAAGCCCCATTTAAGGTGACTGTTCACAGATCACCCAAAGCTTACACTCAAGGGCAACTGCTTCTGTTTCAGATGTCACTTTAAAAGAAACTTGAGGATTTCTTAGATGGATACTCCATTGCATTCATTTGCTTTATAATTCTGGGTTTATTGTGCACTGTTTATCTTCCAATACAGGGATGCCTATTTTTAATTATAAATCTGATGGTGTCAGAAACTCAACATTCTGATAGCTTCAATGGAGGAAATAATAAGATTGTAAGCTAATCAAAGAAAAGGTCATAAGCTGTAGTGGGTTTAAAAATAAGGAAACATTTCTCCTTGTGTAGCTCATGTTTTTGAGTTAATCACCTTTAACCATATTTGACATATAATCGAATAACAGCATATTGTAAGACTTCAGAGAAAGCAGTTTGGAGCTCAAGCTATACCTCCTGTCTCCAGCAGCTCCTGGTGGCTCCTCCTCCCGCTGACTCTTATCCCTGAGCCAAGCCCTGGTCAGTGACTCACAGCCCCGCTCCTGCTCCCACCTGCTCTCATCTGGAGGCACCCTTTCTTCTACTCCTGTTCACTGCAAAGGTCAGCTCCAAAAATGATCACAAATTAATGGTTCATGTCCTGTAAACACCCATTAATCAAGTGTGTGACATAGGACAAGTGGCTGGATTTGTTCACAGAAACACTTACTGCAAAATCACATCCAGTGCTCTTTTGTATGTCCTCAACTGTCAGGCCTTCCCAGAGCTCAATCAGCGTCAGGCCCTTCTTCTTGTCCACGTCAAACACAGCCTGTCAAGAGTCAAGAAAATGACAATGATAACTTCTATCACGGTAACTTTTTTATAGCACAAAACAGAAATAACCTCTCAGGCTCTTAAAGGAGAAAAGACCCAGGACAAAAGGCTGACAATCGGCAATGTGAAAATGTCAACTGTAACCATCTCATTTGGGTGAGAATCAATGCCAGCTTCCTAATGAGCAGTTAGTCATGGAACACTGTTGCTGCCAGAAAATGAGTGTTGACCATTGGTAGCATTTGTTACTATTGTAATCAATTTTTAAAGACTACCTTCCTTTTAAATCCTACACTTTTGGTCAAATGTCAATAAAGTGACTAATAATGACTGAAGAAAGGGAGGGAGGAAGAGGATTTTTGGAAGGTTTAAGTACAAGGATGATGGAGAAAAGTTGGTAAGTGCTGCTGAGGGAGAACTACAGGAAACAAAAGAAAGTTCTCAGTGGTAATAGTAACTATAAGAGAGTATATGCATCAGAGTAATTATAAAAAGATAGCTATCCTGGCCCCAAAAGCCCCCCAGGTAAGTTAAAACTTTTCTTCTATGTACAGGGAAATACAGGTCCCAAGTATAGAGCATGAGACTCTCCACTAAGTGAGTAAGTCAAATAGAGATGCTCACATTCAGAACAGGCACAAGACCAGCCTCACTAAACATTCTATTGCAACAATTCCCTACTACCAGTGTTGCTAGTGCCAACTGGCATAGCTTGACCATAGCAGGCAGACTGGGCCTGTAGTATCCAATTCAGAACACTCTTTTCCACTTAGAGCAACTCAAGTGGAAGGGACTTACAGAGGCATTTAATAGACTCTTCCATTCAAGAAGTCTTCCAAGCATCCTTCTCACGTGGTCATGCGGCTCTTTGTGGACGCTCCCAGTAGCAGGAAGCTCACTTGTCTCAACGCACATGGCTAAGGGAAGCTCAGACTACAAGAAATGAAACTGCTTGCCTGTAACTTCACTCTCAAGTTCTACAGCCAAGGTCAGCAAATAACACGCTCTTCCTTCTTTCAGCTCATGTTAGTTTCCTCTTTCCTGCACTTAAATGTTGCGCTTTCTAGATCTTTCCCCTCCTCTGAATTTAAACAATCCACAGGTTTAGAATCTTCAACTACCTGGCACTCAAACTGTGAGCTGTTTTTATTTTTTTGGCTTTTTTTTTTTTTGACAGGCAGAGTGGACAGTGAGAGAGACAGAGAGAAAGGTCTTCCTTTTGCCATTGGTTCACTTCCAATGACCTCTGCGGTGTGGCCGGTGCACTGCACTGATCCAATGGCAGGAGCCAGGTGCTTCTCCTGGTCTCCCATGCGGGTGCAGGGCCCAAGGACTTAGGCCATCCTCCACTGCACTCCCGGGCCACAGCAGAGAGCTGGACTGGAAGAGGGGCAACCGGGACAGAATCCGGCGCCCCAACCGGGACTAGAACCCGGTGTGCCAGCGCCGCAAGGTGGAGGATTAGCCTATTAAGCCACAGTGCTGGCCCGAGCTGTTTTTAAACACATGCTTGGAGGCTGACATCATGACAGAGCTAACACATAGAGGACAGAAACCCTGCCTAATGGGCTGGACTAGAATTCGTGGTCTGCTGGACTAGAATTCGTGGTCTGCTGCACGACAGCTGTGCATCCTTTAGGGAACCTGCCTTGGCATCTGTGGATGTAGATCATAAAAACTGACCTCTCAGACTGTGATATAAGATAAACTTAAGGAAACACACTCGAAGCAGCAGGCCTGGGATGGAGCAGGGCACCACAGGGGCATGTTCTTACTCGTTGGTAGTTTAGCCACTTGTGTGTGAACCTAAGCCCTGAAATGATTATTTGTAAGTTTTATGTTCATTTGTTTGAAAGGCACAGAGAGAGGTCTTCTGTTTGCTGGTTTACTCCCCAAATGTCCACAAAAGCCATGGCTGGGCCAATCTGAAACCAGATGCTGGGAACTTCACCCAGTTCTGCCATATGGTTGGCAGGAACCCAAGTAGTTGAGCCACCATCTGCTGCCACCCAAGCTGTGCATTAGCAGGAAGCTGGATCCGAAGTGGAGGGCATGGACTAGGACCAAGCTCTCTGACAGGAGATCCGGGCATCCCAGTATCTTAATTGCTACACTACAACAGCTCCCTTCTGAATGATTATCTCTAGTCAATTCTTTTTCCAAGGAACAAAACATTACCAAGATCAGCAGTACTTGCATTCTCTGATTAATTCACAGATAACCTAGTTGATTTTACTGGAAAAAGACATTCTAAATCTAAAAGCAAGTATTTTAGCAAACTTTCATTTTGTTTCCATGCTTTTCTTGGCAAAAATGTGCATTCCATGAGACAAAAAAAGGAAACTTAGGAATGTCTTTATATTATATTAGCTTGCCTCATTCTAAAATGACAGTTTTTTCAATGGACACTCTTCTTTTGTAGAAAATGTATCTGGAGTACTATTAGTACTGATTTACTTTTTTTCCTGCATCACAAGCAACTGTAAATTTATACAAATGGAAGAAAATAAGAGAAAGGTCTTTGGGTAATATTAAGAACAGGCATGGAAATGATTTAGAAATAACTGGTATCCGGGCTGGCATGTGGTGTAGTGGGTAAGGCCGGCACCTGCAGTGCTGGCATCCCTTATGGGCACCAGTTCAAGTCCCAGCTGTTCCACTTCTGATCCAGCTCCCTGCTGATACACTTGGGAAGGCAGCAGAGGATGGCTCACGTTCTTGGGCCCCTGCACCACATGGGAGACCCAGAAGTAGCTCCTGGCTTCGGGTAAACCCACCTTGGCTGATGGAAGATCTCTCTCTCTGCCTCTGCCTCTCTGTAACTCTACCTTCAAAATAAATCAAATCTTTAAAAAAAAAAAAAACTGGTATCATAAATACAAGGTTCTAGTAATCTGAGAGACAAAAGTCTATGGTAAACTGACTTAGTGCTTTTTAACAAATTAATACCTATATCAAATCTTAATTAACTCCAAAGATTGTATATTAAAAAGTCAAGAATCTTTCATCTTAAAAACTTACTCTTGAAATATTTAGGAAGAATTTCCAGTTAGTGATATAAAGTGTAAGCAAAACTTAGTAAAAACAGAGACTAAAGCCTATAACCTACAGTAAACTGCTCAACTAGCAAGAATAATATTGAATCAACCTATATTGTCACATAGGTAGTTACTTTATCACCACCATAAAAAGCTACATTACTAAATTATGGGGTCAGCACTGTGGTGCAGTGGGTTAAAGCTCTGGGCTGCAGCGCCAGCATCCCACGTGGACACTTGTTCAAGTCTCAGCTGCTCTACTTCCAATCCAGCTCCCTGCTAATGTGCCTTGGAAAGTAGCATAGGATGGCTCCAGTCCTTGGGCCCCTACACCCTTGTGGGAGACCCAGAAGAAGCTCCTGGCTTCAGATTGGCATAGCTCCAGCTGTTACATGCAATCAGCAGATGTAAGATTCTCTCTCTCTCTCTCTCTCTCTCTCTCTCTCTCTCTCTAACTCTTTCAAAGAAATAAATCATAAAAAGTTACATTATGGATAAAAGCATTCTTCACAGCCTTTGTCCTGGCGAGGAAGGCCTCTTTGCTAACCTCACTCTACCAGCACAATCAAGGTCAGAGCATTCTCCAAAGCCTCTTTCAGTGAGCAATCTGTGCAATTTTCCTTGGAGTGGATAATTTAATTCTAGTCCCATGCCTGCTAGCGGCAGGGCTAGACATATTCATTGCCCTTATCTTAATGGCACTGCATTCAGGTTGAATGCAATGAGCAGTTACCTAGGACCTACCATGTATGGAGCACAGTGGGAAGTGTGCTGCATTCTTTTCCTTGAAAAACCCAAGGTTTTTCAACTTGGTTGCCCTTCTCTTTATTCATTATTACTATATGATTGTCATCTACATTAAGGCTGCAATTATCCCCATATACTAAAGACTCCTACAAGTTTGTTCCAATACTGACTGCTCTGGAGAACTCAAGATCCAAATCCTCCAGTTATTGACATCTCTGCCTGCATGTTCTCAGGGATACCAAATGGAGAACATCAAAACTGAACCTCATCTTTTCCTGACTTCCACTGCTCTCTCTCTCTTCTCTTCCCCACAGTTCTAGGGCTCACTGAGGGTACAACAGTTCAACCATCCTCTCCAGCCAGAAAACGTGGGACTCAGCTGTGTCTTGCCAATCAGGTCCTGTTCATCAACAAATTGAGTCATTCTCCTAAATCTATGGCCTGTGTTTTAGGACCTTGAAATTTCCTGCCTAGATCACTGAAGGAAAAATATGACTGGTCTCTGTCTCACCTCTCCTCCCTCGGGTTATTTCAACACAGTGGTCAGTGCTAACTGAACATAAGTACAAGGATTCAGGAAAGCACCTAGACCATTTGGGGAGGGATAGGAAAGACTTGTCGGACAAAGAAAAAAATATATAGCTGAGACCAGAAAGAGAAAGAAATTAGTCAGATAGACTGGGGAAGAAAAAATGTTTTAGGGAGAAATACAGGATGTACGAGTTCCAGAAAACATGGTGTAGGGGAGAATGCAATGTGGTTTACAGCATTTTACTGTGGCTGGAGTAGGAAGAATGTTACGGCAGAAAGAACTAGGCTGGAGGAGAAAAGGTTCAGACTGTGAGACGCCTTACAAAACATGGTTAAAAGCTGTTAAGTGATACCACCTAAAAGCTTTTCTTGACCTACCAAGGTTGCTAGGTAGCTTTTCTCAGATTCTAGCCTAGCATCCAGTGTACACTTCTACTCTGTCCTTTGTGATGTTGATCACACTAACTGCAGGTCAAGCGGGATGTTCAGTATCCTTCCCCTTTAGAACGGCCACTTGATGGCCCAGACCACGCTTCCTCCTCTCTGTAGCTGTTGGGAGTGCTCCGGTTCAAAGATGTTTAGACGCGGAGGATGGATAGAAAGTAAAAAAGCTGTTGCTTTTACACTTATCTTAGCCAAAAGGCAGAGAAGCAAAGCTGCTTCTTTTAAATGGAAGCAAATTTGAATAACAATACAAGTTCTTTCATAAGAAAATGCAGGTATTGGATGATCAGCACCACAGGGAATGGTGGACAAGTCTGAGGATGAAAGTGCCCTGTGCTAAGACAGTGGAAGTGTGCAAAACCTCTTCACAGAGAAGATGGAAACTGCACTGGGTTGAAAGGACAGGTGGAAGTCTAGAGGGCAGAGGTGAGAGGTATTGCAGAGGGAAGCACTGAAGTGTGGGCAAGGGGAGGGCATGCGTGCAAGGGGACAGGGCAAGATCGGAAGAACAACGATGCTGGCATTATCCTTAGAAGGGTGACCATTTTCTTAAAGAATGTAGGATCAATGAGTAATTTACTTTCAAAGTAAAGGATTCCTCTCAGCAAGGTCTGCTCACAGTTTTGAGGGAACTAGAAAAATGATGAAGACTCAGAATAAGTGGTGAGATTAAACATTCTGTAATTTTATCTGCTTGTTTTTTCTGAGTTCCCACATAAACGGTTTAGGGGAAGGTACCATTCAGGACATAGCTCTCCGCAAAATGTGGCTTCCAGAAAGTATCCTGGACCTCCTGATTTTGAAGGCCTATTTAGACAGCTTCTTACCCCAGCTCAGTGACAGCGAATGAGACAGTTTAGTGCCAAAGTCCTACTGCCACTGCTCTTAACAAGAGAAGCCCCAAACTCTGATACAGATAATTCTGGTTTCTGCTAGCAAGAAACTGAATCAAGAAAGCACCACCCTCTATCATACTGACTTTTCCCAGCTGACTTATGAGAATTATATCATTCTACAACCTAGGTTGAAATCAGGGTAACAAAGGATGCTTTAGGCAGCTTCTGGTCACACCCCTCTCTGAGTAGCTTTTAGCTGCACCATTGCACCAAATAGTAGGCTCTAAAGTGCCTCAAAAGTTCAGGGATCACACAAGAAACAACGTATTTCTTGGCTTTTGCACAGTCAATACTGCAGTTTGCACATAAGTGATTACAATTCAATTTCGACCAAGTTACCTAAATAAAACCCTGAAATTTGTACTTAGGATCTGGTGAAGAATACTTGTATATAATCCAGCTGAACAGTAAATACAAGGCTCAATACAACTTGTCTCTGATTATATCATACTCTCAAAGTTAGCAAGGCAGGAGTTCAATCTTGGGTTTATATGTGTATTTCCAGAGAGTTGCACATGAAGAATTCTACATTTAGAAATGTTAAATGGATCAATTTTCCTATTCATTCTACCCACAGACTAAATTAGTTCTATGACTGCTGACATAATGCACTTTCAGGAGGTAACAAAAAAATTCTAAAAATGCTTATAAATAAAAAATGGTGATAGATATTAGAGGAAATAAAAAGGAGCTTGTACCTTTTCTGTGATGATGCGGTTGACACATTGCTTTCCAGTCAGTGGTAGAGTACATTTCTCCATGATTTTATGTGCATTACCCTGTTTTCAAGTAGAAACATCAAAAATAGTAGTTAAAGAGTAATTCTTAGAATTGATATAACTATATGACAGAAACGATCAGAGAAATTGTCTCCTAACTGTAAGCTACTTTAAAGTCTTTGCACAGTTATGCTGTTATTCTCCTTCTGGAGGGAGCTTCTGGCCCTGAAATAACTAGGGGTAATGCCATGTGAACAGCCAGAGGCACGCATGGTTTACTTGGGAAGCACCCTGACACAGATTTGCATCATGAGACCTGAAATCTCACTTCTCATAGTCTGCTGATTTCTTCCTTTCATGGAACGGTCTTCTTGAAAACCATGAGAAGTTATCTGCCAAGGATAGGAAAGACTCAAGGAACACAAGTGAACACATGCAAGTCCTCTTTTAGAAAGTTTTTTTTTTGTGGGGCTGGTGCTATGGCATAGTAAGTAAAGCTGCCACCTGCAGTGCCAGCATCCCTTGTGGGTACCGGTTTGAGTCCCAGCTGCTTCACTTCCGATACAGCTCTCTGCTATGGCCTAGGAAAGCAGAAGAAGATGGCCCAAGTCCTTGGGCCCCTGCGCTGTCTTGGGAGATCTCAAAGAAGCTCCTGGCTTTGGATTGGCCCAGCTCTAGCCATTGTAGCCATTTGGGGAGTGAGCCAGCAGATGAAAAATCTCTCTCTCTCTCTCTCTCTGCCTCTCTGTAACTCTGCCTTTCAAATAAATAAATAAATAATTTTTTTTAAAAAAAAGGTTCTCTGTTTAAAAAATAACATAGGAGGTGACTGGCACAGTGGTGAAGTCGCCACTTGGTGTGCCTGAATCAAGACCCTGCTATTTTGCTTCCCACCCAGTGTCCTGCACATGTGTACCCTGGGAGGCAGCAAGTGATGACTTAAACAGTTTGGTCCCTGCCATCCATGTGGTTCACCCAGATTGAGTTACTGGCTCCTGGTTTCAGCCTAGACCATCCCTGGCTGCAGTGGGCATTCACAGAGTGAACGAGCAGACAGAAGATCCATCTCCATCTGTTTCTCTGCCTTTCAAATAAAAATAAATAAGTAGAAATTAAAGTTAATATGCTTAAATCCAGGAAAAAAAGGTAACACTGAATGAAAAAAACAGCAAGTACTTTCCTCACCCTTATACATGCTCTCAGTAGGAATCCATTCAAATGGTTTTAGCATTTTGGGGGGTATATTTCTGCATTTTATTCTAAACTCTACATTTTACAATTTTTTTCTCTACTTTTATTGTCATTGGAAAGGCAGACAAAGCTCTTCTATCTGTTGGTTCACTCTCCAGTGGTCTGCAACAGCCAGAGCTGGGTTAGGCCAAAGTAAGGAGTAAGGAAGTCAACCCCAGTGTCTCCTGTGGCTGCAGGGACCCAGCTAGTTGAGCAATCCCAGAGTCTGCATTAGGCAGGAAGCTGGAATTGCAAGTACAGCCGGTACTTGAGCCAAGGCTCTCTGATATGGGATGCAGGTCTGAGTCACTGTGCCAAACACCTACCCCAACACTATTAAATGACATGGTACACATAATGTTTATCTTTTTACGGTTTTTATTTGTTGGGTAGAGAAAATTCCCATCTGCTGGTTCACCGCCAAGTACTCACATTGATTGGGCTCTGTCAAAGCTTGGAGGGAGCATGGGACTCAATCTGGGTCTCCCACATGGGTGGTGGGAACCTAACTACTTGAGCCATCACCACTACTTCCCAGGATCTACACTAGCAGGAAGATGGAGAGAGCAGTGTGAGCTAGGTACTGAACCCAAGCACACCAATGTGGGACACAGGTGTCTTAATGCACGTATTAACTGCTAGGGCAACTCCAACCCCCACTTTCTTGATTACTCAATTTTGGACCTAATCCATTGATCTTTTATTATTATTATTGTGGCAGATGAAGACTTAATTCTTGTATGACCTCCTCTCCCCACTCTCCCCTCCAGCTTACTCTATCATATTCAATTCTCTCAATATGGAATTTTTCAACTTGTAGTTAACTCAATGGTTAACATTTATTTCATTCAGATCTAAAAACTCCACTGTTGGTCTGTGTAATGTAGTATACATGATTCTATTCACTTTCTTATGCAGCTATTTGCTCTTGGTGATGTTGGTCTGAGCTTCTGTTTAGTCATTAATAAAATGACTGAGATGCCTAAATCCACTTTTTTTCTATCTGTTTTTAGCCACAGTACCTTTCTTCAAACATAGGGAAAAAGGGAGATTAATAGTGGAAGCCAAGTTTTCGCCCACTAATTCCCTCCCTCTCCCATCCACACTCTGCCCAGTACTGAAGTGGCCTTCGAGCAGGTCTATGGAACACAGATGAAACGTGCACTCTGATGATCAGAACCCTCATAGCCTTTGCTTCTGCTTACAACTAAGCTCCTTTTTTAAAGTTTCAAGTACCAGGAGCCTACATTAATACTTCCTGTAAGGGTGAAGGCTAACCTAGCATATTGATCTCTTAAAAATGGCAAAGTGTTTCTACTGTTTCCTTCTGGATCTAAATGAACCACATCAGATGTCACCATCACCTTTGGTCATCTCAATGTTTTACCTGCTTAAACATGCACCTGCTACCTTGTCTATATGTCTTTCTCCATAGGAGTTAGATTAAGTATATGGTCAGAGGCACTGAGTAAAGTCTTTACTCCTTGTGATAGCCTGTCAACTCAGAAACACACTGGGAATTAAAAGGTTTTTTGTGTTCTATGGCAATGCAAGGCACAGAAGGCATTCAATGGGTTTTGAACAACTGCATGCACAAATATCCATTAGATAGGAAGAAATAGAGGAGTCCGCTGGGAATCTTGGATTTCAAAGACAAAACTGTTGCCTTATGCACTCAAACTTAACGCTAAATATATATAAAATGGATAGACATTATACCTTTCACAATAAGTTACATGTTTCTGGATCTTGCCATACAAGAAAATTTATAGCTATAGAAAGAAAATGTCAGTTTCACTTCTATTTTCCTTTTAAGATAAGATTTGCAATTGTCACAGACTCTAAACAGCTGAAATTAATGATGAAGATTTGAACTTCTCTAGCTGTCAGGTATCCTTACGTTTAATGTAACTCACATGAGGCATGTCACAGTGAATTCTGGGCCTGACTTCAAACAAAGCCTCTGTGGGCCTCTGAAGAACATTTTCTGCAGGGAGATCTTACTTTGTTCTCACTATTTGAGCAAGACCAGCATTAGGTGTGAAAGCAACCACTTGGATTTTAGTGAACAACCAACTCCATTTTAGGAGGACTCGGGGATTTCAGTGGACAGAATTAATTACACCCCATCAATAAAGATCTCTTCTAAACCACTTTCTGAATAACAGGTCTGCAGACTGTTGAAGAGTAAGGACTGAGGCCAAAGGTCATAAAACCCGGTCCTGTTCCACACCATCTGTGTGAGATGCATGTGTGCGCTTCCATCCACCTTGCCTCACACGGTCATTGTAGGGCTTACATGAGGCACAAGTGTCCAGCACTTAACGGGCACTTGATAAACGTTAGCTGCTACAGTTTATGCATTCTTTACCATTTCTATAACCTACTAGGGGATTCTTAGGGTGTTTAAATTCCGTTATAATGTGTGACAGAGTTATGCAGAAAACGGCCTAAACACAATTCCCGATATCCATAAAACTAACAAAAACACAGCTCATATTTGGAGGCAAGCCGTTTGGCTGGCTTAGGAAACTGGCTCCAACTGTCTTCTTACAGGCAGAATGACACAGCTAGATGGTTCCATTCACGTTTACCTCCAAGACATAACACAGATCACGGAAAAAGAGAAAATGAGATGCAGAAAGATTAAAAACTGTCACAATTTCAATATTCAACAAAAGGTTAGCCACGAAGCCAAAATATGACTAACGCCTACTTTAGCACTCTATTCTAACCGTGCTGGGCTGAGTCTGACAGGGTGGTAATGGCAGCTGCATATATTAGTGATTCACAAAGGAGGAACAATTGCTGAGTTTTTAGTACTTAAAAATAAATCCTAATAGAGAGATGCCATATAGTGTGGCAGCCAGGAACACTATATAAAGAAGCCAAAGATGAGGTGGGTTTAGTCTTAGCTTTGCCATTTAATAGTTACTTGCTTCTTCAAATTCTTTAAAGGTCGGTTTTCAATTCCCTTGGCCTGCTGACCTGATGGCTGTTAGGAATCAAGTGAAATGTTCTGTAGGTGCAGAGCTCTGGGGCGTGTGCATGCTCCTCTCTATGTTGCTTCTCTCCTACCCCAGGAAGAGAGGGCAGAAAGGCAATGCTGAAAATGCGCTGAGTCGTCCTGAGGGCGCCCAGCTCCTCTAGACTCCTATTGGTCTACTCCATCACAAGCTCAGGGAGTACCTAAATCCCCTCCCCTAGTTTTTCTCTTTCTCTCCTTCATCACCTAGAGGCCTCAATCAAGACTTGGGGTAATAAATCCTTTTCTTTTTAAATGACTTAGGGCCCTAGTACTTTCTATTACTTTCTTTGTAGTGATCTCTCTTGAATGGTTTTGAAGTCTGGGGCCCAAATTCCGTAGAAATCATTCAAGTTCAATGATAATAAATCCCCTTGCCGTAACAATATGTTTTATGTTATCACATTGAACGTAATCTGAGATAACAAGCTCTCTTTTTTCACAACAGAATGACTTTTGGATTTGATATCAACATTTAATTCACCTGAAGCAACTGAGCTTTTCTTAAAGATTTTGCTTTACACAAATAAAAAATCTTATTTTATACTCATCTTTTCTGTTAAGTGCTTCTTATGTGTAGCTGAAATACATACATGTATATACGTATTTTCCCCCTTAGGGACACCTTCTTTGGAACATCTGTAACGATCACCTACAAAAAAGGCACAATTTCTAGGAATTGATTATTTCTAATAGGAACAAGCCATTAAGCCTTTATTCATGCCACTTGCTACCTGGAATATGCACTTGTCATCTCAGATTCAAATGGCAACACCTTCAGGACTTGGCTCAGGGAGAAGGGGACATGGCAGAAAGTCTATATGGAATGCCCACTCCAGGGTTTCAGGAGTTTGTCTGGTCTGATGGTCCGTCTGAATGCTCCTGTACTTCCTTCTCGCACAACGCATGAAACTGTTGACCTTCTACCCTTCCCTCTAGAGTCTGAGCTCACCATTGCTGAAACCATTCTATGTCTATAGCAATGAGAACAGCACCAGGCATACAATGGTGATCCATAAATGCAGTCTGAATGTAATATTTCAGATCGAAGGAACTGTGAATTCCATGTAATTACGTATTTATGGACCACCAGAAGGTACGTTCTGCTTTTCAGATATCTAGTTGTACATTCCCAGCATCTCTGAGCTCACTAGGAGAAGCACAGCTAGCAAATGCATGTGAACGAGCTTACAAGACTCTGAGGAGATAGACAAAGGTTGTCCAAAAAGGGAAGTAGATTCCTCAATGAGGACATACTCACGTTAACTACAGTTATTCTGCCTCTTCTGACTGCTCCCTCTTAAAGCTTCAAAGTTTGTCATAGTCTGCCAAAAAAGTAGGCTACAAATGCTGAACCTGGCAAGAAAATATTTAACATTTTGGTGGCACAAGGAAGCCTTGTAGGACTTGCTAAAATGTCACTGAAGGAGCTGGACTGTCTCCAACTGGGGCCCTTTCTTCTTCTAATTTATCTCAATGAGTAAGTGAAATATTTCACTCACACACACACATACACACAAGACTGCGTTGGGGACAATTACAGAAGCATGACTGTCACTGTGATGACTAATGTAGTGCATAGAAAACAAGAACAGGATTTGTTAAAGGAGGAAGATCAAGGCACACGGAATGAAAGGACAAGACGAGATTACTCACACACGGAATTTATCCCTCATGGGATATTTTTGGCCTTTATGCTGCACCTGCTCAGTAGGGATTCCAACAATCCACATAGAACTTCAGGGGAGAAACTCTGCTAACTCAGAAGAGAACATCTGCTCTTACAAATGACTGTTACATGTGGATGGATTGTCAGTTTGTGGTCATGGGGAAAGATGAGCCCCATCAGACAAGAGATAACAAGCCACTCCCCTGAAAATGGCCTGCAGGGTTTTGAGATCTTACAAGCCCCCCCCCCACCTTTTTGACAGGCAGAGTTAGACAGTGAGAGAGACACAGAAAGGTCTTCCTTCTGTTGGTTCACCCCCCAAAATGGCCGCTATGGCCGGCGTGCTGCGCAGATCTGAAGCCAGGAGCCAGGTGCTTCCTCCTGGTCTGCCATGGCCCCGTTTTTATCAACACAATGCAAAAATCACTATCAAGGCTGAACTTTTGTTTTACTGCATCCTCTGAGCTCACCCTCCAGCTGGCAAAGCCCAGGAATGAGTTGGAATTATTTTCTTTCCATTTATGAATTGTTCTGCCTCAGACAGCTTTTCTCAGTACTAGTTTTGCTCTCCATCCTAATGTATTGCTTGAGCCTCACATTTTTTAAGCAAATTCTGTAAGACACTTTTAAGAGCTTTATTGATTATTGCACTGTGTTCTGCCTCCCATCCCCACCCTGGCGTGCTAGTGCACACATACACACACACACACACACACACACATTGTAACAAGCATTTGCAAGCATTTCCATCATAAGGGAGAGCTTAAAAAAAAAGGTATAAACCATGTAGTTAAAGGTGATTTTTTTTTCCAAACAGGCTCTGGCCACTACATAGACTAATTAATAAACTATTAAAAAAGATATGCTTTTATGAATGGAAAAAAACCAGCTAAAACTATTATTATGAATTATCCTGGCAAAGAAATTATTTAGGATACTTTTCAACATTGCTGAAAATTATTTCAAGAATATTCCAAAGAAATGATTTGTTGGCTTTCATAAATGCATTTGGTCTGAAATAGGATTAATAAACATTTACTTTTCATAAGCCCCAAAAAACAAAATAAAGAGAAAATGAAGTAACTTGGATTTCATGTAGAAATCTGGAATGCTATCAAACACAGATTGGACTAAATCAGAAAATGATTCACAAAGATTTATTCTCAACTTTATAACAATATAATTATGATTCTTTTCATACCTTCAGAATCCAGACCTCCTACTGGAATAAAAATAAAAAGCTAAACCTGTTTTAGAAATAGAGCTCTCATTTATGTTCTCAAAAATAGACACTCAAGCTTTGCTTATTTCCAATAAGTGACAACTACGACTGAATTTCTTTGCTTTTCTGCTTTGAAAGTTGCACTCTTAGGAATCCATTTCTAGTAGGCAATATTGAAGACACAACATGTTCTTTCTATTGTTGGTGGTTTTGATAATTACCAGAAACAATTTACCAAAAGGATAAGACCTATCTCATAAGTGTATTAGAATGATCAAATGAAGACAGTAAACATAATAGCTTGCGAAAGGTTGAAAGTGCACTATATGCTCAAAGTATCGTTATCACTGGGAGAAATAAATTCAGCAAGTATCCAGCAGGCCCTAATGCACAGTATTACTCAGTGCCTAGACGCCTACACTGGCGGAACCTACATTCTAGTGACGATGATGGATGGAGGACTTTCAGAAGCTGGAGGCTTCTTTTTAATTTAACAGGGTTGGTGGAGAAAGTGTCTTTGGTATTTTGAGCCTGATTGAAGTGAAGGCGTGATTATCTGGCGAGAGGCAACAACACACAGAATAATAAGTGGAAAGGCCCTGAAGCGCGGCAGTATTTAGAATGTCCCTGGAAATGAGGCTTCAGCTAAATGGGAGCTGAGTTGATAAACCATGTAAAGTGTAGAGACACGGTAAAGACTTTGAACTTGGATCTTAGGTAGCGGGGAAGCCACTGAGGGTTTCTGAAAGGAGGAAGAAGTGACATGATCCCATATTCATTTTCAAAAAGCCACTCTGGCCACCATGTGAACAGACTACGTACATATACACATACGGACGTGTGTGTTTTTTCCACCTAACTCCTTTCCCTTTGCTTTCTGACAACAGGGCTCCAAGTGTCAATCCCTCACCACAGACACCACTTCAACCCCAGGGTCTGTTCCCTCATTCATTGGACACTGTCGTCCCATCAAACTCTGCTCCCTGCATATCATGGGAAGCTTCTTTCTTGCTCTCCTACCTGGAAGTAGGTACTTGATTCTACACACTTGGAATTGTATACACTTTTCTATCTTAGTGATTTCTATGACTTTATTCCCATGAGACTCTGAGCTGAGTAAAGGAAAGTATCATTTCTATTTCCTCAGACCCTACCTATCACAGTGGCTGGCACATAGTAGGTTTGCCAATAAATAAGTAACCCCTGAAAAAGCAGGTTAACAACACATCATATAAGGTAAATCTACAAAATGGCAAGATAAAGTATCAGGAGCAGGTGTTGTGGCACAGAGGGTTAAGTCACCACTTGGGACACCCATAATCCCATGTCAGAGTGTCTGGGATTGGCTCCTTTGTGCCCATTAAGCTTGCTGGCAATGTGCCTGGAAAGAAAATGTTGATCCTGGTACATGACCATGTGGGACATCTGGAGACGGAGTTCTGGGCTCCTGCCTTTGGCCAAGCCCATCCTGGGCATCTGGGAAATGAACCAGACAATGGAAGATCTCTCTGTCTCTCCCTTTCTCTGTCACTATGCCTTTCAATTAAGTCTTCAAGATAAAGCATAAAAGAATATTCATTTGCTTACTTAAAATACATAAAGGGTAGAAGGTGCTAAACTAGCAAATTCAGAAAACACTGGTTCACTTATCTGTGATCTTGTAGAGGTCAGAGTTAGCCCAATGAAAAGGGTGAGGGAACAAAATGTAGAAACCCGACAGAACAGGGCCACCACGATGTGTTTCTGGAGATCCCAGCAGAACTGAAGTCCTAAGGCAAGGGTGAAGAAGCTGCTGTGGAACTGATGGCAAAGGCAGGTGGAGAAAGGCAGACCAAGTAGTGTTGACGGTAGTACAGGATTTTAAATAGGAACAACTCAACCTAGCTTAAGTTTCAGACAGGTCCCTTTGGCAGGGGTGTGCCTGGTTACCAGGAAGAGGGTCCGCTGAGCAGCCAGGGGATCTTTAGATCACTACAACAGTGACCTATGCAAATGGGGCAATAGAGTGCTGGGATACAGTAGATGCAGTGCTTGGCGGCGACTGGGGGAGGGAGCAGAAATGGCACCCTTGGTGTTTTGAGACAGGCTGGGAAATCATCACTTCCCCAGTAGGGTATTTAGGCGAAATAGTGATGGTTTCACTGGTGAACGTGCTGCAGCTGAGGTGGTGGTGGTAAACCAGGTGGAGTTGTCCACTAGGGAGTTAGGAACACAGATCTGGAGCTCATTCGAGGATTCCAGTGTGGAAAAAAAGGATTAAAGAGTAAAAAATAAAGGTGCCAAAAATGGAGGTGGAGCCTAAAGAGGGTGGAGAAGAGAAGTATAAAGGGCCAAGGATGGATTTTGAGGAGTCCTGGGGGGAAACTTACAAGGAAGGACCACTTTGGGGGGTGATGCCGGCACACCATGCGGGCACCGGCTTGAGTCCTGGCTTCTCCACTTCCAATCCAGCTCCCTGTCAATGGCCTGGGAAAAGCAGCGGAAGATGGCTTAAGTGGTTGGGCCACTGCACTCCTGTGGGAGACCTGGAAGAAGCTCCTGGCTTCTGTCAATTGCGGAGTGAACTAGCAGAAAGAAGATGTCTCTGTTGTCTCTCCTCCATCTCCGTAACACTGGCTTTCATTAAAAAAAAATTTTTTTTCTCCTGCCCCAAGCCAGGCAACAGTGATGCACACATGAGCAAGGGAGCCTAGGAAATGCAGTCCATCACTTGGCTACTAGCCATCCAGATAAAATCTGGAGGGTTCCAGTGCAAGCCAGAAGAAAGGGCAGAAGTCCTAGGGGGCACAGTTAGGGTCTGAGGTTGTTTCTCTTAAGCACTTTGCTGCTATCTGTGTTACTACATAAGGAGAGCTCTGGCTGGTGGAAATGAAGAGATGCAGGTGATCCTTAATCCTGAAGCTCCCCGAAAAGGGCAGATGTGGGTGGAAGCTGCTGCTGTTTCGGGAGGATGCCTCATGGCACGTGGGGTATGTGGAACACACGCTGGTCCACACTGAATCAGACAGCACCTTACCTAGAGGAGCCCCTCGCCTGACTGCATCCAATTCTCACTGCAGAACGCCACTCGGAAGTTGAGACTGCTCAGTGCCAAGCACAGCACCTCCACCTGGTAAAGACTCAAATGTCTGTAGCTTTCCTTCCTTGTCTTCCCATTTTTAGAGGACAGAAGACGGGGCATGCAAGCAGCTTAACTAGGACGGTGGCTGGACACCAAGAGGCTGTCCCCTACTTCACAATTCTGCCCAGAACCCTGACCTGTAGCCTTCAGTGAAGATGGTGTTGTGACGACAGCCTGTCACTTGTCCTCCATGTGTCTCTAGGTGGACTGAAGGCCAGTTACTCAAGAGCACTACCAGCAGTGAGGTCTCTGGGTCCAGACGTGGCTGGCCGCCAAGGCTTGTAAGGAAACAGTTTCCTTTGTGGGATGCAAACAACAACCACAAAAGCCTGTTTTGTAAAGGTCAGAAAATGCTGCATTTACACACAGACTGCATATATAAACTCACCAAGGAGAAAAAGAAGTAAAAATAAAGCCTCATCTGAAAACCAGAGGACAGCTCCCCAAACTTATAGGACAAACATTTAAAAGCACAAGAAGACAATTATATTTTACTCGGGTTCTAAACTTTCATTGCAAACCTTTCGCTCCCTTGTCTTACAGAACTCTAGGGATTAATCCCTTAGGCTGTTTACCTAATCATAAGACAATAAAAGTTACCTGGAGAGTCTAAAAGAATATTCTCTTTATACACAGAAGATGAGGGAGCGGGAAAGGGGAGGGTGGGGGGAGGGAGGGAAGTTGTATGGGGGGGGGAGCCATTGTGGTCCATGAGCTGTTCTTTGGAAATTTATATTCTTTAAATAAAAGCTTTATAAAAAAAAAAAAAAGAATATTCTGATCAGCAACTGGAAAGAACAATTCAAAAGCAACTTAAGAGCAAAAGGTTCAGGAAAGAAGTGACAGGGACTTCACATTCCTGAACAGGGCCACTGAGGCTGAGTCCCATGAAAAGTAGAGTAGCAAACACTCTGGGACCACAGGTGAAATGTGAAAGCAGTGAGAAACTCTGTGGGTTAGTTGTCAAGGGTATCTATTAAGTATGAACAGATCATTAACACTTCCATCACACTTTTTGAAAAATGTGTTTGTGCAGAGCTTCCACCTCCTTGGTTAAATTTATTTCAAAGTATTTACATTTTTTGTAGCTACTGTGAATGGGACTTATCTTAGAAGTTCTTTCTCAGGGGCTTGCACTGTGGTGTGGTGGGTAAAGCCGCTGCCTGCAGCGCTGGCATCTCATATGGGTGCTGGTTCTAGTCCCAGCTGCTCCACTTCTGCTATGGCTCCACTCTGCGATGGCCCAGGAAAGCAGTAGAAGATGGTCCAAGTCCTTAGGCCCCTGTACTTTCATAGGAGACCCATAAGAAGTTCCTGGTTTCTGGCTTTGGATGACCAGCTTAGGCAGTTGTAGCCATTTGGGGAATGAACCAGCAGATGGGAGGTCTCTCAGTCTATTCTTCTAGGCCTCCCACGTGGGTGCAGGGGCCCAAATGTGTGGCCATCTTCCATTCCTTTCCCAGGCCATAGCAGAGAGCTGTATTGGAAGTTGAGCAGCCGAGACTCAAACCAGCGCCCTTATGGGATGCCAGCACTGAAGGTTCAGCTATATTCACTATACCATGGCACTGGACCCTCAACTTAAAACTGCTTTTTTTTTTTTGACATTCAGAGTGGACAGTGAGAGAGAGAGACAGAGAGAAAGGTCTTCCTTTACCATTGGTTCACCCTCCAATGGCCTACACAGCTGGCATGCTGCGGCTGGAGCATTGTGCTTATCTGAAGGCAAGAGCCAGGTGCTTCTCCTGGTCTCCCATGCGGGTGCAGGGCCCAAGGACTTGGGCCATCCTCCACTGCACTCCTAGGCCACAGCAGAGAGCTGGACTGGAAGAGGGGCAAACAGGACAGAAGCCAGCAACCCGACTGGGACTAGAACCCAGTGTGCTGGCGCTGCAGGTGGAGGATTAGCCTACTGCGCTGCGGCACCGGCCTTAACACTGCTTTGGATCATATAAGTTTTGATACATCATGTTGTCATCTTCATTTGTTTCGAAACATTTAAGAAATAGAACACATACAAAAAAGCTGAAAAATCTTTCATGGTCATGGATTGGAGAATTAGTATCATCAAAATGTCCATACTACCCAAAGCAATTGATAGATTCAATGTGATCCTATTCAAAATACCACCAACATTCTTCTTAGATCTAGAAAAAAGTGATGCTAAAATTCATATAGAAACACGAGAGACTCCAAATAGTTGAAGCATTCTTATATAGCAAAATCAAAGCCAGAAGCATCACAATACAAGATTAGAAGACATACTACAGGGCAACTGTAGCCATTGGGGAGTGAAAATATTACCAAATGAAAGGGGAATATTTGACAAGTGGTTCAAGTACCACATACACACACACACACACACACACACACACACACATATATGCATATATAATTACCGGGGCCAGCATTGTGGCACTGGCTGCTCTACTTCTAATCTAGCTCCCTGCTAATGGTCTAGGAAAAGCAGTGGAAGAGGCCCAAGTGCTTGGGCCCCTGCCATTCACATGAAGACATGCAAGAAGCTCCTGGCTTTGGCCTGGCCCAGCCCAGGTCATTACACCCACGTGGGGAGTGAATGAGCAAATGGAAGATCAACCTCTCTCTCTCTCCTCCCCCCCCATCATCCCTCCCTTCCTTCCTCCCTCCCTCCCTCCCTCCCTCCCTCCCTCCCTCCCTCTCTCTCTCTTTCTGTAACTCTTTCAGATAAGTAAATCTTTAAAAATACATATTTTGGGGGCCGGTGCTGTGGCGCAGCAGGTTAAAACCCTGGCCTGAAGCGCCAGCATCCCATATGGGCACCAGTTCCAGTCCTGGCTGCTCCTCTTCTGATCCAGCTCTCTGCTATGGCCTGGGAAAGCAGTGGAAGATGGCCGAAGTGGGAGACATGGAAGAAGCTCCTGGCTCCTGGCTCCGGATCAGCGCAGCTCCAGCCATTGTGGCCATCTGGGGAATGAACCAGCGGATGGAAGATCTCTCTCTCTCTGTGTGTCTCTACCTCTCTCTGTAACTCTTTCAAATAAATAAAATAAATATTTAAAAAATAAAAATATATATTTCTTACATATCTGAGAATATATGCACCCATCAGCTGGTTCACCCCCAAATGTGCAAGAACCTGGAACTGAATCTGGGTGTCCCACATGGGTGAGAGCAACCAAGGTAATTGAGACATCACTATTGCCTCTCAGGGCATGCAACAGTAGGAAACTAGAATCAGGAACCAGGACTCAAGTCCAGGCACTCCATATGAGATGCAAATATGCCAAGCAGCATTTTAACTGTTGCATTAAATGCATGCCCCACAATTACATTTTTTGCTGGTTTGTTGAAATAAGGTACCTAGAGAAAAATACCTAATGTTAATGCTCATCTAAAATTCAATGTTAATTTCCCCACGTAGAGAATAAAAAAAATGTAAGGCAAAACATGATCTTGTGCCTGTAGAAAGCTTAGAGACGTCTAATGGGAAGTTTGAGGCATCATTTGTTTTCTTCTATCAGAAATTCCAGCTGAGGAGAAAGAAAAGACTTGGGAAGAAAAGAGAATTTGCTAAATACAGGCCTAATGTTTTGAAAATGAATACACAAACATAATCCAAAATAAAAGTCAGACTTCAATGCCTATGCGTCAACATTAGAGTAGCCACAAAAGGAAAGTTGGAAAGAGTTTTCTCCAAATAGACATTATGTTCCAGAAAAAAATGTGCATTTGATTTGCATGCTTGGCAATATTTTGCCTCTGAGATGAAGTATTTTGGATGCTTTCACAGGCTTCTCTTACATGTCACCTGAGTTGGTCCCATTTCTATTATTCCATATTCATGCACCACTGCTCACTTCCCACTGTTTACTAAACAATTTATGATCATTCATATTCATTGCAGTTTTCACAATCAAGCCATTTCACGGCACACATCACTCTGTAACAGAACTCCCCAGTGGAAACAAGTGAGGTGCGAATCTTCCAGCTCTATACTCTTATACAACGCTGCATCACTAA
This sequence comes from Sylvilagus floridanus, assembly GCA_949820135.1. Classification (NCBI taxonomy): domain Eukaryota; kingdom Metazoa; phylum Chordata; class Mammalia; order Lagomorpha; family Leporidae; genus Sylvilagus; species Sylvilagus floridanus. The sequence goes on along the minus strand of OX463246.1, from coordinate 68,606,322 downwards.
ACATAACAGGGCAAACATACCACCATTTCCACGCAGACTGCAGGTCTGTCTCAAACTAAGGACAGTTGATCCTGCTTTAAAACTAATAATGATAAAGAATAAACGAGAATGAACAAAAGGCAGAGAAAATGAAGAACGTCTCACTCAATTTTAACTTTTCAAATCAGCAGAAGTCAATGGATTGAGGTCAGGAAAGAGATTAAGCTCACTTGGTTCAGAGACACTGCATGCGGAACTACAAAGTTACAGATTTAAGATTGGGCCATAAAATCAGAGACATCCAGGTCCAAATTCAGTTCCACTAGTTTCATGATTTCAAGCAAGTTACTTAACCTCTCTGAAGCTGTTTCTGGAAACCAACCTCATGGGATTTTACACATGAACATACCCAGGTGCTTAGTGTGCTGTTAGCACACAGAAACAGCTCAATAAATGGTAGCTATCATTATAAGATAAAAGAAGAGGAACAGAAATTAGATTGAACATGAGATCAATGATGTTTGTCAGTTTTGGTCATTGCCAAATTCTAGCAGAACCTAGCACAACATGAGCACTCAACAAATATTTGATGATGCACCAAAATAGAAGTCCACTTTCCAGAATAAAGACACTTGCAGTTACCAAGTCTACCAATTTCTAACACTTTCTGGAAATGACAACTCACAGCCTTTGTAAGAAAGAGGCCATGTTATTAATCTGAAAATGGCTATAGTTAAAACTGACACTCTGTTGAGTTTTTCATGTTGCACAACCACTACACTCATCTCTAATCCTGAATCAGTACACTAGTGGTGACCTCTTATCATTGCCTGTGGACACATTAGAACTTTCACTTGTGTATGTAGGCAAAAATGCAAAACACATCCTGGTGACTGGCTTCACTCAGAGTTAAGTAACGATTTAGCCAGGTAATAATAAGTAACTGCCTTTATTGGTTATCTTTCTCCCTAAAATAATAAAAATGCCATCACTTTGAGCCAGAGAAATCAATAAAAACCACAGTTAGGTAGCCTAAAATACTAAATTTCAGTATGTTGTTAATTTCCAAAAGCAGTATTTGGTGAGCAGTGTACACATTACCTTTGCCGAATGCTCCATGGTGACCACCACTTTGGTTTTGGCGCTGGACACCAAATCCATAGCGCCTCCCATTCCTTTTACCATCTTCCCCTACAAAAGAAACAATAGAAAAGGAGCTGTCTATAGTTTGCTTCTTTAATATGTGGTAGAACAAAATCAGCTTGTAAAACTAAGCCCCTGAAATAATTAACAAGAAAAACTCACTGCCTTCACGACTTAATATTCAAAGTTTTACAATTGAATATTTTGTGTTAGAGAACAATCTGTTATTCTATTTTATTAATAGAACAACCTATTCTATAATAGGAGGATGAAGTTTGGAATGATGTCACTTTTATTAAGTGGGGCTCATATGGTTTTGTTGATGATATATTTGCAATAAGACAACCAGTGGGTAAAAAAAATTAAGGACCTTTCCAGAATTCTGGTACATTCCTCCTATTGCAAAAATATCAGATTAAATCCAAACACCTCTGACATCCACTCTTTTCTTTTTAAACACATGATTGACACCACTGAGTCTTAATCACACACAATCTGAAGTACTCTCTTGGAATCTTATGGAATAAAATGCCATTAGGTAGTAGACTAAGGCATGAATGGTGCTCTTCTAGTAATGATTAATATGCAAAGTGGATCTGTCTCTACAACACTTGGCATTGAACTTGCTCTTAAAAAAATAAAATGAAAAACATTCCTGTTAAGCAAAAGCAGAAAACAGACACAGATTTCAGGGTTCTTTCAATATTATCATTCTATTTTGGCTCAGCTGTCCATTATCTCATTCATTATACACTTACCAACCACCTTCTATGCTCCACATACACTCAAAAATTCTCACTTTCTAGTCTGTCTCCTAGTTACAGAGTTTTAGAAAAAGCAAATGCTTCCAGAGAGGATGAAATAAATTCTTACTAAAGTATATTGAAGGGAAATGTCTTCTAACATTACAATCTCCTTAAAGTTTATTTTTTTAACCAAAGTCTTCTTGCTTATTTGACAGTAAAGTCTTAAAGGGTTCTCACCTTCTTTCCCACAAATTCAGAGCTATAAGGAGATTAGGAAATATATCTAACAGCAAGCTTTAAAACATGATCTTGTATGCCATGATTTCAGAGACATTTTAGAAGTCAATGCAATATAGCATGAACATTAATTAGACAAGTGGTTTAGGAAAGGAGCGAGTAGCCATGATGTCTTTGTGGTTTGGAGCCTAGCACTAGATAAAATAGGATGCAGATGGCAATAGTTGAGAGGTGGGGGATGCAGGCCATGAAGAGTGGAGAGAACAGAATGAGCCTGGTTTCAGAAGTGAAAGTTTATACAGAAGCAGAATATCCATGTGAAAATGAGCAATTTTAAACTTCTCTAAACAATGTCTATCTTTAGTCAACTGCAATCATTTGGGCACTATGTCACAGTATTTCTGCAGAGAACATTGACATCTTTATGATACAAAATACAAATAAGTCAGAGACAGAAACAATGAATGTCTATCATAAACTTCAATACTAAATTTTGAGATATTTTAGGGCATCAAAATACATTCAACAACTCCATTATAAAATATCTCAACCTGTAATGCTAAGAATATCCAGACAGCCTCAGCTTCCACACACACACACACACACACACACACACACACAGTCCTGGTGCAGACTCTATAGAGGTTAATGAACATGTTAAATGTTCCTTGATTTAGAATATACCATATGCAAATCTTGCTCTCTACAACATAGTGATTACATAGCTAAAAAATTATGACAGCCTGTAACAGGAAACTTGTCTGATTTAGGTGAATCTGATGCAAAAATTTTAAATCACTGTAAGTTAAGAAATATTTATACAGCACCCACTAGACACAAAACATTGTGCTGGCAGGAATATGAAGCACTGTAAAACATGATAGAAAAACTACTTTCCTTGTGTTAAAATAAACATTCTTGCATGTCTCAATGTAAATGAAAAGCCTTCATCACTCAAAAAGGTTTCAAGTGGTCTTATGTCTTAGCTCCATACTGCACATAATGCAAATTCCAAAGCACAATTTTGATACTCAAATGCATGTTTCCAAGAGTGACAAATGCATAGGATTGGGTGCAGAACACAGAAGATCTATTTTGTAAACCCACTATGAGGCAGGGACAAAACACCAAAAGGGTGTTCATTTATACCTTCATTCAGTGAATTTACTGAGTGTTGAGTATAAACTTGGCACAATACTGGGTGCTGGTGTCAAGGATTATCAAAACATGATTCTTTTCTTCAAAAAGCTTATTGTATGGGCAAGGAAAAATATGCATATATAATAAAAGAACCAAATTTCTTTCCTCTACAACAGGTAGTCCCCATTTCCATCTCCTTCATCATTCGTCTCCTTCATCATAATATGACAACAATGGATCAACTTCTCCCTCCCTTCCTCTTCTGTTCCCACAACTCCCCCATTCTCCTCCTCTCCTTCCCCCCCTCCTCTTCCTCCTCTCTCCCTCCTCTTCCCCTTCTCCCTCTCCCTCTCTCTCTCCCTCTCCATTAGAAGAATCTGGATGAGCAAATGGATGAGTGAATTAAACTATACAGATATGTTTAAGCTCTAGAGGAACATTGAGGATGCAACCGCTAACTGTGCCTGGGGAAGCAAGACTAGAAGGAAGAGCCCTCGGGGGATTTCCAGGTAGCTTGCCAGGTGGGGAGAGCAATACTGCAAAATGGAAGAGCAACTGTCTCCTGAGAGAAATCTTTTTAACAGCTCAACAGGGAAACCTTCAAATACTTGTTTTTCCTACTCTTTTAGTATGTTCATTATATTGGAAAAAGAAAAGGTTTCTTCCATTTCAATTCCCAAAGGATTTCCAAAACACAATCAATTACTAAAGGAAGACAAGTAGTTCTGTCCACAACAACAGACAAAAGCAGTGTTATACAGAGCACACTCTCTGATAAGAGTAGGAAATTCATCATCAGCCTTCATGCCCTCTTAGCAGGCATTCTTTAGGGATCTCACTGCTAACATCGCCCGGTGCTCTATTGCAGTGAGAAGTGGTCATGTGCCTATGTTCCAGACTGTGTTAGAAAGGAATATGATTGTGATTTCTCAAGCTCGGATTCATACGAATCACAGGAAACCCTTCATGCGCTTTCACCTTCTGTAATCTAGATGTCAACATCCAAGGTGACTTTAAAAGAGAGCTGAATTTCCCTCAGCATGGGTCTTTAAATAACCACATGTAGCAGAGCTCAGTTATTTAGATCAACATTGAACTATTCAATGTGAATGATAAACAAACATATAGCATGCCATGCCACTTTTAATTGGAAGAATTGTGTATTGCAGCAGCTAGTGCGACCAATGATTTGGAGTTCAACTGAGTGATATGGAAGGGAGATAATTCAATTGAGAGGAGATGGAAGGGTTGAGAACTAACCACTACAGCTGTAAAACAGAGAAGATACTGGGGCAAAAGAAGTACAATATATTTGCTAAGTAAATGAATGAGAGAGGGAGCAGGGTCCTTTTAAGAAGATGAGAGAGCACTACAAGGTAAAGGAACAATTCAAACAGATACAGACATGGCAACCTTATCTTCCTCCCCTAAACTCAACATCCCATTCAGCAGGCAAAACAAGAAGCCAATAAAATAGGGAGATTATGGAGCTATACCTTTAAATAATCACAAGGGTTGTCTTGATACAGGGGAAAATGGGCCTATAATGGAAGAGAGCTTCTAGGCGCAGGTGACACAAAGTAAGGCTTTCTTTAAAAACCTCATCAGAAAACACATCTCTTGAATGGTGCAACTTTAGTTCTGAAATGTATTCTGTCTAACATAATGAAGAGATGATTGCTGGATGCACATTTCACAGTCAGCTAATCTCTTTTGCAGGAAAGGATTGACCCTGGTATCAAGTATCGGATGAATACTGCAATAAAATGAGAAACACTGCCTGCTCCATGAAGACACAGTCACACAACTTTTCCCAAATGACACTGATTCAAGTATTCCCCTCAACTCACAAATATGTATTCAAGTATTACCTTCAACTCACAAATATGCACTCTGGGTTTATTGTAAACCAAGAACCAACATGAGTATTAGAAATAAAAGGTGAATACAATTATCCACTGTTTTCCTAGAAAATAGATTTAAATTAAAATCAGTATTTTCAAAATATTCACCTGCTTTGATCCTATTTCCTAATACCAGAATTTTAAATAAAGGAAAATAAAAACTCTTAAGGCAACAGCATTAAAAACCTCAACACATCAAAGTGCAAATATTATAATGCACAAGCAAAGAAAGAATCAGTAATTCAAGCTCTAAACATGACCTTTGGTGATATTTTTAAGGATTTTACAAAAAGGTAAAATGAATACACTGGAACACTTCTGTGAAATGCTATTTAAAATAAAATATAAAACACACTGACAATCATTCTTGCCACCACCTTTATCTTTAGTACAAGGAGCAATGACTCATTTCCAGACATTTGTTACCTTTAAATATTCTAGTCTTAAGTGAGAAACAATTTGTAATATATAGAAACAATGTTAAGAGCATTTTCAAGTAAAGCTATGTGCCACAGTGGAAAATGTGAATAAAAGTAAAAAGGGAAAGATAGCTGTGGAGTGATTTATTAATAAAACTAGGGCTTGTGGCTCAGTATTAAACACCAGGACACTGAGTTCCCACCTTGATCCGAATATAAGCCTCTTTATTTCTGGCTTCCTCATTATTAAAAAAAAAAAAAATGCTCTAAGAACGAAAAGTTCCCCTAAACATGCTCCTAGCTAAAGAGTAGGAGAGAAAGAAACTGAGAAGGATAACAATAACATTTGTTTAAACACAAAATAAACATAGCTCCCTACTTTAGGGAGAATACAAGATTGACAACTTGCCTTAGTTTGGCAATTGTAACAAAGCTACAGAATACGTTTTTCTTTTCTGTGTTACACACTTTGTTTCAAAACCAAAAAATAAAAGGTGATCTTCTTTCCAAAGATTAACTGTGTTTCCCAGTAGGAGAATAAAAATAAGAATAAAAAATAAATGAATAAAAAAAGAAACAGAGGTATCCATTGTAATATGGCTGAAAAGAGGGAGACAGGCATGCCAAACACGCAGGACTGCAATCATCTCAACTTTTAATTTTAATAGACTCTCTTGTCCTTTCCTATTAGGGAACTTTCTCATCACTTATTCCCTGCCTCAGTTTCTCCCGACCTCCTCTCTCTATGGCTTCTCTCTTCTTATTCCTCAGAGACTGAAATCTGGCGTCTGCCCCGATTGTGCTCATGATGTGAGAACTATACCAAGTCAGGTCTGTAAGAGTTAATTGTCTGATATAGTGAGACCCTGAGAGTTCCTAAGATAGGTCCACTCCTGGACCCACCTACTGCAATTTGGCAGTATGCGCCACCTGCTCTCCCAGGTGCTTTGACTCATGGGCTTCCATGATACAGTCTGTCCTGGTTCTTCCTGTTCTGGAGAGCAGGCTCCTTCTTAGCAACCTCTTCTCCAGATCTACTTTGTATGTTAGCCAAATGAAGCACTCTGTCGTAGTAAGCTGCTGTCGTCTCCTCTTGTTCTCCTCTCGTGATAGGAACCGCACTGTCTCTGATGACTCCTAGAACACTATTTCCTGCCCTGGTCTTTCTTCTAAGTTTCAGACTTTAATATCCAGTATCAGCCCTTTAGCTGATTCCCAAAGTCCTTCTTTCTTATTCCTGGGCTCATAATTTGGCTGCATTTTTTCAAGCTTCTCCTTGGATGTTAGGGTTGGGCACATGAATTAATTCTGGCCAGTGGAAAGTCCAGGGCTGGACTATAAAATCTACCAAGAACAATCCTCCATGTTCTTTTTTTATTATTATTTATTTGACAGGTAGAGTTATAGACAGTGAGAGAGAGGCAGAGAGAAAGGTCTTCCTTCCATCGGTTCACTCCCCAAATGGCCTCTACAGCCGGCGCTGCGCCGATTCGAAGCCAGGAGCCTCCTCCCGGTCTCCCATGTGGATGCAGGGGCCCAAGCACTTGGGCCATCCTCCACTGCCTTCCCAGGCCACAGGAGAGAGCTGGACTGGAAGAGGAGCAACTGGACTAGAACCCAGCGCCCATATGGGATGCCGGCGCCACAGGTGGAGGATTAACCTAGTGAGCCATGGCGCTGGCCCCCTCCATGTTCTTAACTTTCTGCAAACTCCAAGTTAACAATGGTGTAGCCACAGGACACAAGATGGAAGAAACTTTCCCTGGATTACTGCGGAGCACAGAACTGCCTGCCAACCAGGGGTGCTCATTTTGGTTCTGTGTGAATGAAAAATTAAAACTTCTATTATAGTATGTTAATTAATACATGCCTCAGCTCAGTATGAATCAAGCTAAATTAAGCATGTTTACCGAGGCAAATTCCATCCACCTGTTAATTTTCTACCATAGTTAATGGACGAGCATTCTCCCCAGGATCCAAATCAGAAACCTTCTTGTTTCTTTCCTGTTCTTCATAATTCACATCCAATCAACTAATCAATCATAACTAAGAACTCCGATTTTCCCACTATTATACTTAAACTTTCCTCACCCTAGCTAGGACCCTCATGACTTCTCCCTAAAGAGCAGTAATAACTGCCTTACTGGCTACTCATTGTCCGGTCTTGTCCCTCACAGATCTGTCCAACTCACAGCCACAAAAATAATTTCCACATTAAGCAACTGATTATGTGGTTCCTCTGCTTAAAACCTTCTAGCAGCTCTGCAGTGTTTCAGGGAAAAGTCCAAGCACCTAACTCCGGCCTACAGGTTCAGGGAGAACTGGCCCCTAACTCAGTGATTTCCTTACACCCCAGTTCCGATTCCTATGCCAGGAAGAGTGAATTGTATGTACCCAGCCTATGGCTTCACATGCTCTCCTAAGGTCCCACCTCCACCCTAACGAGTGAACTCCACATTCCCTTTTATGTAAGTGTGGAATCATAGTAGCTTCTCTCAGGAAGTCTTCACAGACCTTTGCCCCAGCCCATCAACAAGATTAGAATAGGAACCTCTATTGGATGTGTTCACATATCCTTGCATATCCCCACCTTAGAATTTACCATACTGCCTGCATTAAGATGAGGGCTGATGGTCCATGGATAGACAGTAGCAAGGCCTTACAGGTAGCTGTCACTGAAAATCTTCCTCATGAGAGGCGACCTGTTTCCTCTCTAAATATCTCCCCTTCCAGCAACTTAAAACACAAGAGGGAGCTTCCAGGACCCCACCCAGCTATGACTACCCTCTGTTCTGATCTATCTCAGCTGCCTGTACCTTATCACTCTTGCCTAAGATCACCTGTCATGGAAGTCCAGCATTGCCTTGCTCATAAAAGTATTAGCCCCTTATCTTTCATGCTTATATCCAACCCAGTGCAACAACTGGTGCAAAACAATTTTTTTTAGCATGTGCTTTAAATAAACAGAATTCCAGGATGGGCACTTGGAGCAGTGGTTAAGATGCAACTTGAGACACCTGGATCCCATATCAGAGTCCCTGGGTTCAAGTCCTGGCTCTGCTGCTGATTCTAGCTTCCTACTAATGCACACCCTGGTAGGCAGCAGGAGATGCCCCACGTACCTGGGTCCCTGCCACTCATGGAGGAGGCCTGGATTGAGTTCTAAGTTCCTGGTTGCAGCCTGGCCCCTCCCTGGTTACTAAGGCCATTTGAGGAATCAACCAGTGGATTGAAGACTGCTCTCTTTGTCTCTCCCTCTCTGCCTTTTAAATAAATACATATGCATTTGTAAAGCAGACATTGAAAGTATCCCTCTAACTTTCAAAATAAATAAAACAGAATTCTGTCTTAAAGTAAAAATTGTGCTTCTAAAAATAGAAGATCAGAAAGAAAAATACACGAGTGAGTGCTAATCAAAGGTTGGTACTTTACCTACAGAGAAAAGAATGGCAACACCAAAGCAAACAAAATATAAACAGCCAGAAACCACAGTAGGCGATGGGGCAAGGACAGAGGATGGGTATAACTGCTTCAGGTTGTGACTGTGTGTTGACTTTCTCCTACCCCCTGTCTACTTCTGGAACAACCACAAATGTCCAGAGCAAAGACAAAGAGGAAAGTTGGTTGAAAGAGGACAAAGAGGCGTAACACAGCACATGCTTTAGAAAGGCCATAATGATCAAGCATGTGAGCAGTGAGCCCTTTGTAGTCTGGCCACCTGGGTACCGCCTGCACCATTCTCAGTTCATGGGTTCCTCCTGAGGCTGGGTGGAAGAGTGTGCCTCACATCTCTGACTGTTGCCTCTACAGCCTACACACACACTGGCCTCTGCATGCACTCCACGTAAGACAGAGAGTTAGTCCTATAGCGGTGACAAAAACAAGATGTAAAATGAAAACTTCCCTTCAGGAAGTAGCTAAGCTAAAACTTAAAAACTTCCTTGACTGAAGCGGGAGGAGCCAAAGTGACATGGAGAATATGGAACTCTGACCCTAATAAGGAAGCCCCATTCCTTTATATCCTTATCCCTGCTGAATGCTAAATGGTATTTAATAAATATCTAAAGCACACTGAATCCCCCTGTTGTTTTTTTCAAAAAAGGCAGCAAATCATTTCTACAATACCAAAGGAAAAGACCTAAGACACCTATTAGCCATTAATTAAACACCTACTTAGTACCCATGAAGCGTTCTGTGCTCTCCTCTTGGGCATAAAAAAACTCTCAAATAGCTCCCAGTTATTGAATGCCCTATTATGTCCCTGAGATTGAATAAAGTCCAAGAAAATACATTCTAAAATCCTAAAGCTGTCACTTCCAATCTCTTTCAAGGACTCACAAAGGGTAAAGTTCATTTCCCTTAGAAGGACAAGAAATAAATTCTATTACAATTATTTGCAATAGAACCACTAGTATATATCAACAAACATTTTATGATAAATAGATTATTGGAAAATATTTGCATTTCCTAGTTACAGGGGCAATATTTGAAAATGAAATTACTCTCTACAGAAACTGACAACTTTGTTTTTCTTCATACTATGTGTTGAACTATTTACTTCATGTAGGGTTAACCTTACAATCATTAAGTAAACTGAAACTAGATCTTCATAAAAATGAAGAGTGGGAATAGTAGAGGGAGGAGGGAAGGGTGGGAGCATTGGCAGGAGGGAGAGGAGGGTAGGAGGCATCACTATGTTACTAAATCTGTGTATATGAAATACAGGAAACTTGTATAACTTAAATAAAATTAAAAAACTGTATGTGCCAAACCACATCAAGGTTCTTTAAAACACTGTTTACTACAAGTGAACCCGAAGAAGCAAAAAGATCCTAGTAGAATAGCAACTCATTTTATTACCATGATCAGAATCTTCATTTGTTCATTTATCATAAGATAGTCTGGGCCAAGCACTTATGCAGGTTACAAAATGTCACAAATGTAATAAGTTTGATTCCTAAAGAAATCAATTAACTTCAAATAAGAAAAACGAGTTCTGCTCCTAGCTATTAAACACACTGATTTTCTCATTTCATAAAAATGTAAATAACATTCAAAAGGGTTTCCATATTTCACTTCTGAAGCCTCCTCACGACAAGACAAGAAAAAGATTCCAATGCCTATAAAATTGATGTCATTATACAAAGGTCATTAGGTCCAAATCTGTATAGGGAACGAATAAGCACATACTAAGTGGATAGTTAGAACTACGAAACCACTGTGTTTTATTTTCCTGAGATAGCTCCGGCATGCGATCAAGTTTTTTTTTGTTGTTTTGCTTTTTTTAATTTTTTTTATAAATGAAGTACTTTGCATTGGTTAACTTCTTTATTACCAAGGTTGCACAGACTAATACTCTAATCTATATGCTGTATTAATAAAATGGAGAAGGAAAGAAAAACCTATGTTTCTGCTAGCTCTATTCTGAAACTGCACTTTGAGTTCTCAGAGACTATTCATAACACTGCACAGATGAAACCATCAAACCACCTGGCTGAGTTCACCTTGGTTTATCAGATCTTCTACAAAAAGCATTGCTGGGAAGCGCCTGAGCAAGTGTTTCAGGATAGATACAAGGGGATTTGTTTTCATTTAAAAGGATTAAGTATTCACTATAAATAAATTATTTAATTGAGTCCATTAAATACAGATTAGCACAGGAGATTCTGTTTCTGTACAATATCCAGAAGCAGAGTTTGTACTCTATTTGAAAACCCAAGGATTCGTTTCTTTCTTCTGCTGGATCACTGAGAGAAAGGTATTGTAATCGTATGAAATTGCCCACATATGAGTGTATATGACCTACAAGTAGCAATTTCATATGCTTGGTTCAGCCTAATTTTAATGGTCAGGGCTGAAAGATCACATTCACTAGCATAAATTGGTTGAAAAGAACTTATGTTATTTTTAGATCTCTGGATAATCACTACAAAAATAACAGCTACAATGCAAATGGTAAGGTAACCACTGTATCTGCGTGTCCTAAAATATACCAGTCTCCTCAACAACTCATTCAGATGGAATATGAAATTACTGCCTTTTTTTTTTTTTTTTTGCAATCAGGAAGTAGTCATTCTCAGAAATTTTATTTCAAAGAGGGTGCATGTCGGTTTGGGAAAAGGCATGGGTGTGGGAACCACAAGGATGGGCAGAAGCACACTTGATCCATCATCTCCTCCTGCTGTCTGCAAAGCTCTAAAGAGCAGAATTATAGAATTATTATAATCACACTGCCATCTCGGACAGCTGGATGGGATTTTTTACAGAGAGACACAGTGACTGAAAGAACATTGTGAAGGAGTACATTGAAATCATTACCAGTGTTTTTACCCACAGTAGAAAGAATCAAAAAATAGTGTAGAAGATAATGTAGAAGTTAAAAAAAAACCCAAACCATACACCCTTACAGGCCAATTGAGAAACTGCACACTATGTATATCAAATGTAGGTGCCCTATTAAGCAAGTGCTAGAGCACTGGGGAAACAGCATAAAACCATGGTGATGCTTCACTAAATTAATAATAACTACTCTGTTTATTCTGAGATGTCCTCTGGATTCAGCTGATGACTCAGTCTAATGACTGCTAAGGACGCACTCGGAGTCAACAGCTGTGAACACCGCAGCAAACTGACAATCCCCCCGTGATTGATGGACAGACTTACATTTTTTTCCTGTGCAAGCTGAGTCCTGCAGAATGGGGGCAGGGTACGTGTTTCTCTCATATGAAGTCAGATGTACTCTCTTGCTGAGAAAGCAAACCCCAAGTATATGATGAGAAGAACCAGGGGTTTCTCAAGGTCCCTCACTCCACACACTGAGAGCCTACCACCAAGAAGGGATCTGAGCACTAAGAGGGAAAAGCATATCCTTTTTGTAAGCCTGGCCCATCTCTGGGAGAAAAGGAAAATGCTAGAGTCCCCGTGCCAACTCCCTAACCTCACAGGCTGTGGGTAGTTTTGGGATTAAAAATGCAGTTTATCCCTTGAAGATCCTGGAAGTTAAAGTACCTATAAGAAGGCACAAATGGCTTCTCTTCAAACTGGGAAGAATTAGGTGGAAATAACTCTTTCCAAAAACCAGAACAGGTTAAAAGAATCAATTTGGATAATTTTCCCCAAAGCTAATATTTTAAAAGATATATTGCAAGGGAAATTGAGACAATATTAATTTCTACCTTTTTATCTTTTCAAGTCAACTGTGCCAGAGCAATATCTTTGATAGCAAAAAAAAAAAAGTGTCTAAAAAGTATCTTTAGAGAAAATGAATAGGTGAAGATCTTGGGGATATGGAAGTCAAAATACTGAAAATAGAATAAGAAAATAATTTATTTTCATAGTGAAATACAAAGGAAGTCCAGAAGAGATAGAAATATATAGAGATTTGTAAATCTTAACTCATTTCTTGACAGGCCGATGGTTAAAGTGCCTCGACTTCAGAAGTAACCCTTCAATTTTCTGATCTGATGGCTTTACCAGTGTTATTCATAATACCAGAGACGGGTGTTAAATATGTGACAGAACAGTACTGAAAATCACTCTGTGACCCAAAACTCTGGTTATTTCCTTATCACTTTATAGATGGGCCTAAATTGAGAGACATTTTAAATCTAGTACATTGTCAAGTGCAAAGCAGGAGCTATAGCAAGTGACACAATTCTATTCCATTTATTGCTATAACACCATATGACAGATGTGACCTTCTAGAACTCAGTCTTGGAGAATATTGCAGGTGGGGTGTATTTGGTAAAACCTCACTATTTTTATCCATAAGAATGCCATTTTCTAGGCCCGGTATTTAAAAGGAAACATACTCTCTATAAAGCACAACTGAGATACAGCTAACACGGTGAGATGTAGCTATTTCAGAAGGAGTTACTTCTTTCCTCTTTCCTCAATGAACTGGTCTAAAAAGGAAAGTTGCTGCTTTTTGTTATTAAAAACCACCTAGGTGTGGGTTCATATAAAAGTACACATTGCTAGGGCCAGCACTGTAGCATAGCAGATAAAGCCTCCGCCTGCAGTGCTGGCATCCCATGTGGGCGCTGGTTCTAGTCCCAGCTGCTCTTCTTCCAATCCAGCTCTCTGTGATGGCCTGGGAAAGCAATGGAAGATGGCCCAAGTCCTTGGGCCCATGCACCCACGTGAGAGACACAGAAGAAACTCCTGGCTTCTGGTTTTGGATCGGCACAGCTCTGGCCATTGCAGCCATTTGGAGAGTGAACCAGCAGGTAGAAGACCTCTCTCTCTCTCTGACTCTCCTTCTCTGTGTAACTGACTTTCAAATAAATAAATAAATTTTTTAAAAAAAGAAAGAAAGTACATATTGCCTAGCTGTGTCCACTGGGAAAGCCCAGGACCAGAGATGCCCAGGGGTACCAGTTCTCCTAAAACCGTATCTTACTTTGTAAACACCATTCTCCAATGAAAGAAACCAGGAAGTCAAATTTTCCCAGTTTGCAGATAATTTGACTGCATATGTAAAGAAACATAAGACTCCCCCTACAGTCTACTATAAACAATCAATCAATTCAATTAAGTCAAAGAATATAAAATTAACACATAAAAACCAGTAACATTTTTATACACCAATTATGAACACACTGAGAAAGAAATTATAAGAGCAATTCCATTCATAATAGATAAAAAAGTGCCTTGAAATAATTTTAATCAGATGTGAAAGATCTGTCCAATGAAAATGACAAAAAATTGAAGACACAAAAAAATGGAATGACCTCCCATGTCCATTGATCAGAAGTAGTAGTATTGTTAAAATGTCCACATTACCTAAAGCAATTTATGGATCGAATCCCCAATCTCCATCAAAATACCAATGATGTTCTTCACAGAACTAGAGAAAACAATTTTAGAATTTACATGAAAGCTCAAATGACCTTGAATAACCAAGGCAATCTTGAACAAAAAGAACAAAGCTGGAGGTATCACAAACCAGATTTTAAGATATATTACAGAGCTATTATTAAAAAAAAAAAAAAAGGAAGCTTGCATAAAAACATAGACCAATAGACAGAACAGACGATCTTGAAATTAGCATATGCGTATATGGTCAACTGACCTTTGACAGAAGCTCCAAAACACATACTGAAGAAAGCACAGTCTCTTCAATACATGGCATTGGGAAAACTGGATGTCCACACACAGAAGATTTACTACTGACCCAACCCTACCTAACATCTCACCCTATACAAAAATCAGCTCAATATGAAACAAAGATCTAAATGTAAGACCTGAAACACTGAAACTATTAGATTGAAACTAGAAGGATGTTTCAAGACATTTTTTATAAGATCCCAAAGGCATAGGCAATCAAAGCAAAGATAGAAAAATGGGGTTATATCAAAACAAGAAACTTTTGCATAGAAAAAGTCACAATCAACAGAGTGAAGAGACAATCAATAGAATGAGGTAAAATATTTCAAACTACATATTTGGCAAATAATTCATATCCAGAATACATAGGGAACTCAAAAAGTCAACAATGATAACAAACAATATAGTTTAGAAATGGATAAGTTGCATAGACATTTATCAGAAGAAATACAAATAGTCAACAGTATCACTAGTTATCAGCAAAATACAAAACGAAATCACAATGAGGTATCATCTCATTCCAGTTAGAAAGGTTATTATAAAAAAAGATAACAAATGTTGATGAAGATATAGAGAAAGGAGAATCCTTGGGAATGCAAATTAGTATAGCCATTATGGAGAACAGTATGGCAGTTCCTCAAAAAATATGAAAACAGATCTACCATATGACCCAGTTATTCTACTTCTTACAAATATATGTATTATATATATATATATGTATGTATATATCCCCAAAGGAAATGAAGTCAGCATATTAAAGAGATACCTGCATCCCAATGTTCATTGCAACACGCTTCACACTAGACAATACATGAAATCAACCCAAAAGTCTGCTGATGAATGGATAAAGAAATTGTGGCATGTATTCACAATGGGATATTATTTAGTCATAAAACAATGAAATGACATTTGCAGCTAAATGGGTAGAACTGGAGATCATTTTTAAGTGAAATAAACCAGACAGAGACAAATACTATATGTTCTTTCCATACGTGGAAGTTAAAAAAAAAAAAAGTCAATCTGAACTTAGAATGGTGATTAGAGGCTGAGAAAGGTCAGGGGAAGAGACTAGAGGGAAGTTGAATAATGCATGCCCAAACACAGTCAGATAAGAGTAACAAACTTCAGGTTTCAGTAGCACACTGGAACAACATAGTTCACAGTAATGCATCCCATACTGTCGGGAAGAACTGGAAGAGAGGAATTACTGGGCTATAAGGAGGGAAAAAATGGAAATGCTAGTTCATGGTTTGCTTTACACTGTGTATATGTATTGCAATATTGTACAGTAACCCATAAAAATATATAAAATCAAACTTCAAACATAAGAAATGGTATGCTTTATGTAGGCTCCAACACACTTTTCATTTAGGAAAACTCTAGGGATTTGGGAAGCACAGTGTCAGGAAGTGGGGACAAAAATAAAATACGTATTTCTTGTTATCACACCTCTTCACCAAGAGGTAGACCTTAACCCTCCTCCTAACCTTTGAAGGTGGGCTAAATGAATTGAATTGTATTCAGAAACCAGAAGAAAAATAGGTAAAAATAGTAACTTAATAATGAACAACCTGGTGACCACACCTTCACCAAGTGGTAAAGATTAACTTTATCAGTGATGCCATGTTGATATCCTATAACCCCAGATGTAAGAAGAACACTTTGTTGGATTCTTTCCCAAAGCTCAGAACCAAAGTCTAATCATGAGAAAAACATCAGACAAATCCAGATTGGGGGACATTCTACAGGACTTCTAACCTTTACTTCTCAGAACTGTCAGAGTCATGAAAAACAAGGAAAGACAGACACCGGCACAGATTAGAGAAGAGGGGGGAGACATGACAGCAAAGTGCAATGTGATACCTACCCTGCACCGAATCTGGGAACGGGAAAAGGATAATTAATGGAAAAACAGATGAAATCCAAATAGTCCAAGGCTTAACAAACAGTAATGTATCAATGTGTGTTTCTTGGTTTTGACTAATGCACCATGCATGACAACACTGCCATAGCAAAGGGGTAACCAAGGGGTAAACTGGATGAGAGGCGGATGAATACACTCTACCATCTCCACAACTCTTCTGCGAATTCCAAAATAAAAATTACATTTAAAAATAACTCACATGTGGCCTGTTCCTCTGATTTTTTTTTTCCCGTTAAAATGAAAACAGGAGAATAGTTGAGTCCTCAGGGTTTCCCTCTGTAAGCAGTTCTCCCAAGTCTTTAAGTCTGTTGTTAAAAGGCTTGCAAAATCTGACCTCAAAACATGTAAAGCAGCGAAACTGTCCTTCAGTGTCAACTATGATCTCCTTTCTGGTGGTAACTGAATGTTATCCCTTTGAAATTCAACAGTTACCAACTGAGAACACAATAGCAAAGCAGAGCAATGAGTTAGAAAGCCAGGGTAAAGAATAAGAACGATTTCTGAGAACTGCATGTGTGAGATTTTTTTTAATTTTACTCAATAAATTTTATCATCCAAATGATTACGATTCTAATAGGCTCATCCTGATGCCAGACATGTTCATTTTTCTGATATAGCTTTTTAATTTTTTAAATAAAATATGGTAATCAGGACCTTTTAAACCAATGTTCCTGGACCATTTTATTATTGGTTTGAAAAAATAAGGAATACAGACCGATATTTTGTTCTATGACAAATAATGCACCACTCCTATCTTTTGCTAATTTTTTTTTCATTTTTTGCTATTGTTTACTTTGTCCATTATGAACATCTTTTAATAAAAGCAATTAATTCCTCATTAACAGAAAGTAAATATAACAAGCTTACAGAGAGAAAGAGGGAAAGAGAGACAGAGAAACAGAAAGGGGAAGGAAGAAAGGAAAGAAGGAAGAAAGTACAACTTGGAAAAGGTAAATACACTACCTGCAGTCATAGAACAAGTCAGTGGGGAAAAATGGATGAGGTATCTGCCCAGTTTCCAGAAAGATGTAATTTAATCCCCACAGACGACGCTTCCTATTTGAAAATGTCCATTATGCTTAACTTATTGCTCTATTTTTCTTTCTTATTGTCTCTAATCCATTGAAGGGTGTTAATTAATTTAATTAAGAGGCACATGGCAAGCCTAGAGATGTCCTATGTAGCTTCACTTACAATAACTTCTAAAAGTACAGCAGATCCTTCAGAACTAAAATTACAGAACTTTCCAATATGCTTGTAAACAAACCACATGTCTTTCACCAACCTGAAAACGATGATTTAAGAAAATTAAATTTCCTGAAACCAACATGATCATAAGTTATATTCAGGATGGAAATATGTTTGCTAATAAATCTTCTAAGTACCAGAGTAATAAGTTTGTTTTTTATAAAATTCTGGCAGTAAGAAAAATGTTTTTTTTTTTAATGGAGCTATTTCTATATTTTTTGTGGATTAAGTTTCTGGAGTCTGATTATTTAGATTTGTTACAGGTTGTAACTAAAATCCAGAAATATGCCAAACAGATAATAAGTGGTTAAAACATGTAAAAACTGGCCAGTGCCGCGGCTCAATAGGCTAATCCTCTGCCTTGCGGTGCCGGCACACCGGGTTCTAGTCCCGGTTGCCCCTCTTCCAGGCCAGCTCTCTGTTGTAGCCCAGGAGTACAGTGGAGGATGGCCCAAGTTTTTGGGCCCTGCACCCCAAGGGAGACTAGGAGAAGCACCTGGCTCCTGCCTTCGGATCAGCGCGGTGCGCCGGCCATTGGAGGGTGAACCAATGGCAAAGGAAGACCTTTCTCTCTGTCTCTCTCTCTCTCACTGTCCACTCTGCCTGTCCAAAAAAAAAAAAAAAAAAAAAAGCATGTAAAAATTCATGTACTTGAGGCAAAGCTTATGAGTCAAAGTCTGTGTTAGCCTTCCTGAAGAACAGTTATTCTTTTTATGCACAGTTATCACTGATGACCTGGTACACCATCCAAAATGTCTTTTAAATTGGTCTTTACACAGTTAAACTTGGATAATCTGAAAAAGAATCATAAAAATCTTGCTCTCTAATAATTCTCTATAAAGTATTACTGCAAATAATGGCAATGTCCTACTTGAATTACCAACTAGTAATATGCAATGTTAAATTTATTGGACATGAGAAAGTTCAAAAGCTGTAGCTGCATTTTCCTTAGGAAAATTCCACTGTACCGGCTGAGGGAGTAGAAGAGAAAGAGATAGGAAGAGAAGGAGAGAAAGAGGGAGAGAGAAAGAGAAGGAGAGAGGAAGAGAGGGAGAGAGAAGTAAATGTAAAATGATGGGGGCCAACACTGTGGCGCAACCAGTTAAGTCACCATATGCAGTGCCAGCATCCCATATGGGCGCTGGTTCAAGTCCCAGCTTCTCTACTTCTGACCCAGCTCCCTGCTAATGTGCCTGGGAAAGCAGCAGAGTACAGAACCAGATCCTTGGGCCTTACTTCCACCTGGGAGACCCAGAAGAAGATCCTGGCTCCTGGCTTCAGCTTGGCCTAGCTCTGGGTATTGTGGCCATTTGGGGAGTGAATCAACAGATGGAAAATTTTCTCTGTCTCTCTCTCTCTCCTTCTCTTCCTTCCTTCCTCCCTCCCTCCTCTCTGTAATTTTCAAATACATAATCTTTAAACAATGTAAAATGGTTTTACTTATTGTAGGGTTTAGAATAATTAAGTAAACTGAAAGTAGATCTTTGTAAAAATTAAGAGTGGGAATGGGAGAGAGAGCAGGAAGAACGGTGGGAACATGAGAGAGAGGAAGGGTAGGGTGTGTGTATCACCATGTTCCTAAACTGTATGTATGAAATACATGAAACTTGTATAACTTAGATAAAGTTTTTTAAAAATGTAAAATGTTGATGATTTGCCCAGCATTCTATTTAGGTCTGGAAAGAGGATAGGGTGGGAGATGGAAAATGTATGCTCAGTCAGTCCAATCCTATATAACAAATGCATTTCACAATGCAAACTTATCAAGAGAACTCTAGGGTCTAAAGATACAGCCTATCACTTCAAATGCCCCCAGATGGAACCCAACTGCTCTATCTGGCCCTTAACAATAACCAGTGTCAGACTCAGCACTGCTCTTGAGAGACTCAGTGATACACATCTCAGTGCTCCCATGGAGGAGCCCCGACCCCTTTGACAATGCCTCTTACCACACGCACTACACTGGTAAGGAACACAAGCCCCAGTTCAGAGTTCCTGCAAATATCAAAAGCATTTCAGGCTTTCCATCTTTTTCTGAGTATAATTTTAGTTGTATTCCACAAGCTTTAGCATAAAGTTCTCACTTTCATTAATTTTTATGTACTTTATCATTTCAGTTTTTATTTCCTTTTTGATTCAAGGCCCTTGGGGAAACAATGTATGATAGATTTTATGGGTTTCTCAACCTTTGACTGAGAAGCAAAACATACTTATAAGCATAATTTGAATAATTGCAATTTTTACCTTAAGGTTGACTTTTAGAAGCTGACTCTCATTAAAATACTTCTCTACATTTCAAGGCCTTTTTATTACCACAGGCTCAATTATCTAATACAGATGATTTCTAGGTCTCATAAATGTTAGAATCTTGAACTAAGCACAAAAATGTTGAAATTTTACCACCTGAAGTATTGATTTTTCTAAGTTTTGAAATTTCCCATTAGATAACATCTTTAGAAATGTGTAAATCCACAGCTTGAAAGTTAAAATTTTAGAAATGGTTCCTTTAGGATATACTGAATGCAAGAACTTAATGTTATAGATCAGACCTGAACTGTCTAACATGGCAAACTAGCCACAGGTCTCTACATCAATCTGCAGTAAAGTTAGAAATTCAGTTCTTCAGTCACAACAGTCACATTTCAAGGGCTCAGAAGCAACATGTACGTAGTGGCTATTGCACTGTACAAAGAATGCAGAACATTTTCACCAAGAAAGCTTTTTGGACAGTACTGCATTAGAACAAAGAAGGGGCCGGTGCTGTGGCACAGCAGGTAAAGCCTCGGCCTGCAGTGCCAGCATCCCATATGGGCGCCGGTTCTAGTCCCGGCTGCTCCTCTTCCAATCCAGCTCTCTGCTTTGGCCTGGGAAAGCAGTGGAAGATGACCCAAGTATCTGGGACCCTGCACCCATGAAGGAGACCCAGAAGAATCTCCTGACTCCTGGCTTCAGATCAGCAATCCAGCAATCGCAGCCATTTGGGGGGAATAAACCATTAGATGGAAGACTTTTCTCTCTGTCTCTCCTCTCTCTATATGTAACTCTACCTCTCAAATAAAAATCTTAAAAAGAAAATAGAGAACTGTATTGCGTTTGCTTGCCCCCTTATAAATTTCTATGTTGACTAAAATCTACCTCATTCAGTACATTCGAAAAATAAAGATCTGAGGTCTGAAAGGTTACATGACTTCACAGACATGAAGAGGTGCTTCTAAACATGCCTGAAAGGAAAGGAGAAGGTTCCTGGTATTGGAATGTTTGATTCCAAAAGTGAACTTGTCCTCAAATAGTGGAAAGAACAGCTAGCAAGATGAAGAGACAGAAGAGATGAGCTGGTCTGCATGCAGTCACTTCATTTCTCTGGATTCAGGTTTCTCTACAGTAAAATTAGGGTACTGTGTGGCTGAATGATGGTAAGGAATTACACTCTTAATTCTGTACTATTCAATGGGATAGCAGAATGGCAATTTATAAAAGGAATCCTTTTGGAGCTGGCATTGTGGCACAACAGGTTACACCACCTCTTGCAATGCCAGCGTTCCATATCGGTGCCAGTTCCAGTCCCAGTTGCTCCACTTCCAATCCAGAGAGGCCTGGGAAAACAGCTGTGGATGGTCCAAGTGCTTTGACCCCTGCCACTCACATGGGAGATGGGAGACCCAGATGGAGCTGCAGGCTCCTGGCTTTGGGCTGGCTCAGTCCCAGTCATTGCTGCCATTTGAGGAATGAATCAGTAGATGGAAGATCTCTTTGTCTGTCCCTCTCACTTTGTAACTCTAGCTTTCAAATAAATAAATCTTTAAAAAAAATAAGAGAAATCCCCTTTTATAAAGAAATCTGAAATACATAGGAGGTAATCCTGAAATATGTACAGACAGAATGATAGGATTTTGGGATTGCTTCAAAAAATAATCTATGGGGGTGGGTGCAGTAGAATTGAATGATAAAACAGGAATGGCCATCCAACTGTGTCAGTTGGATATATGCCTTTTATTCTTCCATTTGCTTAAATTTTTACATTTTACTTTTATTTGAGAAACAGAAAGAAAGACGCATCCACTGGTTCACTCCCCAAATCCCACAACAGATGGGACTGAGCCAGGGGATAAACCAGGATTCTGGAAGTCAATCCATGTCTCCCACACAGGTGGCAAGCATACAACCACTGAAGGCACCATCTATGGCCTCCCAGGGTGCACATTAGCCAAAAGCCCAAACTGGGAGCAGAGCTAGGACTTGATACCAAGCACTCTAATGTGGGATGCAGGCAAGTATCTTAAGGGCTATGCCAAATGTTGCCCCACTATTCCACTTTTATATACATTTAACATTTTCCCTAATAAAACTTTCTTAAAAATAAATGTATTAATCAAGATGAATTCTAATCCAAAAGAATAAAAAGAGAAATAAAGATTTTACCAACTGGAAATGCCAAGTTCAGTCATTTAGTGAAACTTGGTCTTCAAGATTCATTAGCTTTTTAGCTGCAGGGTCATGTTGTCATCAGCCCTTTGGTTTCCCTCCCTGCTAACTCATCTCAGCAGCAACATTACTTGTCATATTAGCAATAATGGGTTTCTGGGCGTCCTCATCTATCATTTTTAATGTTTCTTCTCCTTTTAAGTGGGATGTTTAATGAGAAGGGACTGTTGGAGTCATACAAATGCATCATTAGCCAAAAAGATATATATTACAAAAAACAAACTCTCTCATTGCTGAGTCCCTCTAAAAAGAGAGCGAATGAGACACACAGAGTCTTTCAAAGACAACCAAACTCCCCCTTCATGGGAGGCAGTCTGCCTTCTCACACCAGAAGAGACAATGAATACGTAATGGAACTCTGCCAGGAGCTTCTGGCACCATGGCTTAGCTGCAGGCGGGTGTTACCCACCTTTCTTTCAGTCTCTGATTGAAAACATCTGAGATCCAGTGGGCAGTAGGCGTTCTGACAGTCAAGCAGTTGTTTCATAAACACTTCATATGAAACACAGCAAGGAGAGAAATAGCTCATTTCCTCCAGAACAAAAACAGACTCAGATAGCAATCAAAAGGCAAGATATCTTCAAGACTGCTGACCACTGAGATACGGAAAAGTCTGATTCACATCCTTATGTCCCTTTACTTACCTAAGAGACTAACATGAGTGAGGACATAGGCTGGGCGGGCTGATTCGCTAATGAATTTGCTCTTGTTCTTGTCTGACCTTAATGTTAATCTCTTCTATTTTACTTTTTTACTTCTTTTCAGCATTCTCCTTTGCAATGATTCTCATATTTCTGATGCTTCAATGTTTTACTTCTGAGAAGTACTGAAAGGGAATTTTATACAATTCTAATAGAAGGCCTGAACACTTCCAAAGAATTCAACTGGTAGATTCTAAAAAAACAAAGTGGGTAAATAAAATAAAGTGCTTCATACTTGAAATTTAGGTTAATAATATGCGATTAGGCAGACTTCAGAAATGAGGTGACAGCTTAAAGGAAACAGGATGCAAAAGAAAGAACATACAAATGGCTGGCCCAGCACTCTCCCAAATCCCATCTAAAATACGCATCACATATACAGCTCATAAGCTTCCATCCGCCATAGGCTTTATCCCACACAATGACACTGCCATTTTAAGTGTTTTTTAAAAAATATTTATTGACATGAAAGGCAGAGTTACAGAGAGGGAAAGACAGAGTGAAATCTTCTATCCACCACTTCATTCACCAAATAGCCGTGACTTTCAGGCTGGGCCAGGTAGAAGCAGCCAGGAGCCAGGAATGGCGCTCAGTGGTAGGGGCCCACGTAGCTGAGTAACCATCTGCTGCTTTTGCAGCAGCATTAGCAGGGATCAGAAGTGGAGCAGTTGTGACTCAAATCAGTGCTCAATCTGGGGTGCCAATGTTGCCAGTGGTGGCTTAACCAGCTGGGCCATAGTGCCACGGCAACCATTTCTTTACAAAGTTGACAGAAACGCTACAGAATATTTCTTTTTCAGGTTGTTGTGTTTCCCTCATGAAAAGTACTAAATACTTCCCAAGTACCTTTGTCAGAATGCAAAGTACATTAAGCGTTAATGAGACTGATTCAAATGCCCATTTCATCACTTACTACTTAAAGAAACAGTTAACTCCCTTTGCCTGAATCTCTTCACCTATAATAACAGGGATGATTAACTCACAGTAGTCCAAAAGCATGAAATGACAATAAACATAGCAAATAATCTAACACAGGACCTGGCCCGTGACACACGCTTGATGATTGTTAGTTCCCACCTAGGAGGCAGTGTTATGGCACAGAGGTTAAACCACCACCTGCGACAGCATCTCATTGGGCCATCTGGGGAGTGAACCAGTGGATAAAAGATCTCAAGCATGCTCTCTATAAGTCTCCTTTTGAATAAATAAATATTTCTAAAAAGCAGTTCCCTCCTTGTAAAAACAATACTTTTATAACCCAGCTGTGGCTTTTAATAGTCAACAGGATCTTGCAAGTAAAAAGGATTTTCCTTAAAGAATGAATATAAAATGTATATCACATTCTAACCAGATGTTAGGTTGGGATTTTTCCTGTCTTGCTTTGACTGATGTTCAGATATCAGAGCTATGAGACCTGGCACGGGGGTGATTTCCCAGAAGCACAGTTTATGAAGGAAATGGTCAAAAACAAGTTCCGAGACTCTTTGGACCCTTAGCAAGATCAAGTCACACCATGGTGGAAAAGGCACTTATTTGCTGGAAAGGATCCCGTGATCCTATACCCCATCCATTTCCCAGCAACCAAGAGGAGTAAGGGTATACCTGCCCTCACGGAGCTTGAACGACTGTCTCTGCAGTTGGGGAACATGTACCTTACCCCTGTCTGAGCCATTTAATGTGGCTCAGGGAAGTAACCACACAAGCACCAAAGGCAGTGCAAGAAATATGTGAGGGCTTCCTGGATGTGGGGCATGGTGGGAGAGGGCCAGGCTACAGAAGACTTAGTCTATTGTCAGTGGGATACCTCAGGAGGAAGAGAGTTCTCACAACTAGAGCCTGTGTCTGAAGTGGACAGGAAGCTTCCAGCAGTCGTACATCAAGGCAGCTGCTGCAGAAGAGGCCTAGAAGGAGGTATTTAAAGCACCCTCCCCCCCCACACACACACATACAAGAGGAGATCAGCCTTAACCACATTTTTATACAGGCGAGCATGGAGCCAGCAAATATTACTACTGTCCACCAGCGATAGAAGAAATTTCCTGTCCCATTTCCTCAATTTCTCCTTCTCCTAAATTTTTATCCTGGTGGGTGCCAAGCAATGAATTGGGAGAGGAGGTGGAGAGGGAAAAAGCAAAACACTACACACCATTCTACAAATGCAGGCAGTGTATAGCCGGTGGAGCAGAAGTGAGAGGCGACACAATACAGCACTTCTGAATGCATACTGGAGCACCCTTCACTACTTTTGGCTGGTCCCTTTGATTCCAGAAGCAAGACTGCATTTGTGAATACAAGTGACCCTAGACCAGCTTGTTATCGAGAGAATGAGCTAAAATGTCATGCAGCCTCTGGGTATTCATTAAGAGTAGAAGGAAAGCTTCCCTAACTGAATAAAGTTAAAGGCACCACAGGTAATAAAAATAGCTTTTTTCAAAAAATTCTATGCTACATGTAGAGCTTGTACAACAAGCTGGGTACAAAAGAAAAACACATGGCTTCCACTGCTGCTGCCCAAACACCTCTGTTCTCTTCTCTCTGTGGATGGGGCAGGTGTGCGTGGCTGAGTGGACACCCTGGACCCTGTGATCATGGGAGCCTTGGGCACTATAATTATGAGAATTCTTTGCACAGTAGGATGTGGGGTGTAGCTGAATCTCTGAGCAACCACAGTGTCTGTCCTCTGAGGCTCAAAACTCCCTGATAGTCTGGTGTGGGTCATTGTAGATGGTTCCATGCTCACACCGGGGACCACAAAGATCCTTTGTGCAGTTCATGCACCTGCATGGGTCGGGGGAGGGTTTGTAGTTACTATGGGCACTGACCACCTTGGAAGAGAGGAGGTGAGGGTGTGATTACATCAACAGATGTGACCATATTCACTCCCTGATAACAACAGAGATCTGTCACACCCGACTTGGACATAACCCTGGACTCTCATCCCACCCTTTACCAGGGCTCTCTGGCTCCACCCAGCACATGCCTCTGGATAACCAATGAAGGAGCAGAAACTCCACCAAGCCACAAAGGCATAGCTCATAGAAGCAATGAAAGAAGAAAACCAAGTGTTTCCACAAATGACAAAGATAAACACAGAAGTACAAGACACAAGAACAAGGAAGACACTATGATTTCCCAAAAGGAACACAGCAACACTTCAACATCAGAACATGAAGATGAACAGATTGATGAAATGCCTGAAAAGAAATTCCAAAGAATGCTCATAAGATGACTCAGAAACATGGAGAAACAAAAACATGACATAAAGAAATTCATAAATGATATGGATGAAAGATTTTGCTGATAGAGAGACTGAAGAGAAATTAAACTGAAATACTAAGAATGAAGAATTCAATATATCAAATAGAAAATACAGTGGAAAGCCTCAACAACACACCTTGTGGGGCAGAAGAAATAATATGAGCAGAAGAAAAATCCTTAGAAATGTCTCAGTCAAAAAAAAAAAAAGAAAAATTTAGAAAAAACTGAAAATCAAGATTTATGTGATACTATCAAACTATCAAACATAAATGTCTTAGGAGTTCCTAGAGGTGTGGAAAGATATAATGGATTAGAAGGCCTATTCAGTGATGTAATGGCAAAAAAAATCCCTAATTTAGAGAAAAAAAAAGACACATTCAAGAACTCCTAATAGATGCGAGCAGAAAACTTTCAACAATAAAACATAAAGACTTAAGAAGATCCCCAATTAGACTAACAGCTGATATCTCATCAGAAATCCCACAGGCTAGGAGAGAATGGAGAGAAGGAGTTCAAAGCCCTATGAGAAAGAAACTGTCAACCCAGAATACGGTACCCACCAAAACTCTCATTTATAAATGAAAGTGAAATAAAGACCTTCCAAAACAAACAGAAATTCAAAGATTTTGTCACCACTTATTCAGCCTTACAAATGATCCTTAAGGATGTGCTATACACAGAAACAGAGAATGATAGTCATCATTATGAAAGAATGTGAAGTCAGAAAGTCTCCTAGTAGAAGTACAAAGGAAATACAAAGCAGACACTAGGGATATTTATGAAAGACAGCGGGCCAAGCTGTTACTTGTCAATAATAACCTTGAATGTAAACAGCCTAAATTCTCCAACTGAAAGACAGACTAGATGGTAAATTAAAAATAAGACCAATCTATTTGATACCTACAAGAAACACAACTCGGGGCCAGTGCATAGTAGGTTAATCCTCCACCTGTGGTGCTGGCATCCCATATGGGTGCCAGTTTGAGTCCCAGCTGCTCTACTTCTGATCCGGCTTCCTGATACTGCACATGGAAAAGCAGTGGAAGATATCCCAAGTGCTTGGGCACCTGAATCCAAATGGGATACCCAGAAGAAGCTCCTGGCCCCAGTCTTTGGATCAGCCCAACTCTGGCCATTGTGGCCATTTGGGGACTGAACCAGCAGATGAAAGAACTCTCTCTCTGTTTCTCCCTCTTTCTGTCTAGAACTCTGCCTTTCAAATAAATAAATAAATAAATAAATAAATAAATAAATAAATAAAAGAAACACAGCTCACCAACAAAGAAACACAGAGACTGAAAGTAAAAGGATAGAAAAAGATATTCCATGTTAACAGGAAGCAAAAACAAGCTGGTGTAGTCATCCTAATAGAAAAAATAGACTTTAACACAAAAACTGTTAAAAGAGACAAAGAAAGGCACTATGTAATGATTAAGGGATCGATTCAATAGGAAGATATGACTATAGTAAATGTACATGCACCCAAAGCCAGGGTTCCTGGCTATTTAAAACAAATGTTAATGGATCTAAAGGGAGACATAGAATCCAATATAATAAAAATGGGGGACTTCAACACCTCATTTTTCATCAATGGACAGATCAACTAGACAGAAAATCAATAAAGAAACAACATAGCTAATCTACACTATGGACCAAATGGAATTGATACATACAGAACCTTTCATCCCACAGTGGCAGAACACACATTCTTTTCATCAAGTGCATGCAACTTTTTCTAGTATAGAACATATGTTAGGCCATAAAGCAAGTCTCAACAAATTGAAATCATCCAACTATCTTCTTACCACAGAGGAATGAAGTTGGAAATTAATAACTTAAGAAACCCTAGAAACTCAATTCAATCAAGGCAATATATGACAAACCCATTGCCAGTATCCTATTAATTGGAGAAAAGTTAGAAGCATTTCCACTAAGATCCTGAACCAGACAAGCCCATTTTCACCATTGCTTTCACCATAGTCCTGGAAGTATTAGCCACAGCCATTAGGCAAGAAAAAGAAATCAAAGGAATACAAATTGGAAAAGAAAAAGTCAAATTATCCCTATTTGTAAATGAAATGATTTTGTATATAGGGAAGCCAAAAAAAAACTCTGCTAAGAGACTATTGGAGGGGGCTGGCGCTGTGGCGCAGCGGGTTAATGCCCTGGCCTGAAGCACCGGCATCCCATATGGGTGGCGGTTCAAGACCTGGCTCTTCCACTTCCTGTCCAGCTCTCTGCTGTGGCCTGGGAAAACAGTGGAAGATGGCCCAAGTCCTTGGGCCCCTGCACCCATGTGGGAGACCCAGAAAAAGCTCCTGGAGACCCGGAAAAAGCTGCTGGCTCCAGGCTTCGGATCGGCGCAGCTCCGTTGCAGCCAATTAGGGAGTGAACCTTCAGATGGAAATGGAAGACTCTCTCTCTCTCCCTCTCTCTGAATCTCCTCTCTCTGTGTAACTCTGACTTTCAAGTAAAATAAATAAGTCTTAAAAAAAAGAGAGAGAGAGAGAGACTACTGGAACTCATAAGAGAATTTGGTAAAGTTGCAGGTATATAAAATCAACACACAGGTATATAAAATCAACAGCCTTTGTATATACAGAAAATGCTATGGCTGAGAAAGAACTTGGAAGATCAGTCCCATTCACAATAGCTACAAAAAATTTATATACCTTGGAGTAAATTTAATCAAGGATGTGAAAGATCTCTATGATGAAATTTACAAATGGTTAAAGAAAGAGATAGAAGAAAACACAAAAATATGAAAAAATCATCCAAAAGTTATGGATTGGAAGAATTTATATCATCAAAATCCCCATCAACTTATAGATTCAATGCAATCCCAATCAACATACCAATGACATTCTTTTCAGATCTAAAAAAAATTTGCTAAAATTCATATGGAAACACAAAGAGACCCCAGATAGCTAAAGAAACTTAAATAATAAAAACAAAGCTGTAGGCATCACAATACAGGTCTCAAAACATACAACAAGTTAATTATAATCAAAACATCCTGGTACTGGCACAAAAACAGATATGTAAACCAATGGAACAGAATAGAAGCCGTAGAAATTAATCCACACATCTATAACCAATTAATCTTTGACAGATGAGCTAAAATCAACCCTGAAGAAAGCACAGTCTCTCCAACAAATGGCGATGCGAAAATTGGATCTGCATATGCAGGAATAAGAAACAAGACATCTACCCTACACATTACATAAAAATCAACTCAAAACAGATCAAAGATTTAAATCTACAGTCTGATACCATCAAATTACTAACGGAAAAATACTGGAGAAACTGCAAAGACTTCTTGGAAAAGATACCAGAAGCACAGATCAAGAGACAACCAACAGAATAGGAGAAAATATTTGCAAACTATGCAACTGATAAAGGACTAATATCCACCATCTATAAAGAGCTCAAGAAATTCAACAACAACAAAACAAACAATCAAGTTACAGAATGGGAAAAGGAAGACTTCTCTCTATATATCTCCCTCTAGCTCCTCTAACTCTACCTTTCAAATAAATAAATATTTTTTAAATAAAAGAAAATGTGGTATACATACACTATGAAATACTACTCAGCCATAAAAAATAATGAAGTCCTGTCTTTCACAACCAAATAAATGTAACTAGAAACCATGATGCTTAGTGAAATAAGCCACTCTCAAAAAAGACAAATATCATGTTTTCTCTGATATGTGACAGTTAATATAGAATACCAAAAATTGTATAGGAATGCAATGGTCTTTTTGGGATATGATTGCTGCTTTTAACCCTTGTTTATACTCCTGTGGAACCCTAGTTTTTACTTGTTAAATACTATGATTACTGCAGAATTAAGCCTGTGAATATAGAGTGGCTTAAAATTATGGCTTTGCAAAAATGATGAAGAGGGGATGGAATGAGGGGGACTGGAGAGAGAACAGGGAAGCATGGTTGTCTTCCTGGAACTGTACCTTTGGAATTCATAAAATCTAGTGTATTAGTAAAGTTTGTTTTTTTTAAATAAACACACACATCTACACCTATACACACACTCTTACTTGTGCTTACAAGGGCTGGTCCCTTGAGACACATTCCCAATATCACCAATACAAAGACTCTTCACCACCAGTGCTGTCCTTTAAGATGGCCAAAGATGGCAGCATTTGAACAATATTAGGGTAAGAGATGGCAATTTCTAGAAGCCAAAGGAAGACCTCCAAAGCAAGAGGGAAGTAAAAGATTAAGGATCCTCCAGAAGAGTAAGGCTCTACCCACCCTTTAAACGGTCTCAGGTGTCAGTTTTCAAAGAAATACAAATTGATGGGGCCGGCGCCATGGCTCACTAGGCTAATCCTCTGCCTGCGGTGCTGCCATCCCATATGGGCGCCAGGTTCTAGTCCTGGTTGCTCCTCTTCCAGTCCAGCTCTCTGATGTGGCCCAGGTGCTTGTGCACCTATACCCGCATGGTAGACGAGAAGAGGCACCTGGCTCCTGGCTTCGGATCAGCATAGCTCTGGCCTTGGCGGCCATTTTGGGGGTGAACCAACAGAAGGAAGACCTTTCTCTTTATCTCTCTCTCTCACTAGTTAGACAACTAGAATTAGACAACTCTATCTGTCAACAGATAGACAACTCTATCTGTCAAATAAAAAAAAAAAGAAAGAAATACAAACCGGAGCAGAATAATGTCAGAGGAAAAAAGCCGATACCAGTGTTGATAATCAAGGAGAAACGACTTAAGTATGAACTGGAATCACTTGTCTGAACAGTAATTGAGTGATATATATCCAAAACTCCAGAAATTTACTAAGATATTCTACTTCTAGGGATAAAAATACAGATACCTAAGTTCAAATTATTTTTAATGATAGTAAACACTGAGAAAATCAGAAAAATATATGAAATAGCAGTTTTCAGATATTAGACAATCGGCAAGGCAGGACTATGATTTCTGGGGAAAGTGACACCAATGAGACAGAGCTACAGTTGCCCCCAGCTCACTGCCTGGAGAGAATCTGTAGGATGCAGTACAGAAAATGGATCAATCTGTCGGGGTCAGAGGCTAGAGCAACCAGAATTTGAGTTGAGATCTCAAAATATCCCAGAAAGGAGGTCACTACACAGAGAGTGTTCTGCAGATTTGCAGAGGGGTCACCTCAAGTCTTTAGCTGAGTACTGAAGTGTGCATAAACATCAGTGTGCACTCATATATCCGAGGAAATTAACCAAAGCATAGGAAAGAGCCACTGGAAGGCCTTAGGCAAGATATGTCCAGAACTCATGTATTTGGGTCTGGGAACAATTAACATTTCTACTAACTAGAGGAACGACCTCATAACATTTAGTGATCAGGTACAGTTCTCAGAAGGAAATTAAAACTAAAGGCAGTATTCAACAAACCTTAACAAACTTAAAAGTAAATATTGAAAGGATCAAGATGAGACACATCTACAAGTCTTATACTACAAGAGATATCCAAGGATGTCTGTCAAGCAAAAGGAAAACAGCATCACACAGCAACCTGGATCTGAACACAGTAAAAGTGAAGAAAAGAACAAATATGCTGGAAAACACTAGGTTCCCCCCCATTTTTAATCACTTAAAAATGTTAACTATTTACAGCAAAAATAATACACAGTATTTTATGTTTATATCATATGCAGAATAAAATGTATAATTAATAATAAATTACGTGAAGGCAGAAACAGTTTACTTTTGTATGGTTCTTATACATAAAGTAATAAAATATAATATTACTTAATGTAGACTATGATAAATAAAAGATGTATATTATATACCCCAGAGAAACCACTAACTCAGTGAGGCAATTAGGAAGATAAAATAGTCATAAAAATACTTAATTGACCCAAAAGAAAGCAAAAAGCAAAAAAAGAAAAATAAAGAAAGAATAGTTAAAGTGAATAGAGAAAAAAACAGTCCCCACACCCCTGCATGCATGGTAGAGATCTAGAAGAAGTTCTTGGCTCCTGGCTTGGGATCAGCCCAGCTCCGGCCATTGCGGCTATTTGGGGAGTGAACCAGCGGATGGAAGCTCTCTGCCTCTGCCTCTGCCTCTCAGAGATTATTAGATAAGAAAAAGCAAGACATAACTCTTTATGACTAAAAAATATATATTTAAATGTAAAGATGCTAATGAATTAGAGGTAGTAGAGAAAGAGTGATTATATTAAGATCAGACACTAGACTTCAGAATATAGAATATTAGATATAAATGTAAAATGATGAAGAGTCAATTCATTACAAGAATAATTAAAATCTCAACTGTGTATGAATGAAAGTAGTAACAGCTCTAAATTAAATGAAGCAAAGAAAAAAACTAAAAGGAGAAATAGAGAACTACACAATTATAGCTGAAGATTTCACTACTAGTTTCCCGGTAGTTAATATAAGGACAGAGAAGACTTGGCCTAATTGATACTTACAGGATATTCTACTCAACAACAGCAGAATAATGTTCTTTTCCAGCACACACAGAACAGACTCCAAATAGGCTATCTTCTGGTCCATAAACAAATCTCAAATTTAAAGGGATAAAAATTATATGTTCTCTGACTTCCAAAGATTTAAACTAGAAATTATTAAAAGAAAGTTACATGGAAAAACCAGCAAATATTTGGGAATCAACTGACATATTTCTAAATAACTAATGGGCCTTAGAAAACACTAACAAAGAAAATTAGAAAGTATTTTGAAGAGAATGAAAACAAAACATGA
Source organism: Sylvilagus floridanus (assembly GCA_949820135.1). Lineage (NCBI taxonomy): Eukaryota > Metazoa > Chordata > Mammalia > Lagomorpha > Leporidae > Sylvilagus > Sylvilagus floridanus. Next base: position 68,573,299 of record OX463246.1, on the reverse strand, counting down.
AAATTTTTGGATGACACTAAAACAGTGCTTAGAGAGAAATTCATAGCTTTGCCTGCTTAAATTACAAAAGAAGGAAGGTTTCAAATCAATGATCCAAGGCGGGAGTTGGCAAGCGTTTTCAACAAAGGGCCAAGTGGGAAATACTTTAGACTCTATAAGCCATAGAGCCTTGTGTTAGTCTGTTTTGTTCTTCTCTAACAGAATTTCTGAGACTGGGTAATTTATAAAGATCAGAGATTTATTTTTTAACCTAGGAAATCCAAGGAATGCAGTGGTGAGTCCCTTCTTGATACATCATCTCATTGCAAAAGGTGAAAGGGCCAGAGAGCCCACAAGGGAGGAAGCAAGGGACCAGTGCTGTGGTATAGTGATTAAGCCGTCACCCACAGCATGGCATCCCATATGGGCGACAGTTCGAGTCCTGGCTGCTCCACTTCTGATCCAGCTCCCTGCTAATGCACCTGGGAGAGCAGTAGAGGATGGCCCAAGTTCTCGGGCCCCTGCACCTACGTGGCAGACCCAGATGAGGTTCCTGGCTCCTGCCTTTGGCCTGACCCAGCCCTGGTCATTGTGGCCATCTGGGAAGAAACCAGTAGATGGAAGATCTCTGCCTCTGCCTCTCCCTCTCTGTTACTCCATCTTTCAAATACATAAATAAATCTTTAAAAAAAAAAAAAAAAAAAAAGGAAGTGGCCCAAACTAAAAAGTTTTAACAATTCCATTCCTGAGGTAATTAACCCAACATTCTTTCAGTGACAAGGCAGGGCCTTCATGACCTAATCACCTCTTATTAAGGCCTCACTTCCCAACACTGTTGCATTAGGAGTTAAGTTTCCAACACATGAATTTTGGGAGGCATATTCAAATAGCCAAGTCTCTACTCCAAATATTCATCTCTACTGTTGCAACACAAAAGGAGTCATAAACAATATGTAAACGAATGGGTGTGGCTGTATTCCAATAAAACGTCATTCACAAAAACAAGCAATGGGCTGGATTCAGTATGTGTGCCACAATTTGATGACCCCTACTAGAATATCAGCTACATAAATCAAGTGAATTTTTTTTATTGCTGCATCACTGTAAAGGCTAGAAAGGTTCACGGCCCTTAAAGTCTGACTAATAAACACTTGCTGAATGAATGAGTTAATCTTATTCTCAAAATAAGCTTACTGGGTTAAATATTATTATTTTATGAATGAGTAAACATTTTTGACATGACAGTTTGAGTTAGGCTTTTTGATTACAATGAGTTTCTCAAGTATTAAATGTGTTTATTGACTTACTATATTTTCAACTTGTGATGGGTTTATTGGCACCTAACGTGGAAGAAACAAGGAGCACCTACACAGTAGGAAGAAATGACTGCCCCATCACCATTTGTGAAGGAACCAGTATGTAAGACAAGGCTAACTGTAAAGTCTGATTTCATTTATCATACTAATGGGGAAAAGGCATTTATTAAGTGACTGTAAAAGTGTCACACTACCACATATATATTTTCTACCTGTTCTTTGTCCTTACTCATAGTGTGCACTTTCCAGATTCTTTGGATGAAGTGAACAAGAAATATATATGTTAAAATTATATCTAGATCTGTATGCATATACCTTTGTCTATATCATAACTTATGTTTCTATATCCATGAATTTAACATATGGACTACAATTTATGCAACTAAACCAATAGACTGAAACTTGAAAACAAACCCCCTTCATTTCACAACTAGTAAGACTGGAGACCTAGCTTCTTTAAAACCAACATCATGTCCAGAGACCTCATTCAGTTGCATGTACTTATATATGTAGCATGCATGTGGAGCACATTCATTTGTATTTATTCTTTTCAAATTCACAAAGAAATAAAAAATTTAAGGGAAAACAAGCACCAAAATGTCCTATTCTCCTCCAAGAGTCCGTCATTTTAGTCCTCTCCACATAGGTAAGGCTCTTGTGCCACTGACATATGGCAGCCCTATCAAGTAGGCTGCTTCTTTCATGCTTTCAATAACCAGCCCCACAGCTGACCACACATATCTGCTTAACTTCCTAAGTCAATAATCTATGCCAGCTGTTTCCCAAAAATAGGTGCTAGGAAAGCATCAGCATGTAGATCCAATAGTCTGTACATCTTTACGCTTTTTCTGAATTCACGCAGGGTATTTCCATCATCATAATAAGCAGGGAACTTGAAGGAGCCAACTATTGTTTTGTCATTTTTCCCACTTTGATATGGGAGGCAGAAATGTCAAAATTCTGTGCATATAGGACCAACACTGCATATTCAGAAGCTATTAAAGGGTAAGACAAATCGCATCCAAACCATTTGCTTGACTTGAAGGCTTCATGGTTATCGCAATCTGACAGTGCCACAATGAATGGTGATGCCATGATGCCAAGAACTCAAGGCTTAAGCAGCCATTGAAAAATGACTAAATTCATAAAAAAAGATAAAAGTAAATGAAAAATGATACAGTAAAGCTGAAATTTTCAGCTTATTGACTGCCAGATCTTGCAATAAAAATATATCTAAATTTTATAAATCTTTGGGAGAAATAGACTGCTGACTGAAACTGCATAAAGAGAGCAGGCTGTGTCTTATTCACAACCTATAAGGGCAAGAAATGTGCCCTCAAAGGGTTTAATTTTGGGCACTTGAATACGAGTTTAGGATAGGCAGGCTATCCTATAAAATCTTCTTGCTTATGCCAGTGTATTTCCATGCAAATATAAGGATATTTCAAAAGATTTGTGTAGAATGGAATTAAAATATGTTTACTTTGGTACAAAAAACTTTTGAAATCCTTGCATGAGGGGTTTTCAAAAAGTTCACAGAAATTTCATATGATATAAAAACTATGCATGGATTTTAACATTTTTTCCCCAAAACACATTTGCCTTTTATTTTATGTGAACTACTCTCATAGTCCCTCTTTAATGTTAAGCAACAGAGCATCAGAGAAGATGAAGTAATAATCACTGTTTAGGGGCCAACACTGTGGTGTAGTAGGTTAAGCCTCTGCCTGTGGTGCCAGCATCCCAAAAGGGTGTCAGTTTGTGTTCTGGCTGCTCCTCTTCCAACCCAGCTCTCTGCTGGTGGCCTGGGCAAGCAGTGAAAGATGGCCCAAGTGTTTGGGGTCCCGCACCTGTATGGGAAACCTGGAGGAAGCTCCTGGCTCCTGGCTCCTGGCTCCGAATCAGCCCAGCTCTGGCTGTTGCAGCCATTTGGGGAGTGAAACAGTGGAAGGAAGACCTCGCTGTCTCTTCTTCTCTCATTCTATGACTCTGCCTCTCAAATAAATAAATCTTTTTTTTTTTTTTTAAAGTCACTGTTTATGGAAGGCTTGAAGTAATCACTTCTAATTTCCTTCTCAATCTTAACAGAAACACATTGTCTGGATCACACAATTTATAAGGGGTAGAACTAAAATTCAAACTAGATCTCTTTCCAAACTAAACCTCAGGGTCTTAGCTCTGAAACCATCCTGAGTCTGAACAAATGAAAATATACACGAGCACACATATAGCCAGAAGTGATTACTGGTTATTAAAGGATCAAAAGTAATGCTAAACAGAAATGACACTACCTACTTGCGTTAACAAAAGAGTGAAACCAGACCCAATGTCACTTTTTATGCTTAATTTTCTTAACCAGATAACCATGATATTCTTAAAAAACTTGAATTCCCACTCTTACTCTGCTGGTCCATTCTTTTGAAAATGCATGATCTCCCAAACAGAAACACAAAGTGTCAAATACTGTTTCAGTACTAGTTATAGCATTACTTCACATTGGACAACACATTAAGGAGGGAAACAGTATTTTACACTTTGTGTTTCTGTTTGGGTGCAAACTGATGAAATCTTTACTTAGTATATACTGAATCAATCTTCTGTATATAAAGATAATTAAAAATAAAAAAAAAATCTTGGTGTTAAATTGGAAATTGCATAGAAAATTAATCAATTTAAAAATATATCATGTAGGATCTCTGTCCTTAATGTGCTATACATTGTGAATTAATACTATAACTAGTACTCCAACAGTATTTTTCACTTTGTGTTGCTATGTGAGGGCAAACTGTTGAAATCTTTACTTAATATATACTAAACTGATCTTCTGTATATAAAGAGAATTGAAAATGAATCTTGATGTGAATGCAAGGGGAGAGGGAGTGGGAAAGGGGAGGGTTGCGGGTGGGAGGGAAGTTATGGGGGGGAAGCCATTGTAATCTACAAGCTGTATTTTGGAAATTTATATTCTTTAAATAAAAGCGTTATAAAAAAATAAAAAAATAAAGATGGGAAAAAATGCATGATCTCCAATATATATTAAGAAAATAATTTTTAAAACAATGACAGCAGTCATTCATATGAATCTTTAGCAGGATATATAAAATTATGATATACACTGGAAGATCTTTCCAACAAATAACAATTACATAATGTACTCTCTCCCTTTGAGAGCATCCAGTCTCACTGTGTGCTAAATCATACATAAACACATCTTACATCAACTTTGGAAAGATGCTGAAGTTCCCTGCAGGGAAGAACATGTGAACAGGTTTATGCTCCAGACCTAAACCACTGTGCAAACTATTTCAAAAATCAATAATCCATTGGTTGCTTCTGTTCATAGCAACCAATGCTATTCCCTTCTCTCTATAACTTACCAAGATAATAACCCATCTGTTTACTAGATTTCATGTGTCAAGTTCTGAGCTATGTACTTCGTATGCATTATTTCATTTATTTCTGAATGCAGTACTAGAAAGTAGACAGTATTATATTATTCCCATTTTACAGATAAGAAAAAGTAGGTAACTGGCTCAAGTTACACTACTGGCAAATAACAAAAATAGGATTTCCGCCTAGCTCACCACAGAGCCCATGATCTTAACCATGAGCTACCAGAGCTAGACAGGAACCTGGAAATCATCTAATCTCAAACCTGCACTGTATTTTCTTGGCATTTTTTAAAGTTAACAAAATATATAAAAATTATACATATTGTGGGTACTATACACAACAGCATACTCTTCAGCCATAAAAAGGTGTAATTTTATCATCTGCAAAAACACAGATGGAACTGGAGGTCATTCTGTCAAGTCCTTATCTTATAGCTGACACTGTAACCCAAAGTGCTCAGGTGATACGTTCAAGGTCACACCTTGATTACTGTACAGTTAGGGCTAAAACTCAGGGCTTATTTTCCTATCCTGCCTCCCCTGCCCCATACGATTTTTTTTGTAAAATCTGAAAATAGAAATACATTCCGATTTCCTATACCAATAAGCATTCTCATAAACTGTCAATCTCACTCACTACATAAAGCTCATGAGACTGATTTCTCTGAAACCTCCAAGAGCTGCCAAGCCTTATAACTAGAGTTCATTTAAAATGTTCAATATTTTTGTAACTAAAATAACAATATAATTCAAATTTGATGAGTTCTGAAGACTGATGATTCTATGATGTCTTCCCCTTACATTTTACATATGAATGAACTGTGATCATTCTTTAATATATTCAACCTTATCACATACTGGAATTACCTGGGTTACTTTAAATCTCCTAATACCCAGCCTACATTCCGGATCAATTAAACTGAAATCCCTGCAGTTGGAATCCAGGCATCAATATGTTTTTAAATACCTGCAGTGATTCCAAAATGCAAACAAGTTTGAGAGCTGGGACTTTAATAATTATGGAAACTTTGAACGAATATTTCAGGTGGTAGTGATCAAGAGAGCTAAATAACATGGTGTCTAACATGGTTCTCAGCTATACTAATCCATTTTGCTCAAAAATTATTGGAAAAAATCTAAGAGGTTTCAGAAAAATTGTCACATCATAGGCTATCGACTGTAGCTATTATTACAACATTCCTTTTAGCAGGTGCTTTAGAAATACATCTAAAAACTTTTAACCACACAAATAAAAAGAATAACTTGGGGGCAAATGTGTGGCATGGCAGTTAAGATGCTGCTTGGTGTGCCTGCCACCCACATCAGATGCCTGCCACCCATACCAGAGTGCCTGGGCCCAAGTCCTGGGTTTCCTGCCATTTCTAGCTCCCTCCTAATGCACATCAGAGAGGCAGCAAGTGATGGCTCAAGTACTTGGGTTCCTACTACCCACATGGAAGACTGGATGGAGTTCCAGGTTCCTGGCTTCAGCCTGACCCAGCCCCAGCTGTTTCAGGCATTTGAGAATTGAACTAGCGGATTGAAGATTTCTCTCTCTCTCTCTCTCTCTCTCTCTCTCTCCCTCTCTGCCTTTCAAATTAAAAAATAAATAAATAAATAATTTGAAAATCAGTACTCTATACTAACAGTCAAATGAGCTCATAATCATGGGCATACATTCACTGACTTTTTTTTTAATGCAGATTCATAAAGCAACCTGAACATAATGAACACACTCAGATTAAGCTACTGATTATAGTACTTTTCTCAATGCTGATTGTAAGGGGTTTTTTGCCCTTGATTTAGGTTATTATTAAATGAAAATGATTTGCATTTCATAAGCATGTTTAACCATCACAGGTCTTGCATTCCCTAACTGAAGACGATGTGATTATTTGTAGGGTCACACGACCAGTCAATCAAGAGAGGACTTTACTCACTGTTAGAAAATAATAGAATTAATAAAGTTAATGAACTTATTAATTATTCTTTCTAATTAGTTTAAAACCTTAGTCATTACTTTCATCAGAGTATAATTAACCAATTTATTGTTTTATTTTTCTAAATTCTGTAAGGAAAGTATTACTTTGCCCTGATTTTGTCTGTTTTTAGTCCCAACTACACAGCAAACTTGCAAGCCTACATATTTCTCAATGTTTGCTTGATTAAACTTTATTGAAATTAAGAATTACACAGTAAAGCATTTTTTAAATAATTACATTGTGTTTTCATAGAAACTTGACAAGATTTTTTCTTAATATTTTAAAAATAATTATATCAATACAAGCATAATGCAGAAGGAAAAAAATGCCTACTTACAGGTATCATCCAGTTAGCCAGGTCACCATATTTGGAAACTTGCATTGCTCCTAGCATTGTCAGATTGACATGTCCTCTACAAAAGAAAAAGAAAAACATAAAGCAAACTTTACAAGATTTATGTCCCCTTATGTCCCCTGAAATACACTTGCTTTCCTCCATAACTGATTTCCAAATAGATCAGCTCTAAGCTGATGCAAAAAAATAACTATAAGTGCTCTTAATACAAAGAAAAGTTTAGCCGCTATCGTCTCAAAAAATAAAACCGAATGAACAAGTGTACACAGTTGATATTATTTCCCTTGTAATGGCAAATGGGATGTGATTTGAGGACAAATAGCTAAAAAGTGAACACACAATTTGAAGAAAATGTTAGAACCTTCAGAAAGAACCCTAGAACTATTTACTTCAATCTAGTCGGTGCACACATACATATTGCATTTGAGGGTTCTTTGCATAACAGTGGGCTGGATATGTGAATGCCCAACATTCAGTGTGAATAATCCCACATCTTCTTGCAGCCATACAAGCCTGTGATAGTTTTCTGGCTGGGAAATGTGGCTGTATTCAGAGCCTTGCTAACGCACTTAGGGGATGACTCAGTTCATTCGGCACCGTGTGAAACATGGGGCTCCGTTATTACATACCCTCTAATCATTGCAAATGATTCATCGCTGGAGAAAAAAGAGGCTCCTGGAAGAACAGTAACTGTTTCTTTGCCTAAATACACAAAAGAAAGAAAAGCTATTAGCTTGCTAAGAGCTTCACGGTGGACAGAGAAGTCTGCACACTCTCTTTCTAGAAAGAACGTAAGCTCCCTTTGACAAAGTGCAGTGCCACAGGAGTGGAGAGCATGATAGGAACTGTCCATGCTGTGATGAGGAATGTTTCGTCACCCTGCCCCTGCCTGGTGATAATAAAAAGCAGACCGACTCTTAGTTCTTATTGTTCGGAAACTCTCTATAGGCAATGCATCGTTCATTGCCTATAACTCCCCTGGCTCCCATCCCCCATTCCTTTCACAACTCACCGCTATATGCTAAGGGGCATTGGGAGGTGGGAAAGACAGGGACGACACCCATCAGGAGCCAGGGCTCCTGTAAGTCAACAGAACATAGGGATGGGAAAATACACAGGAACTTAAGACCAAACGCCTTTTGAGGGGACTGACAGGAAATGCCTGTTTTCTTAAGCACAGAAATAACTTTCAGTTGTAAGATGAAGAGGTTATGAGGATCTACAGTATGCTGTGGTGGCTGTAGTTAAAAATACCATCTTGTACACTTGGGAGGTGATGGATATGTCAGTTAACTTGATTGTGGTAGGTATAGTATACATACATCAAATCATCAGTGTGTACACCTTGAATATACACAACTTTTACTTGTCAATTATATCTCAATAAATGGGGGATAAAATCAAAATAAAATAAAAATCAGCAAATAATATAGAAAGGACCAACCTAATTCCATAATATTATTAGTTCAAGACTCTCTCTCTCACTCACTCATCTTTAACTTCTTGCTATTAAATTAGACGGAGCAGGCCTTTGGTCCAGCGGCAAAGCTGCTAGTTGGGACGACTGTGTCCCATACAGAATGCCCAGGTTCGAGTCCCAGTTCTGCACCTGATTCCAGCTTCCTGCTAGTGTGCACCCCGGGAGGAAGCAGGTGATAGCTCCAGTAGTTGGGTTTCTTCCACACATAAAGGAGATCTGACTGGAGTCCCAGGCATGCAGCTTCAGCCCCCAGCCTTGGATTACTGACTGTTGGCATTTGGAAGTAAAATAGCTAATGGGAGCTTTCTCTCCTCTCCGGCTCCCTCCTGCTCCTCCCTTCCTCCTCTGCCCAAAATAATATTTTTTAAAAACTATAGGACTTTGATGAAATCAAGGAATAATATGGCAATAATGGCCAACATATTTTATGTTAATTTCCAAGAGGTCCTCTTGAAAGAGTCTCTCCCAAAAAAGAGCATTTCACAATAAAATTAGCAAACTATGTAAGATCTTCAACGTCATCCAGTGCCTACACAATAATATCACCTGACTCCTATCAAAGCTTCTCTCTTCTTATAAACCATTTTTGTGTGTTCAAAGGCATCAGGTGCCTGGGATCAGCTTCTGGTCTCAACCAGAAAAGCACTCACATGCTGTTCAAAGATAAGTCAACTGTATGAGAACACCTCTTGCATGGGCTCAGTGTCTGAGAGCAGACTACAAAGAAGGGAAGGTGGAAGAAAAGTGGTGTCCAGGACTGGCATAGAAAAAGGCTCCCCAGTACAACAGGACCAGCGTGATCTGACCACGTCCCAGGATAAACACCGCTTCCCTCCACTCTGCAGTCCTTCCTGGAAGCTCACTTTTCCATCAATATTTCCCACTATATGAGCTCAAGTACCTAGAGAGAATAAGCCTATTTATATCATGCCAATTATTTAGCCTCCAAGGGAATTTGATTCTAAACCATGGAAACATTTTCATGTTTTTCAAAGTACCCATAAACTGAAAGCTTTGGAAAATGCATTTCATATGGTTTAGTAGGAGCTTTTAGACAGCACATAAGACATGGAGAATTAAATTAGATAATGCATATAAAGCCCTTACTCTAGTGCCTGGTAGAGAGAAAGGACTATCATATATTTTGATAGGAAATGATGAGTAGAGAGACAGGCATGAAAAAAGAAAGGGCAGAATTAAAGACTGGTGAAGGGCATGGTGATTGCAAAAACATGCAGGAAAGAGAGCATGGGCCACCGTCAGCGTTTCCCCAGCAGAGCAGGATAGTCCTGTGCAGGTGGGCAAAAGCATCTGTACAGGGCATAGGGAACGACGAAGCTGGAAAGAATGCTTGCGATCACGAGATGTGGAATGCTGTGCTATCTGTACTGCAGTCTGTAGGCCTACGATTCTTCACGTGGGGTGTATACACATCTAGACCAGGATTTCTCCTCCTCAGCACCGCTGACATTTGGGGCTGGATAACTTGGTGGGGGCTGTGCTGGGTGTGGCAGGATGTCAGCATCCCTGGCCTCTACCCATAAAGTCCCAGTAGACTCCCTCTCCTAGGCATGATAATCAAAAATGTCTGCACACATTACCAAATATCCCCAGGGGGCCATAATCACACACAACCCCTCCAGTCTGCTGAGAAGCACTCCTGTCAAAAGTACATGACAGGAGAGCATTTATAGGTCAGGAAATTAAGTGGTGATCCTTTCTAATGCAATTTTAATCAAAAGCCAGTCATTTAAAACATGATTTATACATTAAAATAAGACAACGCTAATAAACACAGAATGCAAAATGCACATTAATACTAAAACAAAAACCTGAGACTTAGAAATTTCACAAGTGCATAGGGTTTGCAGGTTCAAGTTCCTGAAACGTTCTCAGTTCTAAGCACTCTGTTCGTACCTCTGTAGAAGTAAGGTTCTTTACCAGCAGGGATAGCCCAGTGTATTGAAAACAAGGGCAAGGATCAGTAACGCTATCCTGAGTGCATCACTTCACTTGAAGGGCTTCAGGTTCTCAACTAGCATGGTAAGATATGTCAAAGTCCACATGGTATAACACATGTGAAAAAGTAGCCTCTAAGCCCCTAAGTGATATGCAAGCAAATGGAACTCATTTTTCTAGAAGCTTATGAGACCACAATTTAGAAAAAAAATAATCCTTAGCAATAGTTCTCTAATTATTTTGAAATTTTAAGACACTGATTATACCCACATAACTCTTTGTATTCATTCAAAGGAATTTCTTGGAAAAAAAAAACTTTCCAAATTAACACAAGCAATTGGTTAACTTTTCAGGTAATTTCTAGATAATTTGGGGAGTTAAGGAAACCATCAATTTATACTATAGGTTCCCTAATTTATACAGTTAAAAAAAATCAAAAGCATTTAAAAAAAATCCTCAATGAAAGAGTCAGAATGCCATTCAACTGACTGGGCTTCCCGTAAGCAATGAATTCTTGATTTGAAGAGCAGTTTAATACTCTGTCGTACTTCAAAAGGGAACATAGAAAACTGGTGGCTTCACTAGGACAGAGCTCCTCTCAAGCTCAGCAGAGTCACAACTACCTACCGACTAACGATGTTATTGAAAAAATTAACTAATTTCCAAAGAAAGTGGGTTTTATGAACTCAAGCCTGAAATTTGGAAAATGGAGTTATTCATTTTGCAAGTAACTCACTAATATCATAAATTAATTAAACCAAGCAGCAAATATTTTCACAGATCAATGAGCTATTGCTAAAGGGTACAGTACAATTAAATTATAGCCTTGGTTAAATGTCACTGCTTTATCACAGTGGGCCTTTCAGAGTTGAGTTGTGTTAACTAATTCAACTATTCAACCAGAAGCTGTTTCACTTTGAAAACTTTCAAGTTTCAAACATCAATTCTACTTGGCAGCTGGCCTTTATGTTCAGTTCATATTACTTCTGAGTTCAACACATACTATTTTTGGATGCACAGTAAAAATAATACTTTTGCAGGCGTGGAATGAGTAAGAGTAAAGGGGCGCAGAAAATCATGCTAGAACACGAAAATCAGCTTCTCAAAGGAGCCCCACCCTGAAGATGGGCTACAGTCCAGAAATGGTGACAGTGTTGCCTCACGCACAGGCAATGATGAGAGCTAAAAGGACTGATCTGTTCTTCCTAAGGTCCCTAATGTATGTAACTCTATGAGGATACTTCAAAAAAAATTATGGGAAAATGAACTTAAAAGAAGTTTATACAGGTGCAAAAAAATGGAAATCTATGCGATTTTTTTCATAATACACATTTTCATGAACTTTCTAAGATCTTCTGCATATCCCAATAGAATTAAAGGCAAATAATAAAAGGCATAGTGGATAAAGCCACTGCCTGCAGTGCTGGAATCCCAAATGGGCACCAGTTCAAGTCCCAGCTGCTCCACTTCCAATCCTGCTCTCTGCTATGGCCTGTGAAAGCAGTAGAAGATGGCCCAAGTCCTTGGAGAGCTGGAGGAAGCTGCTGGCTCCTGGCTTCAGATCGGCCCAACACCAACCATTGTAGCCATTTGGGGAGTGAACTAGCGGATAAAAGACTTCTCTCTGCCTCTGCCTCTCTGTAACTCTGCTTTTCAAATAAATAAAGAAATCTTTTTTTAAAAAAGGCTAAGCTTATGAGCACAGGAACAAAGGAGATAAGGCTACCGTCCCCAGTTCACAGTCCCCTTAGTGGTAGAGGACTCCCTTAAGCACCCTGTACCTCCCTATGTGGACTAGAGGGCAGTAAGCATCAACCACAGTGAAAATCCCAAGGCACCAGATCTTTCCCGTTTACCTCTGCGGTCCCATTGCCACTGTTCTCCAAACTGAGAGGGCTGAGCTATTTCAAGTTGGGATTGGCCAGTGCGAGGCACAAGCAGGAGACCCTGCGATGAGACCCTCACCCAACATGGGTTGCAGCAACACACCAGTGTTTCTCTCCCAAAGGCTGTAGTTTCTGTTAATTGACACTTCCTGTCACAACAGCTTAAAGACTATGAATTTCACCATCCTGCCTTGGTTTCTCTTAATTCTTCCACAGTCTTGTAAACTGTCCCTTCCTTTAATTCTCCTTAATTATCCCATTTGAGAGTGTTCTCTATTTGTAGACAAGACCCTGATGGACGAACTCATCATTAAATGTGCCTCCACCTGTCCATCCTCCTTTATCTAAAATATTTCCAAATGAAAGGAGACCCCAGAGAGGAACCAGAAAGATTTACCTTCCTTTCTCAACATTCAATATATTGAAGCATTCCCCAAAAATAAAGAATTTATTCCAAATCCTTACCATGATAAAGCACAGAACTAAGTTACAGCAAAAGGAAACACACACACACACACACACACACACACAAATAAGTGAGTTCACCTACCTGCATTGATTAGGTCTGCATCAGCTTCATGTTGTAATGGATATGGTCCCTGTCAAACACAACACATTTGCTATTAGTAAAACTGTAGTATAAATAACTTCCCCAAAACCACAGGAAGTTATCATCCAAAGGCTTGAGGGAAACCTTTTAAAAATAATTCCCATATTTTCACAGCTCTGTTTCTCACACTGATTAGTCTCTCCCACACAAATAATGTAGGCAAATCATTAAAGGTGATTAGGCAAATGCAAAGTATTTTCTTATGATGATCATCTTGACATAAATGTTATGCTCTTAGAAATACAGGACAATAAAACAAGAAGAAGTTTTTCAGATCTACAATGCAGCCAAAGTTATTCATAAACCTTCTGAGAAGGATTAGTGCAAACAAATTGCATTCTGTGTTATTTGACCAGAAGAACCTGGAGAGGCCAAGATCAGGCTTTCCAGTATATATCACCAAAAGTCCTGAATTGGGGACTCTAAACTCACCACATTTGAGTTTGGATACTCTTATATTCCTGGTACCTAGATTTTCTTAGTAAGACTTTTTAAAAAAAATTATTTTGTATAAGGAACGCCAATTACTCAAATTGGGTAAGCAGTGTAATGACATAATGCATATTAAACTCAAAAGGAGGAAAAGGGAAAATAAAGAGGCAAAAAATGGAGTCCAAAAAATAAGGAAATACTAGCTGTGAAATGTCCACACAGTTTCCAAAGTGGAATAAAAAATTTATCTTATAAATAAATTGTAGTGGAAAGCAATGTTTTAGAACTGTGCAATTTTTTCTTTAACCTTTGACCATGGATAATTTGCATCAGCTTATCTCTTGTCTTCCAGTGGAGGGAGTTGAACACTCTACATAATCTCTAAAGAATCTTAAAAAGGCTAAGTGTCTGACTTTATTTGAATCTGCTTTTAAGCAGATACATATGATTTTTATACGTGGAATTGGTCATGATTATCACTTCAATCAGTAACAAGTATGTATGTATAATATTATTCATACTTAATTTTTTTTGTTTATTTGAGAGGTAGAGAGGCAAAGAGACAGAGAGAGAGAGTGAGCTCAAACACAAGCAAGAACATGCTCCTGCCTGCTGGTCACTCCTCAAACACATGCAGCGTCCAGAGTTGACACAGGGTCAGTGCTAGGAGCTAGAAGCAGGGAACACAATCCAGGCCTCCCAAGAGGGTGTCAGGGACTCAGTTAGCTGAGTCACTGCCATTGCCTCCTAGTGTCTGTACTGGCCAAAGCTGGAGTTCAGGAACTGGAGCCAGGAGATAAACCCCAACACTCTGATGTGGGACGTGGGCATCTTAACTGCTAGGCTAAACCCCAGTTCCTTATTATTTTTGTTTTAAATAATAGATTTACATTATATGTACAACTTTTGTTGTATTCATGGTTAGGATATACTAAGAAATAATAAAAGATTAGACATTTTATAAATTGGCAAACTATAAATAATGACTAAAAAATAAATAAAAAAGAATCAAAACTACAGTTTCCATCTTACCAAACCCAGGACTCCATTTTCACTTTGAAGATGAACAGTCATGTTTGGGCTGATAAAGTTGCTGGCCAGAAGAGGGATCCCTATGCCCAGATTAGCTAGAAGAAAAGATGTTAAGGCCCAACACACAAAATGCAGAGATTATGCTGTAAAGCTCTACATACATAAATGTGAACAGAAGTCTTATTTAAGGGAACTGACTCTGAATATAAAACTGAATATATTCTTCAATCCCCCTAAGGGCATTATTTTACAATTTTTCAAAAAGAAAACTTCTAACTAGTCATAGCTTTTTCAATACCACTTCCCACAGATATCAAAGTGGTAGCTTCAGAAGCTAGCTAAGAGGTCATTTTAACAAAAGTGAAAGACACATTTTATTTTCATTAATGGGCTCAGGAAGTTTGATGTATTACAATTGGTTTACTATAAAACATGGCTCTACTTTCATTTAAAATTATTTTTACTATTCAAAATTCGCAAAAGAAAGATGATTTAAAATATTCGGAAGAGGCTGGTGCCGCAGCTCACTAGGCTAATCCTCCGCCTGTGGTGCCAGCACACCGGGTTCTAGTCCGGTCAGGGCACCAGATTCTGTCCCAGTTGCCCCTCTTCCAGGCCAGCTCTCTGCTGTAGCCTGGGAAGGCAGTGGAGGATGGCCCAAGTGCTTGGGCCCTGCACCTGCATGGGAGACCAGGAGAAGCACCTGGCTCCTGGTTTCGGATCAGCATGGTGCACCGGCCGCAGCGCACCAACCGCAGCGGCCATTGGAGGGTGAACAAACAGAAAAGGAAGACCATTCTCTCTGTCTCTCTCTCACTGTCCACTCTGTCAAAAATAAATAAATAAATAAAATGAAATATTCTGAAGAGTCTGCACTATGGCACAACAGGTTAAAACCCTGGCCTGCAGCACCAGCATCTCATATGGGTAACAGTTTGTGTCCCAGCCGCTCCACTTCTGATCCAGCTCCTGCTAATGTGCCTGGGAAATCAGAGGAGGACAGCCCAGATCCTTGGGCCACTGCAACCACGTGAGAGACCCGGAGGAAGCTCTTGGCTCCAGCTTCCAATCAGCTCAGCTCCATTCCAGCCACTGCAGCCATCTGGGGAGAGATCCAGTGGATGGAAGACCTCTCTCTCTTTCTCTACCTCTCTCTGTAACTCTTTCAAGTTAATAAAATAAATCTTTAAAAGAATCCCTAAAAGGGGCTACCATTTTTAAATTTTATAAAAGTTTTCTGACAATACCAAAATTTCTACTTAAGAGTATTTGGAGTCAAGTAGGGCAAGATCCAAGATGGCCAAATAAGATACAGCCACACTAACTAGGCTATCCTGGGTTATGAAATGAACAAGGGAAGGACTACATTTCTAAGGGTCTGACTTATGGAAATTTTTGGCATATTAGTGGAAAAAAAAAACAACTCTGCAACAAGAAGAGAGAAGACAGACACACGGCTGCAGCCAACTGCACAGCACACCCAGCTGCCAGCTCTGAGCTGCCATCCCACCACATTAAGGTAGGAAAAGATCGCCACACCCCCCGACACGTGCAGGTTTAGCTGACGGAATTCCACAGTCACCCACTGACTTGAATCTTATAAGCCTGGAGAGCTGACTGAGGTCTGAGCAACTGCTGGGCTTGGAGCAGGGAAGCTGCCGTACTTCCTCTCCCCCACTCACGCAGAGCACCGTACTAGACAGCAAAATGCCAAGCAGTGCACCTCTATTCTCTACTACCACCATAGTCAAAGTCAATGAAGCACGTGGGACAAAGGACAGATCCCCTGCATCTGGCAACTGTGGGAGTTTGGGGGCATAAGCCCCAGAGCTACACCCAGGCCCTCTACATGAGCAAGAGGCTCCCAGCAGAAGCACCTGTAAAAGATCCACTCCCACTCTGGGAGATCTGAGCAATGACACCTCTACACCCTGCAACACCAGGACTGTAACAATTCATTCTAAATTTCTCAGTGCCACTGGAATCTACCTGGTGGACACAGGGAAGAACCGACATGCATTCCACGTCCCTGGACTCATAACCTTCAGAGTAAAATCTCCTGTGTACCTTGTAGTCACCCTGTAGGGCTGGGAAAGGGTTCAATTTACATCTAGTCCTAGGACTAGGGCTGTTGGTTATGCCACAGCACCAGGTGGACTTCCCCAGAAGCACCTGAGCAAGGGTCCACATGTGTTACCCAGCCCTAGAGCCACAGCAACTGGTACCACAGTCCTGGCATCACTCAGGCCTGCCAGGAAGACAAAGAAGCAGCCACGCTCAGCTCCTCATCATGATGAGCAAGGCCCTGGATATCACATCTACCAGGGAAACCGACACAGAACTCTGTGGACCAAAGATACACACCCAAGAAAACTCTTATTCATCGCAAAGCCACACTTCTGTCCCTACAAACTGCAGCAGATTAGACCACTGTGGCACTTACAGACAAAGCTGACGTTGATTAAGACAAAAGAAATCACTCAGAGACTACACTCCTGGGCTCACTGAAAGCCAAAGCCAGAAGAGCAACAAGCCAAGTGATACCCTGCATTCAAACTTAAGCCATAATTTCTCCTAAATAAAACCTACTCAATAAAGAAAATGGTACAAATACACTCGATGGGCAGACAGCGACACAGGGACACTGGAGGCATGAAGAAGCAAGGTAGCATGATGTCTACAGAAGAACACAATACTCTTGCAGAACTAGATTCTGAACCGAAGGAAATATATGAGATGGCAGATACAGAATTCAAAATACTTGTAAGGAAACTCAATGAGATACAAGAGAATACAGATTAAACAGGTTAAAGAAATGAGGAAATCAATGAGTGACATGAATGAAAAGATTAATAAGGAGACAGAACTCATTAAGAAAAACCAAATAGAAGTTTTAGAGATGAAATCTTCAATCAGTGAAATACAAAATATGATTGAGAGCTTTAACAGGAGAACAGACCAAGTGGAGGAAAGAATTTCTGACCTCAAGCACAAGAATTTTGAAACAACCCAATCTGACAAAAATAAAGAGAAAAGAATGAAGAAACTCTACATGAAATATGGGATACTATTAAATAAACAAGTATCCATATTAGAGATATTCCTGAAGGAGAAGAAAAGGAAAAAGGCAGGAATGACTAATTGACAAAAAAAAAATTGTATATGAGTGCAATGATCATTTATACATTTGATAATTGTTTATAGCCATTGTCTACTTTCCTACTAAATTACGGTCTCTTTTGCTTTTTATCTGTTAAACATTTTATTTGGTGAAGTATTAAACCAAGCAGACTCAATCAAAAAGGTCTTCTCCAAGATAGATTGTCATAAAATTGTCAAAAGTTAAATACAAGGAGACAATCCTAAAGACAGTAAGAGAAAAGCATCAAGTTACATAGAAAGGAAAACCCACAGATTAACAGACTTCTCAGCGAACACCCTACAGACCAATCCGAAACCATATCAAAATGATCATACATCATGATCAAGTGGGATTTAACCCAGAAATGCAATGGTGGTTCAACACTCACAAATCAATAAATGTCACAAATCACATAAATAGAATGAAGAAACAAACACCATACAGTCATCTCAATAGATGCAGAAAAAGCATCTGATAAGATTCAATACCCTTTCACATTAAAACCCTCCATAACTTAGGTATAAATGGAACATTCCTCAAAATCATAAAGGCTACAAATCACAAAACTGTCAATAGCATACTGAATGGAGAAAAACTGAAGCATTTCCCCTCAGATCTGGGATAAGACAAAGGTGTCCACTTCCACCCATCTTATTTACTGGAAGTTTTGGCAAGAGCAATTATGGAAGAGAAATAAAGGGCATTAAATTTGGAAAATAGGAAATCAAATTATCCATGTTTGCAGATAACATAATGTTATACATGGAAAAACCTAAACACTTTACCAAAAAACTGTTAGAATTGACAAACCATTTCAGTAAAGCTGGAGGCTACAAACTGATGAATTCACAGAAATCAAGAAACAAATCCATTCATAATAGCCACAAAAAGAATCAAATATTTAGGAATAAATTGAACCAAAGAAGGGCAAGATCTCTACAATAAAAATTATCAAACACTGATGAGAGAAATAATCAAGGACACACAAAAATGGAAAAATAGATAGTCCTTGCTCCTGAATCAATAAAATCAGTATCATTAAAATGACTACACTACCTAAAGCAATCTATAGATTCAATGCAATCCTTATTAAAATACCAATGGCATTATTTATAGTTAGGAAAAACAATTCTAAAATTCAAATAGAGGGGCAAGCATTGTAGCATAGTGGGCTAAGTCTCCACCTGCAGCACCAGCATCCCATATGGGTGCTGGGTCTAGTCCTGGCTGCTGGACTTTCAGCTCTCTGCTATGGCCTGGGAAAGCAGTAGAATATGGCACAAGTGCTTCAGCCCCTTCCCCAATGTTGGAGATCGGGAAGAAGCTCCTGGCTCCTAATCAACCCAGCTCTGGCCATTGTGGCCATTTGGGGAGTGAACTAGCAGATGGAAGACCTCTCTCTCTCCCTCTTCATCTCCCTCCCTTCCTCCCTCCCTCCCTCTCTCTCTCTGCCTTTCAAATAAATAAATAAATCTTAAAAAAAAAAAAAAAGGAAGGTCCTGGCTTCAGATCGGCCCTGCTCCAACCATTGCAAGCATTTGAAGAGTGAATGAGCTGATCGAAGACCTTTCCCTCCCTCTCTCCCTCTCTCTGTCTGTAACTCTATCACTCAAATAAATAAATAAAGTTTAAGTAAAATAAAATAAAATTAACATGGAAATCCCAGAAGACCCTGAATATCCAAAGCAAACCTGAGCAAGAAAACCCAAGCTGGAGGCATCACAATACCTGATTTCAAAACATACTACAAAGCTATAGTAATTAAAACAGCATTGTACTGGCATAAAAACCAATACACACATCAATGGAACAGAATAGGGAGCCCAGAAATTAATTTATGTGCATACAGCCAATTGACTTTTGCCAAAATGCTCAGACTATATGGTGGGATAAGGATAATCTCTTCAACAAATGGTGCTGGCAAAATTGGCTGTATATATGTTAAAGAATGAAATTAGATTCACACCTCTCACCATATAAAAAATATACTTAAGACAGATCAAACACCTAAATTTAAGACCTGAGACTATAAAGTGGCTGGAAGCAAACGTAGAGGAAACACTCCAAGACATTTGTGTAGGGGATGACTTCTTGGAGAATACCCCCAAATGCAACAAAAGCCAAACTAAACAAATTGGACTATATGAAACTCAGAAGCTTTTGTACAGCAAAGGAAACAATTAACAGGGGAAGAGATAAAATAAAATGGGAAAAAGTATTTTCAAACCACGTATCTGACAAAGGATTAATATCCTGCATATACCAGCAACTTAAAAAAACTCAACAACAAAAAGTACCCAATCCAGTTGAGAAAAGGGCAAAGGACTTCAATAGACAGTTCTCAAAAGTAGAAACACAAATGATCAACAAATACATGAAAAAAATGCTCCACATCAGTAGCCATCAGGGAAATGCAAATCAAAACCACAATGAGATCTCATCTCACTCCTGTCAGAATGGCTAAAATCCAAACCCAGAGAGTAACAAATGCTGGTGAGGATGTGGACAAAGGGGAACAATTATATACAGTGGCGGCATGTAAATGAGTGCGGCCACTGTAGAAAACAGTATAGAGATTTCTTTCAAAACTAGAAACAGGCCGGCGCCGTGGCTCAACAGGCTAATCCTCTGCCTTGCGGCGCCGGCACACCAGGTTCTAGTCCCGGTTGGGGCGCCGGATTCTGTCCCGGTTGCCCCTCTTCCAGGCCAGCTCTCTGCTGTGGCCCAGGAGTGCAGTGGAGGATGGCCCAAGTGCTTGGGCCCTGCACCCCATGGGAGACCAGGAGAAGCACCTGGCTCCTGGCTCCTGCCATCAGATCAGCGCGGTGCGCCGGCCGCAGCACGCCGGCCACGGCGGCCATTGGAGGGTGAACCAACGGCAAAGGAAGACCTTTCTCTCTGTCTCTCTCTCTCACTGTCCACTCTGTCAAAAAATAAATAAATAAATAAATAAATAAATAAAAAACTAGAAACAGACTTGCCATATAATTCCACAATCCCACTTACTGAGTATATACCCAAAAGACCTGAACACAATGTATCAAAGAGATAATTGCAACACTATGTTTATGTTCACAATAGCCAAAACTTGAAATCAACCAAGGTGTCAGTCAACAGATGAATGGGTAAAGAAAATATAGTATTTACATACAATGCAATATTATTCAGCTATAAAAAAGTATGCACTGCTACCATTTCCAACAAAAGGGATGCAACTGGAGGATATCATGTTGAGAGAAATATGCCAGACCCAGAAAGATAATCACTGCAAGTTCTCCCTTATATCTGGGAGCTAAAATTAAAAAAAAAAAAAGGAAAGAAATACAGAAAAAAGAGAAATGTCTCTGAGTATCAGTATTGTTGCATGCTTGATGCTTATGTCAAACCAATGGTTAAGAATGTTATACTACCATAGTTTTAATGATACGTGATTACTTTAACATATACTGTATATATTGGATGAAATGGTCAATTTTCTATTCATTTAATGTTTATAGTCACTGTCTATATTCCCACAAAACTAGGGTCTTTTTCCTTTTCACACTTTTTATTTGGTGAAGTATTAAGCCTCTTTACTGTAATGTAAAGTTAAAATATGTTATCTCAAAAACTAGAGACAAAAAGGAAGGGAGAAGGAAAGAGGGCGAGAAGGAGAGAGAGGGAGGGAAAGAGGAAGGTAATATCATTTTGTTCTTAGACTTGTATCTACAAATCACATTGAATTTGTTAAAAACATTAAATATAAATAAAAAATAAAATACCAGATATAAGTCAACTGACTGGTGAAGAGAAGGAAGCCCAGTGCCTAACTTTCTTATACAGAATCAACCTCTTTGACTCTGTATTTTGCTAATACAGGAATTCCACCAAAACACAAATGTAATTTAAACAATAAGGACAAATTTTGAGGTGGAAATAAAAAGAAGGTACTTCCAGTCAAAATCACAGCCTAAAATCTGATATTCATGGGCTAGGGGAGCTCACACAATGAAACCAGGTGCCATTCTGTCTACCATTCAACAAATATTAATTTCATCATACATTACTTGTTATATGTTAGTTGTATTATACAAGTGTAGGTAAATGTCTGATATACTGCAAGCTAACATATGGCAGTTTATTTTTTTAAAGGTTTATTTATTTGTTTGAGAGGCAGAGATATAGAGGGATACAGAGAGGGATAGAGGGAGAGAGAAGGAGAGACAGAGAGTGAGGTTTTACATTCACTGCTTCACTCCACAGATGGCCACAACAGCCGGGGCTGAGCCAGGCTGAAGCCAGGAGCCAAGAGCTTCTTCTAGGTTTCCCACAGGAGTGCAAGGACCTCGGCACTTGGGCCATCTTCCACTGCTTTCCCAGGACATTAGCAGGGAGATGGATCAGAAGTAGAGCAGCTGGGACATGAACTGGCGCCCATATGGTATGCTGACACTGCAGGCAGAGGCTCAACCTTCTACAGCACAGTGTGGGCCCCCAGCAGTTTATTATTTACATGCATTCAAAATCCAAATACTAAGTGTTCTAAATGCTGTCTACTCCTTTTTGACAAAGTACGTAAAGGAGAATTTGAATGTTCATTGAATATCCTTAGACATAAACCAGTGCATCCACAGGCTCTTTCTCAAGGGAAGCAGAGAGTTGTTAAAGAAGTTGGTTCTTACGTTCCAATGACTATGTAGGCAAATGTCCCACCAAGCAGCACCACTTATGACTAGTAGTTCTGAGATCTGAAACCCTCATCGTGGGCAACCCCTTTTCCCAATAATCTCCAGCTAGCTGCCAATTTGTACCAAAACTCACTGCATTTTGGAACATAGTGAAGTGAATTTTTGGTTGCCATTTTATTTCAAGAAGGCAAACAGTATAATCCCAATTTCATTAATCACGATCATTTAAGTTATATGCCACTTTTTATTAGAAAATGATCCATTTCTTCCAAAGCTACCAGGGACCAGAACTGAATCACTATTCAGGAGGCCAAGTAGCCCGATGAACACAGGCAAAGCCTGGGCTCTGTCTCCGCCCTGTTTCCGAAAGATAAAGGATACCATACATGCCGTCCTCGAACTCCAGAGCTGCCCGCCTGATGATGCGTTCCCTTACGTTATCTCCAGCCTGAGCAGATTTGGCCTTTCCATCGCCTTCCTTCCGTATTGATAAGCGCTTGAAAAGAAGCAGAAATCAATTCTTCATAATTGAAGGTCTATCTTGTTTCATCACTACTGAAATAGAAAATTAACTCTTTCTCATTACTACTAACAGGCAAATCTGCAATACTGCAGAGAATTCAAAGAAAAACGTAGGTCACGTTGGAGAACAGAAATAATCCTTTAGGAAATAAATGCAAGAGGTCAGATTTGTCTGCGAGGGAGCTATGTCTGCTGGGTCTCTTTGAAGCACATGACTCCCCTGTTCTGCCACAGACCACTACTACTGTGACTCGAGGTGCCTAAACCGGATCCTCCCTGGGTGCTCAGAGAGAGAACCAGAGCAAAGTAAAAGAAAAGATCCTTGGGCCGGCCATGTGGCTCAATAGGCTAATCCTCCGCCTTGCAGCACCAGCACACCGGGTTCTAGTCCCAGTCGGGGCACCAGATTCTGTCCCGGTTGCCCCTCTTCCAGGCCAGCTCTCTGCTGTGGCCAGGGAGTGCAGTGGAGGATGGCCCAAGTACTTGGGCCCTGCACCCCATGGGAGACCAGGAGAAGCACCTGGCTCCTGCCATCGGATCAGCGCGGTGCGCCGGCCACAGTGCGCCAGCCGCGGCGGCCATTGGAGGGTGAACCAACGGCAAAGGAAGACCTTTCTCTCTGTCTCTCTCTCTCACTGTCCACTCTGCCTGTCCAAAAAAAAAAAAAAAAAAAAAAGATCCTTGGAAATCTGTGATTCAGGGCTTCAGAAGGTGTTTATCAAGTATTGCTGGTAGCCTATTTGCAGACTGGTTTTGCTACATCACTCAAGTGACAGAAATGTCCAGAAATCAGCAGGAAATTTACTTTTTGAAGAGTAATGTTTCATTACTTATTTATTTGCTAGGCAGACACACACACACACACACACTCTGAGGGGAGTGGAGGAGAGCAAGAGAGAAAGAACACTCTTTTACTGTTTCACTTCCCAAATGCCTGTAGCAGCCAGGGGCTCAGCCAAAACTGAAAGTCAAGAAGTCAGTTCGGGTCCCCTACATGAGAGGTAAGTACTCACCTATTTGAGCCACAACTTCTGACTCCCAGAGTGTGTTTTAGCAGGAAATGAGAGTCAGGAGTGGAGGTAAGCACCAAACACAGTCAGCAGTGGAGGTAGGTACCATGTAGATTCAGAACATGGGCATCCTAACCAAATACCCACCACCCCAGGAAACTAGCTCCATTACAATACCTCCTTGACACAGACTCTGGTCCTGTTTGCCAACATCCCGCCCTTTCTTCCTAGGCCCTTGACACAAGTTTTGGGTTACGGAGTGTCCTTCTGTGGTATATCCACAGGATAATGGGATATATGTCTATTACATTATGCCTATTAAGTTGCGGAGGCCTAGACACATCTGAATCTAGATCTCAATTCTGGCCCAGCTGGTCCTTCTTCATGCTCTCACTGGCCTCCATGTATTCCTTGTACAATCTAATACCTACTAGCTGGACACAACCCAACGCTAATTGGAAATGATACGTAATACACGGGCAAAGCAGCTTTATGACCCACATTTCTGAACAATCAAGCATTAAGAATCCAGCAGAGATAAAGCTACCGAAGACCTGATTATCCTTCTCAACCTTCTAAGACAGCCAGCCATAACCATGTGTAGTAACTTAGCACAGGAACAGAAGCCTGAGAGACACAGCCTAAACAAACATAGGGCATATGGAATGCATCTTGTAAAGACAAGGCAGTGTGGGGCTGAACAGCAGCACAGCTAAGCAAATCACATTCCCCTACAATGAATCCTTGGAAAGCTCCCTCCAAGATCCAAAGCAAGACGTCCTGCTGAGCAACACTCTCCTATCATGTGAAATGACTCCAACCCTGGGACAGAACCTCTGGTAATCTGATCCTTAAATACTAATAAAGAAGCTAAGTAGGTTACCTCAATTCGTTTCTCATATTTTTCTCCCTTTATAAGGCGATGGACATAAATTTTAGGAATATGAATATCTTCCGGAGCAAATGATCCAATATCTACAATTTCTTCAACCTAGACAGATAAAAAGAAAAACAGTATTTTTAAATTAAATGTTTACAACTTAAACTTTTCATTACTATTTTTAAAGATGCACATGCCATTGTTAATAAAAGCCACATAATGTACAGCTTTTTTTAAAAATTTACCTATTTGAAAGAAAAAGTGACACTGACAGAGACATAAAGGGGGAACGAGAAAGAGGGAAAGAGGGAGGGAGGGAGGAGGAGACAGATTGAGAGAGAGAAACTGATTGATTGATTCCGTGCATTAGTTCATTCCCAAATGCCCCTAACAGTCTGGGTTAGGCCAGGCTGACACCAGGAACCAGGAATTGCATCCGAGTCTCTCATGTGGGTAACAGAAACCCGAGTACATTGACTACCATCCCCTGCCTTCCCAGGCACACTAGCAGGAAGCTAGACTGGAAGCAGGGGGCACTCTGATTGGAGATGCAGGTGTCCTAAGCATGGCTTACCCCACTGTGCTACAACGTCCACCCCTACTGTTTAGTTTTTTAAAAGTGAAGTATATTAATCCTCATCTCCAAAATAGGTTAGACAGACAATGTCAACAAATATATGAGAGAATTTGTATCTGTACACGTATATAATTATATCATATCTTCTGAAGCCACAAATGAGGAGTCATTCAAATGCATGCGGCTGAGCAGAAAATAAAGCTCCAGAAGTTAGTGTTTGCTCAAAGAGCTTCTATTACAAATCTGTCCAATGGTTTATCAGGACAGCTGTTTGAACTTTCACAAATTGCAGCTCAACTGTGCAAAACTTGAAAGCACATTCCTTAAAAAACAGATTTTCAAAATTAATGGGAAATTTATCATATCAAAGACTAAAATCTGTAACGACATCTGCTTGGTCAATTGAAGAACTTCTCAAATAGAGATAAAAATGCTATTTGTAACAGTTCTTAATTGCTGCTGTTGTTAGCTTCCTAGGATCGTGACAGAACTGCAATCACTGAAATAATGTTACTTAACTACAGATAATTGATTTTAATATGGAAATTTCAAAAAGGAAATATTCAGTAATAACTAGAAATATTCAATTTAACATGAATTAAAGTTATTCATGGAGCCCACAGGCATTTTACTGCAATATGCAATGCCTCTATGTTGGTCTGTTATGTTAGAAAAAATAAAAATATTTTTGTAGCAACATAAAAAATTCAGAATGACAATGATCAAGAAAAACTAAACTCAGACTGTCATGGTCAAAAATCAGCTTTCTGAACACAAACACATACCTTTAAATTTTGAGTACTCAGCTAAATAGACACCATAGAAAGAGCAAATAATATTTGCTTAAATGAACTGACTTATACAAAGAGAGCTGCATCAACCTTATCTCCTAAATTATTAACGGGACTACCTAGAAGTCTGTAAGGCTAAGTAGTCTTCCTTATGCTAGTCTCTAGGCTTCCTCCTACAGAGAAAGAACACCAAAGATTACAGGAGACATTCTAGTTATTGTGCAATGCTCCCAAACAGCTGAAAAAGACCAGGATACAGTGAATGAAAGCTATCCTCTCTGAGAAATGGAAGAGTCTAGATCAAGGTCAATCAAAAACTCCAAGGAACAAACAGCAAACATGTGAGCACTCAAGCTGAATTAGGGGGTAGACCTGTACCTGGGATGTGCTCGGGTAAACCAGGAGGACTTCTTGCCACTGCACCATGTCTTTCCCTCCAAACCTCTCTATATTCTGGTGTTTTGTGTCCCAGGCAGTGACCAGGTAAAGAGGAGGTAGAGGTGACAAGTGCAGAGCAGCCAAGCCACTGCTGCTACTTCTGCAAGTGGGTAGGACTTTCAGCCTTTACGACTCATTCCTATATTTATATCTTTATTTTTAATTTTTTAAAATTTTTTGTTCTTTTTGACAGGTAGAGTTATGAACAGTGAGAGAGAGAGGCAGAGAGAAAGGTCCTCCTACCGTTGGTTCAGCCCCCCAAAATGGCCGCTACAGCCAGAACTGCGCCGATCCAAAGCCAGGAGCCAGGTGCTTCTCCTGGTCTCCCATGCAGGTGCAGGGCCCAAGGACTCGGGCCATCCTCCACTGCACTGTCTGGCCACAGCAAAGAGCTAGACTGGAAGAGGAGCAACTGGGACTAGAACCCTGTGTCCATATGGGACACTGGCGCTGCAGGCGGAGGATTAACCAAGTGAGCCACAGCGCCGGCCCCTCTTTATACCTTTTATTTATTTATTTTTTTGACAGGCAGAGTGGACAGTGAGAGAGAGAGACAGAGAGAAAGGTCTTCCTTTGCCGTTGGTTCACCCTCCAATGGCCGCCGCGGCTGGTGCACTGCGGCCGGCGCACCGCGCTGATCTGATGGCAGGAGCCAGGAGCCAGGTGCTTCTCCTGGTCTCCCATGGGGTGCAGGGCCCAAGCACTTGGGCCATCCTCCACTGCACTCCCTGGCCACAGCAGAGAGCTGGCCTGGAAGAGGGGCAATCGGGACAGAATCCGGTGCCCCGACCGGGACTAGAACTCGGTGTGCCGGCGCCGAAAGGCAGAGGATTAGCCTATTTTGCCGCGGTGCCCACCTCTTTATACCTTTTTAATTCAAGCCTCTGAGTTCTTGATTTTAGAAATGGGTTTACAAATACATTATCCTAAGGAAATATACAAAAGTTTATTATTTCCAAAAATATAAATCATGGCATTCATTATAATACAAATGAGTAGAAAACAATTTAAGTAGTCAATAATAGGAAATTGTAAAATAAATATGAGATATACACATGATGAATCTCATAATGTTCTCATAATAATTAATGCCATCTCATAATTTCATGTTACATTAAAATGTAAGACTTTTGTATAAGAAAATGAATAAATATTTATAGGTATATACTTCATCACAATTATTTCTATACTTACAAAATAAAAACTGAAACACAAATGCTAAGAACAGTTATCTGGGGATTATAAGGAAAGAGAGAAACTTACAAATGTTTCTTTAAAATGCAATAGACTCCAAGTAAGTAGTCTTTAAAACTAGGAATACTCATATAGAAGGGCATATGATAAAATCCACAATTTCTTAGACATATACCAAAGAGGGTATGTTAAAAAAGAAATACAGAGGGTCCAGTGTTGAGGCACAGAGGATAACCCACCGCCTGCAACACTGGTATCCCATATGGGTGTCAGCTTGGGTCCCTGCTGTTCCACTTACAATCCAGCTCCTTGCTTATGACCTAGGAAAAGCAGGAGAAGCTATTCCAAGGGTTTGGGCCCCTGCCACCCATGTGAGAAACCCATGAAGCTCCTGGCTTCTACCTGGCCCAGTCTGGGGACTGTACCAAACGGATGAAAGTGCTCGCTCTCTCTCGCTCGCTCTCTCTCTCGCTCGCGCGCGCTCTCTCTCTCTCTCTCTCTCTCTCTCTCGTGTGTGTGTGTGTGTGTGTGTGTGTATGTGTAACTCTGACTTTCAAAATAAATAGTTTTAAAATTTAAAAAGGAAATAGTCCAAGAAAAATTTGTTTCTAAACTTTAAAAGCAGGTAGAACATTAGAACATTATGAAATAAAGTAAGGAGACTCCCTTTGCCTATGAGCTTGAAGGAAATAATGTGAATTGTTTTGCTTGTCTAATGCTGCCCCCAGAATATTGTGCTCTAAGATCTCTTGCTTGAATTACTCCAGAAGCTTCCTGATTGGTTCCTTTGCCATACCCTTCATCAGGGCTAAGGATCATAACAGAGAAGGGAAAAAACATAGCATTCTTCACATAAACCAGAAATGATGATAGCAACCAACAGTAATTTCTTCTGGTCCTACCAAAGTTTCAGTTAAAAAAAAATACCCAATAAGACAAAACATAATTATTAGAGCAATTACATCATCACTTTCACAATAAACAGTGTCAGTGAAACAACTCTGAGAAAGAATCCGGGGACGCGTAGTCAGTCCCATGCTTTATTATTCTAACATGAATGATTTTCATGGGCATCATTTGTCAAAACAATCTCAACACTCAACAGTAGTGAATATTACAAAAAAGTGTACAAAAAAAAAATCAAAGCCTTCTTGGAGCTGGTTAGCAGCGTTAGTAGCAAAGGCAGAAAATATTTGAAGTACAAACCAAAAGAAGAAAACATATGTTTTCAGACAATCTGTGAAAAGAGTTTAAAAAACATCAGAGAGGCAGATCTTAATGCTGGCTGTTCAAAGAATTGAAGGCTGGGCTAGTTTTGTCTTATCTTGAGAAACAACATAAGAAAGAAGGAATTGGGTAATTGAAAAGTCTAGTGAGATCAGGTGATAACAAAAGAGTCAAAGGAAAGATGACAAGAAAATGATGGGGTCCGGTGCAGTGGCACAGTAGGTTAATCCTCTGCCTCAGTACCGGTTCTAGTCCCGCCTGCTCCTCTTCCAATCCTGCTCTCCACCGTGGCCTGGGAAAGCAGTAGAAGATGGCCCAAGCTCTTGAGTTCCTGCATCTGTGTGGGAGACTCAGCGAAAGCTCCTGGATCCCGACTTTAGATCCACCTGGCTCCTGACATTGATGCCAGCTGGGGAATGAACCAGCAGATAGAAGATCTTTCTGTCTATCCTGCTCACTGTCTGTAACTCTACCTCTCAAATAAATAAATCTTAAAAAAAAAAAAAAAAAAAAAAAAAGAATGAGTGAAATTAGCTTTCTAGAGAAGAGGAAAACCAGAAGATTCTAAGAGCCCTCATGGACCATGGCAGAATGCACCTCCTAAACAGAAGGAGGTAAAATAGAGAATCAAGGACAAGGAAGAAGACTCACTGGGAAGCATGGGGTAGGCATATGTGTCCTCAGCTAAGATCAAGATCAGGAAAGGTATGAAAGAACACCCAGACTGCTCCCAGGCACTGGAAAGAGTTCTCATGCAGCACCATCTGGTACAATTAGAAATCCAGACACTGGAGGCTTCTCTAATTAGTACTTGTCTTCAGTCATTAGCAGGAAAATAGAGGCTGCGAAATGTTAATTGCTATTGATTTGAACTTTGTTTTAAAAGGTTGCTTTCTGTGCCCTGCACCCTCCCTACTTGATAATTCTGAAAAGTTTTATTTTAAAGCTCAGGGAAGGATAAGAAGTCATTCCTTGGTGACAATGTTTTTGCATTTACTTGGCAAATATCATTTATATCTCAGGTAAGAGAAGAGAAGCTGCAAGGCAATACCCTTCTTGGTTTTTATTTTATTTTAGTGACAACCTCAATCCGTTATACCTAAGCAAACGGACCTGACCTCAAGAGTTGGTGAAAACTGCTGCACACCTTGAGGAGCAATGCAAAGCAAAGACCCTGGGGGGAAGAAGGGGGAGACTTCCCTTCTAGATTCTTTGCCCCCCACCACTCTGTCATTTTAACTTTCAAAAAATTAAGCAGAAACATTCTTTTTTTTGCCAAGAAATGAAAGAGCAGACAACAAATAGTGATATCTAAAATCCTAAGGAACACTAAATAACCGCCAAACAGAGCCACAGAAGACTAGAACAAATGGAAGAGGCAGGCAATGAGCAGTAACACAAAAAGTGTCAAGTTCCATGCAGAGGTGCTCTGGAGGCTGCTTTAATCCAGAGAACGAAGAAGACAAAGAGGAAAAGAGCATAGAAGGCATCATTCTCAAAAATCTAGAGGAGAAAAGTAAGACAAAGGAACAAGAAGACACATATCTCTTAAGCTTCATGGGAAGCTCAGAAACATGAGAAAGAGTGGGCATTTCACAGAGAAGGTGAGATGGTGCTCACAACACCTGCCTCCCATATGAGAGTGCCTGGATTCAAGTCAGGACTCTGCTTCCCATTCCAGATCCCACCTTCCTGCTAACGTGCACCTTGGGAGGCAGCAAATGACGGCCCAAGTACCTTGGTCCCTGCCACCCATACGGCAGATCCAAATGAGTTCTCGGCTCCTCACCTTGGCCTGGCCCTTCTCTGGCTATTGTGGGCATTTGGAGAGTGAATTTCCAGATGAAAGATTAATTAATTTCTCTTCCTCTCTTCTTTTTAAATAAGTAAAAAAGAAAGTTTAAAGTTTTACACACACACACATACACACATATGAGAAAATGGCTTGAAAGATAAAAGGGTCAGGAACAAAACATATGTCCTTAGATATCCATATAAAATGCACAAAAACTTACAAGATAAATGACTATCAATGAATCTGCCACCTTAAATACAGTGAGGAGCATGACAGTGTAGTCATTATTGAGACCTGGTGGATGAGATGTGATGCTAACATTCTACAATGTCCAGGGAAAATAAGGTGACACGAAAACATTATGCAAGAGGATATACACATGCCTGAAAAGCCACAGACTAGGGACGAGATCTGGTGAAGTGTATTTAAAGTGAATTTAAAAAGAGAAAGAACATCAGATTGATGGCTGTATAATCAGACCACTCACCAGACCAAAGATGTAGATGAAATATTTTTAACAGAAGTGACAAAATTGGCTCAGAAATAAGACAGTAACATCACGACAGATGACAACTATTTGAACATCTTCTGTTCACCGCATTCTGCTGATAAAATTTGTATTACCTTCCAACAAGTTCTATGTTTGAGTATGAAATGCAGAGAAACTGTGATTCTGAACTTTTAATCAATATGGATAAATTGTTTGGCAAAGTAGAAATAATGGAAATCTCAAGAGAAAATGACAATACATAATTGGAATTTGCAATAGAACAGGAAGAGAATACTAGATATACAAAGAAGTGTATCCCAGTCTTTGAAGCAAAGCAGACATGTGAAAGTTCGCAGAAGTGGTCAAAAATCTTTTGCCTTTTAGAAACTCAGAATGACAAACAGATTTATGAAGCATCTGTAGATCTCAAAACCCCTCTGAGTCTGACAACATGAAAGGGGATTATCTTGGTGAAGAAGAGAATAGTAAATTTTGCAATGAATATACAAACAAAACATGGATAGCTGTATGTTCCCCACACTTTTTTAAAGATTTATTATTTATTATTTGAAAGGCAGAAAGAGTGAGAGAGAGAGAGAGAGAGAGAGAGAGAGAGAGAGTCTTCCATCTGTTGGTTCACTCCCCAATTAGCTGCAACAGCCAAAGCTGTGCCAATCTGAAGCCAGGAACCAGCAGCTTCCTCTAGGTCTCCCAATGTGGGTGCAAGGGCCCAAGAACTTGGGCTATCTTCCACTGCTTTCCCAGGCCATAGCAGAGAGCTGGATGGGAAGTGGAGCATCTGGGACCCGAACCAGCACCCATTAGGGATGCTGACACTGCAGGAGGCAGCTTTACCCACAATGCCACAGTGCTGGCCCCTCCTCACATTTTAGAAGGGCTCTTACAAAAGAGAACTCATGAAGCTTGTCCAAAATGATAAAGATGATACAGGGTGGCTTTCAGGTGTGACTTTCTTGTTGCTACTACAAAGTTTGAACATTAAAATCACTACCACTTGAACAGAAGATTGTAAAAATACAGCAGTTCAACTCCATTTTGCCATCAAGTTGAAGGTAAGGGCAGAAATAGCATGGGTAAGGAGGAACTGCATTCCAACAAGAGATACCTAGATTTTATGAATTAATTCTACTGTGTTGACCCACAAAGATGATATTCCAGGATTCTCAAAGAACCTAAAAACAGGATCAGAGAATTACCATAAGATGAAAATCATAGAGACATTGGCAGATGGAGAAAGCAAAAACACTGCTTTCCTAAATGAGGGTTTAGTCAACAACAGTATTCTAGAATGGCTTATTAAATGAATGTTTTGTAAAGCCATACAAAAGAGAAAAAATATTACTAGGCAGCACTACAAGTCTCTCCCCAAATCAAGTCGTGGAGAATGAAATTCATTCATTTGTGATCAGTTTGGCACTAGGTAGCCCAGGAGAAAACAGTGTGTAATTTCACAAGGCATCAGAACAAATCTAACATATAAGAGTTCTACAGACTCAAGACATAGTGGGAAAATATGACTTGGGTTAAATCTCTCTTTCAGTCAATAAATGCAAACTAAGTAGCTACTGGATTCAACAATAAAAAAAATAGACAAAGTACCTGCCTATAGAGATACGGAAAAAACAATTATGTCAAAAATCAGAGTAATATTTGGTGACTTGGAAAAGCCTTAGAAGAAAGTCTCCAGGAGCATACATTTGTACAGCAGTCAGAGCCCCCTGGGATATTCACTTTTCATATTGCAGTGCCTCGGTTTCGAATCTCACAGCTCCACTCCCAATTACAGCTTCCTGCTAATATCCACCCTCAGGGGATGGCCCAAGTGCTTGGGTCCCTGCCACCTACATGAGAGACCCAAGTTGAGTTCCCAAGTCCTGATTTCCATTCACAAGTCCTGACTTCTGCCTGGCCCAACCCAGGCTATTGCGGGCATCTGGGGAGTAAAGCAGCAGTTGTCTATGTCTCTCTCCATCTTTTCTTTCAAATAAGATTTTTGTATAAAGGAAGGAAATCTCCAGTGCTATGGTTTTTAACTTTTGGCAAAGCACTCTTTGATGAGAGCTACAAAGTCCCTCCCTGCATCCTCTCTCCCTCCCTCCCCTCCCCCCACACACTCACACATACATCCCACCATCACCCTCCTGCCCCAGGCTAGACACCAGATTAGAAGAGAAATCCTACTCCATGGTTTGATAACTCTAGTCCTAATCTATTCAGCATCATTATCAAGGCCATAAGTGAAGCTATGTAGGTCAATGTTACAGTTCACGTGCAAAGATCTGGGAGCAACTGGTACTTTAGAACAGATGTATCCCTGTCTCTATTAGAGACGGAAGTCTCAGATTCACGCCTCCAAGCATTTCCCAAACATCTGAAGGAGAAAAATCAGATGCAAGGAGTCCAATCACTCTTTTCAGTGCTCCAAGAATAATACGTCCAGGAGCAAACCAATATCTTATCTTCATAACAACACAGTTATGGAGAGTCAGTTTTTCTTTCTTGTGGTCAAATGAGTTCTTTCTTGCCTGAGATCAAGTTCTGTCTGGTTTTAGTAATAAAATTAGTTATATCTCACATGTCCATTAGTCCTTTCCAATTATATGTATTATTAACTGAAAAACAAATACTTTAATTTTTATTTGTTATTTCAGAGCTCACATTTGTCACTATGGTATTGGATGTTTTTAGTCTAATCCTAGCTCCACTGTATAGCCCTACCATGGCGTTTCCTTCTTCTACTTAGCCCCACTTTTAATTGATGCTTTCTCCTCTATTTTTTGTCTCATAACACTAGAGGTTAAAAATTAAACAATGTTGGCCGGCGCCGTAGCTCAACAGGCTAATCCTCCGCCTTGCGGCGCCGGCACACCGGGTTCTAGTCCCGGTCGGGGCACCGGATTCTGTCCCGGTTGCCCCTCTTCCAGGCCAGCTCTCTGCTGTGGCCCAGGAGTGCAGTGGAGGATGGCCCAGGTGCTTGGGCCCTGCACCCCATGGGGAGACCAGGAAAAGCACCTAGCTCCTGGCTCCTGCCATCGGACGAGCGCGGTGCGCCGGCCGCAGCACGCCGACCGCGGCGGCCATTGGAGGGTGAACCAACGGCAAAGGAAGACCTTTCTCTCTGTCTCTCTCTCTCACTGTCCACTCTGCCTGTAAAAAATAAAAAAATAAAAAAATAAAAAAAAAAAATTAAACAATGTTTATCACATTAGAGAATGACACAAAGCCAGAAAGATGGTTGATACAACAGAGACAGAAACTGATTTTTACTTGTTACAAAATGAAATAGGTCAATATTAACTGAATGAAACTCAACAGGAGCCAAAGTTAATATTGTAAAATAATACCTGGCCTGACAGGTGTTTTTGTGAAGAGGAAATTAAAGGGTCTTGCTAACCACCAGCTCACACACTATCATGTGACAGAGATACTCCAAAATGCCTGAAGAGTTCTTGCTGTTCAACCTCTGAGCCTGTGGTCTCCACCTCCCACCAACAGCCTGTTAATATAAAACCAAAACCCTGTAACATCTTGTTTATAAACATGGGATGAGAAGAAGAATCCATCGACCAACTAGATGAAAAGCTTTGCCTAAATTTAGATAAAAAATAAAAAACTATAAAACTATAGCAGTAAAACTAAAGGGACAAATTGATCACAAAGATGTAGGAATATTACTTAATTATCCCAATAGTTTTTATAATGTGGAAAAAAATGTCTCAATAAATTCAAAAGCATTCTATAGTATCTAAACTTGACCAGGGGCCAGTGCTGTGGTGTAGAGATCTAATCCTCTGCCTGCAGTGCCAACATCCCACATGGGCACCAGTTCTAGTCCTGGCTGCTGGTCTTCTGATCCAGCTCTCTGCTATGGCCTGGGAAAGCAGTAGAGCGATGGCCCAACTGTTTGGGACCCCACACCAAGATGGGAGACCCAGAAAAGGCTACTGGCTTCAGATCAGCCCTGCTTCAGCTGTTGTGGCCTTTGGGGATGAACCAACAGATGGAAGACCTTTCTCTCTGTCTCTCCTGTCTATAACTCTATATCTCAAATAAATAAAATCTTTATATAAAAAAATTTTAAAAGGGGCCAGCGCTGTGGCGCAGCAGGTTAATGCCCTGGCCTGAAACGTTGGCATTCCCATATGGGCACTGGTTCGAAACCAGGCTGCTCCACTTTTGATCCAGCTCTCTGCTATGGCCTGGGAAAACAGAAGGTGGCCCAAGCCCTTGGGGCCCCTGCACCCACGTGGGAGACCTAGAAGAAGCTCCTGGCTTCTGGCTTCAGATCGGTGCAGCACCGGCCATTGCAGACAATTGGGGAGTGAACCATCGGATGGAAGACCTCTCTCTCTCTCTCTCTCTTTCTCTGCCTCTCCTCTCTCTGTTTAACTCTTTCAAATAAATAAATAAATCTTTTAAAAATTAAAAAAAAAAAACTTGACCAAACTGCTGACACCATGCTGGTGTTTTGCTAATAGTTTTTGCTTGACAAAAAATGTCAGTCTTCACTATATATGTGATTGAATAGCATTCAGGCAATATTCTAAATATCCACATTTTACTTGTCATCTTTTTCTAAAAAGAAATTGTATTAGGACTGTGGCAAATATGGAGAAATAATTAAAATGAATACATCTACCCAAAGGAATTAAAATACTTTTAACACATTCATTCAAAGCACCAGTCTTATCTACAACGGAGGAAAAGAATTACACCATTATCACATACCCCAAGGAAAACAGGAAGGCATGATATAATTATAGAATTAAACTAGGAACATTTGTCAGTGAAGAGTTACAGAGAAACCAGAGGAGAAAGAAAGTTTGCATGGAGTTTTACAGCCACAGGAGCACTGCCTATTAGTGTTGCCAAATAAAACTTTAAAAGGTTATTCTTTCAGGCAGTTTCCTTCAATTTGTGGCTTTAATCATCCTTGCAGCTTTTTATAATGCAAGAACACAATATTTAACACATAAACTGCAAAGCAGGATTGGGCTAAACTAGCACTTCCGGCACACAGTCAATGTCTGCTAAATCTAACAAAGACTGTGACTTAACACTCGGCACGCGCATGACTCGATAATCCCTAAATTTAAAATCATGTAGCATGTGCTGTAAAATAAGAATTTTCTTTATCTACTTCATCTCTTAAATGGTCTCCATCTGTTTTCATTTTGAAGCAGTAAGCAAAATACAGTCCTTTTTGTTTCATTAAGAAAACTAAGCCGTTGGGACATCCTTTGGGACACCTGCATCCCATACTGGAATGCCCAGGCTTGAGTCCCAGCTCCACTACCAATTCCAGCTTCCTGCTAATGCACACTCTGGGGGGCAATGGGTGATGGCTCCAGTGGCTGTGTCCCCGCCACCCATGTGAGAAACATGGACAGAATTCCCAGCTGCTGGCTTCAGCCTTGGCCCATCCCTGGTTGCTGTGAGCATTTGGGGATTGAACCAGATGGAAGATATCAGTGTCTGTCTGTCTGTCTCTCTCTCAACCTTTCAAATTAAATTAATTAAAATGCCACATTTACTTGATTTATTGTAAAGTAGACACAAATGCAAAAATAAACAAACTTCAAAATAAAATTTCTTCTTTCTACTGTGAGACAATTTCCAAATCTTGAACTATTTTTAAGATTTAGTTTTTAATTTATTTAAAAGGCAGAGTGAGAGTGAGAGAGAGAGAGAGAGAGACCGACCTTCCATCCACTGGTTCACTACCTAAATAGACACAAAGACTAGAGCTGTGTAAGGCAGAAGCCAGGATCCGGGAGCTTCCTGGGTCTCCCACGTGGATGCAAGGGCCTTAGCACTTGGGGCATCTTCCACTGCTTTCCCAGGCACATTAGCAGGGAACTGGATTGGAAATGGAGCAGCTGGGTCTCAATTTGGTGCCCATATATATGGATGTCAGTGTCGCAGGCAGCTTAACTCACTGAACAACGTGGCCCCAAACCTTGATCCTTAAATCCTAGAAAAAGTTAAATATATTCATCACATTCTTTCTTGTGATTTTAGCATAAAGATCAAATGCCCCTTCCCTTAGCATCACAGGATTCCAGTTTTTTCCAACAAACTGAATTTCAGCCTCAGGTCATCACCAGAAAAGCAAGGCCAGTGCTAACTAAACATCTTCTTGTCTTATACAGTGTATCCCTGAAACTCAATGCTATTTGAAAACTTAAGAGTGACAATTAGGGGCCTGCGCTGTGGAGTAGCAGGTAAAGCTGCTCCCTGCAGTGCCGACATCCCATACGGGTACCAGTTCGAGTCCCAGCTGCTCTGCTTCCTATCCAGCTCTCCACCGTGGCCTGGGAAACAGTGGAAGATGGCCCAAGTCCTTAGGCCCCTGCACCCACATGAGAGACCAAGCAGAAGCTCCTGGCTCCTGGCTTCAGATTGGTTCAGCTCCAGCAGTTGCAGCCATTTGGAGAGTGAAAGACCTCTCTCTCTCTCTCTGACTCTGCCTTTCTGTAACTCTGCCTTTCAAATAAATAAATAAATCTTTATAAAAAAAAATGAATAACAATTAAAAAATATATGCTGAAATTTTAGGCAGATTTTCCCCCATTAAGGAATATTGGGAATGGTTAATAGAGAACAATAATTAACGTGTGCCATACTTTTTAAGACAGAGATTTTTATCCATAGATTCTAATTTCACTGAATTTCCCTACAATTAAAAAATAAACAGACAACAAAATATGACATAAAACAAGACTGGCTTTGGAGTCAGAACTGCAGATTCTGGTTTCTTCTGTAACATCATTAAAGACTTGAAGACATATCCCTAAACTGTGAACTGTACCTGAAGCCCAATACTCTTTCCAGCCCTGATGTGTTATAAGTCTATGCTAGTGTCTGCATGTTCAATACAACAAATCCATACATACATATTTTATTGAAAAGTATCTTTCTAATTATTCTGGGTTATGGAACATTCTAGATCAATTCCCTCTTATTGGCATACTCTGTTAAATGCAACTCATTATTTTAATTCCATGCCACTTAGCATAAACCTCTCTGTACTTGGGTACTGCCTACACCAAATCTTTCCTGATTTAGCAGGCTGTTACGTTTACAAAGCCAGTTTATTTGCTACCAGTTTATAATCCTTTGTATATTTAGTTAACTACCATATGGCTCATTCTACTTTGGCTGAGTAATAAAAGCCTACTGAATGAAATACACTACCTATTCCAGCCACCTTTAAAAGGCAAACCTTGAGATAAAAGGATCTCAAAGAAGTTAGAGGAAGCTGGTCACAGTGTGAAAGAAGAGAATTAAATAACAGCTGGTGGCAGATTATCAAGTCTCTCCATGCAGGACCTGGCATGGCCTCAAACATGAGTACAGAGCTGTCAGAAAGAACCACTGAGCATAAGGTATTTTTGCTTTCTCAGACCAAGGCAAGATAATAATGTCAATCAGGTATAATGGATGGAATACTTCTAAGCCTGCAAAATTGTGGTGCTTATTCTTCTGTCTCTTAAAACTGCTATTTCCGTGACTCAGCCATCATCTAATGAGTATCTACTATGTGCCAGGCATGATGCCACACTCTGAGAATACCACGATGAGTAAGACAAGGTCCCACAAGGTGCTTAGTTTCATGGAAGACAGAGAAACAGCCAATCGCTATATAACACGGTAAGAAATGCTATTCTAGGTGCCAGTGCTGTGGTGCAGTGGGTTAAAGGCACCACCTGCAATGCTGGCATGCATAGAGCACCAGTTCAAGTCCTGGCTGCTCTGCTTCCAATCCAGCTACCTG
The DNA here is from genome assembly GCA_949820135.1 of Sylvilagus floridanus. Lineage (NCBI taxonomy): Eukaryota > Metazoa > Chordata > Mammalia > Lagomorpha > Leporidae > Sylvilagus > Sylvilagus floridanus. Next base: position 68,534,345 of record OX463246.1, on the reverse strand, counting down.
CTAATGCAGCTGGGAAAGCATTGGAAGATGATCCAAGTACTTAGGTCCCTGCCACCCATGTGGGAGACCTGGATGGAGTTTCTGGCTCCTGGCTTCAGTGTGCCCCTGCCCTGGCTATTACAGCCAGCTCAGAGTGAACCAGTGAACTGATATCTCTCTCCCTCTCTCCCTCTCTCCCTCTCTCCCCCTCTCTCCCTCTCTCCCTCTCTCCCTCTCTCCCTCTCTCCCTCTCTCCCTCTCTCCCTCTCTCCCTCTCTCCCTCTCTCTCCCTCTCTCTCTCTCTCTCCCTTTCTCTCCTTCTGGCTTTCAAATAAATCTATCTATCTATCTATCTATCTATCTATCTATCTATCTATCTATCTATCTAACTATCTTTTTTAAAAAGTAAATACAACTACGGAGGGAAAGCTCTCCTGGCAGAAGATATGGCTCCGCAGACAGGAAGGGACATGCAGGCAGCAGGCAGAGCAAGGACATGGCTATGGAGTGAGGGAAGGGTGGGACCTCTGCAGGGAATGTGGGGAAATGTCACCTGCAAAACGATTTAGGGCACACAGGAACGGGAGTGCCAGAAATCCAAGATTTGCATTACATAGAATGAAGAACCTAATTTTGGAAAAGCTATCATAAATGGCAACAGCTAACCTGAACACTAAACATATGCAATTTCCTTTCTACTTAAAAAAAAAAACTCCGAAGAGAGTTCACCTTAGCCAGTGCTGCAAGGGCAGTTTCTTTTGATCACTCTCCAGAAATTGTTAACACCTTGGCAATAACCTTCTCTCGTTTTTATTAATATTTGGTTGTGCACCTGGATGTTCTAGGGCCTACCCAAAGGCCACTGGGATATTTGAATATATTCTATTTATATAAAAATATATATATATTATATATATATATATATAAACCTTTTATTTAAAGAATATAAATTTCCAAAGTACAGCTTATGTGGCTCCCCCCCCACAACTTCCCTCCCACCTGCTACCCTCCCCTTTCCCGCTCCCTCTCCCCTTCCATTCACATCAAGATTCATTTTCAATTCTCTTTATACACAGAAGATCAGTTTAGTACATATTACGTAAAGATTTCAACAGTTTGCCCTCACATAGAGACACAAAGTGAAAATACTGTTGGAGTACTAGTTATAGTATTAATTCACAATGTACAGCACATTAAGAACAGAGATCCTACATGATTTTTTTTAAAGAATTGATTAATTATCTATGCAATTTCCAATTTAACACCAAGATTTTTTAATCATTTGCAATTATCTTTATATAAAGATCGATTCAGTATATAATATGTAAAGATTTCATCAGTTTGCACCCACACAGAAACACAAGTGTAAAAATACTGTTTCAGTACTAGTAATAGCATTATTTCACATTGGATAACACATTAAGGACAGATCCCTCATGAGACGTAAATACACAGTGACTCCTGAAGTTGATTTAACAATTTGACACTCTTGTTTATGGCGTCAGTAATCTCCCTAGGCTCTAGTCATGAGTTGCCGAGGCTATGGAAGCCTAACTGAAAAGTGATCCCTGTGAAATATAAGAGTGGGAATAAGAGAGGGAGGAGATGTACAATTTGGGACATGCTCAGTCGGACCTGCCCCAAATGATGGAGTTAGAATTGTGCCAGGGGATTCCAATACAATCCCATCAAGGTGGCATGTACCAAGGCCATCTCACTAGTCCAAGTGATCAATTTCAGTTCACAATTGATCACACTGATAGGTCTAAGAGTCAAAGGGATCACACAAACAAGACTAGTGTCTGCTAATACTGATAGAACCAAAAAGGGAGAGAATGATCCAACACGGGAAGCGGGATACACAGCAGACTCAGAATGGCAGATGTCCTAAATAGCGCTCTGGCCTCAGAATCAGCCCTTAAGGCATTCGGATCTGGCTCAAGAGCCCATGAGAATATTTTAGGCATGGAAAGCTAAGACACTCTGAAAAACAAAAAAAAGAAGACCTAAAAGAGAATATATTCTAATTTTAGAATGCTGACATATGCATGTGCTCATACTACCATAAGGACACATGCAGAAATGTGTTTATAAGACATATAACCTGTAATGCAAAAAAAAAAATCAAATAGTAACGTTTAGTCTCTTTCCTCTCACACACATTTTTAACTCAAATCACACATGTAAGTCATGACTGTAAAAGGCCTTTTATACAGTGGCACAGTGGGTTGAATTGATGCTTGGGATACCATCATCCCATATTGGAATGCTGGTTTGAGTCCCAGATGCTCCACTTCTGACCCAGCTTCCTGCTAATGTGACTGAGAAAGCAGTAGACTATGACCCAAGTACTTGGGCCCTTGCCACCCATGTAAAGAGCCCTGGATGGAGTCTCTGGCTCCTAACTTTAGTCAAGTCCAGCCCTGGCTGTTGCAGGTATGTGGGGAGTGAGCCAGCAATGAAAAAAATCTCTGTTTCTCTCTTTCTTTCACTCTGCCTTTTGATTACATAAATAAATCTTTAACAATAACATTTTCCATTAGCTATATTCTTAAACCAGAAAGGTGCAGAGAGTAACTCCAAAAAAAATAAAAGATAATTTTTAAAAAGAAACAGTCTTGCATAAGCCCTAATTATCACTTCAGTATTTGTAGACCGGATCTAATTTGAGGTGGAAAAATAACATTTTTGACAAGGTCTCTGGAAGGAGTGAGGGAAGCCACTATTATTTTTAATCAGCATGATTTTAAAATCACAAGCTAAATTTTTTAACACAAACATGGAATAAATTGATAAGTAGGTCAAATGTTGTTAAACTAAAGGAGAAAGCAAAAGTCGGAAACGGAATCTTTGTCCTTTTTTGCAGTGAGATGATTTTGTGAAAGTGCATTCTCTGGATTTATGTCAGTCCCACTGCATGTTCTTTAATAACCTAGCAGGAGAGAGTATCATAGGAAAAGATTCCAGAACCATTTCACCAGGTGATGAATGCCCTCTGGTCCTTTCTTGCCTTCTCTTTTTGAACAGAATCTATGTCCTCATTTGCAACAAGACCATCTTGTGAGAAATCATGACTACAAATTTTAGAAGCTGTCTGAAAACAGTGATTCAACAAGCACTTGACTCGCACCTTATTTTGGGAATAGGCTGTGTGAGAGAGCTGCTAGGCACAGTCACTACCAGAGAGAGCCGGGTCCATTTTCACCTCCTTAGCTGGACTGCTACTGTGGGGTCATGATGCTCTTCCCTTCCCAGTCCACTAGCTGTGGCCAACCAGGTTCTTGCCTTGGGTTAAACAGCCAGGTGAATTCTCCAGGAAACCTGGTTCCAGAAACACACATATCCACCACAATTCTGCGCTTTCTCTTTTTCCCTCCTATACAGCTTCTCGCCTAAGGTGAGGAGTCAAGCACACTTAGGAATAAAACACCAGATATTCCCATTATAGGAATTTCAACACAGTCGTCCCTTAGCAGCTGTGAAGGATTAATGCTAGGACAACCTTCCAATGGATACCAAAATCCACAGATGTACAAGTCCCCAGTATAAAATGGGGAGTATCACCATACAGCCTACACATCCTCCCAAACACTTTGAATAACCTCTAGGCTACTTACAATACCTAATACAATGTAAACGGAACAAAAATAGCTATTAGACTGTATAGATTAGAGAATAAAGAGAAGAAAAAATGTGCAAGTTCATTACAGACACAATTGCTTTTTCCTAAATATTTTCAATGTGCAGTTCCCTGAATGCATGGATGTGGAACGCACAGACATGGAGGGCTAATCATACTTACAGCAACACATACAAATCACAAAAGAAACACAAGCAGCCAACACATTTATGAAAAATATTCAAGTTCCCTTGTTACCAGAGATAATACAAATTAAAATCATAAGATAGCATTTTTCGACTAACAAATTATGAAATGTACTTAAAGTACAATATCCATTTTGTCAGGAATCATTTTAGGGATTGGTGTTGCAGCACAGTGGGTTAAGCCACTCATCCCAAATGAGTGTCAATTCAAGTCCAAGCTGCTGGACTTCCAATTCAGCTCCCTGCTAATGTGCATGGGAAAGAAATGAAAGACGGTGCAAGTACTTGGGCCCCTGCCACTCATGTGAGAGACCTGGATGGGATACCAGACTCCTGGCTTCAGCCTGGCGCAGCCCTGGGTGTTGAGGCCATTTCGGGAGGGAACCAGCAGATGGACGATATCTTCCCCACACCGCCACAACTCTGCCTTTCAAATAAGTTTAAAATTAATTTTAAAAGTCATTCTAAATGGTACTTTTATGTGTCACTACAGTGTTATCATCAGAATTACCTTCCAAGACAATGCGTTAAAAATGTTTATCAAGACTTTCTAAAATGCTGAAGCCTACACTCAAAAAACAATCTACTTATAAGAATGTGGTCAAAGAAAATAATGAGAAATGAACTAAAACAAAGATATTCACTAAAGCATTAACGATGAAAGGTAGAAAACAAAACACAAGTCAACAATGAAAAGTTCCTTATATAATTGTTAGTATGACTATTAAAATATTATTTTTCAGGGAATATTTAGTGACCTCAAAAAACTAGCAGAATGCTTTATGCAATGAAAAACATATAGACAATATGGTCCTAATTTTTTGAAATTGTTTACTAGTACAAAGAGAACAGATTTCATGTAGAATACAGATAAAATTCTTACAATGATACTTCCCTCCCTCCCTCTTTCTTTAAAAAAAGCAGCATACTTGTGCAAGCAGGAATTAGCAAAATCAAGACAAAAAACTCTAATTCCATTTTTTCCATTAGGTTCCTTGGTCCAAATATCTCCCCATACCATTCTGGCCCATCCTGACCCAAGTATCCTAAGACCTATGAGCCTAATGGGATGATGTAAAATGCCTGGATTCCTATCCTCCTTTAGCAATCCACCATGTTAAAATATGTACCACAATCAGGCCCAGAAAGAGGAGTCTCATGTGATGAGTGCCACAAACACAAACCCGTAACAGCCACGAGGTATCCCACAGCGATTACTCTTGTGATCATTAAACTGAGCGCTCACTTCTCTATGTACAACTTCCAGCACTCAGGTTAGTCCCATCTGTTCCACTACATTGTAAGATGTCTAGGACAATCACTCTGTCCTTTGTTTTAATAAATAGAGAATTAAAGAATTGGAAAGGCAACAAAGAGCAAGGTGACAGATCCAGCAGTTCCAAGGGGAACAAAGGGACACGACTGGAATTGATGCTTGGAAAGAGCCCTCACAGAGCTGGGCCCCAGACCCCTGTGGGCGGGGCCACTGGGCAGCCCTTGAGGATACTTCTGCAGCACACGATGAGTCTAGTTCTGTGGGAGAAGGAGACTGGGAAAAGGAATCGACTGGCACAGCCTAAACATTAAGGACTGCTGTACTTCATGGAGAAGAGACACCTTTATCATGATGGAACATCCCTCTTTATTTCCTGATCAACACTTTTGCTCTGAAATAATACAGCTCCTCCTTACTTTTTTTTTTTTTATTAGTGCTAGCATGCTATACTTTCCTCCTTTATCCATCTGTGTCTTTATGCTAGAAAGTGGGTTTGTCATAGACAACATATAACTGGGTCTTCATTTTTACCCACTTTTCAGAGTCTGTCATTTCATTGGCATATTTAAACCACTAACAATAAAATCATTATTGATACAGGTGGATTAATTGCTACCCTATTTGTTACTAGTTTTTCTTCGTTGCCCTTGTTTTTTAAAATTTTTCCTTCCACTCTTTTATGTTTTCTCTTTTTTTTCTTTTAGTTTATTAATACATTAGACTCTCGGGCACAGAAATGCACAATAATTACTACAACACAATTCTCCTCAATGTGATACTAGGACAAAGAGAACACATTCAGTGTAGTTCATAGATATCATTATAATACAAAGATACTTGCCTTCCTCCTTTTCCCCTCCCTTCCCTCCTTCTCTTCCTTTATTTTTGAGACACATACTTTAATTTACATTATAGTCAAAGGCTTAATGCTCCACTAAATAAAGTGTTCAACAAGTAAAAATACACTAGCTCAGCAGGCATATAGGCAAGCACTATAAACAATAATCAGAGGAAATAATGACCACTTCACGCACCTATGGCAAATTTTAAAATACCCACAGGTCGTTAAAACTATAGTAATGTATCATTCTTAACCATTGGTTTTACAAAGACGTAAAACAAAGTAAGACAAAACTGTATTTGCAGCAGTGCTGATACACACAGGCATTTTTTTAAGTTTAGCTTTTTTAAGTTTAGCTTGCACAAAGAAGGAAGGACATGTGGTATTTGTTTCTGTGAAAGCTTATTTCACTCAGCATGGTGTCCTCCACAGTTGCGTGCATTTTGATACTAATGGTAGTATGTTATTCTTTTAATGGCTGAATTACATTCTAATTGTGTGTGTGTGTACATATGTACATACACATACATTATACATACATAACACATCTTCTTTATCCATTCATCTCATGATGGACCCTTTGGGTGATTCCATATTTTGGCCATTGTGAACAGTGCTGCTACAAACACAGTGGCGCAGGTATCTTTATGATACACTGTGTTATATCTTTGGCTATGTACCCAGAAGCAGGATTGCTGGATCACATGGCAAGACTATTTCTAGATTTCGAAGCCATTTCCACACTGCTCTCCATAGTGGCTGCACTAACGTTCCTTCCCACCAACAGTGTATCAATGTCCCCTGTGTCCACACCCTCACCAGGATCTGTCAATCTCTCTCTTTTGGATAATAGCCACTCCGACAGAGCAGAGGTAATATCTCTCTGCAGTTTCCATTTCCATTTCCCTGTTACCTAGTTGTAGTTAGCATTTCTTCACATATTTGTTGGCCATTTGTATTTCTTCTTTTGAGAACTGTCTTTTCAGGACTTTTGCCTATTTCTTAACTGCATTTGTTGTTTGCTATTGAGTTTTTTAAGTTGTTGCTATATTCTGCATATTAATAATACCTTTGTCAGACATCTTACAAATATTTTTTTCCCATTCTGATGGATGTCTCATCAAACCCTATTGCTGGGCAGAACTTCTGAGTTTGATATAATCCCATTTGTCTAGTTTTACTTTTGTTGGCTTTGCTTTGGGAGTCTTATCCAAGAAATTATCCCCTACACCAATATCTTGAAGTGTTTCCCCTACATTTTCTTCTACCAGCTCCATGGCTTCAGGTCTTATATTGAGGTTTTTATCCACCTTGAATTGGTTTTTTATACGGTGAGACATAGGGACCTACCTTCATTCTTCTACATACATGCAGTTTTGCCAGCACCACTTATTGAGGACATTACCCTTTCTCCAATGTACAGTCTGGACCCATCTGTCAAAAATCAGTTGGCTGTATGCATATGGACTAATTTCTAGGCTCTCTCTATTCTGATCCACTGATTTATGTGTCAGTTTTTATAATAGCGCCATATTGCTTTAATTACTATAGTTTTATAATGTTTTTAATCTTTTTATATAATTCTATTTTCCCCTACCTTCACATATCAAATATACGTATCTTTTTTTTTTAAACTGGTTGCACCTGATCTTGCAGTCCTACATTTACAACTAATCCTAGTCCTCTTTGAAATAACAATAGGAGCAGAGCAATGCATGGGTTGCACATGCACCTAGTAACAGAGCATTCCCACCTCTCCTCTCCATCCCTTAAGACACTGCTATCGCTCATTTCAGCCGACAGCAGGCTTCATTAAGAAGAAGAAAATGCTCTGGGTACAAGTCAAACTGGCTGCTTTTAGGACAGGCATTGTCATGCAGTGGATCAAACCTCCACTTGGGATACCTGCATCCCATATTAGAATGCCTGGTTTGAGGCCTGGCTACTCCAAGCTTCTGATTCAGCTTCCCATTACTGGGCCTGGGAGGCAGTAGATGATGGCCAAAGTACATGGGCTCCTGCAACCCATGTGGAAGATCTGGATGGAGTTCTTGATTCCTGGCTCTGGCCTGGTTCCAGTCCAAGCTGTTACAGGCAATTGAGGAGTGAGCTAGTACATGGAAGAAATCACTCTCTCACTCTGCTTTGCAAATAAATAAGCCTGTTTTTTTTAAATGACTGCTTTTTTTTTTTTTGGCGAGGCGGAGGTAGGCATTTGGCACTGATGTTGAAAAGTCCATATCCCATATCCAAGTACCTGGGTTTAAGTCCTGGCTCCACTCCTAACTGCAATTTTCCACTAATGTGCAGGGAGGTAGTGGCCATGGCTCAAGTAGTTGGACTCTGGTCACCCATGTGGGAGACTCAGATTGAGTTCAAGGCTCCGGACTTCAGTCTGGCCCAGCTCTTACCTGGACATGCATTTCGGGAGTGAACTAGTATATGGGAGCACGCGTGCATGTGTATGTGTGTGTGTGTGTGTGTGTGTGTGTGTGTGTGTCCTTAATGAATAAATACAGGTAACAAAATTTCAAAATGGCTTGTCTCCCCATCTCCCTGACAGAGTGTCAGATTTTTCACTGTGAACACCTAGTAAGGATCCTACAGGTAAAACTCACAAAAGTATGGGCCCCCTCCTAAAATAAGGCAGCTGTTTCTGACTCTCCAACTTGTCCATGAAGCCGCCAACAATTCAGCTGTGGTTTAGGTTTTCCTATCCAGTTCCGATTCCCAGGGAGAACGCTCCAACAAGTTGCGATTCCCATAAGTCTGCCTGTGTCTCCAATCTTGGGGACAATGGTTTGCCATATGATCTCAACTCCCTGAGGAATCCAAGAACAGAAGTTGGTTTTCATTTCATTAAGCTTTTGCCTTATGGTGAGGCCAGGAGTACTGATATCCAAGCTCCTTACACACGCCATCATTATCAGAAGTTCTTATATAGAGTCCCAAAGTTTGTATCTTGGATTCCAACTACTATATAATATTATCTAGCTCATTGTCTTTTTTCTTTAATTTTTTTAAGATTTATTTATTTGAAAGGCAGAATTACAGAGAGGCATAAGCGGGGGGGGGGGGGGGTGGTGGAGAAAGAGGTCTTCCATCGATGGTTCACTCCCCAAATGGCCACAATGGCCAAAGCTGCGCCAATCTGGAGCCAGGAGCTTCCTCCAGGTCTCCCACGTGGGTGCAGGGGCCCATGCACTTGGGCCATCCTCCACTGCTCTCCCATGCCACAGCAGAGAGCTGGATCAGAAGTGGAGCAGCCAGGACTCAAACTGGCGCTCATACGGAATGCCGGCACTGCAGGTGACGGCCACACCCACTATACCACTGCACTGGCCCCTAGCTCATTTTCTATTAGGGAGAAAAAAAATTCCAGCATTCCAAGTGTGAATGTTCTTGTTTTATGGTTTTTAAGAGATTATTCCCCTGAGGATAGTGTTTTTTCTACTACTTGTTGAATTCTTTATTTAGTTGAGGATTAAGCTTCTGATTATAAAGTATGTCAATGCAAAATTAAAAGAAAAATAAGACAGAAAGGAGGAGAGAGAGTGGGAGCGAGGGAAGAAGGGAGGGTAGAATAAGAAGTATCATTATGTCCTCAGAACTGTATACATGCAATACATAACATCTGTTCCCTTTATATAAAGAAAAGAAAAAAGATTATCTTTTATAAGTGTTAAAAAGTTAACAATACTGAATGATTTTTCATTTTCTGTTTGTGGATATATTAACATTGTCCTGGACTACATTAACTGAAAATTTCAATTAACTAAAGGTCTTTGACCCTGCCAGTATGGAGGGAACAAATATTACAAAATGTTAACCCGGCAAAATATTAAGTAAAACATACTTTAATAAACACCAGGCAATCTTTGTTAGTAAGCATTGGAGACAAACAAAAATGTATTTAGATCTTAACTCTAGCCCTCCCCAGCTTCCTTATCTTAAAGTCTTTCCTTATTCTCATGGCGCTTTACAAAAACCTACCTCACTGGTAGGCTGTTATAACTGATGACGCAAAGTGCTTTGTGTGTAAAGGCATGATATAAAATACTTTTTTTTTCTTCTACAGTTGTTGTTGTTTTTATTATTAGGTTATAACTCCTTCTCTTGCTATTACCACTGTTGAAAATAATCCACGATAAAAGTCTACTACATTCTTCAGGCACACTTTAGCTGTAATGGTCTGCTTGAACCATCCTCTAACCTGGGAAAGAATACCATAAAGTTTTCCTTTCAATTTTTCTGTCTGCTTATAAAACTTAGTCTTCATCAATGCAATATAAAATGCCACTTTATACATTAAAAATATGAACTAACAAAGAAGAAAAATAAATGAAAACTTTTTGGATACAAACATGTTTGAATGCCAAAAGTACTGAAAACAACCCTATAAATAAAACATCGGCTAAAATGCTTCTTTTTATAGCAGCAACTGAGTTATAAAACTGCCTTTAAAATTCTATTTAATAACTTTCCCACTTCTAAAGGTCTAATTCCACTTCTAAGAAGCCAATTCTCAAAATGAATAAGCCTTTAAATTCCTCCAACTGAGAGACATTTAGATTATACCAAAACTTTCAAACTCTTAACCACCTTAATCCCGAGGCTTTTTATAGTCAACCTATATTCATCTATGTTTGGTAATGATGAATTTTTCTTCCCTGAGTTTTGTCTGTGCCAGCACAGCTTTTCTAAAATTTAAAATGAAATTCTGCACTGAAAAGAACTTTTTCACAATATAAGGCAAAATGTGTATGCTTTTCCCAATAACTAAGGAAACTAAAATAGATTCTAAAGGAATGACCAGATCCCTTTCACAGAAAGAAGAGACATGGAGGAGTTCACATTCCTGTCCCACTTCCCCCTCATCCTATTTGGATTTAAAATTCTCATCAAAGTACCTGACAGAAACACTGTACATTATTGTTGAAGTTCAAAGACAGAATTGGAGAGAAGGTGGCCTACATTCTGGGCCATGAGTAACCTTGATTTCTTTACAGAATGAACCACAGTGCAGAAAACCATTATATTCTAATCTTCAAGTTATTCTTGGTTTCTAGTCTTTCGTTACCTCTCACAGATTAACCAAGTCTTTCAAACCAGCTCATCCAAAACAAAAGATACTTTTTCATGACTCGATGAAAATTCAAGGAGGCAAAGCTCTCCCAAGGTAGGATTAGAAACACACTTTCTTACATGTGAGAAAGCAGGTGTGTTCCTCCTTAAGAAATACAGAAAGTATGTATTTTTGGACCTGTGGTCCCACTCATGTGGGCAGGGAGTGGTGAGCCCCATGGCTGAACGTAAATCAATGAGTATCTGAGGTGCTCTTTATTCCTTTGCTTCTTTGCCCCCAAAAGAGTCACAGATGTTGCTTTCACTCAAAAGAAGTCATGACGGATATTCCGCAAGAGCAAATTTTATCAAACTTTAATTTCTTCCCAAATATCTGAATATCCCAAAATATTGGAATATTTTGACCCAAAGTATGAAAAGATAAACATAGATTACTGACTTAATGCTCCATTTAAAGTGTGAAGGCACAGCGAGGTCATCAATGTTTGATAGACGCAATACAAGCGGATAAAATGACAATTTACAAGAGCTGTCTTTTCTTTAGGAAAGTGTACCCAACACTCACCCTCAGAAGTCGTTATAGGGGCCAGCGTCACGGCTTAGCAGGAAAAGCTGCTGCCTGCCACACCAGCGTCCCATAGGGGCGCCAGTTCACGTCCCGGCTGCTTCACTTTCAGTCCAGCTCCCTGCTAGAATGTGGGGAAAAGCAGTGGAAGATGGCCCAAGTGTTTGGGTCTCCACCATTCCCATGGGTGACCTGGAAGGGTCTCCTGGTTCCTGGCTTTGGCTTGGCAAAGCTCCGGCCATTGCGGCCAGTAGGAAGGTGAATCAGTGGATGTAAGATCTTTCTCTTTCTGTCTCTCTGTAAATTCTGCTTTTCAAATAAATAAAATAGGTCTTTAACAAAATCATTTGTTCGAATAAAGGCAACGACAGATTTAAGTTAATTTTAATGGACTTCAAATATTTGCTAATTTACTGAAGATTACAGCACACAATATTTTTAAAACACTATGTCGGTAAGATTTTTACAACCCTCTAAGATTTTAGAAATCAGGGGTGCTACCAAATTGTCATTACCTTAGATCTCAAGAGCCTTGGAAGACAAGGAACGGACACAATGTGCCTTGCCAGCTGCTATTCATAGCACAGTCACCATCAATGGGCCATAGAGAGACCACGGTGAGAAAGTAGCATTTCAAAGCTTTAGAAGCACACTTAAGTGCCCTGTTCCCACTGATTCTCTTCAGGTCAATTACCATTCTTTTATGTCAGTGCTACTAAAGTAACCCTGAGGGGCCAGTGCTGTGGCGTTGCAGGTAAAGCCACCACCTGAAGCGCCGGCATCCCATATGGGCACCGGTTCCAGACCTGGCAGCTCTTCCTCTGATCCAGCTCTCTGCTATGGCCTGCGAAAGCAGTAGAAGATGCCCAAGTGCTTGGGCCCCTGCACCTGCGTGGACTCCTGGCTTTGGACTGGCCCAGTTTCACAGTTGTGGCCAATTGGGGAGTGAACCAACAGATGGAAGACCTCTCTCTCTCTTTCTCTCTCTCTCTGCCTCTCCTTCTCTCTGTGTAACTCTTTCAAAAAAATAAATAAATCTTAAAAAAAAGAAGTAACACTGAGTGACAATAATATATTTAGACTACAGAAACAGAAATTTCATTATAAATCAAGGGCCAGATAACATTTTAGATTTGCAGACTATACACTGTTTCTGTCACATATTTTCCCTGTTTCTTATAAACAATCCTTTAAAAACACGAAAAGATTCATAGCTCTCAGGTAGTACAAAAAACAGGCCCTGGCCTTGCTGTAAATAATAACCATTGAAAACTTATATAAAAATATGTTATATACAACATGATGAAGCTTTTCACTTAAAACAAAATGCACTATTTCAACAGGCTTCCTTCTCTTGATTTCCTGAATTAGGTACTAAAATTAAGAAATGTGCTATATCACAGAAGGAAAGAAATATGCCCTATTTTTCTTGAGGTAAAGAATCTGCCCAGATATTTTTTTCCTTCTCTCTAGGTAGTCAAAAATAATAAAAGATGCTCAATAAGAACTAATGAGGCACCACTTACAATGTACATCCTTTAAATGACTTTTAAAAGGCTAGGTATAGGCAGGTTGATAAAACAGATTTGTGAAGCCTCAAAAACTATAAATAGATACAAGACAAAAAGCCAAAAATAATAAAAATAAAATTCACCAATCCATCAAAAAAGAGAGTATATTATTAAAGTGGCTTTTCCTTTAGTATTTCCACACTAACAATAAGAAACAGCACCGAAATTTTGCGAGGATAATGGCATACAAATGACTTGCTGTAACTGGTAATTCTACCCCACAATGCAGTGAAGTCCATTGTACCTGAGATAATGGAACTCCCTCACTTAGTTGCTGCTTTGTTACCAAGCAACAAGAAATAAAATGTCAAGATTAGCACTTTGTTTAATATATTTCTGTTATCAATAACTGTATTCTACTCTGTCATTCTTCTGGATGTAAATGGTCATTAGGCTAAGAATTATATTTAGTCTACAAGAGTATGCAAAAAAAGGGCTGTCCGTTAACACTGGACATTCAGCAAGTCCATATTTTTAGTTACTATTTTCTTGGTAGAAACAGCAAATATTAACAGAATAGTAATTTAATTTCAAAGAAAGTTATTTTACCAAATTATTCAACTATAAAATGTCTTCATTAAATACATCTTCATTAGCATCCAATATTTTCAATGCATTTTATGAAAATTCAAGGAAGTGAATGGTCCTTAAGTACTTGAATATTTTGAACTAAGTAGAATCAATCTTTTCATTTAGTGTAAAACACAGGACATGATCACCTTCTCTGTCAAAACATCTAAACCTAGCTGAATTTGTAGCACAGAATTTATAGATGTCTCCTTCAGAGTAGTTGAGTAATCAATGGGGAGGGGGCAAAAGCATGAATAAAACTTTATAAATAAAAAACTGAAAAGAAATTAAAAATTGAAGCCACTATATAACCCAATGGGTCTAAGCATCAGCCTGCATAAATGATATCCATTGCTCGCCACGTCCATCCCTAAGCACTTAGAAAGGCAGCTGTGTTCACCTTTAGGACAGGGTGTGGCTGACAGAAGGATGTATACCTCCTTTTATATTGCATCAGATCGATGGGGTTATGGATGGGACAAGTGGCCACAGGGTGTTGGTCACTGGCTCTTCCATCACCCTCCACAATAAACATTAGCAACAAAAATTCATAATATCATCTGTACTGCACTCTTCACCACTCCTCACCCCCAAAGCAGAAGCAGCACCCTATGCCCCTGATCTCTTCCTGTAGTTAGTCTGCTAAGGCACTAGGTGCCACAGAATATGGAAGCCACGGTTCCCAAAGTTTGGCTCTCAGAAATAGAACATCTTAGGATATCATTTTGGAACATAATTTCTCCATGGCTGTACCTTAAGACCCAGAATATTCCTTTAAAGATGGAACATATAAACCCAGTAGTCCAGATAGTGATTCATTCCAGCAGGGAAGCAGATGGCAGAAATGAGCTTGCACAATCCTATATTTCCTACATTCTGTGAGCTCAGAGATATTCCATGTATTCTTATGTTTCATAAACAAACAGCTTTCTCTCTTCCCCCTCCCCACCTTTTTTTTTTTTTTTTTTAAAGAACTAGTGTCGGGGACAGTGTTGTGGCATATGGGAGAAAGCCATAGCCTGCAAGGCTAACATCCCACATGGACTCAGGTTCAAGTCCCAGCTGCTCCACTTCTGATCCAGCTCCTGGCCAATGCACCTGGGAAACCAGGGATCATGGCCCAAGTGCTTGGGCTCCTGCCACCCATGTGGAAGACATAGAAGAAGCTCCTGGCTCCTGGCATTGTCCTGGCCCATCCCTGGCCATTGCAGCCATTCGAGTAGTGAACCAGCAGATGGACGATCCCCTCTGTGTGTTTGTGTGTGTGTGCATGTGTGTGTGTGTGTGTGTCCATAACTCTGACTTGCAAATAAATAAATAAATGTTAAAAAAAAAAAACCTGTGTTGAATGTTCAACTCAATTGGGTGGATTGGAGAGGACTGGAATAGCCTATTTTCTAGGGGTCACCTTCTTCCAGGTAACTGAAGAATAGAGCTTTACCAGGTAAATATTGAAGCTGGTGAAGAGCACTTAGCAAATGACAAACTTGACATCGCAGCCGAGTTCTCACAAACATCAGGTCCCCGTGTGTCAATCAGAGATGTCCCTATGGGAATGAATTCAACACCACAGGAGCAGAAGCTGCCTGTGCGTGGATGTGTGTGTCTGAACTGGAATCTCTCGAATAAAGTTTCCTAACACAGTTAGAAGTACTTGTCATATGTGGCAAGAAGATTTTTTTGTTTGTTTGTTTCTTGTTTATACCAGTTTTTTTCTTCTAACTATCCCTTGAAAAAATTTGAGTCCCATTGCTTTTGGAACTGTATAATCATAAGGCATTAGCTATCTAAAGATTAAGAATAAAGGAAACTTAAGAGGAAAAGAATTATGTTTATCCCCTAGGCATTTTCATTTTCTCTAAAGCAGGAAGCAAGATAGCCAAAGCCTCTGAAACACTGATACATTAATGTGCCTGCTCGGCGGAGATTAAATGTTCACAAGAGCCATTGAAGTGATTAAGGCAGCTGGTTAAAATCCACTGTGTTCCCGCACTTTGTATTGGAAAGTGAAAGAACAACCAGTTTGATCACTTCTGCTAAAATAATTTGAGAAATTAACACAAAGTTCTCCAAACAAGGCCAAAGAGACACAAAAGCCACAAGGCTCCATTCTCAAAATCATATTGTCTATTCTTATCAGAGTTTTAACATTAGATTTAGGCTCAGTCATTTCTTAGGTATGATTATAAAATGCACTGAAAACAGAAACCATATTTCACATCACTTAGGAGGAAGAGATGGCCGTTACTCTCTGAAAAGTTACTGTCATATCAGATTCTGCAGCTGGGAGAGTGGTTTTGTTCAGCAGTTAAGGTGTCAGTTGGGATGCCCACATTCCCTATTGGAGTGCCCAGGTTCAAGGTCTAGCTCTGCTTCTGATTCTAGCTTCCTACTAATGCACACCTGGGGAGGTAGCTTAGGTCGGTGATGGCTCAAGTAATGTTGCCCATCCCCTCACATGGGAGACCTGGGGTGAGTGCCCAGCTCCCACCTTCAGCCTGGCCTAGTCTGGATTGTTACAGGCATCTGGGGAGTGAACTCATAGGTGGAACTAATATCTCAGTCTCTCTCCCCCATCCCCTAAATCAATAAATAAGTAAATAAATATCCAAATGAAGCCTTTTTAAGAAACTCTGCAAGCCGGCACCGCGGCTCACTAGGCTAATCCTCCGCCTACGGCGCCAGCACACCGGGTTCTAGTCCCAGTCGGGGCGCCAGATTCTGTCCTGGTTGCTCCTCTTCCAGGCCAGCTCTCTTCTGTGGCCCACAAGTGCAGTGGAGGATGGCCCAAGTGCTTGGGCCCTGCACCTGCATGGGAGACCAGGAGAAGCACCTGGCTCCTGGCTTCGGATCGGTGCAGCGCCGGTCAAAGCGTGCCAGCCATAGCAGCCATTGGGGGTGAACCAATGGAAAAGGAAGACCTTTCTCTTTGTCTCTCTCTTTCATTGTCTAACTCTGCCTGTAAAAAGAAAAAGAAAAAGAAACTCTGCAACCCATTATCTTGCCCTGAAGAAAAGAGAGTATCCAGTCCTATTCTATGCCCTCTAGAATGGCTCTGCCTCAGGCCTCTGCACCTGTTACTCCTTTGGTGCACCCAGAGGGCTCCCCCTCAACTTGCTGCAAATCTATCAGCTTCCTCATTCTCTTGAAATCTTTACTCAGAAATCATCCCAGCAATACCTTCCACTGACCACCGCATTTAAAATTTCAATTTCTTTCCTGGCATTCATATGTCTTTTCATGCTTTGTTTCTTTATCATAACACTTTTCCATATCTACCATACTTATATATTTTACTTATTATTTTATTGCTAGTGTTGATCATCAGAATGTTAGTTCAATTAGGGCAGGAAGTTTTCTCTGTTTAGTTCGCTGCTTTATCTCCATTATCCAGACAAATGCCTGGCACGCTAGAATTTCTGAATATCAGTGAACTTCCCTTACAATGCCATTGAGATGTGACAGCTGAACAGTAACAAGGGAGGGGGCAGGAGGTAAGGAGACAGGGATGTGAGTGGAGCAGGGGTGACCGTGGGTTGATGGTCACTAGCATCGGGCACTGGCTCTTCTGCTGACTGTTGGGTATGTTCATCACACTCCACATAAACACTGAAAACAGAAGTTTTAAATGTGATTTACACTGTGCTCTTCACTGTTCTACTCCTCAACCGGAAGGAACACATGTGTGCATGGCAAGACAGCCCATGTGCCCCTGACCCTTTCCCCTAGTTAGTCTCCTGGAAGAAACGCTAGGTGCAGGAAATGCTACAGAACAGAGAAGTCAGTTCCCAAAGCAGGACTCCTAGAAACAAAATGTCTTACAGTATCACTTGGAAGATAATTTCCGCATGTCCATGCCTTCTGACCTAGAATGTTTTTTAAAGACAGGGACATATAAACACAATAATCCTAATTGCATCTTGTTTGGGCAGGAAGGCATATGGGTGGAAACTCTTCCATTTGTTGAGCTCACAGATATTCATTATTATGCTTCAAACCACACAAGTTACATGTCTACAGCATTTGCATTCATCAAATGTAACTAAAATTTCTCACACAGGGAGGTATATATCATGTAAATCCTATAAAATAGCTATTTCAGTCATGATAGTGAATTTACTTATTTTAACTAAGCTAAAATTAGCCAAAATAGGGGCTTTGGGTGAACCTTTGCCGTCTTGTAACACTAGCCACAGCGCAAGTTCAACGGCACAAGGAAACCAAACGAGCTAGGTTATTTCCGTCCCAGGCAGCCTCAGCAGTCCTGGGTGGCTGAGTCAGACGACCTTTTCCGACAGCACGTGCGTGCCAGGCAGCTTGCAGGAGACAGAGCATCAACAGTCTCCACGGAGAAGCACTTCTGTCCCTCCCCCTAGATTTTCTATTATAAGCTCCTTAAAAAAAAAAAAAATAGGAAGTAGAAACAGGCCACTTCCCAGAGAAATGCAGAATAGCAGGATATGTGTTCACAGGAGACTCCCAGGGGACCGGGGGAGGTGAGAGGTTAACGAGAAAGAGCCAAACGAGTTCCCTCTGGAAGACCCGACAGTTCCCGCTGCTCCTCATTACACACATGTAGCCGCTGGCCGGAGTCTTTCCCAGCTGGCTTTCACTTAAACTTGTGAAGTTTATCAGGGCAGAGCTCACCCGAACAGGAGAGGTGCGCCAATAATACTGCCTGGGCTAAAACAAGAAGCATCTTTCTGGCATGTGTGCCCATGTGCATACTTGTACTACGTTCCCCAAGTAGCTGCCCAGTTCCTTCAGAAGCAGAGAAAATTGCAGCCAGCCTTGACAATCCCACAGCTTTGTAGAGAAGGATGCAAATAGCTACAGGCTCTAAGAAACAAACATGCGGGTGCGTGTTGTGGTGCAGCAGGTCGAGCCGCTGTTTGGGACACCCGCATCCCACGGTTCCCATTTGGATCCCACCGGCTCCACTTCTGATCCAACATCCACTTAAAGCATCCTGGGAAGCAGCAGATGATGGATGAAGTGCTTGGGCCCCCGCCATGCAGGCGAGGGGCCTGGATTGAGTTCTGGGCTCCTAGTTTTGGCCTGACCCAGCCTTGGCTGTTCAGGACACTTGGGGAGTGAGCCAGCAGATGAAATGCCTCTCTCTCTCTTTCTCTCTCATTCTGTTTTCCCAGTAGATGAAAATA
Source organism: Sylvilagus floridanus (assembly GCA_949820135.1). NCBI lineage: Eukaryota > Metazoa > Chordata > Mammalia > Lagomorpha > Leporidae > Sylvilagus > Sylvilagus floridanus. The sequence continues at coordinate 68,515,471 of OX463246.1, read as the reverse complement.
AATATTTTAAGGTAGGAAAAAATGCAAACATAATGTTCAAGTCAGTTTTGTTACAAACTGGCATAATTGATCACCTGTTTGGTTTATACAACTTACAGACTTGTTTGGAATACACTTGAAAGGGAAAACTTTTCCACAAAGGAACACTGTTCTATTAGAGAAATTAGAAGTAGCAGAGCGACAGAGCGAGGGGGGGAGAAAGATCTTCCATCCATTAGCACATTCCCAAAATGGCTACAACACCCAGGGCTGAGCAGGTGAAGCCAGGAGCCTGGAACTCCATTCATGTCTCCCACATGGGTAGCAGAAGCCCAAGAACTTATGCCATCTTCCACTGCCTTCCCAGGGGCATGAGCAGGGAGCTGGAGCAGAAGTGGAGCAGCCAGGACTTGAACCAGCGCACTGTGCCAGAACATCGGCCACACAAAATTGGTTTTCAGGCTAAGCATATTAGTTTACTTGTTGATGGGAAACACTGATTGTAAATGGCTATTTAATTACAGAAGAAACATGAACATACAAAGCAAGAGGCTACTTGTATGTTCCTTTGCCATCCTTCTTCTAGGTCAAAGAAAATTTTAAGTTTATTAAGGGAAACATCGTTAACATTTTAGATATTTACAGTTCTGTCCGCCTTAAAACTCAAGTTAGAACGCGGGTGAGCAGGGAGAAAGGTGGAAGAGCTGCAGCGCTGTGGAGTGGGAAGATGCTGGCAGGGAGCTTCGGGGAGAGGCTCGACCCTGACTCTGTTCCCAAAAGGCCTGCTACCTCCTCATCAATAAGAGAAAGGAGACGAGCTGAACCTTTGTCTAAAATGCAGGGTATGTCACGGTGAGAGTTCCCTCTGCTTAAGATCCTGCAGTACTAGAAAAGGCTCCCTCTCACCGCGTTGAGGGCAAATGGCAAGTTGCAAAGATCAATGAAGTCGCCAACGGAATGAATAGGATCCATGAAACATTGAGTGTGGGGCCGGTGATAGGGCACAGCAGGTTAAGCTGCGCACTACCACATTGACATGCCAGCACTGGCTGGAGTCCCAGCCGCTCAGTTTCCCACCCAGCTCCATGCTAATGCACCTGGAAAAGCAGCAGACGATAACCCAAGTACCTGGGCCCCAGTAACCCACAGAGGAGACCCAGCTGGAGTTCCTGACCCGGCGCCAGCTGTCGCAGCCATTAGTGGAGTGAACCAGCAGATGGAAGATCTCTGTCTCTGTCTCTCCTGTCTTTCTGTGTGTGTGTGTGTGTGTGTGTATCACTCTGCCTTTCAAACAAAACAAATAAATCTTAAAAAAGAAAACTGAATGAATCCATAGGGCTACTGACCACAGGATGATGGTGTTCTCAAAGCCATCTCCAGGGTAGAGAGCACTGGTGGGGAAAACGGCTGCAATCAGAATAAGTGGCAGAGAAGCCCAGGGACAGACACTAAGTTAAGCAAAAATGCCACAGCTGCTGGATTCTCTAACTGGCACCAAAATGCACAACCTCTGGAGGTTCAGTATCTTGGTGAGTTTGAAACACTGTCCATTCACAAGGATTGGAAAATATTTCATAGCACCATGGACAACAGCAGACACCCTGGAATCAGCTTTCCTGGGGTTCTCTCCTGGTTCCATCTGGCTGTATGGCATTAGGTATCTAACATAACCTCTCTGCACCCTACAGTCCTCATTCATAAAATGAGGATAATTATGGTTCCAACTTAAGACTATTACGAGAATGAAAAAGCAATAATTCCTATAAAGAAATAGTGAGTGTACATAATTAATGCTTGATTAATGGTAGTTACCATTATTGCTAACATTTAGCCATCAGAAGACTATGTGGGTAATTTAATAATCTCTGAAGGTTCCTTGTGGTGGAATGAGAAAGTCATGCCAAGATGGCCACTGGCACACCAGCGTCAGTTACTCAGGAATGGCTTTGAAACCCACCTGGCAACGGAGGCTGCCTGGCAACAGGCTGTGATTGGTTAGGGCATAAACTGCCCCTTGACTGGATTGGCTGCCTCGGCTATATAAGCTTGCTGTACCAACTGAAATAAACAAGTCCGAGGGCTGCTTGCCTCTGTTCCACTTTCACCCGACTCCCAGGATGTATGTGGTGACTCCACACTTCTTGTCCCCACCAGGCTCCTCCTCTCAGAAAAAATCCACAGCAACAGTTCCTCTTAGACACCATGCATCAGACACTAGTTCCTATGTATCCCCTCTCTAGGAGCACCACCAAATAAAGCATGGCAGGGCTGGGAGAGGAGATCAGAAAACCCTGGAAGGCAGTGCACAGAGCTAACATGGACTGAGGGGTGGGGGTCCAGGGTACTCCCCGGTCTCAGAAATGTCACAAAGCAAAACCAAATTTTCCTGTCAGGAGATATCCAATCTCAGGACCATACCCAATTCCAAATTATCTTCTACGTTTTGGAGCAAAGTGTTTACCATTCAGTCCATGGCATGTGGCCCCCTTCCACTAGAAGCATGCACAGAGGGTGGGCTTACAATAATCCCATGGCCTAAATAGTTGCTTCGCTTCTGTTCCTGAACTGGAATGACACTCAGATTTCATCCCGATGCTTCTAATCCACCTCTGCCCAGTGAAACTCCCTGTGATGCTCACGTTCTAGATCTGTTCGTGACTAGCATGACTGAGGAACAGATGCACAGTATTTACTTTCACGTTAAAAGCCACAGGCAGCTGGTAGCTGCCCTATTAGACAGGGAAGTCACCTGCAGGACCGACTCAGAGATCCTAGGGGCTGGCACTGTGGTGCCGTGGGTAAAGTTGCCACCTGCAAAGCCAGCATGCCATACAAGTGCCAGTTTGAGTCCCAGCAGCTGTACTTCCAATTCATCTCCCTGCGAATGCGCCTGGGAAAGAGTGGATAACCTCCCATGTGCTTGGGCCCCTGCCACACATGTGCAAGACCCAGATAAAGTTCCAGCCTCCAGGGATTTCAGCCTGGCTCAGCTCTAGCAGTTGCAGCCATTTAGGAGTGAATCAGAAGATGGAAGATCTCTTCCTCTCCCCTCCCCCCCCCCCATTTCTGCCTTCAAATAAATAATCTTTACAAAGAGAGATTTTTTTTTTTTTGACAGGCAGAGTGGACAGTGAGAGAGAGAGACAGAGAGAAAGGTCTTCCTTTGCCATTGGTTCACCCTCCAATGGCCGCCGCAGCCTGTGCACCGCACTGATCTGAAGGCAGGAACCAGGTGCTTCTCCTGGTCTCCCATGCGGGTGCAGGGCCCAAGCACTTGGGCCATCCTCCACTGCACTCCCGGGCCACAGCAGAGGGCTGGCCTGGAAGAGGGACAACCAGGACAGAATCCGGCACCTGACCGGGACTAGAACCCGGTGTGCCGGCGCCGCAAGGCAGAGATTAGCCTATTGAGCCTTGGCGCCGGCCTACGAAGAGAGATCTTAATGTAAGTCTGGGCCTACCAGGAGAGGGCGCTATGTTATATCAAAGCATTCCGTTTCAGGACAGGGAAGGGCAGCCTTCATTCTATTCCCAGGATTTTCTCTCCCTTAATGGGAAAAGACAGCATCTCTTTCCTAATATCTATCCTGACTCTTGTTTACAAGATGGTCATTTTCTGCTGAAAAGAACCAGGTCATAACAGAAAAAATCATTTTTAAACCTCACCCAGGATGATGCACAAGGCCTCTCAGTACTCAGGGAATACTGGTTTCTGGAGTTCTACAGAAGTAAAATCAATAGAGTGCTAAACTGCACTTATTCTAAGCCATGGTATAGGCCTTTCTCCAACAATGCTACAGATGTGTGGCCCAGGCAGGCCATTAGGATGACTCAGTAAATAAGGAAGAGTTTACACAGAGAGAGGAAACCACACGATCCATTCTCCATGCAGAAAATACATTAAAACCTCTGCAAACGAACCACTCCGCCCAGCTAGAAAATACCACATCCCCAGCACTCTGCGGACCGTGCACTTCACCCCCCAGGAGAGGAACAGAACTCCAACGATTGATCGCTTCAAAAGCCCCACCGCACTGCCTTCCTGAGACTCTGCCCCAGCCAACCACAGGCATGAAGCAAAAGACGCTACTCAGAACACCAGCATCCGCTGGGAACTCAGGAGCACGGATTCTCATTTCCAGAACTCAGAGTGGGTTCCTACCAGCCCTTGCCCTGGGGAGGGAAAGCTATCTCAGAAGCCTGAGAGGGGCCAGCACTGTAGCATAGCGGGTAAAGCCGCAGCCTGCAGTGCCGACATCCCATATGGGCGCCGGTTGGAGTTCTGGCTGCTCCACTTCCAATCCTGCTCTCTGCTAGGAAAGCAGTAGAAGATGGCCCAAGTCCTTGGGGCCCTGCACCTGCGTGGGAGACCTGGCTCCCAGCCTCAGATTGGCGCAGCTCCAACAGTTGCAACCATCTGGGGAATGAATTAGCAGATGGAAGACTTCTCTCTGTCTCTACCTCTGCCTATTTCTAACTCTGCCTTTTAAATAAATAAATAGCCTTTTAAATAAATAAATAAATCTTTAAAAAAAAAAAAAAGCCTGAGCACACCTTATTCTTTTTTTTTTTTTTTGGACAGGCAGTTAGACAGTGAGAGAGAGAGACAGAGAGAAAGGTCTTCCATTGGTTCACCCCGCCAAATGGCCGCTACGGCTGGTGTGCTGCGCTGATCCGAAGCCAAGAGCCAGGTGCTTCCTCCTGGTCTCCCATGCGGGTGCAGGACCCAAGCACCTGGGCCATCCTCCACTGCACTCCCGGGCCACAGAAGAGAGCTGGCCTGGAAGAGGAGCAAACAGGACAGAATCTGACGCCCCGACTGGGACTAGAACCCGGGGTGCTGGCGCCGCAGGCGAAGGATTAGCCTAGTGAGCCGCAGCACCGGCCGAGAACACCTTATTCTAAGGGAATCCCCACAGCCTCATCTTGAGAATAACCTGCAGTTGCCTTTGGGGGCCAAATGTGTGTAACCAGAATGACAGGGTTTGGATAAGCCTAGAGCCTGAACTCCAGGAAGGCTCAAGACTTAGTCAAGCCTCTCCCCAAACCCTGAGAACGCCCCATCGAGAGTGCGTTCGTGTCTGAATTCATCTTGCAACCAGATCTACGAAGCAGCTCCGAGCGCGTGTACTACTCCCTTCTCTTGAAGAAGTCACGTCATGTATTTTTCTTGATAACATAATGAAGTTCTCCTGACACAACTTACTGTTTGCCTGGAATTCTGGATATGTACATTCATTTGGATTTCATGCAAGAGTCTGTTTTATTAACCAGACTTTGATAACCTGGTCCCGCGGCTGCATTCCCAAGAGAATGCTCTAATAAGGTCCTGGCTGACCCAGGAGCAGCCACACAGCAGAGCTTCATCTATTACATAGCTAAGTAGAATCCCCATCCCCCCACATCCAAAATGAAAACGCTGTCCTTTTTTATCTTACAGGAAACACAGCAACTGTTGCGCTTTTCCCTGAACTATTATGTCACATCAGGTTGAAAAATTAACCCCAGGATTCCCAAAATAACTCCTTCTCTTACCTCCACCACGGTGGTTTCCGCAGCTTTGCACATGGGCAGGTTGAAATTTCTTGCACTCTTCCTACATCAGAGATGGAAAAAGAAGATGAAGTGTCTCCTCCAGCTTTGACATTATGTAAACTGAAAGAATTTCTATTAACTGAGAATCTTCTCAACAACAGTATATCCTATCTTCCACTAGTAAAATTTTATAACTACTGTATACTTAGAAATGGAACGCTCATTTCATTCACTTTACAGCATGTTTTTAAGTGGTCAAGGCAAGAGGACTGTTTTTCTTGTTCAACTCGTAGCTTATTTACAAAAAATAGAAGAGACATTAGTAATCTACTCCATTTGAAATGAATTTACCTTTTTTTTTTTAACTAGGACACTAGCTTATTTCTGTAGCTAAATACGCTTTAAACACCTTGCTGTCATGAAAATACTAAGAAAGGAAAAGGAGCAAGTGTTTCACACGAGAAGGCATTATGATTGCGTTCTCTATTAAAGAGCAGCCTAGTGCTAAAGTGAAATAAAAAATAAATAGTCATTGGTGAGTCACCTCTAAAGATCATTCTGAAGAACTATTTTCTGAGGAAATTTTTGAAAATGTAACACCCACATCAGACCCTGAAGTGTAAAACTGTAAAGAAAATACCAATTTTACTAATGGTTTTGCATTCTCGAGTTCCTCGGTTAATATACTTCTCCTCATCAAGAAGTGGAAATGCAGGGACCACACACTGGTAGAATTCCGGGGGGGGGGGGGGGGGGGGGGGGGGCAGCAAGTAAGCTGCAGCTCCCCCTTCAGGCCATCAGTGTCTTCTTTGCTCAGATCCAAAGGTAAAGAGAATACTGTCCTTGAAGCAGGAGGAGTTCTGTGTGTAGGAGCTGCAAGGCTCCACCGCACCAGATGGCCAGGCATCAAGGGCATCCAAGGGCAAGGGCGGGTGTTTGGTCTAACGGCTAAGAGGCTGCTAAGGATGCCCATGTCCACATTAAAATGCCTGGGTTCAATACCCAACTCCAATGCCTGCCTCCAGCTTCCTGGTAGGGTAGGCTCTGAAAGGCAGCAGATGATGGCTCAACTAATTAGGTTCACACATGACCCAACTGGACTGTGTGCCCAGCTTCCGGCTTCAATCACGACCAACAGCTCTGGGCATCTGGGAACTGAACCAGCACGTAGAAGTGCTCTCTGTCTGCCTCTCAAAAAAAAATAAATAAAAAACAGAAAAGGCTGCAGGGGCAATATGGCCAGAGTGAAGGCGCCCCGGTCTCCTGCATTGCAACAAGACATCTGTACAGCTGTCCCACTCAATGTGAAGGAAGTCGGTATCTTCAGAATCCGGACCACCTGGCCCCTGGGGATGAGAGCTCTCACTTCACACCAACACTAAACAACCACCGGCCAGAGGTCAGTGCTATACGAGCCATCGTGTGGTCTCTGGATATCAAAGCCAGGCTACAGAGCACAGGAAATACTCCTGGACATATCTTAAATCAACTATGTCCACTTCCTAGTACATGATTTCCTTAATCTCTATTATGAAGTTACTAAGCTTTGTAAATCTAAGTGTCACCAATGTTTCAGTAAGGTAGACATGATGTAAAGTGTCCCCTATAATTGGTAAGAATTGTTGCACTTTAACAAATTGGCTTAACAAATAAAACAGTATCACTGTCCCATAAGTTCTTCAGAAATAGCCAATGACAACATGAGGGTGTCACTGAGAATTTAGTCATGTTCACCACAAAACCACATCTGCTGTGGAGGAAAAAAAAACCCTGCCAATTAAAACCATCAACTGAAAATATTATGAGAAAGAAAATTACTTCTCTAATCTAACAGGTGAAGTCTTCAAGACCAAACACTTCAAAAACCTCATATTAAGCCACAGTGGCAGGGCTGGCCCTGTGGCGCAGTGGGTTAACGCCGCAGCCAGCAGTACTAGCATCCCTTTGGGGGTGCCGGTTCGAGTCCAGACTGCTCCTCTTCCCGTCCAACTCTCTGCTATGGCCTGGGAAAGCTGTAGAAGATGGCCTAAGTCCTTGGGCACCTGCACCCACATGGGAGACCCAGAAGAAGCTCCTGTCTCCTGGCTTCCTATCAGCTCAGCTCTGGCCATTGTGGTCATTTAGGGAGTGAACCAGCAGAATGGAAGATTCTCTCTCTCCTCTCGCACTCTCTCTCTCTCTCTCTCTCCCTCTCTACCTTTCTATCTCCCTCTCTCTCTCACTCTGGCTCTGTCTGTATAACTGTCTTTCAAATAAATAAAAATAATTCTTAAGAAAAAAAAAAAGGTGCTTGAGTCTCAGCCACTCCACTTCTGATCCAGCTCCCTAATAATGCACCTGGGAAAGCAGGGGAAGATGGACCAAATGCTTAGACCCCTGTCACCCATGTGGGAGAGCAGGATGGAGTTCCAGGCTCCTGGCTTCAGCCCGGCCCAGCCCTGGCTATTAGGCTATTTGAGGAATGAATCAGAGAACAGAGGATCTGTGTGTGTGTGTGTGTGTGTGTGTGTGTGTGTCGTTCTCCTTCTCCTTCTCTCTCTCTCTCTCTCCCTCCCTCCTTCCCTTCCTTTTTCTCTGTTAACTCTGCCTTTCAAATAAATAAATAAGTACTTAAAGAAAAAAAAAAGGTGGCAAAATTTTCAAAGCCAATATACAAACTCAAGACACTAAATAGTTTGGATTTAGCAAGCTTGGGGTTAATCAAAAGACTCAAAAACCCATTAGGTCTGTGGCTACCCAGGTAATGAGAGTAACAATTCAGCATTATTAAGGTTAATCAACTTTGATAACAAAACCTTTCTAAGCATTTCCTGGGAGACACCTACAGGACAGGAAAAGAACTAATCTAAATTATTATTAGCAATAGCTCTCCAGAATATCAAGGTGATTTTGACATGTTAAGACAATGCATTTAAATAACACCATTAAGATTAAATAAAATTGGTGCTATTGTGCTGTTTTCAAAGATGTGACACAGTCTCAGCCACTGAAATACGCAGAGAGAACAGTAACTGCAGGTGAATATCTACAAGGACACGTAGGTTCTTATACGGAACAAGCAGTGCATCGTGGCCACCAGGTGCATCAACAGGTGCACCATACCAGCAAGACGGCAGAGCAGAAGCTTTGTAAGCACACGTACCTGCACACGCACACATTCCCACGGTGTGTTCAATCCTACACCACTTTTACAACGAAGCTTTAAATTAAAAAGTCGCTATTTTTATCATAACAACTTAGAGTTGATAATATGCATTCCGTTACCTGAAAATCACATTTCCAGCTCGGTCTGCCTTCCAGGCTTTCACCAAAGCAAAATCTCCTGTAATCGCCTCCTCCAAAATGAAGTGTTGGCCGTTAAACTCCCTCACCTGCAGGAGACAAAGAGGGCAGCGCCGGTAGTCGCACATGTCTTGTGTGATCGCAAAGTGTGCTCTGACAGGGGCACAGACTCCTAACGCCAGGCAACACAGGGAACAGAATCTCAAGGGGGACTTCAAGGTAAGTGGTGTTGGGCACCCAGGTCTGAGTCAAAGTGGGCAAAGCGGAGCCCAGGATGAGCAACGCTTAGCAATAAGAGAAAGCTCCATGCATTGGGAAATAGACAGTTCTACAGGCCTGAAAGATAAGCGTTGTTAATATTCATCTTATTATCTGTGTGCATAGGTTATATTCTAAAAATGAAAAATAGTCCATCTCTCCCTCCCCTCCAGAAAAAAAAAAAAAGATGTAAGTTACATGAAATGGCCCGTGTGCTGTTTTTGTACATAAAATACGAGTAGTTATATAAACTCATTCATCCCTCCCCATCAGACTGTAATTTATAATCACCTGATGTGGTTTTATTTGGGATCCACAGAACAGATTAATGTGGAGAGAAGCGACATGCCAAAGCCTCTCACCCACTGGCATAATCTATGCCTCCAGATACTGGTGATTTCATTTTACCCCTTTGCTAGTTTTCTGAGCTTCTCCATAAGTGTTTGCATAGCTTTCTGAGACTCATTCACAGGTATTTCATGGTTTCTATTACAATGTCATCTTACATCTTCATCTCTTCTGGCATTACTAGTTTAGTGGAATGCTCTGATTCGTGTTGAAGTTTATTGCCTATTAATTTTATTAAGCATTTGGAGGGTAAAGAACATAAAGCAGGAACTCCGCCATGGCATTATGCTCCTTTTGTCTATTCAAGGGTTTATCTCTGAGAATTCAAACAAAAGAGAGAGACGAGGACCATTTGTTAACACTGCATCACCGCACACGATGAAGCCATACAAAGCCAGAACTTCATTTCCATTCCTCCTGCACCCCCTAGTGGACAAACAGACTAAGTGCACTTTTTAAAAAGCTCTCAAGACAGAATTTTTCGTATAGAGGACCAGTACCAGTGTGCTCAGCAGACCAAGGCGCAGCTTGCAACACCACCATGCCATAGCTGAGCGCCGGTTCACATCCTAGCTACTCTGCTTCTGACCCAGCCTTCTGCTGATATGCCTGTGAAGGCAACAAAAGACGGTGCAGAACTTGAGCCCCTGCCACCGGTGTGGGAGATCAGGACGGAGTTGCTGGCTCCTGGCTTTGGCCTAGCCCTGGCCAGACTGTGTGGCCATTTGAGGAGTGAATCAGCAGATGAAATATCTATGCCTTTCTGTAATTCTGACTTTCAAATAAATAAATTAATTAAAAAAAAATGTTTTGGTACAATGACTTTTTTTTAGCTTGCATTTAAAACAAAAATCCTTTCCTAAGAAAAGTCTCTTTAAAGAAACTTTCTAGAAAACATAATTCTAGAAACATAATTCTAGAAAACATAAATGAAATTAAGGAATCATAAACTAATGAGAATTTTATTTATACAAGATTAAAAAAAGCTTTCATGTAGTTTATTTTTTAAAGATTTATCTATATATTTGAAAGAGAGTCAAAGAGAGAGTCTTCCATCTGTTAGTTCACTCTCAGGTTGCTACAAAAGCCAGGGCTGGGCCAGGCTGGAGCCAGGAGCAAAAAGCTTCTTCCAGGTCTCCCACACTGGTGGTAGGAGCCCGAATACTGCAGCCATCTTCTGCTGCTTTTGCTAGGCCATCAGCAGGGAGCTGGACTGGAAACAGAGAAGCCGGAACTCAAATAGTCACCCACAAGGAAGCCAGCATCGCAGGTGGGGGCTTTACCTACTACACCACCACACCAGCCCCAAGAAAGATATTAAACTGCACATCAATACAGTTATTATTTTTAAATGACATGCATTTCAGAATCATTGGAAATATCAACGGTGGTAGTTGAGCATTTAACATACTATTTAGAAAATTGGAGTAAATATAAACTAACACAGAGCAAAGTCAAGAATTTGACTTTTCTTTCTGATTCCAATTATATAATCTCCTGAAGGGTCTACACACCAGCTGCTTCTGATGGCCAGCATTGTGGTGCAGCCACTTACAAAGCTGGCATCCGATCCTGGAGCATCAGCTGCTCTGCTTCCGCTCCAGCTCCGTACTAATGTACCTGGGAAAGCAGCACAAGATGGCCCAAGTTTGGGCCCCCGCCACTTATGTAAGAGAGCCGGATGGAGTTCCTGGCTCCTGGCTTCAACCTGAGCCAGCCCCAGCTGTCACAGCCATCTGGAGAGTGAACCAGCGGATGGAAGATTCTCTCTGTCTCTCCCTCTCTGTCACTCAGCCTTCCAAACAAATAAAAATAAACCTTAAAACACACACACAGGCTGGCGCCGCGGCTCAATAGGCTAATCCTCCACCTAGCGGTGCCAGCACACCAGGTTCTAGTCCCGGTCGAGGTACCGGATTCTGTCCCAGTTGCCTCTCTTCCAGGCCAGCTCTCTGCTATGGCCCGGGAGTGCAGTGGAGGATGGCCCAAGTGCTTGGGCCCTGCACCCCATGGGAGACCAGGAGAAGCACCTGGCTCCTGGCTTCAGATCAGCGCGGTGCACTGACCACAGCGCACCAGCTGCGGCGGCCATTAGAGGGTGAACCAACGGCAAAGGAAGACCTTTCTCTGTCTCTCTCTCATTGTCCACTCTGCCTGTAAAACACACACACACACACAGAGGAAGATGGGTGTTTGGCCTAGTGGTAAGTCACCTGTTGATATTCTCACGTCCCAATAAGCAGGATGCTTGGGTCTGAGTCCTGGCTCTATTCCTGTTTCTAGGTTCCTGCTAATGTGGACCCTGGGAAGCAGCAAGAGACCTAGACTGAGTTTCTGGCTCCCCACTATGGTCTGAGCCCCAGAGTTTGCAGGCATTTATGCAATGAGCCTGCAGATGAGAGCTCTGTGTATGTTGTGTGTCTGTCTGTCTGTCTCTCTTTCTCTCTCAGTCTCTCTGCCTCTCAAATACAATTTAAGAGAATTATGTAGCCCAAAATGTTAATAGTGTCAAGGTTGAAAAAAAGTGTTTAATTAAAAAAAAGGAACTGATTTAGTCAAACGAGTCATTATACTCACTTGACAGAGTTGTGCATTTCACAGTCCACTCCTTTTTCTTGAATTCCCCCAGATTTTATCTCCTGCGTCCCATAAAGTTTCCAATGACCTCCACTTTTGCAAATTTAATGGTCCATTCCAGTCCTATTATTGCCCTCTCCATACTCTGCCTCTGCTGATTCCCGCTCCTTAAAAGGTCCCTTTTCTTTCAAATCACCAGATCCCCCCAGGGAATTTACCTTAGGAGTCATTCAGTCCCATTTTTCCTTGCTGCTCCTTCTCTTCCCAGCCTTCCAGAAGGCTCCCCTACACCTAATTCAGGTCTCTACTCAATGCCACCTCCTCACAAGGACTCCCCCTGCCCACCCACTTGCACCTCCCTGGCCCTTCGCTGACTTGCTTCTCGGGCCCTGCCTGGCATCTACTCCCATGGGCCTCACCACTCCAGGCCTATGTACCCAGGGCTCCCCACCCAGATCTGTGCTGTGCCTGGAGCTAGGACCTCCTGGGCACTCCCTCTTGGAGTCCACTGGACGTGTTGCCTGAATCTCGTCCCAGACATGACCCTGTAGTAACTCCAAGCCTGGGCCATCACTTAAGCACATTCTGACTCCTATCACACCCCATGTCCAGCCCCTCAGCTAACTTCTGGCTCCGCCATCAACATTCCTCCCAACTCCAGCGGCTTCTCACAAACTCCACTGCTACCACCTTAGACTAAGCCTCCTGCCACTCCCACTCCTAACCTCTCTCACTGCCTCTGCTCTCGGCACCCTACAAGCAACAGAAAACATGACTCATCACCCAGTAGCCTCAGTGATCTTTGAAATGTGACAGATCACATCACTCTCCCACCACTACTCAAAACTCCCCATTGGCCTCCCCCTGCTCACAGGGAAACCCGCAATCTGTGTAGCTCTGGCTGCTGCCTCTCCTCACTCCGCGGTCCCATTGCTGTCTGCTTTCATACTGTGTTTGAGTCCTGCTGCCCTTCTGGTCCACAAACAGGGCAAGTCAGTAGCTACCACAGTTCCTACTTCCTCCTCCTCCTGACTAAAGTATGACCCTGGGGCTAGTACTGTGATGTGGTGGGTAAAGGTACTGCCAATATGATAAATATGTTAATAAAAGCTTTGAAAGAGTCAACCCCTATGTCCATCAACTGATGACTGGAAAAACAAAATGTAGTGTATATGTGATGGACTACTACTTAGCCATTAAAAAAATGAAATCTGTCTTTTGCAACAAAAGGGATTCATCTGGAGACCATTATGCTTAGTGAAATAAGTGAGATCCAAAAATACAAATATCACATTTTCTGATTTTTCGCAGCTAATATAGAGTAAAAAACATTATATATAGATATATATATTAATGTATATGAGTGAAACTGACATTTAGGATTTGATTATTGCATATAGTCCTCGTCTATATTCTTACTGAACATGGACTTTCTACTTTTGACTTGTTGAACTCTTTATTTGGTGGGACATTAAGCTTATGATTATAAAGTAAATTAGAAATATGTTATCACCAAAATTAAAAAAGAGAAAGGAGAGGAAGAATGGAAGTATCATTATATTCTTAGAATTTTATCTATGAATTTCATGAACTACGTGAAATGTGTTCTTCTTATATTACTTTAAAAAATAAAGAACTAGAAAAGCTTTGAAGCAATATAGGTCACTCTCAGCTGACAGGCAAAGCTGCAGATGGAGGACACAGCTGGAGACCAAGTGCAAGCAGCAAGAGGCGTGGCATCAGTCCCTCACCATCCTTCGGAGACAGCTTCCCTCCTTACAGAAAGAGGGGAAGAGGTCCCTTGGTTTATCTAGCTTACCTCCCTAGAGATACGCTCCACATTTCTGCAACCTGTGTTAACTTTCTCAAGCCATTCAGACAGGGAGAATGGAAAGACTCCAAGAAGTCAGTAATCAAACACTGTCCTGTGTAATTGTTGAAATTACTCAAGTCCCAGTAGCTTAAATCCCTATATGCAGAATTCTGTTCTCTAGTTTATGACTGAAATGGCCTATTATTAAGGCACCCATTCTACCTAGCACGTTAACAAGACTATTTAGTCAAAAACTCCAGAAAGTGTGTCCAAGTTAGAAAATACAAAGGCAATCATATGAACTTTATTACTCCATTATATAATTGTCCCCAGCTTTTCAGGATTTCAGACAAACAAGATTTCCTTTGCTCTTTTCTTCCTTCAGTCAAATGAGGAAGGGCCCGAGAGTTCAATACCATGCATGTAATACAACTCAGCTATTTTTCCACAAGTATAATCAACAGTTAATAATATTCATAAATTTCTTAAAACCTACCAAAGATCAGATTAGATAACTAAGCTTGATGAGTTCATTAAGCACAGATCACAGCTTCGCTTCTACTTTCTTTCTCTAGCTTTCCTATGTGATTTTAATAAGTAGCAGATGCCCAGGTTTAGCTGAAATATTGATGAAAATGAATGAGCTTGTTCTCACACAATCACCCAGTGAATCCTCCCAGAATCCCGGGCACGGGAGTGCTCCTTACCTCTCTTGGCTTGCTGGCGATGGCGATGCTGCCATCTTTGTTGTATTTGATGGGTGATCCTCCTTCTTGGACCAGGGTCCCATAGCCGGTACTGGTATAAAATGCAGGAACTCCAGCCCCTCCTGCTCGAATCCTCTCTGCAAGTGTGCCCTACGAGGGAGCAACAAACACCCCATTAAAAAACGTTCATTATGCACCTATCTGTGTGCAGGCACAGAAACATCATGGACGTGGTTCTCATCCGCTTGAGGCTGGCAAGGTGAAAAGCTCCTGGCATGACTGTAAGAGCCATGTATTCCACCAACAGTCTGTGCTGGAGGATCTATTTTTAAAAATGCCATTGTCCCTGTAGGCAACAGCTGCTCCATTCTTAATCCACATCCAAAATGAAACTGCTTATTTGTCTAGACATCCTTCCAGTTTCCAGTCACTGGTCTCTGGTACCAGATTCTATATATGTCGGCTTATAATTTTAAATCAAATTTTAAACCTGAATTATGTAACTTTAGCTATGTACATGCTTAAAATATACCTGGATTTCATTTTACCATGTGCTATGTATGCGCATGCTTAAAACGTATCATTAGTAATGTATAGTGTTAAAATATTCATAAAATTGTTTAAAATAAATTTGATCTACTAAAGTAAGGAAAAATCTAAAGTTAATCAAAGAGTATAGCAAAGAACTAAGCTGCTTTCTAAAAGTAAACAGTATTTCAAGCTTTGCTTTGGAGTAGAAACCGCGGCAGGTGTTCTTTGAGTCCTTTTTTGCTCATTCTCTTGCCCAGGAATGAACCCTCTCCCACCTCCACCCCAGGTCCCAGTGATTTCAAACTGGAGTCCCTACCTCCCTGCCTCCCCTCTAGGGAGTCAACTCTGGCCCTGGGCACTTCCTGACACCCTCCCTAACACTGGAACCTGCTGTTGAGGTTTGCTACATACGTTTTACGGCGATAACTCACTGGCTAGTCAGAAATAAGAAGTGAATCGGGTCCTAAGGACAGTGTATTCCCACTATCCCAACCTGAAAACTATTTTGCACTTTCACTGGGGTCATCAAATTTACAAGTCAAAGACTGGACTAACAGTTGGAGCTTCAGGCATCGACTCATTCAGGTAGATGAGATAGTCTGAGGAAAGAGACTCGCGACGTAACCGCCAGTCTTCCAGATTACTAGGCGACTATTCCATCTGACAGACAGAGACGACTCAGCTTGGTATTCTGAGTATTTTAATAATAGTCACAAAAAGTAAATCACTGAACCCACCGCAATACTACCCCCTACCTGAAAATATGTTTAATGTCTTCCTTCCCTGAATACTTTACTCCTTTTCTCTGGCCACCTTGGCAAGGCCTTGAAATAGAGTATTTTTTTTTCTGTGTTTTTTTTTAACTTTTATTTAATGAACATAAATTTCCAAAGTACAGCTTATGGATTACAATAGCTTCCCCTCCCCCATAACTTCCCTCCCACCCACAACACTCCCCTCTCCTACTCCCTCTCCCCTTCCATTCACATCAAGATTAATTTTCAATTATCTTTATATACAGAAGATCAATTTAGCATATATTAAGTAAAGATGAAATAGAGTATTTCTGCAGACAGGCCCTGTGCAGGCACCATCAAGCTCCCCTGCTACCCCCAAAGGAGTCCTAATCCCTGGCATTTTATCAACTCTTCTTTTCCTGGCTCTCAGAGTGCAAATCAAGCTGCCAGAGCCAATGTTCACCCACATACCACAAGCCATGGACGGAAGCACTGTCATCTCTTAGCTTAAAGGAAGTGTGTGTGTGTGTGTGTGTGTATGTACATATATATATATATATATATGAATTAAGAATATATATAAATGAGGAATATGTGTGTATGTGTGTATAGACAGAAGTTCCTCTCCCACCTACAAGGGGGATTCAAAAAGTTCATGGAAAATGGAATTAAAAGGTAAGTTGATTTTGTTGCAAAAAACTTTAAAATCCATAGACTTTTTTTTCATAATACAAACACTCCATCATGAACGTTCTAAAGACTGCTCATATATGTCCTATGACAAAATAAAGGGTAATGCAAAAGATGTAGGAGATTTTTTTCAAGCCAAAGGATAGCATATTTCAACCTATAATGTGAAAAAGCAAAAGTATATGCTATGGACTGAACTGCCTCCCCCAAGCAGCCCTAACCCCACAACATATTTGGAGACAGGGCCTCTGATAAGATAATTAAGGTTAAAAAATGTCAAAGAGGTGGATCCTGATGCAGGATTAGTGTACTTATAAAAAGCAGCATCAGAGAACTTGCTCACCCTCTTGCTCCCTCCCTACCTCTGCCAGGTGGAGACAAAGCAAGAGGTGGGTCAGCTGCATGCCAGGAGGGGAGCCCGCACCAGGAATTGGCTTGACTGGCACCTTGCTCTTGGACTTCCCAGTCTCTGCAACTGGGAGGAATAATTTCTGTTGATCAGCCCTGAAATGCATATGGCATAAACACCAGACACAGTGCAGTGCTATGAGCACAGGGAGAGTGCTTTAGCATAACCAGATGTGACAGCAACGCCACGACGCCCCAGTTAGAAAGAACAGTGCCCCATGCACGTTCTCTCTAGACAGGAAATTCCTAATTTCATTACTAAGAAGGATATTGGGAATCCACTCCGTTGCTTTATTATGGACTTGGTAAAGATGATGATGTTGCTATTTTCAGAGTGGTGGGCTGTTTTAGAGATGAGGCAGATCACGTCAAACCAGAAGGAAGACACAGATGACTTGGAGACCCTTGGTTTACGTGGCTCCAGAATGTTTGCCTTACTCTGCGACAAGCTCTTCAATCAGTTTGGAGGTGAGGTAGCAAATCAGTGGAGAAAACTGCTCAGCTAATTGTAGAACGGCCTGGGTCCTACTGCCAGTGCCGTGGAGAGCTGGGCGGGCTCTGACCCCAGCACACACTCTCAGATGTACACCTTTTCTGTTCCAGGGGCTTCTCCTAATACAGTTCAGCAAAACCAGATCATTTGCAAATTTCAAATCCTAGGATTCACAGAAGTGGACTTAGAGAACAAGCCTGGAGCATTTCAGTGGCCCTTCTGCAGGCTTTTGGCATAACATACACTATAGTGCCAAACTTCAAACTTGGTCCTGCAGCCTGTATTTTCACTACAAATACTCTCCTGTACCTGTGCACAGCAGCAGAAAATATGCATATTTATATGAATAAATATGGGATTTAAACAAAAGTCCTTGTTTGGTAAATCAGCCTCCCCTGTTCCTTACCTCTCTCGCAAACAGAAATTTCTTAATGGAAATAAGTACATTTTTAAATAAGTTAGTATTCTAATAGAAAAAAAGAGAAATCGTCTCACCTGCGGTGTCAGCTCTACTTCTAATTCACCAGATAAGAACTGTCGCTCGAATTCTGCATTTTCTCCCACATACGAAGAGACCATGCGTTTTATCTGCTTGGATCGAAGTAAAAGGCCCAAGCCAAAGTTGTCTACCCTAGAAGGAAATGAAGGTGGCTTACAATCAAATAAACATCTCAAAGAACATTGTTGTCACTGATTATTTTTTAAAGGCTGAAATTTTATCGATTTAGAAGAAAAGAAACATTCTTTCCGCCAGGCATTTAATCCACATTCTCCGTCCCTCGACACTCGAGGAATCCTCCAAGGTGGCTATTTTTTTTTTTAATCTTGTTTACACTTGAGAAAACTAAAGCTAAAAAGCTTATGTAATTTTTCCCCCAGATCTTTGGCAGAAATGGACATAGGCAATATTCAAAGCCACTTCAATCCCACAATTCAACACCATATTTTGCTGTCTTTTCCATTACTGTAAAGTGCTTTTGGGTTAGAGATAAGCAGAGATGAAGTGGTTCTTGTCCCATGTTTTGGTGAAATACATAAATGCAGGAGAAAAATATTGACCCTAAAGGAAGATTTGGATGGAAAAGTTTCTTCCCTTCTGAAAAGAAGAGAGGAGCATTCTATATTTAAAATAGGAAGGATTAGCATACTCAATGAAATATAAACTCAAATGAAAGATACCAATGAACATTTTTCTTGTAGCATACTTTGCTCAAGATTTACATACTTGAATATTCATAATAATAAAATATCAGCAAATTAAACCAATGACAAGATTATAGGTAGCAAGAATAATTCTTGGTCTGTTAAATTGCCTATACTATAGTTTAATGTCCTTATTATTTTAAAGTTGGAACACAATTTATTCTTAGAAACAGGGGGCCAGTGCTGTGTGGCACAGAGGTAAAGCTGCCTCCTGCAGTGCCAGCATCCTATATGGGTATGGGTTCGAGTCCCAGCTGCTCCACTTCTGATCCAGATCTCTGCTATGTCTGGCTTCGGATCAGCACAGCTCTCACTGTTGCAGCCAGCTAGGGAATGAACCATGAATGGAAGACCTCTCTCTCTCTCTGCCTCTTCTCTCTGTGTCTGTGTAACTCTGACTTTCAAATAAATCCTAAAAAAAAAAAAAAAAAAGAAATGATGCATGTGGTGTCATTCTATTTTGTTTCTTCTATAAGTTGAAGGTCTCCAGGTTTGCGCCTTCCTTATTTCCATTATCTTATTGAAAATAAAATATACATGAAATTTCAAGCAAAGTCAATGAATTAACAGATTAATAATTAAATTGAGTACTTTTCCATTTTCAGTCACCTTATTCTTGTCTTGTACTCACCAGTTTCAGAAATTCTTTCGCCACATTGAGAAAGAAAATATTCCTAACAAAGGACACTTGATCTTAAGTGAAAAAACTTTCCAAATAAAATATGTGTAATGGTAAAAACCATAATGACACCACTACAAACAAAATATCTAAATAAAAATAAAGAAAATGCTAAGTGTTGGCAAGAATGTGGAGCAACTGGAACTTTCATACATACAGAGGAGAAGGAAAATCAATACAAAGCCTTTGGAAAACCATCAGCAGTACATATTACAGGTTGAATATCCCTTACACAAAATGCCTAGGACCAGAGTGTTTCAGATTTTGGATTTTTTCAGTTTAGAAAATTTTCATACATGTAATGAGACATTTCAGGGACAGTGTCCAAGCCTAAACACGAACTTCATTTATGCTTGTCGTACTCCTATACAAAAAGCCTAAACATAATTGTTTTATACAATACTTTTGGTGCACCTGTATTTTGGCTGTGACCTTTCATATGCTATCTGGTGTGGAATTTTCTACTTGTGGTGTGATGTCAGCAGTCAAAAATTTTCAGATCTTGGGCCGGCGCCGTGGCTCAACAGGCTAATCCTCTGCCTTGCGGCGCCGGCACCCCGGGTTCTAGTCCCGGTCAGGGCGCCGGATTCTGTCCCGGTTGCCCCTCTTCCAGGCCAGCCCTCTGCTGTGGCCCAGGAGTGCAGTGGAGGATGGCCCAGGTGCTTGGGCCCTGCACCCCATGGGGAGACCAGGAAAAAGCACCTAGCACCTGGCTCCTGCCATCGGATGAGCGCGGTGCGCCGGCCGCAGAGCGCCAACCGCGGCGGCCATTGGAGGGTGAACCAACGGCAAAGGAAGACCTTTCTCTCTGTCTCTCTCTCTCACTGTCCACTCTGCCTGTCAAAAAAAAAAAAAAAAAAAAATTTTCAGATCTTGAAGCATTTCAGATTTGGTATTTTCAAACCAGGGATTCTCAGTTTCTAGTGTTGAGCACAGTAATATTTTATGAGTCATCAATTACTCTCTTTTGTCTATAACCAAGAGGAATGCAAGCTCATGTTCACCAAAAGACATATACAAGAATATTTATAGCAACACATTTCGTTATGGCCAAATCGGAGCTTTCAAATGTCTATCAACAGGATACATAAATTATGGTGCAGCTACATAATGGATTTTTTAATGATTTACATTTTATTAAAACAAAACAGATTTCTTATAGTTCATAGATACAATTTAATCCAGCAACAAGAATGAATATCTACAACCACTGGCAAGAATGCATGAATCTCACAGGCAAGATGTTGAGCAAAAGAAGCCAGACACAAGAGTACATACTGAATGATTCCTTTTATAGGAAGTTCAAAATCAGTAAATGAGATCAGAAGTGGGGTTAATGGTTAACCTTGGTAGTGAGCGACTAGAAGGAGAGAGAGGGCGGCTTTCCGGGCAGCTGGCCCTGCCCTGTTTCTTGATCAGGGTGTTGGTCGCATGTGTGTGAAAATTGTAAAAACCTATCACATTGTATATGTGTGATACATTACCTTCTGTGTTGCAACAGTTTTTTAAGAGAGAGATGTAGTGATAAAGGTTGGAGCACTTCCTGGAGGCGGAAGCCCTTCCCTCTTAACCCCTCAGTGCTCTGAGGGTTCCTCGCAAGCCCTGCTGGGGCTTGAGTCACCTACGCAGCTCATTCTCCAACAGCCCCTCACTCAACTCCAGGCCTGGCATGTCAGGTTCTGGGGCTGCTGCCATAATGAAGGTCTGATTCTGGCCGCTGTCCAGAAAGCTCTGTGCTTGCTAAATAAAATAAACAGATAAACCTATAACGACAGCAGAGCGAGAGGCCTGCTAAGAGAAGTCTGCGTGAAGAGTGATGAGAACATTGCAGACTGAGAATCCAACTGCTGGAGAGAGGAAAGAAAGCCGAAAAAGCCAACCAGGAGCAGGACGCCTTACAGAAAGCAACAGGTAAACAGACACAGCAATAACACACTGTGACGGTTCAGTGCAGGGTAGAGATGTGAGAGCAAGAGGCAGCGGGGAGGCCCTGCCAACAGGCTCGGGATGCCCTGTGCTGAGTGTGACTGGGATGGAGACCGAAGGCAGAGGCACAGCAGGGGAGGTGGGAGGCAGGTGGAGCTGGATGTGAGAGGCACCATGGAGATGCTGTGACCGAACGTGGTAAGCAGAAGAGCAACAGCGTTCAGAGAACAGAGGCAAAGAGACCAGTTAAGGGGGCTGAAGTGGTCCCAACAGGCAATGACGAGTGTCACAACTCAGGCAGAGGCAAGGCAAATGAAGAAAGGACCGAGCAGGGACATTTGGAGGAAAGAATTCACCCCTGAGACCACAGCCCATCCTGATGTAGGTGCAGACCCGCACTCAAAGTTGGCAGCGGAACACAATGGGAGAGGCGACAGGGGGCACTGGAAGAAGGGTCACACAGGATGTCCCCTTGTTTGACCTGGAAAGAAGACTGGCCACTTGGGCGATGGACACTGACATTTCTCCTAACAACTGCCTGTCCCCCCCCCCACTTCACTCCACTCCTCATCTGCATGCTACTCGGGCCCACCAGGGCCCCTTCCAGCTCAACCAGGCAACTCCTTCCCAGTGCTCAGCTGTACAAACGTCACAGCTCCCGCAGGGAAGTCCAGACACCAGGTACCCAAGTTAGTGGTCCAGCTCACAGGAACTGTCAACCTCCTACTAAACATGTTTGTAGCCCTAGCCTCCAAATACTGAGTCGTATAACCTTCCTCACCTATCATGGGTAAAAAAGAAATGGTTGTGCGATTTATTCTCAAGGGTTAAAAATAAAATAAAAACACTAGAGCCTGAACAACAAAAGTATTCTCAGGGATGTATGTCCGAGAATCAGGGAGAATTCCCGGCAGGTTAAGAACACGCTTGTCCACAAGGGGTCTCCAAACCACTACAGATTCTTGACAGAACTAATTCTCCCAGGTGCCTGCTGAACATATCATTCTAACACCAGGTGCACTCCCCAGTCCTCCAGGTCAACAATTCTGCTTCTCCGAATGCATCCCTTCTTGCTGCCTTCCCCATCTCCCCTGCCGGCAGCCCCACGCTTACAGATGCTCAGCATAAAGCTAACAGAGTGATCTTTAACTTCCCTCTCCCACAGTCCACATCCAACTTACAGGAAAAACCTGAGTCTACCTTGAAAATCCTTCCGCTCTGGCCACTCTCCATTCCTTCCTCTGTGCCCTGCACCCATCTCCTGCCTGGACACTGCAGTTACATCCCTGCTACTGCTCCTGTCTGTACACTCTACTCACGGCATGGCAGCCAAAGTGAGCCTCGTCAGATGTAAATTAGACCGTGTCACTGCTCTGTTCCAACCCCTGCAGGGAAGTGCATTTATTTTTAGTAAAAGCCAGGATAGAGCAGCCTCTAAGGCCCCTTGGGATCAGCTGCCTTCTCATGTCTCCAAGCTTATGCCTTCCATTCTGCTGTTTGCTCACTTCTCTGCCTCTGCTGGCCTTCTTACTGTGCGAGTCTCAAATACACCAGGCGGATTCTGCCTCAGGGCCTTTGCACTGGCCTTTCCCTGAGAAACTTTCTCCCAGATACCTACACAGGCAACCCCTCCCTTCCTTCAAATCTCTGTCCAAATGCCACCTCAACAAGCCCCATCCTGACCACCCTACTTCTCATTTTAGACAGACTTAAATCCCAATTACACAATTTATTTTTATTCCAATAATATCAACAGAATCAAAGAAAAGACAAGACTGTATTTGAATATAAGATTAATTTATGACAGTTATTGGGATGAAGAAGAAAATCTTTCATTAGCTGAGCACATAAATGCAAGTACACATCCCAGGAAGTGGTTCAGCTTCCCAAATAAAATAATCAAACCTTGGGAAATATTTATAATCAGCCAAAACAGCTTTTGTCCACTGAGTCCTTCAGAGCTGCAGTTGCCACAACAGAAAAGGAAAAAAAAAAAAAAAAACAAAGAGGCCACTTGCCTATATCTCCAGATTCAAGGTCACTGGTGCAGAATCAGTCATTTTATTTAGAGTAACAGACTACTCATTGGGTCCTCAGAAAACTCCTATACTTGACTATTATGATAGGATTAGCCACAGGTGTAGGTACATGTGTTTTATCATACAGGATTTATTAGCCTTCTAGACAGAAGTGGGGCTGCTCCTGGAGTCGACTACATCCTGACCCTTCCAGAAGTGTAGTATAAAATCATCTTGTCACAAGGAAATGACTAACACAACCACCTTTTCTGCTATTGGCTGCTACTTTAATAGGTTAACACACAGTTTATTGTGAACCTTTGGTTCATACTGGATTATAACTTGTCAAAGTCCCTCACAAATCAATGCAAGACATATTCTTAATGTTTCCTACCTTCCTAATGAACCCGTCTCAAAGTATTAATTCAGTTGATCCCAAAGGAGGGTTTATCTCATTACAGTTAATAGTCCATATTTTATTTGATTTTTTTTTTTTTGACAGGCAGAGTGGACAGTGAGAGAGAGAGACAGACAGAAAGGTCTTCCTTTTGCCGTTGGTTCACCCTCCAATGGCCGCCGCGGCCGGCGCGCTGCGGCCGGCGCACCGCGCTTGTCCGATGGCAGGAGCCAGGAGCCAGGTGCTTTTCCTGGTCTCCCCATGGGGTGCAGGGCCCAAGCACCTGGGCCATCCTCCACTGCACTCCCGGGCCACAGCAGAGGGCTGGCCTGGAAGAGGGGCAACCGGGACAGAATCTGGCGCCCCGACCGGGACTAGAACCCGGTGTGCCGGCGCCGCAAGGCGGAGGATTAGCCTGTTGAGCCACGGCGCCGGCCTAATAGTCCATATTTTATACCAAGATAAGCAGTACAACATAACAGCTCTTACTGAGAAAACAAACAAAAACTGATCATCAGAAACCCTACACCTTGGAAAGACTTCCAATTTAAGCAGATCTTTCCATAAAAACAGCCCTTTATGGGAGAGAAAATAGTTATCATCTTTAACTCCAAGTTTTCTCCATTGCCCCAACAATTCAAACCATGTCATTGGTTCTCATTCATCTAACTTCAATGGACAAAACAAGCCCCTCACTGAGTTCTAAAGTTTAACCTTTCCTACTTAAGAGAATCAACTGCCAGCGAAGGGTTTGCAAATGCCTTCTCTGTGTTCAGTGAAGTCGGTTATCGGCACTTACTCTACAGCAAGAACAGCCATGCAGCGATAGATCACATACCCCTTAGTGGTCCCATAAGGCTGCATCATTAAATGTCAAACCCACTTTAGTTTGTGTAACTGCACTCTTCAGTGTTCACACAACAAGAAAATTGCCTCATGATGCATTTCTCAGAATGCACCCTGTTGTTAAGAGACATGACTGTATACTGCTCTGCAACATTCTTGGAAAGCATAGGGCTATCTGAAAAACTCAACAAAGTACTGATAATCAAAGTACTTATAGGAATCGGCA
Source organism: Sylvilagus floridanus (assembly GCA_949820135.1). Classification (NCBI taxonomy): domain Eukaryota; kingdom Metazoa; phylum Chordata; class Mammalia; order Lagomorpha; family Leporidae; genus Sylvilagus; species Sylvilagus floridanus. Next base: position 68,490,818 of record OX463246.1, on the reverse strand, counting down.
TGTGGCTCAGGAGAGTAAGCTACCACCTGTGACACCAGCATCCCATATGAGCACTCTTTCAAGTCCTGGCTGCTCCGCTTCCTATCCAGCTTCCCCCTAATGTGCCTGGGAAAGTAGCAGAGGACAGCCCATTTGCTTGGGCCCCTGCCACCTATGTGGGAGACTCAGATGGAGTTCTTAGCTCCTGGCTTCAGCCTGGTCCAGCCCCAGCCATTGCAGCCATTTGGGGAGTGAACCAGCGAATGGAAGATCTGTCTCTCCCTTTCAAATAAATAAAATAAAATCTTTAAAAAAAAAAAAAAGTGGGGCCAGCACAGTAGCATAGCAGGTAAAGGCAATGTTTGTGATGCCAGCATCCCATCCAGGCACCAATTCATGCCCAAGCTGTTCCATTTTCAGGCCAGCCCCTGCTGATGGCCAAAAAGCAACAGAGGATGACCCAAATGTTAGGGCCCCTGCCACTCATGTGGAAGACCCAAATGGAGCCCCTGGCTTCAGCCTGGCATAGCCCTGGCCATTGCAGCCATCTGAGGAGTGAACAGCGAATGGAAGGTCTGTCTCCATGTGTGTGTGTCTCTATTTCTTTCAAATAAATAAATCTTTTTAAAAATGTACTGACAATAAGTAAAAAGAGCAAAGGGCATAAAATGTGTTTAAGAAATATCACATAATCATGAACAAGATACTTCTCTATTTATAAAGACAAACTTCCTCTGATAAATGAGAAACTGGAACAAATGATCTCTACAATCCCATCCAACTCCAACATACTGACTCAGACACATAGGCTAAGCATGATAGGAAATATGAAATTACTATAAGTTAATGGCACTGATATGTAATATGTATCAAAGAGAATGAATACAATTCAGGATACAATGAAAGGTTAAAAGTCTCTAAAGGGGCCGGCACCATGGCTCACTAGGCTAATCTTCTGCCTGTGGCACCGGCACCCTGGGTTCTAGTTGTTCCTCTTCCAGTCCAGCTCTGCTGTGGCCCGGGAAGGCAGTGGAGGATGGCCCAAGTGCTTGGGCCCTGCACCCATGTGGGAGACCAGGAGGAAGCACCTGGCTCCTGGCTTTGGGTCGGCACAGTGCGCCGACCATAGCGGCCATTTTGGGGGTGAACCAACGGAAGGAAGACCTTTCTCTCTGTCTCTCTCTAACTTTGCCTGTCAAAAAAAAGAAATTAAACAAAAAAAAAAAAAAGGTCTCTAAAGGAATTCAGAAAGGGACAAGATCAACGACAATGATAGAAGTTCTATAGGCTACTTTGAGGATGAGTATCTTAAATGAATCCTGAAAGATGGGAAGGATGTGGATAGGCAGGAAAGAGGAAAGAAAGGCTTCCAGATGGAAATAATACCAACAACTCCAAAAAGGAAAAGTGAGCTCAAATGTGGTATGAGTTTTGTTTCCCAATTAATCTATGTTATTTACTCCAAGTTGCATTTATTGTAATACGCTGAACTGCCAATTTGGTTTTTTGTTTCTTAATTCATTTTTTTAAAAGATCTATTTTACTTGAAAGGTGTTGCTGTGGATTCATTCTGAGAGGAGAAGCGTGGTGGGGGCAAGAGGCGTGGAATCACCACACAGACCCCGGGAGCCGGGTAAAAGGAGGCCGAGGCGAGCAGCCTTCAGAGTCATTTATTTCAGTTGCTACAGCATCTTATATAGCCAAGGCAGCCAATCTGGTCAAGGGGCGGTCTATGCCCTAACCAATCAGACCCTGTTGCCAGTCAGGCTCTGTTGCAATGTGGTTTCCGAAGCCATCCAATCACAGCCTGTTGCCAGGCAGGCTCCATTGTCATGTGGTTTCTGAAACCATCCAATCACATCCTGTTGCCAGGCAGTTTCTGTTGCCAGCAACCTTCTTGACATGGCCTTCTCATTCCACCATAGAAAGGCACACAGTTACAGAGAGAATAAGAAAGAAAGAGGAGAGAGAGAGAGAGAGAGAGAGAGAGAGAGAGAGAACTCTTCCATCTGCTGGTTCACTCCCCAAATGACCAAAACGGCCAGGGTTAGGCTAAGCTGAAGCCAGGAGCCTGGAATTCCAACCAGGTCTCGCACATGGGTGGCACTTACATCATCTTCCCCTGGTTTCCCAAGTGCATTAGCAAGGAACTGGATTGGAAATAGTGTAGCAGCTACTTGAACCAGCTTTCACATGGGACGTCAGCGTTACAGGCAGCAGTTTAACTAACCCACTGCACCACAATGCCAGCCTTTTTTTTTTTTTTTTTAATTCTTAAGGTCTTTAAAGTCTTTCTTTCATTGTTTAAAGAGAGCAGAAACAGAATTTTGTACACAAACCATTTTTCCAGTGTAGCTAAATGTACATTTAGGTGGATGCCATTATTAAAAGAATGGCTCTTTGCTGACCATTTTGATATGCAAACCTATTGTCTTAAGTGCTGACTGTAACCTCTGCCTTCCATCCGGGGCAGCAACATGTTAATGACTAATGGTATTCCGGTATACATCAGCTCAAGTAATGGCATAACCAAAACTAAGAAACCGGTTTCAAGTTGTTGCCCATCTTCCATTATAAACAATGATCTATAATAACAAAGGAACATTTTTAAATTTTAAAAATGCAAGATTCAATTTGAAAAGATTCATTCTAACTTTAACAATAATTTTAAACAGAAAAATAAAAGCATATCAGACTAACATAAAAGGTCTGAATTTATAACTTTATGAGATAAAGCAAATCTACTTATAGTTATGAATGATGGTACCAAAAATATTTAAGTAAATGTAACCTCCACTCTTGACCTTGTCGAACACTATCTTTGGATGCATGGACACATTATTCATAAGTAGGGGAACTCTTCACTGGATTGCTAAACTCTTGTAAATATTATCAAGAACTACATTTCTTTCAAGGCAGTTGACTGAAGATGCACACTTACCCTGCATTATTGCTGACTGCAGTTAATCCTTTGACTCCAGTCTTCAGTAAAGCTCCTATAAGATTCTCTGGAATTCCACATAGCCCAAAACCTGTAACAAGCCCAAGAGGTAAGCAATGTGTGAAGAGGGTAATGCTCTTTCAGGGAAATGTATGTGTATTCTTTTTAGTAGAAAAGGAAAAAACACAAAGCATAGTATTAGCTCTACTAAGCAAAAATAGATATTTATCTCAGCAACTCAGTAAATGGCCAAATAGCTGGGTCCAAATCTTTTGCAGCCTTACATAGCACCAGATAGCACCATCAAGTCTGAATGCAAAGTATAAAGTCAAATGCATCCAGTTCACGTGGCTACACACTACACACCTTCCACTTAACTACATATCTGATACGGACTCTTTACGATTCAATCCTTGTAATCCTTGATTTCAAATACGTTTCCTTTAAAATTTACTAAGTAGATTCTGCAGAATTGGAAGCCTGGGCTAATAATCTTCATTTCTTAATATTTTCCACAATCCCTCAAATACTATTAGATTTTAAATGGACAGTCATTGATTCATGAGTTGAATGAATGAATGGACAAATAAAGAGTGAACCTAAAATATGTCTTGATTCTGTTATAGGAATCAGGCATCAAGCTGTGGTTTTGTATAGTTTTTTGGTTTGGGGTGGGGGGAGGCTTGGGAGGGTGGGGGAAAGTTGTTGTTTGCTTGTTAGGGGTTATTTTTTATTTTTTTGTTTTATTTTGTTTTGTTTGAGAGGCACAGATAGAGCAAAAGAGACAGACACAGATAGTTCCTGTCCACTGGTTCACTCCTGTAATGCCCACAATAGCCAGAGCTGGGCTGGACCAGGGCTGGAGCCAGGATTCAGGAATGCCATCCAGTTCTAAAAGAACAAAATTATCTAAGACATCACCACTACCTCCCAGAGCCTGTATTGACAGCCAGCTGGAGTCAGGAGCCCAGGCTGGGACTCAAACCTAGGTACGCTGATAGGGGACTCAGCCATCCTCACTGCTAGGCTAACCACAGGATCCGGATAACAACTCTAATGGGTATAAAGCCATAGTTCTAAAAGAAATTTGCAATGAAAAGAAGCACAGAATGTGGGTATTTAACAACAGATAAATATGTATGTGCTCTGTATCACAGAAAATAAGAGATAATAAAAGAAATGACTGGGTGTAAGCTGATGAGATCAATGCAACTATTTGAAGTTAAACAGGATTCTCAAGGATCTCAGGATTTTTCAAAGCTAATGATAAGACATCACCACTCTGAAGCTTCAGCTTTTCAAAATAATAGGAATGAGAAACAGAAAAAAAAGGTAAAATAAATTCTAAGTATTAAACTTTGCTAAACTCCCAGAAACAAGATGCTACAATAAAATAACAATGTGTAACAAATAACTAAAAATAAAATAAGCGAAAACTAAATAAAATAATTGACACTTCATCTCTTGAGCTTTGTCACTGTTTTCCCTGCTACCCTACAAACATGCATGTATCACCATAAAACTGAAAACCATATTACTACTTACCGCCAACCAGAATCGTTGCACCATCAGGGATGTCTTTTACAGCTTCTACTGGGTCTGCATAAAATTTCGTCTGGCGATGACTACTGGTGGAAAAGTAGCAAGCAGATCCCTAAACAAAACATCAAAAATCACTTTTAAGTGAACTGTCTTTGGATATATAGTCACTTTGTCTTTGCATATATAGTCTTTGGATATATAGTCACTTATTCTGTTTCTATAGATACAATGATCATTTCACTACTGTTGCCTTTTTCAGATTTTTTTGTCTTGACAAAAATTGCTTATATTTATGGTAAACAATATGATGCTTTGATATAGGTATACATTGTGGAATGGCTAGATCAAGCTATTTAACATATATATTACCACACTTATTATTGCTTTATGATGAGAACATTTAAAATCTACTCTTAGCAGTATTCAAGTATTCAGTATCTTGTCGGTAACTGCAGTAACCATGATGCATAACAGAGCTCTTGAATTTATTCCTTCCTTTGACCACCATCTCCCAAATGCCCTATGACCCAGCCTTTGGCAACCACCATTTTAGTCATTGTATCTATGGCATTAGCACAACTTCAAAAGAGCTGAGCTTCAACTGGTTCATTCATAGAAGTAGGATGGGCATACTTCACCCATAGATTATCACCATAATCCCCTTGTAATCAACGTTTCCTATTACAGAAAGGATAACTCTGTGTCATTCTTGGCCACCCAATTTCAAATTCATAGTAACAGTCCCAACTGAGCATTAATTTTTGACAGTAACCCAATCTTCCTCTCAATAAACAAGTATTTACTGAGATCTTACTTTGTGCTGAGTTCCCCACTAATTAGGCCAACATAGTTAGTATTCAGATATGACTGCTGGCTGCTCTCCAGGTAATTAAAGGCAGTGTGACTGACACTACAAGCATCTACACAGTTGGGCCCATAAGCCAATCTTAGAGAGAGCTCTCCAAAGAGAAAAGAACAGTACACAAAACAATGTATCTCCCTAAGAGGCTAAAAGCAGCAAACTACTGTCTGTGAAGAAGACATGGTTAGCCTTCCACAGAGTACACGTTGGTCTCATCAATTACCTAGTGAGTGTCCACGAGCTACCAGTTGTATACTATTTTCCTTTTCATACTTCATCCACAATGCAGACAAGAGAAAGCAAGAAAGCAGATTCCATGGCAATCAAACACTCCTACTCAACTTTGCCTGTCCTTCATTCTCATTATATAATCAACCTAGAAAGAGCAGGGAAGAATGACATCTGAATCCTGATATATGCCACCTTAATGAGCCCCATTGAAAGTTCACACCCTCTGCCTCAGACAATCTGTCAGACAGACATAACAGGACTTGGTCAAGGTAATGGCATAATGGGACTCCACTTCTCTTTGCTTTCTCTAAAATTTCTTTCATAAACCCTGTCATATAGTAGTTGCAAAGAAAGAGATAACATAAATGACTTCTGTCCCCTTAAATTTCAACCGAGGCCAAGGTCAGTGAAGAGGCTGATATAAATAAGCATACTGCCCAAACCGTAGGAAATAAATGTAGGCAGAGACAGAAAAGCAAGGACATGAGCCAAAAAGAGCTTTCCTCTTTTTCCTCAAGTAGCAAGGATTCATCTGCTTGCTTTAAACACATGCAAAGAGATATTTAATCCTAAATATGTAAACTAAAAGTGTGATACCCAGAATAAACAAACAGAAGACCCATAAAATAAAGTTGAGGATATGTCCTAGAAAAATACACAGAAACCTAATCCAACCAACTCATCTTACAGGTCAAGAGCACTAGGAAAGCCAGCAGCATGCATGCCAGCAATGGGGCTGAGAACCAGCAGGATGTCTGAGGACAGCTCTGCCACCAAGGATCTCCAAGGCCCCAGAGCCTCAGAGGAACCACTGGGTTTGCTCTCCTAGCCAGCTTCCTCGCTGCCCACATTCTTGGCCCACACTCCCTGTCTGAAAGAGGCAGGGGATATCAGTGCATCACCAACACTTTCTAGTAATGGGCAGCTGGGAAAAAGTGTGTCTGATAAAATCCACTTTTTTCCCTTAGATACCTGGATTTCCAGGGGATCTTTCAGGTGCTCTTAAACTGACCTCTACTTTTGAATATCTTTTTTTTTTTTTTTTAAGATTTATTTTATTTGGCCAGCACCGCGGCTCAATAGGCTAATCTTCCACCTGCGGCGCCGGCACACCGGGTTCCAGCCCCGGTTGGGGCGCCAGATTTTGTCCCTGTCACTCCTCTTCCTGTCCAGCTCTCTGCTGTGGCCCGGGAGTGCAGTGGAGGATGACCCAGGTCCTTGGGCCCAGCACCCACATGGGAGACCAGGAGGAAGCATCCGGCTCCTGGCTTCAGATCTGCACAGCGCGCCGGCCGCAGTGGACATTGGGGGGTGAACCAACGGCAAAGGAAGACCTTTCTCTCTGTCTCTCTCTCTCACTGTCCACTCTGCCTGTCCAAAAAAAAAAAAAAAAAGATTTTATTTTATTTATTTGAAAGAGAAAGTCACAGAGAGAGATAGAGACAGAGAGAGAGGTCTTCCATCCACTGGCTCACTCCCCAGATGGCTGCAATGGCCGGAGCTGCGCCAATCCGAAGCCAGGAGCTTTCTCTGGGTCTCCCATGTGGGTGCAGGGGCCCAAGGACTGGGCCATCTTCTACTGCTATCCCAGGCCATAGCAGAGAGCTGGATTGGAAGAGGAGCAGCCGGGACTAGAACCGGCGCCCACATGGGATGCCAGCGCTGCAGGCCAGGGCTTTAATCCACTGTGCCACAGCACCGGCCCCTAAATATCTTTTCAATACTGGGCAGGCACTGTGGAATAGCAAGTGAGCTGCTACTGGGAACACCTGCATCCCACATTAGAGAGCCAGGGTTCCATTCCCACCTCTGCTTACAATCCAGCTTCTTATTAATGCACTCCCTGGGAGTTAGCAGACAAGTCAAGTGCTTGGATCCCTGGCACCCACATGGGAGACCTGTAGTTCCTGGCGCTGGCCTGGCCCAATCCCCAGTGTTGCAGGCATTTGGAGAGCGAATCAGTGAATGGGAAATCCATCTGTTTGTCATTCTGAACAAAAATGAAAATAAACAAACATTTAAAATTATTTTACAGAATCTGGCACTGTGGTATAGTGGGCAAGCTGCCGCCTATGGCTCTGGCATCCCCATATGGGAGCCAGTTCGAGTCCCAGCTGCTCCATTTCTGATCCAGCTCCCTGCTAATGCATCTGGAAAAGCAGTGGAAGATGGCCCAAGAGCTTGAGCCCCTGCACCTACATGGGAGACCCAGGAGAAGCTCCTGGCTCCTGGCTTCAAATCAGCCCAGCTCCAGCCATTGAGGCCATTGGGAAGTGAACCAGAGATGGAAGCTCTCTCTCTCACTCTTTCTGTCTCTGTCTCTCTCCCTCTTTGTAACTCTGCCTTTCAGATAAATAAATAAATCTTTTTTAAAAAATTATTTTACATACTAGCACAGTGATGTAAAAAGACCCAGGCATCAGCTGCTACCAAAATACATAAAGAGCCTTCATGTTTGCAAAGATATCATAAAAGAATGAAGAATAATGAAATGTAGAGCTTTGACCTCTATCGTGCGGACTACTTCCCTCTCATTCAGGTCTTTCTTTATATTCACAAAGACTATTTCATTTTGTGTTTCCACTCTCCTACCTACCGAATTCAATTTTATTGCTGCTACTAGTCTCTGCTCTTAGAGTTGGGGAAAGGAAGTAATAATGACTGAAATAATCCAAGTTCTTGCAGGGCACAACTTTTTCCTCTTTCTCTTTCTCTCTCTCTCTCTCTCTCTTTCAAGATTTATTTATTTGAAAGGCAGAGTTAGAAGAAGAGACAGAGAGAAACAGCTCTTCCATCCACTGGTTCACACCCCAAATGGCCACAACTAGAAACTTCTTCTGGGGGTTCCACACGGGTTGCAGGGGTCCAGGGATTTGGGTGATCTTCCTCTGCTTCACAGGGCACATTAGCATGGCGCAAGATGAGAAGTAGAGTAGCCAGGATTCGAACCAGCACCCACATGGGATGCTGGCACAGCAGGTGGCAGCTCAATCCACTGTGCCATAACTCCAGCCCCTATTTCTCCTTTTTGAAATGTTTTCTATCTTCACCCGTGGCTATCCTCTTCAAATTATTAATCTCTGAAGTCTTATTCCACTGTTGAACTTAAATTTTATCTCATACTTGCCTAATCCAGAATCTCTGTCCATCATTTCTTCTTTCACCTGGCTTTGTCTTTTTTCTGCCATTCAACACTGCTGTACTGACAATGCACTTCTTTTTAGAGATCTTTCAGTGAAAACCCACAGAGCACAGTGCTCTTATTTTTTAAAATATATCTTAAAGATACATAATTGTATATTTACCTTGTCACCTTAGACTTAAATAAATCATGACACAGAAAGGTTATGTACTGGTCCATTCTCTGTTGATGTAACAAAATACCTGAGGCTGAATACTTTATAAAGAAAAGAGGTTTACTTAACTTACAGTTTGGGAGGTTGAAAGTCCATGAACCATTCCCTAGGCAGCTCCACCTGCCTGGCCTCTGGGGAGGGCCTCCAGGACCATATCATGATATGAGAGGCAAGCAGAACCAGCAATATGCAGAAGCAATCATATGGTGAGACAGGAAGCCAGGAGCCATCCAGGGGACAAGCTCACAACCTACACCCCCAAGAACTAATCCAGATCCTGCAACGAAAGTAATTGCTTCCAAGAGCAGGGCTTCCAATGACCTAATCATCTTTAACTAAGGCAAGACTTAGAAAAGATTTCAACATCTTTCAATATTGCCACACTGAGGACCAAACTTGTAGAGCAAAGCACAGCCAGCCAGCCCTTAACAGACAGACACTGACCACTTCAGTATCAATGTTTGATAAACAGAAGTGAGAAGAAGTCATATGGACAGAGGAGAAGAGAACCATGTTAGGAGATAGAGTAATATGGCGTCATTGCCAAGAAGAGATCATGTGTGTTGAAAAGCTTCAGCTCTCCAGCAGTACACCAATGTCTACCACAAGTGGGATGATTACCTTGCAAAAAACACTGAGGGGCTCACGCTGTGGCTTAGCAGGTAAAATCTTCACTGCAATGCCAGCATCCCAAACAGGCACTGGTTCATGTCCTGACTGCCTCATTTCCCATGCAGCTCTCTGCTAATGCGCCTGGGAAAGCAGCAGAGGATGGCCCAAGTCCTTGGGCCCCTGCACCCACTTGGGAGACCCAGCAGAAGCTCCTGGCTTCAGACTGGCAGCCATTGAGGTCATTTGGGGAGTGAACCAGCAGATGGACGATCTCTCTCTCTCACTCTCTCTCTGCCCACCAACTTTGCATTTCAAATAAACAAATAAATCTTTAAAAAAAAAAAACACTCAACGAAATACTGCCAATTATGTACTTGTGACATGCATAAATGTAAAGGAGCTCTTGTTACTGCCCTTAGGCAATTCTCTACATCCATGTTGTGTCTTGTTTTTGAGGAAATATGCATGCCCTATCCCCACACTGAAGCTCAGTGCTCTAAAGAAACACAGATGAAGGATGCCTGGTAGATCAGAAAGCTTGAGGGATTTACCATGAGCTAAAATACTAATAAGGATAGGGATTCTACACAGGGGAACTGCAGGAAAAAAGGCACAGAGATATGAAAAAGACCGTAGTCAGGGATGTGTGAGATCCAATCTCATGGAGAGAGGTTCATGAAGATCAGGCTGGACAGAGACTGCAGTAGGTTATAAACAGGTCTCAGGACTACACTACAGAGCTTCAACTTCATTCTGCAATGAGGAAGGAGCAGTTTTTCCAACAGAGCTATCACAATACTCACAGAAAAGCCTACACCAGCAAAGTGGCATGGGAACTCATTTTTTCCTTCCTCCACCCATTAGGTCAAAAAGACCTATTTTGTGCCAACTATGCCAAATACGGAGGGAAAAAAGTTAAAATAATAACATTTTTTAAAAGCCACAGGCATAATTCCTGATATGATAAAGCTTACAAATAAGCAAGGATTTATGAAAACCATTGAAAAAACACTAAAAGACAATTGTAGTAGTTCATTGGAGAGCTATACCAAGATAGAATGCCGTGAGCAGCGCTGAGGGACTTTTGGAAAGAGGTGCACACACGACACGTGGGGATCAATTTGAAGTGTAGAAAAGAGGAGAGGATGGTTCCAAGAGTTCCAGCTTTCACACTGGGTAGACGCTGGTGCTATCAGCCGTCATGAGAAAAAATAAAGATGGGAAAGTCACTTTACTGCTGGATCATTTGGGTCTGAGAGAGCTTTAAGTGCTGTGAAACACACAGGTGAATTCACCAGAAAGGTGTATGAGAAGAACAGCAGCTCAGGAGTTTCCTGGGTTGGAGAGAAATTATCTGGTAAACTCTTAATGGTAGTTTCATAGCTTTTTCTCCACTTAATTTTTATTGTGAATGGAAAGTATTACTAAACACTCCTCCCCATACTCTGGTTTCTCTTCTGATCATATAAATCTTTCCCCCTTTACTAAACACTCCTCCTTGAAGTCATAATGAAGGAAAGGAGATACCTCCAGATGGTCTGTTTTAACTCCCATCCACGCCAGCTGGCTCCGCAGGTGCAATGCTCAGACCTGCAACAACAACTCCAAAAGTGTGGGGCCCCACGCAGGGTCTACACTGTTAGAAATTCCAGGTGTAGGCACAGCCTTTTGTTTTATGGAGCCTCCAATCAGGTGTTTTTTTGTGTGTGTGTTTTGTTTTTTGGTTTTTGTTTTTTTTTTTTTTTTTGACAGGCAGGGTGGATAGTGAGAGAGACAGAGAGAAAGGTCTTCCTTTCCATTGATTCAACCCTCAAATGGCCGCTACGGCCGTCCTCCACTGCCTTCCTGGGCCACGGCAGAGAGCTGGACTGGAAGAGGAGCAACCGGGACAGAATCCGGTGCCCCAACCGGGACTAGAACCTGGGGTGCCGGCACTGCAAACAGAGGATTAGCCTATAGAGCGGTGGCGCCGGTCCCTCCAATCATTCTGATGCATGCTCAAGTTGGAGAGGCGTTGAATGTGCCTATCATAAATTGTTAACAACAACAAAAATAACGATCTCAATTTACCCGTTGGATCCATTTAGCAGAAAAACGCTCACCGTTACTACATAAGGTTTCCTACAGTGTTCTCTCACCCACATATTAAATGTGCTAAGTGTTTACTTGTCCCAAAGCAGAGGGAGACTGATAAGCATCTATGCCACAGTGCAACAGAGGCAGCAAGTGAGGGCTTAAGAGATAAAGAAGCAGTAAGACCCAAGTGGTGTGAGCTGCCACCACGCTCTGAGAAGCAGGAGCACTACCTATGGTAATCAAACCCCAGAGCTGAAAGCTTGACTCGGTAGGAACTTCCAGTGACACACAGCAGAACCCCCTAATTTCCAGCTCATCCTTCTAAGAGGACTGCTGGCCTTGGGAAGTGGTTTAATGATTACACTCAAGGTGAGAGACTGGCAGTGAGTAAATTACACTTCGCTAACCAGCACCTGCCAAAAGGAGGATTGTTACCGACCTTGGCTCAAGGGTATCTCTGTGTCCTGGTTTGATTTAGTTAAGCACCAAGCAATCTGCTTGAAGGTCAAGTTCCCTCTTGGGAATACTTTACTCCTATACCCCGCAAAGCCACCTGCAATTGTCAAAAAGCTTCCTACGCGGCATTTATGAGTAAAACGACCCAGTTCTGAGTTATTCCCTAGAACACACCGGCCCCCTCTGTGTTCTCAACTCCGACACTGGACGCAGAGGAGCAACGCGGGCAGGCGGCTCTCAGGATCCGCCGCACACTACCAAGCCCAGGACTATAATTCAATAAGCTACCGAAGAATATATTTCATTTTCTCTTCTAAGGAACAGGCTCCCACGCTTACTGAGGAGGCCGAGGTAAAGCCACCCTCCTGGACCAGAACTGGGCTCCCAGAGCTGCACCAGCGCCGCGGGCTTACAGGGCGCCAGGGTGCCTAGGGCAAAGCACATGGACCAAGAACACACTCCAATCCGGAGAATGCCTCGGCAAACCACTTCGTGGAGATTTGGCAGCAAGCACAGAACGAGGTTCTCCACGTAAAGCCCCTAACCCGGATCCCAGAGGCCTTGCAAGGAGGGGCGTCCACGCCCGCGGACAGCACGCGAGCCAGGGCAGCCCCCGGCCGGCTTCCCCGCTGGGCGAACCAAACGCCCGGCGAGCGCTCCAGTCCGGGTTCCCTCTCGCACCGCCGCGGCGCGGCACTGCCATATAGGGCAGGAGAGGATGGGAGCGGCATTGCTCCGCCGCCGCGCCCAGCAGCCTCCCCCTTGGCAATGAACGCGCGCCGAGCCCTGGCCAGCCCGCCCAGGCGTCTGGGCCTCCAAAGAGGCGCCGGTTCCGCGAGACGCACCCTTCCGGGTGCAGATCTACCCTACGCCGCCTTCACCCTCTCCCATTCATTAAACTGGCGTCCTCTTCGCCCCATTACAGCAGCCAGAGCCCCTTCCCCAGGCGGACGCCGCCCGCGCGGCGCAGACGCGTGCCACGGGCGCAGGCGAGCAGGCGAGCAGGCGTCCTCCCACCCCTGGCCGCCTCTCGCCCCGTCGGGCAAAGATGTAGAACCAGGAAAAGGCTGTCATCCCAAAGGGCGGCGGCTCATCCCCGCGCCGGGCGCAACACGCCGCGGCTGCCAGTTCCCAGACCGGAGCCGGCATTCGTTCGCGATCTTCCCGCGCGTGGCCTTGCTCTTCGCCGCGTTTTACCTTGGCCCAGGCGCGCCCGGAGCCGCGGGCGGAGGCGCAGAGCCGTGGCCCGAAGGAGAGGAGTTTGAGAGCCGCCATCTTCGGGGGGCGGGCTGCGGGAGGAGGCGGCGGGCAGGAGCGCGCGAGTGAGGGTGAGAGTGTCTGTTGCCGGGGCCGGCCCGGCGTCACGGAAAAGGAGCGAGGGGAAGGCGCGCTGGGGGCGGGCTGGAGGCTCGACCGCGCGTCGGTGACGCCCCCGGGCCTCCTGCGCTGCGCGCCGGCCGCCCACGGCTCGCTCGCAGGCGCGCAGAGAAGCCGGCTCGCCGACCGGAGAGGAGGCTCTGCGCAGCCCGCGGGGGTCGCGGGGAAGTCCCAGGGTCTGAGAGCGTTAGAAGCAGCTGTGTTGGCGTGCCCTGGCCGCTGTGGCCCCTTGATCAGCTCTTCAGCCTTGAGGGGAAGTGGATGCCCTTCTTCCCCTGGGTCAGGGATGAGCCTTTGCCTAGCGCTCTGGACCTGCGGGTGCAGGAGTGTTCCCCGCGGAGCTTGTGGCTATGCAAGGTCAGTGTGTGGTCAGTTGGTGAGCTGCATGTGTTCTCCTGGCAGTGGCTGTGTGACTTGCATTTGTTCTGACACCCTGCCACTTATCTGTGGTGAGGTGTCACCAGCCAGGTCTGCAGAGGGACAAGGCTGGACATCTACCCATCATCCAAGCATCTTGCTGGCGCTGAGTCCAGCTGCCCCAGAGACAACTCCGCAGATGCAAACATAAAAGCATGTGTCACTCTGACTGATTTTAGGCAAGTTACCAACTCTGCTAAGCCTCATCTGCAAACGACGATTATAATACTCAGACTGTCATAAACTTCATGTGCGATCATTCATGCAAAGCTCTGGCCCCGTTTATGCAGCCTCCATAAACGTTAGGTGATACACTAAATGCAGGCCAATAGCACTGGTATTTTGGCCTGGCGCAACTCCTAGCTCCTCTCCAAGCATCACCTTTTGACCAACTCCTTGAGGACAGGAGCCAAGTCTGAGGTCTTAAGAACGATACACTTACCAGAGGGGTAAAATCAAGTAGAAACTCAGTAAATATTTTATTTGATTAAAGACTGACCAAGCCCAGGGAATGTGACTGTTAATTTTGAACCAAAGCAAGACATACAAGAAAATTAAATGAGATTTTAGTTTCCTTCGCAAGTAAAAGTACACCAAGGCAAAGGACAATGAACAGTTTAAAGTCTGTCCATGAAAGCATTTGCCCTGATCTTCTTTTAACTCTGAACTCTTTTTCTTGGTGACTATTATAATTTTAAGCAAAATCAATGAGGAAATAAAATATGACTACTCAACTACATAGGAGAAATTAACTCGAAATGCTCAGTTTTCCAACACATTTTACTAAGTTCAATTGAGAAGAAATGGAAGTATTAGCTCTCAAGTTTGATATCCAGTTCTAACACAGCATGCAGCAACTGTTGGGCTGCCACGTACGGAAAATGAAAAAGCTGGCATTCCAATGGAGTCTGCCCTTCCACTTTTTCCCTTCCACAGGGCACGTGAAATGGAAAAACAGCACTGGCAACTTTGTCTATGGTCATATGACTCATTTCTCTTGGCTGGTCTCCTCCTGTTGCTCCTGGCTGAGGAAGACACATAATTAAGTCTCCTATTCTGTGTGTCTGAGTCTGGTGAAAAACTCAGCTCCATTACAGTATGGCCAAAACACACTGTACTGAATTTTTGATGATGCTAGGGCTTCCTTTTATGCTTCTCCAATAATGTGTAAGAAGCTGCCATTTGAACAAGTTACAAGAAAAGCTCTAGTGGACAGATTTCCCAATCTAGTTCCACAAAAGCCACTTCAGTGTTGGTCTGTGTGTAAATTCCTACTTCTTTTAAAAATATCTAAACTCTGAACTAGTAAGAATAGTTCCTCCTTTCTTCAAAGGAGATTTGTAACAAATATACTCTGGACACTTCTTTGTGGAATCTCACAGCCTTGATTTCCATATGCTTTAAAATTGAGAAAACTGAATCCAAAGCCTTAAGAAAAAGTCTGGTACCAGATAGGCAATGGGAAAAGTGAGAAAAGTTTATTTTGTATTATGTGAATGCACATGTGTGCACGTGGCACTTTTTTAATCAGATGAATACAGACACTCTCAGACTAAGTCGTTATTTTCTGCTTGAGAGTTTTCATTCTAATTCATTTTTTGAAAGATTTTATTTATTTGAGAGGTAGAGTTACAGACAGAGAGGGAGAGACAGAGAGAAAGGTCTTCCATCTGCTGGTTCCCTCCCCAAAAGGCTGCCTTGCCAGGCCATGAGCAGAGAGCTGGAATTGGAAGTGGAGCACTCAGGACAGGCACTGGTGCCTCTATGGGATGCTGATGCCACAAGTGGAGACTTAGCCTACTAGGTCACAGCATAGGCCTCTCATTTTAATTGTAAAATATAATGTGTTGGCATCTCTCATTATTGAAAGATAAAACATCTTGCCCTCATGCCAAATTTGAGGTGTACTCCTCCCAGTTGATTATCAAATGTTGTCTTACTGGCTTGACTAGTAACAAGAGTTCTTTTCTAGGTCATTTGAGCAGTTACAAAAAATGCATGCATGCTTTATTTTATACAATGGTCTTCTAATATATGGAGAAAATATTCCATTAAACAATTTTCCTCTACTAAGTTTGAAAAACCTAAATCTGCAAGTCTACATGTGGTTTTAAAATGCAAATCACCTGGGAGCCAGAGTTGTTGCAGTAGCAGGTTAAGCTGCCACCTGCAACACATGCATTCAATGTGGGCACCTGCTCTTGGTCCTGGTGCTCCACTTCCAATCCAGCTAGCTGTTCATGGCCTGAGAAAAGCTACAGAGGAACACCCAAATGCCCCCAGCCACCCACGTGGGAGACCTAGATTAAACTCTAGGTTCCTGGTTTCTGCCTGGCCCAGCACTGGCTGTTGCAGCCATCTAGGGAGTGAACCAATGGAGGCAGGATCTGTCTCTCTCTCTCCCTCTCTGTAACTTTTTCAAATTAAATAAATAAATCTTTTTAAATGCAAATCATCATTTCTTAATTTACCTATTTTGTAAGCTTACTGTTTTCATACAGCCTTTGAAACAGCGCTTTGTCCTCATTAATAAATATCTACAGTGTGTTCAATGAATAGATTAAAATAAACTGAATAAATACATTAATGCATAGGCAAGCCAGAGAAGTCAACTCCTAGGGTGAAAATGAAAGCTATGTTAAAGTGCTTGGGAAACATAAAAGAACAAAGCACCGTGATCTTGTATACACATTCAAGTCTGATCATATTGATTCTGCCCTTAAGTTTCCCCCACAGCCTCTGGCATAAAAGATCATCATCTCTCCAGGTCCTCTCCCTTCCACATCTCCTTTATATGCTAAACTGTATCTACTCCTTGATTTCACATGATGAACTTGCACAACCTCAGAATCGAGTATTGAGAGCAAAATGCTAAAGAAGCTGGACTCTGTAAGGAGGCTGCTTGAGTTCAAATCTCAGCTCTGGGTATGTGGTCTCCTGTGGTACAGTAGTTTAAGCCTGATTCAATGCAAGTACTTGTGCTACAAGAAAAGTATAGAGCCTAAAACCAAACACAGGCTTAAGGAACCGGCATCTTAAGCAGCTGATTTCTTATTTCAGTTTAAATCAGTTTAAAAAAGAGCTTGCAGAATGCCAAGATGTATTATCTGGAACAGTGCCTATACCATTCAGACATAATCTTAGTCAATTCTTGCTGCTGCAATAAAATCCCTAGGGCTGGGTAACTTACGTACAGAAGTTTATTTCTGAGAGTTCTGGAGGCTAAAAGTCCAAGATGAAGACAGTAGCACATTTGGTGTGTCAAGTCCAATTTGGCCTGAAGTTGCCTCTATTTTGAATTTCTACATAATAAGCTGCAATCTAACTTAGGATGTTAACAAACTGAAATCTAACAAGAGTATATATTCTTGTAACATTGCTGAATGCCAGCCAATCACAGACTGCCAATTGATTAGATCATGTATATGCAAGGCAAAGGCCTCAACGTAGCAAGCCCAAATAATGCATTTGCAGAGCTGTAGTCAATCAAGCTTTTTTTTTTTTTTTTTTTTTTTGATGCAAAAAGCACAAGGTTTTTACTGAACGTTTGCACAAACGGCCCCCACCTCAGGTGGTGCAGAGCCTCAATCAAGCTTTTATATGACACTTCCTTTTTCACTCTATTGCTCGCTGAACCTCTGCTGGTTCAGAATGCTGCCTAATTCGTGAATTTTCTTTATTCAAATGAGCTCTGCTGTCTTTTAGCAGGTGTCTGGTGAAGGTCTGTCCCTCATAAATGATACTAGAATGCAATGACCTAGGTCAGCCTCGATACCCTGTTGCCAGCTAAGATGCCCTGCCTCTCATTCCCAATAACATGAGCTTCTCACAAACTCTGTGACCAAAGAAAATGTCTGCTGTACCTTAAGGATAGATGTTATAGCTTACAATTATTTTAGGAAGAGTGATTAATGATCCCCCGGCATATGGATAACATCCTGTGTGGGACTGTAATGTACTTCTTTAGTCAATAATCGAGTCTGTTAACTACTACTAGGTGGTCTTCAATTTCCAAGGAGAGATATTTTTTTATTTTCAATGTGATTGACAACCCTCATAAATTGTATGTTTAAACCTGTTTCAGTGCAAGTACTTTTACTATAAGAAAAGTTTAAAACCTATAACCAAACACAGGGTTATGGAACAGTCATCTTAGGCAACTGATTGCATGTTTCAGTTTAAAGCCTCGGTTTGATCAGCTGAATAAATTTTACTTTGATTTTCCCACCAACCTCTGATTGTATCAATCAACAGATGACAAATTTTAGAATAAATGCTTCCTATGTTTGACTAGATAAAATATGTCATCAACAGAGAAGATAGATAGTAACTCGTTTATCAGTTAGATCTTTTTCATGTTGACTTGCTTAAATCCATATG
The DNA here is from genome assembly GCA_949820135.1 of Sylvilagus floridanus. NCBI lineage: Eukaryota > Metazoa > Chordata > Mammalia > Lagomorpha > Leporidae > Sylvilagus > Sylvilagus floridanus. Next base: position 68,472,589 of record OX463246.1, on the reverse strand, counting down.
AGTTTAATAGTTGGATTCGCTCGTCAGATACATGTACTGCCTAGCATTATTTCTCATTATATTATACCCACTGTACAACAAAAGCATCTAAACACTTCATGATAATGGTGTGCCACAACTCACTTTGGAGATCATTGTTGATTTTGTGTATTTCTTTTATGAATGTAAGCAAGAAGTGGCTAATATTATTAGTGATTCATTAGATAGTGATTGACCATTGGAACAAACATTTCCTGCTACTGTTCTTTCAAAGTTGTGGTCTGCTTTAATTGAAACATATACTGAGAGTCTTGGGCAAACTACAGTGTGAATCAGAATTTTCCTAACATTATACAGCCAACATTAAGGACAAAAATAAGTAAATCATCTATCATAAGTACTTTTTTGTTTATCAGAAGAGCTTTTTTAATCTCATTGATCCCATCTATTACAAGAAAGTGTTTCACAATTTAAATAACATAGAACTAAACTATAAAGTATGCTTTTATCTATTTTATATGTTGGAGTTCTAAACACCATTTTGATTGAAAAGATGACCTTGACCAAATATGTTTGAAAACAGTGGCTTTAGCTAAGTGAGTCCACTTCCTGCTGCTCCCTGACATACCAACACCTCAGACAAGGAGCCTGCTGCTGCATATTCTCCCATGTCAGCTGAGCACAGCCCCACACATCTCTCAAGGGCCAGATCAAATGCCACTCCTCTGTGGACCTTGGCTGCTCACACCTGAGACTCCAACTCCTAAAGAGTCTCTTTTGCTCTGTGCTCTCAGGCCCTTTGTCACCTAGTTTGTGAGTATTTCATAAATGTGCTTGTTCATTTTTGTAGCCACACTGTCCTTAGAGGAATGCTAAGCATACAGCAAATGCTCAACAAATGTCTGTTGTATTGTCTTGCGTTGTGTTTACTCGATCTGTGTTACCCTTTCCTCCATGCTAATGCAAGTCATGAACTTTAGTTGTAACCTGTGTCTCTCAGCTCCAGCCTTTAGATTGACCACTTCCTCTCTAATCATGATACTGTAGTAACAAGCTTTTACATTTACATTCCCTGTTACAGCATATTTTGGGCTCATCAGCATCCATTGGCCCCTCTTCTATGGGGTAGTTCTCCTACCCAGCCTCCTGCTCACCAGGGCCTCCAGCTGTCCTCTCTCCACAGCTGTCCTCTCGCCACCATTGAAGGACATGAAGAAAGTAGCCATATAGTGGGTTATACATTATTTTTAACTTCCCTATTGTATTAGTTTTAAAATATCTGAGAGGGTCTTTTTGGGGAAGGGTTTATTTTGGCTTACAGTTTGGAAGCTCCTAGTTCAGGATTGGGTGACCCCCAATAGTCTGGTGTTTGTTTGAGGCTGACAATGGCAGAGCATGGAGGAGAAATTATTCTGTGGTTAGCCAAGAAATAGCCTAGCTAGGCTGAACTTGACTTAAAGAACTAATCCTCTAGAGAACTACTTTCTGAGAACAAGCCCCCAGTGACTTAAAGACCTCCCACCAGACTCTACTGTCAGGGACCACAATTACATGAAGTTTCTGCCATCAACTCGTTAACCATTAATATAAGAGTTTAAACATTGGCATGAATTTAGGGAGCCAAGGCTTGTTCAATATATAACATTCCATCCCTTACTCTCCAAAACTCATGTTATTCTCACATATATGATATACAATCATTCCTTCTTCAAAAGTCTCAACATCATAATTCAGTCCAATATTAATTCCGAAATCCATAGTTCAAACTCTCGCTGAAACTCTAAACTCTCTTAGTTGTGAACCTGTACAATCAACCCAACTCTCCCCAGCTTTCCTTTGATATCTTGGTAGGAATGGAAGCCATAATGACCCCCATAATGCCTGTATTCTGCCTACTGCAAAACCTGCACCACATGGAAAATGCCAATCTGCTGCCAGCAGGAGCCATGCCTAGACTCTGCAAGCCAGAGTCCAGAGCTGCTCTTGGGGTGTCAGGAAATAATTATGCTCTTTTGGGCCTCAGGGCCTGTGATGAAAGGGCCAGTCTCAAAGATTTATGAAATGTCCTCAGGGTCCAGTAACACCTGGTTCCCTTTTACTTGAACTGATCTCTTTAACAAGCAATGTCTCCACCTCCCTTTCCTGTTCGTACAGCATTTTCTTTTCTTTTCCCTGCCAGAGGGAAAGTTTTCCCAGTGTTTCTGCTGTGCTTCTTTTTGCTCCTGATTCTCATTGTAAAAGTACTAACCGCAGCCAGCAATACCCAAGCTGCCTTGAAATTTCCCTCAAACAAGCTAGTCCACCATCTTTTCCAGCCTCCCACAAAGTCTTACCACAGGAACATTAAAAAGCCAGGGATTGGTACTATGACCAAGAATCTAATTATCAGCAGAGTTCTCATTTCTATCTGAGACCTCATCAGTATTGTCCATATTTCTGTCGGCATTCTGACCTTCTAAACTATCATGAAAATCACTCATCACATTCTGTTTACATATTTCTAGCTTTTCTCTCTCCTGCTCCTCCAAACTTTTCCAGCTTTTCCCCATAAACCTATTCCAAAGGCTCCTTCCCACCCTCAGGTATAGTTAATAGTAACAACTCCACTTCTCAGTACTAATTTTCTGAGTGAGTCAGCTTTTCATTGCTTCAACGCCAATTCCTGAGAGGACTTTCTGAGAAGGAAAGTGTTTGTTTTGTCCTAGAGTTTGTATGTTCATATGTTCACCCTTCAGAATCTGATGGCCACATCAGCTGGCATCTGAGGGAGGCCAGCGATGACGGAACAGGTACAGAGAAATGATCACGTGGTGAGCCACGAATGTGGGAGAAGCTACACTGAACTCAGCTTAAATAAGCAACCCTCCAGGGAGGGCCTCCATCTGAGGAAACCCCCAGTGACCTCAGGACTCACAACAGGCCCACTTGTCAGAGGCCATAAATTCCAACCAGTCTCTGTTATTTACCCATCAACCATTAATACAAGAGTTTAAACATCTGCGTGAGTTTGGAGCCCAACTCCACAAGACCTATTCAATTCATAATACATATTGTCTTTCAAAAGGCCTCTCTGTTTTTTTCATTATTATTTGCTTCCCTTCCTGTGAATATTCAATTAGGCTAAGCTTTTTTCACAATGAGGTAACTCAAACCAAGTATAATTTTTTGGTAACCCCACCCCATTGGTTAATTCTCCAGGACAACTATTAATACTCATAATAGTACATTTCAAAAAATGCTGCCAAGAGATTGCGACACCCTTTATTTATTTCCATATCATATTCCACATTTATTATTTTAGCTATTCAGTAGAATGCAAGGCGGGATCACTTGTAAATATATAACCACACGGCAATGGTTCAGTATCACTTTGCAAGACTACTATGCCTCCATTAAAAGGTAAAAAATTTAAGTTTTGTGTAGAAATGTTTCAGGTAAGGGCAAAGGACAGAATTAAAAATGTCGTATGTGGCTGGCGCCGTGGCTCACTTGGCTAACCCTCCACTTGCGGCACCAACACTCTGGGTTCTAGTCCCGGTTAGGGTGCCGGTTCTGTCCCAGTTGCTCCTCTTCCAGTCCAGCTCTCTGCTGTGGCCCAGGAGTGCAGTGGAGGATGGCCCAAATGCTTGGGCCCTGTGCCCACATGGGAGACCAGGAGGAAGCACCTTGCTCTTGGCTTCGGATCGGCGCAGTGTGCCTGCAGCAATATGCTGGCCGTAGTGGCCACTTCGGGGGTGAACCAACAGAAAAGGAAGACTTTTCTCTCTGTCTCTCTCTCACTGTCTAACTCTGCCTATCAAAAAAAAAAAAAAGGTCATATGTATTAGGGTGGGCATTTAGTATAGCAGTTCAGTTGTCCCTTGAGATGCATGCATCCCATTTCAAAATGCTTGGTTTAAGTCCTGGCTCCTTTACTTTTTTTTTTTTTAAAGATTTATTTATTTATTTGAAAGAGTTACACAGAGAAGGAGAGGCAGAAAGAGAAAGAGAGAGATCTTCCGTCTGCTGGTTCACTCCCCAGTTGTCCACAATGGTCGGAGCTGCGCCATTCTGAAGCCAGGAGCCAGGAGCTTCTTTTGGGTCTCCCACATGCATACAGGGGCCCAAGGACTTGGGCCATCTTCCACTGCTTTCCCAGGCCATGGCAGAGAGCTGGATCAGAAGTGGAGCAACTGGGACTCGAACTGGTGCCCATATGGGATGCTGGCACTGCAGGCAGCAGCTTTACCTGCTGTGCCAAAGCCCAGGCCCCAGGCTCCTTTACTTTTAATCTAATTACCTGCTAATGCACACCCTTGGGATTTCTCAAGCCCTGGCTTTCTGACATCCATGTGGGATGTCCAGATTGAGTTCCAGGCTCCTGCCTTCAGTGTGGCCTAGCTCTGGTATTTGGAGAGTGAATCAATAGAAAGAAGATCCCTCTTTCTCTCTCACTTTCAAATAAAATGAAGATAAATAAATACAATTTTTAAAAATAGAAAGGATCACGCTTTCAAAAAAATTGTATTTTAAAACAATCATAGCCATTTCCCTGTAAGAACTGAAAAAGATCATCTGAAAGTGAGGGACAAGATCAAGGTGATGAAGGTCGGACTTTGGGTACTATATCTCATTGTAAGCTGTACAACTTTTATTTAAGATTTCAAGGCACCACGAATATAGTTTTATTGTGAGAATTCTAAATATAAATTTCAGATCTCAAATAAATAGTTGTACTCCCATGATCTTTGCAGCATTATTCACAATAGCCAAGATGTGGGAAGCACCTAAGTGTCCATGAATGGATGACTGGATAAAGACAGTGTGGGGCCTGTATACAATGGAATATTATTCAGCCTTAATAAAGAAGGAGATCCTGCCTTATATGACATGGATAAACCTTAGGCCTGCGATGTGTGATGTTATGTGAAATAAGCAAGTCACAGAAGGATAAATATTGCATGATTCCACTTATCTGAGGCACTTAAAGTAGAAAGAAAAAAAATAAACAACCCTAGAAACAGAGCAGAATGGTGACAGCCAGGGGCTGTGGAGAGGAGGCAATAGGGAGTGACTGTTCGTCAGGTGTCAGTTTGAATTCCACAAGATGAATGGGTTCTAGAGATCTGCTGCATAACACTGTGCCTGTGGTTCATGATACTACATTGTGCACCTACAACTCTAAGAGGGTAGGGAAGTGTTCTTACCACACTGATATATATGTGATTTGCTTACCAGCTTTTGTCTTATCTAGTCTCAACCTGGGATCTCAGGAGGGTGTTGTAGGAGAGCAGGCATTGCATTTCACATCCCACACTTGGATTTCCTTTAGCTGCCACTGTGAAGAATAAAACTAGATAATCTTACAATACACAGCTCTCTATTGATGAAAGAGGATGATGGCAGCTTCAGAGAAGTAAAGCCAAGTTAGGAAATAAAAACATCAACGAGATAAAAATCTCCTCACTTGCAAATCCTTAACAGACATTACCCAGTTCAACCTTGGCTTGAAATCTTGCTACTTAATTGCTTTATCTACACTTGTGGATTTCCTCCCAACTACAGACTTGCCCTGTAGCCGTTTGCTGATATTTAACAAAAATACTCCTGAGGGGCCAGTGGCTAGCCTAGTGCTTAAGTCACCATTTGAGAAGTCTGCACTCCGTATTGGAGTGCTTGGGCCTGACTCCTGACTCTAGTTTCTGACTTCAACTTCCTACTAATGTGCATCACAAGCAGTGATGGCTCAGGTAACTGGGTTCCTGCCACTCCCATGGGAGTCAGGGATTGAGTTCCTGGCTCCCAGCTTTGGCCTCAGCCTAGCTCTGGTCTTGCCAGTGGATGGGAATGAACCAGCAGATGAGAGAGTCCTTTATCTCTCTCTCTCTCAAATAAATAAATAAATAAATATTTAAATCTCACACTCCTAAATGTTAAAATGGTACAGTTGCCTAATCCGCTGGCTTGTCCTAAAACATAACCACTCTAAAAGTATTGCAGGCTATCCATTGGAATGCAACTGAGAGAAAAGGAAGTGCTCTAGTATGAACACTTATATGTCCCCCAGATTTGTCCTTGGAATTTCTTTTGCCTGAGTTTTGTGTGTGCAGATTCCAGTGTGGCCTTAGCCTTGTGAACACCATAGAATGTACACACTTATAACATATCCTTCTACCAACAGACTTGGTAGTATTTGATTTGTTGTGGTAATAAATTGCTTCTTTAGAGACAAACTTTTTCTGATAAAAAATTTGATTGTACATTGATCATAATCTAGGGCTGAAGAATTTGACAGGGAAAGGGGACAGGGAATTCCTTGGGGGAAGAAAAACTTGCAGATGGTTTAGCAGGGTTGTTTCCCTGTTGATTGCAGGGGAAGAGAAAGGCAGAGGGCTCAAGGGAGAAATTGGGCCTTTTTAATTTTGAGGACCTTGTTATACATACATAATGAATATTATGGACAATCATAATTATCACAAGATATTTACACCAAAACCATTTTTAATACAAGATTGTGGTGGAATGAGCAGGCCATGCCAAGGTGGCCGCTGGCAAGCAAGCGTCAGTTACTCAGGAATGACTTTGAAACCCACCTGGCAACGGAGCCTGCCTGGCAACAGGCTGTGATTGGTTGGGGCATAGACCGCCCCTTGACCAGATTGGCTGGTCTTGGCTATACAAGCTATTGTACTAACTGAAATAAACGAGTCTGCGAGCTGCTTGCCTGGAGCCTGCTTTCACCCGACTCCCGGGGTCTGTGTGGTGACTCCGCGCCTCTTGCCCCCACCACACTCCTCCTCTCAGAAAGGAATCCACTGCAACATTGGTGAGAAATCAACTGCAACACAAGATTATTATCCAAAATGGGAAATGGAAAAAATCAACCCCTGGGTGATGTCAGGGGAAATCCCACTCCCACAAGCAGCACATACTGAACTCCTGACACTTTCACTTTTCCTTGGTCTCCAGAGACATGGAGAACTCTGCATCGGTTCCTGCCCTCCACCCTTTATGCTGACTTCTGCGAAACTGGAGAATGTTCAGCCATGGGCCTAGGAAGGGAAAGAGTGATTTTCCTTTGTAAAATGCCTGGCCTCACTCAGAGACTCATCAGAGACTGGGGAATGTTTGATAGACTTTTTAATTATTGCACTGTTTTGCAGCAGGATTTGTTCTGTAAATGTGAAGAGAAGTAAGATGAGATTCCTTATATCCAGTTCTTTATGTCTTTGTATCAGAATAAACATTTACAAAAGAAATGTAAATTTATGGTGCACACTGATTCAAGAGATAAGGAAAGGCTGTACCCAGAGTTAACAGATTTAAAAACCTGTGCTACCAGCTTCAAACCCAGAAGAAGAGATGTAGGGATCTCTTCCGATTCCCCAGCCCCTCCAGTTCTCCCTACTCTTTTTCAGGAACAGCCACCCACTTTGGTAACAGTTCTGTGAGTGGGAGGATGAAAGCGTCTCCCCAGAGGCTTGATCATCCACCAGGAATGACTCCGCTCTCCTATAATCAACAGAGAACTCAATTTGGCTTGGGGCAATCCCAATATCCTTCAAGACAGGGAAATATATTTTAAGACAAGTCCCAGAAAGAAAAACAAAAATTGGCAATCCACAATTACATATGTTCATGTTCCTTTTTCCACCTGGGATTTATATAGTTATAAAAATAATATGCCCACATACAGGCTAATCCCGGGAAGATGGAAAGCTTGTTTATTCCATTTTTGCTGTTCATAACCCTATCCACGCAGATGTGCAGACCTCATGAATATCTAAGCTAAGGAAAGCTAAGGAGTGACACATAGCCTTAGAATTGGCCCATCTGGAGCATCTAGCCTGCCCTGATGAGAATGATTTATGGGTCCTAGAGGACAGGGCTATCCCAAATGTGGATCCTAATTGGAATCCAAACAGTTCCAGTGATCAAGTAAGTCTCCTGCATTATTGAAAATGTATTTTCCATAGCAGGATTGCAAAAGGGAGCTCCCAAATCCTGAAATTTAAATAAAATACAGTAGGTCCAACAGGGAGAAAAACAAACCCTTTGGTATTTCTAAGAAAACTTTTTTCAAGCTTAATGAGCATATCCATATGCTTTGAGATGCAGAAAAACCTAAGAACCATATGTATGACTTTCACCAGCAGATACGTGACAGATACCTGCAGGAAACTCCAAAAGTTAGAAGGGGAACTGGGAATGCCCATGTTTCTGTTGCTTAAGATTGCCTTTAAGGTTTTTAACAGTAGAGACCACGCTCATGAAAAGCACAGACCAGGAGGCATATGACCCAATGCAGTGCCCCTGTCTATGCCTCTGAGGAAGAATCCAAATATGTCTGGACCAAAAAAGAATATAGCATGAGTAAGTCAACAACCTAACAAAAGGTGATGCCACTTGAGATGTAGTCAGTGCTTACTCACTGCAGACAGAAAGAACATGAGAAAAATCAGTGAGTCCAAAGCCACAGGGAAAATGAAAAGGGTGGTCAGGAGCATAGCTATCAGATGCTACTACTGACCCTCAGCAATCAGGGATGATGGGGCCCTGGAACTCTCCAATGTAGGGCAAGCCCCTTGCCCATAAATATTGCCCACAAGCAGCCCCACATGATCAGACATGTGATAAGTGAGCTAGTGGACTTTCTAAGTGATGCTAGGGCTACTTACTCCATTCTACATCCTCAGCTAGTTCCACTAGCTTCTAAAGGCATGATGGGGTCCGGGCATTTCAGGAAGAACCATACAAAGCCTTTTCTCCAACTTCTGGGATGTAAAACTCGAAAAATTTACATAAAATAGAATTTCTTATGCTACTTGAGTGTCCAGTACGTATGTGACTGAACTAAATGCTCAGATAAAATTTTCTACTAAGAAGATAAATGTTAAAGTTTCATCAGAGCAGAACTGTACCTTTCAAGTAACCCTACTGGAATAAGGACCCAATATGCCAACAGAAAAATCTAAGGATATTCTACCCAAAGGAAATCCAGATGTTTGGGCAGCTGGGAAACTCAAGTGGGCTAAAACAGAGGCATCAGTCATTATAGAAGTCAAGGAGGAGGACAAGGTTGCTAAAATTAAACAGTACCCTTTAGAGAGGGAGGATTTCAAGGGAGTTAAGCCATTAATTGAAAAAGGGCTCATTAGGCTCTGTTAATCTTCTTACAGTATTCTCATTTTGTACAAAATCCAGGAACCAATGAGTATCAGTTTGTACAGGATGTGAGAGCCATTAATCAGATAACTACAGACATAAGTCCAGTGGTTCTTAATCCTTGTATGTAACTCACCTCATTCTCTGGAAACTTCTGCTGGTTTACTGTATTAGATTTAAAGGATACCATTTATTGTTTATCTCTGAGCCTAGTGTTTCAAGACCCATTTACCTTTGAATGGACAGGCCCAGAGTCCTTAATGAAAAGAACTATTATTGAACTGTGCTACTACAAATATTTAAAAGTGCCCCAACTAGATTTAGGGAAGATTTAGCCAGACTTAAGAAAATTAAAATTTTAGGAAGGAATTCTGCTTCAATACTTGAATGAGCTATAGATTGCTAGCCAAATGAAAGAGACTTCAGATCAAAATATGATCACTGCTTTAAATTTCTTGGAAGACTGAAGTTATAAATTTTCACAGAAAAAGTTTCCCAGTCGATGGAAATATAGTTGGAATTAATGTTATCAAGAGGATAAGGAGACCGATTCCCTGATCAAAAGGAAGCTTTGTTGAGGGTCCTGCTACCCATGAACAGGAGATAACACTCGGCTTCCAAGGTATGCCTGCCTTTTGTTGCATTTGGATTCTTAAATTTAGACTGGATGTAAAACCCCCAAAGGAGGCGCTCAGGGTGGGGAGGAATGAGAGGAGTCCTTGGGGTGATCTCTGCTTGTGAAAGAGCATTCCAATCCCTCAAGGGAAAATTAATGACTTCCCTGGCCATGGGACTTCCTGATGTGAGGAAATCAGTGGTACTCTAGAGCCAGGGAGTGAATGTCAGTGTCCATTCAGGAGCTTGGAGGCCACATGGTGACCAATAACATATTCTTCTGACAAAGAAGATGCAACAGAAGGGCTGCCAGTGTTCCTGCAGGCAATTTCTGCTACTTGTGATTTGCTGCCAAAAGCTGAGACACTTACCCTGGAACAGCTACTACAATTTATACTCCTCACTTGTAATTCCCCTTCCAGAACAGAAAGGAGGATATGGATTCACATCTGGACCTAGAGTAATACCAGGCTATTCCAGACAATCCTAACATGCAAACAAACCCTGTGTCTACTTTGAACCCTACCACCCTGCTCCCAGACTCTGCTAGGGAGCACATTCATGACTGTGAACAAAACACTGACGAAATATATTCTAGTCGGCCTCACTTGACTGACTCGCCCTCAGAAGGCCCAAACAGAAATGTTTTCACATGAGGACAATCTTCTGCCTTAAAGGCAAAGAAAGGCTGGATATTCAGAGGTAGCACAACAACAGATCCTAAAAGCAAAATCTCTGTCACCTGGAACCCCTACCCAGAAACCAGGAGTTATCACTCTTATTGCAGCAATCCATTTAGGACAAGGACAAAGAATCAATATCTATGCTAATTCTAAACATGCCTTTTCTGTGGTACCTAGCGACAGAGCTGGTAGAGAAGAAAGCTTTCTTACTGCAAGAAAGAAAAAAATAAAAGAATGTCACTGTGGATTTGTTCTGAGAGGAGGAGCACGGTGGGGGCAAGAGGTGCGGAGTCACAACACAGACACTAGGAGTCCGGTGAAATCCGGCTAGAGGCGAGCAGCTCGTAGACTCATTTATTTCAGTTGGTATAGCAGCTTATATAGCCGAGGCAGCCAATCCAGTCAAGGGGTGGTTTATGTCGTAACCAATCACTGCCTGTTGCCAGGCAGGCTCCTTTGCCAGTTAGGTTTTGAAGCCATTCCTGAGTAACTGACACTCGCTTGCCAGTGGCCATCTTTGCATGGCCTTCTCATTCCACCACGAAAGAAGAAGAAATATTGGACCTTTTAGAGGCACTCTTGCTGCCTAAAGAGATTGAAATCATGCCCTGGCCTGGGCCCCAAGGGATTGGCAGTCATGTTGCCAAGGGAAACAACAAAGCAGATCAGAGAACTAAAACAGTAGCAAGAAAAGAGACGCTGGAAACTCAAATCATACCCTTGGTCCCCATCCCCAGTCTTATTTCCTTCTAGCCAAAATAGTTCCAATCAGATTAACTAAAGCAGGACAATAGGTCTTTGACCAGGGTCCCACTTGCTCCCAGGATGATCAATATCTGATCAAGGGAAATTGGATTGATCACAAATATGAAATCATCATGAGCCCTGAGCACAGGATGGAATATGTCATCACCAATCTTCATTGAGCTACACATCTGGGAAGGGGCTGCTCTTATACATTTGCAAGGGTCCCCAATAAGCCCCCACATGCAATGAATTTTTCAAAAGGTAATTTGAAAGTATTATACTTTGTGTTAAAAGTAATCCAAAGACAGATCCTCCAACTATCATAAAAGTTCAAAGTCGGCCAGCGCCTCGGCTCACTAGGCTAATCCTCCACCTGCGGCGCCTGCACACCGGCTTCTAGTCCCAGTCGGGGCGCTGGATTCTGTCCCGGTTGCCCCCTTCCAGGCCAGCTCTCTGCTGTGGCCAGGGAGTGCAGTGGAGGATGGCCCAAGTGCTTGGGCCCTGCACCCGATGGGAGACCAGGAGAAGCACCTGGCTCCTGGCTTCGGATCAGCACAGCCGCGGTGGCCATTGGAGGGTGAACCAACGGCAAGGCAAAGGAAGACCTTTCTCTCTGTCTCTCTCTCTCACTGTCCATTCTGCCTGTAAAAAAAAAAAAAAAAAAAAAAAAAAAGTTCAAAGTCAGAAGCATCAGACCAGGAGAGAAGACTGGCAGGTTGATTTCTCTGTGATGCCTTGAACAGCTGATAATTTTTCACTATCTGCTAGTCTTTGTGAACATTTTTATTAGATGGGTTGAAGATATCCACTTCAGCAAAAGGGCCATGAAGTCCCCAAGGTCCTGTTAAAAGAAATAATTCTCTGGTTTGGGTGGCTTTGTTCTATGCAAAATGACAACAGGGGAGCATTCTTTGCCAGAGTTACTCAAGACATTCACAGAACCTTAAGAACATAATGGAAATTTCATGCCTCATGGAGCCTGCAATTCACTGGAAAAACTGAAAAGGTGAATCACATGCTTAAAAGGACTAATACAGCAATCAGCCTGGTCAGCCCTGGCTAATGTGGCCATCTGGGGAGTGAACCACAGAGGGAAGCTCTCTTTCTGTCACTCTGCTTCCAAATAAATAAATAAATCTTTCAAAAAACTACAGTGCTGATCTACTTATTATTTTTCTTATCTTTTCTTAATAATAAATTATAACAACCTCAATCTGTCAATAAATGTAGCAATAAAACACACTTTCTAATTCCTGCATTCTATTTTTTGCATGAAATTCCAAAATTCACCGAACCAATCTCCTGTGATAAAATTTGTAAAATGTTCAAATATTTACAATCATAAACAAAATTGTGGTGAGCCTACTTATTTTATTCTGTTTTACACATTTGTCTAGTTATTGTGTTAGGATAAATTGCTAGATCAAACTTTTTGAAATTAATGAATGAATTAATTTTATTTTATTGAAAGAGACACCCACACAGAGATTTCTTATTTGCTGGTGTATTCCCTAAATGCCTGCAGCAGCTGGAGGTGGGCCAGGCAGAACTTAGGAAACAGGTGTTCAATCCAGGTCTCCCATGTGGGTTACAGGAACCCAACTACATGAGTCCTTATCTGCTGTCTACCAAGGTGTGTGTTGGCAGGAAACGGCATCATGAGCAGAGCTGGGACTCAAACTCAGGCACTCTGAATTGGGATGCAGGCATCTCATGAGGTGCCTTAACTGCCAAGACAAACATCTGTCCCTGGATCAAACATTTTTATCACATAAACCAGATTGCTCTTCAGTAGGGTGGGTAAAGGTACGTTCCTAACAACAGTGTCTGGGAGTTAGTATTCATCTTCCCTTACTGATTTTTGGTAATTACACAACTTTTAAGTTAATTTGTCAATATCCTTGTTACAAATTTTGCCAATAGGTTCATGATATTTGTGTGTTGTTTCTGTTTGGTGCATTTTTAAAAAAATTTATTACATGTTTTTATTTTAATTTTTAAAAAGTTCTATTTATTTTGAAAGTCAGAGTTACAGAGAAAGAGGCAGAGACAGAGAGGGATCTTTCATCTGCTGGTTCACTCCTTAGACAGCCTCAACAGACACCAGGAACCAGGAACGTCTGGTCTCCCAGATGAGTGGCAATGAGATTCTTGGGCCACCTTCAGCTGCTTTTCCCAGGCCTTTAGCATGGAGCTGGATCAGAAGTGCAGCAGCCAGGGCACAGACCAGCACTCATACGGGATGCAGGCATCGTAGGCAGCGGCTTTACCCACTACACAACACCGGTCCCCTTAGAAAGATCAGTGTTTACCATAGAGAGGTCCAAAAATTATGATGACACTTATGAAGAGAAAAAGAATTTCATAAAGAGTCTGGGAAAGTTTTTATGTTTCAGTAAATTTGGAAGAGGGCTGATATGAGGACTGGGTGCTCTTTCAGTGTTTCCGTTTATCTAGCAAGACTGGCTCAGCCTGACAGAGGTCAGAGGAAATGCAGTAGGATCTGGAGAGACTGAGAAAAGACAGGAAGGGAGAGGTATTTGAGGTAAGGGTGATCTGTGTATATTTTATTTTAAAATTTATGTAAACTCTATACTAACAAAAATGCCTTAACCACCTTGAAGTTTCTGTATCAGATCACAGCAGCGAGAGAAAGCATTAAGGAAAACAGGGAAAACAAACAAAACCTTGGAAACATTAGAGACACACTTCACTAAACAGCTTTTAATAATGTCATTTATGGAAACTGAATAAATAAAACTATGATTGTAATGAAAGAACCTCTTGAATGTGTGATGCTGAATGATTATTTTAACAAAGAAGTTTTCCTTGACTCAAATGGCAATCCACGAGCAGGATCTCCCAGACCAAAATCTTATGGCTTCAGAGTAGATCACTTGATTACATAGACACTCAGATGTCTTTATAAGGCTGAAAGCTTAACCAGCATAGTGTGACTGAGGGCCAAACACATAGAATTTATAGACTTACTGTCAAATCTACTATTTGGTGGCCTTGTCTATAGACTCCATGGCCCATTCTTTTAAAATAGTTTAGGAACTGTAAATTGTACTTTTTGAGGGGACTTAAAATTTTTAATCTAAGGCTAACTATTTTTTGAAAATTATTTTCTGAGTTTAGTATAAATGATTTAAGGCTTTATTTAGCTCTGCATCCTATGGGACGGGCAGAAAGCATTAGGTGCAAACTCCTGCTCTTTTCTCTACCAATATTACTTTCATTTTAAATTTCTCCCAACTAATATTTTTTTCTGCTTGTTCTACAGATCTAATAACCCTACACCCTACCCCTACTCTCTTGCCGTCAACTACCACACACCCCTAACTCTCATAAACACACACACACACACACACACACACACGCCTAACCACTTTTCTCTACTTTCTCTTTCCTTTGAGACCACGTTTCTCCTCAGCTTCATTTCCCAAACTACTGAATAATTGTCTATTCCCCCGACCCACACCATCCCTATTTACCATCCAGCTTGTTGGCAAGATTGTCTGTGTGGTGGTGGCCCGGATCTTTGGCCTTTCAGATACTCTGCTACACTGTTGAGAGGAGAGTGATGAATGCGCCTTCACAATTCAGAATACCCCAGCAGATTATTCCCAGTCGTCTCTCCTGATGCTCCAGCTACTAACTGTCTGCTTCTTCACTCTCTACATTAAGTCCCCACAGTCCAAAGTCTACAATTCCAGGAATGCCAAGATACATTTCTAAGATTTTTTTTTCTGGATTTCCTTTATAGCATTTACTTAGTTTTGATTTAAGTTCTTTAAATCAATCATTTGTTTTTCCTTAAATATACTCTTTACCTCACTCTGTTTTTTTGCTTATTCAAGTCTCTATGTCAAGAAGTTTTCCCCAAGCCCTCATCTTTGTTTGTTTCTGAGAAAATCCATTTCACAAGATGAATCACATAAGGAGTGTGGTGGGGTTGTTTTCATAAATTAAATTTTAAATTTTGAGATAATTATAATTCACATGTGGTTATAAGAAATAGCAGAGTCACTATACTCTACCCCTCAAATAAATATATAAAATATTTTTAAAAAGACTCAGACTCAGAATCAACCTCAGGAGTGATAAATTCTTTTTATTAAAGATTTATGCATTTTATTTGAAAGACAGATTTACACAGAGAGGGGAAGAGACAGAGAGAGAGAGAGAAAGAGAGAGAAAGAGATCTTCCATCCAGTTGTTCACCCCCAAATGGCTGCAATGGCTGGTGCTGGGCCAGACAGAAGCCAGGAGCTTCCTCTGGGTCTCCTATGTGGGTGCAGCGGCCCAAGGACTTGGGCTATCATCTGTTGTTTTCCCAAGCCCATTAGCAGGAAGCTAAATTGGAAGTAGAGCAGCTGGGAATCAAACAGGCACCCATATGGGATGCCAGTGTCACAGGTGGCAGCTTAACCCACTAAGCCAACAGCGCTGATCCCCCTACCACCTTTTTAAAGATTTATTCATTTTATTGGAAAGGCAGACTCACAGAGAGAGGGAAAGACAGAAGATCAATTCTTTAGTATGAATTAAAAACCAGAAATAAAAGCCAGCGCACCTTTAATAGAATCTTTGTAAATTAAATAGCAATTATTTGTGATGTTTTTCATGTGTCCAATTAATCTGGATTAGAATCAAGACTGTCAACGTTTCCATGAACTTCCAGTAAAGTACTCTCCCTTTAAATGCCATACTCCCAACAAAGCACAAAAGTTGGAAATTAGCTGATAATGTAGTCATAGTGCATGCTTGTTAGAATTAACTGATTAGGCAGATACATCTTTCTGGTAATATGGCTATCATTAAAATGATACAGAAGACAATAAATGAGAATAGAGAAAATTGTCTGGGGGTGAGAAGAAATAGTTTTTATGTAAGGTAAAATGAGACTTGAAAACCTAAATGCCCCAAGAGTCTTTCTGTTCTGTTCTGTTCCATAAATAATTTATTGTAGAGCTTAAATTAGATAGTTTAATTCTTATTATTCAAGCCTCCTTTATCATGCTTTTACTGTTCCAAGTCCTTCCATTTGGGCACCTCTTAATTATCTGTATGCCCACACGGAACTAGCTCTGTCTTCCTTGAAAATGTAAATTTCCAGAATGCATTGACATTTGCCTCTCTACAAGAAGGTATAAAGTTGCATTGGACAAAGGTTTTATTCAGTTGGGTTTACATAAAGACTTTTAGAAATTAACAGGACTGAATGCTTGCTCTCTCTCATCAATCTCTTCCTGCAGATTCGTCTGAGACAGGTGAATGTCACCGTCCTCAACCATGTTGCTCTCAGCAGAAACTGGAAGGCATCCTTGATAACTCTTCCTCCCTCGTCTCTCACATCCAATTCAGCCACCCAGCCCTACTGATTATACCTCTACAGTATATCAAACTGATACAGTTCTTTCCATTTCCACCATCCACACTCTAGTAGGAATGACTTTATTTCTCATCCAGAAGAATAAAGTCTATCAACTGAACAATGCACTTCTCTCTCACACATGCCTGCCATTCCACTTTCCTTACAGAAGCCCGGGCTGGTTTTACCGTCTGATCACATAGCTCTCCCTTGCTCAACTATTTTAATGGATTTCTGTTCCGCTTAAGATAAAGTCCACAATCTTCAGGCATGGATCTGCCTGATTTGCTCTTACATAGTATACAGTGTTCTTTTGATTGCAAGCAACAAAATTCAGACTGTGATTGAATTTAGGATAAAGATTACAGGAAACTATAAATTAAAAGTTAAACAATGTACACATGTGGAAGTAAAGAAATAGTGTTCCCTAGGAACCTCAGCAGCAGCTGACAGATTTTTGTCTCTGGGATGCTGACATTAATGTGATTAGTGTTGTCGCTCTGCTTTCTGAAGCTAATGTCTCAAATGATCATGAGAAAAAAACCCAAATGCCATTACCTCTATTGAATTTTTACTCTTGAATCTATGTATTATCTACCCTAGGATATAACTTTATGAAGGTAGCTCTATATTCATCACTGTACACTACATGCTTGACATAGTGGATATTCATTAAGTAGGAATGAATGATCACCGCATTGAATAAATACATAGGGTTTGGCTGGAAGACAGGCCTATTACTACAGACATGACTCATGCCAGTGTTTCAGGGTTCACTTCCATGGTTTGGAAGGAGGCATCTACTTATAAGATAACCTCAGCATAAGCTCCTGGGCCTTACCTTGCTACTGTCCTGCTTACTGTGGGTGCCCTTGGCCTTCTTTCATTCTCTCAAACTGTCAAGCCCTTTCCAGACTCGGGGTCTCTGCATGTCCTATCTACTGTGCCTGCTAAGTTCTTCCACAGTGTGCCAGTTATATATTTGTTGTCTCTCAGCTCCAATTAATCCTTTTTGATTGTTTTATACACATGTATCTGGACCCTTTAAATGTTTCCTCTGTCTGCTGACACAATGTTAAGTTCTGACAGTAGAGGGAACCAGAGAGGCTAAAGATCCTTTCTGATGTAGATGTCTTCCTGAGGTTCTCCCCAAGCTTTGGTCAAGCTTGCTGAGAGCAGGTTCCTGCCACAGCCTCTGCTTCTCTGGTTGTGCATAGCAGCAAGCAGCGTCTCCTGGCATCCACTTTGGGCAGTTCTGTAGCAGACTGACTCCTGGGAGATACTTGCCCAAGAATAGCTTTCCCTGGAATCCTGGTTGACAGATTTCTGGCATGTTCCAGAGGATGGAGTTCTAGCAGTTTCATTGATGTGGACCAAAGTGACTTCTCTGTCCTACGGTGACCTCAGACATGAGCTCTCCAACAAGGTATGAATCATCGTCCCAGTGGTAATGGTTGCTTTGCTCTTTATACATGTTATTAGTTTCTAGAACTTTCTTACTTCTTGCTTGCCAATTCATTTTCACTCCAATCCCCTAGTGTAGTTAATAATGATTTATATCAACCAATCCTATTGAAATTACCATGTGATTTCCCTCTCTTGATTGGACCCAAACTGAAAAACTCTCCACTCTTTCCCAGGATCATTGTATCCATTATTTAAATGCTAATATCATTTTCTCAGAGACAACTTCCCTGATGCCTCAAATCAAATTGTATTCTTTGATTTTTCCTCCTAGCATATTCTACAATTTAAAATTATGCATTGATGTGTATGGCTAGTATAGCTCTATCTTCCCATCCTACATAATTATCTCTAAGAGAGCAGCGTTCTTGTTTATTTTATTTGCTGTTAAAATCTCAGTGCCTATTACAGTACCTGAACCAAAAATGGGTCATTAAATGGAAAAGGGATAAAATATCTATTAAGGTCCTACTATATGAAAGTCACTGTGGGCAATTAAAATTTACATACATGGGGCTGGCACTGTGGTGTAGTGGGTAAAACCGCTGCCTGCAGTGCTGGCATTCCATATGGGTGCCAGTTCAAGTCCTGGCTGTTCCACTTCTGATCCAGCTCTCTGCTGTGGCCCGGGAAAGCTGTGGAGGATAGCCCAAGTGCTTGGGCCCCTGCACCTGTGTGGGAGATCCAGAAGCTCCTGGCTCCTGGCTTCGGATCGGTGCAGCTCTGGCTGTTGCGGCAGATTGGGGAGTGAACTAGTGGATGAAAGACCTCCCTCTCTCTCTCTCTCCCTTTCCTTCTCTCTCTGTGTAACTCAAATAAATAAATAAATCTTCAAAAAAATTATGTACAATCCCATCTTTGTTCATAGGCAATTGACACATATATGAAAAAATAAGACATGCACAAAAAATATAAAGCAGTTAAAGGTAAGTTTTAAAATAATCATACAAAGTCTAAGTACTGGTTATTTAAGGACAATCAATTATTTTTTTACTTTTTACAAAAAATTTGTGGGACCAGCACTGTGGCATACTAGATTAAGCCTCTGCATGTAGTGCCAGTATCCCTTATGGAACCAGAAGAAGCTCCTGGTTTCAGATTGGCCCAGGTCTGGCCATCGCCACTATTTAGGGAGTGAACCAGTAGATGGAAGACCTTTCTCTCTGTCTGCAACTCTGCATCTCAAATAAATAAATAAACCATTATAAACTTTTTTAAAAATTAAAAGAATTTGCATTTTTTTCTTTAAGATTTGTTTATTTGAAAGGCAGATTTAGAGAGGGAGAAGGAGAGAGAGAGAATTACATGTGCTGGGTCACTCCCCAAATGGCTGCAATGGTTAGGGCTGGGTCAAGGCAAAGCCAGGAGCCTGAAATCCATCTGGCTTTCCCATAAATGTGGCAGGGGCCCTAGTATTGGGCCATCTTCTGCTGCTCTCCCAGGCACATCAGAAAGGATGTGGTGCAGCTGGGACTAAAACTGGTCCTCACAGGGGATGCTGGCACTTCAGGCAGCAGCTGAACTCTGTGCCACAATGCTGGCCCTAAGACTGCATTTCTTATAAACATCCCTAGCAATTAATTTCTTCTTAGCTAATTGGACATTAACTTATACATCTGAGGAAAGGGAAATGCTTCAAATGAAGATTATGTCTATTAGAAGACTTTTTGATGGATTGATAGTTATTAATTTGTTAGAAAAAATTTAAATCTAGCACTGAATTTTTCATTTCTTCTATTCACATGGGTTTCCTGAAATAGAAGTAATTAGATATACATAGGAGAAAAATTACTTATATTTCTTCTTTTCTAGTATAGAGATTCTCGGGATTAAAGTACTTTGTTTATAGTACCTTGGTAAGACCTGGCTGCTTTCTGTTTATCCCTATGGTGAGACAGCCTTCTATGGGTGCTTACTTAAGCAGGATCTTGCAGAAATCTCAGAATCACATCTGTGAAGGTTTGGAGGAGTTAACAGTCACATCCTCTTCCTTTACTCCCTCTGATCTGGGCATGAGGAAGTGCACTACTCACTCTCAGATCCCTTCCAACTATTTCTCTGAAAAAGCGTATTCCAGAGTATCAGTTGAGTAATAATTCCCAGGGTTAAGTATGTTTCCTGCTAAAAGTCCACGGTTATTTAATGCATTGCTAGAATTATATATTTTATTCAGAGTATATACTTGATGGAATTTGGAATTTTAAGGTGTAATTGTGTATTAGAGTTGTGATTGTTTAGCTTCCCTTTATCATATAATGCAAATTTCCTGGCTTTCAGTTTCTTGATTATAAGGTGAAAAATACAAGATAACATGGAGGATTTGATTAATTAATAATTAATAAATTCTTGTCTTCCATGATCAGTGAATTGACAGAGGAAGAAACAAATTTAAAAGTCAGTAGAAAGTCATTGTGGTTAATCACTTATAAATCACAACACACTATTTTTCTACATTTATTATTTCCTAGCATTATTTATTTCCTATTAAATAAAAAAACCTATCTTCCTTCTATTAAATTAAAAAAATGCCTTCTCTTGCACAGAAAATAAGAGAGGATGGAGATTATTCAAGATGCACTGTGCCAAACTGAAAAACAAAGATGTTTGATTACAGTCAGGAAAGCTGGCAGCTGGGAAGGGGCAGAGGGTACCATGTCCTCTTGGAAAGGTGGCAGGAAGCAGCCCAAGAAGCTGGTCAGGGAGATGAATGAGGAAGGTAAAACTTTCAAGCCGAAACAAAAATAGTAGAAGGAACTCAAGGAGCTACAAGTGGAGGCCTCCAGGAAGACCCCTTGGCCACAGGTGGAATTTGGCAAAAAAAAAAAAAAAAAGCTGTTGCTTGTGCCTGATGTTGACCTTGATTGCATTCCTAATGAAACATCTGAATTCCCTGCCATAGCATCTGGCCGCCCAGCACTAGAACGAAGCGTTATCTCGGAGCCTCTGGCACCTTTACAAATGAACTTGTTTAAAAAGGGAGGGGAAAATCCTAAGTTGTTTTCACTCGGCCACTCTTCACTTCCTGAGAATTCAAAGCAAACCCAGTCCAGAACGCTTCCAGAGCCTTCGGTCTTTGTTCTCAAATTCTGTATCGCCTGAATCAGACCGACTCCCTGGGGCGAGGGGGAGAAGCAGCAGTGGAAGTCAGACGTGTCGGCTGCGAGCTTCGAACTCCGACCGAGAGGACGGCCCGCACGCACAAGGCTCAGGGCCGCCTCTCCTGCCCGCGGGTGTGGTCGCGGCAGCATTTAGTACTGTTGGATGCCAGATCGTCAAACCGCTAGCGGCGCGAGCTCATCAAAGGAGGGCAGAGGAAAAAACGGACCCGAGCCCCACAGTTCCGACTCGCAACAGCGACGTGCCGCCACGTAGACTGGGAGCTCCCCGGGGCTCGCAGCTTCCGGTCCCGACACGCAGACCAGCCCCGCGAGACCAGGGGCCGCCCCACGGGGCCGGCGGCGTGCCCACTTCGGAGCAGGGCGCTGCAATCACTGTACTGTCGCCAAAGCCCACAGTCCTTTTTCGCGACCTCCCCCTCTTGCCAGCTAGCGGCTGCCACGCTCTGCTCTCGCGGGACTTCCCATTGGCTCAGCCCCGGCACATGGGTGGCTCCTGATTCGTTCAGATAAGGGGGCGGGAGAGAGGTGTGTCCTGACGTCACACTCACCCTCGGCGTCTCCTTGCTGCACAGGATTATGGGGGAAAGAGGAGAGGGTCGGAGGCAAAGGGGTAGAAGGTAACCCGGAACGACCTCTGTCGGCCTGGGTCTACCTTTTTCCGGAGCTGTTGCTCCACCCACCCATCAAGGGAGCTCCGCCCCCTAGCCCTGCTGGCGGCTGGGGATCAGGTGATCGCCGCTGGCGCGGTCACGTGGTTGGGGCACGCCCGCCCGTTGTGGCCATGGCGGCCGCAGGGTCCTCTGTGGTGAGGCGAGTGGAGGAGCTCGGGGATCTGGCTCAGGCCCATATACAGCAGCTAAGTGAAGCCGCCGGCGAAGACGGTGAGGGAGCCGAGGAGAGGGAGGCGGGCTTGCGGACGACGGTACCGGGCTGGCGCTCGCAGGCCGCGAGGGCTGGAGGCTGAGGCCTGTGGACCGTGGGGGTCCCAGGCCATAGCTATGCAAGACCTCTCGCTTGTGACCCTCGCTGTCGATTGCCCACCACCCCGCAAGTCATAGAGCCCAAGCATTTGCTTCGAAAAATCTTTTCAAATAACCCACAAAAATCGTGCCGTGTGCACTTGTCAGCCAGTTGTGTGCAATCGGGTTTAACCGTCTCGGGAGCGAGTGGGAGAGGGTCCACATGAAAGTTTAAATCAATGATTAAACCGAGTGGTAGTGCTCGAATGATAATGGTGGTTTTCCATCCGGTGTAGATAGGTGGGCGTGCGGGCAGTTCCGCTTTTGCGTTGTTTCTGTTTTTAGGACTCGGGTTCGGAACTCAAGCGTAAACAGTGTTCCGCAGAGGAGTTGTGCGTGGCGTAGTGAGACGATTCTTTTCCCTGCATCGTCTCAGCTGTTTGTAGGGCTCGCTTGTTTTATAAATGCCTGAGCTGCTGCTTTTGGAAAACTGGCTCGGAGAATGACCGTGGTCTTGCAGTTTTAAGTCCAGTTCTCTTTTCATTCCTTCTCAGCTGCCTAGAGGCTTTACGGAAATCCCATGTTTTTTTGTTTTGAGCCTTTACTTTAGCTAAGTTTTAGAATCGTTGTGCACCGTCTCCTTGTCCTGGGAAACGGTGGTGGGACATTTTCCCAAGCGATTGAATAGTCGGTGAGTTCTGAATCGGGACAACAATGAACTACTCGCTTTTCAGTGAATACTCTGCCGGGTTATCTGTTCTCACGGGTGCGTTCTTAAAATGCCCGAAGAAGGTCCTGAAGCCAGCATCATCTTCTGATTTGTGACACGTAAATCCAGGAATCACATGAATAGTCGGTGGACCTTAGCAGTTGTTACTGGAAGTGTATCCAATTTACTTCGAATTCTAGCTCTATCTGAACTATTCCAAAAAGAGATAAAAAACTTAGCACTGAACCCAACAGCCATTCCATTTCCCCTCAGAAAATGCTTTACTTCAGTCTATATTGAGAACAAGAGTAAGTGGAAACTTTGTACTTCTGAAAATTTACCAAAGTTACAATGATAATGGTCCGCGATATGAACTATTAATCAGTATTGAAATCATTTCAACTTTATTAAAGTATTGCTAGCAAAATTTTCTTATTTTATGAAGTTTAATTAAAACAAGGTTGCATGTATTTGAATTGACCTTGGCATTCTTTTCCCTAACAACAAAATTATATATATTTAAATTTTGTTCTTTAATAAAACCACTGTATATTTTCACTAGGTGACAGGGGTTGACAGTTCCTGTTGTCTTTTTTTCAAAGTAGATCAGATGTAGACATTATTCCATCCAAGCGTGCCCTATTTCTGGCCAAATTTCGTTCATTTAGTTCTTATTGTATAAGCACAATAATTTATTATAGGGAAGTATATATTGAGAGCAGTGTGTTCCAGGGGTTATTTAATTAAGAATGCCTTCATCTTTTGTCTTGCTCGTCGTGACTTTGACTAAATAGTAAAAATACTGCAATTTTGTGAGCATTTTCAAAATCTAAGCTTTGCTAGATTTTGCCTCACAACAATTATGAGTTCATCTGACATACTGCTTTAGCAGTGGTTTTAGTGAGTAAGTGCACATCTTTACATTTAAAATAATACTGCAAGTTGGGGCCAATGCTGTGGCGCACTGGGCTAATCCTCCACCTGTGCTGCTGGCATCCCATATGGCACCGGGTTCTAGTCCTGGTTACTCCTCTTCCAGTCCATCTCTCTGCTGTGGCCTGGGAAGGCAGTGGAGGATGGCCCAGGTGCTTGGGCCCCTGCACCCACATGGGAGACCAGGAGGAGGCTCCTGGCTCCTGGCTTCGGATCGGCACAGGTCCGTCCGTTGCTGCCATTTGGGTAGTGAGCCAACGGAAGGAGGACCTTTCTGTCTCTCTCACTATCTGTGATTCTACCTGTCAAATAAATAAATAAAAATTTTTAAAAAATTAAAAAATACTGCAAGTTAAGAAAATGTCAACACCATCTCTAAGGAAGCACAATTTCATTTCATAGTAGAATCTTTCTGGGTTGTGCTGGTATACTTCTGGGCTGAGGAGAGGTGGGAAGGCAGCTAAAGCAGCAGCCTTCAATTTAGATGAGTAGTGGATCTTAACAGCAACAAGCATCTGGCCTAGGTACAGGTTAGAGTTTGCCTAGCAAAAATTAAGGTCATCATTTGGTTGCCAGTGGGCAAAGGGCATTGGGGGTGCAAGATCTCTGTCTCTGCCTTTCAGTAATAATAAATACCTTTTAAGAAATTTAGAAATTTGTTCCATTACTGAATTGTAGAACTAAAATACAGAGATGCATTATAGAATTTTAATTTAACAGCTATAAAAGCAATTATGGTAAAGATATAATTGCTCAGAGTGCTGACATTTTTAAGGCATTTAATTTAGTCATTGTTTTAGAAAAATTTATGATTGTATTTATGAAATTAAAAAGTTTTCAGTGAAAGCCCGTTCTGTTCATTTATGTATTGTGTTTGCACTATTCTAGTAATAGTTTTAAATTTATGAGAACATTTTGAATGCATCAGCATCTAAGAGTCAT
This sequence comes from Sylvilagus floridanus, assembly GCA_949820135.1. Classification (NCBI taxonomy): domain Eukaryota; kingdom Metazoa; phylum Chordata; class Mammalia; order Lagomorpha; family Leporidae; genus Sylvilagus; species Sylvilagus floridanus. The sequence continues at coordinate 68,447,918 of OX463246.1, read as the reverse complement.
TATGAGACTATGGACTGCATTTAAGAAATGGCAGCAGTGAATGTAGGAAGATTTTAGTTTTTTTGCTTTCTAGAATAGATTTCCATGATAAATTTAATTAATTAGGATTAATTGGTATGATATACTTATTTCAGATAAAATATTACTACTATGCGGTTTCTCTGTATGCCAGAATATAGTTTCATTTCATTATTTCAGGTACATAACTACTTTTATATAAATAGCACTCTGAAACTATGTGAAATAATCATGTTTTCATTCCTTACAGATCACTTTTTAATTCGGGCCTCTGCAGCTTTAGAAAAATTGAAGCTCCTATGTGGCGAAGAGAAAGAATGTTCAAATCCATCAAATCTTCTAGAACTTTACACACAGGTATTTAAACAAATGCAACCCTAGAGTCTTATGATGGTATACAATAGCTCATTCAGGTGATCCAAAGTCTAGGTGGAATTAAATCAATTTGTTCTGTTCTTAAAGACTTTTTGTGGGAAAAATTGTATATGTGAGGCATATATTCTTGAAACTCTCAGGCAGTATAAAAAGAAGTAAGATTTGGGTTCTGTGGCACACTGGGTTAAGCTACAGCCTGCAGTGCCAGCATTCCAAATGGGTGCTGAGTTTGAGTCCTGGCTGCTCCACTTCTGATCCAGCTCTCTGCTAATGGCCTGGGAAAGCAGTGGAAGATGGCTCAAGTCTCTGAGTCCCTGCCTTGCATGTGGGAGGCCCAGAAGAAGCTTCTGGCTTCTGGCTTCGGACCAGTACAGTTCTGGCCATTGCAGCCATTTGGGGAGTGAACCAGTGGATGGAAGATCTCTCTTTCTCTTTGTCTGTGTAACTCTGCCTTTCAAATAAATAAATAAATCTTAAAAAAAATTATTAGATGTATTGATAAGAAAAAGTCAGAGAAAGCATAACAAAATTCCCTTTTTAATTAGGCAAAACAGTGATGCATGCATTGTCCAAGTTCTTGATTGTTTCAGGGAGAGAAGGGAACTCCATAGGGCCCTGGTTGATTTTTTTTTTTTTTCTCTAAAATTCACCTTAAGATTCTCAATATGATTCCCCCTGGTAATGTCAGGTGCATATGGATGATTTTTCTGTTCCTCTTTTTTTCTTTTACTTTCATTTCAAATTGATGCCTCTGTTTGGACAGCACTTGTTTTTTTCAAACACTGCTGAGGTAAGCTGATGTTAAGAAATATAATTTGGGGACTGGTGCTGTGGCATAGTGGGTAAAGCCACTGCCTATGGCACCAGCATCCCATGTGGGCAGCGGTTCAAGTCTCAGTTGCTTTACTTCCAATCCAGCTCCCTGCTAGTGTGCCAAGGGTAGCAGCAGAAGATGGCCCAAGTGCTTGGACCCCTGCATTCATGCAGGAGACCCAGAAGAAGCTCTAGGCTCCCAGCTTTGGATCAGCCCCGCTGCTGCCACTGTGGCTGTTTGGAGAGTGAACCAAGCCAGTGGAAGATGTCTCTCTCATCCTCTGTGTAGTTCTTTCAAATAAATAATAATGAAGCTTTAAGAAGAGAAAGAAATATAATTCATTGCATTAACAACATTAGTGTAGTGCTTTGTAGATAGAGTGCTTTCCATATGCCTATTCTTGATTACTAAAGGATAGTAAAGATGAGGTGATGGAGAACGTAAACTTAGTTAGGCTTCTAAAGTACCCGTTTATAGCATTTACATCCTGGCAACGTGCTTTCTTGAGGAGGTACATAAAGATGGTTTCTGCTTTCAAATATCAGGGCTGCATGAGCCTGTAATAGCTACTCAGGAACTCCAGAGAGCGGTTGCAGGTTCATTTCCTGGCATGACTTCCTTCAGAGGGCTCTTCTCTTGCTTGCATAGGATGTATGTCATGTCATGTCTTACACATGGAAGTGTTCTAAACATTTTATTTCCAGAAATAACTCAAAAGACCTAGAGATTCAGACTTAATTTTTTTTTTTCTTAAGATTTACTTTATTTATTTGAAAGAGCCACAGAGAGAGGTAGAGACAGAGAGGTCCTCCATCCACTGGTTCACTCCCTAGATGGCTGCAACGGCCGGAGCTGAGCCTATCTGAAGCCAGGAGACAGGAGCTTCTTCCAGGTCTCCCACGCGGGTTCAGGGGCCCAAGGACTTGGGTCATCTTCTACTGCTTTCCCAGGCCATAGCAGAGAGCTGGATTGGAAGAGGAGCAGCAGCCGGGACTAGAACTGGCACCCATATGGGATGCCGGCACTTCAGGCCAGGGTTTTAACCTGCTGCGCCACAGTACCGGCCCCCAGACTTAAATTTCTTAAGCCTTCTTGAACCCCATTTCGTTTCTGAATCAACATATCGTCTTCTATAGATAATGATCTCTCATTCCTAGCTAGGCCTTGCACACAATAAAGCTTACTACTTAAGTATCACTAAATATGTGCTAGGTAAGGATATAAGGGCTTTTCATGCATCATTTTACTATGAAAGCAAGGAACTTTGGAAGGCATTTCATCCCATGTGTCATTTCACCAGTACAGAAAACTGCAACTCAACAAAGATAAAATTAATTTGTATTTGGTTAGGTGGTTAGGGATAGAACTGACACCAGAACCCACTTTCTTTAGTCTTGATCCAATAAATTAAGAAAAAAAAAAAAAGGAATTAAAATGTTTTAAGGTGCTTGAATAGAATGTCTTCTATATTAAGGAGTGCTGGAGACCTAGTGTTTGAATTGCATAATGTTGATGGCTCTGCGTTTGAGAAAACAGATTAAATCCTTTGAAGATTCAATGTACAAAATTAGAGGTGGGGACCTTAAATTAATACATTAAGTACTCAGAAAACTTTAGGGTTTATGTACATGTAAGTTGCAAAGAATATAATAATTAACATTTTAAAAATAATTATATTATGTATGATTAACTTACGTTAATTCAATGCAATCCTATTTTATGATTTTGAGGAAAGTGAGGTTATCTTTAATTCAATGTAAAATACTTATGTAATTATTTATTGCCCATGTAATTTAATTCAATTAAATGAAATAGTAAAATACCTATGAAATTTTTTCTCAAATTATGTTACAGACATTTTACCGACTTCTCAGATTTAAATACTGTGTTCAGAGATTTAAATGTCTGCTAAAGACATACAAGAGTTATTTTTTCAAGCTTAAATCATTTGTACTTTTTTTCCTTTGTTAGGCTATTTTGGATATGACCTATTTTGAGGAGAACAAACTAGTAGATGAAGATTTTCCAGAAGACTCTTCTTCACAGAAAGTAAAAGAACTGATCAGTTTTCTTTCAGAACCAGAAGTTTTGGTTAAAGAAAATAGTATGCACCCAAAAGTAAGTTTTGTATTCCTATAAATTATGGTGGAGTGCTTTTAGTTTTTGCTGTTCTGCTTTTTTTTGTCAAAGATTTTATTTATTTATTTTAGAGGCAGAATTACAGACAGAGCGAGGGAGAAGCAGAGAGAAAGATCCTCTGTCTGCTGGTTCACTCCCCAAATGGCTGCCACAGTCAGAGCTGAGCCGATTCGAAGCTAGGAGCCGGGAGCTTCTGGATCTCCCAAGGGGGTGTGGGGGCCCAAGCATATGGGCCTCTCCCTTCACTGCTTTCTCGAGCCATTAGCAGGGAGCTGGATCGGAAGTGGAGCAGCCAGGACTTGAACTGGCGCCCATATGGGATGCTGGTGCCACTGGTGGAGGCTTAGCCTGCTATGCCACCGTGTCAGCCTGCTACTCTGCTTTTGAGAGTTTGTATATTTTCCTTCTTGATTGTATTTTTTATTCTTTTAAAATTACAATGGAAGGAAGAAGTTATATGAGCTTAACTTTTCAGACAAATACCACAACTAAAATGTCTAATTTTACTAAATAACTTCAGGATATTTTCATAATGGAATCGTAATTGCAGTACCTCATCATTTTCTAAACCTAGATATTCCTTATTTCTGCTCCCTTTACTTTTTGCAGGTGCTGTGTTTTCTTGAAGGTCACTAGTAATGTATTGTCGTTTTTACAGTTCTTATCCCCTGAACATTTGCTGCCTTTTGTAGCATTGATCACCCGTCCCCTTGAGACCCTGCATGTTCCTTTCTCCTCTTTCCTCTCTGAGAAGCCTTCTGCTGTGTCTAGCACTTCCCTTCTCTTCCATTTAGAAACATAGGCTCTCCCCAAGGATGGCTTCTTCATCCCCGATAGTCTCTCTTCTATCTTTGCTTGACAACCCGTTCGCATGCTTTTTATTGTCATCTCCTTTTAGATGATTCCAAGATCTAAGTCTCTAGCCTTGTTCCTCTTTTGAGCAAATAATTTCTCATCTGTATATGCCTGCTGATTCTTTACCTAGAGAGTTTCTTTGCTGTATGTATCAAGACAGGCTTACAGAAACAAACCATCCAGATTTAAGTGACAAACCACCATAAAAGTCTTGACATTAAAATTTTGTGTGTAGCTTTTCATTTTATCCAGTGGTAGTATAAATAAATGTGATCTTACTTCAAATAACATATCTCTGAAATATATTAATCAGATTTTGGGCTACTTTTATTTCAAATATATTAGGAGAATTTGCTCCTAAAATATTTTCTTCATTTGTATTTTCAAAGATTTATTTATTTGAAAAATAGTTGCAGAGAGAAAGGGAGAGGGAGAAGGAGAGGAGGAGGGAGGGAGAGAAGGAGGGAAGGAGGAGAGTGACAGCAAGGAGCTTTCATCTGCTGGTTCACTCCCCAAATGGCCACAATGGCTAGGGCTAGGCCAGCTTTATATAAAGCCAGGAGCCTGGAATTTTACCTAGGTCTCTCATGTGGGTAGCAGGGCTGAAGTACTTGGACTGTCATCCACTGACTTCCCAGGCACATTAAGAGGAAGCTGGATCTGAAGTAGAGCAACTGGGACTCAAACTGGCACTTTCTATGGAATGCTCATGTCACAGATTGCAGCTTAACCTGATGCACCTCAATGCTAGCTTTTCATACTTCTAATTGATTCAATGTCAGGTATTCCTGTGTAAGTAACAAGACAAAGGACAAGTCTTGTGAAATGAAAGTGTTTTTAATTGCTGGAGCTTTGAGATTTAACTTGTGCTTTTGCAGAGTTCAAGTTTCTCTTCTTAGCTGTCCTTTCTGTGTTTCAGCACAGCGATTTGCTTGGGGATGAGCTACTGGAATGTCTCTCTTGGAGACGGGGAGCTCTACTGTATATGTATTGTCATTCTCTGACCAAAAGAAGAGAGTGGCTGTCAAGAAAATCTGCTTTGCTTAAAAAGGTAAGCAAACATTCCTTATACATTTTTAATTGTTGACTTTATTGTAGATTTCAAAAGGCTGCCTTCGTCACAGTAGTTAAGAGTAGTGGAACTAAAGGGTCTGATTTTGCACTATACATTAGCAGTATCATCTTAAGCAAGTTGGGATTAATGTGAAAATGAAAAAACAAAGCATTTGAGAGCACTTTGTAAACTAGAACATTCTACATGCTTTTTTAAAATTCTGGGTTTTTATTTTCTGACATGTAAGCTAAACTATGTTAATTTGTAAGCATATTGTTTTGACCTGAAGAGAACACTTTGTAGAAACCTCTCTCTGTCAGCATTTTATTTATAAAGAACCCTCATGACCCTGCTCCTAGAAAATCATGGCCCTTTGATCCTTGCTGACTGTTCCGACCAAATCACTACATCTGAAGACATCAGTATTAGTTGAAGTGTGTTTATGGTTTAGGTGGGCGTGGACATGGGAGGTTACAATCTTAGATGTAAAAGTTTGGTCCTAGTATTTCTAAATTATAATTGCATTTTAACTTTTTAAATTGTTGACTATATCTTCATTACTTTGACCCTTTTTCTCTGGTAACATATTTGATAAGCATATTTCTGAAATGTCTGTTCTTGGTTGACCTTTTTTTTTTTTTGCATAGTCTTCTTAATTGGAGCATTTGGAGGGATATATTTATATTAGGAAAATATATAATGGTGGTGGGTCCTTACACCTTTGAAATGTAATAGCCATAAGATATTTCCACATATTAGCTCATTTCCTGTTGAGTAAAGAATGTGGAAGAGTAATAATGGAAGTTTATATAGCTCTGTAAATAATACTTTGAATTCTTTGGTTTTTATTTAGTACCTTGTTGATGGAATCAGTTATCTGCTACAGATGCTAAATTATAGGTGTCCTGTCCAGTTAAATGAAGGAGTTGCTTTCCAAGACCTAGATACAGCCAAGTTGCTGAGTGCAGGTAATGTGCTCTCTTTTGAAAATGTTCTGAGTTAAAGCTCTTGATGATTTTAACAAGCTTGTTGGATTTTACTCTGATTTAAATAAATTTTGAGCTAGATTATAGAGAAAAAGAGTAAGAAGGCATATAAGAAATTTAAAGATTAAAATCTGAGTAAAATAGAATACTATTTCTATCTCTTCTTCATAGTTTTTTAAAACTTTTTTAATTTTAATTTTTTAATTTTGGAAGAGTTGGGCGTCATGTTATTTCTACTTATTTTGCATCTCCACAAAGCCCTGACCAGTAGTGTAGCAGAACAGGTTTGGCTACTTGTGACACTGGAAGTAACTTTTAAACAAGGTAGCTATTTAGCTCTCTTTCACATGAAAATGATCATGAGCTGATGCAGTGGCACCTTGGGCTTGTCATGTTCTCATCTTTTCTCTCCATCGCCTTTAGAACAAGAGCCCTTCAGTTTCAGAGGGAGGCATCTTATGTGGAATGTAGTATAAATGTTACTTTCCAGCATTGTGCAACGTGCATCCCTGTTTAGGATATTACATCCCTTGTCAGAATCCCAGGATACTTGTGCAGCTCCTTCCTCTTATTTATATTTCAGGCCACAGGAATGGCAAAGGTGAATTCTTTTAGCCAAGTTAACTTCTGTAGAGCAGTCTTCTCAGAAGGTCCTTGCCACACTTTCACCTGTGTTTCACTGGCCATAATTTAATCAGGTGGCTTCTTGTAGCTATAAGGAAGTCTGGGAAATACAGTCCTTACCCTGATCCCAAATAAGATTGAGGAAAATGAATGTTGGATGTTAACTACACACATGTCTGCCTCAGACATCTATGCCCTGGAAAAATTCTAGGACCTGAAGATAGAGGATCATTTGAGTTTCAGACTGAAGGGTGGGGAGAAAAGAACCACTTAGTCTTACCACCTCTTTAGTAGAAGACAAAAGATTGATCTGATCTGAAGGGAAAGCAGAGTATGAGTCTCACCATCTCTTATAAGTGGAGGGATTGAGGTCTAGGTTAAACACTCAGCCTGCCCAAGATTACATAGCTGCAAGTGATGATTGTACTTTCTTCTCTTCTACCTCCCTTGAAATCTTGATAAGAGGAAAGAAATAGAGATAATAAGAAAACCTCTTAGGAAAAGTTCTGGAATGTTAAATGTATTTTAATTCTTAGTGTTTCTTGGGTAGCTTCTCCAATCTTTTTCTACTTGGAAAAATTTCACGGCAACAAACACTAAGTAAAGAAACAAACCAGAAACCTGAAATCAGTGGTTTAAGTATCATTAACATAGGACTGGCTGGTGGTGACCAAAAATTGTCACCTTCTGTTAATTTAGACAAATGTCCTAAAACAGCTTATTAAAGAGTTCTCTCAGTCAGCATGATGCTTTTGACAAATATGGAGTATTATTTTGATATATTTATGGAAAGTATACATTAATTATTCCAGATAACTAAGGAACTAATTAGAGACTGAAAATGATCTTTTTGTAATCTCTTCAGCCCACCCACCTGGAGTGATTAAGTAGAATTCTTAACCTAAGAAACTGAAGAAAATGGTGCAGATTGGCATTAAAGGCTATTAAAAACCAAAGAAAGCGGCGCAAGTCCCCTATGTCCATCATTTTCTCATTTCTAGTTAGAATGTAAGGTACTCTCATGGTGTGGAACTGTTTTCGTCAGGAGGCTGGTGATATTGGGCCTCCTCTTAGTCATACTTGAGTTCACTAGTCCCTAGCTTCAGTTGTTTCTCAACAGAGCAACCAAAAGCCTCAGGTAAGGGTCTGAAAGCATTTTCCAGGGAAGAAGAGGACAATACAGACTGCAGAGTGGTTTTGCCACAGATCACAGTCCTCTTACGATGTTTACTTCTTATTCTCTTCTAAAAAAGGTTGATCATCAAATTCCTTTCTCTGAAGATGACTGGATTAGAAGCTAGGAGATGTTTCAGAGCGTGAACTCCTCCTCAGACCTTCTCAGAGAGGCGCTAATTACTTTTTGTTAGCCAATCAGAAATACAATATAAATGTAATATATATAATGCAATATATGAGGAGAGGGCTTCCTAATATTCTGAATAATTCCTACCATTTAGGGAGAAAAGATCTATATGAGGCACCAAATAGTTTTGTGGCTAGATCTTTGATAATTTACCTAATTTTACCTGAAACTCTAAAATAATGTTTACTATGATTCTTTTTTGCCAAGGTAAGATAATTGTTTTATATTTTAGAGATTGTCATTAAATTTTCAGTAAAAAGTATGAATTATTAAATGCAACAAATAACTTTGCCTCTTCTCTGAAGTTTTGGACATGGCCTTATCAGATAAAAGGCTTATAAAAATGGGCTTATCAGGATAAACCCGAGATCAAATGGAGTAAATAAAAATACCAAAATACCATCCAGCTTTCACACCCTTGTTTTATGCCCCACCCCATTTTTTTATACCATGGAGGTCTCTCCCTCCCCTGTAGCGCTTAACCCAGAACCTGCATTTCAGATCTTCTAAAGGACAGCTCTGAGCTGGTATCATTAACTGCCTGCATAGCACAGTAAAACAGATTTCTGTGTATCCTCTGCCTTCTGATTTGGTAATATTTTGAAGCCCAGGAATTTATTTTGAATAAGCTTCCTAAATTGTTGTGATGCAAGTATATTTGGACATCACTGCTCCCACAAGATGCCAGTTTGGCCACATTTTTTTCTGCGAATGTCATTGTGCAGCCCTCACTCTTATGTTATGGGTGTTCTCCCTCTTCTTTCCCACCCTCACCTCCCCATGTCACACAGGCCCTTCCTACCTGGCATGTGCATTTACCAAGGACATGCATAGGGCAAAATAAAGTGTTTCACTGAAAATCTCCCTGAGTATTAACAGGAAAAAAAAATTCCAAGGAAAATTCCTATAAACAAAGAGCCTATTTGTATGGAGTAGTAGAGTTCTTATGGGAATAGAATTAGGAGGTGTCTGAGTTTTACATTGTTCATCTCTTTGATATTTTGATGCAGTTATTTTGAAAGTGTAGTCCATGGGCCAACAGCCAGAGCTGCTGGGTCCTAGGAGTTTGCTTAAAAAAAAAATAGTGCAGATTCATAAATACATCCCCTACCTGAATCCGCAACTCAGAAGGGGGCCCAACGATTAGCATTGCAGGAAGTCTGCAGGAAATTCAGATGCAGGGTAAGGTTTTTCCACTTAGCAGTCACTCCTTGCTAGGATAAAGAATGAAGCCAACTTAAACACTGGGGAATAAATTGAATGTCAGATCCCTCTTAACAAGCACATCTCCCCTTTCTCCAGTGGCTTCTCTTCCTTTTACTGCTCTCAGCGTTTTAGTCTGCTTGTCCATTCAACTTTCCCTCCATTTTTACTTCTCTCCTTGTTCCCCTCCACTGGTCTGTGTAGAACTAACTAGACAGAGTGTAGAATCACAGAATAAAAAGGATAGACATCCAATGACATGCTACATCTAATAGAAAATATTTCTGGATAATACCTAATGCTGTAGCTAGCTTTTTCTTTGAGGTTTATGATTTTTTAACTACAAAGGAATAAAGTAAAATGACTGTGTACATTATAATGCATTGTACTTATTCAGTAAAAGTTGTTAATACATGCAAAACATGATATAATATAGCCTGTCATATTTTCATGAATGCAAGTGTCATGAATGCAAGATTTTAAAAAGTAATTTAATGTTTTAATGAGTCAACCATTTTGCCCAGCCTATTGCTTCTTTTGCTACCGTTTATTTGAATTTGAGGTGAAGTGAAAATGATTAGCTGCAGTGACAAATTCTGAGACTTCAGAAACTTAGAATAGATTGAAAACAATAGAAACTACAGGTTTTTAAAGTTGAATTTTTTCTCTAGTATCATCATCATGGTCATTTCTCTTGAACCATATTATGTGCACAGCTAAGATTATGATGCTTATTTACTTGAAGTAATTTTCTAATCCCACAAATATATAAATCATTTATATATATATATATATTTATTTATTTATTTTAAATTTATTTGACAGGTAGAGTTAGTGAGAGAGAGAGACAAAGATCTTCCTTCCGTTGGTTCACCCTGCAAATGGCCGCTACGGCCAGAGTTAGGCTGATCCAGGAGCCAGGTGCTTCCTCCTTGTCTCCCATGTGGGTGCAGTGGCCCAAGCACTTGGGCCATCCTCCACTGCCTTCCTGGGGCACAACAAAGAGCTGGACTGGAAGAGGAGCAACCAGGACTAGACCCGGTGCCCTTATGGGATGCTGGCGCTGCAGGCAGAAGATTAACCAAGTGAGCCACGGCGCAGGCCCCTTGTATTTATTTTAAAAGCAGAAAGAGCGAGAGAGAAAGAGATCTTCCATCTGCCAAATGCCCATGAAAGCTGGGGCTGAGCCAGGCCAAGGCCCAGAGCCTGGAATTCCATCTGGGTCTCCCATATGGGTGGCAGGGGACCAAGTTCATGTGCTTCCATTTATTTATACTTTAATGGCTTTAAGAAGTTAAATATTCCATATTTTAAAAACCCCTTATGATTTCTGAAATCATACAGTTTTATTTCAGGTATTAAGAAAACTATAAATTAAGCAGGACCTGTAGAATCCTCATTTTCCGATTTACAAACTAAGATTCAAAGAGCTTGGTGACTTGTCCCCAGTCACAAATTTATAACAGTAATTTATACCAGTTGTTTTGATGCTAGCTATATTTGTCTGTCTACCAAATTAATATACTTTGTGTACCTTAAATCCATAAATATTTAATTATATATTTGCTTACTGGAAAACTACCAATAAGAAGGATGCATTGAGGTTATGCCTTGTGGCACAGTGAGTTGAGCTGTTACTTGAGTTGCCTGCTTCTCCTGTATCAGAGTGTCTGGGATCAAGTCCCACCTCCACTTCTCATCCAGCTTCCTGATAGTGCACATCTGGGAGGCAACACATGTTGGCTCAAGTATGTGGGTACCCTCCTCCTCCCTTGGGAAACCTGGAGTGCGCTTTTGGTTCCAGCCTTTGGCCTGGTCCAGCCCTCGCTTTGTGAGCATTTAGGGAGTGAACCAGAGGATGGAAGACTTCTCTCTTTCACACTACCTTTCAAATAAATAAAAATAAATAAACTAAAAAGAAGGACATGTTCAACTTTTGATGAAAATTTTGCAGTGTTTTCCTTTTTCCTGGGAATCGAGTTGTATAGTCTTTCGGGGGTGTGATTATACATGATAGTGTCTATGGACTCTTAGAGAAATAAAGTGTAGCTTGACTGTAGTTGTATGAGTGATCCCAGGATATACCACAAAATAAAAATTGTATCCATGGGTAAGGTTCAGAGAGTTCATGAATACTCCAAGATTGTAAAATTTGAGATGTGTGTTCTGGGTGGGGTTCCATTGATTAAATTAGATGATCAGTTACTAAAAGGGGCTGTAAACAGGTTAAGAACTGCTACCTAATGCTAACATTTTTAAAAAATCATGTAATATATTTTGGCCTTTTTAATGGGTAAAATAGAGGTAAATATGCTAATTAAATGAAGATTGAATTAGTCATACTTGGCTTTTCTAAGTTATTGAGGAGGAAAAATGCTTAGTGAGAAGAAATTTCTTAGAGTTTTGGTAGCTGTTTTTTTTTTTAAATTTTAAATTCTAATCTCCCAATCTAAATAACTTCCCCAGGAATATTTAGTGACATTCATTTGCTGGCTATGATGTATAGTGGAGAAATGTGTTACTGGGGATTGAAGCTTTGTTCAGAGCAACAGCCAGAAAATCATGACGTGGATACTGATGTTTCTGGAGCAAGCTGCACTGCATACAAAGAACCCTTGGATTTCCGAGAAGTAGGAGAAAAAATTTTGATAAAGTATGTCTCTGTATGCGAAGGACCCCTGAAAGAACAAGAGTGGAATACAACCAATGCAAAACAAATTTTAAACTTCTTTCAGCATCCCTGTAACCAGTAAGTTTGTCTAGTTCTTTTCAAACAGGACAACAAAAAGATCCATGAAATGCAAAAGAAGGATCCCAAAAAGAAGACATCTTGACACTGAGTCGAGAACCATACACTACGTAAAGATATCCAGCATGGTTACCCTCGTTCAATGCCATAACCATCTTTTATTATATATTCCTAAACCTGCGAAGGAATGATACTTTGATTTCTAAAATGGCGTGTATATTAACTCAGCTTGAACTACAGATATCCTGTCTCCAATTCAGCTCTACAAAGATTTTTTTTCTATTAGATTATTTTTTTATTGTGATAAAATATATGTAACATAAAATTTACCATTTTAACCGTCTTTATGTTATCTTTCAGTCTCCCTATTTGAAGTTTGCTTCAAAGATCAAAATCAAGTCACTTCCTGTGCTTTGAATTCATACTGTGGGTATAAATGTGGCAAAATGAAAGATGGTGATTAATATTTGATTCCATTTACAGTAAGCTAGATAATGAAAGACTCCATAAAGGAAATAATGATTTTTGTCATGTATTACTAATTGAATTTAAAAGTTTTACTTCTTAGATGTTTTGTAAAAATTTAAAAATGATTATTCTACTTAAAGTAAGTACATGGCTTCTCAAGTGAGAAATGAAGATGAAAAGCAACTTAGTCTACTGTTAGTTCATTTGCTTTTAGGACACATCTTTTTCTACTGTATTGCAGTTTTACTGTTTTCTGTCTTTAAAGTAGGTTTGAGTGCTAAAGGCCAGAGAGCCTAACTTGTTATCCTACGGTCTTTCTACCTCAGTTCCAGTTGTAATGATTTGTCTCATACTTTCTGATATCCTGGTCTTCTGCCATAGTGACTTTATCACATTCCAGTGACATACTCCCATGGCCACCTTGAACATCAGCATCCTGAGTTTCTTTCTGAAATGAAATTTTTGTAACATGACAATTTTTTCTAGCATCTTTGCTTTTATTATGGTTGGTTTCTCGATTTCAATTGTGTAGGTTTTGGCTTCTTCATAACCTTTTCTCTTGACTGCTCCTCTCCCTCCTAAGCCATGATCCCCTTCCAGGTTTATGGAGCCCTGTTTGAACCACTGTCACACGTTGTTGCGTCTTCCCGTCATCCTTCAGCCTAGTCATCCTGTAAACTGTTGTCTGTCTTCCTTGGCCTGATGAGTTCTGCAGGAAGGGCATGCTGTCCTTCAAGGTGGACTCATCACAAGGGTCTTGCTTCAGCTTCAGAGGCACCCTCGTGTAAGCCTTCTGGGTGTTGCCAGGCCGCCTTGTCCCCCCTTTCCCACTGTGGCCCAGGCAAACTCTCTTTCCTCAGGCTCTGTTCCCCTCCCCAGCACATGGCCTGCCCTGCCATGCTGAAAATGGAGATTCTTAGATGGACCAACACACATGTACCAGTTTTAGAAGAAAAGAGGTTGTCTTTTCCTATAGAAGGCCACTCTATGCATTTGGTTTCTTCTCGGCTAACTCATTTCCCTCGTGGCTTCTCAGTTTTTCCCACCCTTTATATTATTGATCTGCACTAGGCTTCTGTCCTCCACCCTTCCCCTTTCCTTTTTTTAACTTTAAGTACTCTTCACATGTAATGCCATTCATAAACTTGGGTCTTTCTCTCTTTTTTTTTTTTTTTTTTTCTGTTTTAAAGATTTATTTGTTTATTTGAGAGGCAAAGTTACAGACAGGGAGAGAGAGGTCTTCCCTCTACTGGTTCACTCCCCAAATGGCCACAATGGCTCCAATTGGGCCCATCCAAAGCCAGGAGCCAGAAGCCAGGAGCTTCTTCGGGTCTCCCATGTGGGTGCAGGGGCCCAGGCACTTGGACCATCTTCCACTGCTTTCCCAGGTCATTAGCAGTGAGCTGGATTGGAAGCAGAGCAGCTGAGATTTGAACGGGTAGCCATGTAGTATGCCAGCCCCAGAGGCAGAAGCTTAACCTACTATGCTACAGTGCCAGCCCCAGACTTGGGTCTTTCTGCTACCCAAGAGTATCAGGTTGACCCCCACACCTGTAACTTGAATCCCAGCTTCTGTCTTGATCTCTAAATTTTTAACAGCCTATTCAGTAGCTTCAGTTAGATGTCTCATAGTAATCTGAAACTATGTTTTCTACTTTTTGGGTCTTCTGCAGAGCAGGAAACCTAGAATGCCGACCTTCCCAGCCTCATCTCTTATCATCATCCTGTGTGATCATCTTCTAGTTCAGTGTTAGGCAGACATTGAACACCAGCCTCCTTTTTGATAAACATACAAGTTCTTATAGAGCCTTTGGAGCAAGGGGAAATCTCTCCCCATTCCTGCCCTTGTTTATCCTTATACAGCCAAGAAGATTTGTATTTCAATTAGCATTTTAACAGGTTTTATTATGAAAATAAATATCTTTGTGCATTCTAAAGATATCATTGAAAAAATTTTTTAAATTTATTATTCAAGAGGCAAAGAGATAGGATAGAATTTCCATCCATTGGTTAACTCCCCAGATGCCTGCAATGACTGGGACTTGGCCAGGGCCAAATTCAGGATCTAGAAACCCAATCCAGGTCCCCCATGGGTTGACAGGAATTTAGTTATTTACCACTGCAGCCCAGGATCTGCCGTAGCAGAAAGCTGGAGTCAGGGGCCAGAACTGGGACTTGAACCCCAGTATTCCACTCTAGGAGTACTTAATTGATTTCTTAACCATTAGGCTAAACTCTTTTACTCCTTTAGATCCTTTTAAACGTGGTTTTTAGCATCACAGACTGTCAATTAAGTACTCCCAGTTCCTTCCTCAAATGTGCCTGTGTTTTTTCAAACTCAATAAATACCCTTGTAGATGTCATTACTTCTGCACCTTCC
The DNA here is from genome assembly GCA_949820135.1 of Sylvilagus floridanus. Taxonomy (NCBI): domain Eukaryota; kingdom Metazoa; phylum Chordata; class Mammalia; order Lagomorpha; family Leporidae; genus Sylvilagus; species Sylvilagus floridanus. Next base: position 68,432,890 of record OX463246.1, on the reverse strand, counting down.
TTTGCTGCCAAGTGAGTACTTCTCTTTTTAGGACTCAGCTTCAGTGAAGTTGTGTCTGTAGGCTTTTTCAATCTTAGATACTCAGCAATCCGTTCCCTCAGTCTTCCTCTCCCAGGTTATCACACTGATCACATTGCTTTGTAATTACTTTCCTTACAGTTGGTGAACTCTGTATTTTAAAAATTTACCTTTATATACAACACTTTATGCATAGTGGCACTTAGTAAAGTGTGTGTGTGTATATGTGTGTGTGTGTGTGTGTGTGTGTGTTTTAATTAAAGGAATGAATGATTCAAAGTGCCAAACTGCACAAAAATGTTGCTGCTTTTGGATTCCATACTGCCATACCTGACAAGGGCAACCACGGATCTATACAGCCCTCAGTGGCTGACAGGGCAAATAGAGACCTATACAACCCTCAGAGGAGCCCTAGATTACTTAGATTCCAAATCTGAGAAAGCAAGAACTACTTTTCAAAAGCTAGTAACTTGGGTTTTTGCCTTTATGATCCTTGTGGGCATTTGGATTTCAGTTACAATCGACTGGTTCAGTGAGTTGGTGCAGTTTTGAGGGTTCTACTGGGTGCTTTTTGTATAACTTCCCATCCCTCAAACAACTGACAAAATTTCTAGACCATAACAGTTAATAATATAATGCTTTTTACTCTGGTGCATTGTAAGACAATGAACAACACATCTTTGTGTGAGATAAAGCCCACTAAGTAAATTATTTGATTTAGAATGAGTAATCTCAAGATACCAACTATTCAGCCTAAAGAAAGTATTACAGTTCTTCAAAAATTGTGTGCCTACTAGGTGCCAGATTTTGTCCTAGGCCCTGAGGACATACTTGTAGCTTTGTAAAAACACTTTTCTTCTTCAGAGCTTGCATTTTAGTGGAGGACATTTGAATATTTTGAGAAATCCATGTATTACATGTCAAGTAATGAGTGCCATGAAGAAGAATAAAGCAGGCCAAGGGGCCCCGGTGGTGCAGGACTGCTGCTGTTTTATTTAGGGAGGTTGGGAAGGCACCTGTGAGCACCTGTTAGCTGTGTTAGCATTTGTGTCTTCAAATTCCACTCCCTAGGTCAAATGCCTTGCATTTGCACTACATTTGTGATTTTTCTCTGTTATGGAAGATCAAATACTGAATTAAGGAATAAGTCACTAAAGCCCACATCATTTTGGTTACATTTTAAAGGAATTCTCTCCAGTGTGTGCTTTACTAATAGGTGACTGATAACCAGAAGGCCTTGCTGTGTTTCTTATACTTGGTCTCTCTCTCTCTAGTTTGAATTCTCTGAGGGTTACTAAAACTTAAACTCTGTGAAAGGACTTTTCACGATCCTTAAATTTGTATTGTTCTTTCCCAAACTGGATTTTCTGAAACTACCTAGACTTTGAAACTCAGCTCTGCCTGCTTTGCTGCACTGATAGGGATTCTGACTGCTGTTTGATCCTGATGAAGGTGAAAAATCCTGACTGAGGATTTTTCGTTATCCCTTTGTGTACGGTAGAGTGAGGTGAGAATCAGAGCTAAAACCCCACAATGAAATTACATTCCTGGTTTCACAGTCCCATTGTGAGTTCTCTGGTGTGCATTCACAGTACACACAGTGAGCTATGTCTGTCTGCAGGCTATCCCAGTTTTATTTTAATGGTATTTGAAAAACCCCACAGCTAGGTGTCATGATGGGTTTAGATTGCTTGTCTTTCTCCATGTTTTGGGGCCCCTTTGCTGGCTCCAATAAGGGTGCCTCAACTGCCACAGAATCCAGGATTCTATACTTTTCTCCCATTTCCCTGTATATTCATTTTAAATACAATATGGGATGAGACCATGTTATGGAAGTGTTATATTAATATACATTTAATATAGCTACAATTGAAGTATGTATTATGTATTCATGTTGGTGTGCTTTATTGTTTTTGTTTTTCCTACTTGTGAAAATTTCCAAGTAAAATGTTTTAGAACCTACATATTAAAAAATAATAAAACCATGTTTCTCTTATTTTTCTGTTTTCTTCTGTATTTGGTGGTTGTGTCAGAATGAATTTTTATCATCTCAGTTTGTTATCCTAACTTTTTCAAGATTTATTTATTTATTTGAAAATGAGTTACAATGAGAGAGGAAGAGACAGAGAGAGATATTCCACCTGGTGGTTTACTCCCCAAATAGCCGCAAGAGCCGGGTCTGGGCCAGGCCAAAGCCAGAAGCCAGAGCTGCTTTCATGTCTCCCGTGTGGGTGGCATGGACCCAGGCTCTTGGACCATCTTCTGCTGCTTTCCCAGGCCATTAGCTGGGAGCTGGATTGGGAGTGGAGCAGCCGGGAATCAAATCCAGCACCCATATGGGATGCCGGCCATCACTGGTGGCAGCTTTACCTGCTACACCACTACACAGGCCCCTATTATCCCAGCTTCTGAATGTTAAAGAATAGGTCCTGATAACTTTCAGACAGATTAGTGGTTGGGGTTGTGGGCCCTATAGCTGGAAGTCTGAGTTTAAATTCACAGCCCTGTCAATTCCTGTATGAATCGATGTCAGTTAACCTTTTACTGTCCTATTTTTTAAGCAGAGGAATATTAGAATAAGAATAGACAGAATCTTCTAGGATTGGAAGAATAGCCAGATAGGATATGATCACAATTGCAGTGATTTTTTTTTTTCTCAAAACAGATGCCCATTATTTATTTATTTTAACAGGCAGAGTGGACAGTGAGAGAGAAAGGTCTTCCTTTGCCATTGGTTCACCCTCCAATGGCCCCCGTGGCCGGCGCACCACGCTGATCTGAAGGCAGGAGCCAGGTGCTTCTGGTCTCCCATGGGGTGCAGGGCCCAAGCACTTGGGCCATCCTCCACTGCACTCCCGGACCACAGCAAAGGGGCAACCGGGACAGAATCCGGCGCCCTGACCGGGACTAGAACCTGGTGTGCCGGCGCTGCAAGGCGGAGGATTAGCCTATTGAGCCGGGGCGCCGGCTACAGATGCCCATTATACTCACTTGGTCTTTCAAAGGGCTTTCAGAAACTATCAGAGACCAATTACAAGTTAGAATTGGGTATGGTCTTCTCACATAGATAGTTACAAATACTTAGTACTATGTGAGTCATTTTCAAATAGATCACCCTGTTTAATCAAAGACGGCTGTTTCTAAACTAGATTTGTGTTGGAGAATATTTCAGTTTACTGTTGTATTAAATATATAATTTAAAATCCTAGGGTTATTCATGAAAGAGCAAGACAGCATCTGTTACACCCTGCAATAACAGCACAGCACACTTCAGTCAAAATAATCCTATGGTTTTAAAATTCCATCCTTAAGAATGGGTATCATAGATAGATATCCACAAAATCTGTTTTAAAGTCATTCCCAACCGGTAATTACCAAATATTCATGTTCTATTATTTTAGCCATTTTTTTGCTACCCTTTTATAAGATAGATATGTTCAGCTTTTTTTTAAAAAAAAAATTTTTTTTTGTATAGTTGGACTAGACACATTTAATGAAGTCATTTATGATAGGAATCCCCCACTGCATCGCTAATCCCAGCTTTTGCTAATCCCTAAGAAAACGAACAGTAAATTGTTGGTTGAAAAAACACACGATTAAAGAAAGCCAAAACACGCCTAGCATGGCAGTGCTGCGGGGGAAGAACTGATTATTAAGCCCAGGAGAGCGGCCGTGGATCATTTACTGCCGAAGCAAGCGTCGCCCGGGCTCGGACAGAGACGGTGGCAGGAGGTTTCAGAGCGGTGGGTGAGGCCTGCATGGCTCAGCCTGGGGCCAGAATGAACGGGGGCGGCAGAGCAGTGACTTGGCGGAGCCTGCAGTCCCAGGAGCCTGCCCAGCGGGGCCGTTTCCCGGCGCGGCCAGCTCCGGAGGCCCAACCCTGCCGGGGCGGGAGAGGCGGGGACGGAGGCGGCCGCGCGGGCTCGGCTCTGCGGCGGTCACGCGCCGGGCCGGTGACCATGGCAGGAAGCGAGCCACGCAGCGGAGCCAGCTCCCCGCCGCCGGCCGCCAGCGACTGGGGCCGCCTGGAGGCCGCCATCCTCAGCGGCTGGAGGAACTTCTGGCAGTCGGTGGGCAAGGAGAGGGCGGCGAGGACGGCCGATCGCGAGGAGGCGGAGGAGGAGGCCAGCTCCCTGAGTCGGCTGCCGGTGAGCGCGGTCGGGCCGGGCCGGGCCGGGCCGCCCCCGGGAGGTCCCTGGGGGCCTGGGTCTGTCCCTGCCCAGGCTGCCGTTCCCGACAGGTTGTCACCAACAAGAGTTGACCCGACAGGCCATGGCAGTGACCCCTGGTGCTCCCCAGCTGGGCGGGTTGGCCAGCCAGATCACCTGGTTGTCTACCCGTAAAACAGGCACGTGGGACCGGGACACCGTGCAGGAAATAGAGGCCCCGCCTGACGGCTCGGTTAGCTTGGGGAAGCTGGGGTGCTCTGAGCATCCCTCAGCCCAGGCCCACAGTGTAGACACCAACGAATGCTCTCCTGACATCGCAGCGGTAACCGTGTGTTGGAAGTTAACGCCACTGCCACACAATGGAAAATCAATGCATTACAAGTGCCTTAAATTAAAAACCATAAGGAGTAGATGAAGGTTTGATTTTGAATAAATGATTTCCTTAATTAAATAAATGATGTATAAAAATATCCATGAGGAGAGGACCTGGTTGGATTTGAAGAAGTGTTTCAGTGTGTCGGGAATGGTTAAGACTCTCCTGATGGTAGAACAGCTACGGAATGGCAGATTGAACCATGCAAGATACTACCCTGCAGGTATTGAGTACCATTCTTTGTCCACTGTGTAGCTGATGAAACGATTTCCTGAGGTCAATCATTCATTCTCTCCTCTCGGCTGCTCGCTTCTGTTTCAGATCGACGTACAGCTCTACATACTGTCTTTTCTCTCCCCTCATGATCTGTGTCAGCTGGGAAGCACCAGTCATTACTGGAACGAAACTGTACGAGATCCAATTCTGTGGAGATTTTTTCTCTTGCGAGATCTTCCTAGGTGGTCTTCTGTTGACTGGAAGTCGCTTCCAGATCTAGAAATCGTAAAAAAGCCCATCTCTGAGGTCGCTGATAGTGCATGTTTTGACTACATGGCCGTGTAAGTGTCTACTTTTATGAATTAGACATACTAAATTTTACTGTGTTACTGATTGACAGTCCAAGTTTGTTTTGGCCTTGCTGATAATTTGTAGCATGGATTTTGGGTCAGTGTCCTTTTTTCAAAACTGGGGGTGGAGTCAAATGACTTTCTTCACTGGACCCTTTCAGTTTTAACATTTTCTATTTCCCTCACGCGCCTAAACAGTTTTTGAATAATTATGGGTAGTATAGATGGCAAAACATAAAACACTTCCAAAAATTCCCGTTATCTTAGAATGCTTGGCATTTTGTTTGGTAGTGGATACTTTTCCATATCCAGAAAAGGAGTGGCCAGAGATCCGAGAGCAGTTCTTTGGCTGAGAAGAAAACCATTCCGAGGGCTCTGAGAAATAAGATGTTGTTTTCACCCCCAAGCACTGGGCTTCCTAGTGTCACGTATGTGAGAGAATGCACATCATCTAACACCGCAGTGCTGTGCATTCCTCGGCACGTGCGCTCTGTGCGTTTACGCCTTGAATTCACAGGCTGAAGGTTTTGGTTTTGTGTTGCAGTTGGAAAATTAAGAATCAATTAAGTTGTAAAATTAAAACTCACATACCAGAAAGGGTATGTGATTTGCTGAAGGTTACGATAGCTTCTAATTCACATTGAAACCCCTCAAAGATACCTAAACCCCTCAAAGATACATGCTGCCTCAAAGATATGTAATGTTGCTGAATCTGCATGTAACTTGCTTTATTAAGAACCCCAAATAAGCCACTGTAAGCAATTAAGATAATATTTATGCTTTAGGTAAGACTTGTTTTGCTGTGTTAGATTCTGTAGCTACCTGCAGGATTGGTTTCCACAAAAATTTAAGTTATTCTGAGTCTTTCCTTATTCAAGTCACCGGCCATTCTGTCAGGTCTTGTGAGGCTATTTGATCTAAATGTAGATCATCTGCTATATTAATGTCAGCATGTGCCACTGTGTCCCACTTGCTGGGCAGTACCTCTGCAGTGCCCCACTGGGTGGCCATGGCTTCGTGTATCTGATGCTGTGGAATAATTTTCTTTAGGGAATAGTATGACCATAGTAACCACTGTTGACGATCATACCAGTATCACTAATCTTTGGGATCCTGGGTGATTGTTACTGCTTGAACAATGCAGATAAAGAACCAAAGTTCAGATTCTAAGTGCCTTTTACAATGAGCTAAAGGGGTCAGCTTTGGCCAGGCCTACTCTGCTTTAAAGCTGATTTTATTTTCTTTCATGAATTACAATGTTCCTAAGAAAGATGATTTCGTCGTTAGTGATTGTCTTAGCTAGCATGATTTATTTAAAGGGCTTTAGGTTTTATTGAGATTTGGGTAACTTTCAATTTTTGAGAAAATGTAGAACTGCTAATTTAGAGATTGATAGTCATTGAAACGGACTGAGTGTTTGCTAGGTTTTCTGTTAAGGAACATTGAGATCTTCTTGAACAGTATGTTTGAGGTTGTTAATAGGGGGACACAGGACATTTGGCTATATTGGTGCCATCAGTAATCTGTTGGTGATGGTAACCTTTATGGCAACTTTCGGTAAGGCCTGTCTTTAATGGAGGACTTGTCAGTTTTGGCACTACTGATATTTTGGACCAGATGATGTGAGAGGGGTGTCATGTGCATTGCAGGATGGTCAGCAGCACCCCTGGCCTTCACCCACTAGATACTCATAGCACCACTCCCTCCCTGAGTTGTGGCACGGAAAATGTTGTTCAGACATTGTCAGGCATCTCTGGGGTGGGCTAGGGTGTGGACCTCCTCAGGTTGAGAACCACTGCTCTGGTGAATTTTGACCAAATAAGTGTTAGATCACATCTTGCAGCAGAGAAACTCAATGAAAGAGAGCAAACAGCTACTTCAAAGGGAAGACTTCCTCAGTTTCTGGGCTGCTGTCACCCTCCTAGTACCTTGTGTGTTTCCTTGTCACCATAACCTGCATGCATGCAAGTATTAGAATGATGTCTACCCCCCACTGTCCTGGAGACTTAGGACTGTGTTAGTCACTGTGTCCCTTGTCTCTAACAGGCACTCAATAAATGACACCCTGTTGGATGACCCTCTGGCTAAGTTTTCTGTATTTGTTTTCTGTTAAAATTTTACACAGCTATAAAATGTGCTGTCCATATACAAGAAGAGCCTTGAAATCCAGCCGCCCTGTGTATGGAGCTGTCACCTCTTTTCTGCACTCATTGATCATTCAGAACGAGCCAAGGTTTGCTATGTTTGGACCAGGTTTGGAAGAACTGAATACATCTTTGGTGTTGAGCTTGATGTCTTCTGAGGAACTTTGCCCAACAGCTGGTTTGCCACAGAGGCAGATTGATGGTAATTTTCATGTTAATGTACAGTATATCATATTTCAAACACTTAGAGTTTGACACCAGTGTTAAAGAGAAAGAAATTAATTTTGAAATTTTTCATTGTAATGAAACATAATAACTTGGTAGATGGGAGCCCCCAGGTTCCACTGAATTGAAAGAATTAATTTACTTATTATAAGAAATATGTTTCCTCTTTATTCTTCAAATTTGTGTCTTTGAGAATTTAAGATTATGTAAAGTAAAGCATATGTTGTCAGGATGCTGTATTCATATAGTGATACTGTTCTACCATATCTTCAAAGATTATCAGCAAAAAATACTTAGCATCTATGGGCAAAGTTTTGTGCTAACTACTGGAATTTCAAAACAGAGTTAAATCATTATCTTTTCCTCTTTATATGTAAAATACTTAACAGTGTAATTATTTGGCAAAAAGCAGGACATATAATATGTAATATACAGTGTAATTGATTATGGTTTACTTATTCAGAGATTAGGACATACAACATCGAAAATCTGAGAGTGGGCATTTAACCTAGGGTTAAGATATCCATGTCCCACATTGGAGTGCCTTGATGCGATTTCCAACTCCAGCTGCTGACTCTGGATTTCCACCTGTACAGACACCGGGAGGCAGCTGTGATGGCTCATGTAATTGGATTCCTGCCACCCATGTGGGAGACCTAGATTGAATTTCGACCCCCTGGTTGTGGCCCTGGTTCACCCCCAGCTGTTATGATCATTTGGGGAGTGAACTAGTGAATAGGAATGTGCCCTCTCGCTCTTTCTCCCCCCTCCCCCGCCATCTCTCTAAGAAACAAACCCCAAAACCAACCAAACAAAACCAAAAAAAACTGCCCTGAAGATAGTTGGTCTCTAAGTGAGTACATAGACAAGGATCTCTAGATGATTAGAATATGATGCAGTTAGCTCCTGAGTAGACATAAGGGTCAAGGAGGGCTCTCAATGAGTAGCCACTATGATGAGTAGCTATCAAAGAAAGATCAGGCCAAATGTATTCCAGGCAGTGAGAACTATGTATCGAAGAGCACAAAGCTCTGTATGTGTAGGACACACCTGAAGAAGCCCTGTATGTCTAGAAAGAGTGGAGCTAGGTGACAGTTATGCCTTGTGTTGAAGCACTGAAGCATTCTGGAGTCACTGAAGGATTCTGAGTAGAGAACTGGGATGATTAGGATTGTGTTTTAGAAAGATTGCTTTGGTTCCTGAGTGAAGAATTAATTAGGGCTAAAGGAATGGAGACACATTAAGAAGCCACTATACTACTGTGATTAAAAAATATAAAGAGGGTCTGAATTAAGTGTTAATAGAAGACGAAAGTAAAAGCTCTAAAATTGATAGTGCATTGTGTATTAGCAGTAAAAAGTCTGGCTCCAGGTTTCTGACTTGAGTTTCCACTTGGATGATAGAGCTGTTCGCACAAATAAGGAATCACTGAAGGGGTCAGAGAAAGTTGGAGGCAGAATAGGATCTGTAAAAGGAGAACAATAGTTTTTCTTCCTAGTATTGCTGACTGATAACTGTGTAGAAGATCCAAGTAGAGATGCCTGTTCTGAGTACTCTACTTTAATGGAACAGGAATCTTAGCAATTTATTTTTAGGGGTATCAGTGGTTCAAGGCACATAGAGGCACTCCATGTGTATTTGGTGAATGAATCAATGACTGTTGCTTTATGCATCCAGATCTCAAGAGCAAGATCCAGGCTAGAAATTGAGATTTGGGAATCATGTGGAGCCCAAATGGACTTGGAAGTTTTTGAGGATGAAAAGAATGGTTGTGATAAAATCTTTAGTGAATGTTTTGGGGAAGCGATTATTAAAAGGAGACTGAATAACAACAAGGTTAAGGAAGGAGAAATGGTGTATTTCTCAAATGGATGAAGTTCAAATAGGGTTGGTGAGTAAGGGTTTAGACATGGCCTTGGGAGTAAATAAAACATCAACCCCACCTCTTTACCTGAAGGTATGAGAAAATAAGCAACTTGAGAGTCCACTTCAAGAGACGAGTACCTGGGGCAGGCCAGGCTCAGGTAAGGCTGTTAGGTCGAAGGAGCATCTTAAGAGGTTGGGGATTTGGAGAATTTACTGATTATGCAATGGTAATTCCATGCTTTATGTAGCAACTGAGTGATTATATAAAAATGCCAGTCTAAATGTCCCTCAAACTTTGCAAAGTCAAAGAAGATATGGGTTACATCTCTGAAGTATAGAACACTATGGGATACTTGTTGGGCAGTTATATATGTTGACAGGATAATCTCTAAGAATTATACTGATGAACACAAAGATCAGAAACAGATTTTAAAAAAAAATCTTGAGGTACATGCACCACTCTGAGTGATTTATAGGACTAGAGTTGATATGGCCTGGGATGGTTGCAGTCCCAGCACCCAAGTGTATGTGTGTTGCGTAGAATGGAGGCATGATATGGAATGGTATAGCTTATTTTATGCAGGTAGATTTGTTATAGTACAGGCATTAAGGGTATGAAGGCTAGAGTTGTCTCTAACAAGGTAAATCGGGGCCAGATTATATTAAAATTTTGTTTTTTTATCTGAAGAGCAATGACTTTGGAGGGAAGACACATAATTAGGGAAGTGTGATTAGCACAATCTCCAGCTACTGTCAGAACAAAGAATCATAGGGGGCAGGATGATACAAGAGACTTGTTAGAAGAGATTGTAAAAGTCAAAGCAAGATATAATGGTAATTTGGACTGAAGAGTGGGGATGGGGATGGAGAGAGGTAGATTTAAACAGACTCTTATGTAACAAGAAGTAGAGCCGTGGAAGTGGAGAACAATCTTTCCAAGAGGCAAGTGGTGAAGAAGTCATTGAGTGTTAATAACCAAAGGAGGGAGGAGATTAAGAAAGGACAAATAACAGTGCTGAATGACTAAGATATAACATAGTAAGAAGCTAATATTTAACACCTGTTGTTTGCCAGTCTACTAGGAGATTTACACATGTGATTTTATTTTATCCTCATAAAAATGCTAAGAAATATATATTATTTCTATTCTTGGTGTCAAAACTGAAGTTTATAAATACATGGCTTAAATATTCTAATCCAAGTCTATCTACTTCCAAATTTCAATATCCACAGCATTTCCTCAGTGTTCTGATGTATTGGTCACTCTCTATCAACTTAAAAACAGCTTTTCAGGGAAAAGAAACATGGCATTTTTTTTTCATTGACTGTATATGTGGATTGTAAGCCTAATGAGAAACATAAAATATGAAAATGAATCTTAGTCTTGAAGATAAATGGTAGTAGCTGTTGCAATACAGCTGCTACTGATCAGATAGTGAAATTGCTAATAATAGTGATAATGATATAAAGTACTGTTTTAAGCCTATTCATATTTTTATTGCTTTATGATTGAAAATTGTGTGGGCAGGCGTCATGGCTCAGTAGGCCAATCCTCCGCCTGCAGCGCCGGCACCCCAGGTTCTAGTCCCGGTTGGGGTGCCGGTTCTGTCCCAGTTGCTCCTCTTCCAGTCCAGCTCTCTGCCGTGGCCCGGGAAGGCAGTGGAGGATGGCCCAAGTGCTTGGGCCCTGCACTTGTATGGGATACCAGGGGGAAGCACCTGGCTCCTGGCTTCGGATTGGCACAGTGTGCCGGCCATAGCAGCCATTTGGGGGGTGAACCAATGGAAGGAAGACCTTTCTCTCTGTGTCTCTCTCACTCTCTAACTCTGCCTGTCAAAATAAAAGCATCTTTTTTCAACATAAACATTACATTTTATTCCAAAGCTACAAGGGTACTTCCAAAAGTTTAAACAAAAATTGAATTAAAGGATAATACAAATTTTGCATGAACTTTTTGAAGGGCCCCTGTATGTATAGCTTGTCATAGAATGTTTTCTTTGCTCTTTTCACTCTCACTAATTTTTTAAGTCTGATCTTTTTCTGTATTTATTAATGTCTTGTTTTGATAACTGCAATTTTATCCATTAGGTATTGGATCAGGAGTCAGTTTTCAGTTGAGCAACCAGCATAAATTCAACATCCTGATATTATATTCAACTACCAGGTAAGGCTACCTACTGGGTGGCCTTCCTGAAGTGTCTTTAGGGGGATGGACCCTGTTTAGAATGGTTTCATCTCTATGCTTACATTTTCCTTGTAGAAAAGAGAGAGACAGAGCAAGAGAAGAGCATACAAGTGCAGTTAACAAGATGTTCAGTCTGCAGAGTGAAGGAGATGATCAGCAAGGAAGCCGGTACAGTGTGATCCCACAAATTCAGAAGGTGTGTGAAGTTGTGGATGGGTTCATCTACGTTGCAAATGCTGAAGCTACTAAAAGTAAGCAGTCTAATATTTTCTTTTAAAAACACCACTGTGTCATTTTTTTGTGAAACAAACAAAAAAATACATTTTTAGTCTTTACCGTGGCTTCTTCAGTATGGTGGCAGATTTTCTCAGTGTGATTCTCTGTTTCTGTTCATAATGGCTTCTCATACTTTGGTGTGATTAGGATCACGTAAGGAGCTTGTTAAACATGTAGCTGCCTGGTTTTGACCCTGGGAGATTCTGATTCATGGATCTGGGTTGTGTCCTAGCCATTTCTTTTTTGTAAGCACCCAGTGAATTCTGTTGCGTACCAAACTGTGATACTATAATTGTAAATCTAATCTTTTGTTGTAGGCTTCAAAGTTTTTGTTACTATTGTTTTGTCTGATTCTTGCTTTATTTAAAATTTATACAGGTAATTATGAAAAATTTTACTTTTTTTTCCCACCCAGATAGTAGAGAAATGTGGTGGTAGGCCGGCGCCGTGGCTCAACAGGCTAATCCTCCGCCTTGCGGCGCCGGCACACCGGGTTCTAGTCCCGGTCCGGGCGCCGGATTCTGTCCCGGTTGCCCCTCTTCCAGGCCAGCTCTCTGCTGTGGCCCGGGAGTGCAGTGGAGGATGGCCCAGGTGCTTGGGCCCTGCACCCCATGGGAGAGACCAGGAAAAGCACCTGGCACCTGGCTCCTGCCATCGGACGAACGCGGTGCGCCGGCCGCAGCGCGCCATCCGCGGCAGCCATTGGAGGGTGAACCAACGGCAAAAGGAAGACCTTTCTCTCTGTCTCTCTCTCACTGTCCACTCTGCCTGTCAAAAAAAAAAAAAATGTGGTGGTGAGCTGTTAATTAAATAAAAATATTTTATTAAGTAGTTTAGTTGAGAATGCTCTCCATGTATTCTGAATAACTGCCACTGACAACACTATTTAGGTATGAAATCACAATATCATTGGACCACAAGCCAGTTTTAGAATTTTTTCCAAATCCTTTGTGAATAAGGTAGACTATAAATATATAACATTTATATATTTATTATGTATTTTATTTGCACATGTATATAACATGTCTGCATATATAGGATAATATAGTTCTTTAATGCACTGGCTTGAATTTCTATTGGATTTATTTCTTCTATGATCTGTTAGGCAGGAAAGCAATTATACTTTGAAGATCTGGGGAAGCTATTAGAAATACATAAATTACTTTGCTATTGCAGAGCTATCTATAAAAGAAAAAGAAGCACTACAAAATGAATTCATTTATTCAACAAATAGGTTCTTACTAAGGTAGGGTACAGTATGCAGTTCTAGGGATATAATTGGAAATTGGAATGCATGCAGTCCCTACTTTTATTTTGTTTTCTAGTCTGCTCTCCACATACCCCATGAAAGAAATAGACAAACAAATTATTTTTTAAAAATTACAAGATGCAAAGAGAATCTACACTCCCCAGCCTCACCTCCCTCTGATTCTGTCCTCTATTGAGTGCTATGCGAGAGGTCAGTGATAGAGCAGGGACCACTGAGTATCCTCCATGGTGGTGCAGGCATGTGGTTGATTGGCTGCTACCGCATGGGTTGGTAAATCCTTTTGCTTTCCATGTACTTTTCTCGTATGACACAAAGCTGTCTGACACTGGTGCTGCAGATAGGAAATCCTCTGGCATCCAGGTTGCAGGCAAAAGTTGACTGCTGCTGGAGAGAGGATTAGAAGCCAAAGCTGTCTACTCCTAGGGAAGGGAAAGGTAGGATTCCACCTGTAGCAATGATCCTGTGCTGACATAATAGATATTTGCTGGCTTGAGGTAGGGCATAAAATTTGCATTGGAGACTTTTCTGCCAATGCAGGGTAGAATTCAGCAGTCATGCCGAAACACCAGGAAAGGCCCCCCTTACCTCTGAGGCTTACATAGGGCTTACCTAGGACAGAAGCAGTGACAAGAAAACTGATACATTTCCATATTCCTACTAACTGACAAGCAGTAGAGGACTACTGCAGGGATGAGGGAAAAGCTATGGAGACCTGAAGATCTGCTAAAAACTGAGAGGGGGGTAGAAGCTCTGGTACTCTAGCTTGCCACTCAGAACAACTTAGCAGCCACCCATGCTGAAAGAATTTAAAGTCTGTGTATAGAAGTTAGCTATGGTGATAAAAGACAGATCTACATTGACTACTGATCTATCGGTGAGTCTGACTTAACTCACTGCATTAATGCGCTAACAGAAGCAGCAGCAGCATGTCGGTTTCTGAGAGTAAATCTTATTTACCTAAGTGTCTATTGCAGTTCTCCATGGACATCTGGCATTAAGTTTAAAAATTATAAGACACTAACGAAGTCAAAATGAATTAGCACATTGTCAAGAGCTAAGGCAGTTAGTTGAACCAAACCCAGAGATGGTCTGGATGTTGGCACACTCAGAAAGGAGCATCAGAATAAGTTGGCACATCATCATTAAATTGATGAAAACCAAAGATAAAGAGAAGTTTTTTTTTTTTTATTTTCTTCAAGAAAATATTTTTGAAGGAAGTCAGAGAAAAAGGAACCATGCATACAAGTACAAAGGTTCAGAGATAACAATGACAGCAAACTTGCTGACAGAGCTGCTAGAAGGCAATGAGAGGAAGTCATTGCAGCCCAGTACTGCAAGGGGGAAAGATCTTAAAACCAGCAAAGACATTTTTCAAAAACCACAGCAAACTCAAGGATTTCAGAGAAACAACGCTTGCAGAATACTGCAGACTGAATAAGTTGTAAAGAACAGAAATGTATTTCTCCTAGTTCTGGAGGCCTGGAAGTCTGAATTCAAGGTGCTGGTGTGTGGTATCTGGTGAGGGGCCCTTCTTACTGCAGCCTCACACGACACAGGTGAAGGGGCGGTAGGAATGGATGTACAGAAGGAGAGAGAGAGAGAGATCATCAATCTAAAGGAAGGCAGGCAAAGAGGGGAACCATCTAGAGGAACAAAGAACAGAGGGACTCGTCAGCATCTGAGATGCATGGTAGATTTACGTGCACCCTGGTGACAACTACATGAAATGTTTGTTCATTTTTGATTGGTATGTAACAGATTACCTCAGATGTAATGGCTTAAAGCAACACTCACTTATTAGCTCACAGTTCTGTCTGCCAGAAGTCTGGGCATGGTAGACTGGCTTCTCTTCAATGTGGTCGCAAGGCTAAGATCAGGGTGGTGTCATGTGGGTTGCATCCCTTTCTGAAGGCTCTGGTGAACAGTTGCTTCTAAGTCATGCAAGGTATTGTCAACACTCAGTTTCTTATTGCACAGAAGTCCCTGTTTCCTTGCTGGCTATCAGTAAGGGGCTACTCTCAGCTTCTAGAGGCCATCAGCAATTCCTCGCCATGACTCCCTCTACTCAGAACCTTCCTCACTGAGGCTAATTTCAATTTCCTAAAGTCAGTTGTGTCTTAAAGTGTAATCCCGGGCTGATATTCCATCATATTTGCGGGTTCCTCCAACATTCAAAGAGAAAAGGATGCTACCTACCACAAAATGTAAAGAATCTAAACACTCAATGAAGGGCAGAAATTTTCAGTTTGGGTAAAAAAGCTTGGCCTAATAGTTTGCCTAAATTATGCAAATAAGTGCTTTCTGAAAGAAAGGCTAGTGACAGTATCTGTGAGAGGAGATCCTCTGTGCCAAAGCGTTTTTACTTTTTAAAGTATATAGGCATGTAAATGAATCCAGCAGAAGCGGCTTGTTCTGTTCAGATCCTGGTAAAAATTTGTTCCCTTGTTTTAAAATTTCATTATTTTTTTTTTTTTTTTTGACAGGCAGAGTGGACAGTGAGAGAGAGAGACAGAGAGAAAGGTCTTCCTTTGCTGTTGGTTCACCCTCCAATGGCTGCCGCGGATGGCGCACTGCGGCCAGTGCAGCGCGCTCATCCGATGGCAGGAGCCAGGTGCCAGGTGCTTATCCTGGTCTCCCATGGGGTGCAGGGCCCAAGCACTTGGGCCATCCTCCACTGCACTCCCGGGCCACAGCAGAGAGCTGGCCTGGAAGAGGGGCAACCGGGACAGAGTCCGGCGCCCCGACCGGGACTAGAACCCGGTGTGCCGGCGCCGCAAGGCGGAGGATTAGCCTGTTGAGCCATGGCACCGGCCCAAAATTTCATTATTTTTCAAACTATTACAAGTGACGCAAGTTAACAGTGTAAATTTACTTCCTTAGGACATGAATGGCAAGATGAATATTCTCGGATTATGGCGATGACAGATCCAGCCTTCGGGTCTTCAGGCAGACCCATGCTGGTTTTATCTTGTATTTCTCAAGCAAGTATCAAAAGAATGCCCTGTTTTTATTTGGCCCATGAGTTGCGTCTGAATCTTCTAAACCACCCATGGATGGTAAGGCCCTATCTTCCCTAGAGGTAAAAATCTTACTTTATTTTCCATTCTATTTGCTGTTTGATTTTCTTCTTTCCTGTTCACCATACTCTCTAACGAAATGCCATTCTAAAGTCACTGTTTTGTTTTGTTTTTGAGAGACAGATTGAGACAATACTAAGGGCACCCATCCTGCTCGTTCACTCCCCAAATGCCTTCAGTGGCCGAGTTCCTGTTCTGTTTTAGTGTCTAGAGAAGTGTCCCTCCTGACCATGAGATACGGGATTGTTTCTTACTGACAGCATTCTCTCTCATCTACCCACAGGTCCAGGATACAGAGGCTGAAAGTCTCACTGGCTTTTTGAATGGCATCGAGTGGATTCTTGAAGAAGTGGAATCTAAGCATGCAAAATGATTCTCCTTTGGTACGGGAACCATTCAACCTGTATTACTGATGCCATGATGTGGATTTTTGCTCAGTTAGCTCACTTTATCCTGCCCTTTTGCAGGTGGGCTTTGTATTGGACAGTTGTAGCTGCTATGTTTTTGATATTATTTTTACTTTGTACCTTAAATCAATTATAAGAAGAGTTTCAATCTTACTATTTAGCCTCCAAATGAACCTATAAGCATATAATTTTTATATTTCCTGTCTTTTTACAATATTAAATTGTGGGGAAAATAAAGTTTGTGTCTCTCTCATTCTTTTCTGTCCCTCTTCTTTTTGGTGCAAAAATTACCCTCGTGGGAAATAATAAATCTGTTAAGCTTTCCATAGGGTCTTTTCAAGAATTCATAACTGGTTATCAGAAAAGAGGTTTTAAAATATGCCTAATACATATGCTGCTTCAAGAATGAAAACTTCGTTGGAACCACAATTAATTTTATGGCCATGCAGCCTCTGTTTTATTTTCTCTGAAATATAAGAAAGCAGCTTATATTAGATTTAATACCCCTCTCTGAAAAATAACTTTTCTGATACCTCATAAGGTACTAAAACTGAATTCCATTCCATGTCACAGAGAAAATGTTCCAGAGACTTATGGGTATCATATAACCTTCTGGAAACTGCTTATACTTTGCAGAGGAAACACCCTAGTATCTCACTGCATCTGAAGAATTTTCAGATCCCTGAAAAAGGAGCTTGAGTACCTACATAGTTTATGTACAGCCTATATTTAAATATATTCCTGTTTTGGACAGAAAGTTTGTGTTACCTGTTACACATCTATTACATGAAGAAAATACTTGAGTGTGCTATAAGAGAAAGAGAGAACTTGGGGCCAGCGCTGTGGCTCACTTGGTTAATCCTCTGCCTGCAGCGCTAGCATCCCATATGGGTGCCGGATTCTGTCCCGGTCCAGCTCTCTGCTGTGGCCTGGGAGGGCAGTGGAGGATGGCCCAAGTGCTTGGGCCCCTGTACCCATGTGGGAGACCAGGAGGAAGCTGGTCTTTGAGGTACCTGGTCTTTGAGGTGAACGCTATTACCATTTTGATCTTTTTGTTAAGAAGGTGGAATTTTGTCTAATGAGCTGTTGGATGAGGAGGTGAGCATACAGTTTCACATTTGCTAGAATGTTTAGATACGTGTGCTTTGACTATGATAAGGCATAGTTTATAATAATAAAAAATTAACCCATAGGTATCACAGGAGTTAATTTCCCAAGCACCTCATAGAAACAGCACAGTGCTTTCATAGCAGCTGTGTTTTTTTTAAAATAGCATTTCAATGCTATAAATAAGGTATTATTTCTGATTTATTGAGGAAATTAAATACTCAAATTTTGGGGAGTGAATCATTGGATAGAAGATTTCTCTTTCTTTTGTCTCTTTCCCTATTTTTCAAATAAAAGCTTGGCCTTTCAAACAAATAACATTTTTTTTTCATAAAAAAAGAGGAGAGAGGCCTTTTAATCCATGTGTTATTTGTAGTAACAAACAAAACCTGGCATTAGCTCCCTTCTGATGTGCCTGGGAAAGCAGTGGAAGATGGTCCAAGTGCCTGTGTCCCTGTACCCATGTGAGAGACATGGAAGAAGCTCCTGGCTCCTGGCTTTGGGAAGGCCCAACTCTGGCTGCTGCAGCCACTTGGGAAGTAAAACAGTGGATATAAGATTCTCTGCCCCTTTTTCTCTCTGTGTGTTATTCTGCCCTTCAAATAAAATAGACAAATCTTCAAAAAAAATCAAACCCCAAAAAACAAAACCTGATGTTGTGAAATTAATTACTACCACGGTGAAAGCCTGTAATATCAAACTTTATTCACAAATAATTCCTAAATGAATCAGACAAAAGGATAAAACTAGAGAAATATTAATTTTTTCCATTTACAATATATTCCTTATTTAGCAGTTATAGGAAGTATGCAAACAATGCAGTTTAATATTTAGGACCAAGCCTTGCATAGTTTCAGGTTCTGCAGGAGCAACAGCAATTTAGAAGCATTGGTGCAAATTGCTTTTTCAGGAGTTTGCTCTCTCAGCTATGGCTAAGGCTGGACTCATCAACTATTTTATAATGGCACATAAATTGATAAATTAAAAATATAATACCAAATAAGCAGATAGATATAGGAAGTCAAAGAAGAAAGGGTGTTAACTCTAATTAGCAGAGTGTCTTTGAAACATTTTTTAAAAAGCTTTATTTATTTGTTTGAAAGGCAGAGTTACTGAGAAAGAGAGAGCGCTTCCATCTGCTGGTTCTCTCCCCAACTGGCTGTGACAGCTGGGACTGGGCCAGGCGGAAGCCAAAAGCCTGGAGCTCCAACTGGATTTCCCAAGTGACAAGAGTATGAAGAGATCTGAGCTTTTTAGGAAGGATTTGAGCATTTGTATCAAGAACCTTAGAGACAACAATTGTTTTGACCCAATAATTTCACTTCCAAGAACATATCTTCAGGAAATAGTCAATGATGTGCATAATGCTACAATTGAAAAGACAGCATGACATCAATTATAATCTATAGTAGTAAAACTTTCAAAAAGTGCTATAGACCAATATACAGCTATATACAGAAATACTATGTAAGCTTCATGACTGTAACCATTTTCTACTTTTTCCTTGCTTAGTACTCACATATGTCTTAAGAGTAGTAATTGGTACATAGGGTATGGCTGGTATATATTTTTAGAATAAATGATAAATGAATAAATCTCACCAATATAAATAATGCTTTTAGGTCAGACCTATTGCCTACTAGCTAATCTACCACATGCCATGTTGGAGTATTTGGTTTGAATCTTGCCTCTGTTCCCAACTCCACTTCCTGCTAATGTGCACCCTGGGAGGTAGCTAGTGCTAGCACAAACAGCTGTGTTCTCGTCAATCATGTGGGAGACCTGAATAGAGTTCCTGGCTTCTTGTTTTGGCCTATTCCAGCCCCGTCCATTGTGGGACACTGGGGGAGTAAACCAGCGCTGTCTGTCTATCTGTATTGTCTCCCAAATAAATAAATATGCTTTTAAATAATACTTAAATGCACGAATATGTTCACACTATGTATTTAAATACAGGTATGTTATAGAATAGTGTTCATAATATGGCCACTATTATGTTGATTCATTTTATTGGACTGTCCACTTGAAAGGGCACACTTCACATTTGAAGAATGCATTTACCTTTTGAGAAATCAGCTATGGCCCGATGTTGCAGAAGTTCTTTAAATCTGGCAGTAGCAACAGTAGGGCATTCCACTTGCTGAAAAGCACTTGTCTTGAATAATTTCCATTCCAGAAAACACCCATCAGATGACTTTTTCAGAGTCCCAGTCAATTAAGAAAACAAGAGAGCTAACACACTTCCATATGCCAAGTAATGTCTAAATATATACCCCTTGGATTCACTGCCATTATGATAAAAACTGCACATAGTTTTTTATTAACTTTCTACCAAAGCGCAAAAAAAAAAAAAAAAAAGAGTCCCACAGGCAAGACTACCCTCAAAGCCCCCTCCATTTCCAACGGAAATTCCTTTCCACAGCATTAACACTCAGAAGTGTTTTCTGCAATCATAAGTTGAGTGAGGGATCCTTCACCGACTGCTCGCTTCCCTTACTGGTAAACACTAGAAGTCAAGGATACGACAACTTGTGGCTCCTTCCAGACTCCACACTGAACCTCAACGGTCCTAGGGGGTCAACTACTAAATACTCAGATTCAAAACTAAGTAAGTATCGTTGCCTACCTCTGGGCAAATAAAGGACTATTTATACTCTGCTTTTATTGGGAGTGCTTCAACCGATTGCCAAAGCTAATATTATCCTACTGAATAACTGGGTTGTATGTACTATTTTTTAATAGTGCATAAAGAGCTGTAGAAAAACATCTAAATCTCGTTATATAAGAGGCAAGTTATTTCTTACTTAGAGAAAATAGAAAATGAGAAAAAAAGATGCATAGAGTATTTGAGGGACAAAGAAAATTTTAAAAGCGCACAATGTGTGTTTTTAACTACCTTCATCAGTTAAGAGATAAAACCAACTACCTTCCAGGGAGGAGAAGGCAGAGCTGGGTTTAGGCTGAAGGGCTGAGGAGTAAAATAAGGCATAGAACAGCTGCTGAGAGAAATACGCTAGAATTCAGAAGGTGAATAAAGACATTGTGGTATATCAATAAAGGATCATCTGAGGGTACCAATCAGCACAGTTGAGGAATTTCTCACTAATGTTCAGGAACCCAGAAGTAGAAGCCAAAAATGTATTTTGTTAATCAAGCTTATGTTTTCACATAGAGCCAGAGTAAAGACATGTCAACGAGTAAAGACTAGGAAGTCCTGGGGAAACATCATCCTAGAACTAGGATAGGAGTGGATTCAATCATCAGTGCAGGGGACCAGGAAATTAGGAAAACAGATACTTTTAATTTAAGAGTAAGGGAGTGGGAGAGGTCATGGTTTTTATACACAGGTTGCGCAGCCAAAGGTAGAAAGCGTATGTTATCCTTGAAGATAGTGGAGGACAAGTGTTTTGAGTCATGATAATTTTGAGCAAAACTGGTTGCAGGAAGCTGACTGGGGTGTGAAGATCAGTGCTTTCGTTGAGGCTGAGACCAGAGGACCAACAGAAGTGGACACTCCTCCAGGATGGTGAGGAGGTGAGACCGATATCTGATCAAGAGACTCAGGAAGCCCAGTGCTATCCAACAGCACTTTCTGACACGAGGGTGAAGGAGGGGGATAGAGACAGGTTGGTGATATTCAAATTCTGCCTTGCACCCAGGGCACTTGGAGCCCAGCCATATCTTGATTTCAGTTTATCTCTAGCTCAAATCAGATCATTCCTCTAATTTCCTTCTATGCTAATCCCCAGTATGCTTAGTCATCACCAGGGGGGAGCTCCCTTTTCAACAGGAGAGAGCCCATGTCGTCAGCCTCGGCTCACGTGTGATTCTACCAGGGCCCTCCCTGAGACCCACGTGTGATTCTAGCAGGGCCCTCCCTGAGACCCAAGTGCTGAACAAGATTGTGAGTCTTCCTGCTTTTCACGTTTGCCCTTCCTGTCTCTTACAGGAATTTCTGTGGGGGAGATTCGCTGGGCTAAATGACTTATTTTCTCCTCGAAGTTCTTTGCAATCCATCATGCCTCCTGCCACGCTGCTCTTAGAAACTTCAGTGGTGCCTTTTCACCAGCAACATCTCTGCTTGTTCCAAAGGCCCCCATTCCACCCAGAAAAGACAGCTGGTCTCATGAAAGCAGTGTAGCTCTTTGATCCCCAAGAAGAGCTGGTTTCTCTTTAGTACGTAGTTATTTTCTACCTCTTCGCATCCACTGCGCTTTGATGACTTAAGAGGATGGATTTTAGTTTATCTTGTGCTTTATCTGCTGCTCTTTGATGGATTAAGGAAAAGCACAACTTTCGATTTATCCTGTATTTTCTTGTTGCAGCAACAATTTCTGTGACCTTCTGAAAGCAAAAGCCGTGGGTGTTTTTCCACTGTGTCTTGTGTATCTTCTAGATTTGTTCATTTATTAAAACACTTCTTAGCATTATATCTGCACGCAGCAGACATATGTATTGAAATATCGATTATGAACATATATGGTGGAATATTCTCTTGTACTCATAATTATCATTTTTATTACTTGATGCGATGATTTTTTACTGTTTTGCTTTGGAGGGGAGAGGGATGAGGTTTGTGTTTGACTCGATGCAGTTCCTAAGCAAGCTTGCATAACATAGGAGGACTCATCCTTGCTGGAGCCTCAAAATTTCTCATTTTTTACATTTCTCCTTTTTTATTTTCACACTTTAGTAGTAACTCATTCTTTCTATGATCTGTGTGAGTTATGAGAGGCACATAATTTAGTCATTAAATGCATAAACCTTATAACCATATTGAATTTTATTAATTAAATCTTACCACTGGGCGATCTTGGTTAAGTTCTTATCTACTATGTGTCTGAGTTCCCTTAACTGTAGGAATAAAGTACAGTACTCAGGAGACTGGTATAAAAAAATGTACTCTAAAAGAGTTTGCTAAATAAATTAGTTTTTGATGTACAAAAAAAATACCACTTTCAAAATTAAATTTTAAATGCATGTTTAGTCTCATAAGAAAAACCTGATGTAAAAGGCCCATTTATTGAAGAAGGCATGCGAACACCTATCAGCAGCTGGGTCTAACAGGGTTATTCAGGGAGGCATTGAGGGTCTTGATCTGTACATTTAAATTAAAATAGAAAATTTCCAGAAATGTGTGTAATTTCTCTCCTTGTCCCGAGTGGCACTATCAGTTTTACACCAGATTACACTGTAAATCAACTTCTATTCTCTACCCTCTTCTCACTGCTTTTCGGCAAATTGTTTAAGGAGAATGAAGAATTGATAGATAAAATAATGTCTCACTACCTTATTTATCAAAGCCAATTCCTAAATTTCATCATCTGAAATCTTTTTAAAAGAAAAAAAAATGTCCAGCTCAGTACAAATGTTAATGGTTACTTAATTCCTATCCACCTTTCCACCTTGGTTTTAGAAACTACATATTCCTAATAGCATTATATTAGGGTTTTTTTTTTTTTACTTTTTTCTCTTTTTTGTTTTGACATAAAGTAATATAAAAGTGAAGCGTCCTCGCTCATTTATAACATGAACCCATAATTAATGTAAGACTGTTTTTAAATCTGAAAAATAGTGCAGTGCTATCTTGAGATTTCCAGAAGGTGGTACTGTTGCTACATACGGGAAGACAGAGTTTGTAGCTAGAAAGAGAGCTATTTCATTCTAACTTCGGCAGTTTTGGTCAGGTTGGATCTTCAGTAGCATTTTCTAAAGTGTATTCGAAGTATGATTGTTTCCTTGAAAACTGAATTAACACACTAGTTAGTGGGTTAATTAAAGTTAAGCAAGTGAATACAGGACTTCTCAGAAATTTTAATATGCTCATAAAAGTGTGAATCAGAGATGAGGAGTTAGTGTGAGGCATGCCTGATGCATGTTTTATCATGAAACCATCCTTTTCAGAGTATATTTGAGGGGCCAGCATCATGGCATACTTTACGAAGACTGGTTCTTGGGCCGGCGCTGTGCCATAGCAGGTAAAGCTGCTGCCTGAGTCACGGCATCCCAAATGGGCACTGATTTAAGTCCTGGCTGCTCCACTTCTGATCCAGTTCCCTGCTATTGTGCCTGGAAAAGCAGTGGAGGATGGTCCAAGTGGTGGAGCCCCTGCACTGATTGGGGAGACCTGGAAGAAGCGCCTGGCTCCTGGCTTCAGCCTGGCCCAGCCCCAGTGGTTGCCGTTAGCGGAATGAACCAGCGGATGGAAGAGCTCTCCCACTAAATTAAAAGGAGGATTGCACCATTTGGCAAATACACATTCATAGCTCATTACTGAGAATTATGATCAGATACCATTGGGAAATAAAGTCTTTTCTCTTATTGAATATTTTTAAGCCTGAAATCCCCCATATGAATTAACAAGATTGTAATTCCTGATTTCTTACTGACTTACATGTGCTTGATGTGGCCTTTCTGAGTACATTTGTTTGAAATGAATCTGTTAAATACAGCATTTAGGTTTTGCTATGTAAACTGATCAATAATAGGTCAAATAATATATTTTAATTTATTGGTATTATTTCATATTATTGTTATATTTATTGTGAATTACATATTTATTGCATTTCTCTATGTTTTCTATGTTTTTCTATGTTCTTTATAATATCTGTGCAATATTACATATATCTGTGTTTTCATTTTATCTTGTACTAATTTTTTATAATGCCCATTTCCTTACTTTTGGCTCTCTTTTCTCATTTATCTTCTAGATCCACCACTTTCTTGCTAATCCCTTTTGCCTTTTTTCTTTAATCATTATTTTTGCTGCTTTATTTTTTAAAAATATTTATTTATTTATTTAACTCGCTATGCCACAGTGCCAGCCCTGGCTACTGTGATTTTTGTTTACTTCCTTCGTTATAGTCTTGGTTGTAAGCTCTTCTTGGGTGTCTTTTAATTTAGTATTTATTTCTCAGATAATTTTTTGTTCTTCATTGCTTTTTTGTTGTTCATGTCTATTTTGAACTTTTGAAGATATCTCTATTTTTCTGCTTTATAATTGTTTTTCAGGGATGATTCTCATCATTTAAAATGTTTTCATTTTTTCTATTACAGTGGCTTTGTGTGCATGCTGTCCTCTATTCCCTCTTGATTGTAGACAGCCTTGCCTCCTTGGTCAACAACGGCGCGTATAAAAGGAGCATGACGGTTCTCAGCTCAGCAGTGCCCTCTGCTGGCTGTATGAAGAAGTGCAGGTTCTTTTATCAAGGTGGAAGTTCTTGGGGTCAGAGGATGAAGGATGGTTGGTGCCATGTGGTGATAGTTCAGTTTTCTTTGTTTCTGTAGCACCTTTCATTTTCTACCATTTATTCCTTTCTTCCCCTCACCTAAAAATTTTAAGGGAACAACTCTTCCTCTTCAGAGCTAATCCCTCCTCCCAGGGCTTCCCGCTCTTCAGAGTACAACGCCCAGCTCTGTTGCATGCACTGTCAGGGACTTCTGTGCCCACAGCCAGGTCTCTGATGGATTCTGGCATCTTTGCCCTCACGGCGGGACTCATCTTTTGGCTCGCGATGATGTCTGTGTCCCCACCACGAGCGCCCGCTGCTCTCCGCTCCATCACACACAGCCTCCTCCTGACTTGCTGCTCCCGAGGAGGCTCTGAGGGTGCCACTGCTGGTACCTGAATGTTTGCTCCCCTAGTGACCTGTATATGGAGGCATTGAGCATTGTTCTGTTCCACTGTCATGCTCCATCAGTGGTTTTCTTCATTTTCTTTCATCTTAACCATATTCAGAAGATGTACGGAGACTGTATCTCAGGTGGCTCCATCATATGACATTTCAAAAACGGTTTTACATTTGAACAAAGATAATTATTAACAATGTCTTTCTTTTCTGAGTTGCAAGTTTCTCTTTGGTGAAAACCCAAAATGGGACTATATGAAGCAAAAAATGCATTTTAAAAATTACTATTATTCTTCAAACTTCTATATGACTCCATGTTTCTATTTTTTTTTTTTTTTGGACAGGCAGAGTTAGAGAGAGAGAGAGAGAGAGAGAAAGGTCTTCCTTTGCTGGTGGTTCACCCTCCAATGGCCACTGTGGCCATCGCGCTGCAGCTGGTGCACCACACCTATCCGAAGGCAGGAGCCAGGTGCTTCTCCTGGTCTCCCATGGGGTGCAGGGCCCAAGCACTTGGGCCATCCTCCACTGCCCTCCCGGGCCACAGCAGAGAGCTGGACTGGAAGAGGGGCAACCGGGACAGAATCCGGCGCCCTGACCAGGACTAGAGCTTGGGGTGCTGGTGCCGCAGGCGGAGGATTAGCCAGGTGAGTCGTGGCGCCAGCTTCCATATTTCTATTAAAAGGCATATGTTATTTCTACAGATTTATTGCTTTTTTTTTTTTTAAGATAACAGAGGATAAGTCCATCATATTTTTCTGCTGTTCTTCAGCTATAAACCTTTTCTCTGGAATAACTCTCCATGGATCCTTCAACCATTACACATACAATGAGGCTTCAGGTCACCCCTCCATCAGGTCGCTTTTCATCTTATCAAAGCTGCTAATTCACAAGATGTATCATTTTCTGCGATGTGTTTATCAGCGTAACTTGACATCCCAGCAACAGGCATTCAGCAGTCACTCAGAACAACTCCTTTTCCTAGTCCAAATGCAATGACATACACAAGGAAATAAAGGAAATTGGAAATGGGAACAAAGCATGTTTTTCTATTTTGTTTTCAGCAAAGGACACTCATCAGTTGGTCTAGTCACAAACACAGCAAGCATTTGTTCTGACTGAAAGAACAGCTGATGAATCTAAGTATTTCTAACCAAACAAAGCAAATAAAAGAGAATAGCTGGAGCGAATATGAGCACTTAGGACTCCTAATGTGGAATCTGAGTACTTCCGACTCCTAATGTGGAGTCCCAGGCCGCAGAGTAAGCGCTCGGCTTGTCCTCATTTTGTGGCACCCACTGGGTTCTGCCTTTGTACGTAATGATGCGAGCAGATTCTAGAGTTGCTTAAAACGTTTCCACAGAGGACATATACATTTAGCGGATTCAAGTAGGAAGATGTTAGGATCATCTGGGGACATTGGGAGTTTTTGTGGAAGTTGAGAAGGTAAACACAGAATTAATAAAAGTCTTCTTGTCACCTTTGGTGTGGTCTGCTGGTAAAAACCAAAAGGAACCACATGAAGCTAAACATGTATTTTCTTATATTACTACTCTTCCCACTTCGATACAACCTTATATTTTTATTGAAAAACAAGAATAAAACACCATTTCTTTGGGTACAGAAAAAAATATAAACTTAAGCCTAGAGGATAATGTGTAATTTTTTAAAATATCCACTAACTTACTAGTTTTGGGCCATGGAGGTATTTAGTGACAAAAAAGGTATGAATGACTGTTTCCTCCACAAATTGAGATAATAATGTGGATACTCCTTTATGGTATAGCATAGTTTTCTAATTTACTCATTCCTCACCTCATTACATCTTCAGAGAGGCTGTATAAAAGAGACGTCTGTATCTTGCTATCAAAACGAAGTGGCTTGTCCATAGATATACTGTTAGGAAAAGAGTTGCAGATTGGTGCCTCCTCACACGGGGTACCAAAATGTTAGGAAAAGAGTTGCAGAATAGAAAGGGGGCAGTGTACGAATTTACAGGCAGACCGAATTTATTCAGAGAGAATAAATCCGTAGAGGTGGGTGAGCAACACTCAGAGGCTGGACCTTTTTATATTTTAGGAGGGCTAGGGGTGGGGGTGGGGGTAGGAGGCAGCAGGCAGAGGGGAATTCTTGGAACCGGTCTTTCAGGTGGCTGTGGGGGTGGGGTGGGGTGGGGTATGAAGGATGTGCACCCAACTGCGTTTCAAGGCAAAGGAATACATTCCAACGGTTTTCTCCTTTGGGCAATGAGCAAGAATGGCTGAAGCTTATGTCCTTGTTCCATCACATACTGTATGAGCTTATTACCAGGATAAAATACCTGAGACAAGCTATTTTACAGAGAAAACAGGGAGGGCGTTTGGCAGAGCAGTTCAGTTACCACTTGAGACACTTGCACACTGCAGCAGAGTGCCTGATTCAAGTCCCGCTCCTCCACTTCCAGTTCAGCTTCCTGCTAATGCGCATCCTGGGGGCAGCAGGAGATGGTTGGCTCTAGTGTTTGAGTCTCAAAAGCCTCTGAACAGACACTGTGCTGGACAGGGGAGCTGCAAAGGTGTTCCAAGGAATCAAGGAGTTTTTGACAAAAACTCCAACATTGGAAATTCCTGAGCAAGCCATTCCTAAGAAGATCCTCTTCAGATCAGCTTAATGTAATGAAAGGAACCTTATCAGATGCTTCCTGGCCCAGATGCTCCTCCACGTGGCTGGTTCCTGGTGCTCGGTATGAATCCAGATTTACCCCTCTCTCTGTCTTAGATAAAGCTCTCTCTCTCCTATGATTTTTCTCACTGAATTTGGATTTCAGATCCAAAGCTCTTAAATCCTAATTTGACAACACTGACGGGCTAGCCAGCCCTTCAAAAAGCTGAAGTCAATGACAGAATATGGCTAAAAAGGAAATGAAATAAAGCATTCTAGAGTTACAGCATTCTCGCAAGTTCTTTAATATAGAAGTCAAAGATCATTCAGTTCCTACAATTTTTCCTTCAAATGCTATAGAGGAAAATGTTTCCTGAATTCACCTAAATGATCTTCACATTTCACAAATTTATTTTAACAGGCAAACATAATCGAGAGCAGCCACACTAAGCTGTTTGCTTTTAAAAAATATTCTGTGGAATATTTAAAACATACACTGTTATTCTTCCCTTTTAAAGTAAATGGTAAATTTTAAAGTGTTTTGAAGAGTAAGCTGTCCATGACTTCTAGTGATTCATTTTTGTTTTTTTAACATGATATAAGCATCAGAAAACATTGAGTGTTATGTAATCTCCTTCTATTTCATTGATGTGCAATGAGTAAAATGAATTGCAAATTAAGATGCTTTGCCATCACAGTTGCATAACCACTGTCCAACCAGCACCCCCTGCACATAGCACTGAATCACATCCCCACAGTGTATCATTCACATTGGCCAATCCCTCCATTCTGAGTTGCCCTGAAAGAATTTGCAGCTATTTGAACACCAGCTGGCCTGTTCCCCAAACTGAAAATAATAGAGCTGCTCCTGTTGTCTGTTTTCAGTGTTCTGAAGAAGGCACGATGTTATTTTTCATTTGAATTACTTCATGATCCTTGACTGTGAAATATGTATGACTGAAGTGAAGTGGGGATGCCCAAAAAGCAGACATTAGAGATTTATTTCAATTGCTAATTAAATTATTAAATGAAATTTCCAGTTAAAAGGTAAAACATAGATGCTAACAATATGAAATTAATAGGTAATGTGTATATGTGTGATCACTGGCAGAAAATATGTATGTGTATTTGTGTTTCTTCACTTCTGGAGCTATTCCAGAGAAAATGTGGAAGGTGACATTATCTAGACAAAAGAGGATTTTGAACTTTGTTGAAGGAAGATAGGTGCATTTGATTCATTAAAACTCAGGTAGTAATTTTTGCAAAAAATCAAGTACCACAGTTGAATGGTATTTTGGAATGCAGATATGATAGTCTCCCAGCAGGGGGCAGTACTCTATGGGAAATCAGAGCTCAGCAGGTAAATGCTCTCTGTGTTTTACCTTTGGGAACTCAGTCTGGTAGAGATATTGAGACACATGCATTTTAAATTGAATTTTAAATACCCATGAATATCTTCTAAGGATGAATCTTATGACTTGGTGCCAATGTATTTTTTTAAGGACATAATAATAATAATAATAATGTATTATAAATTTCTGCCTTCTGTGTTAACAAAATTTCTTTTAATTGTTGAAAATTACTTTTGCATTTCATTGACATTCTTGTGTTTTGACATTACAACATTCTATGCATAAAGCCATATTCACAATATTCTAATCTTTCATATTTATAAGTGCTTATTAATGTCTACATAAAGGCTTGTAGTTCTATCTTCTAGATTGTGTTTAAGCTTTTTGTTCACATGGAAAGTTTTCATCCATCAAGTTTCTATCCAAATAATTTTTTGAGCATTTTCTTTTTTTTTTAGACTTTTTGAAAAGTATTTATTTTTATTTTTATCTATTTGAAAGGTAGAGTTACAGAGGTAGAGACACAGAGAGAAAGAGGTCTTCCAGCCACTGGTTCACTCCCCAAATGGCTGCAACAACCTGGGCTGGGCCAGGCCTAAGCCAGGAGTCAGGAGCCTCCTCCAGGTCACCCATGTGGGGGCAGGGGCCAAGCTCTGAGAGCATCTTCCACTGCCCTCCAGGCCATAGCAGAGAGCTGGATCGGAAGTGCAGCAGCTGGGACTCGAACCAGCGCCCACATGGGATGCCAGCATGGCAGACGGTGGCTTCACCCGTTATGCCACAGCAATGGCCCCTTCAAGCATTTTCTAAGTACGCAAACTTCTGCAAATGCTTCTGTCCCTGGCTTATTCTGGCTTTCCTTTTTATATTTACAGTTCAGTTAATGTTGGTTGACATATGGCAAGGTTCACCAAGCAGGGTTTGTAAACGTTAGCAGCATCCTGTGATCTGATCTCCCCTATGATACCTAAGCTTACCTTTTTCCACTCCTCCTTTATTCTTACTGTGAAACATATATTGATAGAAGAATTCATAAAACTGTAAATGTACTGTGTATTAAATATTTATAAAACAAACACTGGTATAATCTAAGTAAAAACAACCAGAGAACTTCCGTGGCACCCCCAAGTACACACACAAACCTTGCTGTCCTCATCAAAGACAATCCTATCCCTCCAACCTGCAAGTATCTGCCTGTCGTAGTCCATTTTGCACAGCTCTAACAGAATGCCAACCTGGAGAATTTGTAATGAACAGAGATTTGCTTGCTCACCTGTCGGGAAGCTGGGCAGTCCAAGGAGGAAGGGCCAGCCTCTGCTCAAGGCCTTCTTTCGGCATTATCCCTGGTGAAAGGGAACAGAGAGCGCAAGAATGAGAAGCAGAGTGGGGCTGACTTGCCCTCTTTGTATGAACCCATTCACACTGAAGACCCATTCCCATGAGAAGGGTATTAGTCTCTTGTTTCCACCCTCAGGCCCCACTTCCCAGTGCTGTGGCCCTGGGGATTATGTTTGCAACACATGATTTTTAGGGAACACATTACAATCATGGCCCACTATTCTGACATTGAGATAATCATGTTTCATTTTTTTATGCTTTTACAACCAACATGTACATCCCTAAACAATAGTTAATTTTTGCCGGTTTGAACTTAATGTAATGGAATCAGATGTTGAAATAATTTATAGCCTTCTTTTGGTCAGTGTGGCACTTGCAAGGTCATTTCTGCTATATGACTTGATCTCTCACTTTCTTTGTGATTTGTTATTCCATTGTAGGAATGCTCCATAATTTATTCAGGTTATTATAAATGGAGATTCACAATGGTGGCAGCTTTTTGTTACTGTTAACAATGCTGTTACAAATATTTCTTTTTTTAAACAAATGTTCTCTCTTGTGTATAGATGTTTGTAGGGTAAATAATGAGTGGCATTTTTAATATCTCCCTAGTGAAATACTTCTTAGATTTAATACCCGAACTTCAGAATGTAGGTGTCTTTGTAATATATTTATCAACTGATGATTATGTGAAAAATATATTTTAGGCCCTCAAAGTTCAAGACTACATTTTATTTTTTATTTTTTTAAAGATTTATTTTATTTATTTGACAGAGTTACAGAGAAGGAGAGGCAGAGAGAGAGAGGTCTTCCATCCGCTGGTTCACTTCCCAAGTAGCCACAATGGCCGGACCTGAGCTGATCCAAAGTCAGGAGCCAGGAGCTTATTCTGGGTCTCCAACACAGGTACAGGGGCTCAAGCACTTGGGCTTCTTTCCCCTGCCATAGCAGAGAGCTGGATTGTAAGTGGAGCAACCAGGACTCTAACTGGCACCCATATGGGATGCTGGCACTGCAGGTGGTAGCTTTAACCTATTGTGCCATAGCACTGGCACCAATACTACATTTTAAACAAAACAATGTGTGTGCAGGTGATGTGTCTACAAAGAAATTTTGAGTTACATTAAAAATAGAATTAAGGAGCCAGCGCTGTGGCTCACTAGGCTAATCCTCCGTCTTGCGGCGCTGGCACACCGGGTTCTAGTCCCGGTCGGGGTACCGGATTCTGTCCTGGTTGCCCCTCTTCCAGGCCAGCTCTCTGCTGTGGCCAGGGAGTGCAGTGGAGGATGGCCCAAGTGCTTGGGCCCTGCACCCCATGGGAGACCAGGAAAAGCACCTGGCACCTGGCTCCTGCCATCGGATGAGCGCGGTGCGCCGGCCGCAGCGGGCCAACTGCGGTGGCCATTGGAGGGTGAACCAATGGCAAAGGAAGACCTTTCTCTCTGTCTCTCTCTCTCTCACTGTCTACTCTGCCTGTCAAAAAAGAAAAAAAAAGAAAGAAAAAAAATAGAATTAAGGAGTATCAACAAGGGCACTGTTAGTGCAGTCATGTTAACTGATGAACTTTTTAATCATTTTACATCTATATATATGCCATCTACTGTGACTTAGTTAAGTTTTAGAGAGTTGGTTGGAGGGCCACATATTTGTGCTAGCAGTTAAAACAGCACTTGGGATGCCTGCATCCCATATTGGAGTGTTTGAGAGGTACCCTGGGCGACAGCAGGTGATGGCTCAAGCCGTTGGGTCCCTGCCACTCAGGTAAGAGACCTGGATTGAGTTCCTGTCTACTGACTTTGTTGGCCTGGTTCAGATCCAGTTGTTGTGGGGATCTGGGAAGTAAGCCAACAGGTGGGAGATACCTGTGAGTATGTACATGTTTGTGTGGGTGAGAGAGAGACTGCCTTTCAAAGAAACAAAATACATACATATTTCTAAATGTCAGAACTTAAAAACAGAAAATGAGTCAATATTTTGAGTTGATATATAAACCCATAATTTTCTTATTTAAAATATTAAGACACTGGCGCCAGTACTGTGGTGTAGCGGGTAAAGCCACCACTTGCAGCACTGGCACCCCATATGGATGCCAGTTCAAGTACTGCTGCTCCACTTCCAATCCAGCTCTCTGCTACGGCCTGGGAAAGCAGTAGAAGATGACCCAAGTCCTTGAGCCCCTGCACCTGCATGGGGAACCTGGAGGAAGCTCCTGGCTTCTGGCTTCGGATCAGTGCAGCTCTGGCTGTTGCGGCCAATTGGGGAGTGAACCAGCAGATGGAAGGCCTCTCTCTCTCTTTTTTTTTTCTCTGCCTCTCCTTCTCTTTCTGTGTAACTCTGACTTTCAAATAAATAAATAAATCTTAAAAAATATTAAGGCATTGATTATCAATAAGCTTTTATAATAAAAGTGTTTAATTTAGATATAGATTTCTTGTTTTAAGTGAAGATCCTTAAACTGAAAAATATTACACCTAAAATGGAAAGGCTGGGCCATGTATCTTCAATGTGGCTAAATAATGACAGATATTTGGCAGGAGAAGAACAAAATATTTTCCAGGAGGTAGCGCAAACATTCCCACCAGGTGCACTTGCGAATTCCATTTCTTACATTCTCACCCACATAGTATGTGTATGTGTGTGTGTGTGTGTGTGTGTGTGTGAATGCCAGTTACAAAATGTAGAAGGAATTGTAAAGAACTCAGACACAGATGATATTAATGTATTAAGGAAAGGATTGTTAATTGATTACAAAACTCTTAAGAAAAGGTTTGATGGGGCTGGCACTGTGGCGTAGCCAGTAAAGCCATTGCCTGCAGTGCCGGCATCCCATATGGGTGCTGGTTCGAGTCCTGGCTGCTCTACTTCTGATCAAGCTCTCTGGTATGACCTGGGAAAGCAGAAGATGGCCCAAGTCCTTGGACCCCTGCACAGACTTGGGAGACCCGGCCAAGGCTCCTCGCTCCTGGCTTCTGATTAGTGCAGCTCCGGCCAATGCAGCCAACTGGAGAGTGAACCAGCAGATGGAAGACCAACCGACCTCCCTCTCTCTCTCTCTCTCTGTCTCTCTCTCTCTCTCTGCCTCAACCTCTCTGTAACTTTGCCTTTCAAATAAAATAAATAAATCTTTTTTTTTTTAAAGAAAAAGGTTGGCGAGAAACTGGCCATTGGTTAATAGAAAAAAGTAATCCTCACAGATTATTTTTTAAGTATAAAGGGAAAGCTTATCTGTGCAAAGGCAGGCCAAAATAACTTAGTATCAGAAGTAATCACAGCATCACTAGCGGAGGTTAGCCAAATATGTGCTTTTTATATCATGCTCTTCGAATTACACACCATCATTGTGAGTTATTCTTGGCAAAACATCTTAACTGAATTTATGAAACCCAAAATATAATGTTCCATTTGAAGAAAATAAGGATATAATGAGCAAATTAAATTATAGCATAACAAAGCAACCAGATAAATCCAGGGATATTCTATAGGAGGTAATTATCTTGGCTTCATTCAAAAGTCTGTGAAAAAGATTTTGTGATCGATTACAAAAAACTTAAGGGACATGGAAAATGGTTATGATATTGGGTCCTACATTTTATATTTAGATAAATCAACTGTATGTGATATTTTGTGATCAAATGGGAAAATTGAATCTAGTCTCAGTAATAGATGAGAAGTTGAAAAATCTATTGAAAGAATGAATGTAGAGAACATTTATTGAAAAGAGCAGGTTGAGGAAGAGGAGATACAATATGGTTTTTATTGTTTGTATAAAATTACAAAGATGTGTGTATGTGCATGTGTCTGTGTGTGCATGCCTATGTGTATACATGTGTGTGTACACATAAAGACCTGGAAATGCAGACATGATGGTGAGTAGCTATAGTCTATGAAGAAGGACATATTTTATTATTTTCTAATTTTCTGCAATGCATATGTACTGCTTTGTAACAGTTTTTAAAAGACAAACTGAATAAAAAATTATTCAACCTGATTAGTTTCAGCTTAAATTTTAATGGAGTGTATTTCCTGGTAGAAATTAAGTTATAAAAGATAAGTGTTTCTGCCTAATAATCATTCTATGCATGACTAGCATTTCATATGCTAGATAATCTTCCTGGAAATAATGATTGGCTTGTTATTAAAAAGACTACTCCATTGGATCATGCATCATCTAGTGTACTTTTCTTCCTTCCTAATTGCTTGCATTTTAATATGATCTTAAAAGAAGTAAAATATGTCTTTTCTTGTTCTGCTTTATAGCTATGGCTCCATCATTTTCATCTGCTATATTATGCTTATTTTATTCAAGGCAAACATAGACTGAGTAAAATAAATTGTGAGTGCTTACACGCCGATGTTTATCTATTATGGTGAGCAGATTTTCACTTCATTTTACACATTTTTTTTTGACAGGCAGAGTTAGACAGTGTGAAAGAGAGAGACAGTGTGAAAGGTCTTCCTTTTTCCATAGGTTTACCCCCCAAATGGCTGCCATGGCTGGTGCGCTGCGCCGAGCCAAAGCCAGGAGCCAGGTGCTTCCTCCTAGTCTCCCATGCGGGTGCAGGGCCCAAGCACTTGGGCCATCCTCCACTGCACTCCCAGGCCACAGCAGGGAGCTGGACTGGAAGAGGAGCAACCGGGACAGCATCCGGCACCCTAACTGGGACTAGAACTGGAGTGCCGGCGCTACAGGTGGAGGATTAGCCTA
This sequence comes from Sylvilagus floridanus, assembly GCA_949820135.1. Taxonomy (NCBI): domain Eukaryota; kingdom Metazoa; phylum Chordata; class Mammalia; order Lagomorpha; family Leporidae; genus Sylvilagus; species Sylvilagus floridanus. The sequence goes on along the minus strand of OX463246.1, from coordinate 68,397,547 downwards.
GTGAGCCACGGCGTCGGCTTATACATATGTGTTTTCAAAAAAAATGCCTTTCACTCACTCTTTCTTGAAATCCTGCATCACAGGCTGTCAGTTCTATGGAAATTTTATCTATGTGAGGAATATTTGTACTGGTTGATTTAAACATTAAAAAAAAAAGCAAAGATCAGACAATTTGGGGTCCTGAATCAGGGGATATAAAAATGAGTAAGTCAAGGCTCTTTGTCTTCAAGGAGGTCCCAATTCAGAAGGGAGACAAAGTGGAAAGGAGATACAGATATGAAGACCAAACAATTTTTTCCAAAGCACTGTAAGTTCACTCATTTGTTTCTTCAGCAAATATATATAGACTTATGACATTACTGACTGACCGGCTGTGTGCTAGCTGCTCAGACTCAGCCAGAAGTGATATGGCTCCTTCCTTTGACTAATAGTCTAAGATAGGGGCCAGCACTATGGCACAGCGGGTTAAAGCCCTGGCCTGAAGAACCAGCATCCCATATTGGCACCAGTTCTAGTCCCAGCTGCTCCTCTTCTAATCCAGCTCTCTGCTATGGCCTGAAAAAGCAGTGGAAGATGGCCCAAGTCCTTGAACCCCTGCACCCAAATGGGAGACCAGGAAGAAGCTCCTGGCTTCTGGCTTTGGGTCGACACAGCTCTGGCCATTGTGGCCATCTGGGGAGTGAACCAGTGGATGGAAGACCTCTGTCTCTGTTTCTACCTCTCTTTCTAACTCTTTCAAAAGATAAACTAATCAACAGATGAATAGACTCATTATATCAGTTGATAAGTACTAAGAGAACATTGATCTAGTGGTTCTGAGTGGAGAGGTGTTTACTGCTCCAGGAGACATTGGCAGTATCTGGAGACATTTAACATTTTTTAATCTATTTTTAAAGGAATTTGTTAGTATATTAGATTCTCAGGGTCACAGTAAGTCCATGATAATTACTACAATACAATTCTCTTCACTTCTCATGTTCATGTGATTCTAATACAAAGACTACAAATTCAATGTAGTTCATAAATAAAATTCTAAGACTATAATGATACTTCTCTTCCTCCATCCCTCCTTTTTTCTCCCTTTCTTTTCTTTCTCCTTTTCTTTTCTCTCTTTCCCCCATTTCTTTCATCTCTCTTTTAAATTTTTAAAGATTATTTATTTATGTGAAAGGCAGATTTATAGAGAGAGAAGAAGGGGGAGAGAGAGATCTCCCACTTGCTGTTTCACTTCCAAATGGCCACAATGGCCAGAGATAGTCTGGTCCAAAGCCATGAGCCAGGATCTTCTTGGTCTCCTGTGTGGGTGCAGGTGCTCAAGCACCTGGGCCATCATCAGCTACTTTCCCAGGCCATAGCAGAGAGCTTGATTGGAAGTAGAGCATCTGGAACTCCAACTGGTGCCCATATGGGATGCCAGCATTGTAGGTGGCAGCTTTACCTGCTATGCCACAATCCTTCCCATCTTTTTAAGTTTTTGAGATAACTTATTTATTTTTTTTTTTGACAGGCAGAGTGGACAGTGAGAGAGAGAGATACAGAGAGAAAGGTCTTCCTTTGCCGTTGGTTCACCCTCCAATGGCCGCCGCTGACGGCGCGCTGCGGCCGGCCCACCGCGCTCGTTCGATGGCAGGAGCCAGGAGCCAGGTGCTTTTCCTGGTTTCCCATGGGGTGCAGGGCCCAAGCACCTGGGCCATCCTCCACTGCACTCCCGGGCCACAGCAGAGGGCTGGCCTGGAAGAGGGGCAACCGGGACAGAATCCGGCGCCCCGACCGGGACTAGAACCCGGTGTGCCAGCGCCGCAAGGCGGAGGATTAGCCTGTTGAGCCACGGCGCCGGCCAAAAACTTATTTTTAATTTACATTAATCAAAGGTTTAGTGCTTCAGTAAAAAAAGAATTCAACAAGTAAAAAATCATAGTTCAGCAGGAATATAGGCAAGAGCTATAAATAATAATTCTATGAAAAGATAGCAAATTTTAAAAAAATAATCACAATTAAAACTAAAGTAGTATATCTATGTATATTAACTACCGCAAACAAAGAGATGTGACATTTTTCTTTTGGGGTCTGACTTATTTCATTTAGCATGCTGATTTATAGTTGTATCCATTTTGTTGCAAATATCAGGATTTCATTCTTTTTATGGCTCAATAATATTCCCTTGTGCATTTGTACCACATTTTCCTTATCTAGTCATCAGTTTATGGAAGTCTAGGTTGATTCCATGTATTAGCTATTGTGAGTTGAACTGCTACAAACATCGGAGTGCAGGTAACTCTTCCAAATATTGCTTTCATTTCCTTTGGAAGTGTTCCCAGAAGTGGAACACTGGTTCATATGGTAAATCTATTTTTAGTTTTCTGAGGAATCTCCGTATTGTCTTCCATAATGGTTGCAGCAGTTTATACTCTCACCAACAGTGTATTAGGGTACCTGGATTTCTTCACATCCTTTCCAGCCTTTGCTATTGTTTTTGGATGACAGCCATTCTAACTGGGGCTATGTGATATCTCATTGTGGTTTTTATTTGCATTTCCCTGATATTATGTGTTTGTCAGCCATTTGTATTTTCTCCTTTAGAGTATCTAAATGTGATCCATAGAAGTGAAATTTACACTTCGAGATGTAATGATTTTGAACAGTCCTTGTCTTGACTATTGAGGAACAGTCTTTTTTTTCATACTATTTGTTGACTTCTTTATTGAGTATAGGGTTAATAAATGTGTATAGGTTAATAAATGTGCATAAAGATAATAGGAAATAGATCTTTTAAAAAATAAGAATGGGAGTAGAAGAAGGGGGTAGGAATGTGGTCAGGAGGGAGGGTAAGGTAGAAAGAACCACTATATTCCTAAATTTGTATATATGAAATGCATGAAGTTTGTGTACCTTAAAAGGTTTCTAGGTTTCAAAATGCCTATTCATATCCTTTGCCCTTTTTAAGTGGGTTTTTCATTTTGTTGTTGTGTTTCCTGAGCTCCTTATATAATCTGCATAGTAACACTTTATAGGAAGTATAATTGGCAAATATTTTTTTCCCATTCTGTTGGTTGCCTCTTCTGTTTGTTGATTGTCTCCTTTACTGTGCAGAAGCTTCTTAGCCTAGTGTAATACCATCTGTCTATTTTTGTTTTTATTGCCTGTGCTTCTGGGTTCTTCTCCAAGAATTCTCTGACTATACCAATGTTTCAGTATTTCCCCCATGTTTTTCTCTAGTAATTTAGTGGTTTAAGGTCCTAGGCTTAGATCTTTGATCTCTTGTGAGTTGATGTTTGTATTGGCTAAAAGGTAGGGGTCTTGTTTTGTAGGGAACATAGCGTCTGCCAAGGCACTCTCAGTGAGGACACTCTCCTCCTGGACACAGGGGGTGGCTGCAGGAACTGGTAAGGATAATAGATAGCCTATTAACAAGAAGAACATTGAGTTCTCATAGGAACATTGGCTCCCACAAGGACATGCCACTGCTTTCCCAGACTTGCTGATCTAGTAAACCAAGTCACAAGGCGCCCCACCAATGTCTTGACAATCATATTCTGAAGATTATCAAGTAATGTTACAAGTAATCTCTGAGTTTCATGAGCATGTGCATGTGCTATACAAATGGCTGATTAATCCTGAACAATAAAGAAACACGCTGGATATTGTCTCTTGGCATTCTTCAGAGGAAGAGTTCCTGTGTCCTCCCTCTCCTTTTGCTTGCTACACTCCAACATTGTTTCAAACTTCTGCATGGGGAAATCCAATTTCCTGGCACTGCTTGTTGAAAACACTGTTCCATTTCCAGGGGAATGATTTTAGCTTGTCAAAGATTAGTTGCTTGTAGATGTGTGGATTAATTTCCATTGGTATACATATCTATTTTTGTGCCAGTACCAGACTGTTTTTATTACAACTGTCCTGTAGTATGTCTTGAAATCTGGTATTGTGATGTCTCCAGCTTTGTTTTCATTGCATAATATTGCTTTGATTACTCAGGGTCTTTTGTGTTTTCACATGAATTTTAGGATTGTTTTTCCAGATCTAGATCTGAGAAGAATGTCATTGGAATTTTGATTGAGATTGCATTGAATCTGTAGATACTTTGAAAATCTGGATATTTTGATGATATTCTTCTAATCCATGAACATAGAAGATTTTCCTGTTTTTGGTGTCTTCTATTTTCATTACTGTTTTGTAATTTTCATTGTAGAGATATTTCAAATCTTTAGTTAAGTTTATATGAAGGTATTTTATTTATTTTTAAAGATTTATTTATTTATTTATAAGGCAGAATTACAGAGAAGGAGAGACAGAGACAAAGGCAGAGATCTTCCATTTGCTGCTTTATTCTCCAAATGGCTGCAATGGCCATAGCTGGGCCAGGCCAAAGCCAGGAGTCGGGAGCTTTTCCTGGGTCTCCTACATGGGTGCAGGGGCCCAAGTACTTGGGCCATCTTCCACTGCTTTCCCAGACACATTAGCAGGGACCTGGATTGGACATGGAACAGCTGGGACTCAAACTGGTATCCATATGGGATGCTGCAGGGGAAAGCTTAACCCAGTGCCTCACAGCACCTGCCCCTGTCTGAAGGTGTTTAGGTTTTTACATTTTTTTTGTAATACTGTGAATGGGACAAATTTGTCCTCAGCCATTGTTGGTGTATAAGAATGCTGAGATTTTTGTGTGTTCATTTTATATTACAACTTTGCTCAATTCTCTTATGAGTTCCAATAGCCTCTTAGTGGAGTATTTTGGTTCTCCTATAGAGGATCATGTCATTTGCAATCAGGGGTAATTGACTTCCTCCTTTCCAGTTTATATTCTTTTGATTTCCTTTTCTTGCCTAATGGCCCTGGTTAAAACTTCTAGAACTGTAGTGAAAAACAATGGTGAGAGTGGGCATCCTTGTCTGGATTCAGATCTTAGTGGAAATGCTTCCAATCATTCTCCATTCAGTATGAAGCTGGCTGTGGGTTTGTCACATATTTCCTGGATTGTGTTGTGGTAAATTCCTTCTATACTCAGTTTTTAAAGATTTTTTTATCATGAAAGGATATTGTATTTTACCAATTGCTTTCTCTGCATCTATTGAGATGATCATGATTTTTAACCTTCATTTTGCTGATGTGATGTGTCATATTTATTGATTCACATATTTTGAATCATTTCTGTATCTCTGAGATAAATCCCATTTGGTCTTGATGAATGATTTTTTTATATGTTATTGGATTTCATTTACTAGTATTTTGTTGCGAATTTTTGCATCTGTGTTCATCAGGGATATTGGTCTATAGTTCTCTTTTTCTGCTGTATTTCTCTGATTTTGGAATTAAGGTGATACTGGCCTCATAGAATGAGTTCAGAAGGGAGCACTCCCTTAAGAACTTCCTTAAATGTCTCGTAGAATTCAGTAGTGAAGCCATCCTGTCCTGGGCTTTTCTTTGTTGGGAGAGTCTCTATTACTGATTCAATCTCATTCTTGGTTATTGGTCTATACAGGTTTTCTATCTTTTCATGCCTCAATTTCAGTAAATTGTATGTATCCTGAAATCTATCCATTTCTTCTAGCTCATACTATTTGTTGGCATATACCTATTTGTAATAATTCATAATTATTATTTGCATTTCCATGGTATTGCTCATAAAATCTCATTTTTAATCTCTGATTTTGTTAATTTGGGTGTCCTCTGCACCCATCCCTTTTTTTGGTTAATTGGGCCAATGGTTTATTGATGTTGTTTATTTTTTCGAAAAATCAGGTCTTCATTTCACTAATGTTCTGTGCAGGGTTTTGATTTCTATTTTGTTTATTCTCTAATTATTCTTCCTCCTATTAATTTTGCAATTTGTTAATTCTTGTTTTTCTAAGTCCTTGAGATCATTGTTAGATCATTTATTTGGTACCTAATATTTTTGATGTAGGCACTCTGAAAGACGGAAGGAGAGTAGCTGTTTTGATGGAGGTGGAAGTTCTGAGGGCAGCTGAAGCAGTTGGAGTGGAGATCAGCAATCCGGTGCCCTATAATCAAGGACATGGGCGGGAGCAGCACTTGCTCCTCCAGTCACAGCGGCCAGCGCCCTGGCCAGCAGCACTTGCTCCTCCAGTCACAGCGGCCAGCGCCCCGGCCAGCAAGGCCCAGCACAGAACGGGAGCGCGGGAACGGGTCCACCCGGATCGAAGTCTTTTGGTGCCTCAAAGACATTTGGAAAATCTGGAGGTTCCAGTCTGTTGAACACTGCTGGGGGAATACAGTCCAAAGTGGTACCCATTGCCGGCCTCACCCCTTACCAGTCCACGTGGACTATTCGTGCTCGTGTTACCAACAAAAACCAGATCCGTACCTGGAGCAATTCCAGAGGGAAAGGGAAGCATTTCTCCATAGAGCTAGTTGCTGAAGGTGGTGAAATCAGAGCTGCTGCTTTCAATGAGCAGGTGGACACATTCTTTCCCCTTATTGAAGTGAACAAGGTGTATTATTTTTCAAAAGGCACCCTAAAAATAGCCAACAAACAATTCACAGCTGTTAAAAACGACTATGAGATGACCTTCGTTAACGAGACTAGCGTGATGCCCTGCAAAGACGGGCACCATCTGCCCAGAGTCCAGTTTGCTTTCACAGGGATCGACGCCCTAGAGAATAAGTCCAAGGACTCACTTGTAGACATAATTGGGATCTGCAAGAGCTATGAAGATGCCACGAACATCACAGTGAAATCTAGTAACAGAGAAGTCGCTAAGAGAAATATCTATTTGATGGACACGTCATGGAAGGAGGTGACTGCCACTCTGTGGGGAGAAGATGCTGATAATTTGATGGCTCTAGACAGCCTGTGCTGGCTATCAAAGGAGCCACAGTTTCTGATTTTGGTGGGCGGAGCCTGTCCTGTCTTCAAGCACTGTCATTGTGAATCCTGACATCCCAAAGGCCTACAAGCTTCGTGGCTGGTTTGGCTCAGAAGGGCAAGTCTTGGATGGTGTTTCCATCTCTGACCTCAAGAGCGGGGGGATGGGGAGCAGCAGCACCAACTGGAAGACTTTATACGAAGTTAAATTGGAGAACCTGGGCCAAGGTGACAAGGCCAACTACTTTAGCTCTGTGGCAACCGTGGTGTATCTTTGCAAAGAGAACTGTATGTACCAGACCTGTCCAACTCAGGACTGCAGTAAAAAAGGGATTGATCAGCAGAATGGGTTATACCGCTGCGAGAAGTGTGACAACGAATTTCCCAATTTCAAGTACTGCATGATCCTGTCGGTAAATATTGCAGACTTTCAGGAGAATCAGTGGGTGACTTGTTTCCAGGAGTCTGCTGAGGCCATCCTTGGACAGAACACTGCTTACCTTGGGGAGTTAAAAGAGAAGAACGAGCAGGCCTTTGAAGTTTTCCAGTATGCCAACTTCCGCTCTTTCACATTCAGAATCAGGGACAAACTAGAGACCTACAACGATGAGTCTCGAATTCAGGCTGCGGTGATGGACGTGAAGCCCGTGGACTAGAGAGAGCATGCCAGGAGGCTGATCATGAACATCAGGAGGAATGTGGCTATGTGAGGACAGAGCACGGACCGGGCAGAAGGCTGAACACCAGGAAATGAGACGGAATTGACTGCTCCCACCCATACCCCTCCACGTATGCTTAGCTTCACTGTGCCACGTGCTCTGTGGTGGCCTGAACAGTTTCCCTCCCAGGTGCCTCTTGGAACCTGTCAGTAGGCAAAGGCAGAGGCTCAGGCCGCTGCGGTGTGCGCTGAGAGACGCAGAGGTCAGCCTGCAGGTGGGGTGAGCCCGTCAACCCTGGGTCTTCAGGATTTTGTCAGTTGTGTTAAGATTTCATTATCTCTACTGGGAATTAATGTCGTAATGGACCCTAAGTCTGTAGACAGTGAAATAAATTATGTACCTGGGACTTTGCTTCTGCCATGGTGCACCTGCTCCACCCGAGTTCCTTCTGAGGGAGCCTCGCAGTGCAGCGCGTGTGTCTTCCCGAGGCCTCGGAGGCTCTGTCTGGAGCTGCCATGTGGCTGGGAATGCTTGGAATGCCAATAGGGTAGAATTATTAATCAAAGACATATCTGTTATATCTGAAGAACATGCTTCCTTCAGGGCTTAATAGATTAATAGACTGAGTCAGATGGGTCTGATATTAATCAAAATTGTCTCTTCTGAGGGCGGCTGATAAGCATTGACGTGTTGTCCCCCGGGGCACCCAGGCAACTGGAGGGCTTGAGTTCCGCCTGAGTTCCTGGCCCGGTTTGGTTGGTGAACACATACTTTCTGTACCTGTACATAGTTCCTGCATGCGTGTGTTTCGTTTCTTGATTAAAGCTTTGTTCCGGAGGAGGCTTTTTGAAGGGAGAAGCCCTTGGTTTTCCTGGCTTTGCTTTAATAAACAGTATACTCTCTGCTTGTGTATCCTACTTGCTTTGAATGCAAAGGCTTCTTGTAACTGGAAAGCAATTAATTAGCCTTGATAATAAATGTTCACTTGGGAGAAAAAAAAAGAATAGCTGTTCCTCCCCACTATTTATTTCTTTTTGCATGGAATATCTTTTTCCATCATTTTACTTTCAGTCCATGTGTATATTTAATGGTGAATCATGTTTTTTGTGGGCAGCATATAGATGGCTCTTAGTTTTTTATTCATTCAGCGTGTATATATCTTAATTGGAGAACTTTGTCCGTTTACATTCAAGGTTATTATTGGTAAGTAATGACTTGGTCCAGCCACTATTCTACAAATATTTCTATTGTTTGTTTTGAATTTCTTTTGCTCAGTTAGGAGTCTTTCTATCTTTGCATTCTTTCATGATGCTGAATATCTTTCTCTGTTTCTCTATGTAGTATATGCCTAAATATCATTTGTACAGCTGGCCAAGTTGTGACAAATTTTTGTCAATAATTGCTTGTCTTGGAGGGTCTTTATTTCACCATCATTTATGAATGAGAGCTTTGCTGAGTGAATTATTTCAGGTTGGCAGTTTTTTTTTTTTCTTTTTGGAGTAGGACTATAATCTTTCCATTCTCTCCCAGTCTATAGGGTTTTGTTGTGAAATCTGATGCAAATCTGCAGAAGGATCATTTAAAGGTGACCTGGCATTTCTCTCCTGCATATTTTGGGATATTCTCTTTTACTTTTGAAAATTTGACCATAATGTATCATGGTGAGACTCCTTTCTGAACATGTCTAATTGGGATTCTACGTACTTCCTTTATTTGAATGTCCATATCTTTTTCCACATTTGGGAAATTTTCTGCTGTTATTTCACTTAATAAGTTTTCTATGTCATTCTTTTCCTCATATCTTCAGGAACTCCTAAGACTCAAATATTTGGTCATTTGATGGTATGCCATAGATTAAGAACATTGTTTTCAGTTCTTCTAAATTTTTCTTTTTTGTTTAACTTAGATATTTCAAAAGAACTGTATTATAGATCATAGATCATATGTTTTTTTCTCCTTCCTCATCAAGTCTGTTGGTAAAGCTTTCTACTGCATATTTTGTTTGACTTATTGAATGTTTCATTTCTAATATTTTTTGTCTGATTTTTCTTCAATATCTCTATCTTTTTGCAGAATTTCTTATCCATGTCATGCATGTATTTCCTTATTTCATAATACTGTTTCTCTGTGTTCCTGAGTAATCTGAAATTATTCTTTTGAATTCTGTTTCAGGCATTTCATGAGAGTCACCTTCTTTACAGTCCAATATTAATGTATTATTGTACTCTTTTTGGGGAGTAATATTGCCTCCATATTCATGTTTCTTGTGTTTCTATATTGGTTTTTAAACATCTGGGGGATCACTTGTTGTGTCCTCTGGGGGATTTTTTTATTGAGTACTTTATTCTTGGAAATGTGCCTTTCTGTGTTTGTGGAGTGTCTGACACTTACGCTGGAGTTCCACAGGTGTCTGCTGGGTGGGACTAGGCAGCTCTGGCCAGCATTTGTAGGGAGGGGGCAAGAGTCAAGAATGACATTCAACCTGGGCGTGGTGTAGCAACTCTTGCTATAGTCAGTAGGGGAAGGGAATATTGGAGCTGGCAAGAGTGTTCTCAATCCCAGTCCTGCTTTGTGCAAGGTGAACCAGCTGATCCATGGCTGCAGTATGCTCAAAGTGCTTGCGCACAAACTGCTCTCCCACCCACCTGGCACACTGACCCTCTTCGTGGTGTGTACCCCAAGAACTCCATAAGACCTGTGCCCAGCATTCAGGGAACCCTGATTTTCTGCAGCCAGACTGCATAGGTGCACAGGAACTCAGCTACAACCTGTGCCCCTCTCAGCTCCATCACCCATGCCCAGAACACTCACAGTCATAGTGTGTAGGGAATCTGTGGTCCACCCTGTGGACTCTCCCTTCTCCAGGGTGATCTGTTCCCTGTTCCATTAGGGCAGAGATCAGCTGCAGCTCCACCTCAGCAAATTGAGACTGGCACTTTGGCAGGGGTAGGGGGAGGGGAAGGAAGTGATGTGGTCTTGTTCCATGAATTAAGTAGTTGCTCAGCCCTCCACCAATTTCCCAGGCCAGACTTAAAGCCAATGAGGTGCATGGAATTCTTCCTCAGTCAAAGCCACTAGTGGTATAGGCTGCAACAGTCTCCTCTCACTTTACCTGGGAAGATGCGCAGCAGCCATGAATGTATAATGGTTGCTGGAGTCTTATGGCCATTAGCTATGTGTTTGTTATCTTTCCTCACTGCTCTATGGAGCCTGTTATATTTTTCTGTTCTCCACTGAAAGTTTCTGTTAATCAGTCACCTGGGAATGTGGCCCTTCCCTTGTTTTTCTGGACTCTCTCTGTGGCTGAAGTCAGTGTGACTTCTCCTTATTCAGTCATCTTGGATCTCCTCTTGAGATATTTTTATTTTCACTACTGGGGTGTATGTCTGTGTGTTTACATGCATGCTGCTGAAATGTAATGGGTAGATGGCCAGGGATGCTGTTAAACATCATATAATATGCACAACAAAACATTATTAGATCCAAATCTGTCTACAGTGCTGCTGTTGAGAAATCTTCCACCAGTCATTGATCATTTTGGGTTTCCATAAGAGGAGTGTTCAACTCAACAAAGGTAGGCATGGGAGAGGAATCATGGAATTCTTTCATAGCACCTAGAACTAAAGTTTGAAGGATACGTGGAGTCATCTAGGCAGAGGACACTAACTGCGTAATTAGAGGCATGAAAAGTGTGTTATGGGAACATTGAGGAAGTAAAGTCCAATTTTAGGGGCGGGGGAAGAGTGGGGATGCATAGAAAATTGTCAAGGAGGACTTCTCAGGGGTCTTTGTGCTACATCTAATATGGATAACTTGAATGCCATCCTGTGGAAATGAGTATGTAAGGCAGTGTTAGAAATGATCTTGAAGCTGGCACCGCGGCTCAATAGGCTAATCCTCTGCCTTGCAGCACCTGCACACTGGGTTCTAGTCCCGGTCAGGGCACCGAATTCTGTCCCGGTTGCCCCTCTTCCAGGACAGCTCTGCTGTGGCCAGGGGGTGCAGTGGAGGATGGCCCAAGTGCTTGGGCCCTGCACCCCATGGGAGACCAGGAGAAGCACCTGGCTCCTGCCATCGGATCATCGTGGTGCACCAGCTGCAGTGCGCCAGCCACAGCAGCCATTGGCGGGTGAACCAACGGCAAAGGAAGACCTTTCTCTCTCTCTCTCTCTCACTGTCCACTCTCTGCCTGTCAAAAAAAAATTTCAGCTTCAAATTGAGATTAGTAATTCTGCCAAAGGTCATTTTGAGAAATGTCCTATTTTATAGGACCAAACATATAACATAGGAGTGGGCATTTGGGGCAGATGCTATTTGGGCTGTCCACCTCCTTTGTCAGAGTAACTGGATTAAAGTCCTTGATCCATTTATGAATTTAGCTTCCTGATAGTGCACACTGTGAGATGCAACAGGTGATAACTCAAGTACTTGGGTTTCTGCCACCCACATGGAGACCCAAATTGAATTTTCAGCTCCTTGATTTGACCTGACCAACCCCAGCTTCTGTGGGCATTTGAGAAGTAGGCTGGAGGGCAGAAGGTCTCTGTCTCTCTTTTAAATAAATGAAAAAAAAACTAAAATAACAAGATAAAAACTGAAAGACTATATATACCAATGGCAGTTGGTATGGTACTGTAATGGGTCATATTTTTAAGAAATATTTTCATATTTAATAAAATGACAGAATTCAATTGCAATGACTAATATAAGTAGTCTCTGACTTACAATGTTTTGATTCACAATTTTTCAACTTTATGAGGTATGAAAATGAAACCATTATATGAATTCTACATTTTCATCTTTCCAAAGTCTTGTCTTTGGTTATACAGCAATCTTATATTTATGTTCATTTTTATAAAGATAAAAATTCTAGTCTTTACAATCTTTTCCATTCAACTTATATTTATTACTGACTTTGGCCTTGATTCTAACTGCTTAAATTTGTGTTTAACTTTACACTTTGTTCTACCATCCATCATTTTCTATTTTTGGAACTTGATGTCAAGGGAAAAGTCCTGTGGACACATTCCATGAGAGCCTTCATTCTATTCAGATGAGCATAGTAACAAATTCTTTTACACAGGTGTGAGCAGCTTTTTTGTTTGATTTGGTTGTTTTTTTGGTTAAGGGCCAAAGATGAAAAATTCTTGGCCTTGTGGGCAATAAAGACCCTATCACAATCCCTTCATTCTGCCACTGTGGTGTTAAAAAGCCACAACAATGCAGGAATGAATGGGAGGAGTTGCAATACAACTTTATTTAACAATCCAAACTGTATCTCAGTTTATTGACTACTGCTTTTAAGATAAGATTGACTAATTACTGTGATTCTGTGTAATTGTATTGCCATCCAAGACAACATCAGATCATTCAACTCTGCAAAACTGACTGGATTAAGAAGTCTTCAGGCAGGATACGTACTCTCCAGTACCCCAGAGAGCTCATTGTTCTTATGATCAAGTGGAGAAAATTCACAATATTTTTGTTTTCCTGCCTCTTAGCTCTCACTGAGACTTATTATTAATTCTATTGCTTGAGATAGCACAGCTATTCAACATTCTAACTGGGAAATCAAAACCTCAGTTTTTTTTTTCATTGTACTGTACAGCACTGATTTTGAAAGAGTGCACATTCATATCTACCACATTCTGAAAGCAGTACATCTCAGTCAATGATGTGCCAGCAAATGCTTAACAGCCAGTCCGTAGGCGGGCAAGAAGTCTGATGTATAACGTTTGATGACATCTTTAAGTGAACCACTCTACTTGTGGCCAATTTCAAATTATTACCACAACATCACTGAATGGGGGGGGGGCGGTTAGGAAGAGATAAGCATGGCTTTACACCACTGTTTTCCCTGGTAAGTCCCAAAGTGTTGCTAAGACAAGTCCTTGGTTCTTGGTTACTATGTATGTTGTTAAGACCTAGGAACTTAAATTTTCAGGCAATATATTGTACAGGGAGTACACAACTACAACAATCTCCAGTCTACTGCCATACTCATCTTCTCTTATTGCTAAACATTTCAGGTATGTTAAAAATTACCACATCTCCTTATGCATATTCTTTCTGGCTTAAACATACCACCAGAGACTTCTATTACCAGTTTGTATTAACCCAACATGAGTCAATCTAAAGAAAAAGGGAAGCAATGAGTGCATGAAGGCATTTTGCAACTGTAAGTTGTTTGTGACAGGTAGCTAGGAGCAGGTTAGGCTGCCCTAACCTGAAGACTCAATGCAAACTTAAAATGGGGCAGTTCTGGGAAGGCTGAAGAGCAGCTTCTGAAAGTTTTCTTACTAAGAGTATGTGAATCGTTGCTTTGACAGGATTAAATTAGAATGAGCATGGATTTAAAAATAGTTGCCTTGGCACTCACTCATACCAAGTAGCTAATAGTGTAAGTCAAGTGATGACTATAGGCTAACAAGATGAGATCACAAACTGTTATTTACAAGACTGGGAAAATGAGACAAATATTAACATATGGAATTTTCCATTTGTGTTGTTAGAGAGTCTGAAGAGTATTTACAAAGAGATTGAGTCAACTAGAATTATTTCCTGCTCTTTTGGATTTGATGGCAAAACACAAAGTCATGGTAATGAACTGCACAAACCGAAATCCTACTAGCTGAGCAACCTTGGGCAAGTATCCTTTTGGAGCCTGTTCTTTGATGTGTAAATTGGAAAATACTTACTTTTTAAAAGATGTCTGGCCGGCAGCGCAGCAGCTCAATAGGCTAATCCTCCGCCTGTAGTGCCAGCACCCTGGGTTCTAGTCCCAGTTGGGGCGCCGGATTCTGTCCTGGTTGCTCCTCTTCCAGTCCAGCTCTCTGCTGTGGCCTGGGAGTGCAGTGGAGGATGGCCCAAGTGCTTGGGCCCTGTACCCACATGGGAGACCAGGAGAAGCACCTGGCTCCTGGTTTCGCATCAGCGCAGTGCACTGGCTGCAGCGGCCATTGGGGTGGTGAATGAACGGGAAAGGAAGACCTTTCTCTCTCTCACTGTCCACTCTGCCTGTAAAAAACAAAAAACAAAAACCAAAAACAGATGTCTATGAGTCTCAGTTGATAGATGTAAACTACAGAGAACCGTGTCTGGCATTTGGCTGGCATTATGCTCTTAAAACTATATATGGGGGCTGGCACTGTGGTGTAGTAGGTTAAGCCTCCACCTGTGGCACTGGCATCCCATATGGGTACCAGTTTGAGTCCTGACTGCTCCACTTCCAATCCAGCTCCATGCTAATGCACCTGTGAAAATATCTGAGAATGGCCAAAGTCCTCAGGCCCCTGCACTCATGTGGGAGACCTGGAGGAAACTTTTGGCTCCTGGCTTCGGACTGGCTCAGCTTCTGACATTGCAGCCATATGAGGAATGAACCAATGAATGGAAGACCTCCCTCTCCCTCTCCCTCTCCCTCTCCCTCTCCCTCTCCCTCTCCCTCTCCCTCTCCCTCTCCCTCTCTCCTATTTCTCTTTGTCTGTGGCTCTACCTCTCAAATAAATAAATCTTAAAGAAAACTATATGTATGAAATTGAAATATAAAATATAAAAAATAATATTATTGCAAAAATTAATGGACAAAAGGAAAGAAGGAGGGGGCTTTAAGGAGGGGGGAAGAGAGGCAAGTATGGTTATCTTCTTAGAATTTTATCTATGAAATCTGTTATCTCTATATTAATAAAAACTTTTTAAAAAGAAAAAGATTGAGCCATGCTTGGTAATGTTAAAATAAAAAGCTTTGAGGGTGAGGTAGAATTGAATATGAAAATGTCAGAAGTAATTGGTCAAGATTTTCAATGAGGAACTAAAATGTTAGACCAAAAAGGTTTAGAAAGAGACTCTTTATATTCAAGGGTAACATTTAGACTAATTATGGATTTTACTAAGCAAACACACAAATTAATGCTTTTTTGTGTTACCATTTCTCCATGCTCCAGGATGAAGATAACAATAAAAACAACAAAAGGATCAAAAGAATCATGAAGCTAATTTCTCATTCCTTAACTCCCTTTGCTTTAATCTCCATAAAGCATATCATCACCATTTTATCAACATTCTTCTAAAGGAGGAAATTGGAACATAAAACATCAGCATGGTAAATTAAAGCATAAAGGCAGAACTCATAAATCATTCAAATTTCCTTAGGGACAAGGACTCCAAAACATTCCTTAGTGAACCACTGTTGCTATTAATCACCTTTATAGCTGATCATTTTGGGGGTCAAATGTATACTTTTATTGATCTGTGATTTAAAAAAAAAACATTTACTTAGATTTGTTCTAATAACACTTCAAATACATGAGGGCCATTTCAGACTATAATTAAGTTATATCTTTCTATATTTTTTGTTTCTTTTAAATGAGTTTTTTTTTTTTAGATTTATTTTTATGTATTTTAAAGGGAGAAAGAGGGGGAGAAAAGGTGGGAGAGAGAGAGAGAGAGAGAGAGAGAGAGAGAAACACTTCCATCTATTGGTTCACTCCCCAAAAGGCTACAATGGCTGAGGCTGTGCTAGCATGAAGCCAGGAGCTTCATCTGGGTCTCCCAGGTGGGTGCAGGGGCCTAAGGACTTGGGTTATCTTCTGTTGCTTTTCCCAGGCCATTAGGAGTGAGCTGGATCAGAAGTGGAGCCGCTGGAACTCAAACTGACACTCATGTGGAATGCCATGGCAGCTTAATCTACTACACCACTGTACTGATTACTTCATCTAAGTTTTTTCTCATATGAAATTAATAATGTTTATCATAAAAAAAGGAAAATATAGGTAGGGTTTATAATTAAAACAGGACAATCAAACATAACCCTGGTACTTGGAGAGACCTACAGTTAACATCCGTAATACTTCATTAGGATCTTTTCTATCACATAACTATTCTTAAAAATTGGAAGTATACTGTATTCATAGTTTCAGATATAATTATGTGCCATTTAATGATGTTTTGGTCAGTAATTGATGCCTATGTGATGGCAGTCCCATATTATTGTAATGGAGCAGGAAATTCATATCATCTAGTATTTCTACTGAACCTTTCTATGTTTAGATACATTTAAATACACAAATATCATGTTGTTACAGTTGTATATACTATTTAGTACAGAAACATACTGTACCGATTTGTAACCTAGGAGCAAATAGGCTTTACATACAGCTTAGGTACCTAGTAGGTTTTACCATATACACTATCTGTTATGTTCACACAATGATGAGATTACCTGCTGACACATTTTTCAGAATTTACTCGTCATTAAGTAATGCACGACTGAACACCTGCACTAAGCATACATAAAAGTCATTCTCAGTATTTTAAAATATTTTGATTTTGTACTTTTAATTTGCTGAGTCATTCAATCATATGGATGCTTTATAACTTAAGTATTTCATTATCATTTTCCTCAGCTTCTTAGTATAATTTGAAAATACAAATAGAAATGCAAAGAACTTTTGAATTTTTGTAACTAATTTGAGGGCACTGAGCTTTCCAACTAAGGCCTGTATGAATTGATACAAGGTTATTTATTATCTATGTTTATCTTTTTTTTAAAAAGAGACTTATTTATTTATTTGAGAGGTAAAGTTACAGACAGAAAGAGGGAGAGACAGACAGTGAAGGTCTTCCATATCTTTTATAAGCAAAACAGAATGTCTTTATGTGTTAGTTATTTATTTGTATTGCTTCTGTTGGTAGTCTGTTCTTTGCTCATTTTCCCATTGGGTTGTTGATGTTTCCTTAAACATATAAAGTTTTTTTTCCCCTGGCTGTAGCTGTTTTCTTTTTCTTTCTTTATTTTACAAAAATAAATTCTTGCCAAATATTGTTCTAATTTGCCTATTGATTGTGATAGTTCATGTCATCAAATTTATTGATCTTGAATTCATATATTTGATTTTTAAATGGGTTATACTTGCAGGATGTAACATATACGGTATAATGCCTGGTAACATAAATTAAATAATATATTATTAATGTACTCAGTAGCTCAATTTTTGTCTACTGAATTTGCCAAAATCTGAAGGAGAGGCTATTATAGACTTTTAAATATTTATTTATTTATTTGGAAGGCAGAGTTACATAGAGGTAGAGGCAGGGGGAGGGAGAGAGGGAGGGAGGGAGGGAAGGAGGGGGAGAGAGAGAGAGACAGAGAGAGAGAGAGAGAGAGAGAGACAGAGACAGAGACAGAGAGAGAGATCCTCCATCCGATGGTTCACTCCTCAAAATGGCTGCAATTGCCGGAGCTGGGCGGATCCAAAATCAGGAGCCAAGAGCTTCTTCTGGGGCTCCCATGCGGGTGCAGGGACCCAAGGACTTGGGCCATCTTCCACTGCTTTCCCAGGCCACAGCAGAGAGCTGGATCGGAAGAGGAACAGCTGGAACTAGAACTGGCAACCATATGGGATGCTGGCATTACAGGTAGGAGGATTAACCTACTGCACCACAGTGCCGGCCCTAATACAGAATTTTAATACTAACATTTCTACTAATTTCTTTAGTGTATTCTAATTTTTATATTTGTTAGTATAAGAGAATATAATCCAGTACATTTTCTGATAGTCATAATTTTATTATGAATTGAAATGTTTGCCAGTAAAATGACCCTCATTTCATTTTTTATCTATTTTTCTTTGTCTAATTTTCTTATTGCTACTTTTTTTTCTTTTTGCTTACATTCTTCTAAATATCTAGGCCCATTATTTTCAACTTATTTGTGCTGTTTTAATTTTATTAGGTAAACTGATGAATTTAGCCATAAAAGTTTACTGTTGTGTTTGCTATGTCTAGTCTTCTGTTGTAGTTTCCTTCATACTTTTGTTAATAATTTGATATTTCCTCTTTGTAGTCTTTGCAGATATTTTGTAGTATTCTCTATATTTGTTCATGGAAATAAAACCCTATTTTAAGAATTTCACTGATGAATTTAAATTTTAAAGCATATTTTTATCTGACTCAAATATTAAATATCACCATATGAATTCTCATGATTTAAATAGCACAGCTAAGCTCACTTTTTTCTTTTTCATTTACCATACTTTTTCTATCATTGTTAATGTAATTTAATATGGTATTTCTATAATATAGGCTATCAGGAGAGCTATAGGAAATCAAAAATTTAGATCATATAGGATGGTCACCCATTATAATTATCAATTTTTGTCCATAGCATTTGGAATAGAGTCTAATAAAACCATCCCTTGATTTTAGTTTTCAGTGTAATCACTGTTCTATATTTTCACATTTTTATGAGTAGTTTACTTGGAAAATGGAAAAAAATTGACTTTCTCAAACTGATACTGTTGTTGTTCAGACACAAAGTAGATAAATTAAATTTATGTAGAATAAATCATCTAAGATTTTTTACATGAACTCTCTAGAGCTCAAAAAAGAGCATTAAATGTTGTGGGGGTTGGTGACGTAGCTCAGCTAGCGTTGGTGTCACTTGTAGTAGGTGGTCTGATAGCATAAGGGTATATGGACTCACTCTTCTACATCCAACGTATACCCCTGGACTTCGGATCATCTTTTCTGAGAGGAGTGCCATGAACTCTTCCTGTAGGACAGAACCATTAGTCCCATATTTTTTCATCTATTTTCCTTGTCTATACAGTGGTGGTTTCCAATCCTCTTTTGGCCAGAGGCATATGGAGATAAGTGAAAATTGTGTTACCAGGTGGAAGCACAGGAAATATGATAAAGGGCTCTTATTTTCAGATGTTTTTTCTTATCTGCTGAATGTTTGTTCATTGAAGGAGAAAATCAGGTTTAGTAGATTGCAACAACCATCTTTCTTGTCCAGTTTTCTTTCTAGGCATGCAAACACCAAGTGGTGATATGTCCCTGCTCTGGTTGAGAGCCTGAGCTGTGTGGAGGGACTATTTGTCCTTGAATACATTCTGTACCTTCCCTCCTCACCATTAATATCAAGGTTCAGGCTGATTGTTTATAAGTTGGGTTTTCTTCAATAGATTCTCTATTTAACCTAATTTTCAATGTATTTTCACAATAATATAAAAGTGTATTTCAAAAAGTTGGTCAAGGGGGCACGTGTTGTGGTGCAATGGGTTAAGCGGCTATATGCAACACCGGCAACCCATATGGGCACCAGTGTGGGATTCAGCCGCTCCACTTCCAGTTCAGTTTCCTGCTAATGTGCCTAGGAAAGCTGCAGAAGGTCCAAGTGCTTGGATGCCTGCACTCATGGGGGAGACTGGAAGAAGCTCCAGGCTCCTGGCTTTGGCGTTGCACAGCCCCAGCAGCTTTTGTGGCCATTTTGGGAGTGAATCAGCAAATGGAAGCTCTCTCTTTCTCGTCCTTTCTCTCTGTAACCCTGCCTTTCAAATAAATAACTAAAAAAATCTTTAATAAGAAGTTGATGGAAAATTGAATCTAAAGTGAGTTTATTTTGGTGTCAGTGCATTAAAATTCAGTTTTCCATTTCATAGTATGCATTTTTCCAGAACTTTTTGAAGACCCCTCATAGATTCATTATTCTTGCCTATTCCAATAGCAAAATCCTGATTTTCCTGCATTCAGCCTCACACACTATTTTCCAAACTCTTCTCCAGACTTCTATTATTGTTATTTTTGTGTGTTCAAATCAGAGTCTGCCATTATTCCACTAAATATCTGAAATGCTCCCTCTTGCCTTCAAGTGGGTGGTTTGGCAGGATATAGAACTTTCCTTACATTCTAGTAATTCATTTATTTATCAAACTAATTTAATAATCCTAGGACACTATGTTTGTTAAATAAATGCTTTCAGATAGGAGTACATTTGTGGATTTTATTGATAGTGTCTGTTCTATTCAGGTGCAAAATTAAAAGAAGTACTGAGAGGCAGAGGCACAGAGAAATAATAACACTAGAAATTATTCTGGATCAGAGAGGTCCCCAGTCCTTGAGAGAATTCAGAGATTTTATAGCATACACAACCTAAATTGTAATTTAAAGCCCTCATTTAATTTGAAATAATTTTCTTGTCCTAGTCTCTCTTTTCTTTACCTCGAGGTCCCATTGTTTGGCAAGCCTTACTATTTTTTTTTTTTTACTAATAGCAAAAGACCAAATAAACAACTAGCAAAATAAAAACCAAAATAAACAAAAACCAAAAATCAACCATACCAATAAAAAAAATACCCAAACAAACTATTGACGACTATATGATTCCTTTGACTTGGGGCACAGCTGGAGCAGGGCAAAACAAGGTACAAAAACAAGGAGTGATTGAATCATTTTCAGGGAATTTGCTTGAGTTATTTGATGAAAATGTAGCCTCCAATTCACTTTCTTCCATTTTGAAATAAAATTAAATTTTGCTGAGCTTCAGGACCGAACAAAATATGATGCTACTGCTTGTATTCATGTCTTAAACATGGAGAAACATATAAAGGAATGATTCCTTTCTCAGAATCCAGTTTGTGTGGGATTGTGTGAACTTTTGAACTTTGCTCTTTTTTAAAGTGTTAACCCCAGGTAAGACAACTCTCAGACCACAAATTATGAGGCTGTTATTAGTTCTCAGAAAGTCTAACACCACAAAATCCAGACATACTGGGAACACAAAGCAGAGATTGCTGTTTTCCATGCAAAAGAAAAATAAGATAGCTTTTGGGTGGGAAAATAATAAAATTCTAATATTTGTTTTTTATTATTCTTACATTAATACAGAGATGTTATAGTCTTCCTGTTGTGTACAGAGAGCAAAATATCCTCCAGTTTAAATCCATTTAGATTCTATGCCTGATTGTAGTTTGATGCAAGTGAATGCTATATTCTCTCCAACCAGAGAAATAATGTAACAAATAAAACAAGGAGTTTATTTATGAATGCACTATAATCTAAGAAATCAACAGTATTTATAAAGAAAATAAGATTTTTATGATTGCAATCTAAATGAGAGGTGATTAGGCTTCTTTTGATTTAAATATTTTGTGTATGTATGCATGTATTTATTTGAGAGAGAGGGAATGGGAGGGAGGGAGAGAGGGAAGGAAGATGTGTGTGTGTATGGGTGTGTGTGTGAGAGAGAGAGAGAGAGAGAGAGAGAGAGAGAGAGAGAGAGACTGAGACTTCAGAGGAGATGCAGATGGTGTTCCTGTCTCCAGGCTTCTGCCTTGTCCATCCCTGCTTATTGTGGACATTTGAGGCATGAGCCAGAAGGTGAAAAATCTTTCTCCTTCAAATAAGATTAAAATGAATAAAATTTTAAAAAAAGAAATGAAAACCTATGGGAGGTGGGAATCAGTTCCTTATGAGGGCTACGGTGCAGAGGAGACCTGCAGCTTTCTGGCATTTATCCCAGCCTCAGTGACATGACCTCACAGTATCTTCTGAGCTTCAGTGTAAGAAAAGGTACAGGTGTAAACTAAGGATATGAAATGTTCAAATCAACAATGCGTTTGCTTATGCACGTTTTACCTCCTCTCTATAATAAAGGAAACCCCACTCTGTCAAACCATTTTCATAAGTCAGTACAGAACTTCTCTCATATCTACTGGGGCTGATAGAAAGCCTCCTCTTTCATAGGGAAAATACTAGGAAAAGCAGAAGAGAAATTAAGGCGCTTCATATATGCTCGATTATAATATATATCTAAGTACTACCTCTGCATGTCCATTTGCGCCAATCCTCCTATGACAGGGACCCCTTACTTCAGGGGAAGAAAAAGACTGATTAAAGGCAAAAAACTTATAGAGGCTCTCAAGCAGGGGCTTCCCAGGAACAGGGTGTGGAGGGACTCTCTGAGAAATACTGTAATGCCACTGGGGCAACTAAAGCGATGCAGCTAAGTCATTGTGTGACAGTTGTGTAAAGAGAGCGGTAGCTCTATGATATCAAATCAAAAGTCATATAACTGAATATGTATTAGAAAACTTAAAGTTGTTTCTGCTAGAGTGTATAAGACAATACCCTGCTTTGTTCAGGGCCCAGAATTTGGCGACAAAACTCTCTTCTGGGCCTGGCACAAAAGATAAAAGCTGTTTTCCTGCTAAGAGCCTTAGCGTCCTGCTTCTCTGCCCGAGATTCCTGCTACACTCCCGTAGCAGACGTATTTTCTTATCACATTGGAATAAGTAATTTAAACGAGAAAAAACCTGATATAATGCTAGCATTGGGCACAACACTGATCCCAATAAAACTCAGCAAGTTTCTATAGAGAAAAGAAGACATTAAGTTACTTTACTGTAATTTAGGTAGTTTTCTTTAAAGCTCACTTTGCACACATTAAAATATTTTTAACTTGATATTATTGCAGATGTAGTTAAGCAGTTTGAAGATCAGACATGTTACCAATTAAAACATCAGCAGCAGTCAGATGGTCTATACACCTCGTGCTGTTTACTCTTCTATTGCATTTGTTGACTGGCTCCCATCAGAGATGCTTACCCAGTGATGATTTACTAATCCAAAAGTATCACTCCAAAATATCTTTCCAGTCTTATACCTGCTCTTTATCATTTTAAACATGCTATCTTACAGACAGACCAAAGATTACTATTAAAATGCTCATACGTGAGGACCGGTGGTGTGGCATAGTGGGCAAAGCCACTGCCTGTGACACCAACATCCTGTATGGATACTGGTTCATGTCCCAGTTGCTCCACTTTCCATTGAGCTATTTGCTAATGGCCTGGGAAAAGCAGTGGAAAATGCCCCAAGTGCTTTGGCCCCTGCTACCCATGTGGGATACCTAGGAGAGGCTCCTGGCTTAGGCCTGGCCCAGTGTTGGTCATTGTGACCATATCGGGAATGAGCCAGCAGATGGAAGATTTCTCTTTCTCTCTCCCTGACTTCTATCTCTGTTACTCTGACTTTCAAACGAATAAATATTTTTTTTTTTTAAAAAAGCTCATACCCAGAAAGCATATCTTTTAGCTGTATGACTCCAATTTTGGCAATTTAGGCTTTGACATGAATTTCACCAAGACTCAGGAGGGGAAATATGGCAGATACAAAATGTATTTGTCTAGTGGATGCAAACTGGTTCCAGAGGGACTCAGCAAAGCTATGGTAGTTATGTAAGAGGTAGAATTTAGATCTGGGATGGCATTTTGCTTTTTCCCTTTGTGCAATAGTATTATCATTACAAAAATACATTCATAAGTTTAAAATATTACTCATCAGTTTTGCATATTACAGTGTTAAGCTGCTGATTCATCTTTTGATGTTCTGACCTAATTTATGATGCATTTTCTTTTATTTATTTGAGAGACAGAGAAGGAGAGGAGGTGGAAGGGAGAGGGAAAGGGATAGAAATATAGAGATGGCTAGCTAGTGAAAGCAAGCTCCCACAAATGATGATTCACTCCTTAAATGCCTACAGTTGCCAAGACTGGGCAGAGGTAAAGCTGGGTGACTGGAACTCAATTTAGGTCTTCTACATGGGTGCCAGGAACCCAATTACTTGAGCCATCACTGTTATCTCCCAGGATCTGCATTAGCAGAAAGCTAGAATCAGGAGACAGAGACAGAAATTGAACCCAAGTACTCCAATAGGGGATGCAGGCTTTTCAACTGCTAGCCCAAATGCCCACCTCTCATGATGTGCTGTTTTAGATCCCATATATCTCATATACCAAAACTAAATCTTAGAACCTTACAATACTGCATGGTTTAGAGTCATAAGGGAATTTACACACATACCACCTGTTAATTCACTTAAAAATTTTAGTGTGATGGACAATCTGACAGCCATTGAGAATACACACACACACATATATAATTCATGGTCAAAGATTTTGGGATTTACATTCATTCAAGTTCAAACAAATGTAATAGAACAATTATGATGACAGTTAAGAAAATGTGTTCATGATGTGAGGTTTAGAAAGTACTTCTCTGAGCACGATGTTTGTGATGAGATCTGAAAAGTGGGAGTTAAGCAAGGAACTCCCTCGATGTCTAGAGGATAGAGTACCAACTCCCTAATTACCCAGGAATAGTGCCTATCCCATGAAACTCTTATAATTTTTGATATTATTAATTTAGGTAGATACTGTAGATAATTTTTAGTTGAGATTATTTTAAATTATAGATAATTCTAAGTGTAAAACTGGCATCATTTTAGGAATGCTTTTATTATAAAAATAGAAGCAAAGATGAAACATAAAGCAAATATGTGAATAACTTTGTTTTCCTTTTTAAAATTTTAACTTTTAATAAGTTTTTGAAGATTCAACATAGTTCATATATATAATTACAAGAATGTTTTCCTAGTTTTGGATGTGTCCATTTTACTTTATTTTTAAAGTTTTATTTATTTATTTGAAAGGATTACAGAAAGAGAGAGAAGGAGAGACAGAGAGAGACAGAGAGAGAGAATCTTCCATTCATTGGTTTACTCCCCATTTACTCCCACAATGGCTGGGGCTGGGTCAGGCCAAAGCCAGGAGTGAGGAGCTTCTTCCAGGTCTCCCTCATGGGGAGCAGGGGCCCAAACACTTGGGCCCAACACTCCTTTGTTGCTTTTCCAAGGCCACTACCAGGAAGTTGGATCAGAAGTGGAGCAGCTGGGACATGAGCTGGCACTCATATGGGATGCCAGCATTATAGGTGGTGGCTTTACCCTCTATACCACAATGCCGGTCCCTGGATCTATTCATTTTAATCAGGTCATGTGGCTTATTTTAACTTTCATGGAAGGAGTCCTTGCTCTTCACTATCATTTTCTGCTCCTTGCACTGGGAAAAGAAAATCCCTTCCAGTGTGTGTGTGTGTGTGTGTGTGTGTGTGTGTGTGTGTGGTGTGTATAAAATCATTTTCATTATCATGAACTTCATTCTGCCACATCCTCAGGAAAAGAACCACATCTAGATTAATGAAATAGGTTGCCTAGAATATTACTTTGCGCCTCGTCACTCTCATATTCATATTATTTTTCCTATCCTATATCTGACCCTCATGATTCCTTATCTCCTACTAAACCACTAATATTGGTGTCAACATAAGTCTCCCTCTCATCATCACTAAAATTCTTTCCAATTTTTTCCTTTTCATATTTTAATTAAAAGAAATTATTAATAGATTCTCAGGGTCACAGTAAATGCATCATAATTACTACAACATAATTCTCATGTTAATGTGATATTAATACAAAGAGAACCTATTCAGGGTAGTTCATAGATACCATTCTAAGTATATAATGATACTTCCATTCTTCTCTCCCTCTTCCTTCCTCTCTTCCTCATTCTTGCCTTCCTCCCTCCCTCTCTTCCTTTTTAAATTTTGAGGTAACATATTATATTGTAATATATTATATTGTACCCAAAGGTTTAATATTCCACTAAGTCCAACAAGTAAAAGTCTATTTTAAATAAATCCAACAAGTAAAAAGACAAGTTCAATGGGACTATAAGCAAGTAGTCAAGTAAAAGATATTTATTTCACTCATATACAGTAAATCTTGAAATAATCACAGATCATTAAAATGATAGATTATCATCCATAACCTCTGGTTTGACAAAAATTAAAAAAGAATTTCTTAATGTTTAGCAGAATGTAGGTAGGACATTGGGAGAACATAGAAGTAAATAGATTGCCACTTCTTTAGGATTAAAAGAGCTGCTAGACAGTAAGTAGGTTGTGGTCAAAATTACCAAACTTGTAGCTTGAGTGTACTCCAAGTAGGATCAGGCTGATTACACTCCCCTAGAACTTCCTAGTCTTTTCCCTATTTTTTAATCTTGTGGGATTTTGTGAAAGCTTATGCTTGATTAACTTGCCCCAGATACATTCTGTGCTTCCCCCTTCTGGCTTCCTGAACATTAGCTGATAAGTTACTAAACCACATTGATTGTTCTCTTTAGATTCCTGCTGTTCAAACTTAGGCAGGTCTTCTTTGCTACTCAACACATTTGTTATGCATTTGCTTTGGACTTTGGCCTATTTCCAGCTATTCTAAACCCTTCTTACTATCTTCTGAAATTAACTCCAACTCCAGCTCTGTGACATTATCTTTATCTACCATTAGAGGTATTTAATGGTTCAGCAGTTAAGCCACCCCTTGGGAAGCCCCATCCCATATTGGGGGGTCAATTGAGTCCTGGTTCCTCTGCTTCTGACACAGCTTCCTGTAAACACATTCTGGGAGGCAGCAGAAGATGGCTCAAGTGGTTGGTTCCCTGCCACCCACATGGGAGATCTAGGTGGAGTTTCAGGCTCCTGACGTGGGCTTGGTCCAGCCCTGACTGTTGAAAGCACTTAGGGGAGAGAAACAGCCTTTCAAGTAGATGAAAATAATCACTTTAACAAAACATACATTATTTGATCTTCCTCATTTTTAAAATACCTCAAATATTCTATATACCTTTATTTTCTTTTTATTTTAGGAAGGACTATCCCTAGTCTTATATAGTAAACAAACATACTGGTTTAAATTGTTCCCTAGCTCTTTATGTATTATTTAAACATTGTCCACATTACCAGCAGGTTTACATAAACTAATATGAGGGTTCCTTAAAAAGTTCATAGAGAAACAGAACTAAATAATTTCATTTTGGTGCAAATAATTTGAAATCCATGCAATTTTCTCATGACATACATTTTCATGAACTTTTTAAAAAGTTCTGTTTATTTTCATTTTACACAAGAGGCAGGAAGGCAGGAGAGACAGAGACAGAGACAGAGACAGAGAGAGAGAGAGAGAGAGAGAGATCTTACATCTGATGAACGACCCCTACATTTTGGAAACACCCAGGGTTGGGCCAGGCTATAGCCAGGAGCATTGAATTCAATCCATGTCATGTCTCCTGCATTGATGGCAGGAACTCAATTCCTTGAGCTATCACTGCTGCTTGTCAGGGTGTGCATTCGCTGGAAGCTGAGGTCAAGACCGCGAGGTAGGTATTGACAGTCTGCTATAGGATATGTACAGCTCAACCAGAGTTTAATCACTAGGCAGAATGACATCCCTATCTTTTAATTTAATTGTAGGAGTCTTGGTGTAATCTTATTTGCATTGACCATGCTTAGATTTGATTTCGTGACCCTAGATATCCATCTCCTAAGATTTGAGAAGCACCTTGTTATTATTTCTTTAAATAAGCTTTCGTCCTCTCCTCCCTTTTCTCCTTATAAGACCTTCATAATGTATATCAATCAATATTGGTTTATTTTATGGTGTCCAATAGACTTTCTCCATTCTTTTTCATTCTTTTTTCTCTTTATGATTCAATAATTTCATATGCTGTTTTAGTTCTTAGATTTATCTTCTGCTTTTCAAATCTGCCATTGAAACTTTATTGTTTTCACTTTATTCATTATATTTTTAGCTACATGATTTTTAAATTTGAATTTATTTTTATCTAATTGAAAGGCAGAGGTGTGGTGGGGGGAGGGAGGGAGAGAGATATATCTGTTTATTTATTTGTTTTTATATTTATTTATTTATTTTACTTAAAAGGCAGAATTCCAGAGGGAGGGAGGGAAGGAGAGAGAGAGATAGATATCATCTATCTGCTGGTTCACTCCCCAAATGGCTGCAACAGCCAGGGCTGGGCCAGGCCAAAGCCAGGAGCAAGGAGTTTCTTCCAGGTTGCCTGTGTGGGTAAAGGGGCCCAAAGATGTGGCCCATTTTTCCCTGCTTTACCAGATACATTAGCAGGGAGCTGGATTGGAAATGGAACAGCCAGAACTTGAACTGGTGCCCATATAGTATGCAGGCAGCTCGGGCTGCAGCTTAACCCATTATGGTACAACACTGGCCCAGAGATATGTCTTCCATCCACTGGCTCACTCCCTAAATGCCCGTAACAACCAGGGCTGGGCCGGGTCAAACCAGGAGCCCAGAGTTCCATCTCGGTCTTCCATGCCAGCAGCAAGGGCCCAAACCCTTGTGCCACATTATTTGTTGCCTCTGAGGGTACATTAGCAGGAGTCTAGATTCGAAGCCAGGGCTGAAATTGATATTTTGTGTTTCAACCCACTGTGCCACCGCAACTCCCTCAGCTCCATAGTTTTAAGTTTTTATTTGTTTATTTGAGAGGTAGAATTATAGAGAGAGGGAGAGAGAGTGAGAAAGGTCTTCTGTCCACTGGTTCACTCCCCAAATGGTTGCAACAGCCGGAACTGAGCTGATCCGAAGCCAGGAGCCAGGAGTTTCTTCCAGTCTCACATGGGTTCAGGGACCCAAGCATTTGGGCCATCTTCCACTGCTTTCCCAGGACATAGCAGAGAGCTGGATCAGTAGAGGAGTGGCCTAGACTTGAACCCATGCCCATATGGGATTCTGGTGCCACAGGCAGAGACTCAGCCCACTAAACCACAGTGCCAGTCCACAGTTGGTTCTTTTTAAAATAATTTTTTACTCCGCTGAACTTAGCATTTTAATTATGTATTTATTTTCTTGGTAAGGTTGAATGGTCTGCATTTTCTTGTCCCTTGCAGAACTCCTTTAAAATGTCTATTTTAAATTGTTTGTCAGATAATTCATAGCTCTATATTTCTTTGGGATTTGTTATCACAGTCCTCTTAGTTATTTGCCTGATTGTCATCATGTTGCCTTGGATTGATATCCACGTATTTGAAGTAGCAACACCTCTTTCTGTAAAGTCCTTCTCCTGCCAGTTTCCTGGACTGATGGGAATGCTTCCAGAATCACAGTCCAGCAGGACTTGAACCAAGTGATAGAACTGCTTCTTGGTCTGCAATTGAGTCTGCAGAATGAGGCCCTGTTGCCAGGGGCATGGATAGGTGTGGCCCCTTTGAGGTCCCTCAGCAACCTCCCATCTGAGTCCCTGGGAAGGTCCACAGGCAGACAGAACTGCCTCTGGGACTGTAGTAGAATGCGGTTGGAGTTCAACCACAAGGCTGCTTCAGGAACCAATGTCAGGTTGAGGTTGGCATGTCTGTTGCTGAGGGACATAGACAAACATGCTTCTGATGGGGCCCTGGATGGACGGCACTGATTCTGGGCTGTGGGAGAATCGGGATGGAGCTTCGTCACAGAGCTACATTTCAGAAGCCACAGTTGATACCAATGCCAGTTGACTTGCTACCAGAACTTGGATTGAGCTGTCTCCAATCAGGTACCTGCATGGACAAGACTGCCCTCAGCCTGCGGCAGAGCAGGCCTGGAAATGAGTCATAGAGCTGCTTCAGGCTCCACAGCTGGGACCAGGTTTGGTTCCAGGGGCAAAGATGGGTATTGCTGAGTCCTTGGGTTGGCAAAAATGGCTCTGGATCCTAGTCAGGTCCTAGTCTGGGACTAGGTTACAGCTATACAGTTGGGTCTGAAGTCAGTGCACTTATTACTATTCATGAAGTAAAATTCCTAGAAATTAAATTATTACATTAAAACACTTGATGTCATTGATGTTCTGTTTCTATATTGCCAATTAATCATGAGAACAACTAGATCTTCTCAAACTCTTGTTACCAATGGTTATCATTCAAAATTATTTTCTATTCATTTGCTAAATAAAGCAAGCATAATTCTTTCTTCATTGCCTTTCAGAGAGAGGGACACTTTTGTTGCAAACTTTATTATATGTCACAATTAGATATTGGTGAACTCAACAATAACCTTAATTGAAAGAGCAAATTGCTAAAAATCTAATTCTTGCTAATGGCTTCAAACTGATTTTATCTATTTTGAATCATAGAAACTGGCACAAGGACTGACATATAGTAAGGATTGTGATAAATTCTGAATTTAATTTTTTACAGATTCTTATTAAATATGGTTTCTGCTTTAGATAAAAGAAACTTGCAATGTTTATCTAGTTTTATTTTGTTTTGTTTATATAGGAATGATTTATGAATAGAGTTTGATACTATAATTTATCACCATGGTAACAATCATAATTTCACACACATTCGATTTTTTCCACGGCATTTAATAAGTAGCTAAACAGCTGGAAAAGTTTTCATTTATACAGTAACATTTTAATGGTGAACATCAATCGAAAAGGAAATGGCATAGGTATATTGATAAACACATCTGTATTTTGGAGTTGGATATAATCAGCTTATCTACATCCTGAAAGTATTATACAATAAAACGCACAGGATTTATATGATTTAGAACCATGCTCTGGGATCGGCACTGTGATGTAATGGGCTAAACTGCCGCCTGAAGTGCCGGCATCCCACATGGGTGCCGGTTCAAGTCCCGGCATCCTACATGGGTGCCGGTTCAAGTCCCAGTTGCTCCACTTTCAATTCAGATCCCTGCTAATGCACCTGGGAAAGCAGCAGAGGATGTCCCAAGTGCTTGGGCCCCAGCACCCAGGTAAGAGACCTGGAAGAAGCTCCTGGCTTCAAATCAGCCCAGCTCTGGCTCTTGTAGCCATTTGGGGGAGTGAACCAGTGGATGGAAGATCTCTCTCCTTGTTTCTCCCTCCCTCTCTCTGTGTAACTCTGCCTTTCAAATAAATAAATAAATCTTGCTTAAAAAAATTAAACTTTCTTTAAAAAAAAAAAAAAAGAACCGTGGTCTGGAATTTAGGCTCCTTTCTGCCACCACTTATAGTTATTATTTAATATTTCTCTATTTCAGTTTTCTCATTTACAAAATATGGACAATATTACCCTGAATAAAGCATGGGATACATTAAGAATATCAAACCATATCATATAATTTTACTAATGAGTTCATATTTTAAAATATGATGGAAAGTATACGTATAAGATGTTACATAAAGTCTTTGTGAAAGCTGATTTATCATACTTTTCTACAGTCCAAAGATGCATGGAGATTGCATCCTTGGATTGAAATGTCTGCCACTCTTCCTTGGTATAAGATTTCTTTTAGTAGTAAGAAAAGGTCCTAAAATTGATTATGGTAATCATGTAACTCTATGACTATAATAAAAACCATTGAATTGCATACTT
The DNA here is from genome assembly GCA_949820135.1 of Sylvilagus floridanus. NCBI lineage: Eukaryota > Metazoa > Chordata > Mammalia > Lagomorpha > Leporidae > Sylvilagus > Sylvilagus floridanus. Next base: position 68,366,233 of record OX463246.1, on the reverse strand, counting down.
AAGTATATGAACTGAATGGCATATGAATCAACTCTCTAATTCTATTTTTAATTCTTTTTTAAGCTTTTATTTATTTATTTGAGAGCTAGAGCTACAGTGAGAGGGAGAGACAGGGAGAAAGGTCTTCGTTGGTTCACTCCCCAAATGGCTGTAGCAGCCGGAGCTGCGCCCATCCAAAGCCAGGAGCCAGGTGCTTCTTCCCAGTCTCCCACACGGGTGCAGGGGCCCAAGCACTTGGGCCATATTCTACTGCTTTATCAGGCCACAGCAGAGAGCTGGATTGGAAGTGGAGCAGCCAGGACTAGTACCAGTGCCCATATGGGATGCCGGAGCTGCAGGTGGAGGATTAACTGCTGTGCCACAGTGCCAGCCCCCCTACTTTTAATTCTTATCAGTCATACCTGCCATTAAGGAGTTTTACATAAACATTTTCCTTCTGGAGCTCAATTCTTTGTCTGTGTTAAAGGACTTTCATGCTTTCCCCTCTGTCTTTAAAAAAAAAAGGTCCTCCAACTTGATAAAGCAGCAGAATTCTGTCTCCTGTAGTCTCTAAGGAGATAATCTTATATACTGGCTAATAGCAAAGGGGCTGGAGCACAGGTTCAAATCCTGGGCTTGTCACTTTCAAGCTGAGGCATGATGACAACTATGATCACATTTGTGGTCAGGATGGTGACACTTCTTCCATAGAGAAGTTGTGTTCATTCAAAGAGTGAATGCAGCACAGAGCTGAGAACAGTGTCGGCCATATGCTGAGTGCCATTCAAGAGGGCCTCTCGCTGTGATGATGCTGCTCTGACCATGATCCTGCTTGTCTTATCTCCAGACTCACTAAAGTGTTCTCATACACAAAGAGCTCTCCCTTGAGGACTAAACATGTATCGGTGGAAAAACACTGAAAGAAACTTCATGATCGCCCAGCTTACTTTTTAATTCAGGGATTTCTTTCCCTGATGAAAATAATATCCTATGGAAGGCAAAAGCAGGTCTTGTTTACTTTTGTGTGTGTGTCAATATTAAGTAACATTTTTTCCCTTCTTGCATTTATAAACCCGTATTTATATATCTACGTCTCCTGGGTAGACTCCCTGTGTACCTCAGTGAGAATATAGCACATGATGATGGTTAGTAAATTCTTGAAAACTTAATGTATGAGTGCGATCAGACAGTAAGAGTCTATGTCCAGTATCAGGGTGCTTATATTTTGGTGTTTAGCAGCATGCTTGAAGTGTTGTCACTGTAGCTTTGTGTTTATATATTGCATTTTGTTTTCTAAGAATGTTTACATTTTATAAGAATAAAATGTTGTTATAAGAATAACAACAATATATATTGGACATGTATTTTGTGATTCCAATTACCCATATTATAATTGCATATGCTTTTTAAATAAATTCTCCTGAGAAGACTTTTCATAGCTATGTATTCATTTATTTCAGCCTCAGAATAATAATGAACTAGATTGGACAGATAGGTATAGTCTTTCTTTTTAAAGCAGCAAAGAAGAGCTACATCAGTTTTAAGGAACATAAATAAAAGAAATAGGTTATGGAGGTGACACAAGAATGGAGCTTTAGTAATTCATCTGGTCTTGGTTACATGGCCATCCCCTTCCCTTGTGTCACAAAGGCTGTGGTGCTGTATTGGACTGGCTTTGGTACAGACTCTTCACGGAGCATTTGAACTCCATGGAGTAAGGGTGAAGCATTCTTCAAATGAACATGTGGACATGTTTTCTGAAAATGAGTTGGATGCTGGGTTGGCAAAATAATAGCTGAATATTTTCCCAACGTCCAGCTTTCTATCAAAAGTGTCTGTGGCTAGCTTTGAATATTTCTATGGATACCTCTTTGTGAAATGGTTTACTCCAGCTGGATTTTATCACCAATTCCTTTGCTCTAATGTTCCAAACAGATCATGCAGAAAATAGAAACAGGTTTGGAAGCAGTCATGCCTGCTAAAGGATTTTTTTGGCTATAATATAAGAAGTATATTTTAACATCTTTCTGGCCTTTGAATTCCTCTTCTCTTGAATGGGTAGTTGTGTGGCAGTGTTGAGCTCTCATTGAGTGCCACAATTCTAAGTGGTGCTTTTGAATTTATTGTTGGAAGGGGCATTAAAGTCCATGTTTTCTATCTTCATCTTACAAATGTGCAAGCTGAGGCTCATAGGTTTAACTGACTAAGGGAGTAGATAGCTGGCTATTTTCAAGATTTCCTAGCAAATTGCCAAAAATGACCAATGAAAATGTGATACAAAGAAGAAATATGAAGTGCTTCTGTCTTGCTTCTTCTCCCCCAAATTTTCAGGCATTCCTGTGCTTTGCCATTTCATTCTAGAGAAAAGGGATCAATTGCCAAGGAAGAGGAAGACCTAGAAATGGATAAAGGTGCTACAGGAGGAGAAGCATGCTACAGGGGCTCATCAGTGATGCAGCACTGAGCTCTTCCTAAGTGTTCCTGTGTTCAAAATTCAGACTGCAAGCTTTATTTGACTCATAAATAGATTTTCTGATGGTTCTCGATGAAGTTATTAGGAGATTGTTTGAACACTCAAAGTGTTTCTAAATTGGCTTATATTGAAAGCAAATGGGAGTGAAACTATAAATACATTTCCAAATCATTCTCAATTAAAAAATATTTATGGGGCATGCGCTGTGGAGTAAAGCTGCTGTCTGTGCCACTGCTGCTTGTACTGCTCCCATCCCATATGGGTGTGATTTTGTGTCCCTGGTGCTCCCCTTCTGATCCAGCTCTCTTCCAATGGCCTGGGAAAGGCGGCAGAGGATGGACCAAGTGCTTGGGTGTTCGCAACCCATGTGAGAGAACTTGATGAAGCTCCTGGTTCCTGGCTTCAGCCTGGCTCATCCTAAGCTGTTGTGGCCATTTGGTGTGTGAACCAGCATAGAAGATCGCTTTCTCTCTGTTCTTGCCTCTCTGTAATTCTTACAATTAAATAAATCTTTGAAAAAAGTTATTTATTTGAGAGGGGAAAGGAGAGAGAGAGAGAGAGAGAGAGAGAGAGAGAGAGAGAATGAATGAATCTGTTGGCTCACTGCCCAAAGACCTGCAACAGCCAGATTTTGCTCAGCTAAAGCCCGGAGCCAGGAAATCAATCCGGATCTCCCATTTGAGTAGCATGAATCTAATTCCTCAAGTTATCACCTTCAGGGTCTGCTTTGGCAGAAAGTTAAAATCAGGAGCTGGAGGTAAGAATTGAACCCAGGCACTCAGATGTGATACATGGAGGCTAAAGTCCTGTTCCCAGTTTCAGGTTTTTGAAGGCATTTAAAATGAAGATTTAGGGGCCAGTGCTGTGGCACAGCAGATAAAGCTAACGCCTGCAGTGCCAGCATCCCATATGGACCCTGGTTCGAGTCCAGGATGCTCCACTTCCAAACCACCTCTCTGCTATGGCCTGGGAAAGCAGTAGAATATGGCCCAAGTCCTTGGGCCCCTGCACCCATGCAGGAATACCTGGCTCCTTGCTTCAGATCAGCATAGCTCTGGCCATTGCGGCCAATTGGGGAGTGAATCAGCAGATGGAAGACCTCCCCCCGCCCCCTGCCTCTTCTTATCTCTCTGTGTAACTCTTTCAAATACATAAATAAATCTTTAAAAAAAATAAAATGAAGATTTATACTTTTCCATTCTCCACAGTTTATCAGCTCAGCCAATGCTCTCTAAACCACTGGAGAAGACCTTCTCTTCTGATTTTATCCCTCCAGCTGCACTTTTACTACTGCACTTTTACTGCTACTTTTTAGAGGATAATGCTCTTAACTGTTGGAGAACTTTGCTTTAGTATATTTTTGGGTATTATTTGTATTTCTTTTGTGCTTTATTCCATCTACTTGGGAATTCATCAAGTATTCCACTGGCGCAAAACCAAGTGTTCCTCACCAGTAGGGGGCACCTGAAGATTTTAATCAGGTCTGATTTCTGTTTCAAAAACACAATAGTCAAATTTTGCATAGTTTCAGCCCTCCTCTTCCTCCACCCAAGCAAGCCTAGTGATAAAATATTACCTATCCGGCCAGTGCCATGACTCACTTAGCTGGTCCTCTGCCTGTGGTGCTGGCCTTCCATGTGGGCGCCGGGTTCTGGTCCCGGCTGCTCCTCTTCCAGTCCAGCTCTCTGCTGTGGCCCGGAAGTGCAGTGGAGGATGGCCCAAGTGCTTGGGCCCTGCACCTGCATGGGAGACCAGGAGGAAGCACCTGGCTCCTGGCTTCGGATTGGCGCAGCACCAGCTAGCGGCCATTTTGGGGGTAAACCAACAGAGGGAAGATCTTTCTGTCTCTCTCTCTAACTCTGTCAAATAAGTAAAATATATATATATATATATATATATATATATATATATAACACCTAGCAGTAAATTCTCACTCCCATAGCCTGGAACCCAAGGCGCTGTCTGATCTAACATTTCCTGATTAATCACCTTGCTTCTGTACTCCTGTGTCCATATAAAGGACTTTTGTATCATTAGTGTTCCCAAAGATTCAGGGCGTTGTATTGATGCACCTCATTGTATTTTTCCTGAGCTGGAAGCACTGACCTAAGTTTTTGTGAAATCAGTTTCATGAAATTACAGTTACAATTGCTACCTTTCCAGTGTCAGCAAACAATTTCTAATTGTCAGAAACTCTTTACAAAATCTCTCTAAACAGGAATTTATTTCATATTATTTTAAAGGAGAAATATTTTAATGTGTTTCATATCATGCCAAGAACCCCAAACTAATTTGTAATATGTTGTTAAAATACAGCAAAGTACCTATGTGCAAGCAAAAAAATTATGTTGGAATGTAAAATACCTAAATCAAATTGTAGCTACCTTTTATAAAATGACATTTGTGATGTATTATTGTCCACACACCTTTTAATAAGAAGTGGCAAATAACACACATAAATTTCTTATAAAAGTCCAGACAAACATTTCATAAAAATAGTTGATTTTCTGCATGAATTGTTATCCACCAAGTGATATTTAAATATAACATTTGAAGAAAGGAAGTTTGAGAAGGAAGATGGAAAGAAGGGTTCTAACAGCCATTGTGTGACACTGGATGTAGAAGATGTTAGTGCTGACAAATTGGTTAGTAAAAAAGGAATTTAAGGTAAGACATCAGTCTCAGAGAAATTAAGGAATTAATCATGGTTTTCCTTTACTTTGGTTCTATTGAAGAACACAAATGAATACCTTGGTAAATCTTAACAACAGTTTGGCCAAGGCTTTAAGACAGATCTTTTGCAAAACAGAGCTTGGCTTATACTCCTAAGTACGTGTTTATATACATACACATTTATACATATATATATATGTTGATATATATATATTTATATATTTGTCATAGTGCTTATTAGGGGCTGAATTGTCCATACCTCTGGTCTCTCCTCTAAATCTTATGTTGAAATTCTAACCTTTAGCATCTCAGAATGTGCTTTTATTGGAGATTTATTACTTGGGTTCTTACAGGGGTAATCAAGTTCAAGTGAGGTCATTAGAGTAGATCCCATTTCAAAATGACTGGTGTCCTTAAAAAAAGGGAAATTTGGATCCAGAGATATGCTTGGAGGCACGATGATATGGAGAGAGAGAAGGAGAAGACAGTCACCTCCAAGCCAGTGCGGGAGATCTGGAAAGGTCCTTCCCTCAAGCAGCCAGTTAACACCTTGATTTTGGACTTTACATTTTATGAATCACAAAAAATAGATGGTGGTCTGAATTTGGCCTATGAGCTATAATTTGGCTAGTTCTGTTTTATAAAAACGGTCTTGAAGTTTAGTGAACTGGTTAATTTTACACATCAAGTTGGTTAGGCCAGGGTACCCAGATATTCAAAGTTGATTCTAGATGTTTCTGTGAAAGAACTTTTTGTGAGATTAACACTTAAATCAGCAGATTTTGAGTAAAGATTATTCTCTATGATGTGAGTGAGACTCATATGAACAGCTGAAGGTCTGAGTAGGTAAAAAACTGAGCTCTCCCAGAGAAGAGAGAAGTCTGCTAGCAGTCTTTGGACGTGAGCTATAACTCTTCCATGGGTCTCCAGCATGGTGGCTGATCCCACAAATTTTGGACTTTTCAGCATATATCATAAGTCATTTGCTAGGATTCTCCCTGTTTCTGTCTCTTTCCTAAAAACAAGCAGGCAAGGGTGAGAGTTTGTAGTGGTTAGGACGCTGCTTGGCATGTCTCTATCCCACATAGGATTACCTGGGTTTGAGCTCTGGTTCTACTCCCAATTCCTGCTTCTGGTTAATGCACACCATTGGGAGCAAGCAGGTGATGGGTCAAGTACTGGGGTGCTTGCTACCCACATGGAAGACCTGGATTGGAATTCTTGCTCCTGGGACTGACTCGGACCAGATTTAGCTGTTGCAGGCATTTTGGGAGTGAATCAGCAGATGGAAGATCTCTGTCTCTCTTTCAGTAAATAAAATAAACAAAAACTTATAAAAACAAAACCAAGCAGGCATTGTTAACCAAAGAAGTAAGCCTTTATCCTTTCTCTAAACTCCTACAGTTTGTACTTGTATTTCATGACATTAATTTCCTAGTGTAGTGTATAATTTAATTTATACAATGGACATTGTTTTACAATAGTTTTATAGTACAATTTTCACAGGAAAATCATGTAAAAGGGTGTTTCCATATTTTCTCTATTATGTTTCAAGTATAGAATAATGTAGACAGTATGTGTTTAAAATTCTACATGTTTTATGAGTAATTTAGGAATTTTCAAAGTGTATTCTTACACGTTTTTACTGTTTAAGAATTGATTTCAACCTTGTGAACTTCTAAGGAGCTACAACTGATTTGTGTTTAAAATTAATTTAAAAAGTATTATCCACCTTCCAAGACTGTTAACTTGAAAAATACTCTGAGAGGGGGCAGCACTGTGGTATAGTGGGTAAAGCCACCACCTGCAGAGCTGGCATCCAATAAGGGCACCAGTTCCAGTCCCAGCTGCTCCGCTTTCAATCCAGCTCTCTGCTATGGCCTGGGAAAGCAGTAGAAGATGGCCCATGTCCTGGGGCCCCTGCATCCACATGGGAGACCTGGAAGAAGCTCCCGGCTCCTAGTTTTGGATCGGCGCAGCTCTGGCCGTTGTGGCCATCTGGGGAGTGAACTAGTAGATGGAAGACCTCTCTCTCTCTCTCTCTGCCTCTCCTCTCTCTGTGTAACTCTGACTTTCAAATAAATAAATAAATCTTTAAAAAAAAAAGAAAAATACTCAGGGGGCAGAAATCTATATTGTTCTTTCTAATCCTCAGATGTAGTACTCAGTACCTGGTAGATAGTTATTTATTGACTAAATATCATTCCTAAGTAAGTGTTCTACTTGAGAGAGAAAACTTTTCTGTTGCAGATTTCCTTGGATTACGTGAGTCCTCAATCACTTGTCTTACCTATCTGACTTTCACAGGTGGACAGTGCAATGCATAGTCATGGTTTTAATGCTACATTCATTATCACCCATAGCCAATGAGCACTTGGATGAGTGCAACTCATTAGGCTTTGATAGTCTTCTTTTTTTGGATAGTCTTTTTTCTATACATTTAAATATTATTTCAAAACTATAAAATATTGCATCTTGCACTTGAAGAGCAAGGCCCTCCTGCTGGCCACACATTCCACACAGTAGGCTAACCTCAAATACTTCTGGAATTGGGTAGTGATAGGCGCTGCTCTCTGGTTACTATTCACATCTGAAGCAAGATTGACCCAAGAAAATATCACTCTTTAGTCACTTGCCTTTATTTGGTACCATAAGCAATTTACTAATTTGGAGGAGCTATTGAGAAAGGTCAGAACAGCCAAAAGGAAAGGGAAAAGCATGAGTAAAGGATTTGGTGGGGTGGAGGGGTGGCAGGCGGGGGGCATGACATGGAACGACTCTCACTGGAAAATGATAAGACATTCTGGTGCTACTGTTAAATTACCACTAAGAGAGCCTACTGGTAATCTGTGAATAATAAGATAGAAATTGGTCACTTATTGGCTCAGGGATCATTTCAGTTAATGACGTAACAAGAGTCAATAACTAACATTTTTAAATGAAGAACAAAATATTGACCTCCACTTATCAAGGCTACTTGACTCTGACCCTTGTTCAGGGATTTTAGGGAGCTAGAAGTACTAGCTGGATTTATTTTGGTTTTCCTTCCTGATTCCAAAAAAGGCAAGTCTGGGAGCAATGCCACTAGCAGTAAATTTGGGCACACTGGTTGAAAATCTACATGGGAGTTGTTTGGATTTGCCTTGTGGTCAGGGTGGATCCTTTTCCAGACCTCTGGGCCCCAGTAGACTGTCCTGAATTCTTTCATCCACTCTATTGTCTCTGTGCCCTGAGACATTGTGCTTTGTGTCCACAAAACGTGTCAAAGTAAGAGTCTCATAGGGACTATGTGTTTGTTCCTAGTAATATTGCTTAGTGTGGGGGTAGAGAAGAATCTCTTTTAGTTTTCATGTCTAGAAGAGTCTTACCATGGATTTATTTAAATATTAGCTTTTTTGTTTTTATTTAAAAAAACTATAGAATTTCTGCTTGAATTTTCAACTGTTAGACTTGGCCTTTTAGGTTTTAGCATGTGAGATTTCTAATTATATTGAACTGGCCATCGAACTAGGCTGGCCCCGTTCTAACACTGTCCTAGCTCAATGGGCGAGCTTGAATTAGTTTCACAGGTCAAGGCCTAAGCCAGGCAGGGCTTGTTTTCCTTCCTATATCACTGGCAGGTGCACAGAGTTGAAATGTGCTGTTCTTTCTTCTAGGAAGATACACAGGTCCTGAGCTTTGGAAAGAGAGTTATTTAAAACTTGGGTACATAGCATGGGTTTAAGCAGGTTTGAAAGTACATAGGCATCTTGGCTGCTGTACTCATAAGAGTAATCTGTTGTTCACTGTCAGTGGGAAGGGCAGTGGAGGCAGCATTTCAGGGCAGGTGTTGTTCTAGTAAATGGGTTAATGGACCAACCATTCTCCTCTGTCCAGCCACTGATTTTGCTGCTTGCTGCTCCCCATTTCTCCCTGGTCCATGTGATGATGATCCACTTCCCACACTGCCAGGCCAATCACGCAGGGTCTACACTCCAACTCCTATGCTACTGTCACTTCCCGTTTGTCCTTTCTCCAACACTGTGGAGTTTTTATCAAGTTTGGGAATCCCTGTGTGTTCAAGGGTGTGGATTGTGTGCTTTGTGGAGTCAGTCTGCATTTTTTTTTTTTTTGGAAGAATTTGCTACCCTTATTCTCTGATTTTGACCTGCCAGGCCCTAGGGGTACATGACTGAATCCTCCAAGGCTGTGTGGCTCCCAGTGCTTAGCATTTCAACCTGGCAACATCTTCTCCTTTATTTTCTGACTGTGCATAAAAGGACTCCATGTAGACCTAGTTTAGCAAATGCTCTCTGTGAATGCATATCTTTGTCTCAGCACTCATTGGATTCTCATCTATTTGCTTGTGTACAGATCTCCCATGACAGACTGTTGCCTTTTTAATTAAAAATTTAATTTAATTGCAGCAGTAAAATTAACCATTTCAACCATTAAAAATTTATTTTCATTTTATTTCAACTGCATAAAGATGAGAGACAGGAGAGAGATCTTCTATCTGCTGGTTTACTCCCCAAATGCCCACCACAGCCAGGACTGAGCCAGGTTGAAGCCAGAGCCTGGAACTCATTATAGCTCTCCATGCAGGTGGCAGAGGCTCAAGCACTTGAGCCATCATCTGCTGCCTCTCAGGGTGCGCATTACCAGGAAGATAGATGAGAAGAAAGGCAGCTAGAGTTCAAACCAGGCTCTCTGATACGGATGCTGGTATCTCAAGTAGCGATTCAACTGCTGTACTAAACTCCCATCTTTAAACCCTTTCAAGTGTGCAACTCAGTGGCATTAAGTACATTTTTATTGTTATATAATCATTGCCACCATTCATCTCTAAAACTTTGTCATCTTCCCAACTGAATCTCCATATCAGTTAAATAATAACTTCCCATCCCACCTTCCCCAGCCATTCCTTGTCTCTATAAATTTGACTACTTCTAGGTGCCTCAGATGAATGGAATCATATGGTACTTGCTCTTTTGCAGCTGGTTTGCTTCATTTAGCATCACACACTCCAGGTTGGTCCATGTTGCAGCACATGTCAGAATTTCCATGCTTTTTGAGGAAGAATACTATTCAACTATAGCTTCCACATTTTGTTTGTCCATTCATCTATTAATGGACACTTGGGTTATTTCCACTTTTTAACTACTGTGAATAGAGCTGCTATGAACGTAGATTTACAAGCATCTGTAGAGTCCCTATTTTCAATTCTTTTGGGTATACATGTAGAAGTAGTATTGCTGGATCATGCATTGAGTCTATGCCTAATAATTTTATGACCATCACCTTACTGTTTTCCACACTGTCTGCACTGTTATATCTTACTACAAACTGTGCAAAAAGTCCCGGTTTTTCCATATCCTGGATAACACTGTTAATTTTCTTCATTTTAAATGCTAGCTGTCTTATCACTAGGTGTGACTAAATGTTTCCTGCTGGACTGAAATCATGATTTAATTTTCATACTACCCTCATTTGGCACTCGATGCCTGGTTCATGTCAGTAATAAATATGTGTTTATTAAACTATAAGAAGGTTTTAGTTGATGTTCATCATAATAAGAAAGTATATTATTCATAGATTAAGTTAACCAAGGAAGAATTTCCTTATAAACTGTGCTGGCATATTCTCATCTTCCATTCCAATCTAGGGCAAGTGTAGTAAGGAAGAATTTAAAGAACTACTTGCTAATTAGGGAAATTATCAGACCAAATTTGCCAGTGGCTCTTGTTACCTATGGCTAGACATCGTTGTCTTGGGAAGAATTACTTGAATCACTTATTTTACTTAGGTTAGATGTGAAGGAATTAGACACTTTATTCTGGGGGGACACATATCCTCAAATTCTTTAATATGCTAAGCTCAAAATACATTGTGAGGAAGTCAGAAAGGGGAGTAAATTTATCTGGGAGACAACTAGGTTTGGGGATGAAAGATGCAGACATAGATTGCTTTCGTTTCCTGCAGCCTCCCCCTGATGCCAGTGGTACCATAAGGGCAGAGGCAGAATGCAAAAGGCAGGGGCAAGGTCGTTAGGTCTGGATGTGCTGCATGCAACTCCTGGCTCTGGGCCTCCGTTTATTCACAGGAAAAATGGGAATGCTGAGAGCTCCTGCCTTAGAGGTTTGGTGTGACATTAAATTGCCTAACATGTATAGAAAATTACAGTTGTGCCTGTTACAAAGCAGTACTCAGTAACACCAGGTAGGAGAAGCAATGGTTTCCATTCCCAAACCTATAGGAAACTGCCCAACTTTTCCATTTTTTTCTCCATTTGTACTTAGAAATACAGCTCAGACTACATGAGTTATCACGAGATTCAATATTGTGAAGGGCAGAGAGGCCTTTAAAGTCATTTCATCTGAATATTAACAGAAAGATGAGCACCACTTTTCATCCAAATATGGTGAACATACTTTTCTTATTTCCATGCGGATGGCTTCGTCAGTACTTTTCAAATAATTTTGTTGGCTAATGTTTCTATCAACCTGTAACTATGCCCAAATCACTCAGGCTAACAAATCTGGATCTTGCTTTGGATTCCATTTCTTCCTTGGCCCCCACATCCAATCACTGACTACTCTCATTTTTTCTTTCATAATGAATTTCACATCTCTCCCTTCCTCTTCTTTCTCACTTCTGTGTGTCCAACCTGATCCAAATTCTCAATAATCTGCACATGCTCAAGTGCCACATGGCAGAAGTAGGCTTTATGAGCTTGTGCTCAGCTGGGAGCAGACAGGGCTGTACTCTGGCATAATTTAAAGTAGATAAAGTTTGGCTTTGACACCTCTTTTTTGCCAACCTTTCCTCAGAGATTAAAAAAAAGTTGACATGGCTTCCAGCCATTCCCGAACATCAGCAGGAAAATTCAACATGAACTAGGTATTAGTTACTTCCCACCAAGCTGCAGAGAGAAGAGCCCAAGATGGGCTTTTTTTTTTTTTTTTTTTTTTTAACAGGCAGAGTTAGACAGTGAGAGAGAGAGACAGAGAGAAAGGTCTTCCTTCTGCTGGTTCATCCCCCAAATGGCCCTACGGCCAGCACGCTGCGCTGATCTGAAGCCAGGAGCCAGGTGCTTCTCCTGGTCTCCCACGGGGTGCAGGGCCCAAGCACTTGGGCCATCCTCCACTGCACTCCTGGGCCACAGCAGAGAGCTGGACTGGAAAAGGAGCAACTGGGACAGAATCTGGTGCTCCAACCAGGACTAGAACCTGGGGTGCCAGCGCTGCAGGCAGAGGATTAGCCTAGTGAGCTGTGGCGCCTGCCCAAGATGGGCTTCTAAACTTCTGTGTAAGACCACATACTCCGTGAAATAAGGAATATAGCCATCATTTTACTACTGTAACCTAACCATGTGATAGGATAAGCACACATAATTACAAGAAAGACAAAAATATCAAGATTGAAAATGTCATTAGAAAGAGATTTGATTTGCTTGTCTGGGACAGGTATGGTTTCTTTGTTAAGGAGAGGCATCTGATGAGGGATCTTCTCCCAACACTTGCTCTTGCATCTGTCCCCTCAATGCTTCATGCCTGGGCCTTTGACTGTCTATTCATTGTGATTTCTAAAAATCTGGAGAAAAGCTCACTTATTCCTTCCAGCTTTCCATCCCACTTACAGTGGTGTTCCCCTAATATGTGGCTTTCAACAATTAAGGATCATTGAGAATAATCTGTGCTAAAACAAAGGTATTTGTGAAATAGGAACATAAAGTAATTGTGCAATGTTAATATACTTCTGGAAACTACACTCCTTCACTCTACATGTTTGGACACGTAGCCCTAACTGAGAACAACTACTTTCAAACACAGAAGCACTTCAGGCAAAGTGGGTGTCTCATGATTCCTGCAGGTCTGGCTTCATTTTTTGGAAATATTTATTTATTTGAAAGGCAGAGTGACGGGGGGGGGGAGGGAGAGGGAGAGACAGAGAGAGAGATATGGAGGGAGGGAGGGAGGGAGGGAGAGAGAAGGGAAGGAGGAAGAGGCAGAGAGAAACAGATCTTCCATCCAGTGGTTTATTCCCCAAAGACACACAGTGGCATGAGCTGGACCAGGCCAAAGCTGGAGTCCAGAGTTCCATTTGGGTCTACCACATGGGTGTCAGGGATACATGTATTTGGACCATCTTCTACTGTTTTCCCAGGCACAATAGGGAGTTAGAGGGGAGCCAGAGCAGCTGGGACTCTAACTAGAGCTCTAATAAGGGATGCCAGTGTTGCAGGCAACAGCTTACCTCACTGTACCACAACGCTGCCTCCAGCCTACAGGTGTGAATTTACGTCCTTTCTCCATTTTCCATCTCAAGTTCTTCTGCACACTAATCAGCCTCCTTGGGTCTCAGTCTCCTCGCCTACTTCACTTAGCTGTGTGTGTGTTTAATACATACTATATAAAATGTTTAGCTTAATATCTGGCCTCTAGAGAAATCCCAACAAAATCAAGCTCAATTAATCAGCTAAGAGGGTTTGCAGGTGTGAGTTTACTCAACCTTGCCCTTTCTGTATTAGGAACCTGAGGCTCATGTCTGGAAGCTGAGTCTCAGGACTCCCTGGAAGCACAGGCGTTAGAACTGGTAGACTTGGCAGAGTTTAATTCTGTTTTGTTGTTTTCTTTTTCAATTACCTTACACATTTTGCTTACCTTTCTTCAGCCCTCATTTTCTATCAATAAATCAGATGTAAAAATATTTTCCTCTGGTACATAAAGCACTGAGACAATTCTTGGCATAAAGTGAACATTACAAAAGTCTTATTTTTTTCCCCAATGCCATACCCAGGTAGGGCAGTACATTTGATCTACTCCAAGTACAGGCAATAATTTGAATTTAGAAACAGGAATACAAATAGGTTTTATTTTATTATTGGTATACACAACAATAAATAATATTGCAAATTTAACAATTATACTCTTGACTAAAAATATTTTATTGATCTAAGTTCTAAATAATTGTGAAGGTATAATTTATATTGTGTGTGTATATCTAAACCTCAAACTGACACATTTATGACTGTTCTTTTAAAGCACATTGTAGTATATGCAGAAGCTAGCTCAGAGTTGGCCCCTGGTACATGCAGTCTGTGTAACAAGTGCTCATTTTGAAGATTATTTTGTCATGGAGGGGCCTTTGCTTTCAGGCTACTGATGTTCCCAATTTATCAGATACACCCACATATGTCTAAATTGAAGTTTACTTTAAATCAGAATCTCTTTTATGTGGGCACAAATTGCTAATACAAATTCTGCAAATGTCAATCCTGCTACAATCAGAGGCTGGAAAAAGCCCATGGCTTTTTTCTCTGGCAGGGGATGGTTCGAGAGAATTTGATTAATCTGATGTTGCTAGGAAAAGAAGTGTGCCATGGAGACACAAAATCTAAGCTGTGCATGTGGAAATAGCAGGAGAACAGAGAGTTTAAGCTCATGGGCTTCTGTTTTGACCAAAATGACTGAAAATATTTCAAGGAGGCAGTGATCATTCAGTGTTTATATTAGGAAGGAAAACGGAGACTTGCCCTTGAAATAGTGGTACAAAGAAAGTAGAGAAAGTTGAAAGGGTATGGCTGAGATACACCCAGTGGGTCAGGGATATGCAGCATGACAAGTGTGTTTGGATAGAAGCATTAAGTCCTGTGAAGGGGGAGCACAAAGCATAGATGGAAAATGATAAATGCATTAACACATAGTAGTTATTTCTTGTTAAAATATTCACTTATTTATTTGAAAAGCAGAGAGACAGAGAGAGAGAAAGTGATTGATCCATCTTCCAATCTTCCATCTGTGGTTTCACTTCCCAAATGGCCCCAACAGCCAGAACTGGGCCAGGCTGAAGCCAAGGCTCTTGGCTACTCTTGGAGCTGCTTCTGGTCTCCCACATGGATAGAAGGACCCAAGAACTTGGGTTCCTGGCTGTTGTGGCCATTTGGGGAGTGAATCAGTGGATGAAAGTTCTTTTTCTCTCTCTGTCTCTCCTTCCCTCTCTGTAACTCTGCCTTTCAAATATACAAATAAATCTTTAAAAAAAATTAAAAACACAAGATAATCATGTGATAGAGAATAAAGCAACATTCACCACTGCTGAGTGAACACTTTCCTTTCTCTTCTCTCCCCAAGTCCCTTTGAGATGATGTAAAAGGCAAAAAGCAACACATACATCAATACATGAAAGCATTAGAAAGAAAAGAGTAGACATCTAATACACTTTTTCTATATGGAAACAAGACACAGGTCAGAGTAATAGGGAAAACCACAAGAATAAAAGGAGATCCAGGAAAAGGCCGCTGCAGAGGTGAGAGAGCATTTAACGAAGCCCAGAGAGAGTTCTAGCTCAAAGTGAAGGGGCACTAGAAGGTTCCAGGAGCAGGTGGCATGTCAGAGAGGGACATCATCAAAGATTGTCAAACCAGCTTCGAGCACATCCTCATCTGACTGCAATTAGAGCAGCTGGCTGCAGAGTTTGTCCCTAGGAAAGAGTCCCAAGAGCAGCCCTTTAGTCTCACCCTGACTCACAGGACTCTCCAGGGGGAGCTTCTTAAGAAGAATTAACACTTGGGCCCCACCATCAAAGCACTTCAGTTTGAGCTCAAAGGTAGAGAAAGTCCTGAAGGCTATAAGGAAGGAAATGAACTATCAGTAAGGTACAGAGGAGCAGTCTGACATCAGACTGACTTTGTAAAATATAAGATGTGGGAAGTATCCTCAAGATTCAGGGTGAAGGTAATTTTTAAATCTAAAATTCCATCTCATGAAGGAATACCTAAAACAGCAGCAAAAGGAGGGCCATTTTGAACTTGCAAAGAATCATAAATCATCCTTTGAAAAAACTTTTCAAGGAGGTAGCCCTCCTAAACCAAAAATCAAATCTATGAGTAGTAAGCAAAGAAATGGTAAAGTGTGTAGTTAAGTCTAAGCAATTATTGTGACTGTATTTACAAATCTTGATGTTACTGCAAGGAAAAGATGACTATAAACAATGGAATAAAGTACACTAAGTAACAATTAGGAGCTAAAATTTTAGATTGTTTCATCCACTCTTGGGAAAGGGCTGTGGAACAGGAAGCCAGGAGAGGAAAGAAAAAGTGGTAAATAAAGATACTGAAAAACATGCAATAGTGATGGAAAGCATATGTTTAAATATCAGCATTAATGGTTAAGCATTAAAGATTAAAAAAAACCAATAGATTAAATCTACTACAGAAAAAAAGGACGAGAAAATTAATCAAGAAAAGTGAGAAAATAAGAAAAACAAGAAAATATGTTAAAGTTTTTAAATTGTAAAGAAATGTTAGAAGAACATTAAAATATATCAGTAAACCTATTAAATGTCAATATGTTGAAATTCCTTTTAAAATATGAATCATATTATAGTAAAAATGAAAAGGTAAAAGCATTCATGAGAGTCAGATCTAAAACAAATGCAAGAAAGAAGAAAAATGGAAAAAGATATATTTGGCAATTTTTAACAAAAAAATCATATAAATATTAACATTAAACAGGAGGAATCTAGTCAAAAAGTTGAAAGGAATTTTACATGGAAAAAGATTACTACCTAAAACTAAAAACATGATGCAATTTGCCAAGATTTAAAATCTAAAATAAATAGCAAAAACTGTCAAAACAAGTAACCTAAGGCATTTACTTCTGAAATGATTAAATGGATTAAGAAAGTAATGAAGGATTTGATTATAACTAACAAACCACATATAAATATATATATATGACAAATATACATTATCAATATATCTATCCATGTGTATATACCTAAATATTTATACAAGGGTACTTCAACAAATTTGTGCAAAATGGAATTAAAATATAAGCTTGTACTAATACAAAATATAAGCTTGTACTAATACAAAATTATTGAAATCCATGTGCAGTTTTTTCATAATGCACATTTCCATGAATGTTTGAAGTATCCTTGAATGTATATACACATATGGGAACATACACACACCTATATACACATATACTAATTATATTTGTTCCTAATTATATTTGTTCCTAAAATAAATAATGGGTTGAAGAGATAATCCAGTGCTTCAGATTAGCAGTGAATAAGAACACTAAATATAAAAACTAATGATTTGAAGCTTAGCATAATCTTGTACCAAAATCAGGAATGGATGCCAGAAAAAAACGAAAAATGAAAGAAAATGAAACCAAAATTGCAAAAATATGATAAACCATTAGCAAATTAAATTCAGCAGTGTATTAAGGGAATAATGTAAAATATTTCAATAATGTTTTCTGTACTGATTATATAAAATAATTTTGGATGTAATGAATTAAATAAAATATATGCTCAGGGGCCAGTGCTGTGGCGCAAAGGGTTAATGCCCTGGCCTGCAGTGCCGGCATCCCATATGGGTGTCAGTTTGAGACCCGGCTGTTCCACTTATGATTCAGCTCTCTGCTATGGCCAGGGAAAGCAGTAGAAGATGGCCCAAGTCCTTGGGCCCCTGCACCTGCATGGGAGACCTGTAAGAAGCTCCTGGCTCCTGGCTTTGGATCGGCACAGCTCCGACTGTTGTGGCCAATTGGGGAGTGAACCAGCAGATGGAAGACCTCTCTTTCTCTCTTTGCCTCTCCTCTCTCTGTGTAACTCTGACTTTCAAATAAATAAATAAATCTTAAATATATATATATATATATATATATATATATATATGCTCAAAGTGTTATCTATTTCTTTTACTTTTTAAATGTGGCTACCAGCAACTTCAAAATTTTATATTTGGATTGCAATATATTTTATTAGATACAGGTATTCAAACATTTAGCTGAGAGATTCTACTGTACTTGTATCTTTGAAAACATATGATGTAGCTTAAAAAAGATTTATTTATGTATTTGAAAGGCAGAGATACAGAGCGGGGGTGGGGAGGGAATATTTTCCATGTGCTTGTTCACTCTCCAAATGGCTGCAAAAATGGCTGGGCTGGTCCAGGCTAAAATAAGGAGTCAGGAGCTTCTTCCAGGTCTCCCATGTGGGTGCAGGAGCCCAAGGATTTGGGCTATCCTCTACTGCTTTTCCAGGCACATTAGGAGGGAGCTGGATTGGAAGTAGAGTGAGGATTTAACTGGCGTCCATATGAGATGCCAACACTGCAGGCGGAGGCTTAATCTTCTATACCACAGTGCCAGCCCCATAGCTATATTTTGACTAAAGAATTTTATGCGACAGAAACACTTATTTATCTGCCTTTACAAATGTAATATACTAAGTGTTTATTTTACTAATATCAAAGCAAATGATAGGAAACAAATCAGTGGTTTTTTAATAGGGTTAAAGAACTGGTGTTTCATACATTTATGGAATGCTAATCATCTATTAAAGATACTAAAATACAGTGTAAACAGAGAGTTGGAAAAATGGTCATAATACTACAAGGAAAAAAGATTACAGATCATGTAGATTGAAATATCATTTCTATTACATTATTAAGATCCTATCAAAAGAGCATGTGAATTTTCAATATTTCTTACATTGTCTTTTATATCTTTGTATTTTTCAAAAAGCATGTGTCCTACTTATTAAAAATAATTAAGTGAAATAGAGCTGGGGACATGGCATAAAATTTCTACATGTTAGTGTATGCAACTCTGTTCTAGAATAAAAATAAGCATAAAATTTAAATTCTGAAAAATGTTGAGAATATAATATTCTAATTTGTAGAATTTACCCATACACAAAACATGAAGAACTTTAGTTATAGAAAACATGAATATTATAAAGCCTGTCAATGTAAAAAATCATAGAATTAAGATAGAATGGGAAACAAATGCAGAATTGCTGATTTCCCTATCTCAGATTATAGAGTCAAGAAATAGTACATGAAAAAATTGCAATTTAAATAAATTTCAAAAGATAGCCACAAGAACTAAATGTAATATAACAGCAAAATTATTTCGGGATAAATAAGATAAATTTTCATCTTCATAGCAAGGAATAAGAATAATTGCTCTGCATCTAATTATTGAATTTTTTATTTGACATTTACTCTAACAATGATTTGGTCACTGGGAAAATTTATAATCCAACAAAATTAATAATCAAAATGATTCCTCATTTATATGAATGTTATAAAGTAAATCAAGAGTGTGACATGATATAAAATACCTTTAGTATCACCTAGGACTGTTTATTTGTGATTATTAGGAGACTTAATAAACAGTGCTTAAAACAACACAAAATTTATTTATCTCATGAACTAAGTTTATGGTCAATATGGTATAGCAATGATAGCCTCAAGGAAACTCTGTTCTCCCTATTCTGCCCTTGTCTGTAGGAACTGCTGCACATTTAGATTTCTGTGAGTATTCCAGGAAGAATTAGCGGTGAGGAGACCATAAGCCAACTTCAGTTCATGATTCATTACCCAGAACTTAAAGACATGGACTCACCTAGCCATAAGGAGGCTAGGATACAAAGTGTTTATCTTTCCAGCATCTATATGAGAAAGCAAAGAGAGAATGGAGGTTGGAATGGATTAGCCACAAGTTGCTCTTCTAGGAAACTAAGAGCCTATGGATGAAAAGGAAGTCATGTTAAAGAGTAGCATTCAAACAGATCTTGGTGTACTCTGGGGCAGGAGCAGAGTTCCAATGCATCTGATACACAGGGTGCAAGTAAGAGAGTGGTGTAAGATGCAATTAGAAAGGCAGCCACAATCACACCCTGCAGGGGTCTGTAGGTCACAATTAAGCATTTATTCTAAGTGTATTAGAAGAGTCTTGGGCCGGTGAGGCAGCTCAATAGGCTAATCCTCCACCTGCAGTGTCGGCACACAGGGTTCTAGTACGGGTCGGGGCGCCGGATTCTGTCCAGGTTACTCCTCTTCCAGTCTAGCTCTCTGCTGTGGCCTGGGAGTGCAGTGGAGGATGGCCCAAGTCCTTGGGCCCTGCACCCGCATGGGAGACCAGGAGAAGCACCTGGCTCCTGGCTCTGGATCAGCGCGGTGTGCAGGCCACAGAGTGCCAGCTGCAGCGGCCATCGGGGGGTGAACCAATGGAAAAAAGGAAGACTTTTCTCTCTGTCTCTCTCTCTCTCTCTCACTGTCCACTCTGCCTGTCCAAAAAAAAAAAAAAAAAAAGAGTCTTAAACAGAGAAAAGTAATAGGCTCTGACATACCTGACTAGAATATTGGAAATGGATTGGAGGGAGAAAAATTGAAGCAAGCAGACCAATTAATGACTGCTCTGGTTGTTTAGAGAGGAAACAGTGGTGTCTTGGATTAAGTGGAGCTGAGATAAATACAATGATGGAGAATTAGATGTTTTTTGGTCAGAAAACATTCTTGTGACTTGTTCATTGACTCAAGAGGGAGAGGGAAAAGGAAGAATTAAAATGACTCCTAGAATTTTTAAAAATTTATTTGCTTTTACCTTATTTGAAAGACACACACACACACACATCGGGGGAGAAAGAGAGAGAGAGAGAGAACGAATACACATACATATCTTCAATTCAGTGGTACACTCCTCAAATGCTTACAATAGCCAGGAATGAGCTAGGGCTGGGCCAGGCCAAAGCCAAGAGCCAGCAACTTCATCCAGGTCTCCCACATGGGTGGCAGAGATCGACCCAAGTGCTTGAGCATCACCTGCCTCCCAGGGTGAACATTACAGAAGCTGGGCTGGAAGCATAGGAGCTGGGATGCAGTCCTGGCATTCCAACAGAGAATGTGGGTGTCTCAGGGGCATTTCAATAGTGGCACCAAAGTCTCTCCCCCAACTGCTAGGTTTTTGATTTGGGCATCCATGTAGCTCACTGTAGTATTTACAGAAATTGGGAAGTCTTGTGGTAGACTAAGTTTGGGGCAGGAAGTGGATAGAATCTATTTTAAAGGTGGTAGCTTGTAATTCTCATTAGACAAATGAGAAACCTCAAAAAGTTCATGAAAGCAGAATTAAAAGCTAAGTTTATTTTGGTGCAAAAATTTTTGAGATTTCTGCATATAAGGGATCTTCAGAAAGTTCATGGAAAATGCATATTATGAAAAACTATGCATAGCTTTGAAGTTCTTTTTTTTTGGTAATATCTTTGATTTCTGTTTTTCATGAACTTGTTGATTCTCCCTTATGCAAACTAGCAGATAGCTTTTTGAAACTAGAGTGTTGTCAAGAAACCATGGGGTGGGACAAGCACTGTGGCACAGCAGTTTAAGATGCTGCTTGAAATACTGGCATTCTATATTGAAGTTCTGGTTCAAGTCCTGGGTATGTTGCTTTTGATCCAGCTCCCTATTAATGTGCCTGGGAGATCAGTAGAAATTGACCCAGGTACTTGGGTCACTGCCACCCATGTGGGAGATTCATGTGGAGTTCCTGATTCCTGACTTCGACTTGACCCAGCCCCTGCTGTTACAGCCATCTGGGGAGTGAATCAATGGATGGAAGATCTCTTCTCTGTTACTTTGCATTTCAAAAAAAAAAAAAACAAAATAAATCTTTAAAAAGAAGTCATAGAGTTAAACAATTTGGAGTCACCAACATATGGGCATTTTCCAAGGTTAAACATATCATTTAGAATTGTGGTGATAACCACTGGGAGATGAAAAGCAGAATTTGTTATTTTTCTCCAGGGAAAGAAATTGGAGTTTGTGGGGCAGAGTGGGACACTTTAACTTTTCATTTGGTACTGTGTAATTTCTTAAAGTGTTTGTTCTAATTTCATATGTACATTTCAAAATAAGCAGGGTATGAAAAAAGAGCATCAAAAAATACAAGCAAGATAACAATGTGCCCTTCACTCTATACTTATGTCCATCTAATTACTTATAATGATGGTGGGAACAAGTTATTTCATGAGTACAAACTCATATATTTGGTTTTAACAAAAACTAAAGAAAGTGCATAGGTCTTTTCGGTATTTAGTTCCCTACAATTAGCAATTTGGTTTCTTTCACAGTCTGGGTTAATTTTAGAAACACTTTATGTACACGTTTCTGAACAAGGGTATTTGTTTTAATGTTTAGATGATTTCAGCAATACAAAGAGTTTAAATGAGTTGTGTGGGACCCTGGGTCCATCGCTTGCTTTAGACTGTGTCAATTTACTCTTCTAGTGTGTCCTTCCCTTATGTATTTAAAGTGAATTTGTAAAGGCATTGGAGAGAAATAAAGAGAAGAAAGAAAATTAAGACTCAAAGGAACAGTCCAACTCATAAATACAGAATTAGATGATTTTGTTAGTGAGCAAAATAAATACCCTGATTGCATGCAGATAGCCAATAAGAGGTTACATGGCTATAGTGGACTTTTGTTTTTGTTCAATACATATGAAAATAAAGCTACAGTTTTAGAAATCATCCTGCTTGTACCAAAAGTCTGTAAATATTCTTTCTGCATCACTAGTTATATTAAGTTTATTCCCATGCCCTATTTTTCGTAATTCTTTATCAAGTTTGCTCACATTATTTTATTATAATTCTTCAGTAGACTCACTCTGACATCCTGATTTTAATGATTCTTCATCACTACCTCCCATGGTTGTCCCTGACTGATTCTCACACATGGGTAATTCAGGCATTCAGCATTTGAGTAGCCTTTGTCTGCATCTAACCCAACAGGTGCCAAAAAAGTTTACATTATACAAAAGAGGGTCTAAGGGCTCACATTTGCTTTTGTGGTGGGGCAAGTTGGCATTTCCAGGTGAGACACTAGACTGGAGAACGTGCAAAGGGATTGGAAGAGCTAAAAGGAGAACACACAGGAAAGAAAAATACCTAAGACATAGGCCAGTAAGCTACCTCCACTTTATCACAGACAGATACAGCTACGAGCTTCTTTGCTCTTTCCATTGTATGCATATTCTGAAAAATAATAATGATTTTAATATGGTGGCCTGGTGTACCTTGAACCTGGGGAAAATATGGAAGGAAAAATGTAATAAGAAATGTTAATCCCACTCATCATTCATTTTTTGCACACACTGGGAACTTTAATTAATGAATTAATTAATTTTTAAAAGATTATTTATTTGAGTCAGTTACAAAAAAGCAGTGAGGAGGGAGAATCTTTCATCTGCCAATTCACTCCCCAAATGTCTGCAACTGCCAGAGCTGGGCTGGTCTGAAGCCAGGAACCAGGAGCTTCTTTCTGGTCTCGAATGTGGGAACAAGGGCCAAAGCACTTGGGCAATCCTCTGCTACTTTCCCAGGTGCATTAGCAGGGAGCTGGATTGCAAGTGGAGCAGCCAGGACTCCAACTGGAACCTATATGGGATGCTGGCATTGTAGATGGTGGCCTAACCTCCTACACCACAGTGCAGGCCCTGAGAACTTCCATTTAAATTACCATTTCCTCAAAGAAAAGGGAGAGCTCACCATAGCACTTGATTCAGCGTTTGGGAAAAAGGACAACCCATAGTTTTACTTTTCCACGAAGCCTATTCATGAAATGTATTGTTTATTTTCATACAATTTGAGATCATTATTAATTTTTTATTTTTATTTATTTATTTTTTTTTTGGAGCATAAACAAACTTTATTTTATAACAGTATTACAGAAAGCAAAATATCATTTAATACAACTTGAAGCTGCTATAAATCTAATCTGGCTTTGTAACTATACATAGAGTCAAAGGCAAAGGAGAAGATGTTCAATGCAGTTAATAAGTCCCTATCAGGTCTCTGGTGTCAGCTTTAAATGGCATAGTGATTAATTTTTTCAGCAACTAACATCACGTCAATGAAAACTCTTTGTTCTGTAAAAGCTACTATGGCAGAATTCTTGGAGGGGATTATTTGAATAGTTTCAGCATGTGAACAAGATTTAACAAAAGGGTTGTCTCTGGGTAAGCACTCTGTCCCCACCCCCAGCACTGCAGGTGAGGATTCTAAAGATGAAATGTGCTGTAGAAAACCTAAGCATGTACCGCTGCCAAATTACAGGATCTTAAAAAGATCTTTCAGGATTCAAATTGATAGGAAATGGGGACTTGGTATCTTTTTTATACCCTATAAGAGAAAATGCTGCGACTTTGCTTTGAGCACTCAGCTCCCACACAACCTCAGGTACCATAGTGCCTGTGATACGCTTCACTCCATGGAGGAAACAGGTGGGCTGGGTCTGGGACACGAACTCTATCTGGCAAAGGATAGCTGATATTCAAATGCCCTAAAGCAGAATTTAGCACCTTTTAATTAAAAATGTTAAAATGGGAAAGAAATTACAGATAGATTTACAAATGCCAACCCATTCTATAGTCATCACTTCATCTCATTTTTATTAAGCAATCATTTCCAATCACAGGGGAAAGGGAGCGTTGAAGCAGCGCACTCGACAGAGAATGACACGCTGCTGCCACCCATTCCAGCACCTGGTTTATTTTTGCCTCTTCCTCTTTACTCCAGTTATTTATCTTTCTTTACATTTTTGATAAAAGGGAGATCTTAGTGCTTTATCTCCCTGAACAAAATGATTATACTGACTTACATATTACTAATGTGACTTTATTGAGCTTTTATTGTAACTGAAATGAGAAAGTTGAGCACCCAAATTTAACAAGTGACTTTGTTCTTTGTAGAAATGCAACATGTATCTCCACTAAAGCTGAGTTCAAATTCTCTAAGAGGAGAATAATATGTAATTACAACTTGTATATTTTTGCAACACTTGATAGAATGTAAGTTCAGTTCATTTCTTTCCATTGAAGAATGAGATTTCACAAAAATAAAAATGTGAGGTGTTGAGATTCTTCACAATGGTCATCCTCACGGCTATGTAAGATCTGGGCTATTTTAGCACTCTCTTTACCCATCAATGCTCTACTCACACTAGACTCCTTGCTTGATGTTAAACTTGAGCATAGTCTCACTTCCAGATCTCTGCACTGGCTTTCCACGTATCAGTAATGTTCTTCCCTTAAACTATCCTTGAAATCCTTAAAATATCCATTTTACTCTCCCTGTTCCTATTTTGCTGGTGTCTTCTGTAACCTCTTGTGGCAGGCATATTATCAAGTGACAAACCCCATCTCCCACAATGAGTCAAGCAAGGCCTGCGTAGTCCCTTCCTCTGCAATGTGGGCAAAACCATTACTTGTTTCTCACCAACAGAATATGGCAAAAATATGGCATATCATTCTCATGATGCTACCTTCTATGGCAAGGTGAAAGGGATTTTCAGCTATCACTAGGGTCCCAAATCCGCTTGACTTTGAGTTCATCCAAAGGGGATTATTCTGATGCACCTGTCTTAATCAGTGGCCCCTTTCAGAGTACCAGGATCTTCTGTAAACTGAGACTAAATAGCACAGAATCTCAGTTCTGCTGGCTCTGAAGAAGCAACCTGCACCAATTTCTACAGTTGCAAGGAAGTAAATTCTGCCAACCAACCTATGAGCTTGGAAGTAGACCCCGAGTCTCAGATGTGACTAGCTCTGTGAACTCCTTGATTGAGGCTTTTTAAGCTACTAAATTTCTGGTAATTTGTTGTGTTGCAATAGAAATCACAAACACCTTTGTGTAAAATGGATCCCATTAGTGCTCTCTGTCCCCTTTCTGTGCTTTGGTTTTCTTCCTAGTCAATATTCCTTTTATACTCTAAATAATTTAATATGTATGTGTTTTCACTGTTTGTGTCTCTATACTACAGCATAAGCTGTATAAACTATTTATAAGCTATATGAGATTTGGGGCTGAATTTTTTTTCTTTTTCTTTTTACTGTTCTGTTCTCAATATATATAGAAGAGGATTTGGAACATAATAAGCACTTGATATATACTATATATGATTATGTTCTCCTGATTTCTTTGTCACTCAAATGATTCATATTTCCAGATTTCTTGATAAAGAGTTTCCTTTATCTCTTTAATTCCTATCTTAAGAGGAAATTAGCCTCTCCGCAAAAGAGGAAATTGTGATAGTCAGTGATGAACCTCAATGCTGAAGGTTCATTTTACTTCCCAAGGAACAGGAAATAAGGATGGGACTGTCAGACTAATTACCACTCATGACAGAATAATTGCTCAGAAACAATCAGGTTGAATAAATTCTACAGTTTCAATACTTTATATGTTTTTACCAGAATGAATAGATGATGCAAAATCTCTTTTCATACATATCTTCATACACACATACACAGCATATGTTGTTGATCTAGAAATATCTTGAGTTTTTAGACTGAGATACAACTTTTTTAATAAATTGGAACTCCCTTAGCTAGCTTTGTTTGCTTCTAGTCATGATGAACACTGATGTTCTCAGTCTTACTCAGACCAGTTTGGCAGAACATTCTTACTTCTTCTTGTTCATGTTCCTCTACTGAGACACGACTGTCACCAAGACAGACGGCTACTAACACAAACTGCTGGATTTGGATAATGGGATTTAATTAATTCCCGTCATTGAACTTGCAGAAGGAAACAGGCATGCACTACTCAGCGATGTGGCAAAGAAAAATTTGCTATGATGTCTTACCACTCTCTTGATACTTTGATATGGAAAAGAGTGAATGCAAATTAGAGGACTCTGGGCAGGTCTTTCAGGAGAGATTTGTCAAGACTAAGAGACTTGTTTCTCCTTCCCAGCCAGCTTTGAAAAAAGAATTTGTAACATGCATTCTGCTTCTTTGTGTTCTCATCTACTTCCATGTCATTAGAAAAAAAGTGTCTGGGGCCGACACTGTGGAATAGTAGGCTAAGCCTCTGCTTACTGTGCTGGCACCCATCTGGGGGCTAGTTCATATCCTGACTGCTCCTCTTTTGAGCCAGCTCTCTGCTATGGCCTGGGAAAGCAGTGGAAGATGGCCTTAGTGTTTGGACCCCTACAACCACATGGAAGCCCTGGAGGAAGCTCTTGGCTCCTAGCTTTGGATCAGCCCAACTCCAGCCGTTGCAGCCATTTGGGGAGTGAACCATGGATGGAAGACCTTTCTGGTTTTCCCTCTTTCTGTCTGTTAAGTCTCTCTCTCAAATAAATAAATAAATATTTTTTACTGTTTTTTAAAGATTTATTTATTTATTAAAAAGGCAGAGGCAGAGGCAGAGAGAGAGAGAGAGAGAGAGAAAGAAAGAGAGAGAGAGAAAGTCCCCATCCATTGGTTCACTCCCCAGATGGCTGCAACACCCGGAGTTGTGCTGATCTGAAGCCAGAATCCAGGAGCTTCTTCCGGGTCTCCCACATGGGTGCAGGGACCCAAGGACTTGGGTCATCTTCTGCTGCTTTCCCAGGCCATAGCAGAGAGCTGGATCGGAAGTGGAGCACTCGGGACTCAAACTGACACCCATATGGGGATGTCGGCACTGCAGGTGGCAGCTCTACAGGCTACACCGCTGGGCCGGCCCTTTCATAAATAAATCTTTTTTTTTTTTTTCAAAAAAGAAAAGAGTGTCTGTCATTCATGAGTCACTAATAATATCTACATGAAAGCTTTTCACAAATGTGAAAATTCACCTCTAACTTTCCTGCAAATTGGTTAACTTCATAGGCCTTCCATTCATCTTTGCCCTTCTTTTTTGCATTTTCTCTCATGGGTACCAACTGGACCTTGGTTTGGGGCTGAAGCAGCAGCTCTGCATGGCAGAAAAGCTTTTGGTGAAATTCAGCCCTTGTTCCATTCACATAAACAAAAGCCGACTTCACTTGTGAGTGAGAAATGGCTTTGTTAGCTTCAAAGGTGTTCATTCCATTTTGTACTAATACTAAATGTACTTACGCAAAGATGCAGTTTCTTCAATGAGTATTTTTCAATATTCTTGTTTTAAAAACTAACATGCTTCCAAATCATTCCCACTATAAAAATGGTGACATAGTCATTTGTGAGAGAAATATTTCCTCTGCGAATTTGAATAGATACATTATGCCAAGTGCTTTCTTTTATTTAGCAAGACAATGACATTTACAAAAGTATAACCAAAAACTCAGTGTGCAGAGGCCAGTCTTAGATTTCCTTTAAAAAGGTGTGAAATAAACTAATTAGTTCTTTTGTATAACTAAAAATATATTTAGTGATAATTGAAATGTATTTTAAAAGGTTATCATCAATTTTGTTACTGCTTTGAGTTTTTTGTATATTAAGGTCTTTAAATAATGAAGCAATGTTAATAACATGTTTTTTTATCAGGGGCTATAATGCAATGTTTAAATTTATAAAATGTAAAAGGAAACAAATATTTAAAAAAGCAGAAGGAGGACTCTTTCTAAAGCAAATAATTATTTTTGTTACAATATGTATCAAGCTATTACTGTCTGATCAGCTTTATCATAGATTAAAAAGCTAATTTTCCTGGGGCTGATGCTGTGGATCAGTTGGTTAAAGCTCTGGCCTGCAGGGGCAGCATCCCATATTGGTGCTGGTTCGAGTCCTGGTTGCTTCACTTTTGATCCAGCTCCCTGTTAATGTACCTGGCAAAGCAGTAGAGAATGGCCCAAGTCTACCATTGTTCCCATTTGGGGAATGAACCAGAGGATGGAAGACCTCTCTCTCTCTCTCTCTGCCTACTTCTCTATGTAACTCTTTCAAATAAATATAATAAATCTTTTTTTTAAAAGTTTGTTCTCGGCCGGTGCCATGGCTCATTAGGTTAATCCTCTGCCTGCGGTACCGGCACCCGGGTTCTAGCGCCAATTGGCGCACCGGATTCTGTCCTGGTTGCTCCTCTTCCAGTTCAATTCTCTGCTGTGGCCCAGCAAGGCAGTGGAGGATGGCCCAAGTGCTTGGGCCCTGCACCCTATGGGAGACCAGGAGGAAGCACCTGGCTCCTGGCTTCGGATTGGTGCAGTGTACCGGCCATGGTGGCCATTTGGGGGGGTGAACCAACGGAGGGAAGACCTTTCTCTCTATCTCTCTCTCTCTAACTCTGCCTGTCAAAAAAAAAAGTTTGTTCTCCTGTAACCTCTATTATTAAAGAAAATATTAAATACTTGGCTAGACCTTCTGAAATATTAAATTCCAGGCTTCTCTTGTATAGATAATATGAATGTCCTGTAAATTTCTTTTTAAAAAGCAAGATCAGCAGAAGTTTTAATATTCAGCTTTTTCATGTAGCTTGATAAATTAGATATATTATGGAAGAAAAAAAATAAATTTAACCAAGGATGTCAAAGATCTCTATGATGAAAATTATAAAATATTAAAGAAAGAAATAGAAGAAGGCACAAAAAAATGGAAAAACCTGCCATGTTCATGGATTGGAAGAATTATTATCTAAAATGTCTATTCTCCCAAAAGCAATTTACAGATTCAATGCCATACCAATCAAAATACCAAAGACATTCTTCACAGACCTAGAAAAAATGATACTGAAATTCATATGGAGGAACAGGATACTGTGAATAGCTAAAGCAATCCTATACAATAAAAACAAAGCTGGAGGCATCACAATTGCAGACTTCAAGTCATACTACAGGGCAGTTATAATCAAAACAGCCTGGTACTGGTAAAAAAAAAAAAAACAGATGGATAGACCAATGGAACAGAATATAAATGCCAGAAAACAATCCATGCATTTACATCCAACTTAAATGTTATAGGCTGGTCTAAGTTTAAAAGGGACGACATAAATAACATCAAGTACCCAGGAAAAATATTAGAATTAAAAAAGAAAGGAAGGACCAACATGGGAAGCAGTCTGCACAGCAGACTCTCAGTATGACTTTCGCAGTAAATAACACTCTGACCTCAGAATCGACCCATAAGGCTTCCTGGTCAGGTTGAAAGGCCTGCAAGAGCATCTCAGCACGGAAAGACAAGACTCTGGAACAAAATAAAATCCTACCCGGAGGATCTCTGCGCGACCTCAGAGGAAAGGAAGGGTCATCAAAGCAGGAGACACTCTTCTCTGAAAGGAGAGGAGGACATCCTCTTTGCTTATGGCCGTGTGCAAGTACAGGTGGAGTCTGTGGTCACAAAAGGCCTCCATAGCCCTGGCAGCCTGCAACAGGAGCCTCGGATGATCACTGACATCGTAAATAGGAGTGTTAATTGTTAAAGGAATGGCAGTAGTCACTGTGCACTTGCTCCCCAGGTAGGACCTCTGTCCCTACTGAATTGCAATATGAGAATTGACTGCAAATTCTCTCCCCAAACTGTATTCTACTTGTTGTGTGTGGGCGTGGGGGCAAATTGTTGAAATCTACAATTAGCATAGAGTTGGTCCTCTGAATACAAAGTCATACTAAAAATGATCCATAATGAAGAAGGAGATGGGAGATGGAATGGGAGGCGGGATGGGAGTGGGGTGTGGGGCATGGGGGAAAGAACCACTATATTCCTAAAGTTGTATCTATGTAAAAATACATTCATTAAATAAAAAAAACTAAGTTTCAGCAATTAATATGTTTTACAGTATGAATTACAATTCAATGGATTAAAAAGTCAATTTAGTGAGATTATACTCTATTAAGAAAACATTAGACTAGACTAGAATATACGGAAATCATCAGAATACATTGAACAAGGTAAAATATTAAGGTTGGTTTTTGGATAATGAAAATCTTTTAGTTTTGTTTGTATGAGTGTATATAAAACATATTTTTTGCATTTGCAAATAATTACAATATCCTCTAAATTCTAAGTACTGATGATATCAATATAATTGATACAATCAAGGGGTAGTTTTATTTTAAGCATTTATTTGAAAGGCAGTGAGAAGAGAGGGAGAGAGAGAGATGTCTTCTATCCGTTGGTTAACTCTTCAAATGGTTTCAGCTAGGGTTGGGTGCCAGACTGAAATCGGGACCCAGGAACTCCATCCTGGTGTCCCACACGGGTGGCTGACACTAAAGTACTAGGGCTGTCATCCACTGCCTTCCCAAGCACATTAACAAGAAACTGGATTAGAAGAAGAAATTTTGAGACTCTAACTATCACTCTAGTATGGGATGCCAGCATCATAAGCTGTTAACCTCACCTACTGTGCCACAGTGCCCATCTCAATGGAAAGTTCTTAGAAAATAATTTTAGGGCATCAAAGGATAGGAGTAAAGAGTATAGGTTTTAGTTAGACTGCCATTATTCATACCTAGCTAGCCATATCAGTTACTGGCTGTGTGGTATATAAACACCATGGAATATTATCCAGCTATAAGAAAGAATGAAATTTTTCTATATGCATCAAAATGGATGCAATTGGAGGACATCATGTTGAATGAAATAAGATGAACCCAGAAAGACAAATACCACATGTTCTCCCTTATACGTGGGTGCTAAAATTTGGAAACAAATAAAATAAGAATTGCTTGTATGCATCTGTATTATTGCAAATATAGCTTTGTAAAACCTATATTTATATGTTTGTCAAACCATTGGTTAAGAATATTATACTACTATAGTTTTAATGACCTGATTATTTTAAAATTTACTATATATGAGTGAAATACTTATTTTATGTTCAATTATTGATTATAGTCATTGTCTATATTCCCACTAAACTAGGGTCTTTTTGCTTTCTACTTGTTAAACTTCTTATTTGGCAAAATATTAAGCCTTTTTACTGTAAAGTAAATTTAAAATATGTTATCTCAAAAACTACAAAAAAGAAAGAAGGGATGAGGGAGGAGGGAGTTTGGAATATTAGAAAGGAGGGAAGATTGGAATATTATTGTGTTAGAATTATATCTACAGGGGCCAGCGCTATGGCATGGCGAGTAAAGCTGCCGCCTGTGGTGCCGGTAAACCATATAGGCACCCTTCGGGTCCCAGCTTCTCCACTTACGATCCAGCTGCTACGGCCTGGAAGAGCAGTAGGAGATTGCCCAGGTCCTTGGGCCCCTGCACCCACATGGGAGACCTGGAGGAAGCTCCTGACTTCGGAGCTCCAGCCATTACAGCCACTTGGGGAGTGAACCAGTGGATGGAAGACCTCTCTCTTTCTCTCTGCCTTTGCCTCTAACCTTCCCTTTCAAATAAATAAATCTTTAAAAAGAGACTTGTATCTATAAAACACATTGAATCTGCTAAATGCTAATTAAAATAAAAAAATACACCATCTGAGTAGCCTTTATATTTATTAAAGAAATTGAATCAATACTTGATAACCATGATAACCATATAAAACATAAAACACTGGATGACGTTCATTGGTAAATTCTATCAATTACTTAAAGAAGAAATTACAGCAAATGTTTTCAAGTTCTTTCAAAGATAGAAAAGGAAGTACTTTTTAACATTCTCTGAGGTCTCAACTATCCTAATATCAAAAAGGAAAAAAAAAAAGCAGAGACATATTACAAAAGAAAACTTCAGACCAGTATCTCTCATGAACAGATATAGTTGTAAACATCCTTAACAAAACATTAGCAAATCAAATCCAACAATATATAAAAAGAAATTATGTATCATAGACACATGGGATTTATCTCAGGTGAGTAAGATTGGTTCAGCAAATTAAAGAAGGAAACTACGTGATCATATCAACAGATGTAGAAAAGCATTTGACAAAATCTAACACCATCCATGACAAAATAGAAACCGTGGAGGTAAGGGTTTGGTGTTTAGTCTAGTGGTTAATATGCTCACATCACATATTGGAGTGCTTGGATCCCATACCTAGCTTTAGCTTCTGAATCCAGTTTCTTGCCAATGTTCAGCCTTAGAGGCAGCACTGATAGCCTAATTGGGTTTTCCTGCCACCACATGGGACATATGGATTGAGTTATGGGGCCCTGGCTTCAGCTTAGTCCAGTCTCTACCATTGAGATGAGAGCTTTTTGGTAGTAAACCAGTGGGTGTAAGCAATCTCTCTCTCTCTCTCTCTCTCTCTCTCTCTCTCTCTCTCTCTCTAATCTATGCATCCATCTGTCCATCCATCCACCCATCATCCTAGATATCTTTCTATTTATCTGCTTTTATCTATCTCTCTCCCTCTCAAATAGATAAAAAAATTTAAAAATACTCTCAATAAACTAGGAATATAGAAGCACTTCCTTAACTTTATAAAGAATACTAAGAACACTTACAGAAAATCATTCATACACTAACATCATGCATAATGAAAAGAAACTCAAAGATTTTCAACTAAGATCAGGAACAAAGCAAGGATATTCCTTTTTAGAACTGCTTTTAAACATAGTTCTGAAAATCCTAGCTAATACCATGAGCAAAGAAAATAAAAAAGCATACAGATTAGGAAGGAAGACATAAAATCCCTTTTTAGTCTACTTTATCATCTATGTGGAAAATTGGAAAGTATAAAAATTATGAAATAAGCCATTATAGCAAGGCTGCAAGGTACATGTTTATTTATTTACTTATAAAAATTCAATAACTTTCCCATATACTAGCAATAAACAAGTAGAATTTGAAATTTAAAATAATACCATATTATTAATATCACCATGTGAAATACTTAGGTGTAAATATGAAAAGTGTATAAGATATGTATGATGAAAACTAATGAAAGAGATCAAAAGAGAACAAAATAAATGGAGAACTATTTTAAGTTTGTGAACAGGAAGATTCAATGTTGCCACGATGTCGTTTTTTCCTGATTTAATCTACAAAGTTAATAAAATCTCAATTACAATTCCAAAAAGATTTTGTGGACCTCGACAAAAGATTCAGAAAAGCCAATGAAGCACAATGAAGGAGAAAATGAAAAAGCACAATGAAGGAGAACAGAGATGGAGGACTAACACTGCCCAACTTCAAGCTATAATTATCAAGAGAACTTAGTGGTGAAAGAATAAGTATATCAATGAAACATAACAGAGAGACCAGATATATACTTACTCAGATAAAGTCAACTTATCTTTAACAAAGGAGCAAGGGCAATACAATCTTCTACAAATGATGCTGGAACCACTGGACATCCACATGACAAAAATAAATCATGAAATGACCTTACACCAGTCACAAAAATTAACTCAGAATGGATCATAGACCTAATATAGAACATAAATGTATAAAAACTCCTAGAAGATAATTTAAGAGAAAATACAGAGATCTTAGGTTTGGAAATGATGTCTCAGATTAAATACCAAATGATCCAGAGAAAAATAATTAATAAATTGGGCATCCTTAAAATTAGGAGTTTCAACAGAGTACCTAAAATGTAATGCATTGGAGTGAAATGGATATTTTGAGATTCTTGTTTATAGCCCTTGTCTCCATTGTTGAGGAACAGTGTCTTTTGCTTTTTTTCATATTATCTGTTGAACTCTTTACTTAGTGTAGTGTTAATCTTATGATTATAAAGTATATTGAAAACAGGGCTTCATAAAAATTAAGAGTGGGAATAAGAGAGGGAGGAGGAAGTGTGGGAGTGTGGGCGGGTGGGAGGGTAGGGTGGAAAGTATCACTATGTTTCTAAATCTGTATATATGAGTTACATGAAACTTGTTTACCCTAAATAAATTTTTTAAAGTTAGAAATTTATGCTTTTTGAAAGACATTGTTAAGAGAACCAAAGGACATCACAGATGGCGGTGTACAGTTGCAAAAAAATGTATCTGATGAAGGCAAGTAAATGAACAACAGCAACAACAAACTCTCTTGTTTTCTACTGAAGAATGAAGGATTCCTAGTCCTACTGCAATCAGTTCTCTAAATTTATAAAAAAGCAGGAAAGATTTGGCCACTCAGAAATATCTTCAGCCCCAAATACCTGAATTTAACATGGATCTAGAAGGATATTTGAACTTGTGATCTTCCTAGTCTTGGAAGAGGAGGCTATGAGACATGAACATAGAAACTCACCCACATGCTAGAAGGAGATAAATAGATGGGAATTTTTTAAGGTTTAATTTACAGTAAGAGCTGACCTAGACCCAACGTGCACTCTATAATGTTCTTTCCTGGAACACAACTGGTCAATTCTGCTGTAACTTAACTAGCAGATCTGTGCCAGTCACATTCTCATTTAGTTTTAAAATCCAACCTTATAAAATTATAATATTCTAGATTATAAAATTCTGATTTTCTATAATTTTGGAACTTATCAGGATATTCATCTTGTGTATAATTTTTCATTCCTGGATGATAACATTGCAAACTATAATATACAGATACAATTTGTCCTGAACACTCCCCCATCCCCCCTCACTTTGAAGCTGATTTATGCATTCATTCAACAACACAGTTAGGTCTGAACACATTGTGGAATAGTTCTACTAGTCTTTGTTGACATCCAAAGGATGTTTCCTGTATTATCCAGTAATGACTACAAAGGTGCAGAGGTTGTAATTTTAGGAGCAGAGTCAGAAATGGACTCTCTCTTCTGTGGTATTTTGCTTTTCATAATAGATTTTACGGAGTAGAAGCCAAAAGCAGGAAGATGTGGGGCACTTGGCAAAGGAAATGAGAGGAGGAGAAATAGCTAAGGGAAAGAATCATATAGGAAGGAAAAAAAAAAAGGTGAGTGTGGAGGGACAGCGAGATAGATTTTTCATATGTTATAGATTTATACATGAATTCATACATGAATTTACATGTACTAGACATTTAGGAATGTGTTTATTGGTGCTTATTCATTCAATATATAATTATTGAACAACTGCTATGTACCAGGCAGTGTGCTGGGTGCTTGAGATGTAACATGAAATAAAGAGAAAAAGATGGTACCCTCAAGGAATTTATTCCCCAGAGGGGAGGTAAACTAAATACAAATGGTAGGTTAAAAGTGCTGTGGGCAAAAGCGGCAGAACATGATACAGAGGATTAGGGGATCTGGGGTCAGAGAGAGCAGCTCGTTGCAGAGTTAACGAAGTCAGTCAAGGCAGGGCCCCTTGAGATAGAGGTACCTCAGCAAGGATTGTAGGAGGTGAAGTCAGCCACTCAGCTTTCTGGGGAGAGTGTTCCAGCAGAGGGACCAGATAGAGGGAAGCTTCTATTTTGTAGTTGCTTAGTTAGGCATGCTGTAGTACAGCCAAGTGGAGATGTTGAGAGAGCAGGTGGATAGACAGATCTGGAGTTTGGAGACATGGCCCAGACTAGAGATAGGGTTTTGGGAGCAGTAACAAAGAGATGGAAGCTCAAACCTCAAACCTGGATAAAATCCCTGAGGGATTGAGGATAGCTAAACAAGAGGAACAAACGTGTCTTGACATTCTCCAAAATTTAGAGGTTGGGAGAACTTAAAATGAATAAAAGAAACTGAAAAGACACAACACTGAAGGAAAAAAGAGGAACACAATCACTTTTTTCCTTCACACTGGCCAATGTTCATGAGTTTCAAGCGATATTTGGCTCACCTAATAAACACCAGCTCCTTCCCTATTCGTGGCAATAGAAATAATGGGAATCCTGTGACGTCTGAACACCAAATATTGTTTTCAAAAAATGTACCAAAAAACATACATGTCTTAAACACACAAAAAATTAAAGAAAAAAACTTTTACTGCAATACTAGGGAAACTACCATCAGGGCTTTTCATCTGAGAAAAATTCTTCATATTTTTAAGGCAGTAACCCAATTCCTAACACTTTAATAACAACAGATTCTGGCACCTAATGTTTCTGAAGTCACACGTTCTGGGTTGCAGACAACACATTTGTCATCCAATGAGTGTGTTAGATTAACTGGCAATAAAGGCTAAGCACTTCTGTTATGTTTTACAGAGACATACACTAAAATCAGCAGAAGCTTTATTTCATTGATTTGTTCAAAGCAATACTTTGTATACACATATACTTTTAATAGAAAAGGCTGAAATTTGCATAAATGCAAATCCACTCATTTCATTGCACTGTCAAAAGCTTAATCACAGTTAGAAGCACTGAGCTAACTGCTGCTGTGAGCTATTACAAATGATTAGTATAAACTAGAAAATTGAAGTTATCTTGATTTACCATTATCTCAAAGAGAAATTATCTCAATTTTCTTGATTTACTTGCTTACACTTTAAGAGCTCATATAGTGCTTAAATTAACATCCTTTCGTAGTTATAAAACAAAAGCTGGGGAGAGAGATTCCTACCTGTATTTTGAGAAATTTATAGCAAATATTTCAAGCATTTGAATGCCTCTCCTATGATCCCAGGTAATTATTCCCAAAAAATATCTATTCTTTGCTGTGAAGCAACTCATGACCTAATACTCCTAATCCTTGAGAGTAATGTGGAAGAAAGCATAACACAGATCAGGGAAAATGACCTCATTAGAAACAGTAAGATGTTTTAAGAAGTCTAACTTAGATTTAACAGTTAGTCTATGTATAAATGTTATAGGAACTCATGAGACTGTTTGAAATAAGGAAAAGTGAGAGGAGAAATAAGAATAAACTATAAAAAGATGTTCTTCATTTGATTTTAAGACTATAAAAATATTTTCCCTGGCTGTTAACATAGTCAAACAGTCATCAGTGACTAAAGATTTTCTGCAAGATTCCTGAGGACTGCCAGTAATGATATTCTTGGTTGACTTGGATAGTTCTTTATGTTTACTAACATCTGAGAAGCTCATATTCATAGCCAAAATCACTGGGAAACTTTCCCTGAGGTTTGTTGGCTTGGATATAATGGCTTTTCTTAGGATGCCACTTCCCTTGATATTTGTCAAAATACAAAGGCAACTGTTCACAGATATTCTCCTATATTTATTTATATTATATGTTTATATGTTCAGTTGTTATTGTTGTGTTTACTTTTTTGAGTTAAATTTTCATTCAAAGTTTCAGTACTAAGTAAAATATAAAAAAAAAAGAACTAGTAAAATAAGGGATGGTTTCAATTTTGGAGCATGACTGCACTAGCTTAAGGAAAGAGTCTAGTCTGTTTCTGTCTATACATATGAATAGTGCCATGTGGAAGATGAAGGGGGCATGGGTGAGCAATGAAGCATCTTCTATAGATTTGAATAGTATTCCATAGGTGAAGAGCTTGCTAGCATGTGTGCAGTGATTAAAGCTGCCTTTCAGAGCTGCTCTTTTCCTCCAAACTAATTGACTGATAAGGGACTAGCAAGAGTTGGGAGTAGCATTAGTGATATGTCACAAATGTAACACTACAATGCAATGAAGCCTTTGCAGGAAACGAAGAAATTCTGGCCTATCCTGTAAAGTCTCCTCATTTGGAAGTGTTAGAGTCAAAGATGAGTACGGAGAGGCAAGACAGTGACCACTCCTCGGGGAGATCTTTAACAATGAACATTACTTGAAAGTATATTCAGTGAAACAAGAGACAAACCAAAACAGAAACTCACAATCTATGTTATGATAAGGAAAGAACTAATACTGAGCACTGGAAGCAGTTGACGTATAGACAAGTATTGTGTGTTCACATAATAAAGCAAAACATTTTTGGAGATTTTACGTTGAGAAAGAATCCAAGATTATACTAAAAATATTCCAGATGATAACCAAATGGAAAAACTATGCCAAGGAATCCAAGATTATACTAAAAACATTCCAAATGATAAGCAAAAGGTAAAACTATGCCAAAGAGACAATATAGGTGTTAAGGAAGGTACAGTATGAAATATGTCATCATTGACAGAGCAAATACTGGCTGTTGCATTGTTCACATTAATAGTTAAGAGACTAATGGCTTGATTTTAAGATACAAATATAAAACAGTACATAAAGCTTCTAATCTATAAGATTTAAATGTAGAAATGAAATATGTGGACCATATGAGGGTAGTTCAAAAAGTTCATGGAAAATGGAATTTAAACATGTTATGGTATAAATTATTTTTGAAAAGCATGCATAGTTCTTTGTGCAAATATTTTCCATAAAATTCTCAAATATGCCTCATACAGCAAAGGAATGAAAACAGCAAAGATGGAAAAGAAGCAAA
Organism: Sylvilagus floridanus; assembly: GCA_949820135.1. NCBI lineage: Eukaryota > Metazoa > Chordata > Mammalia > Lagomorpha > Leporidae > Sylvilagus > Sylvilagus floridanus. Next base: position 68,327,429 of record OX463246.1, on the reverse strand, counting down.
GCATGAAATGATACCTCTCATGATGTGTGCACGGGACTCACCAGAAAGGGAAGAGGCGGTGGTCAGCAAGTTCTGGTTCAGACTTGCCCCAGGTCTCAGGTGCCGAGTCAAATGAACTGTCACAACTTCCTTTAAGTTCATCTGTGGCCATTCACACTGGCATGCAATAATTTGAAGGATGCTGTGAAAAATAATTTCCTTTTTATCATTCAGTTTCCAAAGCCCCAACTCTCACCAACAAAATATTTTAGAAGATCACAAGATATTATCCAATTTCATCATAACTTAAACACTCTCTCTTTTTTTCCCATACTCAAATGTGTTTTAATATTTCTATCTAGTTAATAGTCACGAGGGCCTTAGCTGCAGCAGGTTGTCAGATTTCTTCTCGAGATTAAGCGAGAATAAGATAGCAGCTTATCTGTTATGTCCCAGATAAGGATGCACAACCAATGTATTTGGAGCAGTGATTTCTGTGGTGAAGTTTTCACTAATGTGAAATAAGAAAGTAAGAAAAAATTAGTGAATTCCTACAACAGTTAAATTTATTCATTTGTTTCTGATATAATGAATTCTTGATGATTTCTTATGTTAAATATCCTCTTCATTTAGGGTAGGAAATTTTAATGTATGTATATTTGGACACATAGAAAATTATTAATTCTTTTTATTTTTAAATGTTTATTTGGGTGGCAGAGTTTGTAGAGAGACGGAGAAAGAGAGAGACAGAGAGAGAGACAGAGAGACAGAGACAGAGAGAGAGAGAGATCCTCCAGCCACTGGCTCATTCCCCAAATGGTCACAAGGGCCAGGGCTGGGAAAGTCCAAAAGCCAGGAGTTTTCTCTAGGTCTCCCAAGTGGGTGCAGGAGCCCAAAGATTTGGGCCATCTTCTGCTGCCTTCTCAGGAACATTAGCAGGGAGCTGAATCAGAAGTGGAGCAGGGGGGCCAGTGCTGTGGTGTAGTAGGCTAAGCCTCTGTCTATGGTGCCCGCATTCCACATGGGTGCCGGTTCATGTCCCAGCTGCTTCTCTTACCATCCAGCTCTCTGGTATGGCCTGGGAAAAAGCAGAAGATGGACCAAGTCCTTGGGCCCCTAAACCCATGTGGGAGACCTGGAAGAAGCTCTTGGCTCCTGGCTTCGGATCCACTTAGCTCTGGCTATTTCGACCAGTTGAGGAGTGAACCAGTGGATGGAAGACCTCTCTCTCTCTGTCTCTTCCTCTCTGTGTTACTCTACCTCTCAAATAAATAATAAATAATCTTTAAAAATAAAAGAAGTGGAGCATCCAAGATTTCAACTGGGACCCATATGGAACGCTAGTGTCACAGCTGGTGACCTTACCCCCTATGCTACAGGCTGGGTCCCAAAACTATTAAACCTATGTTCATTTACCCTTATTATACTGTTAACTGAAGTCAGAGGAACTCTCATTCATTCATTTACTTATACAATGAATATTTGTTGAGATCCTACTTCATGTCAAGAATTAGTTTAGGTGCCAGGGATACAACAGGGGACAACAAGTGTATTTGCTCTTGGGGATCTTAAATGCTGGTGAGAGCGGTGTCAAGTTATAAGCATGTAAGTATGTATCAGATGATTATATATGCAAAGAAATAAAAATGAAGCCCAGTAAGAAAACAGCAAGCCCTGGGGTCCCATATTTGACGAGGTGACAACTAAGCAGACATCTTGATGAAGAGAAGGAATATTCCAGAAAGAGGGAGGTGGGTGCTTGGCAAAGAATAGTCAAGAAGCCTATTCAGCTAGAACAGAGTAAGTTAGGAGGAGGTGAGTGAGAAGAGATACAGGAATAGATTGTAGCTCCTAGCACAATGACTTGTGTGTAACACAGTTCCATAAATTTTCATCATCCTCTCATAGCGCATATCTATTTCTTTACCACAGAGGACATGGGCTGATAGAAAATCCAAAGTATAGAAAGTTTGAGCTGTTAAGGAAAGAGGCAGTCTGGTGACTGCTAATTAGGTCAGATGAGAGACATTTCCTTAACTTGAAAGAGTTAAATATTCAGTGCCATGTTTTGACAAAAATATATTTAAAACACAAGGTAAAATAAAAATAAATGGCTAAAAATTATATTGACTGATGAGTATTGAAATTGGTAATTTTTAATTTTTCAAAGTCTTTAAAATTTTATTTTGATACATGGCAATTGTATATATTTATGGGATACAGTATGAAATTTGATACATGCATACAGTGTATTATGATCAATTGAGGGTAATTGGCATTTCCATCTCCTAAAACATTTATTATTTCTTCATGTTTAGAGGCCACTGAGTCCTGTTTTCTAGTTCTTTATGAAATATATAAGATATGTGAACCACAGCCATTCTACTCTGTGTACAACATTAGAATTCTTCCTATCTAACTCTATTTTGGCATCTGTTATCCAACTTCCCTCTATCTCCCTTCCTGCCTTCCCTTCCTAGTCTCTGGGAATCACTTTGCTGCTTTTTTCATCTTTCACATGAGTGAGAGTATACCTTGCTTCCAAATATAAACAGTCAAAAATGAGATTAAGTCATTTTATAGCTTGATAAGTCCATCGGGACATTCTTTCAAGAAGTTTAAAACATACATTGCCTTCGTGATATATAACAAATTTGCTTGCCAGATGATTTCCAACTCTTCTTTTTTAATGATCCTGGAGGAGTACACACTGAGTTATTACATGCTACTTCATTGAAAATAATGTTTGGTGGTGGATTAGAATGACAATCACTATGTGATTTTTACCATGTAGCTTTTAAGGTGCTCAACGTATTGAGTGACATTGGCACACAAAACTTCCATTTACATCTATATAGTTTTTCATTTCTGAAGTCTATAAAAATTCTTTTTTTAAAAGATTTATTTATTTACTTGAAAGTCAGAGTTATACAGAGAGAGAAGGAGAGGCAGAGAAAGAGAGAGAAAGAGAGAGAGAGAGAGAGAGAGAGAGAGAGAGAGAGAGGTCGTCCATCCACTGGTTCACTCCCTAATTGGCCGCAATGACTGGAGCTGTGCCAATCCAAAGCAAGGAGCCAGGTGCCTTCTCTGGGTCTCCCACACAGGTGCAGGGGCCCAAGGACTTGGACCATCTTCTACTGCTTTCCCAGGCCATAGCAGAGAGCTGGATCAGAAGTGGAGCTGCCGGGACTCAAACTGGCACCCATATGGGATGCTGGCACTGCATGTGGTGGCTTTACCCGCTACGCTACAATGCCGGCCCCTATAAATAATTCTTAATGGAATGTCTACCAAATCCTGTCTGATTCCAGAAATAGGTAATATTTATCCACAGTGAAGTAAAGGCAAAAAATAGCCATACCCATGAAAATTTATTCTAATTTTATTTTTCTATGTTTAAAATTATCAATATTTAGTATCTTTGTTATATTGTTTATTAATTAAAATGGTAATTGAATTTAGAAAAATATTTTAATAAACCTTATTAAAAAAGAATATTTTTATTTATATACAGATTTTTGAGCCAAAAAAGATGGATTAACAAAAGAATTTCAGGGCAGTCAATTGGTACAGTGGTTTAGACACTACTTGGGACACCTGAATCCCATGTCAGAGTGTCTGGGTTTGAGTCTTGGCTCTGCTTCCAATTCAGCTTCCTGTTAATATGAAGCCTGGCAGGGAACAGGTGATGGCTCAAATATTTGGGTCTCTGTCATATGTGTGAGACTCTGCTGGAATTGTATGAGTCTGACTTCAGTCTCAGCTATTGTTTTTGGGGAATTAACCAGTGAATATCTTTTTGTCCCAAACTTTCTCTCTCTCTCTCTTTTTTTTTTTGACAGGCAGAGTGGACAGTGAGAGAGAGAGACAGAGAGAAAGGTCTTCTTTTGCTGTTGGTTCACCCTCCAATGGCCACCACGGCTGGCGCGCTGCAGCCGGCTCACCGCGCTGATCTGAAGCCAGGAGCCAGGTGCTTCTCCTGGTCTCCCATGCGAGTGCAGGGCCGACGCACTTGGGCCATCCTCCACTGCACTCCCTGGCCACAGCAGAGAGCTGGCCTGGAAGAGGGGCAACCGGGACAGAATCCGGCGCCCCAACTGGGACTAGAACCCGGTGTGCCGGCGCCGCAAGGTGGAGGATTAGCCTGTTGAGCCACGGCCGGCCTCCCATCTTTCTCAATTGTTCAAATAAAAAAAAAAAGGATTTCAAATAAAAAATATAGTAGTAAAATTTTGGACTTTTTATAATTATTAAAATACTTATGAAAATGAGTAATATAAAATAAAGACATGGCTGCTTATTTGAGTCAATATTTAAATATAACAGAAATTATATTGTTGCATTATATTTAAGTTTATAATAAAACATTTTTGTTAAGTTAAAAGTGTGCAAAGAGGTACACAGTTTACCAAAATTGTTGCCAGTAGTGAAGGAGTTAATAAAAATTGGAGATCATTGTCCTGTGATGTGTCTTAGTATATTTAGCCTTTTTATATAAACACATTCCAGTACCCCCCTAACTTCACTGCAGTAAAGGGACTGAATATTTTATTTCCTAAGTCCTAAGGAAATTCCAGAGGTTACAAGAAATCTACATAGGCTTTGCACTCCTCATCATTGATCACAAAAACACATAAGCTACATACTCCCCAAACTCCAGAGTTCTGTGACTTGGAACAAAATGCTCTGAAGCTGAAACTGAATAATCCATATTTTCTCACATTTTCAGAAAAAAATGTGGTAATACATTTTTTACTTTTAACTTTTACATTCTAAAATTTTATTAACAGCGCTGGCACCGCGGCTCACTAGGCTAATCCTCCGCCTGCGGCGCTGGCACCCAGGGTTCCAGTCACAGTCGGAGTGCCGGAATCTGTCCCGGTTGCTTCTCTTCCAGTCCAGCTCTCTGCTGTGGCCCAGGAGTGCAGTGGAGGATGGCCCAAGTGCTTGGGCCCTGCACCCCGTGGGAGACCAGGAGGAAGCACCTGGCTCCTGGCTTCAGATCAGCACAGAGCGCCAGCCATAGTGGCCATTTGGAGAGAGGACCAATGGAAGGAAGACCTTTCTCTGTCTCTCTCTCTCACTGTCTATAACTCTCTCGCTGTCTCTCTTACTATCTAACTTTGCTTGGAAAAAAAAAATTATTAACAGCAATGGTGACAACTAGTTCTTATTTACTGGTGAGCTTTACCTACCAAATTGCCTAAAATAATTGAATATTATGAATAAAATATATCTTACATATGTATTATTACTGGATTAAAACCCATATATGCATATTTATGGGAAAATTTCAGAAAGTTCATTTGATAACCCATTTTTTTTTCAAAGTTTATGAACTCATGATTTTGACTTTATATTGCTTAGATATACATTAAATGTTTGATAGATTTTATTTCTTGTTTTCTTTTTGCTAAGAAAGTAGTTCTTTGTGTAAATAAACTAAATAAATATAACTATTTCCAAATTTTGTTCAAAGATCATGGGATTCTGATGTGTCCACTATTTCCTCATTAAATAGTATTGTGTGGAATAAAGGTTCTATATTAGAAAATTATCAAAGATTCTTTCTACATAATAGTAAAAAGCCATGACCAGAATACTTTATGTCTCCCCAGAATGGGCTTTTTAGTCTTGCCTAGGGAATCAATAGTTTTGTTTAAAATTTTATGTCTATTGACAGGAGTTCCTGACAAGTTGGCTTTTTGCATTTGTCTGTTCCAGGAGGCACCTCTTTTCTACTACATTAGAGCAATGTTTAAGTTGACTAAATGTATCAACTGCATGTTACTTTATATTGAAGATGAGGATGACTTGAAATCACTTAAGAAAAATTTGCTTGTGGAGTTTAAGAAATCCTCTCAAGTGTTCCAATTTTTATTTTTGCATAAATTCCAGGTGAATCATTTTCTTCTTTGAGTTATTGATGTGGTTTATTTTTTTTCTTTAATAATGTGTTAGGTAAGAGATGGATTCACATGAATCAGTTTTTCTCAGTTTTCTTTAATGTCCAAGTCCTACACATGAAAAATATTTAAAATCCTCTTTTAGTAGGTATAGCACATTTCAAGGTCCATCTGTCAGTAGACATTAAAGTAATTTCTACAACTTGGGGATAATGAATAGTGCTACAATGGACAGAAGACATTCATAAAATTTTATTTAAGCAAGATGAATAAGCTCTTTCTTAAGGGTATAGGTTGACCAATTTTTTGTATGCATATATAACTTTTATTGGGGTCAAGAGACAGAATTTTCCAACCTCTAACAAGTGCTCTTCCCAGTCAACTCTACACCCAATGTAATCACCTCTCTGTGTTCTATCACACTGATTTACATTGATTAATTTTTGTTGAACTATATAAGTGTAACATGCAGTATGTCATTTTTTGAGTTTGTCTTCCGCCTCACACCTTGATTGTACACATGCAGTTTTATCTCTCTAAAGGCAAACATCCAGATAATAAATTAAAAAGAAGAGTTTCCTCCTTAATAAAAAACAAGATAGGGGCCAGTGTTGTGGTGTAACAGGTTAAGCTGTCATCTGCAATGCAGGCTTTTCATATGGGCACCAATTTAGCCCTGGGTGCTCTACTTGCAATCCAGTTCCCTGTTGATATTCCTGGGAAAGTAGTGGAGGAGAGCTCAAGTCCTTGTGCTGGGCATCTATGTGGGAGACCCAGGTGAAGCTCCCCATTCTTGGCTTTGGTCTGGCCCAGCCAGGCTGTTGTGGACATTTGGGGAATGAACCAGCGGATGGAAGATTTCTCACTCTTCCTCCCTTTTTCTGTAACTTTGCTTTTCAAATAAACAAAATGAATCTACTTAAAAAAAAAACAGATAATACCCATTTTTCTTCCCCCATGCTCTGGTAACCACCATTCTAGTCTTTGACTTTGAACACTTTACGTATCTCATGTAAGAGGAATCATACAGTCATTTTTGTCATGTGACTATCTTATTTCATTCAGCACAGCATCCCTAAGTTTCATGCTGTTCTATATTAAATAATTTCTTTCTTTTAAAAAGTGGAATAGTATTCCATTATACACATTTACTACATTTTCTTTATTCGTTCATCTGTCAACAGACATTTAGGTAATCTCTACAACTTGGCTATTGTGAGTAGTGCTATAATGAATGTAAGATCTGCACAAAATTATAGTTATATACAAGATAAGCATAAGAAATCTACTGTACTGTATGCTTAAAGATTTATTAAGAGCATAGATCTCATTAAATGTTTTTCCTACAATAAAATAAATAAGTTCTACCTCCCAGGGGAGTTTGTCTGAGGGACTAGTTTGGGCTGCCTCTCTACCTTTTTGCAGAAGGTAAGATGTCAGTGTCTGCTATCCTGTGGTGGGGTGAGACCACTCACTCATTTGGGAAAATGTGTTGTGTACAGAATAACACATCGGTTTTTAGCTGGAGCCATTAGATGCTGGTGGCTAATCTTTCAAATCTCTTTTGCTTTGTCTTCTGGGATGACCAGCATGTTCCAGAAATGGGTTACTGCACTGAAAGTGAATGGATTTGCAGAGTAAAACTACCAGCTAGTAGATATTCTCATGAAAAAAAGAGAAACATTTGGTGTTTTAAGCTGTATGGATTTGTGTGTGTGTGTATGTGTGAACAGCCTGTGCTGGATTCCAAAGATAAGACAAAACTGGACAGGCACACAGCTGATGATAGTTTCCAACATTCTTCAATGCCTGTTTTTCTTGTCACCTTCTCAGAAATGTCAAAATGATAACAACTCTTTCTTACCCAGTATGGAGCTGTCTCCAGTCACCATTTTGTCTATATCTTACTGATTTGCAGCACAATTATCATTGCAAATGTACTTGTTTTCTTACTGTAATCTAGTAGAATTCTCAAGAGTTCTTGTCTAGTATATATATCAATGTAAATATGGAGACACTGGTTTGAGTTGTAAGCAGGAAGGAATCTGCCAGAGTTGCACATCCAGGAACAAGGTTTTCTTGTTACTCCCCAAGTAATAAAGAATTTAATGTTTTATAAAGTTCACTTTAAGGGGAGTCATACATATTCATTAACTTGTGGGGAAGTTCTGGAAAGAGTTATGCGTGTGTAAAATGGACAGAGGCTCATGCCCACTAAGTTGTCATGTATGTTACATGTATTTCATGTTCAGTTGTGGTGGAGATTTAACATTATGAGAGGATTTTGGACTTTATATATCAGAAATTTGAAGTGCAAGTACATTTGCTTCTAAGTGGCAGCTTCTCAAATCAGACACAGTTGGATGGGGACGTACAGATTTCTGATAAGAAGTGTAGCCTCTGAGCTGTGCCTTCATCCAACCAGCCACCTCAGTCTATCTGCAAGAGCACTTGGTTACTCTCAACTCTGGTTTGGTCAGGTTAGGTTATTTTCTTTAGTTAGGTGGCAATTACTTATGTTTTGCACTTTTGTCATAAAATGCAACTCCTATGGGAGAAGAGTTGGTGATTTGCTCATGACATATTTTCTCCCATAGACTACTGCAATATCAGTCCTGTAATTTCCTTTCCTTGTGCCTTACCCTTCTTTCCATCTGACCTAAATGCCCTTCTTCCCAACACTACCTGTTCAAATCCAGTTTATTCATTAACAACTAGCTCAAAGATCATCTCCCTCAATACCTTTCCCATCATCCCATAGCTTGTAATCTCTTCATCTCAGAGTATGATGAACACATGTAAGACTTTAACTACTATATTTTTTGCTTATCTGTGAAGTACCTTCCTCTCTGGGAACTGTATGCATTTAGAGAGATGAATGTTTAACCCAGATAAGAGCCTTAATTTCAATCATCAGTAAATTCTCATCCAGAATGTGCTTGCTTTTCCACTTATTAACTGACTTCTTTCTTTAGGATAAACCTTAGTTTAAGGTCATGAAACAAAGGGAGTCTTCATAAATTTGCAGTTCATGGTAAGTTAGCTTTGGCTTATGGAGAGAGCTGTGATAATTCCCCTCAGGATACATTGCTGCTTTCTTGGGAAAACTTAAACATAGTTTATAAATTTGAAGGAAAAGAAGGTAGAACAACTCCCTTAAGAGATTCTTTCCAGATGTTTTTAAAGTAAAGTTAAATCCTAATAATCACCCAATGTTCACTAGTCTTGCTGCTCAAGAGTTCATCCAACTATGCAAGTCATATTTCTTTTCTAATAAAAACATGTTTAAGCCAAATAAAGCATTTACTGGTATTGGCTGGCCTTGATGAGAAGTGAATATTCTAATATTTTTAAAGTAGAAGATGATCTAATACAAGCCTAAATTGTTTTGTAAATTTTATGAATCCTAAGTTTTATCATCAAGCAATTAGGTATGGAATTATAATAATTATTTTAAAAATATATATTTATATTTTATATTTATATAATTATTTAAAAATATTTCTTAGAATGCAAACAATATGTTCCAGGTTTTAAGTGCTTTCTAGACAATAGTTCACTTATCCTGACAATCCTTTAAAGTAGTTACTATTGGTATCATCATCTTTATTTTAAAGATGGAAAAACTGGAGGTTAAGTAATGTTCCCACCATCACAAGCCAGTAAAGGGCAGAGCAGGATTTGTCTGCAGCCAAGTCTTCTTTGGAATCAGGTGGCAGGTATACACTTGTTCTAAAACTCTTCTCCCTTACTTCCCATTAGTATAGAGGTTTGAAGTAAAATATTTGGCTCCCCAGCATTCCTTACAAGTAAAGGTGGACACGTCAGACAAGTGTTAATTAAGCTGGAACTGTAATCATTTTGTTCATGTATACAATTTCCCAGGTATGATAAGCAAAGCCAAGTAGGTGTGTACCCTATTCTTCAGTTCATGTTACCAATTTCTTTAGTTGCTTAGCAATGAAGGACAAAGACACAAAACTAAATACCTAACTTAGGCAATTGGAATTTTAGCCCAAACACATCTTTCAATAGAAGCCATTGTTTAAAGTGTGCATGGCAATTAACACACGATATCTGACCTTGTACTCATATTGAAATACGACTTTAGATATGAAGGCTACACTTTTGCAGTGGATGGAGGTTGGGCAGACATCTGGAAAACAGCTTAAGCTCCCACTTGGGATTCCTGTATTGTATATTGGAGTGCTTAGTTCAAGTCTTGGCTACTGTGATTCTAAAACAGCGTTCCATTAATGCATGTTCTAGTAGCAGATGATGGCTCAAGTTGTGGGATATCTGGATAGAGTTTGAGGTTCTTGGCTTTAATCTGGCCTAACCTGGCTATTACAGGCATTTGAAAAGTGAACCAGTGGATGGAAAATTTCTTCCTTTCCTTTTGCCTTCCCCCCTTCCATTCTCCCTTCCCTCCCCTCCCCCCTCTCTCTCTCCCTTCCCCCCTTCCTTCTCTTTCTCCTCTCTGTCTCCCTCCCTCCTTCCCTCTCCCTCTCACTGCCTTTCTGATAACATGAAAATAGCTAATATTTTTTTAAAGCAGGATTTCACTTGACTTTGATAAAGTAATTGCTGATGAGACATCTGCTTGGGAACTGTGTAAAAGCAGGAATACATGTGGTGCTGGAACACAGTGACTGGGAAGTATTGTGGAAAATTGGGTGATAGGAAGAGGCAGGATCCAGGTTTTCAAAGGCCAAGAAAACCCAGGCAGAGTTTGGGTTTTATTCTAAATATAATGGGAAACCACTGAAGAATATAAAGAGGAAAGCAATATGACCTGATTCATGTAAATAATAGTAAAAATCACTTTGTCCTCTGTAGAATAGACAGCAAGGGCAACAATGGTTGCAAGAAAACTACTGCACTGGTCCAGGGCAGATCTAGGGTCCATAGTCACAGGTATTGAGCAGTCACAAGGACCAAGACCTTGTAGGCTGCATGAGGTGGCAGGGGTTAATCGTTTACTTCAAGGGAAGGCGTGTGGAGACTCATGGTGAGGGGAAAGGGTTTAAATGGTTTGCAGGTTTAGGTAGTGACAAGAAGCTATATACCATCTTGCTGGAAGGAGTTCAATATTTAACAACCAGTACAGTTGTACATGTGTGTCTTGGCTGGCTCAGCCCTGGTTCTTAATGCAGGTTACAGAAGAGGCAAGAAGTGTCTCTGATTTCAGAGACAGAAATTACAAGTAGGTTTGCTTGTGAATGATATAAATAAGACCAACCTGACTGGGCTACGTTTGATAAGACTTGGTGCTTAATATTCACAGTGTCAGTAAAGAAATTAACATTTTAAAATTGTTTTGTATTTGCCTGTTTGAATGTCCTACAGGGTTTCAGCCTTCTGAACAATAATTCTCACTGGATAATCATATGGACAAAGATATGATAGCCTAGGATAAATAGTAATTGACTTCATGACAAAAATTAGAGCATTATCTTAACTAAGTCTTTGGTTATTGAATTCAATTGTCATGGTTAATTTCTTAAGTTAAATATAAGAAGAAATTTTGTTTATTGAATTTTTTATTTAAAAGATAGACTATGAACTCTAAATGTAAAATATTATATTACTATTCTTATGTTTTATAACTTTAAGTCACCTTTTCTTCTCCTTTTTGATTTAATGTGTATTTTTCACATTGCAAACCACATGGCTCTGAAGTGTATACCAGATCTTGGCAATGAAATTAGAGTGTATAAATCAATCAGTAAATATAACTGAACTGCTTCACAGCTTCATAAAAAGCTATTTTCCAAACTGGTCTAAGATTTTGAAAGCACTTTCAAAATAAACTCTGTTCCTTTAAACATTTTTTCCATTTAAATTTTAACAATTTATTCATTGATTTCCTTGGCCAGTATTAGATCACAAGAGCAAGGTACCAATCCATGATCAGTAATTTCACCTAGAGTTAGTCACCAAAGTTCCTTACTTCAGAGGCTGAAAGAATTACAAGAAATTGGAATCAGATCTTGTTTAGCAAATAGATAGCATCTAAGAGAAGTCACATCTTCAGTTTTATCAGTTGATTTGCTATCAGTTGATTTGCTAATTAACTCAGAAGTCTGAGTCCATATAAGTTTGAAAATAGAAAGGCTGATGGATGGAGGCAAGAAAAATTTTTGAAAGCACCTTGATAATAGTCTTATTTTATGTAGTAGACATACCTGAAAAGCTGCATATAAATCAAACTTAATATTAGCCAAGTAATATTTGGAATAAATAACAGAAAATATTGTTCAATTATATATGCTGATCCATCCTTTTGAAAGCAAACAGATAATCTCTAAATATGCTGAGCTTATGTGAAATTTGATTTGACTTAAGATGGAATATACCAAGAGTGTCAAATTGTTAAATCAACATCAGGAGTCACTGTGTACTTCCGTCTCGTGAGGGATCTGTCCTTAAGGTGTTGTCCAATGTGAAGTAATGCTATAACTAGTACTGAAACAGTATTTTTACACTTTGTGTTTCATGTGGGTGCAAACTGATGAAATCTTTACTTAGTATATACTGAATCGATCTTCTGTATATAAAGATAATTGAAAACGAAAAAAAACGTGGTGTTACATTGGAAATTGCATAGAAAATTAATCAATTTTTTAAAAAAAAATCATGTAGGATCTCTGTCCTTAATGTGCTGTACATTGTGAATTAATACTATAACTAGTACTCCAACAGTATTTTTCACTTTGTGTTGCTATGTGAGGGCAAACTGTTTAATTGATAATAGCAAAATCCATACTCAAGAGTTGCGTACAGTTCATAGAAGTAGAAACTCTATCAATATTTAACTCTGGAATTTTTCTCATATGATTTAAATAATTATCAAATTTGTGTGCACTGATTATTCACTGCTTTTACCAAAGACTGAGTGCAGATGGTTGAAATAAACCAACTTCCTGATAGGATTTGTTACCAAAATGTCAAATTGGTTGAATTATATTTTCAGTGTACTCTACCCATTTAAGGGAATCATAATAAATTTAGTACAAAAACATGGTGGGAGAGACGTATAGTGAATTGAAACCATGGAAAATAAAGGACTCCCTCACCCTCAACCCTGCTTAACAGCAAACTTCCCTTAGCCACCTAACACACTAACATCCCATAGAATCATTCACCAGCCTGTTGCACAGTAACCTACCATCGTATAATAGTAATCTTTGCTAAACTTCTACTGAGCCGTCTTTAAGGAAGCTTCCTGGTAAAACCAGAAAGACCCAGCTCTAGCCTAGATAGACTCTAGAGTCTGTGAGGCCAGAAAATTATCTTATGATTCTTTCAATGCTAAATGACTCATGCCAGATGATGTTTTGTTGGTCATATTTGAATATGTGATGTATATAGAAGTGAGGTCTGCTAATACGCACACTCAAGGGACTTCCTGTACTCTGTATTTTCTTCTATCATGTCTCATCACCCAGTTTCACAGTTATGTCCCATTTGCTCTAACTCTACCAACCCCCAAGCCCTTTGTGAATGGGGAGATCAATTTGCATGTTTTTCACATCACCTTACTTGGCACCTTGTAAATAAGGAGTCTCTTTCTCAAAAGACATGGATTCTGGTATTTGAGATTTTGGGCAGGGGAGCATGTGGATGGGGTGAAACCACTGTTTTGCAACAATATGGCACTTAAAAGGGAGCATCAGGGAGCTTCAAAATTATTTCAGAATTCCCTATCCATAATTTGTTGGCCCCTTGTCAGGTAGTACCTTGAGATACAAATCTGAGTAGCAGCCCAAACTTTTTATTTAGTGATCCAGTGCTAAGTGATTCTTGGGCAGGCATCTTCAATTTGAGACATAGGAGCTTTAGTTTTGGGGAAAAACATCTTGGGATAACTACACTGGAATCTACATACTTTGATCACAATTCTGGCAGGAGATTATTGCTGCTTTACAGTTCTATGTTTAAAAGATGCTTTCTGTTGCATCTGCTAGACTTTAGGTCCCAAGAGTGATTTGCCCTTGAGTGGGAAGCCCTGAGTCCAAAATGAAACAACAGTCTGTTAGACTGTCCCTTCTCTAGGGAATCTACAATTTCCTAACCACGCTTGGAGAAACCTTAGCAAGAGATCTGAGAGAGAGATTATAACTCACAGAAGATAACTCCCTCAATATGTAGATGACATTTGGATGGCCAGTAGAACCCAACAGACCTTAGACAAAAATAGCATGTTGATTTCATATTTTATGGCTAAATAGGACTATAATGTCTGGAAAAAAAAGCCCAAATTTCACAATAGACTGTAAAATGTCTGGTATTTGAACTTTCACAAGGGCAGAGAAATCTACTTTCTGATGGGAGGGAGGCCCTTGCCAGGGTGGCTCTCCCTGCCACCCACTGACACTTGAGAGACTTTGTAGGAATGGCAGGCTTCTGTCACATCTGTATCCCAAAGGGTGGCCTCTTAGCAGAAGACAAAGCCAACAAATATCAGATGATTCATGAAAGAGAATGAGGAATGACACTGGTGCTTCCTCCTATGAAACATAAGCTGTTAACTGCATCAGGCTCGGGGCTGTCAAATATGAGGAAGCCTTGTTACTTCTTTTTCGATGAGAAGCAAGGAATCTGTTTAGGAGTCTCATCCCCAAACCTGGGATCATCCAGAAGATCAGTAGCTTATTTTCCTAAAGAGCTGGACTCAGTTACCCTGGGAAGGCCATCCTGTTTCCATGCATAGCAGCCACTTGTGAATCACTGCAGACAGCAGCGTTCACTCTAGACTAGCCAATCACCATGCAGAACACACATTGGTTATTGTCATTGCTAGAAAAGAGGGATACTATCTGACACGTGCAGGACTGAGAAAATACCAGACCATTTTGTGAGACAATTCAAATGTGAAATTTAAAATGGTATTGATCTTAATCTTGCTACTTTATTACCAAGTATTCTTTAGTATTGAACATGACTGTATTCAAATAATCAAGAAGGTATACACCAGCAGCTGATTTTCCCGACTTCCCTTTTGAAGATCCAGACCTGGAAGTGTTCATTAATAGGAGTAGTTTCATGGATCAAGGGGTACATGAGATTGGGTATGTGGTGGTGACTCACTGAGAGTTTCTGGAAGCCAGTCCTCCCCACCTCACCCCACTGTACTTCAGCCCAGAAGACGGAATTAATTACATTTCTTGTTCCCTGTCTCTGGGAACTAATAAAAAGATAGCAATTCACACTAATTCTAAGTATGCCTTTCCAGTGCTACATGCTCATGATCGGAGGAGGACTCTCAACTGCAGATGATGAGAAAATTAAACATGCTAAAGAAATTCTTGACCTATTCTCATATGAGTCAAGTTTTAAGTATACAAAGGAAGAGTGAATCTATAATAAGCAGAAGTTAATGTTAATGCCAGCACACCTTATGGAAGAGATGATTAATCATATCAATCAGACTATCCATTATAGCTGGGATGTCACACTGTAATGGATACAGAAGTATATAACTGGGTGAAACATGAGAAAGACTATTCAAAATGTGATCCAAAAGTGTGTAACTTGTTTAAAAAATAACCCTAAGACTGGGCCTCCCCTGGTCATTAAGTCAGTTCAGACCAGGGAAACTAGACCAGAAGATTGGAAATAGTATTTACCATGAGGCCAAAGGCAACTGGAAAGATCAAGTAGTTGTGGGTTTTGGTAGACTCTTTAAAGGATGAGTAGGAGCTTTTCCATGCAGCATGAAAAATGCCTCTGAAGTGACAAAGGCGTTCAACGAAATCATCCCCAGTTCTGTACTCTTCTATTCAATCTACAGTGACAACTTGGGAAATATTAGGAACTTAAGGAATTTGATGGAAACTTCATGCTTCTGGGAGATGTCAATCAGTTGGAAAAATGAAGAAAATGACCCAGGTCTTGAAAAACACTTTGACCAAAAGCTGCCAGGTAATTAATCTAACTTGGGGTAACTGCCAGTTGAATTGCTTAGAGTTCAAGTAGTGTCTAGATGTAGGCTCGAATAGGGCCCTTATGAAATGTTATATGACAATATAACTTTAGCTTACTTAATAGTGATCAAGTAAGATTAGATGGCATTAAGCAAGTACAACCTCTGAGTGCGACTCTACTTGTTATTCACAAGTTTGCCTCTGACAGCTTGACTTAACCCTCTAATGTGCCTCTTTGCTGTATACCCGTAGAAACACTTGTGTAATTGAAATCCTGGAGCAGTAAGCACCCCAAAGATCAACTCCAACCTCATTGAGATGGGTCCTACTCTGCCCTACTCATGACTCATTCTTTGGTAAAATGGCAAGGAATTCATCAAGGCTTGGATCCATCATTCTTGAGTAAAGCTCACACTGCTGTATACTGGGTGCTCACGGGTTGCAGCCAAAATGCCAGAATTACTCCCAGTGTAATTCTAATGTTCCTTGATCATGAGTGGAACTACCATATTGCTATAATGATTTACCTACTTGCTTGAATAATTTTTTTTTGACAGAATGGACAGTGAGAGAGAGAGAGAGAGAGAGAAATGTCTTCCTTTACTGTTGGTTCACCCTCCAATGGCTGCTGTGGCTGGCACGCTGCAGCCAGCACACTGTGCTGATCCGAAGCCAGGAGCCAGGTGCTTCTCCTGGTTTCCCATGGGGTGCAGGGCCCAAGCACTTGGGCCATCCTCCACTGCACTTCTGGGCCACAGCAGAGAGCTGGACTGGAAAAGGGGCAACCGGGACAGAATCCAGCGCCCCAAATGGGACTAGAACCCAGGGTGCTGGCGCTGGCCGCTAGGAGGAGGATTAGCCTATTGAGCCGTGGCACCAACATAATTTTGATACTTGATTGTCTTATACTGTCTTGTGATCTTCAACCTATTACCTATAGAAAGTTATAAGTTATTGGTCTTAGTCCTTTTGTATGTAATTTCTTCTATTCTCTGATATTAAGCTAGAGGTAAATTGATAGTCTCTGCTTTCAGACATAAATTTGCATAAAGCTAAAAATTCAAGAATCTAACACTTGATTCTTAACTATATCAAGGTCCTAGGAAAATCAGGGTGGAGCCTTTTCCTTCCCCTCCCAGTTTTTGCCTGCCAATGATTGTCCTGCAATGTGCTTTTCAGATATAAATATTCTGTATCAACTTTCAATGCTGTCACAGCAGGTGAAAAGAATGTTGAGTCTGTCATCTCAATCCCCATGGGCAGGATAAATATGCTCAGCCCCATCTGCCCCAAACTTCTTCCAGGTTTTCTCACTAATTGAGGGGATGCTAAATAACAAACTCTGAATTACTCATGGAGGCTGCCCTAATAGCTACCCCTGAGATAATATTTCTATGTCTTAATTTAAGACATACATTAGATGGCATTAAGTACAACCTTAAAGTAAAAAAAAAGATGGCATTAAGTACAACCTCAAAGTAAAAAAAAAATTTGACTTCCACTTATATGATAATCAGCTCTCAAAATATTATACACTTCAATGTTTTCCTACAGAGCTCAGACTCAACACACATCTGCAATTGAGGATATCCTAAAAAGCAGGTGTTAGCTGACAACTATACTCTTATAAATTATAACCTTTGTCCCTATATCAAAAATGAGTCAGCTTTATGACTCATTCTTCTCTTATTTGAGAAAAGACCTGACACTAATAAAAAATGGTTATTCTCCCCCAGGATATTCTTATCTGTCCTGCAAAGTCTTAACTCATGCTGACTACTGAGAGCCAAGCCAATGACACAAGTAGGCATATAAATGTCAAGATAAAAGATGATGTTAAATCTCCTCCCCCGGGCCGGCGCCGTGGCTCAACAGGCTAATCCTCCACCTTGCGGCGCCGGCACACCAGATTCTAGTCCCGGTTGCCCCTCTTCCAGGCCAGCCCTCTGCTGTGGCCCGGGAGTGCAGTGGAGGATGGCCCAAGTGCTTGGGCCCTGCACCCCATGGGAGACCAGGAAAAGCACCTGGCTCCTGGCTCCTGCCATCGGATGAGCACAGTGTGCCGGCCGCAGCGCGCCAGCTGCGGCGGCCATTGGAGGGTGAACCAACGGCAAAAGGAAGACCTTTCTCTCTGTCTCTCTCTCTCACTGTCCACTCTGCCTGTCAAAAAAAAAAAAGTCCTCCCCCAAAGGATTCTGGGGTTACCAGGCCTTACAAAGCAGGCCCATCACTCTCCCTATTTCACTTATGTATCACTAACTCATCTTTAAACTCATCCCTTTTGTCTCTCCAGGGTACCATGTGGATGATAATTTGTGTAGTGAGAGGATTCGTGTTTCTGTAAGGGCCCAGTAAACTGCCCTAGGAAAACAGGGACTCATGTGTTTCAACCAAGTCAGAGTGTTCCAATGTGTCAATAATGTCTGGATACACGGCCAGTTTGCACTGTGGCATTTCCATTCTTAAGTATTTTTCATCAAGGAAAGCAAATAAAGAGGAAGAAAACCTAAGGATTGATCACTATTGGTATAGGTTTAGAAATAAAAATGATATCACAGAGGAGGATTTTCTTAATCATGAGGCTACTCTTTGAAGTATAACCACTGCAGTGGAAGATTTGGGTAAAATTATAGCTTTTAGTCTAGATGAAAAAAAAGTCTCAATGGATTCCCATTTCCTGACAGGAGGTACTTGTACAGTTGGTAACACTTCCTGCTACACACAGATAAACACGATCAGACAAGTACAATGGAAGATAAGGAAAATACATGTACAGGCTAGAGGATTACATGACAACAGTAAGCCTTCTGTCCAGGCACTTTGGAATTCCAGTAAGTGTTTCTTATGATAAATCCTGGCTAAACTGGCTATATTCACTAATGACTTTTTGGTCATGATCTTTTTACCCCTACTGCTTGGTCCCATGATTTTCAAATTCTTTGCCGGACTTGTTCCTCAAAGACTATAGGATATGGTGTGCCTTCTCAACTCCAAATTTGGAGGATAGCCATCTCTCCATAAATCCCACCTATGTTATTGAGAAATACATACAGCTCAATTCCAAACAATTCACTACTTACATCCTAACCAAATTATGAACCTCATCAAAGGGGAGTCATTGCCCCTAAGAACAGTCATCATTGCTTCTTACCCTCATGAGCAAAGGGAAGGGGCTGCTTTATCCCTTGAACAAAAATAGAAAGCTTGTCTTAGCTACCTCACATTCTAACACCGCACGAGCCTGTAACTCATCAGCCTGTTGCAGAGTAATGGGGTATTTCATAATAGTTGTCTTTGCTAGGAGGGTCATTGATAAAATGGGACAGAATCAGTTCTGGCCAAGATAGGGACTAGAGTCTGCAGACTTGTTCAGGTTGGACAGAGAGTTAACCACATGGTCCATTATAACACTAAATGACACAGCTCTGATGGTGTTTTGGTACTTATCTTTGAACACACTACAGATGTAGATGCATGTTGTGCTAAAGACATGCACAAATATGTACTTCTTTTCATCATGTCCTATCCAAGTTTCACCCAGTTATGTCCCATTTTCCCAAACTCCATAAATCCTCCAGCCACTTTTATATGAGGAGATTGATTTGGGTTTTTCCTCCTGATCTCCTTACTTTGCTCCTTGTGAATAAAAAGTCTCAAAAGATGTGACTCCTTGTGTTTGGCTTTTATTTTTCAGAGTATGTGAACAAGGTGAAGTCATCACTAAGGATGTATAATAAGTAAGTTGAGGCAAGATGATCAAAGTCTAAAGGCATTGCGGTGTCATAACTATTTTTAAGAGGACCATTTAACTAGCTTTGCACTTCATAAGAATTACTCTGGCTGGCGCCATAGCTCAATAGGCTAATCCTCCACCTGTGGCGCCGGCACACTTGGTTAATCCTCTGCCTGAGGTGCCGGCATCCAATATGGGCTCTGGGTTCTAGTCCTGGTTGCTCCTCTTCCAGCCCAGCTCTCTGCTGTGGCCAGGAGGGCAGTGGAGGATGGCCCAAGTGCATGGACCC
Source organism: Sylvilagus floridanus (assembly GCA_949820135.1). Lineage (NCBI taxonomy): Eukaryota > Metazoa > Chordata > Mammalia > Lagomorpha > Leporidae > Sylvilagus > Sylvilagus floridanus. Next base: position 68,307,593 of record OX463246.1, on the reverse strand, counting down.
CTGCATCCACATGACACCAGGAGGAAGTACCTGGCTCCTGGCTTTGAATCGGCATAGCTCCGGCCATAGTGGCCATTTGAGGGGGTGAATTGACTAGGAACTGATAATGATTCATGCTACAACATGGATAGATTTTGAAAACATTAGGCTAAACTAAAGAAAAAAATCCCAAAACACCATGTAGTATGTGATTTAATTTACATGAATTATCCAAAGCACACAAATCTAAAGACAGTAGATTAGGGGTTACTAGGGGCTGAGGGAAGGGTTTGGAAATGGAGAGTGACTGCTAAAATATATGGGGTTTCTTTGGGGGGTGGATAGAAAGTTCCAAATGTATTATTACACAATTCTTTGTATATATTGAAGATATTTTATTTTATATTTTAAATAAGTGAGTTGTGAATATGTGAGCTGAATCTCAGTAACACTATTAAAGTATGAATTACCAGAGCACACCAAATATTTTCATATTAGAGATTACCTCACGACCTCAATTTCCTTTATTCTGTAAAATGTATTATTTATTTATTTTATCTACTTGCAAGGCAGAGTAACAGAAAGAGATCTATCACCTAGCTAGCTAGCTAGCTATCAGTGGGTCTACTCTCCAAATGCCTGGAACAGCCAGGGTCAGACCTGGCCCAAACCAAGAGGTTAGAACTCCATGTAGGTTCCCCATGTGGTGGCAAGGGCACAGCACTTGAGCCGTCATGTCCTATCTTCCTACGATGCATAAGAAAGAAGGTGGATCCCAAGTGGCAGTGCCAGGACCTGAACTGGCACTCCGATATGGGATACAGGCATCCCAGGCAGCAGCTCAACCCCCCTCAATGCCATTTAAAACTTCCTTATGCATGTGTTTCTTGTTTTGCTTCGAAGGTACGAATACCTTTGCTTAATTTCAAATGTTATACTGAAATGCCCTTTCCAACGCAAATGAATTTGTTACTGTTTAAATGCTACCATTTTAACCCTCTAAATGGGTAGAAATAAATCTGAGAGTTGAGTGTCTTAACATCATAACCAGAAGGTTGTTACTGAATTGATGGCTAAACAAGCTACTCTAGAATGGTAAGACTTTTGAAACCTATTCGTATTACAATGTATTGCTTATGCAGCTTAGTCAAATAGTGACAGACTATACACTTGCTGTCTAATCATAGTGAGTCAGGTAATCTTCAGACTGGGTTCAACATTTGGTTGCCTTAGTGAGCTAAGTGAAAGGGTACCTCATTTCTTACCATGTTCATGTGAGAAGCTCACTATCCAATAAGCATTTACTTTCAGCATTTCTATGGCTGAAGGTTTAAAACAAAATTAACCTTGAACATAGCTATTAGAGTTAAGTGGTCCCTTGGTTCAACAAACAAGATGTACCAATCATCAAATGTCCAAAATCAGGGTGATGTTGATCAGTCATTTGTTCAGTTTCCTGGTAGGCTAGCCACCAATGTTCCCTATTTAAAACCCAGGACAAATAATAATGATCTTAGCCTTAAGATTCACCCTGGCTCTGAGATCATTTTGTACAAACAAAATTTAGCTTTATTAGTTATGAGCAAGGAACTCATCTACCACACTATAGTCATCTTAATGAATAAAGTCAATCAGAATCTAAACAACTCAGAAAAATAACATAAAAGCAAAGATTTAGTTTGCTACCAAAGCTAATAAATGATTTAGATGTTATAGTCTTTCTGTGGGAAGTGGATAAAATACAACAAACAAAAATGACTAGGAACTGGTAATGACTCTGCTGGTATAGAAAGTCATTCCAGCATCATCTAAATTGATAAATAAGCACAGAAAAGAAACAACAGATTATTTGGAAAATAATATGCTGATGCTGAGGGAAGGCGTGAATAAATTAAAAGGGATCTATGGTGCCACTTTTTCTCAGATGTAATTTGTGAATCCCACGAAAAGCATAGCGTGTTTGTTTGATGTTCTAGTCTTATGGATCTTAAAATTTCTCTGTAACAGAAAAAGTGGTCTTCTGTGAAGGACTATATAAATCAAGTTGGTATACTAAGGTGGCTTACCCTTGGCCAAACCATGAAGAACTTGTGATTTGTCTTTGATTTCCTTCTTACTGCTAATTCCCAACTTCCCACGTAAACTTCTTGTTCTCCAAACTTGTCCTGGGGATAATATACTGTCACCACAATCAGGAGTACTACTTTGCCTGAATCAAGATGTTACATCTCTCATATTATTTGTAAATTGGAAGTGATTTGTGGATTCAAAGTTTAAGAGTCATGCAAGAGGCCGGCGCTGTGGCTCACTAGGCTAATCCTCTGCCTTGTGGCGCCGGCACACCAGGTTCTAGTCCCGGTTGGGGCGCCAGATTCTGTCCTGGTTGCCCCTCTTCCAGGCCAGCTCTCTGCTGTGGCCAGGGAGTGCAGTGGAGGATGGCCCAAGTCCTTGGGCCCTACAACCCATGGGAGACCAGAAGAAGCACCTGGCTCTGGTTTTGGATCAGCACGGTGCGCCGGCCGCAGCACGCCGGCTGCGGCGGCCATTGGAGGGTGAACCAACAGCAAAGAAGGACCTTTCTGTCTCTCTCTCTCTCACTGTCCACTCTGCCTGTCAAAAAATAAAAATAAAAATAAAAAAAGAGTAACCCAAGAGAGCTTATGTTTGAAAAGAGTAAACTTTTCAATGGGAATAAGTGAAAATGTAATGATTTTCACATCAATAATTAGAATGAGGTTAAGGACTGAAGATTATCTTGGAGAAATGCTGGAGGAAGAAGGTTTGCCTTGACTCCCACTCAATCTCTAGAAGTGAGGGTGGGCATCTCTTGAAGAATCTCTCCTGAGGTTGGCTTTGTGCATTTCTCTTTGATTAGATTCCTTTAGGTAAAAGTAAAAATACTTTAAGATCATCCACTCCCATTCATTTTCATACTTTTCTCTATGAACAAAGACCTATAATTTCAGGGTCATTTCTTGGGGATCCCTTTGAATGTTGATAAAGAGAGAACACATAAATGAAACTGAGAGGTTTCCTTGTATTTCAGGAAATTTAATCCATTTAAAAATGTATTTAAGGTATCAACCATTTTAGTAAGCTTTATTTGGATAATTTGTGATTTTAAAAAGCTTGAAACTTAAAAAAATATGTGAAACTTGATGTTCCAGTGCCTTTGTTTTAAAGAAGTGCCAAGACTTCCTGAGGGTGATGGATGAATCAGGTAGCAGGGTTGGAACCCAGGTCCACTGGTTTTCAACCCAAAGTCCACAAATATCCTGCTACCTCCATCCAAGAACCTCTATATTTCTTCAGTTCTACCCAGGTCATTAACTGACGGTCAGTTCTGATGCTTACTTCACCATACATGGATTCTACAACATCCTTGCAATAACATGGGCAAAACAAGCTGCATGCTATTAACATTGCATTCACTATTCCAGCACCCTCTGACAGTGCAAATTATACAAAATTAATTTATTCTGAATCTCTAAGTGTAGCTATAAACATAGTAGACAAAATTCTTGTGACAGCAGATGTTTGTCAAATAAGATTCACAACCCCAGCACATCCACTGTATGGATGGCACTGAAGTCTATCACATGAATAAGTCTGCTCAACCTCCAGGGTTTTCTTTTCTACATCTGTGTTGCTCTCTGTGATTGTTGCACTAGGCTGACTTCCTGAGTGGGTCCTGCAGACAAAGGACAGGCTATGAGGATGGAGTTTAGTGCTGTCTGGAAGTTCTTTCGTTTGCTCTTAAACTTGGCAGGTGGTTTCTTTTCCCTGGGAACCACTTTACCTTTGTTTCAAATCAATGTGCTGAGAATGTTGTCTTCTCCAAAATTGCATGCAATATTTTATAGGAAGAACACTTAAAAAGCATTTCACCTATGAAAACAGGTCCCACCTTTAGTTAGTAAAATTTTATTAATATGCAAGATTTATATATTTTGTGAGGTACAGTGCAACCTGATACACACAGCATAAAATGACCAAACCATGCAGCTAGACCTTCCATTTCCTTATCATTTCTTAATATTTGGGGCCTATCGTTTTCCCTCTTCCAGTTCCCTATGCAGTATTCCATCTGTTATTTTGAACTTCAGTCATCCTACTGTGCTATGAAACACTAGAACGTATTCATACCATCTGACTGTGTTTGGTAGCCATTATCTTACCTCCCTCAATCCCTTTCAGCCTGCTTCCTAATCTCCAGTAATGCTATTCTAAGTTCAGAACAACAATGTTTAAGCTTCCATATATGAGAGAACATACAGTGCTTGTCTTTCTGTGTCTGGCCTATTTCAGATGTGAGGATGATCTGTTGATCACTAGGATGATTCAGCTGGCCTGGCTGGCTGGGTTGGAATCCTCCTCCTCCTTCCCTACTCCGTGTGCAGCCTTCCTGAAGCTGTGTGCTGGGCTGAAACGATGATCTTTCCCAACAAAAGACGGTTCTTTAGTCAAGAGTGAACTAGGAGCCGTACTCCCTGCTGGACCTTCCAAACCCATTCTCACAGCACCACATTGGAAATAGAAGATAGAGTCCCAAGTCTCACAGGAATATCTATCAAGTGATCAATCATAAAAACCTTCTAAAAGCAATGCAGGGAACTTAGTGCTATGGGGACAGAGAGCAGGGTCTAGTAACTGAGAGCCTTATATTAAGGAGTAAGCTACTTAAGATGTTCACATTGCAGCTCTAGTAATTATTAGCTATTTGATTTTATATACATTACTTAAATTTTTTATGTCCCAGTTTCCTTATTTATAAAATACAAATAATGCTAGTGACATCATATCAGGGTTTTAATAAAAATGATTGTAATGTATAAAGCATCAGCATGCAAAAGCCTTATTCCCTTAGCTAGATTAAAGGGAGTATTTTAAGCATGGAGAAATATTTTTGAGACCAAAAGATTTTTTTTTTTTTGACAGGCAGAGTGGACAGTGAGAGAGAGAGACAGAGAGAAAGGTCTTCCTTTGCCGTTGGTTCACCCTCCAATGGCTGCCGCGGACAGCTCGCTGCGGCCGGCGCACCGCGCTTGATCCGATGGCAGGAGCCAGGTGCTAGGTGCTTCTCCTGGTCTCCCATGGGGTGCAGGGCCCAGGCACTTGGGCCATCCTCCACTGCACTCCTGGGCCACAGCAGAGGGCTGGCCTGGAAGAGGGGCAACCGGGACAGAATCCGGCGCCCCAACCGGGACTAGAACCTGGTGTGCCGGCGCCGCAAGGTGGAGGATTAGCCTGTTGAGCCACGGCGCCGGCTAAGATTTTTTCTTGTATTCAAATGCAAACTTAATAGACTGGCTCAACATTTTCAGACTAAAAAGGATCACTTTGTAAAGGATGGAGAGGACTGACAATGTCTGAACTCATCGGGAAATTTTGTCCTAAGTGTAGGTCAATCAGATGCTTTATGGGGTGCAATAGAAAGAACACAACACTACCTATGAAATAGTCTTCACAAAAAACTTGAATCTGAATCCAATTAAGATTTAAATCTGTCAATTTAGTTAGGAATGAAGAAACATATTAAAAGAAATCCCAAGGTCATTGTCAGCCATACTGGAATCAAAGTTCCGTGAAAAGAGCAGACTCATTGAAGACATGAGATAAAAATGGGAGAGGTGGGGCTGGTGCTGTGGTGCAGTAGGTTAATTCTCCTCTTGCAGCGCCGGCATCCCATATGGGCACTGGTTCTAGTCCTGGCTGCTCCTTTTCCAGTCCAGCTCTCTGCTGTGACCTGGGAAAGCAGCCGAGGATGGCCCAAGTGCTTGGGCCCCTGCACCCATGTGGAAGATCAGGAGGAGGCACCTGGCTCCTTGCTCCTGGCTTTGGATAGGCACAGCTCAGGCCATTGCAGCCATTTGTGGAATAAACCAACAGAAGGAAGTCCTTTTTCTCCGTCTTTCCCTCTCACTGTCTGTAACTGTACCTCTCAAGTAAATAAATAAAATCTTAAAAAAAAAAATGAGAGGTTAGATGTCACAGCCATATCCTAGTGAATTCTGATTTGAACAAGGCAATACTCTTTTGAGATAATTGAGAAAATTGGAAAAACTCATTGTTATAAAATATTTTAAAATTATTATTGACTTTATTAGTTTGTGAAAATTATGGTTTAGCTTTGTTTTAAAAAAGTCACTTCCAGTTAAATTTCCCTAATGAAATGTTGCTTATAAAATATGATGCTTGGGCCGGCGCCGTGGCTCAACAGGCTAATCCTCCACCTTGCGGCGCCAGCACACCAGGTTCTAGTCCTGGTCAGGGCGCCGGATTCTGTCCCGGTTGCCCCTCTTCCAGGCCAGCTCTCTGCTGTGGTCTGGGAGTGCAGTGGAGGATGGCCCAAGTGCTTGGGCCCTGCACCCCATGGGAGACCAGGAAAAGCACCTGGCACCTGGCTCCTGCCATCGGACAAGCGCGGTGCGCCGGCCACAGCGCACCGACCGCGGCGGCCATTGGAGGGTGAACCAACGGCAAAGGAAGACCTTTCTCTCTGTCTCTTTCTCTCACTGTCCACTCTGCCTGTCAAAAAAAAAAATTAAAAAAAAAATATGATGCTTGGATTTTGCTTTGAAGTACTTGAGCAAAAAACTGAGAAAAAGAGGAATATGAATGGTAAAATAGTGACAATCCTTGAAGCTGAGTGGTGGTGCATGAGGATTCATTTTTGTATTGTGATGATTCTGTTTATGTTTGAAAGTTGGCATAGTAAAAATAGTGAAAGAAAATAACATTGTGTAAGCAACAGATTTGAGGATTATTTTATCTAGTTGATAAAGGAAATATATGGGTCTTATTATTCTACAATTTTGGTGTTAGGCATCTAAAAAAACAAACACTGTAGAACTGAAATATGTGTTTTGAAAGACATTGGTAAGCATAAATTCAACAGCATTTCCTTCAGTGTTTAAACATTTATTGTTTGTGCTGCTTGTAGTTCTAGACACGGTTTCAGTCTACTTCAAAATGTAAATGAGAATAACTGGGCAGGATGTAAAATGAAACAGCTCTTTTACTTAAATCTCTAACTGCATTTCCTTTTTTAAAGAATAAAAAGGGATGACAATATTGAACTTTCTCTGAGCCCTGTGCTTTCACCGTGTAGATTTCTGAGAAATGGGCGAACCTCAAAGCACCACTCTGCCTTGCATGCTGAGATAAGACTCCTCTGCACCCTTTCTCCTGGCTCATTAACTGCCCCTTTGGATGTTTCTCCTGGTGAACATTCTCCCAATCTCAACAGGCTGAATAGATTCTTTCCTTAGTTGTGCGTTGTGTTTCATACTTCACAGGGGTCACCACCTGTTTGATAGATCCCCTTGACCTGGACTCTCCTACTATTTGCACATCCATTCTGGTAATTATCAAATATTATCAAATTATCAAAAGCAAGCCCTACTTGTGACCTGAAAGTGCCAGGTCCTTCTCCACTTCCCCAGATACATATATACTGCTAATAAATTATAATGGATCAGACTCGCTCAAACAAACCAAATCAACAGTGTGGGATGCTCACATGCATAGATTACATCATTTTCCCTGATTTAGAGCAAATCAATTGGAACACTGTGTATATTTCAAACATCTTTCATTGCACCTGATGTGTAGTTTTCGAGCAGTTCTGTTTTGATGGATTAAGTGTGACCTACTTTCTGAAGTCAAGCAATTCTCTTTAGTTCTTTCAGTTGACAACGGAGATTGTGAAGGTTCTTTAGGAAGTAAAACTTAGCAATACCTACATGGTTTCCATTTATCTGATCCTTTCCTCGTGTTGGTTAATTCTGTTCTTCTCCCTAGTAGCTCCCAAAGCCCAAAAATGCATTTGTTGATTTGAAAAAGGTTTTTCTTGTTAGGCAGGATTGGCTTTACTGGGGTCATTTTCCATGCTAGTTGCTTTTCTGTATTACTGAAATGATATTAATGTGTATTAGTTTGTTTCTATTTTAAGCAACTATATGTGTACATACAGACACATATGTGGTCTACAACAAGTTCATGGAAAACACATATTATGAAAAATCTATGCCTGGACTTCAAAATATTCTTGCACTAAAATAAATTTACCTAAAGTCTATTTTTCATGAACTTTTTGAGGTACCGTGTGTGTGTGTGTATGTATGTTTTTACTAATACTGTACTATATATATGTTTAACTATTTCCTTTCCATGAAATAAAAATACAATGAATTTGTCCTAGATTTTTGTTACTGAGTTCCATTTATCACAATTACCACACAGATGGACTTAAGACTTAAGAAGCTAATTATTTTGGATGAATCTTTTGAGTTTGTCATAACAGGTATATTACAGGTGAGAGAGGCATTTTGACTTTTTCTCACCGACCTAATCTAGAACTAATTTAGCACCCAATTATCTTATGTCCTAATTTACTGTTTTTAGTTAAGGCTAAACTGACCTAATACATATATTTGTTTTAAAAGTGCCAGTGACGTATAGATTTTGCTCCTAAAAGCTCTTAAGTAGTATTATCTTAGTGGTGACATGCTCCTTTTTGGGGAGTCTCCCTGAGGGCTCAGACTATCAGAAAGAGCTTTCAAATTCAACAATTCATCAATTTACCTTAATTTGACCAGATCTCTACCAACATATGTAGCAAACTTGGATGGAGTTCCTGGATCCTGACTTTGACCTGGCTCATCACTGGATGTTGTAGTCATTTGGGGCCTGAACCAGCAGATGCAAGACCTCTGTCTCTCTGTCTCTGTCTCTTTGCTTTTCAAAGACAGTGGAAATAAAAGAATCAGCATATTGAAACTCTAGGTTTACTCAGTATCAGTCCTGTTTCTTTGCCTCAGAAAAGTCTACTGCCTAGGGGCCAGCGCTGTGGCGCAGTGGTTTAAAGCCCTGGCCTGAAGCGCCAGCATCCCATATGGACATGGGTTCTAGTCTCAGCTGCTCCTCTTCCGATCAAGCTCTCTGCTATGGCCTGGGCAAGCAGCAGAGGATGCCCCAAGTCCTTGGGCCCCTGAACCCATGTGGGAGACCCAGAAGAAGCTCCTGGCTCCTGGCTTTGGATCGGCTCAGCTCGGGCCATTCCAGCCATCTGTGGAGTGAAAGATGTGGATGAAAGACCTCTCTCTCTGTCTCTACCTCTCTCTGTAACTCTGTTTTTCAAATAAATAAAATAAATCTTTTAAAAAGTCTATTGCCTAACAAGACTTGTGTAATTTTTCACCCTTACCTCTGTACCTTGGGCTCCTTTGGGCTACCAGTTCTGTGAAACCCTACCATCAACTGGAGCTTCAGACCTAAGACCACTCCCTCAAGAAGTTCTTATACTACTTGATCACCCAATAACTCCCAGCTCTTCCTTGGACTGCCTCCTGTTTTGACAATCTCAAGTTCTTGCCACCACCCCTACATCACTGCATCTCTTGCTTCCATAGCTTAATATCTTAGCGCATTTGAACTGCTCTGACAAATTGCCATAAACTGGGGAGTTGACAAAGGACAGGACTTTTTATCACAAAGTTCTGCAGGCTGGAAAGTCTAAGATCAGGATGCCAGCAGGGTGGAGGGCCTGTTTCCTGATCCACAGAAGGCGTTTTCTTGCTGTGTCCCTGCACGTGCGAAGGGACTACAGAGCTCTCCAGGGTCCCTTGAAGGCTCTTATTTGAATCCTGCAGGTTCCACACTAGTTACCTAATTACCTTCCAAAAGATCTCCTAGTACCCTCCCCTTGGTGGTTAGGATTTCTTTTCTTTTTTTTTGAAGACTTATTTTATTTATTTGAAATACAGAGTTAGAGAGGCAGAGAGAGAGGGAGGTCTTCTAATGGCCTGAGCTGAGCCAGTCCAAAGCCAGGAGCCAGGAGCTTCTTCTGGGTCTCCCACATGGGTGCAGGGGCCCAAGGACTTGAGGCATCTTCTACTGCTATCCCAGACCATAGCAGAGAGCTAGATTGGAAGAGGAGCAGCTGGGACTAGAACCGGTGTCCATATGGGATGCTGGTGCTTAGGCCAGGACCTTAACCCACTGTGCCACAGCGCCGGCCCCATTAGGATTTCAACATAACAGTTTTGAGGAGACACAAACATTCCAACCATAGCACTAGCTCCTCTTTCCTTGGGCTTCTGTTTCTTGTGTCTGCCACTCTTTTGCACTCTTAAGACTTCTGTTTATTCTGAGAGACTTTTTAGCTCTTCTGGGTAGGAGGCAAGACAAACATATTCAGATAAATTAAAAGTGGCAATTCCAGGGGCAAGTTCCATATGACACAAAGATTAGTTCAGTTAAAACCTATGTGCAGCCAGCACTGTGGCTCAACAGGCTAATCCTCCACCTTGCGGCGCTGGCACACTGGGTTCTAGTCCCGGTCGGGGCGCCGGATTCTGTCCCGGTTGCCCCTCTTCCAGGCCAGCCCTCTGCTGTGGCCCGGGAGTGCAGTGGAGGATGGCCCAAGTGCTTGGGCCCTGTACCCCATGGGAGACCAGAAGCACCTGGCTCCTGCCTTCGTATCAGCGTGGTGCGCCAGCTGGCAGCGGCGGCCATTGGAGGGTGAACCAACGGTAAAGGAAGACCTTTCTCTCTGTCTCTCTCTCTCTCACTTTCCACTCTGCCTGTCAAAAAAAAAAAAAAGAAAAAAGAAAAAAGAAAAAAAGAAAAGAAAAGAACTATGTGCCAGTCAGAGCTTGATTCTTGCTAGCTAACCATTCAAAAACTGTCTGAAGAGAAGTTGAATGAATTCAGAGTTTCTTTGCAATAAGCTCATCTTTTTGTTTTTTAAAGTATTTCTCATTTTTAAAAATTCATTTGAGATACTGAGTGAGACAAAGAGAGCAAATATGCCCATCTGCTGGTTCACTGCCCAAATGCCATTAAAATGTGGGACTGGTCTGCTTGAGGCCAGGAGTCCAGAACTCAATGCAAGTCTTCCATGGGTGACAGGAACCCAATTATCTGAACCATCACCATGCCTCTCCAGGTCTGCATTAGCAGGAAGTCAGAGTCAGAAGCCAGACATGATACTGAATCCAGGCCCTCCCATACGGGCTGTAGGCAACCCAAGAGGCATCTTAATTTCTAGGCCAAAAGCCTACCCTGCTTATTATGCAGAGAAATAGGAAATAGTGTGATACATCATAAGTGGTAACTTTGGTGTTATTTCTATAGTTATCCAGGTAAAATTTTTCTGAATATTTAAAATACATATCCTTTCATTTACTTAGTAACATTTGAAATGTTCTTGAATCAGAGATGATTAAAATCTCTTTTAGGTCATTCTTTGGGGGCAGTCATCCCTTTCCTTTGAAAGAGAAAAAGCATAAGAGTCTTTGTAGTCTATAGGAAAAGTTAGTGCAGATATGAGTACTTGTCCCTTCAATTCTGCTAGTTACTGGGACAAGTAAAATGTTTTACCTTCTGTCCTTGGGAACATTTTTGAGAATCTTTGACAGAATAACAGGTAAGTGCCAAGGATTTTTAAGGTAGGGCCTAAGAAGGAAGCTGGAAGGCATGAGATAACAGGAATAAAACCATGGAGCCCAGTGGGCACTTCTCCTTTTGGTTATGTAGGTCTTAATAAGGCTGACTTCCAAGGAACCATATAACTAATTAAGTCATAAAAATCCTCTTTTAGTAGAATATTATCATGTTAATCAACTTTCCTTCTCATTTGAATTATACTAAGACTGTCTATCATTTACTTTCCTTTTTAAAAATACAATTATTTATAATTCAAGCAGAGTTTTATTATGACTCATGAAAGTTTTTGCACGGAATGTAACATATTCATTATTCCTTATTACCATTGCTATGGTGGTCCAATGATTAATCTTAGAATCATAATGTAGCTTTAGAATATTTTGTAACATGTGCATGCCAGGGAAATTTTATTTGATGTATTCTTTATGGAATTTGTAGGTAATAAGGTATAATTTCTTTTTGACTTTTGTATCTTTAGCACTTCTATTAAGCTATTCAGTGTTTTACATAAATGGAAGAATATTTAAAGTGAAATATTTTCTTGAGACAGTTTTCAACTTATTATGAATATTCAAATAGAAAACACATTTGAGATACAGACTTTATGTAGATGAGGCTACTTTAATCTCCGGTAAGACTATGAAAAAGGACACTATGATAAAAACTAATGCATTTTAATTTTAAAAAGAAAGTTCCACCAAGTTTTGCTCTTAAAAAAATGATCAAAGTGAAAAGTCAAAATGGCTGAAAAATAATAAACATTGAAATAACACTTACATACTAGAGAGGGAAAAATTGGGATGAAAAATCTTAGTCACCCAAAATTTCATTTCCCTATAATGATTACAGAGAGATACTATTAGATGAGCAAAGGCTCATGGGGAACATTACTTATTTATAACCTCCTTCCAAAGGAGATACTCACAATATGGCACTGGGTGAAACATGGATTATGCACAACAGTGACTCTAATGGAGTGTAATACATGTTGAGTGACTGAGAGTTTAAAATACAAATACTGAAGAAAGATTCTTGAAATTGAAGTGACACTGTATTTGGGAAAGTGCAATGACTAGCCAGATCACAATCTGCTAAACTGACATTCTAACCAATGATGTAGCAAGAGAGGCTGTGAGAGTAAGAGGTGACTAGTGTAGGGGCAAGTAAACCATTTCTAGTTTTTGGGATAGGGAAGCAGTGAGGGAATGGAACACATTACTAAATATCTATCTATTTATCTATCTATCTAGATAGATAGATATAAGGTTTTTGGATAATGTGTCTGCCATAAAATGAATGTTTGTGTCCCCACATTCTAATTCATTTGTCAAAACCTCATCTCCAGTGCTGATGGTATTAAGAGATGGGGCATTTGGGAAAAGAATAAGTCATGGCCGGCGCCGTGGCTCAACAGGCTAATCCTCCGCCTTGCGGCGCCGGCACACCGGGTTCTAGTCCCGGTCGGGGCGCCGGATTCTGTCCCGGTTGCCCCTCTTCCAGGCCAGCCCTCTGCTGTGGCCCGGGGTGTGCAGTGGAGGATGGCCCAAGTGCTTGGGCCCTGCACCCGCATGGGAGACCAGGAAAAAGCACCTAGCACCTGGCTCCTGCCATCGGATCAGCGCGGTGCGCCGGCCGCAGCGCGCCATCCACGGCAGCCACTGGAGGGTGAACCAACGGCAAAAAGGAAGACCTTTCTCTCTGTCTCTCTCTCTCACTGTCCACTCTGCCTGTCAAAAAAAAAAAAAAAAAGAATAAGTCATGAGTATGGAGCCCTCATGATTGGGCACATTAAAAATATCATTCCATTGTTTTCTGGTCTCCATTGCTTCTAATAAAACCTTATTTTAATTGCTTCCATGTACATAATGGGTCTTTCATTTTTTCCCTCCTGGTTAAAAAAAAAGATTGATTGTGGTCTAAGGGTATAGTCCAAATTTGTAAATGTCTCACAGGTTCATGAGAGCAATGATCATCTCTTAATTATTAGGTGCAATGTTTTATATATGAACACAAATATTTCCCTCTGCCCAAATAATAACTGAAAGGGACAGGTTACTTCATTGTCTCCCTTTTCAAGCAGGAAGCATTTTTTTGGTGCGTTTTTTTTTTTTTTAACCTTTCACTAAGATGTGGAACTTTCAATGTTTTGGTTCAGTAAGAATTCAACTCCTACTGTACAAACTCTGTGGGTTTTTCCCCACAGCAGAATGGAGCCAATAAAAACACAGCTATAGGTTCCTTTTATTAGATAATAGCCTCAAGGGGTAGATTCAGCTGTAGGTCTGAATCTTATTTATTAAATGTTATTTTTAGCCTCAGAAGTGTGGTGGAATGAGGTGAAAAGTTCATGCCAAGATGGCCACTGAGGTGAAAAGGTCATGCCAAGATGGCCCCTGACAACACAAACTGCCTGGCAACAGGCCGCGATTGGATGGCTTCAGAAACCACATGACAACAGAGGAAACCGCATGACAGCAGAGCCTGACTGATGGCAGGCCATGACTGGATGGTTTCAGAAACTGCCTGCCAACAAGAACCTGACTGGCAACAGGCTGTGATTGGATGGCTTTGGAAACTGCCTGGCAATAGGCTGTGATTGGTTGGGGCATAGACCGCCCCTTGACCAGATTGGCTGGTCTTGACTATATAAGCTATTGTACTAACTGAAATAAATGAGTCTGTGAGCTGCTTGCCTCAAGCCCGCTTTTACCCGACTCCCCAGGTCTGTGTGGTGACTCCGTGCCTCTTGCCCCCACCACGCTCCTCCTCTCAGAAATGAATCCACTGCAACATTGTAGAGAAATCAACTGCAACACAGAAGTATTCCTTCAAGTGTTAAAAACTCAGTTAAACAGTTAAAAGAATGTTTGCTGATCTTTTATATATCATTTCTCAGCATGTCTTGCTGGGAGTTTTCCCAAAATATTCCAGTTCCTTAGGTTGAACATCTAATGTGGTGGTTAAGACACCACTGCATCCCCCATTGGAATATTTGGTTCAAGTCCTGACTACTGTGCTTCCAACCCAGCTTCCTTCTAATGCACACTTTAGTAGGCAGCAGGTGATGGTTCAAGTGCTTGAGTCTCTGCCACCCACCTGGGTGACCCAGATTGAGTCCCAGGTTGCTGGCTTCAGCCTGGCCCAGTTCTGGCTGTTGCAAAGATTTGAGGAGTGAACCAGTAGATGGAAGATTTGTTTCTGCCCATCTCTTTGTCTCCCTCTCTCTCAAATAAAATGAAAATAAATAAAAATTTAAAATTCCAGTTCCTTATATTCTCTCATTTTAGGTTATAGATTAACATTAACCATTTGAGTGAAGACTTCAAAAATAAGTGTAGCTCAAACAGCCAACTTTCTACATCCTGTAAATTCACTTTCCATCACTTTCAGAAATTATTTATATATTTGTTTATATTTTTATATTAACTTTTTAAATACTAAACTTTTAGGGGTGAGGATATGCCCTCCTGGGACAAAGGTGTTCATTTCTCTGCAGTTCTGTTTTACAAGCTTATTAAGGGTACTTTACATTTTCTCAATAATATAAGATGTAGAAATGAGTTAAGTGGAATACATAATCCCTAATGTATTCCAATGATATTTTTAATTTAATTTTCTTTTTATTTGAAAAAGAGACAGAAACACAGAGAGGTAGAAATCTTCTATTCCCTGCCTACTCCTCAAGTGCCAGGGTTGGGCTGGGCCAGATCAAAGCCAGGAGTCCAGAACTCCATCCTGATCTCCCCTCTGCAAGGAAGGGACTCAAGTACTTCAGTCATCATGTGCTGCCTCCCAATGAGCTCACAAGCAGGCAGCTGGAATTGGAAGCAGAGCTGGGTCTTCACCCAGAAACTCTGATATGGGATGAGGCACACCAAGTGGCATTTAAACAAATGCCTGCCCTGCATATTTTAGTAATACTTCTGTTGTTCAGTAGGTCCGAATCATGCAATGTTTTGTAGCTCATGGTGAAGACTAGATTTTATCTACTTGAAGTTGGAAATTATTTAAAGGTTTTAAGAATGATATAGTTTGATTGATTTTGTAACAAATTTACTAGGATAGAGAACTGATTGGAGACAGGAGTAGATGCAGGGAGATTGGCATTTGTGTGTGTAGAGATCTTTGAAGTATAGACAATGATAATGGCGGTAAAATAGAGAGATCTCTGGAGGTAGAACCAATAGGACTTGACCTTGAATTGGATGTTAAGGGGGAAGGAAAGAGAGGAGTCAAGGAAGTTTTTCAGGTTTTGGCTCTAGAAACTGAGAACTGTGGAGGAATTTACTAAGGGAAGATGAGATAGAAGACCTGCTTGAGGGAGAAATAGTTTCAAAGAATCCTGAAGTTATTATATAGGCAAGTGTACATTCAAACCTGTAATAGTAAGCTGGGTAACGATTTGGAAATCATTAGCACATAAGTGATGCAGCTGCAAACTGGCTAGGATCACTTCAGATTCACATCCAGAGAAGAGGAAAATATCTCAGAAAAGACCTGATACTATGCATATCTGTCTCTTAGCTATCTTTTCCACTCAATGGATGATATTATTATATCAATAGCACACTTTTAATTATAATGTCTCTACAATAAGTCTCTATGCCTAAGAAAGCAAATCATTACTTTGTAAAAAATATTTATTTGAAAGTCAGTGGGAGAAAGACAGCAGTGGGCAGAGAGAGAGCGAGAGAGCGAGAGCGAGAGTGAATCTTTCATCTTTTGATTCACTCCCCAAATGGCTACAATAGCTGGGGCTAGGCCAGGCAGGTCAAAGCCAAGACCCAGGAGCTTCTTCCAAGTCTCCCCAGAGGGTCCAGGGCCCAAATATTTGGATCATTTTCCACTGCTTTCCCAGGCACATTAGTAGGAGCTGGATTAGAAGTGGAACAACCAGGACACTAACCAGTGTTCATATGGGATGCCAGTATTGCTGGTGATGGCTTAACGTACTGTGCCACAACTCTGGCCCTACCTCAAATGTCATCCAGACATGGAAAAAAAATTCTAGAGGAGTATTCCAGTCTTCATTTATATTAGCTCATTATTTTTTATCTGTAGTGTTATATTCAGATAAACCTTTCTTTTTTTCTGATGAAGGAATCCTTTCTTTCCAACTTCGTTTGTCCCATTTGAAATTTGGAGCCTGATATCCAAAGAGTGTGAAGCTATTTGTAATTTTACACTCTCCTTTTCTTTCTTTCAGTGTCTTCATGTTTTCAGCTCTCTGTCTGCCTCATTGCTTTCCCCTCTTTTGTATGGCTAATGCCTCTCCATCTCTAAGAATCCCGCTTGGAGCTTACTCTTTTTAAGAAATTGCAATACCTTTCCCTGCTCAAGTGTCTTTTTTGTACATTTTCCAAATTTTCTGCATTTTTCTCTAGCACAACATGTATATATGACTGTGTCGTGTAGCATCTATGTACTCTCCTAAGTTCCTTGCTAGAGTACAACCTCCTGCAACTGTGGGATGATCTCCCAGATCTCTGCTTACCCAGAACCTAGCAAAATTCCCTATACAAACTAGGCATTTAGCAAAGATTTGGTGAATCAATAACATCCAACTCACTTTCTTAAGAATTCCACTGGGGGCCTGTAATGCCAGCATCCCATAAGGGCACTGGTTCCTGTCCTGGCTGCTCCACTTCCCATCCAGGTCCCTGCTAATGGCCTGGGGAAAGCAGCGGAGGATGATGCACTTACCTGGACACATTCTGCCCACATGAGAGACCCAGATGAAGCTCCTAGCTTCAGCCTGGCTCAGCCCTGGCTGTTGTGGCCACTTGAGGTGTGAACCAATGGATGGGAGATTCTCCTTGTTTCTCCCTCTCTGTAGCTCTGACTTAAAAATAAGTAAATATTTAAAAAATAAATTCCACTGATGACAAGAAATAGTGCTCTCCAAATTTCATGCATTGGTAAGACTCCTAATTCTAAATACAGAAGAGAGATTTATGAATATAGGAGTTCAATATGTGAACTTGAAAGTAGTTTTCTCCTGTCATTTGAGTGGGACCATTTCTAAGAGAATCAGATGCCTAAGGCCTATTAAGTTGGAATAGAGCAGGGATATAAAGCCTTTTTAAAATAGGTCCTGATGATCGATTTTAGAACTAGAGCTGAGACTTGGTACAGTGGGAACGGTAAATGGAGCTTGAAAACATGGCCCTTGGGAAACAGTAGTCACAAAAGATGTTTATTTCATGATTTGGAAAAGATGTTTTCATCAGGTCAAAAATGTGGACAAGAACAGGCACAAAACAGGTGGTCTGTATCACCATTCTATCTACTACTTTCAACACCTTGTAGTGCATGTGTATAAACATTCGGTTGGGGTCCCAAGCATCTCATTCATGATGCTTATCATTTGGGTGATTATGTTTTCTTCTAAACACACGAACAAATGTATCAAATTATCCTATGAGGGGCTGGCATTGTGGCATAGCTGGTAAAGTCGTCACCTGTGATGCCAGCATCCCATATGGGTGCCGATTCAAGTCCCGGGTGCTTCACTTCTGGTCTGGCTCTCTGCTAATAGCCTGGGAGAGCAGCAGAAGATGGTCCAAATGCTTGGGCCCCTGCATCTACTCAGAAGAAGCTGCTGGTTTTGGTTTGGCCCAGCCTATTGAGGAGTGAACCAGAGAATGGAAGGTCTCTATCTCTCTCTCTCTCCCTCTCTAACTCTGACTTTCAAATAAATAAAATAAATCTTTTCAAAAAATTATTCCATGAGTATTCATGTGATATAATATAGCAGATTTTCCATTATGTAAAAAAACCCAAAACTTGAATTTTTCTAATGTAAACCACACAGCAGGGCTAGTCTTTTATTTTTATGGCTTTTTATTGTGTTGCATTGCAAGAAAGCATCTCTCAGTCAATAACAGAATGTTCCCCAATGGAGCTGGAGAAAAATGAAACTGTACTTTGATATATGGCTGAAGAATATAAACATGAGTTTTTTTTTTCTTGGAGAAAGCAATACATAGTTCCAATTAAGTTCACCCAATAAGAGAATATCAAGGTTCTAAGGGAATTTTAGTGGCTTCTAATTCTATTTTACAAGTGAGGAAACAAGGATGTAACTTGACCAAGGCCTTAACAACCTTGCTATTCTGAGGCTATCAGCTATGAAGATAGATAATACAAAACATGATAAAAATATATGATACAACTTGATAAAATTAATCAGCTTGTTATTTACTAACATTGTGCTTGTATTTTGTGGAGAACACACCTCTTTATCCATGATGCAGATCATAAAGATGATGAAATATCTATCATTATGAAATATCACTACTGATGATCGACATTTTGGTGTATGTCTATGTGGAAAGCAGGCACCTGCTGAATGGTATGGTCAACCTTTTAGAAAGTCTATAAAGGAAGTCATTTGGCAAATGTTCGGATTACCAAACTCTGAATTCTTAGCAGCACTAAGAAGATATAACCTCTGCTTTAGGGATGATACTTAACCTGAGAGAGTGACATCCATGTTAATGTTACAGAATTACAGGAGCAAGTATCATAAACCCCTTCAACCATGAAATTCTTCATGTCTTTATCCTAGGTAAGTTATTTCTTCTTAAATATACACCATATAATTTCTGTATAACAGTTCAACATTAATAAATAATAACCACTTATTTCTCTTACATATTTGCTTTTTTTGACCATTATAATAACTCTGTATGGCATTTAAACTTCAGTCATTTTACATTTGGAATTCTGAGACTGAATAGTTAAATGATTTGCCAAACAGTTGGTGAGGGTAAGTTACTGGCAGTGAAGACAAAGAAAGGATAGGTCAATCCATTTCTTGCATGTGGGAACAAACAGGGAATCTGGGACTCCGGATGTGGAACTGGAAATGTGGAAATTAAAGGTGGAATTTTTGATTTTAAGTAGAGAGCCTGTTATATGTCTGAAATTTTCCTGGATTTTATTTATTTTAATTTTTACTTATTTTCATTGTATTTGAAAGGCAGAGAGACAGAGGGAGAGTCAGAGAGAGAGAGAGAGAGGGAGAGAGAGAGATGGAGAGAGAGAGATGGAGAGAGAGAGATGGAGAGAGAGAGATGGAGAGAGAGAGATGGAGAGGGATCTTCCATCCTCTGGTTTGTGTCCCAGATGCCTGGCTACTAGAAGTGTTCATATTCACTGAAATCCAGAAAAAGGAAGCAGGAAGTGGTGTATTAAAACGATAAATATAAGTTTCAAAAATGAGGTGTTGACAGGCCATGAAAATATCAAGTAAAATAACTACTTGACATTTATGGGAAGATTTGTGCTGAAGAGTTTATTTGGAAATTGTCGGTGTGCTATGGCAACGGAAGCTATGGTGGAGACTGACAATTCTGCAGTACGCAGGGTCGAAAGATCAAGAGGGAAACCTGAGCTGTCCGTCAACTACGAAGTTACTGCAAGAGAAGTATACTTGTCTAATGTCACTCAGCTCCCACTGCTTTTCTTTCAGTTAGTTGATTGACCCATAACAATGAGTGGAGGGGTTTGATCTTCTGGTGAGCAAGGATCTACCATTCCTATCAGCTTAACTAAACTTTAGACAAAATTCACGACTTCAGGGCTTGGATTTTCCTTTCCTTAAAGCACTGACCTTAGAAAACTTGTGTTCTGAATTTTTCTTTTGCCACTTTGAAATTTAATCTTTCTAAGGTGTTTGTTTTTGTTGCTTTGCTTTTGCAACCCAAGAATGTGCTTCTCAGGGCATAGAACTGATCTCTGTGAAATGTAATCATTAAAAAAGATTAGCACCCTTATCTCTGAGTTTTTGTAGGAAGGCAGGGATCTAACTCCCATAAGTGCCAATTAAGAAATGCAGATGGCCTAATCTCAGTGAAAAATACGTGCAAACTCAGGAATAATTCAATTCTTTGATAAACCTCCCTTGCTAATATTCCCTAGTACTTTTCCACTTGCTCACTTGAGTGCTTAAAAATACTCCTGCCTCTTATTTCAGCAGAGTTGAGTTCATACTGTGTTCTGGTCTTTCTCTCCTATTGCAATGGCATGGAATAAATTCTTGCTTACTTGACTCTGTGTGGTGCAATTCTGGTTTTGACACTGGCCAAGTTAAGTATCTACTCATTTTGAGAGGCTGGTGCCAAAAAAAGTGCCATGGGCTGTTAGCAGACAGATACAGTGCTACAAGTGTGTTGAAGGCCGTATTGGTGACTTGCCACAGCTGAAGGTCTAATTTCACTGAGAGAATAAAGCCAGCAAAAAAGGAGGTTGAAGCAAGGAAGAGATTCATAAAGGAGTTCAGGGTCCTGATTCTAGTAGTTAGTTAGGTCCTCATCATTCTGTAAATCGTTGAACACATTTCCCCTGTATTCTGTGGGACCAGCAACATAGTTTTAAGTCAATTCAATGCACATATGCTCTTACATTGTTAAACCAAAGAATGTAATTCATACATGGGGGGAGATAGGTGTCTGAGAAACATGAACATTAAGCGGTGAAAGGAGAGGGTTGTGAAGAAGCTACAAGGAGTTAAGAGATACCCCAGAGATCACTGCATCATGGAAACCCCAAAGAGTTTTCTGAAAAGTAGTAAATGGTCACCAACGTCAGCTTTGCAAAGAAGTCAAGTAAGGCAAGGTCTAAGGACTAGAAACTATATGTAGTATGATGATATCTTGAAGGTCTAGGGAGATTCTAGAAAGACTCTAGGAATAGTCAAGGCAAGTATGGGAGAGTGGGTTACACAATAAGGGAATGGAGAAAGCCAGATGCAGTCAATATAAAAGTGGTCTAGAAATGAGGAAGTGACACGTACAAGTTCATATAGTCTCTGCCTCTTCATGTGTCAATCAGTGATTCCAGGTTGCTTACACAGGTTCACCATCATAGAGAAGATGAATATTTTATTCTTGTTCTTGCTTTGTATATGATATTGACAATAATAGGATAATAGATAGGATACAATAGAGATAGGATATCAACCTGGCTTGTATGCCTAAAAATCTGTTCTGCTTTTAGCCACAATAGAAAATCTGAATTTCTCTAATTCAGGATCTCTAGAAAATGTTTGCTAGAAAATTCTGTATTTTTTTAAGAGATGTATTTATTTATTTGAGAGGCAGAGTTACAGAGAGGCACAGGCAGAAAGAGAGAGAGAGAAAGAGAAAGAAGCTTCTTCTGGGTCCCCCACGTGGGTGCAGGGGCCCAAGGTCTTGGGCCGTCTCCTACTGCTTTCCCAGGCCATAGCAGACAGCTATGGATCTAAAGTGGAGCAGCCGGGACTCGAACCAATGCCTATATGGTATGCTGGCACTGCAGGCGGTGGCTTTACCTGCTAAGCCACAGCACCGGCCTTGGAAATTCTGTATTTCAAAACATCTTACACCACCCAGACAGTAGACAACTGAGATTATTTTGTAGGGGTCTCTTGAGTCACATCGCATCACTAGCCAGACCTAAAGGGTGGCACTTTTATACACTTTTTAATATATGAACAATCTTGTTCTTTCCTTCAAATCACATCTTTTAATGCAATATTTTTCAGTTCACTAGGAAAAGCAAATTGACTTTGAATGCCTAATATAGCTTCCAAATATCATAAACTTTTAGGACCTCTAAAACCAGTGTTATTTTTATAAATGTTCTAACCCTGAGATCACAAATGAAAGGTTAAATACAGTTGATGCATTAAGCACAAAAGTTTGAGGTGGAGATAATTGGATGGAAATAAAAAAAACTTTAATAAGGACAGCAAATTCAGTAGTGGCTCTTGGCTGTACACAAACTTACTACACATTAAAACATCAAAATAATTCATTTCCACAATGCTCTATTTATCCAAATCTACTTTCATATTCCAAAATAGGTAATAAATGCAGGGATATAGATATTGTTTGTTAGGGGCTGAGACTGTGGTGTAGCAGCACCCCACAGGGCCACTGGTTTGTGCCTAGGTTGCTTCTGGCCTGATTCAGCACCCTGCTAATGGCCTAGAAAAGCAGCAGAAGATGGCTCGAGTGTTTGGGCCCATACCACCCAGGTAGGAGATCTGGATGAAGCTCCTGAGCTTCTGGCTTTGTCCTGGTTTAGCCCTGGTTGTTGTGGCCTTCTAGGGTTTGAACCAGTGGATGGAAGTGCTCTCTCTCTGTTATGCTTATTTTCAAATAAATAAATATTAGATAAAAAAAGAAATTGCTGGTTAGACAGCAGCTCTCCTACTCTTTGAGCTAATTGTTTTTTAAATGCATTTGAGTATCATCCATTCTTCACAAATGTTGATTTAGAAGGGTCATTTATTGGTATCTGAGTCACACCTTCATGGAGACCCCTGAGAGAGAGAGGATGTTTTTATTCTTTGCTTTTTCTTGCTAATTAATACGAATTGGCGTCATTGAGACTTAATTAACTCAAAGCGGGCACTTTTCCCCTTAAAGAAAGAAATGTGGTTTTACCTTTTGAAAAAATTGAGTGGATTTCATCCATAAAATTGGAGATTTTTGGAAAGGAAGGGAAAAACCTTAGAATCCAAATGAAAATAAGCCTAACACTGGGGTTGTACTATGGGAGAAAACCCATAATTATTTCCGCTCAGTACTGAAGCAAAGGTAGTGTATTCCAGCGAAAAGAAGTTAATTGTTAAGCCATTTTTTAAATGAACCATCACAATTTGGGGCCCTGAGACTGGCAAAATTGTTTAGAGTAGAGAGGATTTCAGTCATTTTAGTGTAAGGATCCCCAAAATGAAGTCCATGAATGAAGGAGTTGTGTGTGTAAATATCATTATAGGGTATATGAGTTTCCTAAGATAAATTTTTAACTTTTATTTTCGTTTGTTAAAGAGCATAACTGGGATCTTCTGAGAAACATCTATAGAGCTTCCTAATTTCAGTGACCATATTTGCATTTATGTGTCTGAAAGTATTTTCACCAAACAAATCTGAAATGACATCATGGTGCACACCACGTAGGAATATGCACAACAAAGCAAATTTGGGGACCATTGAATCTTTATGAGGCACGCAGGACAGATGGACCAAACTCAAAGAGCCCACCCCATTTTATCCTAAGCCATATTTCCAATGCGACCAGTGCATTTCATGCCTTCAGCTTTGTGCACACTGTTAGGAAGTCAGTTATGAGCTTATGTGTGTGTGACATAAAGGGCTAAAGAGAAGACATCTCTGTCCAGCATATGCTGCATCTCAAGGTCAACCCGATGGTGTTTCAGGGGCAGCCTGCTATTCACATCCTGCCCTGCCCTGCCCCCTTCTACCTGATAACCTGCCAGGTGGAGGTCCCCACCCCTTCTGCCTGACAATCTTCCACAATCTCCCAGGTGCAGCCCAGTATCTGCATCTCAAACATTTGCATCCCTAAAGTCCTTTGTTTCAGACCTTCCACAGGAGGAAGCTTCTTAACATTTGCAAAACTCAGGGAGAAGTTTCTTAAAAGCCCTTTGTTCCAAGAGGAGCTGAGGTGGGGGAAGCAAGACCCATCTCCTTAAAAACCCCCAGCCTCAACCCCTCAACCTGACTGCGCCACTCAGCCCTCTTCCTGTCTGCTGAGCTGCCTGCCTGGTCTGTCCAGGTGTACTCTCTCTCCACCCCCCCACCCCCGTCTCTCAGGCTGTCTGGAGAGGTGCCCATCCGTCCTTACGGATGTCCCTTCCCTAATAAACCTTGCTATTTTACCTCCCACTATTCTCTGTCTCACGCCTGAATTCTTTCTTGCGCGAAGACAAGAACCCTGCAAATTTCTCCGATAACAACACCACTTGCAACAAGTCATTTACAGGTAGGTATGAAGATAGAAAATATCTCTAAGTAATTCTGAGTCCAGAAAAAGTTTAGCTAGCCACCATTTAATGCATACTTCAATAGATCCACAATGCTTATTACCAAGTACCTGAGAAAGCTTTAAAAAATTATCAAGCGAGGATTTACATTATTGTTAGAGGATTGTTTCATAGCTGGGTTTTGGTTAAGAATGAGAATTGATAGTCCTAAATCAGAGGAAGGAAATTCCTGAAATTACTGACCTTTTGTATAATCTACTTAAACAATAGCATGCTCTGAATATGTGTGAGAGGTCTTCAAAAAGGCAATGGAAAATGGGTATTATGAAAAAGAATCTAAGTGTGTAAATGAAATGTCTATTAACCACGGGTGTCACAAACTTGCTTCAAAATAGACATCTTTGAATTCCATTTTGCATAAACTTGTGAAGTACCTATGTATTGTTAATGTTAAAACAGGAGAACAGATGGAGTATAGAACTAAGTGTTAGGCCTCATCTTTCTGTTTTCAAATCCAACATAGGTAAGTTAGATCCAGAAAAAATGTGTCACATTACATTAATGTTGTCGGTTTAACTTTTGTTTTACTTTCATTAACTGAATTGGGAAGTTTGCTCCTATGCACCGGTTCACTTCCCAAATGCCCACAACAGCCTCCACTACACCAGGGCCTCACCAAGTCCCTGCTAGGAGCCAGGAATGCAATCCATGTTACTCACTGGGGTGGCAGGAGCCCAATTACTTGAGCCTACTCCTGCTACCTCCCAGTGTCTGCACTGGTAGGAAGTTGGAGTTAGTAGCCAGAGACAAAAATCAAACCCAGCCATTCCCATGTGGGAAACAGATATCATAACTATTAGACTAATTGCACATTCCCTGCTTTTGTAGCTTTTTTGTTTTTAAAGATTTGTTTTATTTGAAAGAGAGAGAGAGAGAGAGGCAGGCTGACTCCATCCATTGGTTCACTACCCAGATGGCTGCAATGGCTGGAGCTGAGCTGATCTGAAGCCAAGAGTCTGGAGCCTTTTCTGGATCTCCAATGTTGGTACAGAGGCCCAAGGACTTGGGCCATCCTCCACTGCTTTCCCAGACCACAGCAGAGAGCTGGATTGGAAGTGGAGCAGCTGGGACTCAAACCGACACCCATATGGGATGCCTACACTGCATAGCAGGTGGTGGTTCCACCTGCTATGCCACAGCACCGGCTTCTGCTTTTGTAGTTTTATTAGAGCTAGTAATATAAGCAATCTATAAGTACTTTTACACCTGAGCATCTTTCACTGATATTCAAATAAATTTGATTTAATCAACAAGGGAATGGAATAAATATGTTCCTTTTAAAGAACTCTGTATCTGAAAAAGGAGTTTCCAACAAATGATCTACTTGCTCCTTCATGGATGAGATTTATTACAAGTATATCCAGACAGCTTGATTCTTGTGCAAATGAGTTACTGAGGAAATAATTTCAGGAGAAAGTGGGTGAGGAGGAGAATAGGGTTGAGGAGTTGCTAAGCAAGGATGGTGAGATCACTGGGATCAATGTGGTTCCACTGGAAGCTATGGGGCATGAATTCCACCATAGTCTGTGTCCAGTGTCATTTATCCCCGAATTCTCAATAGGAAAAAGGTAATAACTGTGAATCACTAGCAACTGTGAAGGCAGGAGATCTAGGCACATGTGTTCCAATCCAGTAAAGTGATTCCATGGCGACATGCCACCTGTTGCTATTAAAGTTTCTTTATGGCAAGGCTATGTGGAATTTCAAATCTTAGCTCAGAGACTCTAGCCCTCATAGTGTTGCTAGCTAGGGTGCAGTGATCAGAGACTGAGAGCTGATTGAGAACTCGAAGGAGATTCTGCCCCTTGTCATGTAAGAGGGGTTTCATGTCATCAACTTGTCACTAAATCACTGGTTGTTCTCTGAGGCTAATGGTGCATTTTCAGCATTGATATCTATTGCTAGCATATTGGACATTCAATGGTGGCAGCCATAGGTCAGTCTTTGTGAGAGAGAACCCACATTCTTTGGGTGCCTACATGGCTTTCATCCCTAGTAGGACTGCTCTTTTGTCCTTTAAAGCCATCACTCAAGCACTGAGTTGGCATGAACAGATGATGGCTGCCACCTACTGGCCACGTTATCCTGTCAACATTGTTTCTCTTCCATGATGGATATTCTCTTCTGAGCACTGTCTTTTGATGAGGCCAAGATCAATATATGTTGTATTCACTTTCACAGCTCTATCTCAATTCTTCTTCCCCAGACTTCCTTGTCCCTAATCTAGTCTTGCTCCTTCTAGAACTCTAACCAATTAGAGAAACAATTTGTAATGTTTAGGAGACAACTTTTTATTTTTATTTTTTGACAGGCATAGTGAGAGAGAGAGAGAGAGAGAGAGAGAGAGAGAGAGAGACAGAGAGAAAGGTCTTCCTTTTATCTGTTGGTTCACCCCTAAAATGGCCACCACAGCTGGTGTGCTGCGCAGATCCAAAGCCAGGAACCATGTGCTTCCTCCTGGTCTCCCATGCAGGTGCAGAGCCCAAGCACTTGGGCCATCCTAGGAGACCACTTTTATCCTTACTATAGACTACTCCTTTCTTTTCTCAGAATGGATGACAAGATGCACTACTAAGTGTTTCTTCCAATAGAGGATCTGCACTCACCACTGTCTTGCCCGACAGTGAAAGAGCAATTCATTTCTGCTTACACCCAAATAACAGGACAACCCACCCGTGAACCCAGTTCAAGCCTTCTCCTCCTCCACAGAGTATAAATAAAATCTGCTTCTGATTCTCTTTTCTAGAAAATAATGCTTTTTCAGAGCAACAGACAAAAACTGCATACTAGAATTTGTGTTAATCTGCTCTGAGAGACGTACCACATCTGGCACAGGAACTGCATTTGGGGCTACTTTTGGTTAAGTCCTGGTGGACTCTGTCATCTCTCTCATCACAAGGACCACATTGATAGGAGAAATGGCAGGAACCATCACCCTTGCATCTTGCCATTTCCTTCTATAAAGACATCAATATGGGGATTCTGCCCATGGCTGTTTGTTTATTCTGATTATACATCTAGAACCTTTTAGAAGATAACAACCAGGTAGGGGTATTGATCTAGTGGATCTATTATAGGACGGACCTGGATAAGGGCAATATTTATTAGCAGAGCACCACATAATCTTTACTGTAATGGGAATCATGATAGTTCCTTGTTCTCTTGGTATCAGCGTCAAAATAAGTGCTGGATTTGACAAATTCATAAAGATCTATTCGCCTCCAACAATGTATAGCTATTCAAGTAAATGACTCTTGTTTCTTTAAATCCCCTCCTCCCCTCATCATGTTGAAGTTTTGTCCTTCGTACACATCTTGGAGACAGTAGGGAAGGTGGCAGCAGCTGCTGGGGACAGTAGGTATTGTCTTGTTACGCGTGTGCCTCAGGATCTTGGCAATGTCTTCAAGCAAAATGAGAGCAGATAATCTTTTAAAAAGATGTATTTATTTTAGGTGCCAGCACTGTGATCCAGAGTGTCAAGTTGTTGTTTGACATTCTATATTGGAGGCCCAGTCAAGTCCTGGTTTCTCCATTTCCAATCCAGCTCCCTGTTAATGCACTTGGGAAGGTAGAGTAAGATGACTCAAGTACTTGGGCCACAGTCAGCCACGCAGGAGACCCAGGAGGAGTTCCTGGCCCCCGACTTCAGGCATAGTTATTGCAGCTGTTTGGGGAGTGAGCCAGTAGATGGAAGATTTTTTCTGTCTTTCCCTCTCTATCATTATGCCTTTTCTATAAACTTTTATTTAATGAATATAAATTTCCAAAGTATAGCTTATGGATTACAATGGCGTCCCCTCCCCCATAATTTCCCTCCACCCAAAACCCTCCCATCTCCCGCTCCCTCTCCCCTTCCATTCACATCAAGATTCATTTTCAATTTTCTTTATATACAGAAGATCAGTTTTGTATATATTAAGTAAAGATTTCAACAGTTTGCACCCACATAGCAACACAAAGTGAAAAATACTGTTTGAGTACTAGGTATAGCATTAAATCACAATGTACAGCACATTAAGGACAGAGATCCTACATGAGGAGTAAGTACACAGTGACTCCTGTTGCTGACTTAGCAAATTGACACCGACTCTGATCATATTTAGACAAGGTCATAGTCAAAATGGAAGTTCTCTCCTCCCTTCAGAGAAAGGTACCTCCTTCTTTGATGACCTGTTCTTTCCACTAGGATCTCACTCGTGGAGATCTTTCATGTAGGTCATTTTATTTTTTTTTTTGCCAGACTGTCTTGGCTTTCCATGCCTGAAATACTCTTATGGGCTTTTCAGCTGGATCCGAATAACTTAAAGGCTAATTCTGAGGCCAGAGTGCTGTTTAGGACATCTGCCATTATATACCATTATGCCTTTTAAATAAATAAATGTTAAAAAATAAAACAAATATATATTCATTTGAAAGGTACAGTGATGGAGAGAGGGAGAGGGATGAAGACAGAGAGAGCTCATCCATTTTCTAGTTCCTTCCTCAAAATGGGCAATGGCTGTGGTTGGTCCAGGATAAATTCAGAAATTTGGAACTCCCTCCTGGTATTCCATGTGGGTGACAGGGGTGCAAGTAGTTGACTCATCATCTGCTTCTTTCCTGGGTACAGTAGCCAGGAGGTGGATCAGAAAGAGAGGGGCTGAGGTATGAACAGGCACTTCTCTATGGAATGCTGGTACCGCAAGTGATGGTATAACCTTACCGTACCATATTCTGGCCTCTCTGAAAGCAATGACTTCCTCAGACTCAAAGATTTCTGAAAATCAGGAGGTTGAATTTTTAAATTATGTCTTTTTATTTGATGCTGGGACTTGGGTGGTCTCTCCCATCTGCTGGTTCACTCTCTAAAGGCCTGTCATGGCTTGAAGTGGGCCATACCAGAGCCTGGGAGCCAGAATTCAATCCTGGGTCTCCAAGGTGGGTGACAGAGGCTCAAGTACTCGAGGCACTCAATACCTGCTGCTTCCCAGGGTGTCCATTAGCAGGAAGGTGAATCAAAGCGGTATCTTAACCCCTGTGACAAATGTCCACCCGATTTTTAAATGCAGATATCACCATTTTAATGTTAGGTTTTTACTCCTTTCTTATTAGGGCCCAGATTATTGTACAGGAGATGTACCAAGCTGGGAATTCCAGCCTTTTTTTTTTTTGAGATTTATTTATTTGAAAGGCAGAGTTAGAGAGAGAGAGAGAGAGAGAGAGAGAGAAGGGACAGAGAGATTTTCCATCTGCTTTTCATTCCCCAAATGGCCACAACAGCCAGAGATGGGCTACTCTGAAGCCAGGAGGCAGGAGCTTCTTCTAGGTCTCCCAAATTGGTACAGGAGCCCAAGCATTTGGGCCATCTTCCAATACTTTCCCAGGTGCATTAGCAGGGAGCTGGATCACAGTGGAGCAGCCAGGACTTTAATGTGCACCCATATGGGATGCCAGCATCACAGGTGGTGGCTTTACCCACTACACCACCATGGTGGCCCTAGCCTTTTTGTTTTATGTTCTTCCATTCTTACAATAACTATTGACCCTAATGTTAGTTCTGTTTGTGTTCAACTGAATGAGAAGAATGCCTTAGAGAGCTTCCAAGAGGCTTCCAATTCTCACATTTTGTTTTATGCCTGTAATTAATAGATCAGAGCCTACCATTTTCCACTCTTTGATGCGTCAGTAGCACTTAGCAGCATTTAAACACTTCCAAAGTCTTCAGAGCTACTATTTCCTCTGTACCTCTCAAAAGCCAGATATAAATGTGTGTCCGATTCTATCTATAGTCTGTATCAATTCACCACAGGTAAACATCCTTATAAGTGGATTGCCACAGTATGCCAGGAACTAGTCATATTCCACCTACCACTAGTGCTGTAAGCTGTGTAACTCAGCTCCAAGCTGATGATGGTGATGTAAAAAGCAGATACAGTCATTGTCCTCATAGAGTTACGGTCAAGTGGTAGGGATATACATTAGTCAAAAGGCCACACACTCTAATGGAAAAATGTTAATTGGGAGTGATTGATCATAGTCGATAATATGTCCATTATCATTTTCATGAGTAATGGTAAACATGAGCAATATTGAACAGTTCCTTTTGTAAAGGCTTAAGTGCATATCTTTTCTATGAAACTTCTGACATAAGGATACATCTTACAGTTTAAGGCATCTGGATGTGAAGATGTTTTGGACTACCTTAGCCATTTACTTTCTTTGATATGAGCCGTGAAAGAAAAAATCTAACTCATACAGCTCTTCAATTCAGAACGAAGTCATTGATTTGTTTTATTACTTTTTAGTGGTATATAAAACAATAATACATTTTAAATCAATGGTATCTTCGAATATATTCAGTAGATAGAAATCATGCATGTGTTCAGAACACAAAGCTGTACCTCATGGCCCTTTTTCTCAAAAAATTCAAACTTTAACCACATTCAAACACCATTTTCAGAGTCATTGAGTCATTGTCGGGGACCACCCAAAATAGGAAATGGATAACACCACTGTTACATGTGCTAAACACCAGAGGCACTCAATCCTCCCACCTGCTAAAAGTGTTCACATTTTCCCCTGCCCAGTGTTCTAACCATTTGTCTCTATAGCCAATAATGCTTTGAAATAGAAAATAGTATAGACTGATTGGTTTATAATAGTATCGTAATAGTTGCATATAATTGACATTGTCTGAGATTTTAAAAGTCAATTGGGAGTGAGGAAAAGAAAAGAAACTGTGAAAATGCTGCTAGGGTAACACAAACCGATTTGTCACAGCATGTTTAGCCCAATATGAATAACACCTCTCTCAGAGAAGTCAAAAGGCTTCATTCAGGCTGGAAGGGAGACTGACCAAGAAGGGAAGGATATTTAGCCTGGGTGAGCAAATGTGCTTGCCAAATGTGAAGATATGGAAAGCATCTCTCTCTCTCTCTCTCTGTGTGTGTGTGTGTGTGTGTGTGTGCATGCCCCCACGCGAGCACATGCGTGTATGCATGAGAGAGCAAGCGAGCGAGTAGCTCATTTTGACCACTGCCTCCTCAGATATTTTAATTTGTTTTGGGGACCAGGATCCTCAATAAAGTTTTTATTGAATGTGTTAATGCTTAGAGAGTATGGGATATTCTTTTGAAATCCAGGTTATCCTTTGCTGTTCATTAGTCTGGACAGAATACCTGGTTATGTTTGTAAGCCAGCTGAGTTGTAGGGACAGAGGAATCTTAAATGCTTTCATTTTCATATTTTTTAACCACTCGATACAATCCCTGTTTTAGTTTCTTTGAGATTTACACTGGGGGAAAGAATAATAGCTAGTTACTGGTAAGATACTTCTGGCATGTCAACAAATAAACTTGCTTGAATCCAAGCCACTATGGAATCTTCCACTGTTGTTCTCAACATTAGGACACTGTTTTTGAGAACATACTCATTTATTTCTGCTAATAAATATTAGTGGGAACAAAAAAACATTGGGGATTTCAGAATTCAACTGCTGAAAAAAAAATAGTAATACTGAGTCAGCAATGATTCTCTTGAGTCTGAAAATGATTCCTGACTCAGCATAATACTTTGTAACACAAACAAAAGTAAAATGCCAAAACCTCAAACTCAAGTTCTTAAGATCCAGTTTGCTATTTTTTAAGGCAAAGAAGAAAATTTCAATGAGAAATAGTGGGACTATGAAAAAGAATACTGTTAAAAGTTCAATTTTTTTAAATAATACATTAAAATTATCACATCTAAATCATTTTAATTTCTAATTAATACAAAATCATTAGTTATATATTTTAGCTATTTTTCTTACTAAGTCTTTTAAATTTTTTTTAATTGCTAAACTAAGACACAATGTTTTACAGTTCTGTAAATAGATTGAAGATTTAAACAGAAGATCTGAAACAGTCACAGAAAGAAGACAACCATTGTGGAACAGCGTGGAAAGTGCAGACACACAGTAGCAAACAGCGATGCCATTCACAACTCCCAAAGCAGGAGGCTGGAGGCGATGGCAGGTTCTGAGAGTGAGGTGAGGGCAGACTGTGGCAGCCTGCACCACTGATGATGTTGCTTGAAGGCGATCCTTATGGATCACACAGTCTCTTAGTCCAGCCTAGACTCACAGTGGGAAATAGGGTACCCCCTAATCCAGCAAAGGAAAAGCACATTTCTTTCTCCCAATCCACCCGCAACCAGAGTGGAGAAGGTACCATTTTGACACAAGGAGAGGGTGTAGCGGCTCTCATGCACGTGACCAGGGGATTTCAGCAGAGGGAAAAATCTGTGCTTCTCCTTGCCCTTGAATATGACTTGGAGGGTAGACAGGAGGCTCGGCACCCACTTAGGATTGCGAGGTGCCCCATCCTCTCAATTTTGTCACAGCCTCTGTGGCTCAACCTGCCATGGCAGAGCACCCACAGGCAGCTGGCTCCGAAAAATGAATCTTCTCTCTTTGTGAGCAGGGCTAACTTGTGGGGCAGTGAGGGGATCCCTTATACTCTGTGACTATGAGAGCCTTATATGCTGTGATTTTGGGAATCCTGTGACTGTACGATAGGGTATGGGTTGTAACTGGGTCTCTAAGAAATCACTGTGTCTGGTGTCAGAGCCTCAGAGCATCCTGACTGCTTCAGGTGAGTCATTGCTGAGGGCTCTGTACTTACACTGAGGACTGCACAGTTTCTTTGTATGGTTCATGCGCCAGTGTAGATGAGGTTTGTGTCCACTCTGGGCTAACCTCAAACACTTATCACCTTGGAAGATAGGAGGTAAGGTTCTGATTATACCAACAAAGGTGATTTTTCCCTCCCCACTGCTGACAGTGGAGCAGATGTATCACACCCACCTTGAGTGCCACCCTGAAGTCTCACCCCATCCTTGAGAATTGAACATGGTTCCCTAGCACCATCTAGAACACACAACTAGGTATTCCCTGAAGAAGCTGGCACTCCACTAAGCCAAACAGGCATAGTTCAAAGATAAAAACTATCAATGGAAAAAAGTTTTCCAAAATGCCTAAAAATAAATGCAGAAATACAGGAAAGAAGAACAAGGAAAACAACACCTCTTCACCCACAAAGGAAAACAACACTTCAATATTAGAATGTAAAGACAAAGAGATTGATGAATTGACTTAAAAGGAATTCAAAAGATTGATCATAGGATTAATCAGAAGTAATAAGAAAATACATGAATTAAAGATATTCATATATGATATGGATAAAAAATTTTCCCATGAGTTGAGAGTTCGAAGAGAAATCAAACTGAAATATTTAAAATATTAGAAATGAAGATTTAAATATTTCAAATAAAAAGTACTGCGCTGATCCGAAGCTAGGAGCCAGGTGCCTCCTCTTGGTTTCCCATTCGGGGGGTGAACCAAGGGAAAGAAAATCTCTCTCTCTCTGTCTCTCTGTCTCTCTGTCTCTCTCACTGTCTAACTCTGCCTGTCCAAAAAAAAAAAAAAGCTAATCTACACTATGGACCAAATGGACCTAACTGATATATACAGAATCTTTTTTGCAGAATCTATATTGCAGAATGCACATTTTTTTTCATCAGTGCATGGAACTATCTCTAGTATAGATTACATGCTAGAACACAAAGCAGGTCTCAGCAAATTAAAAAAAAAACTGAAATAATACTGTGTATCTTTTCTGAATACAATTGGATGAAGCTAGAAATCAATGACTCAAGAATCTCTAGAAAATATGCAAACACATGGACATAAAAAACATGCTCTTGAATAAACATTGGGTCATAGAAGAAATCAAAAGGGAAATAAAAAATTCCTGAAGATGATTAAATATCATATCAAAACTTATGGGACACAGTGAAAGCAGTATTAAGAGGGAAGTTTATAGCCTACATCACGAAACTGGAAAGGAATCAAATAAAGGAGCTATCAATGCATCTCAAGGACCTAGAAAAACAACCACAAACCAGACCCCATATTAGTAGAAGGAAATAAATAATTAAAATTAGATAAGAAATAAAGAAAATTGAAACAAAGAAATCACACAAGGATCACTGAAATTAGGATCTATTTTTTGAAAAATAAACAAAATTGATATACTATTGGCCCAACTAAATTAAAAAAGGGAGAAGACCCAAATCAATAAGAGATGAAAAAGGAGTTGTAACAATGGATACCAAAAAAATAAAAGAATAATCAGGAATGACTATAGTGATATACCAAACAAATTGTAAAAGCTAGAAGAAATGTATAGATTTCTGGACAAATAAAATCTACCCAAATTGAGGCAGTAAGACATTGAAAACCTAAACTAACCAATAACAAAGATGGAGATTGAAAAAGTAATAAAGATCCCCCCCACCCCCCAAAAAAAGCGAAGGACTGGATGGTTTCACTGATGAATTCTACATGACTTTTAAATAGAACTAATACTAACTCTTCTCAAACTGTTCAAATCAATTGAAGGGGGTGGGTAATCCTCTCCAATTCTATGAGACCAGCATCACTTTGATTCTCAAACCAGAAATGACATAACAGAGGAAGAGAACTATGGACCAATATCACTGATAAACATAGACACAAAAATCCTCAAGAAAATACTAGCTAATCTAATCCAAAAACACAACACACCAGAAAGATCATTCACTCAGACCAAGCGGCTTTATCCCTGGTATGCAGGGATAGCTCAACATAGCAACTAAATATGATACATCACATTAAAATTATATATGATACATCACATTAACAAATTGAAAGATAAAAATCATGTGATTATCTCAATAGATGCAGAGAAAGTATTTGATAAAATATAATATCCTTAAGAAAACTGAATATAGAAGGAACATTTTTCAACACAAGGAAATATATGACAACACTACAACTTGCATCCTATCAAATGGGAAAAAGTTGGAAGTATTTCCACTAATATCAGCAAGCAGTCAAGGATGCCCACTTTCACCAATGCTATTAATGTATTTGGAAGTTTTAGCCAGATCCAATAGGCAAGAAAAAGAAATCAAAAGGACAAAAATTGGAAAGGGGGAAGTCAGATTATCCATGTTTTCAGATGACAAGATTCTGTATATAGGGGATCCAAAAGCCTCCACCAAGACAATATTGGAACTCATAAGAAAGTTTGGTAAAGTTGCAGGATATAAAATTAACACACAGAAAATCAACAGCATTTGTATACACAGACAATGCCATTACCGAGAGAAAAGAATTTCTAAGATCAGTCCCATTCACATTATCTATAAAAAGTTTAAATACCATGGAATAAATTTAACCAAGGATGTCAAGGTCTATCTGATGAAAATTGCAATACATTCAAGGAAGTAGAAGACACCAAAAAAATGGAAAAATCTTCCATATTAAGGGATTGGAAGAATCAATGTCATCACAAAGTCCATACTACTAAAAGCAATGTAGTGATTCAATGTGATGTCAATCAAAATACCAATAACATTCTCAGATCCAGAAAAAATGATGCTAAAATTCATATGGAAACATAAAACACCCCAAATAGCTAAAGAAAAACAAAGATGGAGGTATCACAATTTCAGATTTGAAGACATACTACTTGGTAGTTATAATCAAAAGAGCCTGGTACTTGCACAGAAATAGACATATAGACCAATGAACAGAATAGAATCCCTAGAAATCAATCTATGCAGTTACAACCAGCTAATATTTGACAAAAGAGGTAAACATCAGTCTCTGGAGAAAGACAGTCTCTTCAACAAATAGTGTTGGAGATATTGGATCTCCATGTGCAGAAATATGAAATAAGACTCCTATCTTACATTATACACAAAAATCAACTCAAAATGGATCAAAGACTTAAATTTATGACCCAATACCATAAAATCATTGGAGAACATTGGGAAAACTATGCAGACATTGGAATAGGTAAAAGCTTCTTAAAAAGACTCCAGGGAATCAAAACCAAAATAGACAAGTAGGTTACTTAAGCTGCTAAGCTTCTGCCATACAAAGGAAACACTTCACAAATTAAAGAAGCAATCGACAGAATAGGAGAAAATATTTACAAACTATACAAATGATACAAGATTAATATCCAGAATCTATAAAGATCTCAAGAAATTAAAAAACAATAAAACAAACAATCCAGTTAAGAAGTGGACAAATGACTCGAACAGGCATTTTTCAGAGGAGGAAATTCAAATGGCCAACAGACATGTGAAAAATGTTCAGGATCACTTGCCATTAAGAAAATGCAAATTAAAACGACAATGAGGTTTCACCTCACCCCAGTTAGAGTGGCTCTCATACAGAAATCAACAAATAATATAGTTGGCAAGGATGTGGGGAAAAGGGCTTCCTAATCCAGTGTTGGTGGGAATGCAAGCTGGTACATAATTGTGGAAGACAATATGGAGATTCCTCAGAAAGCTGAAAATAGATTTACCATATGACCCAGCCATCCCACTCCTGGGGATTTACCCAAAGAAATGAAATCAACATATGAAAAAATGATCTGTATCCCCGCATTTATTAAAGTTCAATTCACAATAGCTAAGATATGTAATCAATCCAGATGCCCATAAACTGATGACTGCATTAAGAAAATGTGGTACAGCAGCATGAACATGGACACAACTGCAGCAGTGGAGAACCAGAGTGGGAGGCAGTTTAGAGATGGAGGTCAGACCAGACTACAGCAACCCACAGTGATATAGCCAGAAGAAGAGATAGCATGAGTCTGTACTGAGGCCCTGAGGGGGCTAGTGGAAGTAGACCTACTGGAAGTAGAGGGGGCATGTTTATCTCAACCTAGTTTCCCCACAACAGCACCTGCTGCCCAGATGAGAAAGGGTGGGTGCCATTTTGGTGTTGGGCAATAGCTATGGAAACTTGTGCGCACCCACAGCAACTTACTAAGACAGGATACCTTCTTGGCAGTACTGGTGGCAGTGGCAGGCAGGGAGCACATTTGGTCAGTGGCTCATGTGTGTGTGTGTGATCCAGAGATATTCCATGCTAACAGAAACAAAAAAGACCTGGTGTAGCCAGCCTAATATCAGACACAATAGACCTTAAAACAAAAACTCTTAAAAGAGACAAAGAAGGGTACTATTTAATGATTAAGGGTTCAATTCAACTGGAGAATGTGACTATATTAAATGTATATGCACACAATTATAGGGAGCCTGGCTATTTAAAAGTAATGTTAATGGAAGTAAAGGGAGACATAGATTCCAACACAATAGTAATAGGGTACATCAATACCCCACTTTCAGCAATGGACAGATCAACCAGACAGAAAATCAGCAAGGAAACAACAAAGCTAATAAGCACTATAGACAAAATGTACCTAATGGATATCTACAGAACTTTTTACCCCACCTTGGAAGAACACACTTCTCATCAGTACATGGAACTTTCTGTAGGATAGACCACATGCTAGGCCATAAAGCAAGTCTCAGCAAATTTAAAAAACTTGAAATCATACCATGCTTCTTCTCTGACCACCATGTAATAAAGCTGGAAATGAACCACTCAATAATCTCTAGCTCATATGCAAATATATGCTCCTGGATGAACAGTGGGTCATAGAGGAAATCAAAAGAGAAATTAAAAAATTCTGGAAACAAATTAAGAAGACAATACATCATATCAAAACTTATGTGATACAGCAAAAGCAGTGTTAAGAGGGAAGTTTATAGCAATTGGTGCCTACTCGAAAATTTGAAAGGTACCAAATAAAGAGCTACCCATGCATCTCAAGGACTTAGAAAAACAACAAATCAAGTGTCAAATGAGTAGCAGGAAATAATTAAAATTAGAGAAGAAATAAACTAAGTGAAAACAAAAAATGTAAAAACTCAGTGAAATGAAGAGCTAGTTTTTTGAAAAACAAAACAAAACAAAACAAAAAAATTGATACACCAAGAGAAAATTACCAAAAAAAGAGGAAGAAGACCCAAATCAATAAAGTCAGAGATGAAAAAGGGAAAATGTAACAACTTATACCACAGAAATCAAAAGAATCATTAGGAATTACTACAAAGATCTGTATGCCAACAAATTGGAAACCTAGAAAAAATGGACAGGTTCCTGGATACGTACAATCTACCAAAATTGAGTCATGAAGACATAGAAAACCTAAACAGACCAATAACCAAAATGGAGATTGAATCAGTAATAAAGACCCTCCCAACAAAGAAAAGTTCATTACTGAATTCACTGCTGAATTCTACTGCTGAATTCTACCAGACATTTAAAAAATTAATTCTAATTCTTCTCTAAATATTCAAAGCAATTGAAAGGTAAGGAATCCCGCCAAACTCATTCTGTGAAGCCTGAATCACCTTAATTCCTAAGCCAGAAAAAGATGCAACAGTTAAAGGTAACTATAGATCAATATCCCTGATGAACAGAGATGCAAACATTCTCAATAAAATATTAGCTAACTGAAGTCAACAACACACCAGAAAGATCATTCACCCACAGCAAGAGGGATTTATCCCTGGTATGCAGAGATGGTTCAACATTTTCAAATCAATAAATATGATAGATCATATTTACAAATTGAAGGATAAAAATCATGTAATTATCTCAATAGATATAGAGGAAGCATTAGATAAAATACAACATCCTTTCCGGATGAAAACTTTAAGCACATTAGGTATAGAAGGAACATTCCTCAACATAATCAAGCCAACTTATGACAAATCTACAGCCAGCAACCTTTTGAATAGGGCAAAGCTGGAAGTATTCCCCTTAAGACCCATAACCAGACAAGGTTGCCCACTCTCACCATTGCTATTTACTAGAGTATTGGAAGTTTTAGCTAGAGCCATTATTAAAGAAAAAGAAATCAAATGGATACAAATTGGGAAGAAGGAAATAAACTATCCCTGTTTTCAGATGACATGATCCTATATATAGTGGATCCAAAGGACTCCACTCAGAGACTATTGAAACTCATAAAAGAGTTTAGTAAAGTGGCAGAATATAAAATCAACACAGAGAAATCAATGCCTTTGCATACACAATGTCATGACTGAGAAAAAACTTTTAAGATGAGTTCTAGTCACAAAAGCTCCAAAAAGGATCATATGCCTTGGAATAAATTTAACCAGTATGTCAAAGATCTCTATGATGATAATTATGAAACACTAAATAAAGAAATAGAAGAAGACATTTAAAAATAGAAAAATATTTTATGTTCATTGGTTGCAAGAATCAATGTCATCAAAGTGTCCATACTACCAAAAAAATTTTATAGATTCAATGTGATCTCAATCAAAATATCAATGACATTATTTGCAGATCTAGAAAAAATGATGCTAAAATTCATGGAGACATGATAGACCCCAAATAACTAAAGCAATATTAATCAACACAAAGAAAGCTGAAGGCATCACAATATCTGCTTTTAAGTCATAATACAGGACAGTTGTTATCAAAATAGCCTGGTACTGCACAAACATAGATTTGTAGACAAATGGAACAGAAAAGAAACTCCAGAAATCAACCCATATATCTATAACCAACTTATCTTTGACAAAGTAGCTAAAATCAATCCCTGAAACAAGGACAGTTTCTTTAACAAACAGTGCCAGAGAAACTGGATTTCCATCTGCCAAAGTATGAATCTAGACTCCAATCTTACACCTTATACAAAAATTTACTCAAAATGGCTCAAAAACCTAAATCTACAACCCAACACCATCAAATCAGAGAACATTGGGGAAACTCTGCAAGACATGGGCATACGCAAAGACTTCTTGGAAAAGAACCAAGCACAGGGAATCAAAACCAAAATTGGCAAATGAGATTACATCCAGCTTGGAAGCTTCTGCACAGCAAAAGAAATACTCAGCAAAGTGAAGAGGCAACTGACAGAATGCGAGAAAATGTTTGCCAACTACGCAGCTAATAAAGTGTTCACATCCAGAATCTATATAGAGCTCAAGAAGTTCAACAGCAACAAAACAAACAATACAGGTAAGAAATAGGCAACAGACACTTTGAAAAATTTCCTCAAGAGAGGAAATTCAAATGGCCAACAGACACATGAAAAAATTTCAGGTCAATAGCCACATAGAATGGCTATAGAAATTAACAAATGATCAAGTAACTGTTTCTCATAGTGTCCATTTCACTTCAACAGGTTTCTCCTTTGGTGCTCAATTAGTTGTCACCGATCAGGGAGAACATATGATATTTGTCCCTTTGGGACTGGCTTAATTCACTCAGCATGATGTTTTCCAGATTGCTCCATCTTGTTGCAAATGACCAGATTTCATTGTTTTTGACTGCTGTATAGTATTCTATAGAGTACATGTCCCATAATTTCTTTATCCAAATGTATGCTTTGAATTCCCTGTGATCTTTTGCTGTGAAACAGTTACTTGATCAGCTCTTGTGCTGACTGTTGTTGTACAATATAATACTTTATCCATTGTAGTTTTTTTTATTCTAGTAATATTGGTTGAACTCTGTAATTAACAAACAATTATTCTTAGGTGTTTAAATTTTAACTGAAAAGTGATCCCTGTGAAATATAAGAGTGGGAATAAGAGAGGGAGGAGATGTACAATTTGGGACATGCTCAATCAGATCTGCCCCAAATGATGGAGTTAGAATCGTGCCAGGGAATTCCAATACAATCCCATCAAGGTGGCATGTACCAAGGCCATCTCACTAGTCCAAGTGATCAATTTCAGTTCACAATTGATCACACTGATAGGTCTAAGAGTCAAAGGGATCACCCAAACAAGACTAGTGTCTGCTAATACTAACTGATAGAATCAAAAAGCGAGAGAATGATCCAACATGGGAAGCGAGATACACAGCAGACTCATAGAATGGCAGATGTCCTAAATAGCACTCTGGCCTCAGAATCAGCCCTTAAAGCATTCAGATCTGGCTCAAGAGCCCATGAGAATATTCTAGGCATGGAAAGCCAAGACACTGTGGCAAAAAAAAGAAGACCTAAATGAAAGATCTCTGTGAGTGAGATCCCAGTGGAACGAATGGGGCCATCAAAGAAGGAGGTACCTTTCTCTGAAGGGAGGAGAGAACCTCCACTTTGACTATGACCCTGTTGGAATAAGATTGAAGTCAGCAAACCCTAAAGGCTTCCATAGCCTTGGCAACTCATGACTAGACCCTAGGGAGATTCCTGACGCCATAAACAAGAGTGTCAAATTGTTAAATCAACTTCAGGAGTCACTGTGTACTTATGTCTCATGTGGGATCTGCCCTTAATGTGTTGTCCAATGTGAAGTAATGCTATAACTAGTACTGAAACAGTATTTTTACACTTTGTGTTTCTGTGTGGGTGCAAAACTGATGAAATCTTTACTTAGTATATACTGAATCAATCTTCTGTATATAAAGATAATTAAAAATGAAAAAAAATCTTGGTGTTAAATTGGAAATTGCATAGAAAATTAATCAATTTTAAAAAAATGTATCATGTAGAATCTCTGTCCTTAATGTGCTATACATTGTGAATTAATACTATAACTAGTACTCCAACAGTATTTTTCACTTTGTGTTGCTATGTGAGGGCAAACTGCTGAAATCTTTACTTAATATATAGTAAACTGATTTTCTGTATATAAAGAGAATTGAAAATGAACCTTGATGTGAATGCAAGGGGAGAGGGAGTGGGAAAGGGGAGGGTTGCGGGTGGGAGGGAAGTTATGGGGGGGGGAAGCCATTGTAATCTATAAGCTGTATTTTGGAAATTTATATTCATTAAATAAAAGCATTATAAAAAATTAAAAAAAGAAAAACAAATGATGAGAATGTGGGGAAAAAGTTCCCTGGTCCAGTGTTAGTGTGAATGTAAACTGGTGCAGCCACTGCGTAAGACAGTATGGAGATACCTCAGAAATCTGGATGTAGACCAACCATATGATCCAGCCATCTTACTCTTGGGAATTTATCCAAATTCAAAAAAAAATAATCAGTATATGAAAAAGTTTTCTGTAGCCCCATTTTCCTTGCAGTGCAATTCACAATAACTAAGATTATGGAATCAACCCAGACGTCCATCAACTGTTGACTGGATAAAGAAATTATGGAATATATACACTATGGAGTACTACTCAGCTGTAAAATAAAATGAAAACCTGTCTTTTGCAACAAGATGGATGCAACTAACTATTATACTTAGTGAAATAAGCCAGCTCCCAACAGACAGATATAATATGTTTTCCCTGATCCAAGGTAATTAATAGAGTACCTGAAATGTAACATATTGGTGTGAAATAGATATTGAGATTCAATAATTGTCTATAGCCCTTGTCTATTCTGTTGAGAAACAGTGCTTTTTTTTTTCCTCTTGATACTCTGTTGAACTCTTTAACTTAGAGTAGGTTTAACTATATGATCATTAGTATAGTGAAAACAGATCATTGTAAAAATTAAGAGTGAGAATGTGGGAGGGACGGGATGGAAGTGTTGGAGCATGGGCAGGAGGGAGGGTATTGGGGGGAGAGCCACTAGATTCCTAAATCTGTATATGTGAAATATATGAAGCTTATGCAACATAAATAAAATTGTTTTTAAAAAGTAAAAAAAAAAAAAAAGTGGTACATATATACTATGGACTACTATTCAGCCATAAAAAGCATTTTCTTTTCTTTTACAACAAAATTGATTCAGCTGGAAACCATTATACTTAGTGAAATAAGCCAGTCCCCAAATGAAAAAGATCATGTTTTCCTAGATCTGTGATAACTAGTAGATATAAAAATATAATGCTCATTCACATTTCAATCTGCATAAAATTATTCCTGTGTGCAAACTTAAGAGTAAATGGCTTAAGTCAAAATGAACTTAATTATTATAATCATACAGGAGATATTTAGATGTCACATAATCAGTTATATTTCATTGAAAGAAATTATGACTAATTTACAAAAAAAAACTGTATATGAGTGAAATGATCATTTATAGGTTCAATTATTACTTAAAGCCATTGTCTATATTCCCATTAAACTCAGGTTTTTGCTTTTAACTTGTTAAACTTCTGATTTGGTAAAGTATTAAGTCTTTTTACTGTAATGTAAATTTAAAATGTTATCTCAAAAACTAAGAAAAAAAGAAATGTAAAATATAGGAGGGTGGGAAGGGCAGAGGAGGGGAATATCATTTGTAGACTTGTATCTACAAATCCTGATGAATTTGTTAAAATTAATTAAAAAATAGACGCTTTTAAAAAAGTTCTGAAACAGTAAAAAGCCTGAAAAAACAGAGGGGAAATGTTTCACAACAGTAATTTTGGCAATTATTTTTGGATATGTCCCCAAACAACCAGTAAAAAAAGCAAAAATAGATGTGAAACTATATCAAACCAAAACTTCTGCATTGCAAAAGAAACAATCAACAGAGCAAAATGGTACCTTGTAGAACACAAAATAGTTGTAAATCATATATCCAAAAGGGAAATAATATCCATAGTAATAAGAAACCTCTAAATCAGTAGTTAGCACATCAATTAAAAAGTATAAGTCAAAGAAACAAAAAGATGTTTTTCTTTTCCTTTAATATTTACTTATTTATTTGAAAGGCAGAGTCACACACAGAGTGAGGGAGGAAGAGACAGTGAGAGAAAGAGAGAGACATCTTCTATCCAGTGGCTCATTCCCCAATTGGCCAC
Organism: Sylvilagus floridanus; assembly: GCA_949820135.1. Taxonomy (NCBI): domain Eukaryota; kingdom Metazoa; phylum Chordata; class Mammalia; order Lagomorpha; family Leporidae; genus Sylvilagus; species Sylvilagus floridanus. The sequence goes on along the minus strand of OX463246.1, from coordinate 68,263,730 downwards.
AATGGCCAGACAAGGCTGATCTGAGGCCAGGAGCCTACCCCTGTCTCCTATGTGGATACAGGTATTCAACGTACTTGGGTCATCCTCTACTGCCCTTCCAGGCCCATCAGCAGGGAGCTGGATCTGAAGTGGAGCAGCCAGGACTTGAACCGGCACCCACATGGCATGTTGGTACTGTAGGCAATGGCTTAACCCGCTATATCACAGTGCTGGTCCCAAAAAGATATTTTTCAAAAGAAGCATAACATACAAATGATCAAGAGAGATATAAAAATGTTCAACATTATTAATCAGAAATATGCAAATCAAAACTACAATGAAATATCACCTCATACCTGTTTAGATAACTGTTTTTAAAATAGCAACAATAAATGATAAGAAGTGCTGGTGTTTGTTGTTTACTTATAGGAATGTTTTCCATGCAGCTTCTATGGAAAATATTAGGGATGTTCTTCAAAACATTAAAAGTGGAACTTCCATATGATTCAGTATATCAACTTCTAAATTAATAGCCAAAATAGCAAATATCAGAATCTTGAAGAGATCTTTGTATTGCTTTGTTCATTACAGCATTAGTCAATATAATCAAGATTTGGAAACAACTTAAATGTCCTCTGATGGATATGTGTATTTAAAAAAGAATAGTATAGAATGAAATATGAAATATTATTTTGCCTTTAAAATATTCTGTTATTTGTGACAACATGATGAACCTGGAGATTATTTTAAGCAAGATAAGCCAGTCACAGCTAGATAGTATTGCATAATACTTATTCGAAGTATCTAAAATAGTAACACTTGTAGAAACACAGAATGGTGATGTTCATGAGTTGGGGAAGAGGGAACTGGAGAGTATACTTAGATCCAATTAAAAACATGAAACCATTGAAGATTAGAGTAGGTAATCTTAAAGTGTATTTCTAGGACAAATATTCTTCAATTTTATAAAAAGGATAGTTGTAAAATTCTTTAAAAAGATATATACAGAAGGAATGTTAAATAGATAATATTAACATCTATAAAACAGTGGGAAGGAATAAGTAGCATTTACTGAGTGCCAGTTGTATGCTAAAAGTTGGATTAGACACATTTCATTTACACTAGCACTGAGAAGCAATGTGTTATTATCCTAATTTGACAGAGGAATAAATAAGAGAAACTGAACAACTTACACAGCTAGTAAGTGGAGTCAGAATTTAAACCCTGGAAATTAACCAAAGTCAGTGTTTTCTTTTTGGTTTTGTTTTGTTTTGTTTTGTTGAGGAAGCAAGAAAAAAGTAAAGTAAAAAGAATACATGCCTTTTACAAGATAACTTGCTTTTTTTTTCCTTTCAGAAGTAATTTCCTGAGTAAGTTTATAATATAGGAGCTTCAGTGTTGTGGTACTGGCTTTTGAAACTCGTTACAATAGGAACATTTTGTTTGGACAATGTAACTAATGTGATTGCTATGCTCTTTATTTCCATTTAGTAACCTTCAGAAAGCAAAACTCATTCTCATCTCTTCTATTAATTCTACCCATGGGACTCCCTCTATTGGTATTTTAGACTTCTGGGGAAAGGAGAAGATAAATATTTCTAATGAGAAAAAGGAGCAAGACTGAGATTGAGTTCTGAGTCTGTTATACTGCCATAATATCTTTTCTCCAACACACCACAGGGGCCCTTAAGTTACATATTCTGCTTCATCTTCTGTATATATTCCAGGAAATGCAATAAGAAGCACTCAATAAATGGAATCTCTATAGGCTAGATTAATATTTTTAACAAAAAATGAGAATAAACAGCCTATGTACCCCACAAGATAAAATCAGTTGCAGTGCAAAGGGTTTAGAATTAAAATTATGAATTACGCAGAAATGAACAATCATTCATGTTCACAGTTCACATAGAATGTATTTCTGATGTCTAAACATATGAGCCGACTTCAGCTCCTGGAACTTTCAAGCAGGCTTTAGAGTATTTGAAATTCCCCATCAATGGTAATAAACACTACTCATGCCCACAAATTGTCAAGGTTTTACTACCCATTTAAAGTCAAGAATAACTATGAGTTATTTTCTTGGCTCATGTTTGGAAGAGACTAGAGCAGCTGCATAGAAGTGTTAGATGTTGTTGTTCCTCCCTTGAGTGATGGTTCTTCCAGTTACTCTTCTGTTCTCATTTTTGAACAACTGTCCTGGTTTTCCTTTGGCCCTTTTGATTGCCTAGACTTTCCTGGTTCCTCTATAAAAAATGTTTATGTCTTTTTCTTTCTTTCTTGGATTTTGTATTAGTTGAACTGAATTGCACTTTTTGTTTTTGTCAAAGGTGAGTAAATTGTTGTTGAAACAAACATCAGTGTGGGTACAACAATGTAATCTATTCCAAAATAGTAATATCTTGGGTATTGTATTCCAAATTTTCTAATATCTATTCTTCTCATCACAACACAATATTCTTGAAAATATTTAATTTCTTGTCTCTTTTCCTCCATTAGATTATATTTAAGCCTGCAGGGACTAATTCCTCTTCTTCAGTTTCAATACTGTTATTTTTTTGTGAATTATGAATATATTAATGATGCATTACATATATTAATGATGTTTACTTAGATTGTACTTTAAGGGAAAAGTCAGGCTTGTGCTGAGAAAAAATACGTTTACTTAACAATATTTATTTATTTATTTGAAAGGCAGGATGAGAGAGAGAATGACAATGAGAGGGAGAAAGATATCTTCCATCTATCAGTTCACTCTCCAAATGGCTGCACAGCCAGGTCTGGGGTAGGCTGAAACCAGGAACCAGGGACTCCATTCAGGTCTCCCACATGAGTGTCAAGGGCCAAAATACTTGGACCATCTCCCACTGTTTCATAGAATCTTTCTATTTCCAGGGAAGTTATAACTTTCAACAAATCATTTCTATCAAATCCAAATTCCATTTGACCCATGGGCAATGCTTTCAATAACATCACCAATCTTATAAAAGACCCACAATTACAAAGCTAGTCATATAGACAATTGCTCTATTCTATTTTTCAAAGTTTTTGTGAAGGCTTTTTTTTGACACTGGAAAGAGACCATAAGCTCGCCACAATGAATGAATGTTCCTGTGCTCTGCATCCTTACAAATAATTGATGTTGTCAATGTTTTGGATTTGGGCCATTATAATTGACATTCAGTGTTATTAAAATGTCAATTTGAGATGTCCTAATTACATCTGAGGGTGAACATCTTTCCTATTCGTTTTTGCCATCTGTATACCTTCTTTGATGCACTGTTTAGATCTTTTGCCTGTTTTGTAATCAGATTTAAGAGTTTCATGTATATTATAGATAGTAATATCAGCTGTATTTTTATATATGTTTTCTCCTAGTCTGTTATCTTTTCATTTTCATAACAGACTACTTGGCAGAACTCTTTAATAAAATTATTCTGTCTACCATATTAAAAGACAAGTCATGACGTTAGTAAAGATGAGTTAGCCCATGCGTTATACTCTAATATGTCAGGTCTCCATAGGAGCATAGTGATAACTAGTAATAAAATAAACAAACCACACTGATAAAAGAGACTGGCAAGCATGTTTTTAGTGGATCACACTTTGAAGCTCTTGCCACAAAAGTTTGAGGCTGTAGGCAGAGATAAGTATGAACCTTGGCTGTCAGTTTATATTTACTGAATCTGCTTAGATGTCCTAGTGAATTCAGTGTCTTATTTTAGTGTTCTTTCTTTTTCTTTCTTGGAAATAGAGAAAATGATAACAGAAAATTCACTTACAGGAGACAGGGCTCTTCATTGTATAATCATGGGGAGGGAATAAAACAGACAAGAAGACACAGCAAACATTCCTCACTAATCATATGATGACAAGTGAGTTATGTTATTTAGGTTACATATCTATTTTCAACTTCCTTAGAAATGCTATGGTATGGCAACAGTGATCATTCAAGAAATATCTGAGCCTGAGCTCTGGGCACTGACAATTTCAGAGACTAAGAAAAAGGAAAGAATAAAAAACAGGAATTTAAAAAAAAAATTAGTTTGAAAGGCAGGGAGGGAGGGGAGGAGGGAAAGAGGGAAGGAGAGAGACACACCCTCTGCTTTACTCATCAAATGCCTGCAGTATCTGGGCCAATATTGGAAGCCAGGAACACAACCCAGATCTCCCAATGGGTGCAGGAAACCAACCAGTTGAGCCACCACCACATTATCAGGAACCTGGAGTCCGGAGCAGAGCCAGGTACCAAACCAGATGCTCTGAGGTGGGATGCGAATGCCTTAAGCACTGTCTTAGCCTTTAGGTGAAGCATCTAACTACCACCAGAAATGTTTTATTTCTCTTGGGTTAGACTGAATTGAGAATGGATACACTTGTGTTATAGATACACCTTTCTGAGAGTTAATAAACCACACTATGTGCTGTCCCCATCCTTCCTGACCCCTGTCTACAAACCAGGAGATGGACTGACTCACTTCTGAATGTCCTTCAACAAGATTAGAACCTTAGAGGTGGAATTTGACCTGCCCTTTAAGTTTGAAATTTATCCTTTCATACTTTGGGACTTTTTGGTTTTAAGATGGAGAAATCATCAAAATCTCTCAAATGTAGAATAACAAAGTTTTAAAACATCCACTAAATGCAAGGTAATATGCTTCCTAATTGTGTCCAGCAAAGAATCTTTATGATTATGGGATCATTTTCCAGCTCTCACCCTTCTGAAATAAGCAGTTGGACGGAATGTAAATTTTCTGTGGATAGAGATTGGGTTCCATATTTCTATTTATTAACAATATGCTAGGCAGGGATCAATAGCCTCACCTTCACCTTTATATAAAGCTAATTTAGGAAAAATGCTATCCTCAAAAATATCAGACTTCAGAATGTTTCATAGTCACCCATCTGCTTGAGGTTTCAGGCTTTGTCACCAGTGACTGAATTTCTAAGTCTGGATGGATACAGGGAATTGGTCATTTTAATAGGCTCCACAAAATGACTCTGGTTGTACAGTTTTCTGAGCACATTTTGAGAAATAGGGCCCTACTCTCCTGAATCATTCTGGATGTACACTTGTGTGCCCCCACTCTGCAGAGCCATCTTCATTAAAGAACACACTCCCACATCACACTCTGGGCCAATTAATCTGATTTTTCTAATCATGAGTGTTCTAATCGCTCACTCTTCAAAGTGGTGAGAGATTTCTCAGAAACCACTTTGGTTTTTGGAGAAGTAGAATGACTGTATCCACACAATTTGTTTTTGTATTGTGGACAGAGGAAAAAAAATTAACCTTTTGCTTTCTGGTTCAAGGCAATCATTTACTTCAATAAAGGAAAGACGATAATATATGCATTGGATCATTTTGGTTTTTGAAAAACTAGATTTTTATAATTCAGATTTCGTTGAGTCCAGACAATTTCAATCCCCAAATTGGAGTCTGGTTGAGGGAGTGCTATAGGAGAGGTGATAGTGGATATGCAGGCTATCCAAGAAATTTTATCTTGAGAATATTTGCCACTATTTATCACCTCAACTTGAGCACTCCAAGGACAAATGGTTTGTTTTGGGGATAGTCATAAATTCATTTGGATATTCAAGTAAGTATCTAAATCCTCTCACCAGGAAAAAGTATAAAGACATAGACACACACAAGTTTTCAGAAAATTTCAGGTATACATGACACTCCCTACTATGATGGCAGCAAGAAACAAGAACAACAACAAAACAAAATGAACTTAGAACTGTGTTCTAAGATTGATCTGTGTCTCTGTCTTTAGGGGAGTCTTTTTCTGCTTTTTGCTCTTGTATTAATTCTTAGGTGTTATTTATGTAACAATCTACCTAGGGGTAATTGGTAAGCCTGCAGTTTCCTGCCCTCCACCCAGATCATTAAAATTGACTTAGGAGCCTTAGGTGATGCTGATGAAGGGGATGAGTAACTGCAATTTGAGAAATGATCTCAATTGAAAAACTGGACAATGAGTGAAAGAAAGAAGTGGCCTTACTGTTACAAAAATGCGGTAAAAACAGTATGACCATTTCTATCAGAGGGAAATGCAGGAATCAAGAATGGGGCTGGATTTTTCTACTCCAGATATTACTCTTCCTCTTCCTTTCTGTTAAGCTTAGCATCCTAGGGCATCATTTTCATTTTTCCCCAATAGCCATTTCCCCCAGTGTATGCATGGGGTTTAAAGGCCCAGGACAAACACATTTGGATTCTGACAGGTCAGAGAACAACATAACTCCTTTACTCACAGTGGTGGTGAGAAACACACAAGGAATAGTCACTAGCCTCCAGTGGTGTTGGGCCACAGGAGATAGACACCTGCTTTGTCCATGGCCACAGTTGGACACACACAGACACTTACACACATCTATACATACATCAATAACCACATACATCCACACATTCACCAGCAGCCACATCTAAACACACCCCTCAGTTGCTTATTTGGATTAACAGACAAGTGGCCCAGACCCAAGCCTTTACATAACAGACTTGTGGGCAGCTAGCCAAGCAGGTGGACCTGTCAGTAACCATGACACCAGTTAACATACAGCACAGAGATAAGACAGCAAGTGCACAAGGCGTGGGAACTTGGTGTCGTCACCTCCCCAAATGCATCCCCTCAACATCAAGTGCCCATTTTAACTTTGTTTCAGCATAAGAGTTTGAAGACCGGAGTTGGTAGACATTTTTTCCACTCCAAACTCTCACAAGGTGGACCTTGGGTCCATCGTTTCTCTTCCAATGGCCATCCTCTGTCTTTTGTGTTTGTAGGAGTGTACAGCTTACAACTCAAAAGTGGTAAGGATAGAGTGTATTGTGAGGAAGAACTGTACAGACTCTGTCTCACTAGCCTTTTGGGAACTTTTTTTTCTGCCAAGGGCCATTTGGGTATTTATAAAATTGTTTACTGGCCATACATAATTATCACTTAAAACTTAGCCTTCTGTAGACTTTTTGAATTTCAAGTCTCGCCTGTGGTTGCCTTGGCAGCGCCAAACCAAATGATTTTGTGGACCTTATATGTCCCACAGGCCAGATGTTCCCCACCTCTGATAGATGGTTCCAGACAACAGCTTAATGAGATAATTTGAAACAATGAAGATTTTGCATGGGTTGGGAGCAGCCACCAGAGGGCAATTTTCCATGTTTCTTGAGAGTTATACCTGTGGCAATGGATGAGAGTTCTACAGAGGAAAACAGAGGGATTTTAGATGTTGTACTATCTGAGAAGGCTGGCTCATCATTTGCTTCATTCATATATATACATATATATATGAATAAATATATTCAAGTCTAATATATATTATGTATATTCAAGTTTAATTCATATATATATATATATATATATATAGCTTAGATATTAGTTTGGATTCTGAATTACCTCCTGTGGTCTTTATGTCTCCAGAGTGACCCTCCTGGGAGGGAAGAGAAACAGCAGGTAGGGGCTAATGAGAAGTCCTTCCATGAGAGCACGCCCTTGGAAGGTAGTTCTCACAGGGCTCTTATGAAAGCTTGGCTTAGGTCCAGCTGCCCTCTCTGCTTCCTGGCTCTCCATAGGATTCTCCTTCTGCACGTACTCCACTATTAGTATCCACTGCTTTAATCAAAAGCCAAACCAATAGGGCTGCCCAACCTTGGACTTGCACCTCCAAAACTGAGCTAAATAGGTCATTTCTCTTTATAAAGTTTGTTGCCCAAGATTTTTGTTTTTGTGGTAATGTAATTGTGACTAGTACATATAAAACAGAGGTTAGAATAAAACACAAACCCATCAACCCCACTCCAATAAAACCAAACATGTAGCCAAAGAATCCCATCAAAATATCTAAATATACTATTGTAACTTTTTGTTTCAGAGAACAAATGGATTTGTTACTATAATGACATTGACATCAACTAATTTTCACAACCCTGGCCTGTCAAATTCCCCTCTTTCATCCTATACCATAAATAAAGACTAGCTTCAGATGGTATAAGAAATGAAGGCAGGAGAGCCCCAGAGCTCTGAAGCAAGAGGACATTTCCATGCTTTTCAGCATCAGAGCCAAAAAAAAAAAAAAAAAAAAAAAGGGAACAATCAAATCGGATGATTCTTTTGTTGTTGATTCATTCAGTGAGATGGTTCCCTTGGCAACTAACATGGGACACGATAGAGCTGACAAACCACATTGATGCCACAGTATCAGTGGCACACATGATAGCGTGGAGTGCTGGTGGTGGCCTGGAAGGAAAGCAGAGCTACTGTTCAGGTGTCATCAAGTTTTAAGTGAATCAAAGCATGCTGGAGACACTGTCTTATTAACATTCAAATCAATTAGACTCAATCAAGTCTAATTATTATATGTTGCTGTTTGTCTCCTAAGTGATTTCTTGTGTGAAAAGAACAGAACCTTCTCAATCAGAAAACAACTAACAGATATTTTATTAAACACATAATGAGACTTGCACTGTGGTAGGCCACAGGTTTTAAAAAAGACAGCCTGGGGTTTTGAGCAACTTGGATAGGATGAGTTTCCAATGGAAGTGGTGTGGAAGGAGAAGGTGTGACACTTCCAAGCTGGCCTTGGGAAGCTCGGATGCTCTGCTGGCCACTCATTAAGGCAGTTTCAAGAAATGGAAACAGAGTGTAGATGCTCTGAGATGAGCTGTAGAGAGAGAGAATAGAATTCTCAGATCCTCAGCTCCCTTCTGTGCCTGTGGTAGAGATGCCGCTTCAAACTTGAGGTTTTTCCTTGCTATTCCAGAATTCTGTCCATTTCTTATACTTAGGAATGTCCATTGTACAAGTTCATCTCTCCTGGTTCTTCAGCTAGAGGCATTACCCATATCCAAACAACTGCATCCCTGCAAATCTGCACCAACTTCATTTCCTGGGTTTCTGTACTTTAAAAAAATTCATGGAAAATGTGTATTATGAAAAAAACTTATTATTTTTTGCACAAAAATCCATTTATATTTTACTTTCATTTTTCCAGATTTTGATAGGCATTCTCACACAAATTTACTGAGTGAAGATTTGAGTTTCTCACATATAAAAACAAACTGCATTACTATGTAGACATTCGACCTAATAAGCTAAGATGCCTGTGTCTTGTATCAGAGCCTTTCTTTGAAACCCTGCTCCTGATCCCAGCATCAGCTTCCTTCCTATGCACACCCTGGGAGGCAGTAGTAATGGCTCCAGTGACTGGCCTCCTGCCACCCATGTAGAAGACATGGATTACGTTACTAATTCTTGGTGTCAGTCCAGTCCAGATCCAGATATTGGGGGCATTTGTATTGCAAACCAATGTGTGGGAGCTCCCTGAAATAAATAAAACTTTTTAAATGTATATAATTTTTGATAGACTTTAATACCAAATTTATGAAGACATAGCAGCCTAAAGTAGTAAGCTGAAATATGGTTAAGACTTGTAAACAATAATTCACGATGGTGCAATATCTATCAGTAGGAAATTGAACCTGATATACATTCCAATTAAATACAGTTTGACCTCTCATAGTTAAAGCTTCTAAAATCATATTTTTAAATATCAAAGGATGCAGAAAAATGCAAATTTTAAGTATAAAAATGCATATATTGAGTATAAAGATTGTAAAATAAATAATTTATTCCTCAAAACCTGGAAGGGTATGTCATTTAAAATCTTATTTAACAATAATTATCTTTAAATAGGATTATAGATGAATTCTGCCTTCAATTGACATGTCTGTTGTTCCTGAATATTTGTCAGGTATGTGATAATTTTGCTTACTTAAAAAATTAAATTGTTTTCTTATTATTGAATTGTTTGTATAATCTGGACAAAAATTCTTCTTCAACTGTGTTTTGCAAAATTTACTCCATATATATGGGATGTATTTGCATATTCTTAACATTGTTACTTGAAGCAGAAGATTTTTATTTCAATGAAATATAATTTATAAACATTTTCCTTTATAGGTTTTGCTTTTGGCATCTGAGCTAATAAATTCTAGGGCAAGATTACAAACATTACCCATATGTTTTCTTATAGAAATTTTATACTTTTAGGTTTTATATTTAATTCTGTGATGCATTTTGAATACATTTTTTTACATGGTGCAAAGTGGAGGTCACAGTCCCTTTTTCCCTGCTTCTCTTATTGATATAAAGATGTTTACTTGTTCCAGTACCACTTGTTAAAAAGATTATCCTTTTCCCATTGAATTTGCACCTCTATTGAAATCAGTTGTCTGTATATATGCAGGTCCATTTCAGGTCACTCTCTTGTTTCGTTGTTCTATATATCACTTCTTTTTCAGTACCATAGTCTTAATCACTGTAATTGTAGAGTAAGTCTTCAAAACAGGTAATGTGAGTTCTCCACATTTGTTTTTCTTTTTCAAAATTATTTTGGCTATTCTATTGCCTTTACTTTTCATATACATTTTAAGAACTACTTGTTAATTTATACAAAATATCATTCTTGGATTTTATATATGCATGCATATATCTATAAAGGATCTTCAAAGTGTACATGGAAAATTTGGGATATAAAAAACTATGCATGGGCCGGCGCCGTGGCTCACTAGGCTAATCCTCCACGTTGCGGCACTGGCACACCGGGTTCTAGTCCTGGTTGGGGCACTGGTTTCTGTCCCAGTTGCTCCTCTTCCAGGCCAGCTCTCTGCTGTGGCCTGGGAGTGCAGTGGAGGATGGCCCAAGTGCTTGGGTCCTGCACTCGCATGGGAGACCAGGAGAAGCACCTGGCTCCTGCCTTCGGATCAGTGCGGTACACCGGCCACAGCGTGCTGGCCGCGGCAGCCATTGGAGGGTGAACCAACGGCAAAAGGAAGACCATTCTCTCTGTCTCTCTCTCTCACTGTCCACTCTGCCTGTCAAAAAAAAATATGCATGGGCTTCAAAGCTTTTTGCATAAACTCTTCTAACTCCATTTTACATGAACTTTTTGAAGTACAATAATATACATGTATATACATGTGTTATATGAAAATGTGCTGGATATCACCTGTTCACTTAGCTCTGTCTGCCTTTCTCAACTGATTCAGGAATCCTGTTCTAGGAAAGCTAGCTTTCTCCAACTCCTTAACTATTGGAATTCTGGTTTACATTATCTGAAGGGAGCACTGATTGGAAATTGAAATGTAAAAGAGAAAAGCATGCTATTATTCTTTCTTAGTGAAAGGGAAAAAGTGGGCAATTGGTTATAATGTAGTATGTAGGATACGGCTTTGAAGCAAGCTCCTGAGAGTCCCTTAGGTTGGTACAGTAGGCAGCTGTGAGAGTTTAAAAGAATTCCATACTCCTTAACTTCCTTTCATCTGTAATGGTTGTCCTTTAACTTTCACTTACCTTCTGACCTTCAAATGATAATTTCTAATATTATAGACCTTTCTGATCAGATAGCTAGAATTATTTCTTTTTTCCCAGATGAACTTTATGGAAGAGACACTAATTACCAGAATTCTTATTATCCTGGAGACCCTAATTTTATAGGATACATTAGGAAAAATGTTTATAACAAGAAGATTCACTGAAGAGCTGACCACAAAGAAAATGAGTCCCTATTTCAGCTTAAGCCCCTCTTCATTCTGGTGTGTGACCAATCATACTACAAAAAGTTTCTGGGGAAAAAAATGGAATTAAAAGGTTAAGTACACTTTGGAGAAATATTTCTTGAGTGACAGGCGTTTGGACTAGTGATTAAGATGCTGGTTTGGATACCTGCACCCCATTGCAGAGTGCCCGGCTCTGAGGCTGCTCTCTATCCCTTATTCCAGCTTCCTGCTAATGTGCATCCTAAGAGGCTACAGATGATGGCTCAGGTAGTTGAGTCCCTGTCACCTAGGTAGGAGATCCAGATTGAATTCACAGTTCTTGGCTTTTGCTTGTCCCAAACTTGGTTGTTGCAGGCATTTGGAGAGTAAACCAGTGGATAGCTGATCTCTGTCTATGTCTCTCTCTTTTATCTGACTTTCAAGTAAAAATAAACTATTTTGAATTCCATGCAATGCATGGTGATTCATAGTATACGTTTTTCATGATTTTTTTCTTAAATATTTATTTGTTTGAAAGTTAGAGAAAGAGAGAAAGAAAGAAAAAGTGAGCAAACACACTTCCATGTACTGGCTCACTCCCCAAATTCTGCATCGGCCAGGAATGGGCCAGGCCAAAGCCAAGGGGTTCATCCAGGTCTTCCAGTTGAGTGGCAGGAGCTCAAACACTGGGGCCGTCTTCCGCTGCTCTCCCAGGCCATTGAGCAGGAAGAAGGATATGAAATGGAGCAGCCAGGACATGAACCAGTGTGCATGGGACGTCAGCATCACAGGTGACAGCTTCATGCACTGCACCACAATGCCAGCCCCTCCGTGGGCTTTTTAAAGACCCTCTCATACAACGCAATCTATACTGAAATAACAAAGCTTGCAGATTTCATTAAATCTGTGACAGTAATGTTGAAGATATGTTTAAATTAAGCAAGAAAACCTTTTCAGAGATATACTAAGTAAATGAAGAGAAACCTCAACAAAGAAGACAATAGACATTTTAAAGGAGAATCATGATTCAAATACCAAACAATTTAGAAATCCCTTGAGAAGGTTGATAAAGTCATTGAATAGTCTTACAAATATATCTTGTATGACTTCAGGCCAAATCAAAAATATAGTGGAAAGATCTACTGTTTTTTTTTTTTTTTTGTGAAAAGCCTCCAAAATCAGTACAACTTATTTTTAAATTTTGTTAAACTTATGTTCATAATATTTAATGTCAAATTTTAAGATGAAGTTTAAAAAATTTTTTTTTCTTAAAGCTTTGATCCTCTTAAAATAATTGCACTTTAAGTGTTTTTCCCTCAGGAACCATGCTTGGACAACAAGGACTTTCTCATACAGAGCCCTAGCATGGTGCCTCTCCGAGGATGAGAGTAAGCGCCACAAAGATCTCTGCCTTCTCATCTTTCCTCTGCCACATGATCCTTAGCCTCGAGATTTAGAAATCCCTGCCACTAGGAGATGAACGCCTCAACCCCCACCCCATTTACAGGCAAACTTGGAGTCTGGATATTTGTTCTGTAGTTACAGGAGAGGAAGACATGTCACAGCCTCTTAAATCATTTGCAAGTGATGTAATTTTGATCCGCCAACAGACAAAAGCTTTTCCGGAGCAGCTTGGACCAGATCATTCTTCTTAGTACACTCTTGACACCCTAAAAGTGTGGCAACCCTTTCCTAAAGAGCTTCAAAAGTCTCTCAAGGCCCTGAGGCATGTGTCTTCCGAGTTCTCCTGTGATGGTGGAGGGCCTTTCCCCCACTTGCTTTCCCTACCATCTCCTGTGGTGAATAATTGACAGAGCCTTTTTGACTTTCTTTGCAGTAAAATCTGAAATTAGCACTAACACAGACCATGATGTTGGGCTTCACTTTCTTCCCACCGATAACAAAGGGGAAAGCCTGCCACAGACATTCACATATTCCACGAAGACAAGACAGCATGGCCACAGGAATGCCACCCGAGGACAAGGCGTCCCCAGTGTGGCTCTGCTGCTTCTGGGGTCAGTGTGTGTCAGCGAGTCAGAAGCAGCACTGTAAAAGCTAAAACAGTGCTTGGAACAATGGTAAAGTTACATTTACCCTCACTTTTGGTTTACATTGCAAATTGATTGCTTCACAGATAACAGCAATTCATTCCAACAGTAAGGCTACCATTTCAAGGCCAGCACAGATTTTCTTTTCTCCAACCTTGCATTTGGGAAATTTTCAAACCTGAAAACATTTCTGAGGAATAATATAGTGAACATGAAAGTATAGCTTGTCTGGATTCACCAATATGCTACCTTTATACAAGCCCCTCCCCCAACTTTCTCATTCCCTCTCAGAATTACTTGAAAGTAACCTTTCATCCTTTAATATTTTTTCATAGCCTTGCTGAGATCAAGGATCTTTTTAGAAAGAAGAACCATAATTCATTATCACATCCAATTTTCTTCCCCAGAGAGTCAACTCAAGTATAAAAATTACATTTAGCTGCTTTTGCCTCTTCAGTTTTTAAATCTAGTATAGTCATCCTGATTTTCTCTCATCTCTCATGATACAGACTTTTGTTTTTAAAAGAGTCCAGGCCAGTTATCTAGTATAATGTCCAACATTTTAAGGTATCCAATTGGTTTCTCATACTTGGATTCTGTCTAACATTTTTGGCAAGATTAATTGACAAAAGGATTTGTGTACTATATAACATCAGTTTTAACCACTACTATTAATGCAAAGTTAATTACTTGGTTATGATAATTATCATTAGCTCTAATTTATATTTAACATCTAGGAGTGATAATTTTGTAACCGTGTGAATATCTTATTTTCCCACAACCCCACATCCTAGTTTTAGTATTAATTGATGATACTTACCTAAATGTGTTATAGCAGAAACAAAAATAGACTAACCCTATTTATTAATTGTAATTTTTCACAGAAGAATTCACCCCACCATTTTCGCCCCTTTGAGCATCATAATGGATGGATGGGCTATTTTTAAATTTAATGTGTGATAATTTATTACTATCTTTATAGTTTTTGGTGCTGTATTACATCCAATTTAGCCCAGCGGATCCCCGGTATGCATGTTCCTCTATCTTTTTGATGTGACCACATCATTCTTTGCCCAGTTTAGTGCTTGTGGGATCCACACACTATCCCATGCTCAGGGTTTTTCTGCCGTAAGTCTGGAATTAACTATTTCTACAAGGAACTTTGGGAATGCTATTTAAAACTAAAAATCTAAGTGCCCTTGCTTCAAGGTCAGCATAATAAATTATGATGGATTATAATTTTAGGAATTATAATTTTAAAATGAACCCATACTGATATTTCCAGTTCAAATTTCATGCTTTATCATTTTTCCGAGCTTTTCGAGTGTTAGATTTGTGACAACTTTGATTCTTTTTAGCAAAATATTGGTCATCTTTTCAATTAACAGTTTCAGAATAAAAGTACTGCTATAAAAATAAACCTACTAGATAGGGTTTAACATTTCCTTGCAGTTTTCCTTCTTAAAATTGATCTCACTAAGATTTTATAGTTCAGATATTATTTCCAAAAGAACTTGAACTGATTATTTTCCCTGCTTGGCTGTATTATCAAACTAATATAAGTTAGATTCATTTGTTTCTCCTCATATTCAATTTTAGGGCTTACTTTTTTATCCTTTTAAATTCAGCTTTGATTTTCCATTATGTAGATTTTTCATTATGTAGCTCAAATTATAAATATTAAAATCTGCCCTTCCACACCTTCTCATTTCCACCCAATCGATAGCCATTTTGTTTAGTTTCTATCTGCCCTGTTTTTTGTGTTTGCTTGTTTTTACAAAAACAAGCAAATCTTTGATATCAGTTTCTATTCCCACTTCTTTAGCAAATAAAAGGTAGCATAGTATATATACTCTTGCTTTTTTCTGCAGTTGACAATATACCTTGGAAATCATCCATGTCAGTTTGTGGATATGTTCTTCATTCTTTTTCTATGATTTCACAGGAATATACTACGTGGATATACCACCTTATATTCTACTCTCTTCCTGGGATTAGCATTTTGGTTACTTGTTATTTTGCTGTTACTAATGATCTAAGGTTTAATAACTTCCGTTTTCCCTATATATGTTATTTCTTCAGGATAATTTCCTAAAATTGAGTCTGCTGGGCCAAAGGGTAATAACATATGTGGTTCTGTTAGTTACTGCCATGGTCCTAACTAGGAATTATACTACTGTGCACCTAAGATAACAGAGCACATATTTTACCACTAAAAGCAGTTAAAAAGCTGCCCACCAATCCAGGAGAAAATTGCTGATAAAATGAATGCAGTGCTATCGGCTAGTAACTGCAAGTCAGTCACATAGAACTGAAAACAGAATATTATAAACAGAACAACTTCTGGATTCTCTACTTGCCAACTCATGCCATGATCCCTCTACCCCTTTGGCTATAGCCAGAGGAACTGTATTCATTTTTAAACTGGGTGCCAACCACTAATTGTTAACGGATGTGGAACTCTCCTAGTCCAAGGTCATAGAGGAAAAAAGGCCTTCTAGGCAAGTGTTGGGAGACATCCTTTAGATTCTCTTCTGCCACTCTCAGTTGTGTTCCCATGGGAAAAGGACCATCTTAGTTGACAGATAAGATAAAGAAATCCTCCTTAATCTGCTGGGCTGGGCTACTCAGGGTACAGGGCTTCTGCTTTGAAGTTCAAGTTTGCATCATTCCTGGGCTTCCCAGAATCTACATGCCTTCAGATAGAATATTTGTCTTTAACGAGAAATCAGATTGAAACTTCAGTCTGCCTCCTTTATGAATAAACATGCACATCAATTTCCACAGTCAGAAGAAAAGGACATTTCCCCTGAGATGAACAAACAATGAACATGACTCATTCTCTCTGGCTTGGCTTCCAAAATACATGCAACATTGATTTCTTCCCTCTTAGTTACTGACTGGTACTCTAACAAAAATCACTCTGTCTTTGATAGTATAAGATGATTTTGCAGACCTGATAATTATCAGAAAATTGCTGTTTTTTCTTCCATTCAAGGACTCATAAGCTTGGAGATTTTATAGGTTTATAATTGAAATACCTTGTATTTTTTTTACCTGTATTTTTAAAACACCAATTCTTTTAATATCTAAAATTTTCATGAAAATATTTCTTGTAAAAACAATGCTTTGATTGTCTACTTCCCATTTTTATATGGTGTACTTCTCCCTTGCAGTAAAAAGATTTGTCATTTTCCAACTTCTACAACCAAAGTTTCTGAATAGGTAGAGGCCCTATCGGGTTTTAAAAGCACAATTTAACAATGATAAAATTGACACTTTTTCTCATTTGATTCACTTCCTTGTATTAGTTGTTAGCCATGATACTTTAGGGAGAAAGTGACAAGTTCCCAGCATCAAATTCTAATTAGAAATTCTGCTAGAATCAAAAGAAAGTCCACTTACTTGCTAATCTTTCTCATTTTTCCTATTGTTGTAAGCTTTCCAACTAAGACGTCAAGAAATTTGGGGATCTTGAAATACAAAGGAAATTACAGCAACTGATTAATTGATCAAAAGATTCTAACAATGGAAAGAATGATCTGGGCCCTTTTTGGCCCGGTGGATATCTTGGAATCAGTCTCATGGTTCTGTCCCAGGTTACAAATAGCTATTGAAAGCCAGTGTTTCCTGTGCGGTCTAACTCATCTTTCTGCTGAATGTGGCTCTTTACTTGCCTCCCAAGGAACTATCCACGCATGAAAAGCAGGCTGTCTTTCATCACCTATCCTTACTTCATGCGCTAAAAACAGTTGTCTAGGCTATTAGTTTCCACTATTCCTGGCCATGTTATTCCTGCCTGAAAGAGATTCTTGGGAGCATAGAAGGAGCATAGCAATTCTAAATTTTATTTTGTAACTTATACTACGCATTTGTGTGAAGATCTTCAGAATTATCGAGATGTCAGAGCTTTCTTTTATAGAATCAGTCTTAGTAAAAGGAACGAGAGAAGGGAGAAAATTAGGCCAGACCTGTGGGACTACTTAATCAGACAGTGAAATAATAAAAGTAGATTGACTTGGGATATGATCTGAGAAGTCATTTAGAAATAAGTCTACTGCTTGTGCAATCTGAGGTCAATGAAACGAAGCAGTGGGTTTCACTTAATTCCTTGGTTCTGAGATAGCAGTAAGGAAAAGAGAGAGAGTCCAGCACTTCAAACCCAATAATCCCTAAAACAATACATTGTTTTTTCTAAGGACTTGTTTCATTCCTCCTAGGATCCCTAGCTCAAGAAATGGCATGATCATTCACCTGCTATGCTGAGGCTAGAACCTGGACATCATTCACTTCCTGTCCTCATCCCCAAAACTTAATTTCAATTTACTTCAGTAAGATCTCTTGAAATCATTCTTTTTTCATCATCTTTACCGTTTCCTGTACAGAGGCCGCTATTATTTTTTATTTGAATATTGCAATAGCCTTAAGGCTGTCTTTTCTACTCTGATTCTGGTCCAGTTATCCCTCCAAAATCTTGCCTGTTCACATTTCTTTTTAAGATGTTTTAGTGAGAAGCCAGTACTGTGCTGTAAGCTATTGCTTGTGAGGCTGGCATCCCATATGGGTGCCAGTTTGTATCCTGGCTGCTCCACTTCCAATCCAGATCCCTGCAAATGGTCTGGGAAACACAGCAGAGGATGGCCAAATAATTGATCCCCTGCCACCCAAGTGGGAGACCCAGCCAGATGAAGCTCCTGGCTCCTGGTTTTGGTTTGGCCCAGCACTGGCCATTGTGGCCATTTGGGGAGTGAACTAGGGGATGGGAAATAACTCCCTCGCCTCCCACCCCATAACTCTTCCAAATAAATCTTGAAAAGAATGCTTTAGTGGCTTCCACTCACTCAATGGATAAAGTTCAAATACCTTGATATATCTAATGACATTCTTCTCCATGGTCCTATATGAACATTATCCACACACTTCCTGTGTGCTTGATATTCTTTCGTCATACCACACATGCTGCCTCACCCAGAACCAATTTGTCCTTGTTTTTCTTAGGCTAGATCTTAATCATCCTTTCAGTGCCAGCAACACCTCCCAGTCAGGGCACTGTTTGCTGACTGGAGACAGAGCTTGAAGCCTCTGGAGCATTCTACTACAGCACTCAGAATTCCCCACTGCATGCACATTCTTAGTGATTAGGGAACCTTGGTTGCTTCCCCTGCTAGGCTGAATGCTTTGGAAAGGGGCCACGTCTGTCTTATTTATTTATAACAGGCACTAAATATTTACTATCATTCCCTCTTATCTATGGTTTCCGTTTTTTTCACTTTCAGTTACTGTGATCCACAGAAGTCTGAAAATATAGTAGAAAATTCAAGAAATAATTTATAAGTTTTAAATTGCACGCCATCTGAGCAGCGTGCTGACAGACCCCATCATTGCACTGCGTCTCATCAAGGACGTGATGTTTACAGTATCTACACTGTATGGACCACACAACTTGTAGTCACTTAGTGTCCGTCCTGATTGTGAGACTCTCATGGTATTACATTTAATTGTGTTCAAAATCATTTTTATTTTACTTTTAATGGCCCCACACACAAGGGTAGTGATGCTGACAATTCTGATAGACCAAAGAGAAGCCATAAAATGCTGCTTTTAAGTGAAAAGGTAAAAGTTTTCAGATAAAGAATGAAAAAAGTTGTATGCTGAGGCTGCTAGGATCTATGGTTAGAAGTGTGGAATTGTGGAGAATTGTGGAATTGTGAAGAAGGAAAAATAAATTCATCATGGTTTTGCTGTGCATCCCAAATCACAAAAGTTGTAGCCACAGTGCACAATGAGTGCCTAGCTAAAATGAAAAAGGCATTAAATTTTTGTATTTATGTGTAGGAAGAACATAGTACAAATGCTCCTTGACTTGCGGTGGGGCTATGTTCTGGTAAATCCACTGTCAGGTTGCACAATGGAAAATCAACACATCACCAATCAAGGGACTGTGTGTAAATGAAGTCAGTGCTACCTGTTTCCAGCATCTAGGGAGTCTTAGAACACCCCGCCCCCCTGCTGCAGATATGAAAGGGCTACTGTGTTAAAAAAAGAGTGATGACCTTAAGGTTCAATTTTAAATTAACATTAATAAGTTGAAATCTTTACGTAATTTATACTAAAATGATCTTCTGTATATAAAGAGAATTGAAAATGAATCTTGATGTGAATGGAAGGGGAGAGGGAGCGGGAAAGGGGAGGGTTGCTGGTGGGAGGGAAGTTATGGGGGGGGGCACTGTAATCCATGAGCTGTACTTTAGAAATTTATATTCTTTAAAAGCTTTAAAAAAACAAAAAAGTATAATTTCCGCAAACATTTTAAACATACAGTTCAGTGAGTTTTAAAACAGAGTTATGTGAAACTCCCCACTGAATTATAGAACATGCCCATCCCCAGAAGTTCCCTGGGCTCCTTGGTAGTAAATCTTCCTTTCCCATCCTCACTCTTGGTGACCACTGATGCTACTTCTATCACTGGAGGTAGCTTTGGGCATTCTTGGAGTTAACATAAATGAATAATACAGTTTGTATCATTTGGTAGCCTTTTCTTCACTCAGATTAAAACCTTCAAGAGTCACTTTTGTTTTTGCAGGTATTGATTTGTTCATTTAATGACTGAGTATAATTCATGTCTCAGTCTGTTTCATGCTGCTGTAACAGAATACTTGGGCCTAGGCAATTCATAAAAACCAGAGATTTATTTCCTGCAGTTCTGGAAACCAGAAGTCTAAGATCTATAGGCCACATTTGGTGAGGGCTTTTTTGCTACAGCAAAATGTGGTTGAAAGCATCAGAGAGAAAGCAGAAGAGAGAAGAAAAGAGAAGGGGGCTGAACTCATTTATCAAAACCCTCGTGTGCCGTAACCAAAGCACTCCCACCGTACCAGCAGTGATCCATCCATGAGAGAAGAGCCCTTATCACCTAATCACCTCTCAAAGATCCTGCCCTCAGCGCTACCACACCTGGGTTTAAGTTTCCAACATGTGGACTTTGGGGGACACATTTAAACCATAGCTATTCCATTGCACGAATACATCAAACTGTGTCCCAATTCTCCTACCGATGGACACTGGCTGGTTACAAAGCCGTTATGAACGTTTATGCACAAATGGCTTCATATGAGTTTTTCTGTTGAGCTCCAATTATCCCACATTCATATCAACACTTGACCTTTTTCATCCATTCAATTTTATCTATTGTAACCAGTATGAAGTGCTATCTCAATACGGTTTTAATTTTTACTTCTGTGACTAGCAAAGATGCTGAACACTCTTTTTAAACATTTTGAGACACAGAGATCCCATAGGTTTTGTTCACTCCTCAAACAAGCTGGTAAGGCAGGAACTCAATTCAGTTCTCCTATGTGGGTAGCAGAGGTCCAATTACTTGAGCCGTCACCACTACCTGCCACAGTCTGGATTAGCAGGAAGCTTGGGTAAGGAGCAGAGCTGGGTGTCTAACTCAGACTCTCCTATATGGGACCTCAGTATCATCATTACCAGGCCAACATGTATCTGAGTATTTTTATGTACTTTCATCAGTACAAATATCTTTATTCGTGAAATGTCTACTCATAAAAAGGTATTTTGGTATAATTATTGAATTAAGAGTATATGCATGTATATACAAATATATAAATATCAAGTATTTTTCCATTGGTTTTTCTATTTTTCATTTCCTTACCCGTGCCTTTGAAAGAGGTCCAATTTACCAACTTCTTTAAATTTTTTTAGAAAACTTTTATTTAACAAGTATAAATTTCGAAAGTACAACTTTTGGATTGTAGCAGTT
Organism: Sylvilagus floridanus; assembly: GCA_949820135.1. Taxonomy (NCBI): domain Eukaryota; kingdom Metazoa; phylum Chordata; class Mammalia; order Lagomorpha; family Leporidae; genus Sylvilagus; species Sylvilagus floridanus. The sequence goes on along the minus strand of OX463246.1, from coordinate 68,242,384 downwards.
TTTCTCTCCATAACCACCCTCCCATCTGCAAACCATCCCATCTTCTACTCCCTCTCCAATTCCATTCTTCATTAAGATTCATTTTAATTATCTTTATAGAAGAGTTTTTATGCCCTAAGAATATTTCCTGCAAAATTTTAAAATTTATAGAATTCTATCATTTGATTTTAGAGAAATTATCTTTATCATATTTTACATGCAGCATGAGATTTATATTTTTGTATGTGTAGTAGCAGTTTCTCTAGCTATTTGTTGTATTATGTATTAACTATTTGTTGTATTATGTATGCCTTTATAAAAAAATCAAATGATTATGTGTGGTTATTCTATTTCTGGATATTTTTTATTCCTTTGACCTATATTTTTACTCTTTAAAATACTTATTTGAAAAGCAGAGTTACAAAGAGGCAGAGAGAGAGAGGGAGGGAGGTTGGTTTTCCATCCCATGGGTCACTCTCCAAATGGCCACAACAGTTGGAGCTGAGAGGATCCGAAGCCAGGAGCCTGGAGCTTCTTCCAGGTCTCCCATGTGAGTGCAGGGGCCCAAGGACTTCGGTCATCTTCCACTGCTTTCCAGGCACATTATCTGGGAGCTGGATCTGAAGTGAAGCAGCAGGAATTGAATCAGCGCCCACATGGGATGCCAGCACTGCATGCAGTGGCTTTACCCCTAAGCCACAGCACCAGCCCCTATTCTCAGTACCATACAGTTGCCTTTATAGGTTTAGAGTTAATGATTGCAATCGAATTATATAAACTCTTGAATTCTTTTCTCCCCTCTCAAAGATGTTTTAAAGATCATTTTCATTCCCACATGAATTTGGTAATCAGCAAGTCAATTTCAGTTTTTAAAATGTCTAGAATTTTATTGTGATGTTGTTAAATATATAAATCAATTTTTGGAAAATATATGTCATAATTAAGTGCTCTAAAACACAAATAAGATAGCTCTCCATTTATCTAGGGGTTAATTATCACAGTAATATAGCTTTTAGTTTATAAGATTTACACATCTTAAATTATTCCTAATACTTTGTTTTATGTGCAACTGTGATATTTTCTTATGATTTCCAATTGTTTGCTTTTAATATAAAAACGAAATAGATTTTTGTATAATGACCTTGTATCCTACATACTTTCTAAATTTTTGTTATCTATTATAATGGTTTTGAAAAGGATTAATTTTTTTTTTTGACAGGCAGAGTGGACAGTGAGAGAGAGAGACAGAGAGAAAGGTCTTCCTTTACCGTTGGTTCACCCTCCAATGGCTGCCGCGGATGGCGCATGCGGCCGGCGCACCGCGCTCATCCGATGGCAGGAGCCAGGTACTAGGTGCTTTTTCCTGGTCTCCCATGGGGTGCAGGGCCCAAGCACTTGGGCCATCCTCCACTGCACTCCTGGGCCACAGCAGAGAGCTGGCCTGGAAGAGGGGCAACCGGGACAGAATCTGGCGCCCCGACCGGGACTAGAACCCGGTGTGCCGGCGCCGCAAGGTGGAGGATTAGCCTGTTGAGCCACGGCGCCGGCCAGGATTAATTTATTTTGAAAGTCAGAGTTACACGCAGAGAGATCCTCCATGTGCTGGCTTACTCCTCAGATGGCCACAATAGATAAGACTGGGACAGGCAGAAGCCAGGACTCTGGGACTTCATTTGGACCTCCCAAGTGGGTGGCAGGGGCACAAGCTCTTGAACCATCTTCCACTGCTTTTCCCAGCTCATTAACAAGAGAGCTGAACTGGAAGTGGAACAGCTGGAAACGAACTAGCACCCATATGGGATGCCGGCTTTGCAGGTAGCTGTTTTACCTGCTCTGCCACAATGCCAGCCACTATAATGGATTTTTTTAAGGATAAATTTAGGGTTTTCTATACAGGCAACCATGTTATTTACTTTCCTTTTCCTCTTCTTTTTTTTCTTTTGCTTATTTATTGCACTAGCTACAAACTTCAGGACAAGGATGAATAGAACTGATGGGAAAACATTCTTGCCTTTATTCCTACTATTGGGGGAAACTCTCTTTTCCTATTAACGTTGATTATGCTTACATTCTTTTTCCCATAGATTTCCATCACCAAGTTGAAGAAGTCCTCTTAGTTTACTAGGAGTTGTTTTAGGTCATGAATTAATGTGGAATTTTGGCAAATACTTTTTCGGCTCCTTTAGTCTTACCCACATTGATTCTCTCTCATATTGTTAATATGGTGAATTGATTTCTGAATGCCGTGTCAACCTTGCATTCATGGGGAAAACATGCTTGACCATGATTTCCTTTTCACAAATAGATGAATGATAATTGCTACTATGGTTTTGAGAATATTTGTATGTGTTTATGAGCGATGCTATTTTATAATTTTATTTTCTTGTAATGTCTGGGCTAGATTTTAGAGTCAAGGTAATATTTTATATTTATAAAATGGATTGGTACTTTGTTTTCTAGAATGAGATTAGTGGAATTACAATTCTTTTTTAAATGTTTTCAAAAATTCATCAATAAAATACATAATCCTGCAGTTTTCGTTTTGGGATACTTTGCAAATTAAATTCTTTAATATGTATAAGGGCTATTCAACATTTTTATATTTCTTTCAGTTAGTTTTGGGAAGATTTTTTGTATGATTTTCATCTAAACTATTGAATGTATTGGCATTGAATTGCTAATATTCTATTATCTTTTAAAATGTCTCTACACCTAGAGTAACTTGTGCCTTTTTTCTTTATAATCACCCTACCTAAATTTAATCAATTTAATCACCCTTTTCAAACAACTTTTGACTGTTTTTGTTAATTTTCTTTAAAGTGTGGTGGGTATTTGCTGTAGCAGTTAGATCACCATTTGGGATGCCCGTATCCCACTTCAGAGAGCTTGATTTGAGTCCTGGTTCTTCAGTTTCCTGCTGATGCACACAGTGAGAGGCAGCAAATGATGGCTCAAGTACTTGGGTCTGTAACACCCACGTGGGAGACCTGGATAAAATTCTGGGTTCCATGGCCGGCGCCGTGGCTCAACAGGCTAATCCTCCGCCTTGCGTCACTGGCACACCGGGTTCTAGTCCCGGTCGGGGCGCCAGATTCTGTCCCGGTTGCCCCTCTTCCAGGCCAGCTCTCTGCTGTGGCCCGGGAGTGCAGTGGAGGATGGTCCAAGTGCTTGGGCCCTGCACCCCATGGGAGACCAGGAAAAAGCACCTGGCTCCTGCCATCGGATGAGCGCGGTGCGCCGGCCGCAGCGCACCGACCGCGACAGCCATTGGAGGGTGAACCAACAGCAAAGGAAGACCTTTCTCTCTCTCTCTGTCCACTCTGCCTGTCAAAAAAAAATAATAATAATTCTGGGTTCCTGGCTTCACCCTGGCCCAGACTCAGCTATTGCAGGCATTTTGGGGGTGAGTTTTCTTATGGAAGATTGTCTCAAATAAATAGATGACATTATATTCTTTCTCAGATTTATTTATTTCAGAGCAGAGTGATAGAGGGAGAGAAAGATCTTCTATCTACTGGTTCATACCCCATTTGGCTGCAACAGCGAGGGCTGGAACCAGAAACCATCATCGTCTCCCACGTGGGTGGCAGGGGCCAGGTATTTGAGCCATCATCTGCTGCTTTCTCAGGAGCATCAGCAGGAAGCTGAATTAGAAATGGAGTAGCCAGGACTCGAGCAAAGTGTCACAAGTGGTGGCTTAGCACGCTGTACAACAACAAAGCACTTGAACCATGTTCCACTGTTTTCCCCAGGTCATTAACAAGAGGGCTTTCTTTCAAGTTTATTCTCCATGCCACAATCATTCATTAGTTGTTATTTCTTCCCATTTCCTTTGAGCATGATTGTGCATGGTATCTCCAGCCTGCTGGTTTATCCCTTAGGCATGGGTCATCAGTCTGGCCTATAGTTCTTCCAGCTCACTTTTTGCTTCTCCAGTTAAAGTAGAAAAATCTTACACTCTATGATTCAATCTACACACTCACCATGGCCTTTTCGGTATCCCAGCTAAATGTTGAGATTTGAAAAAAATTTATACGAGATGAACAAATTTAATGTATTTTTTATATACAGATTTAGGAATGTAGTGATACTTCCCATCCTACCCTCCCTCCATCCATGCTCCCACCCTTCCTTTGTTATGCTTTCTTTGAATTTTTACAGTGTTATTTATTTTATAATCATCAGCTTAATCCTTCACCAAGTAAACAATTCAACAAACAGTAAGAAAAAAAAAAAACTGTCCAACAGTAGAGACAAGGGCTGCAATCAATAATCAAATCTCAAAATGCCAATGTCACTCATACACATTACATGTTTTGTTATGAGGTATTCAAGACATCTTTCCAGTCTGGCTGGGCCCATACTTCAATGTCTCCATTGGATCACTATATCAACCTTTGTTCCATCCTTCTGTCTCTGGAAGCCTCAAATGGTTCAGCGTGTTTATGTTCGTGTTCGTGTGAATCCCCATCTTTGGGCAAGGACTTGTCCCTTCATTTCCATGCACACATCTTGAGCCCCATTCATTGGAGGCTGCAGTTGTTTGAGCTTTCTCGAGGAGCAAGACCATTGTGACTCTACTGAACACTCGGTTCACTGCCGAGCTGCAGGGCAGAAACTCCCAAGCAGGAAGGTGGGGTTGATGGGAGGCTCTTGTTAGTTTCTATTCTTTCAGAGATTTCTGTTTTATACAGCCTGTTTTCCAGTTTTCTATCTGTACACTGTAGGAAGGGTAATCCAGCAGTTATTATAACATATTAATCAAAACTGAAAGGGTTTGGCATTTTTAAAAGTTTTATTTACTTGGAAGGTAGAGTTAGAGAGGCAAAGGCAGAGAGAGATCTTCCATCTACTGGTTCACTCCCCAAATGGCCGCAATGGTTGGAGCTGTGCCGATCCGAAGCCAGGAGCTTTTTCCGGGTCTCCTATGTGGGTACAGGGGCCCAAGCACTTGGGCCATCTTCTACTGCTTTCCCAGGCACTAGCAAAGATCTGGATCAGAAGTGGAGCGGCCAGGCCTTGAACCAGCACCCATATGGGATGGCCACATGCAGGCAGTGGCTTTACCCGTTATACCAACTCCCTGAGTTTGGCATTTTTTATAATGAGCAGAGTATGCATCAGGGGGACAGGCTTATGGCATTTATAAGTTGGGAACCACTGGAGTTTAATTCCACTTTGGTTTATATTGGCTTATCTGGGAGTCCCTGTGGGTGCAACTTGAATTTAAGAAGACATCCTATAGGTTCCTGTAGCATTATAGAACTCAATTTTATTTTATGTATTATGAAGCTTTCAGAATTCTCTGTACAGTTTCCTTTTCTGTGTTTGCTTCTGTCATTTTTCCTCCTCCTTTTTTTCTCCTTTCTTCATTTTTTCCTTTGTCTTCTTTAGCAAGCCCAATCAGCCTTACACATGCACAGATTCCCCATTAGTGGACAGTATCAACCTTGAATAGAAAACGCTAGAAAACATAGTGCTCCTGTACTGAACATGTTCGTTTATTTTGTCATTCCCTAAGCAATATGATCTGACATTCACATAGCATGTACACTATATGTAATCTAGATATGATTTAAAGTGTATGAAGGATGTGTGTAGGTTATATGAAAATTCCACATCACTTTATGGAAGAGACTTGAGCACCCACAGAGTTTGATATCCAGACACCTTGGGACAACTGTACTTGTACGGGTATAGAATGAACCTGGCATTCTTCTACATGCTTGACAAATATAAATTCATCGAATCATTGAATGCAATGGATGAAGCAAAATTCACAATTGTAGTTAAAAAAGAAGCATTGCTTCTTTCTATCTATTCCCTTTATAGAATGTAAATTCTCTTCCTCCCTTCTCCTGTGCACTTATAGAAGTGTTAGAAAAAGTGGGAAAGGTTTCAGTAAACTTTTTTTTGAGAAATGTAGAAAAATTATAAGCATCTCTGTTTTTGTGTGAAACATTAACGAATAAACTTCCTTTCATGCGTTACCATGCCCTGTGGAGACTTGGAAGACTTTGTGCCTTTCCTCGTATTAATGACTGACACAGAAGGAAACTGTAAATTTTTTTGTTTCAAAACATCCAAATTAGACACATATGGTAAACTAAGTTTTGGGGGAATAATAGTTATTTGGGAAAAAAAACATGTTTGAACATAGGAGTAATTAAACTGTTTATAAGCATCTTCCTGGAATTATTTATATTTTGGTTTTTCTGGCTCTGTCAAATGCCACAAGAAGAGTGCAGACATAACTTGCAGTGTCCAAATAACTGGGACCGAAAAGGAAAGCAAACTGAGGGAAAACCAAAGCAAAACACAACGTTGCCACCATTCTCTGTTGTGTCCCACAGGTACAACACCCAGTGCCCATGCGTGTTTTTCCTTTATCGGGACAACCTTCTCTTCAGAGAATCTGGCCAGAGTCAGTGATGGAAAATCATTTCACCTACAACAGCCAGGACACAAAATATGAGAGGACAGTCTAGCTTTGACGTGGGCCTTGCAGTTCAGACTTCCCAGATGGCAGTCCCTGATGTAAATGTTTACTTGCACTGGCCAGAACCTGTTGTTTCATGAGTCAGTCACAGGCATATCTTACCACCGCTGAAATGTGGAAAAAGTTTTCTTATGTCAGACCTGCTCTGGAGGTGGCCTCTATCTTAGACTGAGATTTGCATGTCTCTGTCATGGCTAATGAGCCTGTTTGACAGTCAGAGAAGCCTTCCCAGGGAAGCTGAGGTTCTTGTTCATATGTAAGGGTGACCTCAGGCCTTATACCCCTGTTCTTCCCTTTTCCTGAATCCCTCCTCATCCTAAGGTCACCAATTACCTCTCCATCAGTGCCTCTGTCAACAACCAAGTGTAACTGTATGTTTCAGATACATTCTCTTATACCTCTGCAGACTTGTCTTGCAAACCATTTATCACACCACTCGCACACATCACTGTTCATTTCCTGTTTATTCCACTGGATTATCTGTCCTGGGAGACAGGGGACTATGTCTGTTAGACCAATCACAGCATGTATGGTCTCTGATACAGGGCTTAGCACTGGTATCACTGGCATTCAGGAAATATTTGTTCCCTGAGTGAACGAGCCACTTTCCCTTATCTGCCATCACAGGGGATGATTGCAGTTACAGAGAACTTCAGCAAGAAGAAAGAGGAAAAGGAAAACTCATCAAAAACTGTGGAGAAGATTCACAAAAGTCCCCTGTGGCAAGGGTCACACAATGCAGAGCAAGTTGTGAAAAGCAAGGACACCTTCTGCAACGGGATAAAGAAATCTGAGCCACACACAGGCCATATTTACCAAGGCAAGTTGTGCTAACCCAAGGAAATAGCAGGGCTTTTATTGCTTATTTTGCAAATTGAGGTTTTAAAAAATTTATATGCTGGTGTTAACATCTTCCTCCTGTGGGTAGGATGATGGGAGTAAGTAGCACAGGGAAAAGTAACACCAAAAGATGTCAGCTTCCTGGAGTACGAGCTTCCAAAGGCAGGGCACAGAGGAAAGCATTTTGACACCCTCTTTCAGCCAAGTGGGGAAATATTTCTGAGCAGGAAATTGAACATTTAACCAAAAGGGCTGTTTCGAACAAAAACATCACACCATCTTCCCAGTGTAACCAAGAACTTTTGGAACTAATATGCTCCCCCTTTTAATTCTAATCTAGGAAAGGCAAAGAAATTTTATTAGCTGGACTAAGTCTGATCCATTGGCAATGGCTGGCCAAAGTGTTGGACTGTGACAGATCCTAAGGCTGAGTTTGGGCTCAGGGAGGAAAGCCATGCTGTTATTGATGGCTGATGGAAAGTAAGGAATTAAAATATTCACACCATGTTGTTACTACTACCAGTTAAACTAACAACAACAACAAAAAGGTTTTAATAATAGGGATTTTGAGTCAGACTGTAGATGAGGTAAGGTGAGGCCCCAGTCTAGGGAACCATCACCAAGCAGGTGGTAACACCAACACCAACATCTGAAGCAGGGCCATTTTCCCATCCCATAAGGCATCCAGTTCCCGTTGTTCACTCTTCTTACAGCTGCCTTTGATCTGCATGATCCTACTTCCCTACCTGTATCAACTAGCCCATTTTAAGTCTTCTGCAAACTTGCAGTGTCACTGTATATGAAGAATTACTGCTTTGGACTTTGGACAAAATACTCCAAAGAGAATCCTGACTCTGATCATCTATTCAGTCCCACCATCAAATTCTACTTTCTTTAACTGCATGGCTCCCGAATCTCTAAGATCCATCACCTTTACGAAATGTGAGATTCTATTTTTCCCTCAAGAAACTAGGACAATTCCAATCTTAGCAATGGAACACAGAGAAGCTACTGCTATTCACACCCCTTAGTGGAAAAGCAGATGCAAGAACAGGACTCAATTTGTAATTCCGAGGCAGGCAACTGGAGCATTTATGCTTTTTAGGAAAAATGTTAGATTTATGAGTACTAACCAAGATACAACAGATTCCTTTTATTCTTTATGTTTTGAAATTTTCAGTGTTTCATAGATGCTGGAAAAAATGTCTATACTCTTCAATCTGTGTCCTGTTCCATCTGTTGGGATATGTTCATCCTTCCTATTCTTGGCAAACAGTTGAGCAATATCCCATACCACCACTTGTTGAATTACACAAGGAAACTTCAGAAAGTTCATGGAAAAATGTAAGTAAGATAAGTGTTGGTGCCAAAAATTTTTTAAATCCGTGCAGTGTTTTCATAATTCTCCTTTTCCACAAACTTTGAATACCCTTCATAGTTCTCCCATGACACATCTTAGAAGACAGCAAACAGGCATCATCCGTCACATGGAGAGCATTTCATCTTGTTCTAATAGTAATTTTCTATATGTGAGTTAAAGCTGGAAGCTTCGACAACGGAATTTACAAAACGTTCATGAGGATTCTGTTGCTTATATTTTAAATATAAAAAGGATTTCCCCATGAAATAAAACACAATGGTTTTGTATGAACTTAATTACATATATTACATTATAGTAATAATGCTACTACTATATCATACAATGTCCCTGCTTTAAAGATCTTTGGTGCTGCCACCCTTGCTCATAAGATTACAATTCAAATTCCTTAAAATGGATTATGAGACTCATCTTCATCTGTTATTTCTCATCTCCCCTTGCCTTCTATCATGATCTCTGAAACCACAGAAGTTATAGTAATTCCTGGAACCTTAGGGTCAAAGTTAAGGAAACAAAGAAAAACTATGTCTTCCTCTGGCTTATATTTACTCCTTCTCCTTTCCTTGCCCAGTACTTTCAATTCATCCATCATGAACTCTTCCTAATACCACATTCCCATCCATACAGATGTAGGTGCTCCTCTTGCCAAGCACTGAAGTGCACAGGCGTTTCATATGCAGATCTGTCCCTATACACATAGAGTAACTCTAATGCATGGTAATGGGTCACAAAAGCAAAATTTAAATATATGACTATTTATTAATGCTTTGGATAGTTTATGACAAATAAGATCAGTGAATCTCTATGTACATCATAGAAGAAAACTGAAAGTACTTTAGGATCACTTTTTTAAAAAAAGAGATTTATATATTTATTTGAAATGCAGAGTGACAGACATATAGGAAATAGAGAGTGAGAGAGATCTTCCGGTTCACTCCCCAAAGGCCACAACAGCCAAGGATGGGCTAGGCCAAAGTAAGGAGTCAAGAACTCCATCCATAGTTTACCAAATGTGTGGCAGGGCACAAGGACTTGGGGCATCCTTTGCTGCCTTTCCAGGTGCATTACCAGGGAACTGGATCCGAAGCAGAGGAGCTGGGGCTTCAATCAGTGCTTCGATCTGGGACGCTGGAGTCACAAGCAGGGACTTAACCTACCGTGCCTCGACAGCCCCTGGGTCTCCTACTCCTTTATTCACCCCCCTCTTCTCCCTGCTGCAGCCACACCCCTGTCTTCCATTCCCTGATTACCGGATCATTATATCACAACCACTCTGCTCACACTAATTTTCCTTCTTAATTTTTATAACATTTTTTATCTATACTACTGACTTCACACTTAAATATGATCTTGGCTGGCCCCATGGCTCACTTGGCTAATCCGCCGCCTGCGGCGCTGGCACCCTGGGTTCTAGTCCCCGTTGGAGTGCCGGGAACTAGTCCTGGTTACTCCTCTTCCCGTCCAGCTCTCTGCTGTGGCCTGGTAAGGCAGTGGAGGAGGCCCAAGTGCTCGGGCCCCTGCACCCGCATGGGAAACCAGGAGGAAGCACCTGGCTCCTGGCTTCGGATCGGCGCAGCATCGGCTGTAGCAGCCATTAGGGGAGTGAACCAATGCAAGGAAGACCTTTCTCTCCGACTCCCTCTCAATGTCTATAATCCTCTCTCTGTCTCTGTCTCACTGACTAACTCTGCCTGTCAAAAAAAAAAATAAATATTATCTTGAACTCAGCTTTTTTGTGTTCTATTCATTCCATTAAATTATAAACTCATGGGAAAGAAACCATGTTTCCCATGCATTTCTTTCCCTCACAATATCTGGCAAAATGTCTCACACATTCCGCAAGGTAATTCCTTGCATAGATGAGGTGCCTTTTATAGCAACACCAGGGGAGAAAGAGATGGAATTCAGAATCAGGAAATCTGATGTGCGACCAAAAGCTCTGTGGACTTGGGCCGATCATTTCACTACTCTAATTCTTGATTTCATCATATCTAAAACAAAATAATTACACTTCTCTGAAAGAGTGTGAGTGGGAGGGAAATTATGGTTGGGGGGAGCCATTGTAATCCATAAACTGCACCTTGGAAATTTATATTTACTAAATAAAAAAATAAATTAAAAAAAAAGAAAAAAAAAGAAAGGATAGAATGAGATCATGTCTGTAAATGTATCATTGACTGTGAAATTCCCTTCAAATATTACTAATATTATTTTAGAAGAAACATCTCATCTTTCAGGGTCCTTTTTCTGTTAAATCCCAGGTCTACTCCCTGCAGCTGTAAAGAATGGTTTGGGGGTTAGCATTGTGGCATAGTGGGGAAAGTCTGTGACACAGTGTCCCACATGGGCACTGATTCTAGTCCTAGCTGCCCTAGTTCCCATCCAGCTCCCTTTAGTGACCAGGGAAAAGCATCAGAGGATGACCCAAGTGTTTGTGCCCCTGCCACCCATGTGGGAAGACCTAGATGAAGCTCTTGACTCCTGGCTTTGGCCTGGCCTAGCCTGGCTTTGTTACCATCTGGAGAGTGAAGCAGAGGATGGAGCATCTCTCAGTCTCTCCCTCTCTGTAACTCTCACTTCCAAATAAATTGATAAATGCTTTTTTTTTTTTTAAAGAATGTTTTTGTTCCTGATGTCACCTGTCTCCCAAGAAAGAAAACAAATCACCTCTCCCAACTTCATTTTCTATTCCAGGAGTTTCCAGGGAGGCTGGTTCCCTGCTTTTCTTTGGGTGCTTTGTCAGTGTGTGGGTTGGTGACCATCACAAAATAAATGAGACTATTCCTGCTCCAACTTTTTGTACCTAACAGAAATTTACAGAACATTCCGTCCCACAGCTGCAGAGTACACATTCTTTTCATCAGTACATGAATCATTCCGTAGGATATGCCAAATACTAGGTGATAAAACAAGTCTCAACAAATTAAAAAAAAATTGAAATCATATCATATCTCTTTTCTGACCACATTGGAATAAAGCTAGGAATTAACAACAAAAGAAACTCTAGAAATTATACATTTATATGGTTGTTTAACATTCTCCTGAATGAATGGGTCATTGAAGAAATCAAAAGGGAAATTAAATTCCTTGAAACTAATTCAAAGGGCAACACAGCAGCTAAAAGCATGCTTTAAAAAAGTATGAAGCACAGCTTATGAGACACCATTTGAAAAACAGAAATGGTTCTATGGACCAAACACTTCGGCATGCTTATTTACAGAATCTTTGGGATGCATTTTTGTTTTAATATTGTTCTAATAGTTTACTATTAAGTACATATTATTCTATAATAATTCAGATATTAAGTTTTCATGATTACAAAATTTTCATACAGCAATTTCTTTCTTGATGTTAAATTTATTGGTTTTATATTATAAATAGTGCTGCTATTAAAATGTTTTTGTAGAGTTTCATATTTTTCTTCCTCCTTATAAGATGATTTACTTAGGAAAAATTAACAGAAGTGTTATTCCTGTGTCAAAGGGCTCTAACATTTGTAGTCATCCAATTACCTGTCCTAATTTGACTTTTCTTGAAGAGTTCTACTTTACTCTGAGTAGGGCAAACTATCTGGAGGGAATATCATAGTTCATACAATTCAGTGTGCTGGTGGTTAATGCCATCAATATGAAAAAAGTGTAGCTGATGTTACATTATTTAGAAACAGAAATGGCTATAGTTCTACTATCCAGTATAGGAGATATTATGACTTGAACTTATAAAAGCATTTTTCTTTGTTTTAAAGCTGTTTGTTAAATTGAATTAAGAGTCAACATTGCTCCCCTAAATATGACTTAAAGGTACTATATCAAATCCTCTTATGAATTTTAGGAATTTTTTTTAATGTAATTTAAGTCCAGTTTGATCTGAGTATCAAAGCAGAGAGAAGAGAGGTTGACATTTTCAAAGAAAATCTGGGTTGACTCTTAAGGCAACATGGTCAGTAGCAAAGATATATTACTGAAACTATTTGTTATTATTTTTCCTAGTCTGGGAAATCATGAGTGTTCTGACATAATTCATTTCTATTGTTTGAATGTGTTCCCCACATTCACATGTTATAAACTTAGCCCAGTACAACAGTGTTGGGAGGCAAGATCTTAAATAAGTGGTTAGGTCATGAGACCTCTACCCTCACGAATGGATTTGTGTTATTATCAACAGAATGAGTTTGTTGTGAAATCAAGTTAACCCCTAACCCCTTCCATTCACTGCACTTGACATGCAATGTTGTAGTATGAAGATCCTCATTAGATGTGGCCCCTAAATTATGAACATTAGACCTCCAGAATCATGAGACAAATACATTTCTGTTCATTATAAATTAGTCTGTAGATTTCTGCTATAGCATCACAAGACAGATTAAGATATTGCCTAATTTATCATTTAAATTTTCAAAAATATAGGCACACTACACACAATATTTTGGTGGGGATTTTCGGCATAATAAACAAACCATATGTATTTTACTTGAACTCACTCTCAAAATATCTGTAAAGGAACTTACCAAGAAGGGACATAATGTTCAGTTCTTTCATGCCTGCAAATGGTAGAGCTTCAAGCTCTCATCTCTTCTTCCAAGATAAAAACGTTAACTGATATACACAAGCCATGGGGAAGTTTGGGGATTTGCACCCATGTGGGTACAGGAACCCAAACACTTGGGCCATCCTCTGCTGCTTTCCCAGGAACATTTGCAGGGAGCTGGATCAGAAGTGGAGCAGCCAAGGCTTGAACAAGTGCCCATATGGGATGCTGGTGTTGCAGACAGTGGCTTAACTTGCTTCACCACAGTCTAACAGATTCTTGACTAAATAAACTATTTCATTCATACCAAACTAAACACTCAAATGTTCCTATGTGCTTCTGTGCCTACTTGATCCCAGTTCTGTTCTCAGCAGTGGCTGCAGGTTCCAGGCATGAAGAATTTTTTATTTGTACACTGACTCTGGGAGGCCTGGCTGAATCTCTGAGCTCCTGGCTTTGGCCTGGCCCAGTCCCAGCTGTTGCAGCTATTTGGGAAGTGAACCAGCAGATAAAAGATCTCTCTCTCTCTCTCTCTGTGATCCTGACTTTCAAATAAGTAAATAAACAGATCTTAAAAAACAATTGTTAGGACTGAAAGCAGGAACTAAAATAAAATAAAAAATAAAAAACAAATCACCTTCTTTGATAGTCCCTGTCTCGTGTCTTTCTAGCCTTCGTGGGACCCCAAAACACTTCCAAGCGGCCAAGTAATTAGACTTCAGCTTGGTTGAGAACTCAGATGAGAACCCAAATAGAAGGCTGGTACACTACGTTAATACTCTTCTCATTTGTTTTGAAATCATCATTTCTTCTTCTAGCTCTGGCCAATGTGCTTTGATTTTAGTTCTTCACTTTTAATTTTACAATATCTTCATCTTGACAATAGCTGACAGCTAAAGGGAACAGAAAATTAGAAGTCCTGTTAGAGAAGAGTAAGGCTTTGTGCCACTGTCTTTTCATAATGAATGCTTCTTTTTTCATCATGGAAGTTTTGTTTCTATCTGTTTGAAGACTAAAAACTTTCATTGGCATGTGAGAAAATACTCATTAACTATAGCTATAAAATGCCAGTTTTCCTCTGGTATTCCTTGATCAGATGTATTGATTTCAATGATAAAATTCCTTCCTAGGGTGGATACTTGGTGAAAACATCCCACATTGGAGTGTTTGGGTTTGAGGCCTGGCTCCACTTCTGATTCCAGCTTTCTGTTGGTGTACACTCCTGGAGGCAGCAAGTGACGCCTGAAGGCTCAGATCACATTACGGACTCCGGACTTTGGGGAGTGATCAAGTGGGTGGCAAATCTCTGTTTCTCTTTCAATTCAATTCAAATTTTCAAGTGCAAACCCATTGACAAGATTATCCTAAGTGCCCTTGGGGGCTAAACTGAACAACTGAAAGAGCAGGAAAACCTATGAAATAATGAATGATGGCAGTGTGAAGGATAGAGGAGAACTTTAGATAGTGGAGGTTAAGCTGCTACTTGGGATGCCCAAGTGCTGCATTGGAATCCCTGGGATTAAGTCCTACTTCTGCTTCAGATCTAGCTTCCTGATAATGGGCACCCTTGGAGGCAGCAAATTATGTCTGAAGTACTTGGGTCCCTGTCATCCACGTGGCTAATCTGAATGGAATTCCTGGCTCCTGGCTTTAGCCCAGCCATAGCTGTTATGGGCATTTGCATAGTGAACCAGTAGGTAGAGGATTTCTCTCTCTCTCCATTCACTCTGAGTTTCAAATAAATAAACTTTAAAAAGAAACATTATTTTCCTAAAACTTTATATATGAAATACAAGAAATTTGTTCCTTTATATAAATGAAAAAAAGAAACAGTAATCTATTGATAGAAAATATCACTAATGCAACAGTTAGAAAATAGTCAATTAAAAAATAGAAGAAAATTTGGATACCTCACCAAAGGTATACAAGTAGCAAATAAGTATATAAAAAGATTCCCAACCTCATATATCATTTTAGAATTGCTGATTAAAACAATGAGAAACCACTACACGACTATTAGAACAGTCAAAATCTGTTACTGGAGATATGATTTGAAATGTGTTTGCCACTATTGAACAGATTGTGGTAGATATTACAAAACAGTATTACTACTCAAGAAATGTCTTTTGACTCATTAGCCTTTATAGTTCTTGATACTAGATTAGCTTTTGACTACTTATTAGCAAAGAAAGGAATTTGTACAGTTGCCCATTCTACCTGTTGAGTACATTAACACTTCTGGGTAAGTTGAATCCTGAGTAAATAAAATAATACACAAATGTACATGGTTAAAAGATATAAGAAAAGCATACCCCTCTATATAAGTAGTTCAGTTTCCCTCTTAAGGGTTTAAGTGGCATTTTCTGCTCTGGATTACAAAGTATTACCTTGACATTTTGAAGCACTTTACTCAGTCTAACCATGTTCAAACATGAACAACAGAAAGGAGGGAATTGAAACCAGGTTGTCCTCCTCAATCAGGTCTCCTCTTGCCATCCTGGACATTCAAGAGCCCCTTGCTGTGTTTCCTCATTCCTTCCCCCAAACCTCCCTGCCCTTCAGGTTGCTAAAGCACTATTTCCTAAGATCTTTTGATAGGCTTCACCACCAAGTTGGCCCACATCAGGTTCTACTAGATGAAGATTGTCCAGCTGAACTGCTCATGTGCAAAAAGGACCAATGACACTTGGAACCAAAATTGTATCTCCCACAGTACCAAGGATTGGAGAATGAGTGGATGTAGAAGAGTCAGATGGCTTTTGGAAGTAAAGATCACAAAATCTGCTGACTAGACTCTTCCTCATATCCTTCTATACAGAGTCCTGCCGTAGGTTCTACCAATCAGCAACTGTCCTATTGATGTGTCCAAGTCCAGATTCTCTTTTCTGATCCCATAAAACTTTACCTAGATCCAATTTGGAAGACTTCGTCTTAATACTGGTTGACCATACATATAAAGCACTCTTTTTTCGAAAAGACTAGGGGCAAGGCCGGCACTGTGGCATAGTGGATAAAGTCACTGCCTGCAGTGCCAGTGTTAGGTAGGAAGTCAGATATGAGCTTATGTGTGTGTGACAAAGGCCTAAAGAGAAGACGTCTATGTCCAGCATATGCATCTGCATCTCAAAGTCATCCCGATGTTTCAGGGGCAGCCCAGTTTCTGCATCCTGCCCTCCTACCCGATAACCTGCCAGGTGGGAGTCCCCAGCCCTTCTGCCTGATAACCTTCCAGATTCAGCCCAGTATCTGCAATTCAAATACCCTTCTCTGGATCCTAATTCTCCAGGGGGTCTTGCTCACTCTTCCTAAACTCAGGACAGTGCCAGCTAGGCTTCCTCCTGTCTGATACCTTCCGGGGAAAACTCAGACAGGAGTTTATTAATATTTACATCCATAAAATCCTTTGTTTCGGGAGGAGATGTGTGAAGACCCATCTCCTTAAAAACCCCCGGCCTCAACCAGACTGCATGCTCAGCCCTCTGCCTCTGCTGAGCTACCTGCCTGGCCTACCCAGGTGTACTCTCTCCACTCAACCATGTAACCTTGCTTCTTTCCCCAGTCCGAGCGACTGGGCTCTCTCTGGTCCTGTCCGGAGAGGTGCCCATCCGTTCTTATGGATGTTCCTTCCCTAATAAACTTTGTTATTTTACTTTTCCGCTACTCTGTCTCACACCTGAATTCTCTCTTGCTTGTCACATCTGAATTCTTTCTTGCATGAAGACAAGAACCCTGCCATTCACCGGTAACACCAGCGTTAGGTAGGAAGTCATTATGAGCTTATGTGTGTGTGACAAAGGCCTAAGGAGACATTTGGGTCCAGAATATGCCTCTCAAAGTCATCCCAATAATGTTTCAGGAGCAGCCCAGTATTTTGCATCCTGCCCTGCGCCTTCTACCCGATAACCTGCCAGGTGGGGGTCCCCGTCCCTTCTGTCTGATAATCTTCCAGGTGCAGCCCAGTATATTCACTTCAAACATGCCCAGCCCCTCCTACTCGATAACCACCCTTCCTCTAAGGCTCCTCTAAGGCAGGGCGATGCCAGTCAGGCTTCCCCCTGATAACTTCAGGAGGAAAACTTAGACAGGACTTTTTCTATTTACATCGA
Organism: Sylvilagus floridanus; assembly: GCA_949820135.1. Taxonomy (NCBI): domain Eukaryota; kingdom Metazoa; phylum Chordata; class Mammalia; order Lagomorpha; family Leporidae; genus Sylvilagus; species Sylvilagus floridanus. The sequence continues at coordinate 68,225,055 of OX463246.1, read as the reverse complement.
AACGTGCTTTGTTCCAAGAGGATGGGGAAGCAAGACCCATCTCCTTAAAAACCCCCAGCCTCAACCGGACTGCATGCTCAGCCCTCTGCCTCTCTGCTGAGCTGCCCACCCATCCTGCCCAGGTGTACTCTCCACTCAACCATGTAACCCTGCTCTCCCCCAGTCCAAGCAACTGGGCACACTCTCTCAGGTTCTGTCTGGAGAGGTGCCCATCCATTCTTATGGATGTCCCTAACCTAATAAACCTTGTTATTTTACCTTCCACCACTCTCTGTCTCATGCCTGAATTCTTTCTTGTGCGAAGACAAAACCCTGCCATTCGCCGGTAACACCAGCATCCCATATGAGCACCAGCTCGAGTCCTGGCTGCTCCACTTCCAATTCAGCTCTCTGCTATGGTCTGGGAAAGCAGAAGATGGCCGGAGTCCTTGGACCCCTGTACCCACATGAGAGACCCGGAAGAAGCTCCTGGCTTCAGATTGATACAGCTCAGGCCATTGTGGCCAACTAGTGAGTGAACCAGCAGATGGAAGACCTCTCCCCTCTCTCTCTCCCTCTCTCCTTCCTTCCCCTTCTCCCTCTCTCTCTACCTCTCTGTTGCTCTGCCTTTCAAATAAATAAATCTTTAAAAAAAGACTAGGGGCATTGACTGTACATTGAGCAAGGAACCTATCTTATTTAGCACCACTATCCTGAGTGAGATTTATTTAATAAAAATGAAATCACTGAGGCCATAAAAAACGCCCTAGTGAGTGATCCTGCAGTATTTCTTTCTCCAGACTTTAAATGCATGCCACAAGATACTACACTATCTCCTGCCACTGAGATTACGAAAGCACTAGATTGTTTGCCTCAACAGAATGGAGGACAGGTCCATGAATATGAGCCTTTATCTTACTGGAAGTCACACCCTGCAGAGTCCCAGATAGGATGGCAGCTTTTACAGAACAATTACTTAAATTAGTTGACATTCAGAATGCCTTACTACAATGAAGTCCAAGAACTTCATTTAACTTACATTGCTTGGCATCCGAGAGACTATTTATACTGAATTATGATCAGTTCAGAGGAATAACAAGATGCATTTGCTCCAACAGGACTGTGCTCGTATTTCTGACATTGAGCCCTAATAACGTATATGTTGTGTCCCTCCATCAGTGAACAGGAACTGGGTTTTGCTAACTCTTCTCTTATTAGTACATTAAAGAATACTTAGAACCTAGAAGTTGCTTTATAAATACTGATTAAATAAATAGAAGATGAGTTCTAACTATGTTACTTTAATATTCCCTAAATCATTGCCATTATGTTTTTCATGCTTATTTTATCAACATGATAGAGGTTGCCAAATGATCTTCAAGGTTAGAGCCACCACACGGCTCATATTTTGTGGAGTATGAATGCCAATATGCAGAATTATGCCCTCGCCAATCTTAAACAGATGATGAAATACGGGGTTGGCAGCTTTACTTCCAGAACCAACCTACCTAGGTTCAAATCTTGACTTTGTTACTTGCCAGGTTGTAACTTTAGGTAACTCACTTAGAACCTCCATGTATTTCTACAGTAGAGACAATTATTGTGCCTATCTTGGTAGACTTACTAAAATAAATTAATGCATACAAAATGCTATATATTGCTATAAGTTCTATAGTGTTCATCATTAATATTTTTTCATAGCAATAATTTCATAGTTCTAATCAAAAAGCACTAAACTGGGTAACCAGCTTTCTGAATGACTAAAGGAAACTTAAGTGAGGGTTATAATCCCAACTGCAAGAATGTGGCTCTTATTTGCCCTATTTTGGACCTGTAGCATTTCCTGCACTTTATTATACCCTACTTTCTAGAAAACCAACAATTTATGTTGCATTTATACTGATTTAATGAATGCAAATACTCCCTATACAGTCACTAGGATGACTCCTTGTTTCAGAAACAGTATTCCTGGGTATACTGTGATTAGATAAGTTGACACTAAATGGTAAATTTTAGACATTCTTCAGCTACTGATAGAATCAAAAATACAGATAAAGAAAATATATCCCTTGGGGTCAGTGCTATAGGGCAGCAGATTAATCTGTCTGTGGCGCCAGCATTCCATATGGGTGCCAGTTCTAATCATGGCTGCTCTTCTTCTGATCCAGCTCTCTGTTATGACCTGGGAAAGCAGCAGAAGATGGCCCAAACACTTGGGCCCCTGCACCCATGTGGAAGACCTGGAGGAAGCTCTTGGCTCCTGGCTTTGGATCCACTTAGCTCCTGCAGTTGCAGCCATTTGGGGAGTAAACCAGTGAATGGAGGACCTTGCTCTCTGTCTCTTCTTCTGTCTGTAACTCTACCTCTCAAATAAATAAAAATCTTAAAAAAAAGAAAATGAAATACATCCCTCCAAGAATGTGCTTGATCCAGATAATTACATAGATTGGCTATGGAAATAGAAATGGAATATCATTGTAACTTCCACTGTGGTGCCTTTGGGCCTGCTCAGTTAAAGTCAAAGAAAATATTAAACTAATTTTTATTCTCAAAATATCTACATACTTACTCTTAAAATTAAAATTCTGCAAATACATACACTTTGCATCTATATGAATTCTTAAATCCACTTTTTGCCTAACAGATGGCTTAATTTTTTTAAACTTTTTTTTATTTGACAGGTAGAGTTATAGACAGGGAGAAAGAGACAGAAAGGTCTTCCTTCAGTTGGTTCACTCCCCAAATGGCTGCTACAGCTGGCATGCTGTGCCAATCCAAAGCCAGGAGCCAGGTGCTTCTTCCTGGTCTCCCATGCGGGTGCAGGGGCCCAAACACTTGGGCTATCCTCCACTGCTCTCCCGGGCCACAGTAGAGAGCTGGACTGGGAGAGGAGCAACTGGGACTAGAACCCAGCACCCATATGGGATGCCAGTGCCTGCAGGCAAAAGATTAACCACGTGAGCCACGGCGCTAGCCCCAATTGCTTAATTTTTTAAGGCATTTTTAAAGAGGATAAATAAAAGAGATGAAAAGACCCTTGGTTGGAAGTTCATATGATGGAATATTAAGTACATCAGGAAGAGGATAGTGCAACTTAGTGTCTTTTGCATTCTGTATGCCAAACAGGTAATGTTCCCCAAGATGTCAGTTACAGGATCAATAAGCCTCATGTTGTTTTATGTTGTGTTTCAGTATTATGAATACATAGGACTCTCAGCTGATTGATCAATCAGATTAAGAGAATTTCATCTATAAAACATCTTACCCCTCTGAAGGCCAATCTTCTCCCATCCTCAACAGAGCTTCCTACCCAGAAAGGGAAGACATTTTCCTAACATTGGGTATAGAGTTGTCTTTGGCCATTATCGACAGGCTGTTACTTCAATTTAACAAGCAGCTGCTCTGCTTAGTTGAATATTTGAACAGTGCATGTGATTTTATTTAGAAATATGGTATTTGTGTATATCATCAAGACGAAATTACATCCGGTATGACCTGTATTAAAAGAAAAGGGAAATTTGGATATAGAGATACAGATACACAGAGAGAAAGCTCTATGATGGCAGTGACAGAGGTCAGAATGAGGCAAGAAATGCCAAGGATTTCTGATAGTCACTAGAAACTAACAGGAAGGCATGGAGCAGATTACATCTGAGCTACCAGGAAAAAACCAACCCTGCTCTCACCCTGAGTTTAGAACTCTAGACTCCCGAATTTTGAGAGAATGTATTTCTGTTGTCTAAAGCCTCCAGTTTGTGGTTTGTGGTAATTTGTTATGGTAGTAATAGGAAAATAATATAGTTGCTTAGTAACCTACTTTCCAATCCCACAATTGGCTAAGAAAGAAAATGAAAAGGGGTAGGAAAGTGCATCTTGAAACAGACTTTTATGTTTAAAATGATTTAACAGATGTCCCAGTAAAACACAAATGGAATTTTCCTTCATGGCTCTTGAGACTTGCCAAGAATCTATTTGCAAGTTGATAAGAATGAGAACTGTTGTCTGGTTGATAGAAGAATCAGAACAATCAAATGAAAGATGTGGGGCGTGGAGAGGCAAAAAGTAGGTAATGGAAGGGAATGGCATGGACATTTTCACCATCTCCTGGCCTGTTGAAGGGTTTTACACATAACCCAAATCAGCTGTCTCATGAGCAATTTTATGAAAAAATAGGTCGATTAACAAAATGGAGATCCAGGTGGAAGAAAATTTCTTCCATGTTTTGTGAAACAGACTTCACTCAATAGTTGTTGTGAGGACAACTGAATTAGCATATTTGAGTGGTTAGAAGAGGCCTGACAAACAGAGAATCTAAGTGTTTTTTATAACTATAAAAAGGAAAACTATACATAGACCTATTTTCAAGTACATTAAGGACTCCCCAGGAGAAACCCCAAAAACAACTGAGAAGGATTTCTGATCATACACCCATAAGAACAGTCAAAAAGCCAAAGGGATTTGTGCTAGTAAGTTATAGTCATTAATTTAATGGGTGTTTGTTGAGCACCTTCTAAATCTGTGAAGTCGATGAAGGAGACTATGTCTAATAACTGGTAACCCAGTGACAGAACAGACAAGAAGTGACGGCTGAGTATCTGGATGCACCATGTACAGCACTGAATGCCAAGAATACAGGGGGAGTGGGACATCATCGCTATTCAGGCTGGTAGAGCCAAGAAGTTGAGGTATAAAGATGAACTTGATCACAGAGAACATTTTTAATAAAACTTTATTTTCTCCCATCATGGTCAAAATAAACAATTTTACTATAAATAACTGGAAAATGAATTGCTGTGGAATTATTTCTTCCACACTCTCAGATAACTCAAATTAGAATGAAATTAGGAAAAGCAGCAGAAAGTCAATCATTCCAAGCAAATACACCAAAATGAATGCATTTCCCTTCAATACTCCAGAAGTTTAAGATTTAATCATTAAAGTCAATTTTACTAACTTTAGGAAAGGCATGTCACACTTAACTTTCCTTGAGTATAGAAATGTAAAACAGCATGCATGCCTAGTAACAATAGTTTAAGGAGTCAACAGGAATTATTTCTTCATATATGTTATAGCAGAAATAGGATCATTTTCTAAGTAGCATGATTAAAAATATTATTTTGGAGAAATCTAGTAACTTCTTCTAATCAACAGATTAGAAAAAATATCACTTACTGTACTATTCCTTGGGCTATTTGGCACCCTCTTTTGCTCACCCCAGCCCTGTAAATATTTAATGTTATAAATTTCCTGTGATGTAGATGTATTATTAGATACATATGACAGTTTATGGGAACAGAATTCTTTAGAGATATCAAGTCTCACTGGACTTTTAATAATAGAAGGGAATTTAGTCTCCCAATCCCCATGACAACTAATGATAGATTTCCTTCCATACTTACTTTAAAATAGGGCTGAGTTATGGGGTCTATTGGGAGACATTCCCAGTGCTAAACCTTAGCTTAAAGAAGGAAAGTACATTGCCCTAGTGGAGGTTGTGATTCAAACAGATTTCCCTTTACATTTTATAAAGGAGATAGGATCTTAATAATAAGATATATTATGATACTGTAGCGATGCAGTTGCTCACCTTAGTACTGTTTAGTTCAGAAAAAAAGATTTGCCAAATATCCAGCAAAGTTAGTTAACTAAAGTGCTTATATATTAGTTCTTGGTTCTTATTTTTCTCCTCTAGCTTTCAAAGTATGGTAAGCATTTTAAACTTTTATTCCATCTGTACCTGAGAAGTGAAGGAATGGTGAAGTGAGCACACATATGACTGATGGTGGATGATTACTGTGGGGGAGACTGTTAGTGGGACAAGCGAATAACGTCACGAGGGTTGGAGTTGAGAATGAAGTCTAGTGGGAACACAAAGGAGGAAATAGTCATAAACCTTTGAATTAGACTGTCATTTAAACTAAGTTGTTTCATGGAGGAACGAGACTGTCAACATTTATCATCTATTACATATATTCAATTAGTTAACACAAAACAAGTTTTTCCTCTTTTGTTGGTTCCCCTTTAATTCTCCTGACACCTCTCTTTAAGTAGACTTTTATTAAATTATCCTCAATCACCCTGCCTGAATGTGCCATCTGTTTCCTACCAGGACTCAGGAACATTCATCCTTTCTTGTGTTCAAATTCATTTCAGGAAGTTGGAGAATTCTCACTATATAGTCATGCGTCACTTAGCAAGAGAGACAGCTTCTCAAAATTGTGTCACTAGGCGATTACATCATTGTGTAACCATCATACGGTATGCTTACACCATGTCTATTACACCACTAGGTGACATAATCTGATGGGGTCACCATCACACACATGGCCTTTCACTGACTGAGACATATGTGGCTCAGGCCTGTATTTAGGTATTACATATTATCTACCTATCATATATAACATATCTCCCAGTTCAGTGAATGGATACTGGCCAACTTTCAACATTGATAGGAAGAAAAAAGTGGAGGAAAGAAAATATTTGATCTTAATTCAAATTCTTATTAAGCACCAATTCTCCATAGGGAATCATGGAATGACCACAGCTTATTCCACATTTTATGCAAAAGTGAACCACAAATTGACCTTGCTTGCCTTTTTGCTCCCCATTAATGAAACACTTTTACTCCCACGTCACTTCCTTGGCTGAGCCCCATGCATACAGCAAGGCCTGCCACATTATGGGAGGAAAGAAGAGCACGAGACAAGTTGGTGATGCCTGTGGCCCTACGATGAAGGAAAGCATCATAGAAAACGGAGAAGTGCAGAAGCCATGCCAATCCAAATCTCACTTATGTATTCTGGAGACTTCCAATCTTTGCTACTCACCTCCACTGATTCACATGAGCACAAATACGGAGAGGAGAAAAGAAGAAGGCCTTCTCCTGCACTGGGAAATTTGGGAAGGAAAGTGATGAACTCCTAAACATCCAGGTGCTATGTTCCACATGTTATTCTGGTTGAAGAATAAATTTGCTTTTTAAAATTATCATCTTCTACAAACATTGAGATTACTGTTTGTCCAGAGTTAGATTGATTGCTTTATATATATTACTTCATTAATCACCACAATGACCCCCATTATGTAATAGGACCTCTATCCTTTTTATAAGATATCTAAAGCACAGTGTTACAGTTTACTAAATGAAGTTGAAATATTCAGAGTATCAGTCACCTTGATTAGTTCCAAATTCATCCTCTTAACCAGTATGCTGTACTACTAGTAGGTTATGAAATCTATGGATGTCCTCAGAGTAAAGAGTTGTGTGTTGCTAACCCAGACCAACATGCAGAAATGGGTGATGATATTGTCCACAAAAGAAATGGAGATCTCCTTTCGAAAATCTGAAGCAGGGATTCCTAGAGAGGAAGAAGGACCTCAAAATAAAGCAATACCCAAGAACCATGAGAGAACTCCTGTAAAGAGTTTAATATATTTGTGTCGTTTTTCCTTGTATTATGGAAAGAGCACTATTTGACATAGAGCCTTAAATGTACCTGGCTGCCATTGGTTTATTTTATTCACTTTCAGTCTTTCAATAAAGGTTGATATACCATACAGAATTTCTTGGAAATCATGGGATGTAGACCCTCTTCTGTATAGTAGTCCCCTTTTATCCTTGTCGAATACATCCTGAGAATTAAGACTGATGCCTAAAACAGCAGATAGGAAAAATACATATAGGGTTCATTATTATGAGATACCTATTATAAAGTTTAATGTAGACACAGGGAAATTAACAAATCTAACATGAAAATGGAACAATTATAACTATAGGCTATAATGAAAGTATGAATGTGGTCTTTTTTTCCACATATAATAACTTATTGTACTCTCAAATTTTTACTTAGAAGAAGTATATTATGATTTATCTGGCATATCTAAATTGGCAGCATCACTATTTTTGCACTTTGCAGCATTGTTAAGTAATGTATTACTCCTGAGATTGATCTGATAACCTATGTGGCTACTAGGTGACTAATGGGAGGGTAATGTATATAGCATGGATGCACTGAACAAAGGAATGATTCACATCCAGGGAGGGACAGAGTGGGATGGTATAAGATTTTTATCATGCTACTTAGAACTGTGTGCATGGGCTGGTGAAGTGACATAGTAGATAAAGCTGCCACCTACAATGCTCCCATCCCATATTGGTGACAATTCGTGTCCCAGTTGCTCCACTACTTATCCAGCTACCAGCTAGTGGCCTAGGAAAAGCAGTGAAAGATGGTCCAAGTGTTTGGGCCTCTGCCACCCATGTGGGAGACCTGGATGAAGCTCCTGGATCCTGGCTTCAGCTTAGCCCAGCCCTGGCCATTGCTGCCATCTGAGGAGCGAATCAGTGAATAGAACATCTTTCTATCTCTCCCTCTCTCTGTAACCCTTTCAAAATAAATAAATCCTTTTAATACCTGTGTACAATTTAAGGTTTATGAATTATTTCCTGAATTTTTTGACCATTGTTGACCGCAGGTAATTCAAACTACAGGAAGAAAAACCTCAGATAGGGAGTACTTATTTCATCACTGAGAATCCCAAAGAGATAGCTACAACCCTTTATGGATGGAGGCTTTTTAAAAAAACTTTTATTTAGTAAATCTAAATTTCCAAAGTATAGTTCATGGAGATGGAGGCTTTTAGTCCAAGATCTATAGGGCAGGACTAGCTGCAGAGAGGGGCAGACTTTGGGGAACTGTGATGAAGGAGAATATTTGATAGGAAGAGTGATTCTGGGGGATACAAGACAACCCACATTTCCTTAATATATGGAATATGAGGTGAGGAGATTTGACACTTAGCAAATAACATATACTTTGATACTTTGTTAGCAAGCATGAGTATTTATAGTTAATAACCATGGCCAACTCAGAATACAATAATGATACTGCCTTGACAACTGAACTTGTTATACTTAGTCCTGTCCTCATTCTAAGCTTTCCATGAGAGGGAGGAACCCAGGAAATTCTAGTGATGAGTAGTGGTTTACATTTATAAACTAAAATTATGAGTATTTAATTACTCCTTTAGTAGTTAATTCGCTTAAACATTCACAAAAATTCATTCCTGTGGAACTGTGTAACATTTTTTTGTCAGATTCTTCAGAAAGATTTAGATTTATGTGACCATTTCAATTAGCTATCATGACCATGTCAATTAGCTATCTAGGTGGCATGATTAGATTTTGATAATCGCTATTCTAACTGGAGAATCAATTACTATGACTGACATCTTCTAAAACATGAAAAAGAATCAAATTATGGGAGGTCATATAAGATGATGAAAATGTGGAAGTATTGACATGTGTGGATGTCATGGATACTGAGAAATATACATGTTACACTACCTGGCAGAAGAAATAAGCAATCTTTAAGAAATATAAATCATAACACCAAGAATTAGTGCTTAATAAAATTACCAGATATCATGTAGAATTAGCTGGTTAAAATACAAAGAGGAGTAATAGAAAGGAAGGTACAGGGCAGGCATTTAGCTTAGTGGCTAAGATGCCAGCACTGCATTGAAGACTGCCTGAGTTTTAGTCCTGGCACTGACTCTTGACTCCAGTTTTGGTTTCTACCAATGCAGACTCTGGAAGGCAGTGATATTGTCTTAAGTAATTGGTTTCCTGCAACCCAGCGGGGAGACCTGAAATGTGATCCCAGCTCCTCCTCCAGCTCCAGCCTAGCCTCAGACACGGTAGGCATTTAGGGAACAAACCAAGGATGGAAGCTCTAGCTCTACCTCTCAAAATTGAAAAAAACAAAATAGAAAAGCGCACCTTGATCAAAATAGTTGAAATGAAGAGGGAATAGTTGAAATTAGAAATGAAGATGGAATATTACTAGGAGATAATCACTTGTTTCTGCAGCTCTTCCCCAGTGTGGGAAGAAGGGATAACTGGACCATCCATGAAATTTTTTGATCAAGACACACTAAAGACCCTCCTGTATATCCAGTAAGTGATAATAAAGGAGCTAGGGGAAGCCTTAAATCTCCTACTTGTAGGAGAGACATGCCCTTAGGTAAAGCAGAGCTGGAACTGCTGGCTAATACTCAATGGAATTTCCACTTGTTCTAAAACCAGGGAAATCTTAGATAATTGGGTGTTATATATCTATAGCTATACATAGTCTATAGGTAAATGCTTTTTAAATGAGGATCTTCCTCTCCATTGGCGATCCTCTGGTTTTGGCTGTACCAAATCGTGAATATTCTTGCTGTGTTGTACCCAGTTGCTTTATATTAATACTGCAACTTGACCTGGGAGGGTGGATGGGAGAACTGGGCCGAGGAGGGAGGGGAGTGGGATGATAAGTCTTTTGAAGACATCAGCTCACTGTGGTGAGAGAGGGACCAAACTCAAGGAAACCTCTGATCTTTAAATTCAACTGCTACATTTTTTAATAAATACATGCAAATGTCCTGTTGTAATATTTAATCTTGGAAATGAAAACAAACTTTTCAGTAAAAAAAGAAGAAATCACTTAAAGCATTCTTCCTATTGTTAAAGCAGTAAGTGGTTATTGCATTAAAAATCACCCCTCAAATTCAAAATTAGAAATAAAAATAACTAGTATCACCATCATATATACATTCATATAAACCTCTATGAAATGTTTGATGAAAAAACATCACAGAAAGTAGTTATATAGAAACAGAAGGAGAGAACAGAAGGAACTTTGTCATAGTTAAGGAACTGCTACTCAATTAAAGAAAATATATATTAAGATACATATTAAGTAGGTAGATCACAAGATAGTAGAGGTAATATAACAGTAATGAAAACAGTCATAGAATAGAAATGTAGCAATAATAGCTTCCATTTACTAACTGTGCCAAGCACAATGCTAAGTACTCTATATGTTTAGCTCTTTTTTGTTGTTTAGCTATCTTAATGCTGCAAATCTATGAGCTAGATACAATTGTTTCACTTATAGATAGGAAACTGAGTATCAGTGATGGTATGTAATTTACTTGCAAATAAATTATATTAATGATCAGGGCCTTCAAATCCTAAATATCTACAAGTTTCATGCAGCACTGCACCTTAAATTCTTACTAGACTGCTGACTGTCTCACAATTATTCACTGAGGAAATCATCAGGAAGCCTCTTTGTCCAGTAGAAGAGAAGTCATTTTTAAAGTGATAGGAAAAACAGCCTCTGAGGGCAACCTGGGCGTATCTGAACTGCTATTGCTCTCAATGCCCTGCCTTCTCCTCTACGCCTGCTTTTCTGAATCAGAGCCTCTTACACCTTGTGTTGAGTTGGAGAGAGAACATCTCCACTTCAGTCACAGAGAAGCTCGTGGAGTGAGCATGCGCCTTACTTGCCTTTCAGATTAATCTGTCTATTCATGAATTCTCAGGGCATACCTGTTGCCCTTGTGATCATAATTAACATCTTAAAATAACCTAGCTTAGTTTAATACCTACCTGATTTTAATAGATTACAGAAACTCTGCTCCACTATATTTCAAAGCCCTCAACATTCTTTGTACTATTATTGTCAGATACACTATGTATTTAAACACAATAAAGCCATTGATATAAATTTGTGAAAAAAAGGCCATCCAGGGTTTTCAGCATGACACAGAAGAGGAACCCCAAACACAAGGAGGAGGTCATAATATAAAATATGTATGTCCAAATACAATGAATGCCCAACAGCTGTGGGGAAGCAGGAGGCTAATCTCAGAGGAATTCTCCATAGAGGGAGGAAATAAATTTTAAGAAGAAAGAAAAAGGAAAAAAGAGAAAAAGGTCTGTTATGCATTAACTCATTTTTTTCTTGTTGCTCTCACTGCCATTTTTTAAGCTTATACAGGTTGTTCATGCATGTGACGACTGTGTAGGAACAACAAAATACTATTCGCTTGTACCAACTTTCGACACTTGTGTTGCTTCTAAGAACTTAGTTAAAAGATCTGGCTCTCTGCAATCAGGAAGCAATGCCTGAATGTGCCTTTGAGCTCTAAAGCTTTTCAAAAGGGGGCAGAGTGGGGACCCTGTAACTCAGACTAACGGAGAAGCATAGATACTGGGTTTGTTTGCTTTTCGAAGAGTTGGGATCTGGGTGAAACTGCAAGGGAGCTTATTCTTGTGACTTCCTGATGGTTTTGCTGAAAATGAATCACAAATTTAGGACTGAAATCTGTTTTCAACTTATAAAAGAGCTCTTATAGAAATTTCTGGGTCTTATATTTTCATTTCCTATTATAGTCATTAACGTGTCTAAAAGTCATCAATTAGACTGAGTTTATACTTGTTTTGAGAAAGAGTTAAAAATACATATCCCATGAAAATTTGAAATATTCTGCAAAATGGTCTGAAACAGAGATCAGTTTTGTTTCTGCTCTAGCATTAATGTCTTAGTCTTAATTTCTATATATTTACCATGTTGTTAAACAATGTTATAGAACAGTACCAGTTGAAAGAAAAGCATATGATAAAATGCTGTAACACTATGAAAAGCTTTTCTGATAGAAATGATTCTATTCAGACCTTTTTTATACTACTGCATTTACAATTTACTTGATTCACTCCATACAATTTTATGTATGTCACATAGTCTCTTGGGAAAAAGACCTTCACTGACAAAATTCAATATCACATTTCTTGCTGAAATTTTTGTCCTAGTCCCTTTAACACTAGTCTTATTTTCTGAGTCTGTCAACACTATTAAAACATTTTTAGGGTCATTACACTAGCTATTTACTTGATGAATATAAAAGCAAACATTAAATTATATGTTGGTTTTTCATATTCAAAAATACTATGTTTTCTTAAAACATGACAGTTTACTTTGAGTTAAACACTGATTTCCTGTATCTTTCCTATCTTTGAGGCTCCAGTTTAGCTGGCTGGTAGGATAACAGGCTGACATGTGTTGGTGAGTTAAAGTTAACTGATGACGTATTTTCTTCTAGTCATTAAAAAGGGCCAACTTTTCAGCAGCACTACAAAAAACAAATGAAAGTAATTAGATAAATTCTAAATCTTCACTATAAAACAGCCATTTTGATGCAAGAGGACAAGTCATATAACAGAAGAGTGTAATACAGGTAATGGCCATTCATGTAGTTTGGCGATTCAGAATTTGATTATCTGTGATTAAGAAATTTGCATTACAAGTGAATATGATGACTTTCGAGAAAGGTAAATCCTCTGTTCCTTCCCCTATATCTCAGGACATTTTGGGCAATGAAATAGAGTAAGCTATTTTATTTGGAAAGTCTGATCTTAAGCTAAGAATCACAAGGAAGTGAAACTTTATTTAGAAGTAAGCCAAACCAAAACCAAATAAAGAAAATAAAACCACACACATAGAACATAAAAATTTCAACACTGCTGAGACACACAGTGGAAACTTTGAGAGAAAGATCCACTGGCTACACTCCTTATAGCGTCAATGGTTTTTGCCAGCAACTTTCTGATTAATATGTACAGACTTCTTGTATTTTTTTCACTCTATATCTACCCCTTTTATAGATACTTAATACATATGGTGTTCCCATTTCAAACTAAAAAGGACTACATGAATCCCTTGGTCAATATCAAGTTATACCAGTATGATCCAGGGGACAGAGTATCAAAATAAATAAGATACAGAATAAATCACAATATCTCATACACAACATCTACACTAATACAGCTACTTTCTTACATCAAAACTTTAGTATAAACAAGAGGATGTTTTACTTTTGTCTTTCTACAACTGCTGAGATTTGTCTCAGTTTTATTTTTAATGTATAGAACTTTAGAGAATTTCTCCTCCGATATGCTTTGTAAATGATCGCCACCCAGAATGTTTCTCCTGGAACGGCTTTTCTTCTTCTAACTTCTCATTCTTTGAAACAAACCAAAGATTGATTTTGGTTCCAACATTATGGTATAAACTTTATATATATTGAACATGTCATTTTGACTTTATTATACTTCTTAAATAGGAAAATCATAATGGAAAATAGTCTTAAAGATTTTCAAAGCAAAATAGTATCGTCTTATAATTTCATAAGGTTCTATATCCAAAATTGAAAAGTGATTAGAAGAGTATTTAATTCTATGTCTTTTATATAAATGGATAATGAAAACACTTTTGAATTCTCTTAAAATACAGCATCAATGTTTTTATCCACTTTTGACTAACGATTGATCCCTTTGGTAGATTATCAGGAAGTTTCCAGAAAGTCTTTACCACTTCACCACTTCTGGGGCACTGAGTGAATGTGGAGAAGTTTGGAAATATGAGAAGAGAATTCTGTTACCAAATCTAATGACCTTCCTTTTATTCCTGGCTCTGTCTTTAATTATGTCATCATGATTAAGTATAATCTTCTCTGGTCTTTTTCCTCAACTATATTACATAAAGAATTTGACTACATGATTGCTAGGATACATAAATTTTTAAAATGTTTTCCTCATTTTATCCCTTCAGTGATGTTTTAGAAATATTTTCAGTGCATACTCACACTCATTAGTTTATGAAGAAACTATAATAAAATATTGATATGGTTTGAAGATGACTTGACTCCTGAATTCATACTGGACTTTAAACTCCAAGTCATAAGTTAATGGTATGAAAAGGGTGGAAAACTTAACCCAAGTTTAGAAGATAGGCCTAGTGGGAGGCTCTTTGGTCATTGGAAGGTGTGTCCCTGAAAGCAGTCCTGTGAGAAGTTCTCAGAATAATACTTTGCTAACACCTCCTAAACTGTGATTTATTCAACAAAATGTAAGATTTTAGTTCTTTTTTACCCAAAGATCATCTGTTGCACACCAAAGATTAGTATATGATTTTTTTTTGACAGGCAGAGTGGACAGTGAGAGAGAGACAGAAAGGTCTTCTTTGCCGTAGGTTCACCCTCCAATGGCCACCGCGCTGCGGCTGGTGCACCGTGCTGATCCGAAGGCAGGAGCCAGGTGCTTATCCTGGTCTCCCATGGGGTGCAGGGCCCAAGGACTTGGGCCATCCTCCACTGCACTCCCGGGCCATAGCAGAGAGCTGGCCTGGAAGAGGGGCAACCAGGACAGAATCTGGTGCCCCGATTGGGACTAGAACCCCGTGTGCTGGCACCACAAGGTGGAGGATTAGCCTATTGAGCCGCGGCGCCGGCCTAGTATATGATTTTTAAAAATCAAGGATTTTACTGTGCATTTAAATTCAGAAATAATTGTAATGAAGCAGAAGTAAAATTGTATATGCATACACCATGAGGGCATGTGAATATGAGCACAAATGACCTCAGAGTGGGGAAATATGGTGATGGGTAAAGGGCATTTGCTACACCTAACAAGCACCTAGTAGAAGTCTTATTCTACGTCTTTCTATAATTCTTGTCTCTTTACATATTAGTTTTGCTTTTAATTGCATCATTAGTCTTCACATTAGACATGAACAGGTTGTAAGTCATTTTTACTATATTGGCACATCCTGAATTTATCTAGACAGTTACTCTTACAAGTGAGATTTCTCTCTTCTTTTAGTTTTTACACATTAGCATCTCTTCAAGTTTGAATAACTCACTTGAACATTTTTCACAGCATAGATTTTCTGGTTTTAAATTCTCTTCGCTTTGTGAATATATTTATCTTTCATATTGAATGAATGGCTGTAATTTGCAACATCTTTTTGGCTGGCAGGTTCTTCCTTCTCACTGTAAAAGCCTCATCCCACTCCTTCCAGCCCTATATGGTTTCTTATGAGAAGTCAAGGTAGGTCTAATAAAATGTGTTATTTTTTATCTTGAATGATTTAGATTCCTCTTGTTAAATTCCTGCTACTTTATTATAGTGTATCTTGGGGTAGACTTGATTCCAAAGTTTTCATAAGTTTTCTTCATCCTTTCTGATTTTTAATTTATTTTTGCCTCCAGCTATGTGCTTTCAAGTAGACTTTGAGCTCCCTGGTTCTTTCTTCTGTTTGATCTCTTCTGCTATTGGTGCCTCTGTGTGTTTTTATAGTTTCACTTAAAGTATTTTTCTTTTAGTGTTAAGAAAGTTTTTTTATGGTATAAGTTTTGTTCAAAATTTTGTCCTCAAAGTCAGATACTTTCTTCCACTTGGTCTATTCTGCTGTTAAAGCTCTCAATCATATTTTTTATTTTACAGATTAAAGATTTTTGTTTCCAAAATTTCTATGTGGTTCTTGATGAATTCTACCTTCTTAGTCATATTTTAATTCATGTCACTCATTGGTTTCCTCATCTCTTTAATCTTTCTGTATTCTCCTGTATCTCACTCAGTTTCCTTACAATTTTTACTTTTAATTCTGTATCTGTCATTTCATAGATTTTCTTCAGTTCCGGATCTTAGCTTGTTGCTTTGGCTTGAGTTTTAGGTGAGCCAGTGTACAGGCTCTGATTTCTTTTGATTTAATCAATGTCAGCTGTGTCCATAAGCAACACAATAGTCTAGTTTGCTGTAGATAATAGGGATAGAAGTGTGGCTTTGAGATGAATAAGGATTTCCCTGAGTATGCATCTTTGGACCATAGCAAGTTTGGTGTCAGTCTCCTTGGCAAATGTGACAACCAAGTTTTTGTTCTTGGTACTTAGGGAAATAAAGATGGCTGCCCCATTGTCCTACTGGCAAGCTTAAGTGCTGCTGGGACTTGTGGCTCCATTGCTGTGGCTCTAGGACTGTATGATACGGATAGGTCATTCCTCAGATCTTTCTAGGAGACTCCAACTGATGCTGTGGCTTATAATGCCAACAACCCTAGTCCTAGGACTAGAGGATATGTACTTAACCATTTTCAAGTCATCTAGAATGACTACAAGTTATATAGATTTTACTCTGGAGGTTATGAGTCCGGAGAGGTGGGATGCAGGTAGTTTCTTCCCTATTTCTACCAGGTAGATTCCATGGCTATTGAGAAATTTAGAACTAGTTGTTACAGTCCTAGTGTTGTAGGGTATGGAAGGATCTTCCAGAATAAGAGCTGATTTTTTATTCGGCTGCTTGTGTTAGCTCCTAGAAGCCAAAGGGAATCCCACTTACGTGTAATGTGTGAAAGTAGCTCTGGGGTTAATGCCCCCCAACTCCCACAGGCTCAGGATGCAGGAGATCTGTTCTTTGCCCCTCACATTGCCAGACTCAGACTGTGATGCTGGTGAGAGCAGAACAGAGGCACTCTGCCCAGCTTTTCACTGTCATATGGTGCCTTGCTCTTGTTGGGAAAGGGAGGAAAGCAATATAGTTTCCCTGCTCCAAGTCTGGCAATTGCTCAGACCCTGGTCAGCTCTCCAGGCTCAAGTAAAAGTCAGTGGGTGACTGTGAAAGGCCCTTGCAGCTAAAACTACAAGTGGCAAAGCATGCAGGAATTTCTTCCTCACTGGCTGCAGCGGTGTCTCTATCTTTTCTTCTCTTGTCCCATGGAGTCTTGGTGGGTTTTTTTCCAACTTCTTTGATGAAAATTTCCATCATTTAGATCCCTGGGAACATAGTCCTTCCTTTGCTCTTTTAACCCAGAGCAGTATAAGTAAGTGTGGCTATATCCTATTTAGCCATTTTGTATTCCTCTCACTTGGGGTATTTTAATTTGAAAGATTTCTTTGTTTTTTTAATTACTCCATCTCTGTCAATTCTCTACACAAGCATATTAAATTTTGTTTTCTCCTGAAGTTTGTTGTGTTTCCTTAAGACAGCTAATTTAAATTCTTCACTCAAGCATTTGAAAATGTCAGATCCTAGGAGGTTAGTTTCTGGTATTTTATTTTGTTCATTAGGTAAAGTCATGGTTCTTGATGCTCAAGAGTTCTTGATGCCTGCTGTCATTCAATGTCATCTCCCTTTAAGGGGTTGTTTATTCCAAATACTCTTGATATGACTTAATTTGTGATTGTCTTTTCAGGAATTCTAAGCAGTCCACTTATTTTCTGAGCCTGTAGACACTTCCACCTCTTCAGCACTAGATGGTGGCGTAAGTCAAGGTTTGGTTCAAGTCTGCCCTCACTATGGTCACTCCCTCAGTCTCAAAGGACATTCTCGGCTCATATTTGTTCCTAAAGTTGGCATGCTGTTCCAAATGAACTGGCAACTGGCAAAGCACTTAAAAAGGGGGTAGTCTATTCCTAAAAACCTCCGCCCTGGGCCCTGGGCAGTCCCATATACCCAGTTTTCTATCACCAATGTCATAATGATGGATCATGCCAGAAGCTCAAAGCATACTGAATCAAGCACAGAATGGGCAAAAGATAAAAGCTACACTACTATGGTTTGTCTGCTAAGATGGACTCACACAGTTACTACAACTGGCCACAGTGATGCTTGGTGAAATATAAATATGATCAACTGGGGCCATAGTTCTCCACTTGGCATCGAGGCCCTACCCAAAGGTTGTTAACCTGAGGACAGCAACTTTTAGGACATGTCCACTGCTGGGTATTTTACCAGCCTGCCACTAAGTTCCAACACACAATCCTGTGGTTCCTTGTAATCATCCCTAAAATGGGGAAAGGGTGATAAAGGCAGTGCCTTGGCTGCCCATGTTGGCACTTCCATTGGTTTCACAGCCTTTGGGTCTTAAAAATCCAGGGCTGCATGCCAGGCCCTTATGAGGTAGGTAGTTATGCAGAATAAAACAGGCCTGTCTCCCTGGAGTGCAGATCTTTGCCTGATGGTGGGACAAGTCTGAAGGCTTCGTGTGCATCAGTGTAAGGGTAAACATTTGAGCTTTCTTGTGTCCTTAGTCTCACAGCAGCGGGTCTCACTCTGAGGGCCAATACAATATCCTAAATTTTATTTTATGTCCTATTCCCCAGCTGCTAGAGTCTAGCTCTGCTGTATGTCAGAAGTTGGGGGAAAGTTGGTGGAGTCAATTCCTTAGCCACCAGTCTAAGGAGGATCTATATACCAAGTTTGCAGGCACAGACTTCAGCGTAGGAACGATAGGGCCCTGTTGTTTTTAGTTTTTTTTTTAAATTTTTTTCTCTGTAGGTGGCCCCAGTGCAAAATTGAATTTTGGACTTTATTTATGCTCTCTT
Organism: Sylvilagus floridanus; assembly: GCA_949820135.1. Taxonomy (NCBI): domain Eukaryota; kingdom Metazoa; phylum Chordata; class Mammalia; order Lagomorpha; family Leporidae; genus Sylvilagus; species Sylvilagus floridanus. The sequence continues at coordinate 68,206,089 of OX463246.1, read as the reverse complement.
TCCCAAGTAGATGATGAGCTATCTTTCTCCGTGCTGTGCTACTTACAGTGGAGAAGGGGTGGTACTAAACCAGGTACTGAGTTTCTACACCTGGCTTCCACAGCTCTTGAGATGATTTGATAGATGGCTGTTCAAATTTGTGTATCTGTGGGCAGTTGCTAACCCAAGCATCTTAATTCAGCTGTCACCTTGCCTTACCACTTTAAATTCTTTATATACATGACTTAATTATTCATTTCTGTAATACCTTGATGGTTCATACTATTATTAACTCCATTTTGCAAATGAGGAAACAGGATCATTAATGTTATAGTATCTAGCTAAGATCCCGGAACCTCTAAATCTCTTTGAACTTAGAATAATAAGGATAATGGGAAAGCTCACTTTCCTAATTTTTATATACAATAATGGTTCTTAAAAAGACAAGGTGGTTGTGCACAAAAATGTTTGAAACATTGAGAAACTGAAGAATAGGTGGCCATTTATCAGTCACAATGATTTAGAGAACATTTAAGAAAACTGATTCCTTGAATAGCAATAATAGAAATTAAATGTAAGGAACAAATATAAGAACTTTTGTAAAGGAGAGCGACATCCAGACATCATTCAACATTCAAGATGAAAGAGCTGAAACCAAAATGAGTCCATGGTTTTATGCTTAAAGAAATGAGGTGTTGTCACCATTGGCAGAAGTGGAAAAGTAGCTCTCATTGAATGAGGTGAGCAAGGGATTGGGAATGGTATAAATTTATTTTTCCACAACTCCATGGAAACTATATAATGATTAATAATACTGACAGTTAATGATTCTCCCTGAATCACTAATTTCATATTAGATTTGAAATTGACTCATGCATTCCTGTTTAAGATGAGCTTAGTTTCTTGGATATATTTTTTCTCCCTAGAATCAATACTTTTAACTCTTCAGGATCAGGCATTCAGTATGAAGCTATGATTTTTTTTAAAAAAAGATTCTTAAAAAGTTTTTTTATAAAAAGATTTCCTGTCTTGTTTCTAAGTCTAAAAAAAACTAATATGGAAGAATATTACCAACAGGAGAAGGAAATAAAAGCCTCCAAACAGGTTTAGAGAAGAAAAGAGAGACATTATTTAAATAAGATATAACCATGTAAAAATTAGAATTTCCATTTTCAGCAATGACATTAGTGTCAGACTTGCATTTCATCTGTAAACAATTAGAAAATGAGGCACTATACATGATAAAAGTTTTACATGTTCTCTCTCATATGTAGAAGTTTAAAAATATCAAACTGAACTTGTAACAGTGATTAGTAGAGGCTGGAAAGAGTGTGGGAAAGGAGAATAGAGAAAGGTCAGATAAAGGACAGCAAAGCATAGATAGAAGTAACAGGTCTTGGTGTTAGTACAGAGGAACGACAATAGATCACAAATGAACTAAAATCACTCCCAGGAAAAGGACAGTCTCTTCAATAAATGGTGTGGGGAAAATTGGAACTCCGCATGCAAAAGTATGAAATGAGACTGGTACCTTACCCCATATACAAAAATCAACTCACAGTGAATCAAGGATTTAAACTTAAGACCTGAAACTATCAACTTACTAGAGGAAAATATAGGGGAAATGCTTCAAGACATTGGATAAAACCCAGGAAATAAAAGCAAAAATAGAAAAACGATATTACATCAAGGCAAGAAGCTTCTGCAAGCAAAGGAAACACTCAACAAAGCAAAAGGCAAGTAATGGAATAAAGAAATGATATCTAGAAGATACAATGAGCAACAACACTAAAAATAATTAAGGGACAAGAATAGGCATTTTTCAAAGGATGAAGTACAAAAACACAAACATGAAAAAATGTTCAGGATCATTAGCCATCAGAGAAATGCTAATAAATACCACAATGAGGTATCACCTCACCCCAGCCAGAATGACTATCATCCAAACATCAAAAATTAACAAATGTTTGTAAGGATGTGGATAAAAATGTACTCTAATACACTGTAGATGGGAATGTAAATTGAACAGTCATATGGAAGACAGCATGGAGATTCCTTAGAAAACTAAAAATAGATCTTCCGTATGATCCAACTATCCCACTCCTGGGAATATACACAAAGGAATTGGAATCGGTATATGAAAGAATTATCTGTACACCCACACACACCCACACACACATTTATAAATATAAAATAAATATATAAATATATAAATATATAAATATAACAGCTCAAATCACAATAGTAGGATATGGAATCAACCCAAATATCTACCAACTGATGACTGATTAAAGAAAATGTGGTATATACGCGTGCTGGATTACTCAGCCACAATAAGAATGAAATCATGACTTTTGCTCACAAAATGGATACAACTGCAGATAATTGTGCTTAGTGAACCAACCCATACCCAAAAAGACAAATATCACATTTTCTCTGATTTGTGTTATATAATATACAGAGTAATAAATTAATATTTAGAGAAATTTACATATTTTGATAATAGTTTAAAGCCCTTGTCTGTAGTCTTGCTGAACTGTGGTCTTTTTTAAGTTTTCACTTGTCAAAGTCTATATTTAGTGGAGCATAAAGTCTTTGACAAAGTAAATAAATAATGTTATCACAAAGATGAGAGAAAGAAAGAAAAAGAAAGAGGGAGGGAGGGAGGAAGGGGAGAGGAAGGGAAGTATCATTATATATTTAGTATTGTATCTATGATCTATGTGTTCTTTTAACATTGTCTTTTAATATTAAAATATAAAAATATGGTCTAAATGGGACTAAATGGTCATACTGATTGTGTTCATAATTTCACATTTGCCTGTTTTCACTGAGAATTTTTTTTATTTTGAGGAGTATTAACTAGTTGAACACTGAATACAGGGGACATTTTAAGTAAATCAATTTTCCCAAATAAAAAATTTCTGAAACATTTCCCAATTTGATGAAATCTATGATTCTTTACCGAGGCAGAAAAAAATGTGAAAAAATTGTATCAAGACACACAATATTAAATTTTCTGCAAAGGTATAACAAAGAGCAATGTTTGGCTGTTGGCTGGCACCACGGCTCAATAGGCTAATCCTCCACCTGTGGCGCCAGCACCCCGTGTTCTAGTCCTGGTCAGGGCACCAGGTTCTGTTCCAGTTGTCCCTCTTCCAGTCCAGCTCTCTTCTATGGCCTGGGAGTGCAGTGGAGGATGGCCCAAGTGCTTGGGCCCTGCACCCCATGGGAGACCAGAAGAAGCACCGGGCTCCTGCCTTCAGACGAGCACAGTGCGCTGGCTGCAGTGCACCGGCCGCAGCAGCCATTGGAGGGTGAACAAATGGAAAAAGGAAGATCTTTCTGTCTCTCTCTCTCTCACTGTCCACTCTGCCTGTCAAAACAAAAACAAAAACAACAAAGAGCAATATTTTTAAAGCAAAGGGGAAAAGATCATAAAGTCTGGGAGTAAAGTAAAGAATAATCAGTTTTTTTGCCAGAAACAGTGCAAGAAGAAAGCAATGTCCTGTCTTCATAGGAAATTTGCTTTAAATATTTTGCAAATAAATTGTTAATGCTACTACTAGTTTTAATGATTTTGTGACTATTTTAAAATTTACTTTTGTATGAATAAAAAACTGAACATAATTTATTATTTACAGTCCTTGCATATTTTCCTGTTCAACTAATTTTCTTTTACTTTTTATTTGTTGACCTATTTAGTGCAGTATTAATTCTTTGAGTTTACTATAAATTAAAAATGTTATCTCAAAATATTAAGTTTAACAATGTGCCATTATATACATATTGAAACTATCTTTCCAAGTAAAATCAAATGAAGGAATTTTTCAAATAAATAAGACCCGATAAAAATTTTTCTAGCATTCTTAAATCACAGGAAATTATAACAAATTTTTGCAGTTGAAGAAAAAGAACATTTTATGGGAACCCTGATCAAGACAAATAGTATATATGTAACATAAAATAATATTTAATCTAAGTATTTCTGTAAAAGAAAGTTCACTATTTAAAAAAATAATATGATATTAAATTTATAAGGTACATCAAAGCAAAAAGAAATACAACTATACCAAAAACAACTAGAAGGGCTAACAAAAATATTTTTGCAAAGCTCTTATATTATTCATGAAATAATAAATTTTAAAATAGACTGTAATAAGTTAGTTTTTAATACAATCCAAATACTACCAGGAAAATGTAATTCAGTACTGATAGAATCTTAAAATATGAAGGTATTTCAAAAAGTTTATGCAAAGATTACACTAATTTTGTTGCAAAAATTTGAAATCCATGCATAGATTTTAATAATATATGTTTTCATGAATTTTTGAAGCATCCTCACATAAACAAATAATCTCAAGGAAGGCAAGATAAGTGATTGATTGGGCAAAGTCCAAATAAGATTAATCAGCCATGGACAACAAATGGTAGATTTCACATAAATAACCATACTAATAATCACATTAACTATAAATGGTCTAAAATGCTATTTTAAAGGCAGTGAGTAAAGAGTGGAATTATTACCAAAAAAAAAAGAGACCCATATGACAACTATTTCAGAATTACGTATGACAAGGTAAATATAAAAAATAAAATGGAAAAAATTAAGCTATTCAGTAAGTATAAGCATAAAAGTATCTGGAATGGCCATACTAATATCAAACAAATTGGACTTCAACACAAGGAAAACAAGGATGAATGTAGCAAACACTGAAAGAAATTTATGAACAAACAGATGACTCCATCATGACCATCTGATGTGTCAAAACTCTATCATGGGTGGATAGAAGTAAAAGGAAATCAGAAAACCTGAACATTATCAAACAACTTGATCTATTTAACATAAAAGAACTAAGAATACCTTCTTGTTAAGTACTATAAAGTTATTACCCTGATAGACAATGCTGAACCTTTAAAGGCTCAATAAACATAATAAATTATAAAGAATATATTCTGATAGATATTAAATTAGATATCAGTAAAATCCAATAGTACACTTCTAATTAATAGACAGGTCAATGAAAAATCACAAAAAGTTGTAAGATAGTTTCGAACTAAATAATAAAAGTAAAACATTAAAACTCATGTGAAGCTAAAGCACTGTTTCAGGGAAGTTAAATGTTTATATTAAAATATTAAAAAAATACAAATAAAACCCAAGTAAGAGAAAGCTGGAAATGATAAAGCAATTAATAAAGTCAATACAATAGAAAATGTATATAGGAAAAATAATAACCATAAATTACTTCTGGGAAAAGCCTAATGAAATTGCTGAAGCTCAATCAATGCTGACTAAGAAAGATACACAAATTATGACTACCTAAAATAAGGGCAGGCATTGAGAAGCAGCTGGTTAATTTATCATTTAGGTCACCAACATCCCATACTGGAGTGCTTGGTTTGAGTCCAGCTCTGTTGGATCCAGCTTCCTGCCAGTGTGCATCCTGGTAGACAACAGATGATGTCTCAAGTACTTTTGTCCTTTCTATACCCATTGGAGACCCATATTGAGTTCTGAACTCCTGGATTCCACCTGGCCAAGTCCTGATGATGTGGGCCTTTTGGTAGTGGACCAGCATATGGAAGATCTCTCTATCTCTCAAAAAGAAAATAATTTTTTTTTTAAAAAAAAGCAATTCTAAAGATACTAAAAAAAATAGGCAATGTAATGAGGCACTCCATACAAATCAACTATATAGATGAAATGGGCAAATTTCTTAAAACACACAAACCCCTAAAATATACAGAAGACAAAAACAGAAAATATAAATATTTGATTAAAGAAATTGAATTTATAATTTAAAGTCTGGACAATTAAATATCCAGACCTGGAGGACTCTTTAGAAGCAAATTCTACTGGACTATTAAAGAAATAATACCTTTCATGAAAAACCTGTTTTGGAAAGTGAGGAAGAAATCAACATTTTCAACTTACATAATTAAGACCAGAACCACCTGATAAACAGAAAAAGATAGTGTTAGAAAATACTTGGGACTGGTACTGTGGTGTAGCAGTTAAAGCTTCCATCTGAGGTACTGCATCCCATATGGGCACTTGTTCAAGTCCTGGCTGTTCCACTTCCCATCCTGCTCCCTGCTAATGTGCCTGGGAAAGCAGCAGAACATGGCAAAATTGCTTGAGCCCCTGCACCCAGGTGAGATAGGTAGAAGAAGTTCCTGGCTTCAGAGCAGCCCAGCTCCAGCCATTCCAACCATGTGGAGAGTGAATCAGCAGATGGGAGACCTCTCTTCCTCTCTCTCCCCTCTCTTTCTATAACTCTGAGTTTCAAATAACACCACCATCTCTCATGACTATCAAATAAAAAATCCTCAAAGAATTTTCTTGCCAGGTTGAAGGAATGTATAAAAAATACATCATGCATGAGTGGAATTAAACCAGGAATTAAAATTTGATTTATTGTTTGAAAAATCAATTGATGCACTTCAGTATTTCATCAGAATAAAGGATAAAGATATGATCCTCTCAATAGATGCAGATAAGATGAATTTCATTAAATGCTTTATTTGTGATTACTTGGAGTAGAAGAGAACTTAATCAATTTGGTAAAGTTTATCCATAAAAATGATTGCCCAGTTGACATTACATTTAATGATGAAAGACTGAATATCTCTTTCACTAAAGCACAAACAAGGAAAATATATATATGTTCATCACATATTTAGCATTGACTGAAGGTAACAGTTACAATAAGAATAAAACAAATGACACTCCAATAATCTGAAACAAAGGAAGTAAAATGAATTTTTGCAGATTATATGACTGTGTATGGAAAAAAATCTTAATGAATGTGAAAACAAAACTTCCTAGACCTAGTGAGTGAATTTAGAAAGGTTGCAGGCTACAAGACAGAAATGCAGAAAACCAAAACGACAAACTCCAAAATCAAAACAACAACAACAAGCAACAAACCAATAGCTGTATATATTGGCAATAAAGATTTGGGAAACAGAAATTAAAAGCAATATCATTCACCACAATATCAGGAAATCAGAAATACTCAAGGATATATTATTTTCAAATGTGTGTAAGTCCTGTACACAAAAATCTATGGAAATTTATTTAGAAATTAAATATAAATTAACTTAGATATAACATTCATACATTTGATGGTCTTATATTGTTAAGCTGCGATTTCTTCACAGACTGAAAGATAGTTTCCATGATATCTTCATAAAAATGCATTTAGCTACATTTGTGGAAATTGAAGTCACACTAAAATTCATATGGAAATACAAAACATCTAAAGAAGACACACCGGCTTTGAATAGGAAAAAAGAAAGATTACTATCAAGCTACAGTATCTAAGACTGTTATGGCAGAATGGCAGGATAGTCAGAACTCTAAATTTGGTCACTTGATTTATTTAAATTTTTTTAAAAAGATTTGTTTATTTTATTTGAAAGAGTTACAGAAAGAGAGAAGGAGAGACAGAGAAAAATTTTCTATCTGCTGGTTCACTCCCCAAATGGCCCCAACAGCTGGTCTGAAGGCAGGAACCGGAGCTTCTTCCAGTCTCCTTTCATTGGCACCGGATCCCAAGCACTTGTACCATCCTCCGCCACTTTCCCAGGCCCATTAGCAGGGAGCTGGTTGGGAAGCAGGGCAGCCATAAGGGATGCAGGGACCACAGTCGGCAGCTTTACCCGCTACACCACAGCGCGGGCTCCCACTTGATTTTTTAGCTTTCTCAGTTCTCCTGCATGCACAACTAACGTTATCACATTTCCTTGACAGAGCTTTTTAAAAATAAGAAAAACACACACCAGCTCTAAGTTCCTTAATATTTTCTACCAACAACATTCACTAACAATATGCTTGTTGACATTCCATCCTAGGGACAACAAATGTAACACAGGAGACAACATTCAGTTTATAGAAGATTCCATTTTTATGGGAGGCAAAGTGTTGTTGGGCCATACTATGCCACTTGCATTGAGATGACACTTCACTCTGAATTGTTCCTGAACTACTGCCACCATGTGGATTTGGCTTGAACGTGCTCACATGCTAGAGGCTTGATAAAAACCCGAGAGGTAGGACCTAGTGCAAGGTGATTACATCACTGGGAGTGCCCACCTTGAATGGGATTAATGTTCTCAGAGTTAGTTCTCATGAAGCTGGGTCATTATAAAGTCAAGTCATCTCACTGCTTGACTCTTTCTGCACACAACTGTTTCTCTTTCGGCTTCTCTGCCATGTTGTAAAATAGCAGAGGAAGACTTCACCCAAGTCTGAAAAGGTGAGGCTTCCTGAACTTGGATTTTCAGCCTCCAAAACAGTGAGCTAAGTAAACCTTTCTTTGTAAAACACAGAGTCTTGGGTATTTTGTTTCAACAGCAGAAAATGGACTAATGCAACCATCAATGGGAAAGTGGTAAACTACATATGTCCTGTGGGCTATTCTATCAACTCCATGAGCCCTGTGTATTTTTTTCTTCAGCTCCTGGAGTCCTTTAAGTTGGGCCAGCTTTCGCTTTCCCACTAACAACTATGTTTCCTTAGTCACTGTGACTGCCTGCCATGAAGCAAGGAGAGGGCCAGCTTGGTTGCTCGGCCCCGCCCTGCTGTGAACGTGGGAAGGAGTGGTGTGGTAGCGGTAGAGGTAGCAGTAAAGGCAGGAGGAGCCCCAGTTTGCAGCCTCCCTTGAGCACCCCCTTTATGCAAGATGTCACCTACTGGCATCTCTGAATTATGTCTCCCTTAGGCCATTTCTTTAATCCTTCAAGGAAAGAACGTGCACAGCAATGTTTCTTGGGTAGAATCTGAACAATCAGTGGTTTCCTGTTACCTCCTTAGGGCTTTGGGATATGTGTTCTCTGATTGCAAAGAAGACTTCATAGCCAGGCATACGATGACATTTTTTTTTAAATTGTCAAGCCACATTATGTGGTTGAAGATAAAGAGAACTTATAAAAACAAACAAAAAACCCTCAAATTATTCCAACTCCTGCAATAAGAAATAGGAAATTTGCAAATTAAGAAAAAACTGTTATTGCTTGATTAGCCTTACTTTTACTCTCAAATTCATTTAACTGCTTGACATATAATTTAACACTTAAATTATGTAATAAAAATTATTTAATATTTAATTATTATATTATTTAACAATGTAGCTTAATTATTTAATAATATGTATAGAGCATTACTTCTCTGTGTAGACATGCTTCCCACCAGTACTTCCCACCAGTACTCAATTAATACTGAAAAGAAATCATTCAGGGCCAGTGCTGTGGCACAGCGGGTTAAAGCCGCAGCCTGCAGCACTGGCATTCCATATGGACACTGGTTCGAGTCCCAGCTACTTCACTTCCAATCCAGCTCTCTGCTATGGCTAGCAAGCAATAGAGGGCTGCAAAAGTGCTTGGGACCCCGCATCCATGTCGGAGACTGGGAAGAGACTCCTGGCTCCTCACTTTGAATCAGCTCAGCTCTGGCCTTTGCAATCCTTTGAGGAGTGAACCAGTGGATAGAAGACCTCTCTCTGGCTCTGCCTCTGTGTAACTTTTTTATTAGACATGCAGAGTTAGACAGTGAGAGAAAGCGACAGAGAGAAAGGTCTTCCTTCCATTGGTTCACCCCCCAAATGGCTGCTATGGCCAGCGCTGCACTGATCCAAAGCCAGGAGCCAGGTGCTTCTCCTGGTCTCCCACGCAGGTGCAGGGGGCCAAGCACTTGGGCCATCCTCACTGCCCTCCTGGGCCACAGCAGAGAGCTGGACTGGAAGAGGAGCAACCAGGACTAGAACCCAGTGCCCACATGGGATGCCGGCACCACAGGCGTAGGATTAACCAAATGAACCACAGTGCCAGCCCCTCTAACTCTTTCAAATAAATAAATCTTTTTAAAAAAGAAATCATTTGATAGCTTTTATCATAATTTATGATGCACTGATTCATGAATTAACAATTTGCTCAGCATAATTAGCATAATGACCAATAAAAGAATAATCTGATAACAGCTCAATGTAAAGTGCTGTCCATAAGTAAAACTAATGAAAATAATTTGATAAATATTCCAGTTAGCTAGATTACATGTTTTCAAATGTGTGCTTGAGCACCAAAAAAAGGTATATATATCAAGCTTTTAACATTTCCTTTTTTTTTTTTTCCAAAGTAGCTCCATGATTCGGGTGTTGGTTAGTTCAATACAGAGAACAAAGAGAAAACATACAAAATGGCACTTACCACCAAAGCCAGTACTCATTGCATAATGGTTATAAGCAAGGATATTAATTTTTGTGCTACTCACTTTTCTTTAGCACATAAACCAAAGCTGCTAACTGGACTTGAGGTATATACACAACATATACATAAGCTTCTATAGAACACTTTTCATTAGTCATGTTAAATTTTAAAATATTGGAGAACGAGTATCTGATTTGTATTTTGACTTAATGGAACAAGATAACAATATTCTACTAGGGAGGGCTAAGCTGATACCAAAGCTCTTATAAGTTCAAAATGCATTCCTTTCTCTTTGTGCTTATCAGATGCTACACAAAGTCCTGAGAGCTTTCATTATGAGAAAAATGTCAGTCACAGCTTGAATAACTTACTTTGGAAGGAATAATCAGAAAGTAAATTGGAAGGTGAGACTTCATCTTTATTTTCAACAAGTGGTCTTAAATTTTCCTTCTTACAAATAAAGTTTAAGTCAATTTACTATAAATATATCCGAACCATTAATTCTGACAGCTTTCAGGTGAAGTCTAGCACATTGTTTACACAAAAGTCCAAAAGAAGTGGTCAGTAGAGATAGTCTACTGTTAAATCATGACATCATTTTAGTCCTTGACATAACCCCTCCCCAGTAAGGGCACAGCATGCCTGGATATGCCACTGGTGACCTTTGAGAATTGTTAGCTTCAAAAGCTGAGATATCTGCTACAGACATGCATTCTTTAACATCTTGTTTATTAGCAAAAATCAGCAGTCCAGCTTTCCTTAGGTCCTCATGTGATTCTTCTCTATAGTTCTTCTCTACCTGGCTGTACTGTCCACAACTACTATTACAAACTAAACATCAGCACATTAAGTGTTCCAGGAAGAACGAAGAGGTTCTTGGCCACCAATATTTCACGGTAGGAAATATGCATTCTTAATCACTATCTATTCTACATCGCTTGCCATTTTAGATGTGTGTACAACTTAATTCATAGAAATTGGCAATGCATGGCATTTTCCCTGCATCGTCCAGCCCAACAATTATAACTTTGTGCTCCTGGTGATTGCATTGTCTCCACATCCTGGTGAGGAGAATTCTGTGAGGCCGCCCAGCCTCTGCCAGCACTCACTCGGCCTGCAGACATCACCGCTGGGTTGTCTACAAGGAGCCTCCCACACCTAGCTCCGAGCTCATTCTTTAGTTTATTTATCTGAAACCGGTTCTAGTGTGCTTTACAAGATCAATAACTTATTTTAAATGTGTGCCTTTCTCTCTGGCCAAGTTTTCTGAAGGATTTAGCCAGAGCATCAGCTGTTCCAACTATGCTGTCAGATCACTATGGCATGAATATAAGAAAGGCTATTTTCTTCTCTTGCCCATTAAAATTTTTTTAGAGAGGAAGGGAGACTAGTTTAGCTAAATAATTAAACTCATTTGTCTTTTTATTCATCCTGTATGTTTGAAGGAAGTGAAGGAATCTGGTTAGTCTTGGGTTCTGAATTCACAAAATCATAACCATTTTCTCCTTTAACAAATGTATTCCCACACAGACTTCTGCCTTTTTCTGAGAGATCATGCTCCAATTCGCACAGAGGCCAGCCAACAAGCTGCTGACTATGATGGAGATTTCCAAAAAAGCAATCTCTGCCCAGCTCACAAGAAATAGCCTGTGAAGTGTTTCCAAACCAAGGCCGCCAAAGAAACACTGTGCCAGCCAGTTGTGGTCTCCTAGTGTTCAGGGTTCTCAGTCTGTCTCTCACAGGAGGCCAAATGCACAATGGACATTTCTGAAGTTTCCAGGGTCAAGTTTAGGCATAGACAGGATGAGGTATAGAATGGAAACAGGGAAGAAAGTAAGAAGACACAGAACATGTAAAGGCAAATGAGCTTGCAGATTAATTGGAAAGTGTTACAGAGATAGGAACAGTTTATATAAGGATGTTAAGAAACATAAGCTGTGTTTGAGGCACTTAGGTTGCAAATGGAGCCTTTGTAACAGAGTCTGAAAGTTAATCTTTCAAGACAACATAGTGTGGAGTCTTTAGATGGAAGTTGTATCACTAAGGATGCCAGAGGAGCTTGACAAGGAGGAAACCAATAGGAGAGATACCACGGAGGAAAGAATGCTAGGGATTCGCTTGGATAGAGTTTGAGACAGATGAGTCAAAGATTTAGGTAGAGTAGGAGAAAAAGGCAATGCTGGTTTTGTGGGCTCCCCTCTAATTTATGTGTTTTGACACATAAATGAGTGTGTAGATAGTCAGCTCATAACAGTATTACTTTAACTGAGTTGCCAGCAAATTACTATTTTAACATAGACTGATATTTTAATGTAAAATGATGATAGTCACATTCCTAAGAAAACATGTGCCAGGAAAATAATGACATTGAAGGAAGAAGAATAGAAGCTATAGAATTTCACTCACTGAACCAATTTCTCCATTTATGAAAAATTTTCCACTTATCTACACATACACTGATTTCCCTGTTTATCAAGTTTAGATCCCATAGTTATTACTGTAATCAATCTTCTTCATACATTCTTAATTCTGCTGCTTTGCTCTGCTCTCCCCATATTCACTGGAAAACTCATCATTGGCTAAATCCAACTTTTCACTTCTCTAAAAACTGTTACTGAGCAATTTAAAGACATTGAAAGAAACCAAAAGCATTGACCCCAGAGGCTCCACTAATTACTGTCTTATTTTTCCTCTGTGTTGCCTGGCAAAATACTAGAATTTGTTCTTTATTCTGTCTCCCATTTCTCTCTTCAGATATGTTTTCAATTCATCACAATTAAAAGTTCATTTCTAATAGTGCCACTAATGAACATCATGGCACAAAACCCAGTAGTGAAGGCTGTCATCTTGAATTCATGAGAGTATTGATACAATTGACCATTATTTTGGGACAGGGCTTTCTAGTAGTGGCTCTGATTTCAAGATGGTGCAGTAAAGTAGCAGCTTGGGTCATAAAGCAAGGACAAAGCATGGATTCCTTCTATTGAATAATGAGCCCTGTTAATTATTCCAACTCCCTAAACTGAACTCAGCCTACAAGCACTTCAAAATCCCATAGTAGCAAAGATTACAGGTGTCTATAGTGGTAATGGGGACTGTTAGCCAACTCCTGCTTATTTTTCATTGCGGAAGAAGTTTGTCCTGGTTTTGAGCCAATCCCAACTTGGAAGATGAGGTGATAGAGGTGATGTGTTGTTTACCACTCTGTGCGGTCAACCTGAATGAGATTCTGCATTCCACAGGGTCTAGGTGCAAAGGATTCTTTATCTGCTGTTTTGGTCTTTTTGTTGGAAGGGCAGGTAATAAGCATTAGGCATCTCAAGTCAGCTATCTTGTTGACATCAATGACTCCATATTTCTCTGGATCTGATCTCCTGAATTTCAGTCCAAAGTATGTAACTATATCATCTCTTCACCTAAACAAGTTGCACTTTAAAACATTTTTCAAGCCAAATTATTTCCTTTCCCTAAGCTTATTCTTCTATTCTCTTCTCAGAAAATGTTTCCATATTCACCCTGCTTCTTGGACCCAAAAGTTAGGATTTAGCTTCTTTCTCCCACACCTAATCTTTCATGAAAACATGCCAACTCTATTTCAAAAGTGTCTTCTAAATCTAGTCTCATGCACCATTTCCATGATACTGCTGTAAACCAACTTTGTGTTGATTTATAAGCAGGAAACTCTAGTGAGAGCTGGCTAATTGTAGGGTGTGTTCTGCTGTGTAATTTTCTTTACCAGAGTATATCCATACATTTATGTTAGTCTTAAATTCTGTTTCAGAGTTAAATTATACCTTCAAAGTATATCAGAAGTGAAAATTTAAATTTTTTGAACATTAAGAACACATATTCGCTAACCAGAGCTTTTTGTTATTGAGAGAAAGGGGTAAGGAATAGTTAGCCACCACAGTTTCAGGACTTCAGTCAATCCATGTGGTGACAGAAGTTCATGAATGTTTCAGTGACTAGTAGATAATAATGGTGGTAGAAAAATGGTCTTGGGCCTTGATGAGAATCAACTGCCAAGTGACAGAGGTTCTAGTTCTATTCCTGCCAAGTAGGCAAGTCACTTAACCTTTGTCTGTGTTCCCTTCTCTGCACTGGAAACACTAAGATTATTATTACAGCAGATCAGTTGTACAGATAGATCATGAATATGTACATAAATGTTTTGCATGTTTTTAAGAAACAAAAAAGTTTAAACCCCTAAGTTCCTAAAACACAACTAAAAGTTGCACATCTATTTCTTTTTTCTTTGTATTTTCAAGCAAGTGCATGGTAAATAGAAAAAGTCATAACAGAAAAAGTAAACTTGGGTTGGAAATTAAAGAAGTCCTCAACTAATTGGTAGTCTTTGTGCATTCTACCTTACTGTCATGTTACCCAGACTAACACTGACTTCACATTCACTCACCATTTTCACCAAAGGCCAGGCACTATCTCTAAGTCCTTTACAAAGGTGCCTGTAGCAAGAATGACATTTCTTTCCGTAAAAGCACCTTCAGTCATAACATTTGTATTGTATCAAAGGATTCTCCCTTTAGTACTTTGGAACTGATGCCAAACATGATACATTGTAGGAATTTTAACTGCAGTGCTGTAGCAAAATTAATTGGTGGATTCCATTAACAGAAAATTTTTAGAAAATTGTTCCCATGGAACTCTAATGAGTTCATATTTGGGACACACTTTCCCATTACTCTTGAACTGGTCTTTGCAGATTTTTGGAAAATTGCCCAGACTATCAAGTACTCTAAACTGAGGCTTTATTACTATTATTATTATTTATGTAAGGTGAACAAATTTTATGTATTTCATATATCCAGAGCAAAAAGCATAATGCTATTTTCTACCATATCTTCCCTTCCATCCATGCCCCACGCTCCCTCCTCCTTCCTTTATATTTTTTCTTTTAAGTTTTACAACGGCATATGTTAAGCTTATTTTATAATTACAAGCTTAACCCTCCACCAAATAAAGGATTAACCAAGTAGTAAGTAGAAAAACCACTGTTCCTCAAGAGTAGACAAGGGTGTAAACAATAATCAAATCTCAAAATACAAATTTTCATATGTATTACTTTTTTTTTTTGACAGGCAGAGTTAGACAGTGAGAGAGAAAGAGACAGAGGGAAAGGTCTTCCTTTTCCCATTGGTTCACCCCACAAGT
The DNA here is from genome assembly GCA_949820135.1 of Sylvilagus floridanus. Classification (NCBI taxonomy): domain Eukaryota; kingdom Metazoa; phylum Chordata; class Mammalia; order Lagomorpha; family Leporidae; genus Sylvilagus; species Sylvilagus floridanus. Next base: position 68,190,732 of record OX463246.1, on the reverse strand, counting down.
GGCCGCCAAGGCCGGCGTGCCACGCCGATCTGAAGCCAGGAGCCAGGTGCTTCCTCCTGGTCTCCCATGCGGGTGCAGGGGCCCAAACACTTGATCCATCCTCCACTGCCCTCCCAGGCCACAGCAGACAGCTGGACTGGAAGAGGAGCAACCGGGACAGAATCTGGCGCCCCAACTGGGACTAGAACCCGGGGTGCCAGCATTGCAGACAGAGGATTAGCCAAGTGAGCCACGGCGCCGGCCATATTTATTACTTTTTGAGCTCTGTATATTGCTATTGATGGTTCATAGATTTCCAAGAAAATTTTAGAACTTAGAATTTCTGCATTATGTGTGTTTAATATATTTATAGTTACTCCACATTTTCTATCACTTCAATGTTTACATTTTTAATAGCTTCTTACAATTGTTTGTTACATAAAACTTCCATAACTAGAACTGGTCATAATCAGTATGAACTTCTACCTTTCTTCACCCAGCATCAAACATTTGCTTCTGCTATGCAAGGAGATGATCCCGTAGGCACTCTTGGCTTCACTACAATGAGCTGTGTGCTGTTCTGAATGCACATATCCATCCAGTTCCTTTTGTTACCTGTTCTTAGCAATCATGTTGTTTTGTGTCTACTGACTTTGCCATTTATTCCTGCATCACAGTATTTCCACCTTTCCTATGTTTCTATTTTAGAATTTATACTGTGCTTGCTTTCAAAAAAGATTCTTAAAATACTAATAAAAGCAGTAAAATTAAAGATTTAAAAACAATGTGCCATGTGCAAACCTTGTACTGCTATTTTATCAAAAACAGAAAAAAATTGCTCTGACTTCTGAAACCAAACTTAACTTTGTGCCCACAATAGCTAAGGCATGAAAGGAAACAACATATTTTGGGACCTCTTTTATAAAAATGAGGCATCTCGTATCATCAGGTGGGATTTATTATTTCCTTTGGTTCAGAAAAAAGTGGGCAAAATATTGGTGAAGATTTATTGTAATAAAAATGTACAAGAACTGCAATGAGATTTGGTGAGCCACAGTAAGACAAGTGTCTCAAGAGGACTCACAGGCAGCTCCAGGCTAGTGACTCAATTTCCTTGGCAATCTTGTCACAGCTCCCATCCCACTCTATGATCCAACACAGGCACAGGTCTGATTCACGCTCTAATAACTTCCTTTTTCCACCTTCATCTACTACTACCCTAGTGTCTATTCTTTGATGGCTTTTGCTTAGAACTCTGATCTGCTTTTCTCTTTAATTTAATGTCTCTGACAGTCTGCTTGTGTCATTCACTTCTAATATAGAGATAGCTGCTTTGGAGTCTAGTGTTACTTCTCAATATAATCATTGTGTCCTAGACTGTAACCTAACACCACTTAGGGGATGTATGTTTTTCTTTTAAAATTTCATATTAGATAACAATCTCTAGAGATGGGGTGACTAGGTTCAAATGCTATTTTGCTATTGATTTTTTAGCCATATCCTTGTGCCTCCTTTTCTTCATTTATAAAGCAAAGGCAGGCTGGCGCCGCGGCTCACTAGGCTAATCCTCCGCCTGCGGCGCTGGCACACCAGGTTCTAGTCCTGGTCGGGGCGCCGGATTCTGTCCCAGTTGCCCCTCTTCCAGGCCAGCTCTCTGCCGTGGCCAGGGAGTGCAGTGGAGGATGGCCCAAGTGCTTGGGCCCTGCACCCCATGGGAGACCAGGAGAAGCACCTGGCTCCTGCCATCAGATCAGCATGGTGTGCCAGCCGCAGCACGCCAGCCACGGCGGCCATTGGAGGGTGAACCAATGGCAAAGGAAAACCTTTCTCTCTGTCTCTCTCTCTTACTGTCCACTCTGCCTGTCTAAAAAATAAAAAAAAAAAAAAGCAAAGGCAATCATAGCATCTCCATCATATTGTTATCAGGATTAAAATAGTGAAAACACATGAGATCTCCATGATGAATATATGCTATGTAGGTATTAAATTATAATAATGTTTTTACTGGTTTGATAGTCTTTACTATCAACTATTGTAGGTGTATCTGGTGACAATCTTTCCTGGAGGGCTGCTCAGGGGCAAATGAACCCATTTCTCTTAGGGTACCTGCAAGTCACATGCTTCCCTCTGGAATGGCCTGTATCCAATGACTGACAGACACGGGGTAGAAAAGCCAAGCCTCCTTATCTCTCAGCAGTGCAAGACAAGGTACAGTTATGATTCACAATTCCATGAGGCTTCAGGTTGAGGATAGACTTGCCCTGATCTCATCTCTTTGCTGATTAGCTTTCATTTACTATCTTGCTTCCCTTAGCACATGAAAGATTTTCCTGAGAGGATCTTCTTAGTAAGTCAAGATTTTGCATGCAAAATTCCCTCACACTTTGGTGCTGAAGAACCTAAGAGAAAGAACAATCCCATATATGGGTGCTGATATGGAAAGATTTCAGAATTCTGAAGTGATAATGCCAACTACAGAAAAATGTGTACAGAAGAGATACACTGATGTTGACCATGGGAAGATACCAGAACAGGGGAGGAAACATGTTTCCAGGGGACAAATGGAGAGTTTTCAGTGCAAAATCTACACAAAGAAAACTCATTGTAGCTGCAAAGACTACACATATAGCAGTTGGCAAGAAGCCAGGCAACTTTCATATCCAACAGCTCGTGGGGACACCATCTTCTCAGAGTGAGATGAACAGACTCTGCAGCACCCCACAGATCACCAATGATCTGTCTGGTGGAGAACCCTGTGGGTCCCTTTGAGTGCAACCTGAAGAGCTGGCAGGTGTCAGGCAGCCTACTTAAACTCCTCAAAGCAATGCTTCCTCCCTTCCCCCAAACAAGGCACTCAGCATCTAGTGGGAGTTGGGGGGAAGCACCACCTTCTTGGAGTAAGGCAAGTGGAGGCTGCTACAGCCCTTGTGCCACGGGTGGATTTGGTCTGTGGGAGAAATCTGTGGTCCAGCCTGGAGAACTGGCAAAGAGCAGGGTACCTGGTAAATGCCATGAAGGGAGGGCATGTTGCTCTCCACCTCTCCCCACAAGCAAACACTGGACCCAGCTTCCCAGGATAGGCACTTATTAATTTCTGCCAGGCAGGCAGCTGGCTTCAGGGCTGGGGTGGCTATCTCCATGGATAGGGAGGCTCAGAGGGCAGAGATGGGATCCCCTTCCCTCTATGACTGTGGGAGCCCTGTACCTGTGGCTGTGGGAATCCTGTGACTGTGCAATAGGCTGGAAAACTGAAAAGGGTGTGAGGTATTGTTGGGTCTTTGGGCAATCACTCTAGAAGCTCAGAAACCCCAGAGGGCTTGAAGGGTTTTTATGGGGTTCATGCAAATGAGTGGATGCTGTGTGCAGGCAGTGTTAGCTCACCTTAGGAAGCTGGGTCACTTGGCATCGAGAGGCACTGACTGTGAACACTCCCACCAGCATGATCATTCCCTCCTATCTACTCATGTTAGAGGAGATTCACAACAGCGAACATGAATGTCACCGTGGATTCTTGCCCTACTCACAAACTCCAAAGGTCCCTGGACCCACAAAGCTCACACATCTGGATATCTGTAAAGGTACAAGTATTCCAGTAAGCCATAAAGGCACATTTCCAAAAAGAAAGTTTTAAGAGGAAATACCAATAAATGACTCTGAAATGCATAAAAATAAGCATAGAAACACACAAGAAACCTAAACAAGGAAGATAATGACTCACCAAAAGGAACACAATAATGTTTTAATATTAGACTGTAAAGAAGAGAAGATTAACAAAATGCCTGAAAAGTCATTCAAAAGAATGATTGTAAGATTACTGAAAAACGCAGAGAAGCAATTACAGAAGTTAAAAAAATCCATACATTACATGAATGAAAAATTACACTGGGAGAAACAGATGCTAAAGAAAAATCAAACTGAAATATTAGAAATGAAGAATTTAATATGTTAAATAAAAAGCACAGTGAAAAGTATTAACAACAGACTCAATGAGGCAGAACAAAGAATATCCAAGTTAGAAGACAAATCTTTGGGAAATATCTCAGTCAGATACCCAAAAAAACCCAAGAAAACCCGAAAACAGTGTTTGAGATCTAAGGTATATTATGAAGAGGCCAAATAAATGTGTGTTAGGAGTTCCTGAATCATGAAAAACAAAATGGCGTAGAAGGCTTATTTGGTGAAATAGCAGAAAATTTCCCTAATTTTTATAAAGAAATGGACACCCCACTAAGGAATTCCATTTAATCCCAAATAGATGTAATCAGAAAAGAGCTTCACCATGATACATTATATTCAAATTTTCAAAAGAAAAACATAAAGAACCATAAAATGTGCAAGAAATAAATGCCAGATTACTTTTTTAAGGAACTCCAATTAGATTGAAAGCAGATTTCTCATCAGAACCCTGCAAACTAGGAAAGAATATAGTCCAAGTTCTAAAAGGAAACAAACTGTCAACCCAGAAAACTGTACCAAGTGAAGCTCTCATTTATATATGAAGGTGAAATAATGATCTTCCAAAACAAACAGAAACTGAAAAAAATTGTCGCTACCTGACCATTTCACAAATGATTCTTAAGAATGTGCTACACAGAGACAGAGAAAGATAATTAGTATCATAAAAGGTCAGGGAGAAGACTAGAATGCCCACTCTCACCACTTCTTTTCAACAGAGTACTTGAATTCCTAGCCAGAGAAATTAGCCAATAAATAAGACACCCAAATAAGAAAAAAGTAAAATAATCTCAGTTGCACAGAGAATCCTGAAGGCTTTACTAAAAGATTAGAAATGATAAAGTTTAGTCATGTTATAGGATATGAAATCAAAATGTAAAAAGCAGTAGCATTTCCATACACAAATAATTAACCATCCAAGAAGGAAATTAAGGATGTAAACTCATTTATAAAAGCAATACAAACTAAATACTTAAGTACAAATTTAACTAAGGAGTTAAGCTGTATAATGAAAATTATAAAACATTGATGAAGAAAACACAAATGCAAATAAATCCTATGTTCATTTGTTGGAAGAATATTGTTTTAAAATATCCATGCTACCCAAAGAAATCTATAGATTCACGCAATCCCTACTAAAATTCCAGTGTCATTTTTTCATAGAAATGGAAAAAATATTCCTTAAAATTATATAAAATCATAGAAGACTCTGAGCAAAGGAACTAATCTGGACACATCACACTCCCTGATTTCAAAAATTATATATAAAAAGAATTATAATAAAAATAATTTGGTGCTAGTATAAAGAACAGATACATTAACCAACAGAATAGCATAGAAAACCTAGAAATTATCTTACTCATTATGGTAAATTGACTTTTTTTTTTTGACAGGCAGAGTGGACAGTGAGAGAGAGAGACAGAGAGAAAGGTCTTCCTTTGCCGTTGGTTCACCCTCCAATGGCTGCCGCGGTCGGCGCGCTGCGGCCGGCGCACCGCACTCATCCGGTGGCAGGAGCCAGGTGCTAGGTGCTTATCCTGGTCTCCCATGGGGTGCAGGGCCCAAGCACTTGGGCCATCCTCCACTGCACTCCTGGGCCACAGCAGAGGGCTGGCCTGGAAGAGGGGCAACCGGGACAGAATCCGGCGCCCCAACTGGGACTAGAACCCGGTGTGCCGGCGCCGCAAGGCGGAGGATTAGCCTGTTGAGCCACGGCGCCGGCCAGTAAATTGACTTTTAACAAAGGTGCCAAGAATACACAATGGGGAAAGGACAGTCCCTTCAATAAATGTTGTTAGGAAAACAATCTTCAACTTTCGAAAATGAAATTAGACCCTTATCTTACACATATAGGAAAATCAACTCAAAAGAGATTAAAAGCTTTATGACCTGAAACTCTAAAACTACGAGGAGAAAACATAGGGAGAACACTTCATGATATTGATCAGGGCAATGATATTTTTTGACACCCTCCCAAAGCAGTCAACAAAAGCAGAAATAAACAAATGGAATTGCATACAACTAAAAAGCTTCTGAACAGACATGGAGTTAATCAACAAAATGAACAGGGGATGACACTGTGGCACAGCAGGTTAGCCACTGCCTTCCAATACAGGCCTACCATAAATGGGAGTGCCAGTAGCTGTTGTTGCCCTGTGGGGAACAAACCAGTGGACCTTAGAGCTCTTTCTCTGTCTCCTCCTTTAATTATGTTGCTCTGATTTTCAAAATAAATAAAATATTTATCTTTACTTTTTAAAATCAAAAGATTTATTTTTGAAAGCCTGAATGAGAGAGAGAGAGAATTGGGGAGAGAGGGAGAATATGAATCTTCTGTTTGCTGGATTACTTCACAGATTCCTGCAAATGGCCAGGGTTGGGCCAGATCAAAGCCAGGAGCCAGGAGCTTCATCTGGGTCTCCCACAGGCGTGCAAGGGCCCAAATACTTCAGCCATCTTCTGCTGCTTCCACAGGCATGTTAGCAGGGAGCTGGATTGGAAGTGGAGCAGCTAGACTTAAACCAGCACCATATTGGATGTCAGCCTGCAGGCAGCAACTTAACCCACTGCATCACAGTGCCGACCCCTTCAGAGAGAATTTTGGATCTGCTGGTTTACTTCCCAAAATTTCACAACAGCTAGGGGTGGGCCAGGCCACACGTGGGAACTAGGATCTCAATCCAGGTCTCCCATGTGGTTACCACAGACCCAACTACCTAAGCCATTACGACTGCCTCCCAGATTCTGATCATCAGGAAAATGAGGTGGCAGTCAAACTTAGGCACTCTGATGTGCAGTGTAGACAAACCAAATGACCACTCCAGATCTATGGATTTTAATGTAATATAATAGGCAAAGTTTACTATTTTAGTAAAGCATCAAAAATAATATAATTATTAGAAATATTATTAAACTTCTCTTTTCGTTTTCTTTTATAATTTAAATTTACTATTACTATTTTTGATAAATAATAATTGCATATTTGTATAGGGTGCAAAGGGATGCTTGGACATATTTATACAACATGGCATGAATAAATCAAGTTCATTAATACATCCACCACATAAGTTGCCAATCACTTTTTACAACAAGACATTTGAAATTTAGTCTTAGTTATTTGGTTATGTGTGTGTGTGTGTGTGTATGTTTATGTGTGTATTGACCATAGTCCTCTTGCTCTGCAAGAAATCTCAAAACTTTCTCCCCATATCTGGAACATTATACCCTTGGGTTAATAAATCCCCAGTCCGTCCCCACAACCTTCCAGCCTCTGGTAGTTATGGTGCTACCTCTACTACTTCCACTATTTTTGCACCATCAGTTCAAGTGTCAACATTGTACAAATGAAAACAACTTTTTAGGATTATTATGAAGGTGGTTTTGACTTGAAATGTCCAGGGAGTCCTAGCAGCAAGGGGGACCAACTTTGTGACCTGCTACACTAGGATATTATCTGAATCTGGGTAATACACTATTTTTTTTTAAAGATTTATTTATTTATTTGAAAGTCAGAGTTACACAGAGAGAGGAGAGGCTGCAACAGCCGGAGCTGCGCCTATCTGAAGGCAGGAGCCAGGAGCTTCTTCTGGGTCTCCCATGTGGATGCAGGGGCCCAAGGACTTGGGCCATCTTCCACCGTAGAAGAGAGCTGGATTGGAAGAGGAGCAGCCAGGTCTTGATCCGGCGCACATACGGGATGCCAGTGCTTCAAGCTAGGGCGTTAACCTGCTGTGCCACAGCGCTGGCCCCAGTAATACACTATTTAAATGGAAGTACTCAAAAATGACAGATTATATTTGATAAAAAGAGCAAAGAATTATTCCATACAAAGAACTTAACTGTGGTGAATCCCTGAGAATATACACAAGCAAAATTTGCTGCCCAACTCAAGATGGATCTGTGGTCTCAACAGAGTCCTGACTGAGTACTGTGCATTTTATTGTATACTGTCTTTTTCCTTTCAATTTCATTCTGGCTTATGCCTCTGTCTCTGCCTAAAATTTTATTAAAGCTGTCTAAAGAGGTAATTAACTTTTGCAATGTCCTATCTCTGTGTTCCCCCCACTTTTCTCTGGTCCCCCTTATTTAGTAATGACTCCTGTATTTCCCTTTACTGTCAACATCAGTAAGAACGGTAACTTCTTACCCTCACAGATTAAGTTATGCTACCAGTCATTAACATTTAACATTAATCCCTAAATTTCGTGTCTCTCAGTTGCTTAACATTGCAACTCAATCCAAAAATCTACTCCACCAGAGTTAAAACTGACACAGTTAAGTCTTTCTTCAGCCTAAGGCATAATTATAAATTAAGAAATAACACTTTTTTAAAAAAATAGAAGTCAATAATAACTCAAGACAGAAGCTTGTGCCTTGTAAAGGAGTACAGAAAGTACTTGTACCAAAGTTACTAACAAGCACTGTGCCAATCATTTTTGGTTAAGAGGGCACGTTGCAGCCTATAAATACTCCTCAGAGCCTCAGAAACAGGCGTGCTGATTTGATAAACAGTGGAAAAACAGTCACTTCATTCTGAGAAATTTATGACTATATGAAGAAAGTTCTAGACTTCAGGATGAAATACCTGTCTCAAATGTAGTTTTTTTTCCCACTTCAAGTGTTTTTAAAACAGCATTTTTTATATAGGGAAGTTTCTTTATAAAATTGTGTTGTAAGTATTAGTCGGAGCAATTAAGCAGAGAAAGGGATACAGGGCATCCAACTTGGAAGGAGGAGTAAAAATGTTCTATTTGCAGATAATATGACCCTGTAAAAGGAAAACCCTGAAGACTTCATAGGAAAACAATCTAATGAAACTAAAACAAATGTAGTAAGTTGAAGGATATAAAATCAAGACACAAAAGAATTTATATATGCTAATAGTGAGCTATCTGAAAATAAATTTAGAGAATAATCCCACTTATAGTAACTACAAAGAAAATACCTAGCAATAAATTTGATCAAAGAAATGAAATAAATAAACTATATAACATCGATGAAAGAAATGGAAGAAAACACAAATACAAATAAGATAGATATCTCACATTCAGGGGTTGGAAGAACTGACACTGAAAAAATATCCATACTATATAAAGTGATCTACAAACTCAGTGAAATCCCCCCCAAAATACAAATATTCTTCAAAGAAGTAGGGGGAAAATCTTAAAATTCATATGGGATTTATGATGTATATTCTTTTTTTTTTGATGTATATTCTTAAGATACAGTTAACCTTCATAAATATTAGCAAGCAATTTGATTTCTGTTGACAGTGATAAATACCTTTTGATGCTCTCTACTGTCTCTCTCTCTCTCTCTCTCTCATATATATATATATATATATATATATATATATATATCAGAAAGAAAGCAAAAAGTAATAATTTTCCTTTTCAGTTGCTCCAGAAGCCTTGTGTTAACACAATTCAGTAATGTATTAGATACCAACTAGACATAAGATACTATGCTCGGGCCCATAAGAACAGAACACAGTATGGGGCTGGTGCTGTGGTGCAGCAGGTTAAAGCCTTGGCCTGAAGCAGAAAGAACAGAGCACAGTATGATTTCTACCATCTGGATACACACAACTCGGAAAAGGATAAACATATTGAAAATGTATGAGACAAAATAGAATATAATAAATTATAATAAAACAAAAAGCTCATGAAAATAGTAAGATTAATTCTTTTGGAGGAATCATTTAATGTTTCTTAGAGAAATAGAATTTGAGCAGGACCTAGAAATTGGAAAAAAAAAAAACTCACAGATCATGGAGATTTAGAGGAAATTCTAAGTGAAAAGTAATTAATATGGAGAAAGTATTATTAGTGTCATGGTAACAAGAAGTCTTTTGGTAATACATGCCTGGTACATAGCAATGTAGAATAGTTATCTATTGTTTGAACAGTAAATAAAAGTAGAAATGAATTAATATTATATAGAAAGGAAGTGGTCAGGTGACAGTTCATCTAATCCTACCAAAATGATGTGAGTAAACTAAGAAAAAAATTGTTAAGTGTGAACCCAAATGATTCTCAAATGTTGGCATCTGGTTCCCAGCGTTCCTTTGAAGAATTCATATTTTGCAACTTTGAAATCTTGCTATGGCCCAAGAATTTTGGATCAGATAATTAACAGATACCCTTGTGAGATAAATGTGGCATAGTTTTAAAGTTTTACTTATTTTGAAACAAGCTTATAATTGTCCAATTCATAAAATCACATAGGTCAAGTCTCTCTCACCTACACTGACAGAATCCTCATAAAGTAACTATCTCCTAAAGACCCTGCCTCTTGATACAAGTAGTATCACCTTGATTCACTTTCAACACATGAACTGGGGAGTCACAGTCAGACCATAGAACATGAATGATCTAAGACATAGAAAAATGTGATTGATAGCCTCTTGGTTGGTCTATGCTATGGCTCCCAAAAAGAGAGGAGGGCCAGAGCAGTCCTTGTCCTCAACAGTCATTTGAATATGGCAGCCAAGAATATGAGTATAATAGCTTGGAATATGTAACAGCTACATGTCCTCAGTTTTAGAAAACTAAATATTTGAAAGGAATTTAAAGCAAACCTAGATGCCCATTTAATACACCTGGGTCCCACCCAGTAGGTTTACAGACTTAACCCAGGAAATGTGGTTCCTTGTTACTAACCTGGTAGTTTTCCAATTATACATATCTGTGTTTTATTCAGGAAAAAACAACCTATTCTTTGAAGGTGGCTGCTAGGTATACATAGTTTGAAAAAGCTTCTCAGGAGATTTGAAAGCCACACCTACTTAAACACAGGACTTAGCTACTCCTATGTGCCTTTTCTGGGCTGTTTTATCTACAGAGGGAAGTGAAGATCTATAGCATTTTAATAGCTTTGTGAGGGAATAGGAAAAAGAAAAATGGACTTACCAATGGATTCCCTGAGTAGAACCAAGCATTGCATATACAAGGTTCTAGGCCAAGACATTTCTCTAGGGTAGAATTGTGGAAGAAGCCAGGGAATGATCCTGTATGTAATCTCAGTTTACAATCTGCTCTAGATACAAATGTAAGGAAAAGCCATTTCAGCAGTTCAGGCTGAACAAAGACTTTCTGCATAGCAGTGTCAGCAGGGATTCTGCAGCTCTCACTGCAATAATATATAACAAAGCTTCTGTTTTTTTTCCCATGGCCATTACTAAAAAAGCTAAAGTGGAAGTCAAATCTTCTATATAAAGGAGAATTAGTAATAGCAAAAGGCGGCTCTTCTTTGGGATGTAGAGAACTGATTCACTGGAGTTGAAAGCTATACCAAACAATTCTTATGTTGTTCTGGCTATAAAAATATTTAATCCACCAATAAAATTTGAGGTAGTAGGAGTTCACAACTTTCTCACAATCTTACTACTTGTTTAAAATGAAAGCCAATCTCAAGTAAAAATTTCACACATATATTCTTTAAATATTAATAAAATTAATAAATCTGTTCTATAAACCTGATAAAGTTCCACTTCTCTCTTCTTTAAGATACTCTAGGAATACCAGAGTTTCACTTGAGGTAGATTCCCATGCCTGTGTTTTCTAGTAGACATGTGGCAAACAGACACCCCAGAACCAATGGAGGGGCACGGGCTTTATTAGGGAATAAAGCACTGGGTGCTAGTCCAGTGGGTTCAGGATATGGGTCTCCATGGATTCTTACATTCAGATTATGTAAGAATGAGGAAATCTCTCATTTCACCAATAAAAGCTACATGTAATACCTATTATGTTGTTTAGCAAGACATTGGTTTTGGCAATGAAATCTTAGACCAGTATGTTAAGTAAATAAGCACTGGTTACTTAAAAACTTGGCTTATGGTACATGATGCAATACTTGTGATCACTCCTAGAGTATGTTCTTACTCACGAAGATAATTGACTACCTGTAGCTATAAAACTAGAACTAATCATGCATAATATCATCTATAAAAATTATACTAAATTGTCCATGTTGATTTAGAAGTGTTTTTCTAGTAAGGCATAAACATACAGACCTAAGAATAAGGCTTACTTTATCTAGATACTACAGACTTGTTTTTCTAATATGATGTCACATAATAAATACTTAACCTTTATCAAGAATGCATTATATTCTATCCACAATGTTAGATATTTTACATTTATTTTATGATTTTAATTTCTATAGTAACACACGAGGAGTGCTTTCTTTAAAAATTATTTATTTGAAAGGCAGAGTTACATGGAGATAGGAAGGGAGGGAGAGAGGGGGAGGGGGGGAGAGAGAGAGAGAGAGAGAGAGAGAGAGAGAGAGAGAGAGAATGGCCACAACAGCTGGAGCTAGACCATAGCAAAGCCAAGAGATTCTCTGGGTCTCCCTTGCATGTGAAGGGATCCAAGCACTTGAGTCATCTTCCACTTCTTTTTCAGGAAGCTGGATAAAGTGGAGAATTTTGGGACTTAAATGGGCACTCATATGGCATGTCAGTATTGCAGCCAGCCACTTAATCCGTTGTGCCACAACGCTGGCTTCCAGAAGTGCTACTTTTGAATGGCAGAGTGACAAACACAGATCGTCCATCTACTGGTTCCCTCCTCAAATGCTCAACAATTAGGGATGGATCAATAATTCAGGAGCTAGGAACTCAAACTGGGACTCCCCTGTGGTTGAAAAGGATCCAAGTACTTGAGCCATCACCTGCTGCAACCAGGGTATACATGAACAGAAATCTAGACCAGAAGCAGAGGAGCTGGGACTTGAACGAGGTACTTTGATATGGGATGTAGGAGACAAACCATTGAGCCAAATGCCTGCCTGCATAAGAAGTACTATTAACTCTGTTTTACAGATGAAGAAACTGAGTGAGATAGGTCAACCAAGGCTACATGAATATTTCAGAATAGCTTTAATACCCAGAAACTCTTCTATTAATGTTGCCACAAGGAGAAATGTGTTATTTCCTTTAAGGATAATCTGTCATTTTTGTCTAAAGCAAATCTCAAGCCTCATTATTGCTCTGCATCTACACCACCAAGTCACTGTCCTCTCTTCCCTTGAGAATCCTCCTTGTCATTTCTTAAGCATTCCAAGGTCTTCACCCCCCAGTATCTTTGCAATGTACTGTTCTTGTAACTAGAAAACTCTTCTCCCTCCCACTTGGATGAATGATACCTTCTCTTCCTTTAGGTCCCAGCACAGGGGACCTTCCATTAACATCCCGTGCAAAGTAGACAGCTGATCCCACCCCACCAAGTCACCTTCCATCATATCCTATTCATGTCCTTCCTGGCACTTATCTTCATGTATAATAATTTCTTATTTTTTCCCATTTTTGTTGTTCATTATTTGCCTTCCCCCTTATAGAGGAATGTTTACAAGAACAGAGATTGTGTTATTTTCCATATCCTAAGAGCATACAACAGTGCAGTTCATGAAAAGTCCTGTCAGGAAATTGTCATTGAATGTCAAATGAACATCATTAGTGAAAGTTTAACTAATACATGCCAGTTCTATGCTTTTGTCCTGAAGGTCTGTAAGAGATGGTCCTATTGAAAACTGCTTTGTGATGAAAAACTCTTACAAGTCCCAAAACAAGCTCAACAGCAAATCTATGCATTGATTTTCCGAAGTGTTATGGAGGCAAATATTTGGCAGAAGTCTTGAAGATCCTCTTTTTCTGATCCTTCAATGAGCAGATGGAAGCACACAGAAAGTTTAAGGATTTAACAACTGCTAACTATGTATGAGGACAACACAGGCCTTTCCTTCATTATTCCTGGAGATTTTAAATCTGCTTGATCAAAAATAGAAGTTTTTAATATTACAAATTCCTAGACCCCACTCCAACCTCAGGAGATCTGAGGATCTACATGGTTAGAAATCTCCTAGGTTATCTAATGATGAACTGGTTTAGAATCCTCTCTCTCCAACACTTCTTACCTCTACAGAACACACTATTCTTATTAAAATTTGGGGCAGATTCATCTTTCTTCTTACAGTTGTCATGAAAGTTTTAGGTGGAGTCATTGTGGCATCAGCAAACCATAAACTTGACTTCATATGAATGGTGTCCCTCTGCTATCAGGAGCTCTCCAGGGTGGATGACCTTACTTTGTCTTTTTCCAAACTATAATGTGTGTATGTGCATATACATGTATATATACATATATACATATATATGTACATATATACACACATATAAAGTACATATATATGTACATATATATACATAAACGTTTGGAAAAAGACAAAGTATATATATGTATGTATATATATAAAATTTGGAAAAGACAAAGGGTGTGTATATATATATATCTATGTACGTATGTATCAAACAATCATTTAAGGGACACACATGTGCATGCTAAGGGGTATGCATAAAGAAACATCTACTTGTTGAGATTATAAAAGAAATATGGGCAATCTTGAAAGTTAAAGAGAACCAAGCAGTATATCACAAGCTGGGGAAAAGATCAAAATTGGAACTATAATTTCTGCTTAAAATATGGTTACATGAATAGCAAGCAAGTGGAAGAGGGAGTGTGAAAGAAAGGGAAGGTCAGCCACATCCTCTCCCTCTTTGACAGTAGCTTGCAGTATTGAAAAACAAAACAAAGCAAAGGCTGCCAATGTTGTCTCCCAGAACCAGCCATGCAGAGTAGTTTCTGCCTTCTGTGCCTACCACCCATTAGCATATTCCTGCTGTAGCTTTTAGCAAGGAGTAATCATTTATCTTTGGGTCTCCTCTTCTGTTTGCTTCTGCTTAGCATGTGTTTTTATAAAGATTTATTTTGAAAGGCACAGTGAGGGGGGAGAGAGAGAGAGGGAGGGGGGAGAGGGGGGGAGAGGGGGGAGAGAGGGGAGGAGAGGGGGGGAGAGGGGGGGGAGAGGGGGGAGAGAGGGGGGAGAGAGGGGGGGAGAGGGGGAGAGAGGGGGGAGAGAGGGGGGAGAGAGGGGGGAGAGAGAGAGGGAGATGGAGAGAGAGATGGAGAGAGAGATGGAGAGAGAGATGGAGAGAGAGATGGAGAGAGAGGGAGATAGAGAGATAGAGGGAGGGAGAGAGAGAGGGATGGAGAGAGAGGGAGATCGAGAGATAGAGGGAGGGAGAGAGAGAGGGATGGAGAGAGAGATTTTCCATCCACTTGTTCACTCCTGAAATGGTCTCAATGGCTAAGGTTGGGACAGACAAAAGCCAGGAGCTAGGAGCTTCCTCTGGGTCTCCCACATGGATGGAGGGGCCCAAGCACTTGGGCCATTCTCTGTTGCTTTCCTAGGTGCATAGCCTGGAACTGGATTTGAAGTAGAGCAGCTGGGACTTGAACTGTCAAACATAGGATGCTGGCATCACAGGCAGCTCTATGCACTATATGACAATGCTGGCACCTGCTTATTATTTTCTAGTTGTCCACTCTAAGTGTTGCTATTACCCAAACGTCATTTGATTGCTATCACCTGTCCATTTCAGGACCTTAACCATACTTTGCTGGCAAACAATGTATCTAATGTACACATTGGTTTTCCACTTTGAGTTCAACATTGTTTTAGAGTTCCTAGCCAGAAGTAAGAAAAAAGATGTTAGGAGGGAAAATGAAGTAACACTTTTATACCTAAGACAGATTACCCAAAGATCAATCAACAATACTCAAAGTTGCTAGATTCAAGTTTATGCTAAAAATTTTCCTTAAATCAGAAAGAAATAAGAAATCTTGAAACAATTTTATTATTTAAAATTTTTTACTAGGTTGTTAAAGTTTTGTTAATAATTTGCAACTGAAATACATGATACATTTTAATCCATTAAAGACCAGTGGGACTGTATCAGCCAGAGTAGCAGTAATTTTTGTTTTATAAATCAAGAGTATCTGTCATTGCAGTATTACCAACGCTGATGTAAATGGAATTTAAAGTGGTATTAAAAGAGAAATTCCTGTTAAACAATTTTTATCTGTTTGTATATCTTACTATAGATTATGTACAAGTAACATCTAAATAAAATTACACTTTTAACCCTAAAAATTTTTTTTACTAATATGAAAAGAACTGATTTCATGTATTTTATAGGTAAAATTCTAAGAAGATACCTATATTTCCCTCCTTCCTGCTCTTCTTCCTTCAGTCCTCTACACTGCTTTAATTTCTGTAGCTTTATAATTGGTATTTGATATGTGGTAAAATGTCTTTCTTCAGTTGTCTTCCATTTCCCTTCTTTGAAATTATCTGAGAAATTCTTTGCCATTTGCATTTCCATATAAACTTAGGAATCACCTGCCATATTTTCACAAGAATAGCTGTAGAAATTATAACTTGAATTGTATTGAATCTATAGTTTAATATGGAGGAAATTCCCATTTTTAAAATATAGCACCTCCATATTAACACGTATGGTATATCTCTACCTTTACTTTACCTCAGTGATAGAGTTATCCTTATATAGATGAACAAAGGACTCCACTAGAGCATATTGGAACTCATAAGACAGTATGGTAAAGTTGCAGGATATAAAATCTACACACAAAAATTAGTAGCCTATGTATATATAAACAGTGCCTCCATGTCTCAAAAAGAACTTGTAAGATCAGTACCATTCACAATAGCTACAAAAAAAGTTAATAAAACTGTGGAATACATTTAACCAAGAATGTGAAAGATCTCTACAAAAAGAAATTACAAAACATTAAAGAAAGAAATAGAAGATACAAAATATGGAAAAATCTTCCATATTTGTGGATTGGAAGAAACAAAATCATCACAATGTACATACTACCAAAAGCAATTTGCAGATTCAGTGCAATCCCAATTAAAATACTAAGGCCATTCTTCTCTGATCTAGAAAAAAAAATGTTGTTAAAATTTCTATGGAACAAAATAGACCCTGAATAACTAAAACAATCTTAAACAACATAAACAAAGTTTGAGGCACAACAATACCAGATTAAGACATATTACAGGGAATTTATAATCAAATTAGCCTAATCCTGGCACAAAAATAGACATGTAGACTAATGGAAAAGAATAGAGACTCCAGAAATTAATCCAGGCAGCTAAACTAACTAATCTTTGGCAGATGAGCTAAAAGCAGTCCCTGAAGAAAGGACAGTTCTTTGACAAATGGTGTTGAGAAAATTGGATCTATGCATTTAGAAGTATAAAAAAAGAACCCTATCTTATATCTTATACAAAAGTCAATTTAAAATAGATCAAGAATCCAAATCTACAATGTGATACCCTCAAATTTAGAGAAAAACATTGGGGAAATTCTGTAAGACATTGGCATAGGCAATGACTTCTTGGAAAAGACCCCAAAGCACAAGAAATAAAGCAAAAATAGACAAATGGGATGAAATCTGTCTAAGAAGCTTTGGCACTGCAAAGGAAACACTCAACAAAGTGAGAGGCAAATGACACAATGGGAAAAAATATTTGCAAATTATGAAGCTGATAAAAGATTAATATCCACAATCTATAAAGAGCTCAAGAAGCTCAACAACAAAACAATCCAGTTAAGAAATGGGCAAAATACATGAACAGTTCTAAGCTAAATGGCATTGGAATTCAATCAAAATATGGGTATGACAGCTGATAAATCTGATGAGTATGGTTAAATCATCGGAAAGCTTAATGACCCTAGTCCTTTGGGAAATGGAGTCTCCAGAGTTTTGTGAGTGGAGACAGAAATTACAACAGATGTTTAGGGATTTGACACCTTATTCCACCTAATGAAGAAGCACCAGCCAAAATATATCAGAAGCTTTCCATTCTAGTCGTCAGATACACCCATACCTTCCTACAGAGAAGACTGAAATGTTGTCTTAATAAGGTCCCCTCTCTTCATGGAAGCATTGAGCACATACTAATGACTCAAAACATGAATATAGTAGTGGAAATTCTAGCAGTAATTATTGCTATTATGAGGCTGGTATTTTAAAAATTAGAAAGATACATACCCCTTTATTAAAAGAACTGTAAGCTAGACCTCCACAACTGAATTAAAATACAATTTCAGGGGCCAAACTGGAGAGTATTGCACAAGCACCAATGTTCCAATCATACCTTAAGAAAGAGCTTTGCACAACCCATGTATGTAAAAAGTCATCTCTGGTATAATTTCAGAGTTCCAAGAAGGAGCCCTACTGCAATTGTATCCTAACTCTTAATCCAACATCGTTTTGTAGTGTGAGAGGCTGGCCTTTCAGACATTACCTCCTTAGGTTTGAAGATCATAGCACCATGAAACTCCTGTTGAAAGGATCGCTACAGGGTTCATTCTTTGTTGTACTGCAACATGATATTCTACCGGAATACTAAAAACTTAGTCACTATTTTAGAGAAAAAGGAGCTAGACTTGGGATGGGTGTAGTATACCTCTAGCTGAATGCTGATGATAGGAAATAGCAAAGCTTTGAAATCTGGGAAGCTGCCTGTTAGGTGTAGGATGACCAGTGTAAGACTCATTGGGCATCCAATGCAAAAGGGAAATGAAATAACTTTTACTCACTTCATGATTGTGGTGAGGGTTCTTCCCAGTTTGGCTTATCAGATTTTAGTGCCCTGGTATTAATAATAAGATCTGTACATAAACAAATCCTCTATGAGCCTAAGAAGCTTATATCATCACTGGCTAATAACACATTTCTGGGAAATATATGGAACCATGAAAATCAAATAACTTTCAGAGATGCATAGATTTCCCTTATAGTTGTGCTCTCCAGCATTTTTCACATTGCTCTCAACTGTGTACTCTCAGAAGAGTTTACCAGGCATCACAGGCCACAGAACCAAACCTAACAAAGCCTTGTCTGCAGTTTCTCTGTCATCCTGGACAGTTTGAGCAGCTGAAGAGTTCCCACTTCACTTAGAAATGATTTTTTGAAAAATATAATGGGTTTAAATTAAGAGGGACACACAGTTACTATTGTGCATGTTACACATATTTCACTCAAATCATGAATTTGTAGGTACAAGAATGAAAATAGCAGTAATAAAAATAGCAAAATAAAATTAAAAAAAAACTCCCCCAAATTAAAAATAGCTGAATTTAATTACTCATTCAGGAGCATACACTGGTGTGTTGGGGTAGCTCAACATTCTTAGTCATTTATGAACTTCAGCCTGTCACAACCAATTCTTTAGTAACAATGTTGGCTTTGCTATTGCTTAGGAAACTATAACTGTAAATAGATAATTAAAGTCTGATTTTAATTATCCTTTTAAGATTAGCCCAAGTTTAGGTGGAAACATCTGTTTTTTTATCCAAAGTGAAATTCCCTAAAACCTTTCCCCCAAATGAGCCTTTCATATTACCAAGGGCAGATTCTGTATACCCCTTTCTTCCTTTGTTCTCATCACTGTTACATCCCCAGGGATTGGTCCTCTGTGTAGGAATGCTTTTCCCTGTTCCATGCTTTTCAATGCTTTTCCCTGTTCCCTTTTCCCTGTTCCATGTCTGGAGATAACTAGAGACAAATATAAGATTAAAATTGTTGCTAAAGTCTCAGCAAATTCAAAAAAATCAATTATACCATGTATCTTCTTGGACCACAGTGGAAATCAGCGACTTGGGGATCTCTAGAACATATTCAAACACATGGAGACAGAACAACATACTCCTGAAAGAACAGTGGGATATTGAAGAAATCAAAGGAGAAATAAAAAAATTTCTGGAAACAAAGAAAAATGACAATACAATGTATCAAAACTTACGAGATACAGCAAAAGTAGCATTAAGAGAAAATTTTATAGTAATTGGTGCCTACATCAAGAAATTGGAAAGGCATCAAATGAATGAACTATCAATGCATTTCAATGATCTAGAAAAACAGCAAACCAAACCCAAAACTAGTAGGAGAAAAGAAATAATGAAAATTAGAGAATAAACAAAATTTTAAAAAAATCAGCAAAATAAAGAGCTGAGTTTTTGAAAAAATAAACAAAATTGTCACACCATTGGCCCAACTAACCAAAAAAAGGAGAGAGAAGATCCAAATCAATTAAATTAGAGATGAAAAAGGAAATATAATAGCAGACATCACAGAAATAACAAGAATCATCAGAAATTACTACAAAGAACTGTATGCCAACAAACTTGGAAACCTAGAAGAAATCAATTCCTGGACACATAAAACCTACCTAAATTGAGCCATGAAGACATAGAAAGCCTAAACACATCCATAACCAAGACAGAAATTGAATCAATAGTAAAAGACCCTCCTAACAAAGAGAAGCCCAGGATTGGATGGCTTCACTGCTGAATTCTACCAGATATTCAAAGAACTAACTTCAATTCTTCTCAACCTATTCAAAAGAACTGAAAGGGAGGGAATCCTCTCAGATTCTTTCTATGAAGCAAACATCACCTTAATTCCTAAACCTGAAAAAGATGCAACAGAGAACTACCGAACAATTTCCCTGAAGAACATGGATGCAAAAATCCTCAACAAAATTCTAGCCAATTGAATCCAAAAACACATCAGAAAGATCATTCATCTGTACCAAATGGGATTTAACCCTAGTATGTAGGGATGGCTTAACATTTGCAAATCAAATCATGTGACACATAACATTAACAAAGTGCAGAACAAAAACTATATGATTATCTCAATAGACAGACATCATTTAATAATATATAACACTCTTATTATGAAAAATAAGCAAATTGGGTATAAACATCCCTCAACACAATCAAGGCAATCTATGACAAACACATGACCAGTATCCTATTGAATGGGGGAAAATCTTGAAGCATTCCTGCTGAGAGCCAGAACCAGAAATGGATGCCCACTCTCACCGTTACTATACAATATAGTCCTGGAAGGCAAGAAAAAGGAAATCAAAGGGATAAAAACTGGAAAAGGGGAAATGAACTATCCCTATTTGCAGATGACATGATTCTCTATATGTGAAGGATCCAAAACACTCCACAAAGACTATTGGAATTCATAGATAGTTTGGTAAAGTAGCATGATATAAACTCAGTACACAAAAATAAACAGCCTTTATGTACAGAGACAATGTTATGGCTGAGAATGAACTTCTAAAGTCAATCCCATTCACAATACCTACAAAAAATCAAATACCTTGAATAAGTTTAACCAAGGATGTCAAAGATCTCTACAATGAGAATTACAAAACACTAAAAAAGAAAAAGATAAAAAAAAATGTAAAAATCTTTCATGTTCATGGATTGGAAGAATTATTATCAAAATGTCAATACTTCTGAAAGCAATTAATAGATTCAATGTGATATCAATCAAAATACCAAGGACGTTCTTCTCAGAAATAGAAAGCATAAACACATCCATAACCAAGACAAAAATTGAATCAATAATAAAGACCCTCCTAACAAAGAGAAGCCCAGGATTGGATACAGAAAAAATGATGCTGAAATTCATCTGGAAACACAGAAGACCCCAAATTACTAAGTAAATCTTATACAATAAAAACAAAGCAGGAGGCATCACAATATCAGCTTTCAAGACATACTACAGGGCAGTTATAGTCAAAATAGCCTGATACTGCTACAAAAAACAGATGGATATACCAATGAAACAGAATAGAAACACCAGAAAACACCAGAAATCAATCCAAACATCTAAAACCAACTTATATTTTTACCAAGGAGCTAAAACCAATCCCTGGAGCAAAGACAGTGTCTTCAACAAATAGTGTATCCACATGCATAAGTCTGAAGCAGGACTCCTACATTACACCTTACACAAAAATCTACTCAAAATGGATTAAAAACCTAAATTTATGACCCGATACCATCAAATTATTAGACATCATTGGGGAAACCCTGTGAGACACTGGCACAGGAAAGAGTTCCTGGAAAACACCCAGAAGCACAAGTAATCAAAGCCAAAATTCACAAATGGATTACATACAATACAATATATGAGTACACAGGGGTACATAATCCAGGTGATAAAGGTTGTTTAATGGAGATTAGGGGAAAGCATGAAACCATTTCTCAGATAGACAGCAGGTATAATCAATGGAAATTCACAGTGACCAGTGAAGAGATAAAAAACAAGAATTGTGGATCTAGAATGCCTGAATTAAAATCTTGACGCTACAACTGTATAGTAACAAATTCAATAAACTGAAAGAAATGGACAAATTGTTAGACACATACACCCTCAGATTGAATAATCAATAGAATATCTAAATAAACTAATAACAAGTAGCTAGAGTGAATAAGTAATAAAAATCCTCCATCAAAGAAAGTCCATGACCATCTGCCTTCACTACTGAATTCTATCAAGCATTTAAAGAATTAATACTAATCCTTCTTATTTTTAAAAATTGGAAACCCATTGTAATCCATAAATCATACCTTGGAAATTTATATCCTAAATAAAAGTTAAAAAAAAAAATTGAACAGGGAAATCTTCCAAATTCATTCTATGAGGCCAGTAGTACCTTGATATCAAAAACTAGACAAGGACACAACAACAACAAAATTCAACATACCAATATCTTTCATGAATATGGATGCAAAAATCCTCAACAAAATACTAGGAAATTGAGTCCAATGGTACAGTAAAAAGATCATTCACCATTACCAAGTGAGATTTATCTTAGGGATGAAGGGATAGTCTAACAAATTCAAATCCAGAAATGTGATACACTGCCATTTATGAAATGAAAGATAAAAATATTCTCAATAGATGAATATGAGAATTCAATAAAGTACAACAACTCTGGGTAAAAAAAACTTGACCAAATTAAATGTAGACAGAATAAATCTCAACATAATAAATGCCACATGTAACAGTGTAACAGTTAACACATTGAATGGGGTGAAATTGAAGGCTTTCTAAGATCTGGAATAAGACAGGGGTACACACTTCTGCTACTTTTGTTAAACAGACTTCTGGAATTCTTAGAGCAATTAGGCAAGAAAAAGAAATAAAACGCATTCAAATTGGAAAGGAGGAACTCAAGTTGTCACCATTCTCGGGTGATATAACCTTATAGTTAAAAATCCTGAAGGGGCCAGCACTGTGGCTCTGAGTTAAAGCCCTGGCCTGAAACGCAGACATCCCATATGGGTGCCAGTTCTAGTCCCAGCTGTTCCTCTTCTGACAGCTCTTTGCTATGACCTGGGAAAGCAGTAGAGGATGGCCCAAGTGCTTGGGCCCCGGCACCCATGTGGGAGACCTGGAGGAGGCTCCTGGCTTCGGATTGACACAGCTCCAGCCATTTCGGCCATCTGGAGAGTAAACCAGCAGATGGAAGACTGTCTCTAACTCTTTCAAATAAATAAAATAAAATATTTTTAAAAATAAGTAAAAATAAAAAATCTTGAAAAACCTTGAAAAATTTCACCAAAAAGCTACTAGAACTAATCAACAAATTGAGCAAAGTTGCAGGATATAATGTCAATATATAATAAGTAGCATTGCTATAAGCCAATAGTCAATCATATGAAAAAGAAATCAAGAAAGTAACCTCATTTCCCATAGCTACAATAAAGACAGTAAACACCTGAGAATAAATATAACAATATAACAAAAGAATTGAAATATCTCTATAATGAAAATTATAGGTCACTGATGAAAAACTTTGAAGAGGAACCAAAGACATGGAAAGACATCCTACTTTCATAGATTCAAA
Organism: Sylvilagus floridanus; assembly: GCA_949820135.1. Taxonomy (NCBI): domain Eukaryota; kingdom Metazoa; phylum Chordata; class Mammalia; order Lagomorpha; family Leporidae; genus Sylvilagus; species Sylvilagus floridanus. The sequence continues at coordinate 68,167,203 of OX463246.1, read as the reverse complement.
GAATCTTTTAAAAATTTTTATTAATACAAAGAACACAATTCTGGCCGGTGCTGTGGCATAGCATGTAAAGCCAGTGCCTGCAGTGCTGGCATCCCATATGGGCACTGGTTCAAGGCCTGGCTCCACTCCAATCCAGCTCTCTGCTATGGCCTGGGAAAGCAGTAGAAGACGGCCCAAGTCCTTGGGCCCCTGCACCCGCATGGGAGACCCAGAAGAAGCTCCTGGCTCCTGGTTTCAGGTAGGTGCAGATTTGGCCGTTGCGGCCAAATGGGGAGTGAACCAGTGTATGAAAGAACTCTCTTTCCCTCTCTCTCCTTCTCCCTCTACCTCTCCTTCTCTCTGTGTAACTGTTTCAAATAAATAAAATCTTAAAAAAAAAACAAAGAACACAATTCATGTATTTCATAGGTACAATTCTAAGAAGATAACAATATTTCACTATCATTAAATGTTCATACTTCCCAATGTGACTTCCATATTTAATGCTATCCCTATCAAATTTACAATGACAATTTTCATAGAACGAGAAAATACCACTAAAATTTGTGTGTAATCAAAAATTACTAAATTATTCTTGAATAAAAGAGGCATTATAAGATGCATTATGCTACCTAACTTTAAAATATATCACTAAGCTATAGTAAATAAAACAATATAGTATTGCTATATAAGCAAATTAACAAACCAATGGAACAGGATAGAGACCTCAGGATAAACTCACACATCTAAGTTAACTAATCTTTGATGAAGTTTCTAAGAATATGCATTAGAAAAATTATAGTCTTTTTAATAGATGGTGCTGGGAAAATTGTACGTAAATATATAGAAGAATGAAATAATGCTTCATCTCTCTCATTGTTCACAAAAATCAGCTCAAAATGGATTAAAGATAAAATATGAAACCTCAAACTTTGAGACCATTGAAAAAACACAATGAAAATACTCCAGGATATTGTAATGTGAAGAGATTTCTGCATCAGATCCCAAAAGTACAGGAAATAAAGGCAAAAACATGCAAATTGGATTTTATCAAACTAAAAAGTTTTTCTACAGCAAAGTAAAGAATCAACAATGTAACAGACACCTTCAGATAAATCATTTAAGCTATATATGTTATGGCAGGTTAACATCCAGACCATATGAAGAGCTCAAACAACTCAATAGCAAAAAAAAAAAAAAAAAAAACAAGTAAGCAATCTAATTTTTAAAATGGGCAACAGATCTAAACAGATATTTCTCAAAGGAAGACATACAAATGGCCAATGATTACATGAAAAAAATACGCTACATCACTAACAATTTGGCAATGCAAATCAAAACCCCAATGAGATACCACCTCCCTCTAGTAAGATGGCTCTCATTAAAAAGAAAAGGTAACAAGTATTGGTGAGGAGGTTTAGAAAAAAGAACTTTTGCACACTGTGGATAGGAATGTAATTAGTATAGCCATTGTGGAAAACAGTATGAAGGATCCTTAAAAACTAAAACTAGAATTGCATAGGATTTAACATCCATCTACCTATTCATCCATCCATCCATACATGCGTCCGTGTGAAATGAACCTATCTGTTAGAGACATCTGTACTCCCACATTTATTGCACTAGTATTCAAAATAACCAGGAAACGGAAACAACCCATCAATTGATGAACACATCAAGAAATGTGGTAATACACACAACAGTGTATTATTCATTGATAAAAAATGAAATATTGTCATTTACAACAAATGAATGAAACTGGTGCTCATTATGTTAAGTGAAATAAGTCAAGCACAGAAATACAAATGTCACTGATTTGTGAATTCCCTAAAATAGATGACCTCACAGAAGTTAAAAATATAATTGTGGTTACCAGAGGTTGGGGAGAGAAGTGGGGAAAGAAGAGTTGGGAAAAGCTGATTTGCAAGTACTAGGTTAAAGTTAGATAGGACTAATTAGTTCTTGGGCTCTATTGACAGTAGGGTGAAGGTAAATAATAATTTACTGCATATGTCTCTTTGGGGATATTTTCAAAATGAAGTAATGTTAAATTGTAAACATAATTACCCTAATTGGATATTACATAATATATACATGTAATTAAATACCACAGTGCACCCATAAATATGTATAATTTTATAGTTTTATTAAACAAAATCCTGATGCTGTGATTTATTAGCCATATGACCTGAGAAGTTCATTTTTAGGAGGATCATAGCTGTACCTGCTTCATAAGGCAGTTGTCAGCTATGTGTGCAAGTGTGGGTGTGTATAATGCCTGACAGGAACTATGAAATAATGCTTGACAGTATTTCACATTGTCTCTTGGCAAATATCAAATCTAAAGAAATCATATATTTGGAGAAAATAAGGAAAGAAAATATATGCCTGGGGGTAAAGGAAGATTGGTCATAAGGAAGAAGCACCATCCTTATAACTCAGAAGAGTGGCACTCTGAACACAATTTCCTAGAGGAACCAGAATAAGTGTCCAGAAAGCCATCTGGCTCCCTTCTAACAGAGAGTGACACATAGTGCCCTCTGTTAGAGGGCATGCTTCAGCATCCTGCTGGCTATGAACAGCCACTACCAGGAAGCTATTGTACCTAGTCAGGAAGGGCGGAGTAGCAGCTACATTGAATGGACTATTATAAATACTGTAGAAATAAAAATGAGAGTACATCTCTGAGAATTTCAGAAGTACCTTGGTGTATGGATCCAGTTTGATATAACTGCAGTTTGTCTTGGTAGAAGTTGCCATCTCACCATTCACATCATCCTGCCAGTCATCTCAGACCCTATGAGATAAAGAGAATCATTAAGCCAACATACTGTCCTTACCCAGTATCTAGAATGTCTTTTTTTTATTTGACAGAGTTAGACAGTGAGAGATAAAGAGACAGAGAGAAAGGTCTTCCTTCCGTTGGTTCACCCCCGAAGTGGCCGCTACAGCCGGGGCTATGCTAGTCCGCAGCCAGGAGCCAGCTGCTTCTTCCTGGTTTCCCATATGGGTGCAGTGGCCCAAGCACCTGGGCCATCCTCCACTCCCCACCAGGCCACAGCAGAGAGCTGGACTGGAAGAGGAGCAACCGGGACTAGAACCCGGCGCCCATTTGGGATGCCGGTGCCGCAGGTTTAGGATTAACCAAGTGAGCCATGGTGCCGGCCCTGGAGTGTTTTTTAGAAATGTAAATGTTTCTTGAGAAAGTGCAGGTGTAGTCTATGCGGTCATCGGCCTCTTTTTCCTATCAAACCCTTTTTCTCCTCTGTCATGCTGTAGAGAGCCTTCTATCTCATGGCTGCCCAAAGACTATGCTTCAGTCCATAAATCCCTAATAAATTCTACTCTGACATCCTTAATTTGTATTCCTCTTTCTTTGGTCTCAAGGTGCCTCCCAACTTTGGCAATAAGTTCTCACGTGCCAGGTTTTCTTCAAAATACTTGTGGCAAGTGGGGAGAAGGGCAGACTAGGGAATTTAGAGATTATAGACCATTATTTATCAGAGATCAAGGATAGAAATATATGGACACAGATACCTATCTAATACTGTTTACATCTAGGCTGGTAAGTCCTGAAAATATTCGTGGGTTTCAAAAATTAATGAACATTTAGTCTGTACTTTTATTTGATGACTACTAACCTCTATGTTTTACTTCATTTAATTATCACCTTTTGAGGTATCAAAACATACATTCATACAGTTGTGAAAATGAGAAACTCTGACCTCAAAGATTGTGACCAGTATGTTTTCTGAAAAGGAAAACAAAGATATTTTTCAGTCCTATATATATTTCTAGGATCTTGTCCTGCTTACACCAAAGGAAGACATTAGGCACTCCTTCTGTGGGAAATGAGCTGGTCTTTGGCTACAGAATTAGATGGAGAATGTACCACCTAAATCCCAAGGCTCTATCATAAAAAACAATGTGGCTTTTTTCTAGCTCTATCTTAACACTTGTCCTTAGAATGCAGCCACCATGTCATTGTAAGCCTAAATCATATGACAAGGCCGTGGACAGATGTTTAAGTCACTAGCCCCAATTAAAATTTTAGTCAATAGTCACAGTCAACTGACAGACATTTCCATGTGAAAATATTTTGAGGACTGCCATTATGGTGTAGTGGGCTAAGATGTCCCGAGGCACCAGCATCCCATGTAGATGCTGGTTTGTGTCCTGGCTGCTCCATTTCTGAATCAGCGCCCTGCTAATGGCCTGCAAAAGCAGTGGAAGATGGCCTAGGTGCTTAGCCCCTGCACCTGCGTGGGAGACCCAGATTAAGCTCCTTGTTGCTGGCTTCAGTTTTACCCAGCCCTGGCTTTTGCAGCCATCTGAGGAGAAAATCAGCAGATGGAAGATTCTCTGACTTTGTCTCTTTGTCCCCCCCTCTCCCTCTCCCTCTCTGTGACCTGGCCTTTCAAATAAATCTTTAAAAAATATTCAGATGATTCTAGCCTCTAGTCTCCAAGCTGCCTCCTTTTACACCAGGTATAATAACTCTGCAGAGTTCAATCCAAACTGTAGCATCATGAACAAAATAAATGCTTACAGCATTAAGTTTAGGCATAGCTTCCTATGCAGCACAGACATTTTGAACATAGATCTAGCTTTTGTATGCAAAAACTTGATCATTGACTTGTAGTAGAAAACATTGATCTTGGGATATGTTGATATAAAGTTCAGGAATCCTTTTGTATCATTCTTCGGGAATTTAGTAGGTTTATCATTTATTGATACTTAGAATACATATGAGAGCATTTCAAATGGTTTTTGGAAAGCTGAATCAACAGTTTATTTTAGGGCAAAGAATTGAAATCTATGCATATGAGGAGGGTCCTCAAAAGTTTATCTAATATTCATATTTTAAAAACTCTGCATGATTTCAACAATTTTTGGACCAACAAAAACTTAACTTTTAATACTACTTTGCCACTAGCTTCTTAAAGTACTCTCATAATTATCATAATTATTTTAGGTGTTTTTGTTTTATTTATCCAATTAGTTCTTTGAGGAAAGGAACTGTTGCTTTTCTGTCAAACAACACTTAAACACTTATCCGGGTTGTTGACTGAAATACATGGCTGATTTTGTTTTTCTTTTTAAAATTCTATTTTCATTTTACTTGAAAAGCAGAAAGGGGAAGATCTTCCACCCATGGGTTCATTCTCCAGGTACCTGCAATAACTAGGTTGAGCTAGGACAAAACCAGGAGTCCAGAAGCCAATCTGGGTCTCCCATGTGGTTTGCAGCAAGCCAAGTATTTGAGTTATTACTTGCTGTATTCTGGGACATGTATGAGCGGGAAGTTACATAAGCAGAGCTGGGACTCAAAGCAGGTATTCTCGTAAGGGATTATAGGCATCCCAAGCAGTGTCAACTGATAAGTCAAAACTCGTGTGTGTATCTTAAGCATTGTTGTAGTATCTGAGGTTCATTTCCTCAAATACACACAATGGTAGGGAGGGACATATTTAGGTACAGCCCACAATCTAGTCCTCCCATATGGGTGGCAAGAACTCAATTAATTGAGCCATCACTGCTGTCTTCTGGAGTCTGCACTGGTGGGAATCCAGAGTAAGGAACAAGAGCCAGAAATTGAACCCAGGCACTCAGATGTGGGACACAAGCATCTTACCTGCTGGACCAAATGCCTGCCCTATTATCTTACTTCCTCTCACCTCCAAAGCATACATGCAGTGTACTATTATACCATCTAGATTATTTATTTGGCTATTGTCTCACCACAGTATAACAAATTTCTTGAGTACAGAGGTCTGTTTTGTTTACTGATGCAATCCTATCAAGCAGAATAGGAGCTGGCAAATAGCAGGCCCTCAGCATAGGTTCAGAAAGCTGTTCTCTCTGCATCAAAATGAAGTAATGCTTGTTGAATATTATGGTTAGTGGTGCATTCAGCCTGTGATGATAAACTTTACTGAAGTTATGTTTTGGCAAAAAATAAAGGGAAAAAAAGGAATAAGGAGGGGACTTGAGGGAGGGACTCAGAGAGGGAGGTAAGCATGGCTATCTTAGAATTTACCAAGGAAATACATGAAATCTGTTCTCCTTATAGTAGTAACATTTTTAAATGAAGTAATAACAGTCTCAATATTAAGAAAATGACTGAATTATCTTGAATTAGAAAACAGGATCTTTAACTCTGAAAACATTAATAAAGTGGCTGATAGGAATTTAATATTAATACATGTGATTTGGAAACATGATCTTGTTATTCTATAATGTGAGAATAAAATTTTTTATAAAATTGTATTGGTCCAAGAAATGCTTTTCTCTACACTAAAGAGAAACATAACACAGAGATTAAGGATTAGAAAAAAAAGAGTAGTGAAGACTTACTTGCATAATAGAGGCAACCCCAAAAACCATGTGGTAAAAACATTAATTGTTAGTATTTATATTTTATAGGTTTTTTTCTTTCCATTTTTCACAGGAGTTCCTACCCTTGAGAGTATGATCTTTGTTTATAAAACTAATCACAAAGGCACAGTGGGTTAATCCTCTGCCTGCAGCACCAGCATCCCATATGGTCATTGGTTCGGGTCCTGGCTGCTCCTATTCCAACCCAGCTTTCTCCTTTCACCTGGGAAAGCAATGGAGGATATTCCAAGTGCTAGGGCCCCTGCACACATGTGGGAGACCCCAAAGAAGCTCCTGGCTTCAGCTCCAGCCATTGTGGCCATTTGGAGAGTGAACCAGCGGATAGAAGACCTTTCTCTCTGTCCCTCTCACTGTCTGTAACTCTACCTCAAGTAAATAAAAAAAAATCTTTAAAAAAAATAGAGAGGCCATAGATGGTCATAGTGTAGGAGGAGTTGGAAAACAGTGGTTGGGACAGATATGAAGAGGAAGAAGGGGGAAACCAAGCTTGGGTCATAGAGGGAGGGGCTAGAGAAACATGAAGTAATTAGAACCTAAGCAGAAATGTTATTCATGAGAATTCTCACTGTTAGGATGGCACAAGAGCATTTAAGAACGTAAACACATTAATGTTTAATTCAAAATTGTGTTTGGGAAAAACATACCCCCTCCCATGTCCTAATTCTTAATTAAAATCTTGTACTATTTGTGTAGGTCACCCTGAAAATAGGATGACAACTGGCATAAGGGAAGAGAATCCTCAAACTCAACTGATTTACAACCCAGAACTGGACACTATGAGAGGAATGCAGTTCTCCTCACTTTCAAGAAATCCCTGGAGAGAAGAAGGGGAGTTGTTTTGGGTAGTGCACTTGTGATTGTGTAATTGCACTTGAATCTCTAAGAAGATGGCCTCAGGGATTTCCTTCTCCTATTTCCGTATGCTCCATGCTTTCCAAACCTTACTGTTCTATTCATCTTCCATGAAATTCTGGACAGAAGTTCTCAAATTTATTATTTTTTGTACCTAGGCCAATAATGGGACAATCTTCAGTAGAATCTCAATTAACGAGGTCCCAGTTAACTGGCATTGATTTATTTTTATTTTCTTTATTTAAAAGGAGGAAGAAGACATACAAAAATTAAAGATATGAAAAACAAAGATTTGGTTGGAAAAGCATTTTCCTACTATATTCTAAGCTGTAAGAAGAGTCACAAATATGATTGATGTGGTCTAGACACATGAAGTACAATGGCTGTTCTAGGACTTGTCCTATTTTGCCCATCTTAAAAGATTTATAACCAAGGTCCTTCAAACAATTCACTTTTATTGCTAGTAAGATAGCTAGAAAGGTAGTTGAATTCATTTAACTCAGAAAGCTTTTTTAAAAGAATTTATAGAACAACTATCAACTAACTCTGACATCCCACTTCTTAAGCATTATTTAACTTAAGTCTTAAAATGAAATATTTAGTAACTGCTGGAATTGTGAAGATAATTTACTGACCTTGTAAATTACTATTAAGCAGGAACGGCTAATTCTAAGATTCAATACAAAATGAAAACATGGGATCCTCTTTAAAAATTAAGATTTTAAGAGTGATCCTAGAGCATTAAAATAAAGCACATAGTCTTTCTATGGGGTCCTGTGCAAACGCAGAGGCTGCACACCCTTGAAGCCAACCTATCTAAGCTTACTATTCGATCAATCTGTCCTAGAATTGTCTGTGGCATTGATAAATTAAAACTTAATGAAGAGGAAAACATAGCTGTAAACTAAGAGCAATTAAACAAATTTTACTATGGTAGCACTTGAGAAATGGCTATCTGAATTCAATTATAATATAAAAAGTTTTCATCCAGTACTCACAATTATAGATTAGCAAAAAAATTTTTGAAAAGATATCCCAGTAATCCAATGTGTGACAATTTAAAATTATAAAGTTTCAGATACAAGATGACTTAACAGGGTAGAGTCACACTTGCTTATACTGCTCTGGGATATAAAAAGAACATAGGAAAGACCTCATTTCCAGGGATGTGACTGACGGAAATTTTCAGCAAAGAAGTGGAAAAAAAAAAAATGAAGCCTCCTTGGGACACAAAGAGACAAGAGAGAGACATCACTGTGGCCAAATATGCGGTGCAGCCAGCAGCTGGCTGTGAACTGTCATCTTACCATGTCAAGGTAAGGAGAAATTGCCATGCTTCCCGCTACTAGCAGTTTTAGCTGAGAGAGAATTCTGGTCACCCACTGACTTTTACTTCAGTCTGGGGAAATGACTAGAATCTTAACTGCTGGGCTTGGAGCAGAGAAGCCTTATTGCTTTCCTTCCCTTCCACACTTACAGATTGCCATACCCAGCAGTGAAAAGTCCTGCAGCCCACACCTCTGTTCTGCTCCTACCAGCATCATAGTCAGACTCAAGGCAATGTGTGGGACAAAGGACAGATCCCCTGTATCCCACAACCGTGGGATTTTGAGGAGACATTAGCCACAGAGCTATACTCACATACTTTACTCACAAACCTTAGCTTCTAGGGTCTAACACCAACAGTAGCCCATAGAACATTCTGATCCCAGCCTGGAGGATCTGGGTAATGACCCCATTATATGCTGCAACACCAGTACTATAACAATTGTACATTCATCAGTGCCACTGGAACCTACCCAGTGCACATAGGGAAGAATCTACCTAAATTCCACCCCCGGACTCATACCCTATAGATGAAAATATCTCATATACCATATAGTCATGTGTAAGAAAGAGATGCAAGAGAATACAGATAGATTTTAAAAATAAGGAAATAAATGAGTGTAATAAGTGAAAATATTACTAACAAGATGGAACTCATTAAGAACAAAATAGAAATTTTAGAGATGAAATTTTTAATCGGTGAAATAAAAAATACAATTCATAGATTTAAAAGCAGAATTCATCAAGTGGAGGAAATAATTTCTGACCTCAAGGACAAGAATTTTGAAGTAACCCAGTCAGACAAAAAGCAAGAGAAAAGGACAAAGAATGAGAAAGTTTGTGTAAAAGATGAGATACTATTATATGACAAAAAATTCATATTATGGGTATTTCTGAAGAAAAGGAAAAAGACAATGAGAACCTGCTAAATGAAATAATAGTTGAAAATTTGGCAGGTCTTGACAGAAACATGGGCATCCAGTCAAAATAATCTCACAGAACCCAAACAGACTCAATCAAAAAAGGTCTTCTCTAAGCCAAATTGTAGTTAAATTGTCAAGAGTCAAACACAAGGAGACAATCCCAAAGTCAGTAAGAGAAAAATGGCAAGTTATATATAAAGGAATACCAACTGGGGTAACACCAGATGTTTCAGCCAAAACCCTACAAGGCCAGAGGAATAACTACAAAGAGATGTATGCCAACAAATTGGAAAACTTAGAAGAAATGTATAGTTTCCAGGACACATGAAATCTACCAAAATTGAGTCATGAAGACACAGAAACATAAACAGACCAATTACTAATATGGAGATTGAGTCAGTAATAAAGATCTTAAGAAAAGCCAAGGATTGGACAGCATCACTGCTGAATTCTATAAGACATTTAAATAACTAATTCCAATTCTTCTCAAGCTATCAGAAACAATTGAAAGGGAGGGAATAGTACCAAACTCCTTCTATGAGGCCAGCATCACCTTAATTACCTAACTAGAAAAAGATACAACAGAGAAAGAGAACTATAGACCAATATAGATGCAAAAATCCTCAACAAAACACTAGCTATCCTAATCCAACAACACATCAAAAAGATAATTAATCCAGACCAAGTGGGATTTATCCCTGATTTGCAGGGATGGCTCAACATAGCAAATAACTAAATGTGATACATCACATTAACAAATTGAAGGATAAACATCATGAGATTATCTCAATAGATGCAGAGAAAGCATTTGATTAAACACAACTTCCTTAAGCAAATTGGGTATAGAAGGAACATTCCTCAACACAATCAAGGCAATATATGACAACCCCATAACCTACATAGTGAATGGAGAAAAGTTGGAAGCATTTCCACTAAGATTGGGAACCAGACAAGGGATGCCCACTTTCAATATTGCTATTCAATATAGTCCTGAAAGTTTAAGCCAGAGCTTTTAGGCAAGAAAAAGAAATCAAATTTAAATGGATTAAATTCACAGTCAAGACGTAAGTTGCTTGAATGAATAAATAACCATGAGACTCACTTCACAACGATACACACAGATTGAAAGGGAAGGATTGGAACAGATATACCAAGCAAATTGAAAACAAAAGTGAGCAGGTATTGATATCAGATAAAATAGACTTTAAATAAAAAACTATAAAAATAAAGAATGACATTATTTTTTAATAAAAAGTTCAATTTAGAAAGAAGACACAATAAATATATATGCACCCAACAAAGAAGACATAATAACCATAAATATATATGCACCCAACAGAAGACCAACCATATCTCTAGCAAATACTATTAGACTTAAATTGAGGGATAGACTCCAATACAGTAATAGTGGGTGACATCAACACCACATTCTCATCAATGGACATATCATCCTGGCAGAAAAATCAATAAAGATACATTGGAGTTGAAATACACTATCAAACAAATGGACCTAACTGACATTTATAAGATTTTCACCTAACAGCAGCAGAATACACATTCTTCTCATTAGCACATGGAACACTTTCCAAAATAGACCACACATTTGGCTACAAACTACGTCTCAGCAAATTTAAAAAGATTGAAATCATACCATGTATATTCTCAGGCCATAAAAAAATAAAACTAGAGACTAATAACAAGAACAGTAGAACACTCATAAATGCTTAGGGCTTAGGAATTAAATATGCTACTGAATAATCAATGGGACAGTGAAAAAGTTAAAAAGGAAATAAAAAACTTTCTTGACAAATGAAAATGAAAACACAGCATATCAAAACCTTTGGGATACAGCAAAAGTATAATTAAGAGGGAAGTTGATAGCATTAAGTACTTATATTAAAAATAAGAATGTCTGATATTAAAGATCTAATTACACATCTTCAAGACTTAGAAAACCAAGAACAAATAAAACTCAAAATCAACAGAAGGTGAGAAATAAGGATTGGAGCACAAATAAATAAAATTGAAACTTAAAAAAATAAGATCAACAAAACAAAAAGTTGTGTTTTTTTTTGAGAAGGTAAACAAAATAGATAAACCTTTAGCCAAACTAACAGAAAAAGAGAGAAAACTCAAATAATATTGGAGATGAAAAAGGAGACATTACAACCAATACCACTGAAATACAAAGGATATGAAGAACTACATGCTAATAAACTGGAAAACACCAAAGAAATGGATAAATTCCTGGATTCATATAACCTAAGAAGATTAAATCAAGAATATATATAGACAACAAATAGTTCCATAACAAGCAATGAGACTGAGGCAGTAATCAAAAGTCAACCATCAAGGTAAGGTCCAGAACCTGATGCCTTGAATACTTAATTCTACAAAACATTCAAAGAAAAAGTAATTCCAATACTCTTCAAACTATTCCAAAATATTAAACAAGATGGAACTCTGGCAAACTCTTTTTATGAAGTCAGAAATACTTTGATACCAAAGCCAAACAAAGACATGACACAAAAGAAAACTACAGTTTCATATCCTTAATGAACATAGATGCAAAGATTCACAACAAAATATTAGCAAATTGAATCAAAAAACACATCAAAAAGATCATACATCATAATCATGTAGGATTTATCCCAGAAATGTAACAGTGGTTCGGCATTCACAAATCAATATGCATCATAAATCACATCAATAGAACAAAAACCACACCGTCATCTAAATAGATGCAGAGAATGAATTTGATAAGATTTAACACTCCTTCATGATTTAAAAAAAAAAAAAAAAACACAAATCAGGTAAAGAAGGAACATTCCTCAAAATTATAAAGGGCACCTATGTCAAAACAATCACCAGTATCATACAGAATTGGGCAATGCTGGAGACCGGCAAGATGGCGGAATAGGAAGGGAGCACACCGATAGTCTGGGGAGAGACAGTTTAGTAAAAGTGGAGATACTGCAGGTTCAAGGAAGAGTAGGGGAAGCAACAGCAGAGAAAACCCTTCCGGAACTGGTGATTCACAGTGGACCTGCGTGGAGAGCGTGGGAGCCCGCAGTTTGGGACACCAGCAGCAGATTCAACACACCAGCGCTGGAACGCGAGGTGAGCAGAATCTCAGAATAGCCCGAGATACCAGGAGGGAAGCGGAAAAGGGAGCCTAGAGCGAACAAGGCTTGAAACCCTGCAGGGAAAAGTTCACCAGGCTAACTAGAAGAGAGAGAGAGAGAGGGAAAAAAAAAAAGTGACCCGTACGGACACGAGCTTCTCTCTCTCTGCTCACCTCTCAAAGGTGAGCAAGACAAAGAGCAGGCGCCATTTTGGAATACGTCATAAGCAGGGTGACCTCGGGTCGGCACCGGCCCCGAGCCTAGCAGAAAAACCTGACTCTGGGTGGGAGGGGTGAAATAACAGGAGATTAGAACCTAATGAATGTGTGGTGCTAATGAACTGAGACTGTGAAAAAAGAGATGGTGGGGGAGAGAACTCACGGAAATCACGAATTCATGTGAGTACTCTCCAGAGACGCTACAGTTCAGTAGCCTTGGCAGCCCAGTGGGAGACTACAGGAGAATCTCAGCCCACACAAAGGGCCGCAAAGATTCCTTCTCTGGTCCTTGGGAAAGAGCTTCCGAACTCTGGCTCCTGTGGGTATATCATTCGCCTGCTAACCACCCCCAATTCCATTCAGCTGTGTGGAATTACTTCCCTTTTGAACCAAAAAAAAAAAAAAAAAGTAACAGAGAGAGATTTACCACGCCTAACCTGGGAGTGTCTCCTTTGACACACCCTCAACCCTGAGGAACCAAACAGAGCTCTCAGGCCACACCCATCTCAAGCCTCTAGGCTCCATCAAAAGCAGACAGTCCACTTAATCTAGAGTCATAGTATAACAAGAAAAAACACCACAGTGAAGAAACCAATATGCCAAACAACAAACGCAAAAACCGAGGTAATAAGAACAAGGAAGACACTATGGCATCCCCAAATGAAAAAGACACCCCAATTCAAGATTACAAAGATGATGAGATAGAAGAGATGCAAGAAGCAGATCTCAAAAAATTGATAAGAACACTAAGAAGTACTCAAAAAAAAATTCTTGAACTACAGAAATCCTTAATGGACAAGGTAGAAAATCTCTCTCGTGAAAATGAAATATTAAGGAGAAATCAAGCTGAAATGAAACAACTAGTAGAACATGAAACTGTGATAGTGACGAGAAATCATAATGAAGTGAAGAATTCAATAGATCAAATGAAAAACACATTAGAGAGCCTTACAAACAGAATGGGTGAGGCAGAAGAGAGAATATCGGACTTAGAAGACAGAGCACAGGAAACTATACAGTCAAACCAAAGACAAGAAGAGGAAATTAGAAATCTAAAAAATATTGTTGGGAATCTACAGGATACTATTAAAAAACCCAACATTCGAGTTCTAGGAGTTCCTGAAGGCATGGAGAGGGAGAAAGGATTAGAATGCCTTTTTAGTGAGATAATAGCAGAAAATTTCCCAGTTTTGGAGAAGGACAGAGATATCCTAGTACAGGAAGCTCATAGAACCCCTAGTAAACATGACCAAAAGAGGTCCTCACCACGACACGTTGTAATTAAACTCACCACAGTGAAACAGAAAGAAAAGATCCTAAAATGCGCAAGAGAGAAACGTCAAATTACACTCAGAGGATCTCCAATTAGACTCACGGCAGACTTCTCATCAGAAACCCTACAAGCTAGAAGGGAATGGCGAGACATAGCCCAGGTACTTAGAGAGAAAAACTGCCAGCCCAGAATATTATATCATGCCAAGCTCTCATTTGTGAATGAATGTGAAATAAAGACCTTTCATAACAAACAAAAATTGAAAGAATTTGTTGCCACTCGTCCAGCCCTGCAAAAGATACTTAAAGATGTGTTACACACAGAAACACAGAAACACGGCCATCAACATGAAAGAAGATAAACGAAGGGAACCTCACAGCAAAAGATCACAGGGAATTCAAAGCATACATTTGGATAAAGAAATTATGGGACATGTACTCTATAGAATACTATACAGCAGTCAAAAACAATGAAATCCAGTCATTTGCAACAAGATGGAGGAATCTGGAAAACATCATTCTGCATGAATTAAGCCAGTCCCAAAGGGACAAATATCATATGTTCTCCCTGATCGGTGACAACTAATTGAGCACCAAAGGGGAAACCTATTGAAGTGAAATGGACACTATGAGAAACAGTAACTTGATCAGCTCTTGAGCTGACTGTTGTTGTACAATGTAATACTTTATACATTTTAGTATTTTTTTTATTCTAGTACTATTGGTTGAACTCTGTAATTAACAAACAATTATTCTTGGGTGTTTAAATTTTAACTGAAAAGTGATCCCTGTTAAATATAAGAGTGGGAATAAGAGAGGGAGGAGATGTACAATTTGGGACATGCTCAATCGGAACTGCCCCAAATGATGGAGTTAGAATTGTGCCAGGGAATTCCAATACAATCCCATCAAGGTGGCATGTGCCAAGGCCATCTCACTAGTCCAAGTGATCAATTTCAGTTCACAATTGATCACACTGATAGGTCTAAGAGTCAAAGGGATCACACAAACAAGACTAGTGTCTGCTAATACTAACTGATAGAATCAAAAAGGGAGAGAATGATCCAACATGGGAAGTGAGATGCACAGCAGACTCATAGAATGGCAGATGTCCTAAATAGCACTCTGGCCTCAGAATCAGCCCTTAAAGCATTCAGATCTGGCTCAAGAGCCCATGAGAATATTCTAGGCATGGAAAGCCAAGACACTCTGAAAAAAAAAAGAAGACCTAAATGAAAGATCTCTGTGAGTGAGATCCCGGTGGAACAAATGGGGCCATCAAAGAAGGAGGTACCTTTCTCTGAAGGGAGGAGAGAACCTCCACTTTGACTATGACCCTGTCGGAATAAGATTGAAGTCAGCGAATCATAAAGGTTTCCATGGCCTCAGCAACTCATGACTAGAGCCTAGGGAGGTTACTGATGCCATAAACAAGAGTGTCAAATTGTTAAATCAACTTCAGGAGTCACTGTGTACTTACGTCTCATGTGGGATCTGTCCTTAATGTGTTGTCCAATGTGAAGTAATGCTATAACTAGCACTGAAACAGTATTTTACACTTTGTGTTTCTGTGTGGGTGCAAACTGATGAAATCTTTACTTAGTATATACTGAATCAATCTTCTGTAGATAGATAATTAAAAATGAAAAAAAAATCTTGGTGTTAAATTGGAAATTGCCTAGAAAATTAATCAATTTTTAAAAAAAATATATCATGTAGGATCTCTGTCCTTAATATGCTATACATTGTGAATTAATACTATAACTAGTACTCCAACAGTATTTTTCACTTTGTGTTGCTATGTGAGGGCAAACTGTTGAAATCTTTACTTAATATATAGTAAACTGATCTTCTGTATATAAAGAGAATTGAAAATGAATCTTGATGTGAAACAAGGGGAGAGGGAGTGGGAAAGGGGAGGGTTGCGGGTGGGGGGGAAGTTATGGGGGGGGAAGCCATTGTAATCTATAAGCTATATTTTGGAAATTTATATTCTTTAAATAAAAGCGTTATAAAAAAAAAAAAAGAATTGGGCAATGCTGAAAGCATTTCCCCTCAGATCTAGAACAAGAGAACGATGTCCACTTTTTGCCACTCTTATTCAAAATAGTACTGGAAGTTTCATCAAGAGCAATTAGGGAGGAGAAAGAAACAAAGGGTACCAACGTTGGAAAAAAAAGTATATAAACTTATCCATGTTTGCAGAAGTAATAAAGTTGTACTTGGAAAAATTTAATTCTCTTTAAAAAAATGTTAGAATTGATAAACCAACTAAGTCATAGGTTACAAAATAAATGCGCAAATAACAGTAGTTTTCTTATATGCTAATGATGAACTCCTAGAAAGAGAAATCAAGAAAGAAATTCCATTCACAATAGCCAGAAAAAAATCAAATACTTAGGAATACATTTAACCAAAGAAGTGAAAGATCTCTACAATGAAAACTATACCATCTCACTAAAGTGATCTGTTTCAGTCCACAATTGATCATAATGAAAGGATTAAGAGTCAAAGGGATCACATAAACAAGACTAGTGTCTGCTAATACTAACTGATAGAATTAAAAAGGAGAGAACGATCCAACAGAGGAAGCAGGATACACAGTAGACTCATAGAATGGCAGATGTCCTAAATAACACTCTGGCCTCAGAATCAGCCCTTAAGGCATTCAGATCTGGCTGAAGAGCCCATGAGAGTACTTTAGGCATGGAAAGCCAAGACACTCTGGCAAAAAAAAAAAAAAAAAAAAAAAAAAGCTTAAATGAAAGATCTCGGCCAAGTGAGATCCTAGCGGAAAGAATGGGCCATCAAGGAAGGAGGTACCTTTCTCTGAAGAGGGTAGAGAACTTCCACTTTGACTATGACCTTGTCTAAATAAGAGTGGAGTTGGTGAACTCAAAAGGCTTCCACAGCCTTGGTAACTCATGACAAGAGCCTAGGGAGATTACTGATGCCATAAATAAGAGTGTCAAATTGTTAAGTCAACAACCGGAGTCACTGTGTACTTACTCCTCATGTAGGGTCTCTGTCCTTAATGTGTTGTTCAGTGTGAAGTAATGCTATAACTAGTACTGAAACAGTATTTTACACTTTGTGTTTCTGTATGGGTGCCAACTGTTGAAATCTTTACCTAATATATACTAAAATGATCTATATATAAAGATAATTGAAAATGAATCTTGATGTGAATGGAATGGGAGAGGGAGCAGAAGGTGGGAGGGTTGCTGGTGGGAGGGAAGTTATGGGGGGGGGGAAGCCACTGTAATCCAAAAGCTGTACTTTGGAAATTTATATTTATTAAATAAAAGTTAAAAAATTAATGAAAGAAATCTTCAAGGACACACACAAAAAACGAAAGATATTTACTATGTAAAGCAATCTACAGATTTGATGCAATCCCTATCAAAGTGCCAATGATATTCCTTACAGAATTAGAAAAAGCAGCCATAAAATTCATATGGAATCATAAAAGACCCAGAATTGACAAAGCAATCCTGAACAAGAAAAATCAAGTTGGAAGTATTATAACACCTGACTTCAAAGCATACTACAAATCTATAGTAAATAAAACAGTATAGTACTGGCATAAAAACCAATATATGGATCAATGGAACAAAATGGAGAAACCAGAATTTAATCCATGTACATACAACCAACTAATTTTTGACAAAAGTGCTCAAACTTTATAATCAAGTAAGGATAACCTCTTCAACGAATAATGGTTACAAGACTGGATGTATAAATGTAGAAGAATGGAATGAGATCCAAACTTCTCATCCTAAAAAAAAAGTCAACGCAAGATGTATCAAAAATCTAAATTTAAGACTTGAGACTATTAAGCTGCTGGAAGAAAATGTAGGGGAAACACTCCAAGACCTTGGTGTAGGGGATGACTTCTTGGACAAGACCCCGCAAAGCACAGGCAAAAAAGCAAAACTGAACAAATGGGGCTATATCAGACTCAGAAGCTTTTGCACATCAAAGGAAATGATCAATGGAGTGAAGAGACATCCAACAGAATGGAAAATTTTGGAAACCACCTATCTGCAAAGCATTAATATCCCAAACATATCAGCAATTTAAAAACTCAACAATTAAACTAATCCACTTGAGAAATGGCAAAGGACTTCAATAGACGGTTCTGAAAAGAAGAAATACAAATAGCCAACAAATACATGAAAAAATATTCAACATCACTAGCCATCAAGGAAATGCAAATCAAAACCACAATGATATCAACTCATCCCTGTCAGAAAGGCTAAAATTCAAAACAGAGTAACAAATGGTAGCAAAGATGTGGACAAAGGGGAACACTTAGACCCATTGGTGGGAATGTTAATTAGTGCAGCCACCATGGAATACAGTATGGAAATTTCTTCAAAAACTAGAAACAGACTTGCCATATGATCTGGCAATCCCAGTATTGGGTATATACCCATAAGACTTCAACACATTGTATCAAAGAGATACCTATGCTACCACGTTCACAGCAGCATTGTTCACAATAGCCAAAATTTGTACTCACACAAGGTATCCATCATCAGATGAATCAATAAAATAAATGTGGTATTTATACACAATGGATTATTCAGGTAAGAAGTGAATGAAATTCTACCATTTTGCAGAAAAATGAATGTAATTGGAGGACATCATTTTGAATGAAATAATTCAGAACCAGGCAAACAATACCACATGTTCTCCCCTACATGTGAGAATTAAATTAAAAAAAAAAAAAAAAAAAAAAAAAAAACGAAGAAAAAAGAAATGTCTGTATGTCAGTATTGCTGCAAACAGAATTTTGTGAAACTTTTTCTATATACCTTTGTCAAACTATTTGGTTAAGAATGTTATACTACTATAGTTTTAATGATCCATGATTACTTTAAAATTTACTGTATGTGGTGGAATGGTCATTTTTCCATTCAATTATTGTTTATAGCCATTGTCTGTATTTCCACTAAACTTAGGTCTTTTTGGTTTTTTACTTGTTAAACTTATTATTCAGTGAAGTGTTAAGCCTTTTTACTGTATTGTAAATGTCAAATATGTTCTCTCAAAATTTCAAAATTACAGAAAGAAAGGGAGAAGGAAGGAGGATGGCAGGCAGAGGCAAGAGAGGGAAGAAGAGAATATCATTATGTTCTTAGAATTGCACTTACAAACCATGCTGAATCTGTTAAAACTTAATTAAAGTAAAAAATGTACAAAAAATATAAAGCTTCAGGGTAATCAATCTGCAAATGCTTAAAGAAGAAAGGAATCATCAAATTTTACCATAAAAGACAATGGACCTAAAATATTTTACATTCTACTAAAAAGTGAAAAATCATTTAAAAAACAGAAGGATGTCAGACGATATTTGTAGCCACAAGTAGCCATCTAGGAAGACAGGGTGCATTTTTTTTTTTAGCAATCAGAGTTTTGTAATACCTATGGGTAATTTATTTTCTAACTGGAGTTTAAATATTTGTACAAAACAGACTGAAAATAAGTAATTTGAGTTCTTACCTTTTACATTTTAATTAGTGCATTTTTTGTGGTTAGAAATAATGTATTTCCTGGGGCAGGCACTGTGGCATAGTGGGTAAAGCCACCTACAGTGCCAGCATCGCATATGGGTGCTGGTTCGAAACCCGGCTGCTCCACTTCCGATCCAGCTTTCTCCTATGGCCTGGGAAAGCAGTGGAGGATGGCCCAAGTGCTTGGGACCTGCACCCATCTGAGAGACTCAGAGAAGCTCCTGGCACCTGGCTTCGGATCGGTGCAGCTCCAGCCGTTGTGGCAAATTTGGGAGTGAACAAGCAGATGGAAGACCCCTCCCTCCCTGCCTCTCCTCCTCTGTGTGTAACTCAAATAAATAAATCTTTAAAAAAATGTATTTCCTAGTACTCCTGGATTGTTTCTTAATCTCAAAAATGGGAAGTTTCAGCTAATTGAGTTCTGAATGCTCTCCCAACCCTAACTAAATTCAGCATTATTTATTGGTAACACAGTGCCTACAAATCCCTACCCCGGGCATTTAAGAAAATATAGAAAATGTTCCTAACCACTGATAGTTTAAAATCCAGGAGCAAGGAAAGCAAGACAGTCATTAGTTAGAAGCATGACAACTCAAAAATTCTGGTTTCAATTCTAACAAAAATCTTACCAAATATTTGTAACACAAATTAGTTTCCTCTGAAAAGTAGATCTATGTGCTACGTTTGAGGAATTTTTGGTTTATTTTTTAAAGATTTGTTTTATTAATTTGAAAGAGTTATAGGGAGAAGTAGACACACACACATACACACACACACACACACACACAGAGAGAGAGAGAGAGAGAGAGAGAGAGAGAGAGAGAGAGAGGCTTCTAGCTGTTGGTTCACTCCCCAAACGGCCACAGTGTCCAGGACTTATCTGTGGGTGCAGGGGGCCCAAACACTTGGGTGATCCTCCTCTGATTTGAGGAAAGCTCTTTTAGAAAAACGGTTTACTAGCCAGTATGAGGGGTACTATGCCACCACCCCAGCCATATCAATTCCCAGAGTCAAACTTACCTCACAGGCGTTAAAAAGAAAATTCCTTAAATCAGTTGAGTCGAGTCTATTTGAGCAAAGACAAACAAAATGCTTTTGGTGAAACAGTCAGCTCCCAAAATCAGAGTGACAACTCCCAGACCCGTGCAGTCTGAGAATTCCAGCAACACTCAGACAGCGTTGACGGAAAAATGGAAGCAGCCACAGCAAACACCTTAATCAACCAGTCAATCGGTTACAGCTCAACTATTTATAGCCTGACCGGTTAATTAACTGCAAGACGTTCTGCAACCAAACTCAGCTGCTGTGATTAAATTCACATTGGCTCCATCTGATGGGCCCAGTGCTCGTGCCCAGACCAAATCCAAGGCTTCCTACAAAATACGATTTAGTGCAAGTAAGCCGTCTCTCTATTAGGTTATGCTGACGTATAACATGGACACAATTCATGCCACATCTGTCTTCATCACTGACTGTTGGAGTGAAGTGGACAAAACTTGCCTTCTTTAATCCACGTGTTTTATATCCCGGAAAATCTTATTTGGTCAGCAGCCTTTTCAACATTACATTGCTTCATCTCACATAGTTGGTAGAGCTGATTGAATCAGGGTTATAGTACTATCATTCATCTTTTACTAAACAATGAAAATCAGGAAGATTACATAGTGACAGCTTGAAATAGAGCATAAAATGCAACCAAAGTAACAGAAAGTGAATCAGTATGGTTATAACGTGATTTTTAAAGGTCTGTAGTCTGGTGTCTGGGCCCAGTTTTCTGGCTGGTTAAATGATGTGCCTGAGGACAGGTCATGATTCAGTGGCTAAATTAGCAGGGCCTGTGTGCAGAGGCAGCTGCAGATAGTAAGTAATAGATGTTCTGAACATATATTTTAATTATGCATAATTATCATTAAAAAATGTAAATACTTGATTTTAAGGTTTAAAATGGTACCTCCCTAGTTATCAACTTAAAAAATGTTTGTATATTGATGTCCCAGGCTGCAATCACTGGAAATCAGATACTGGGATGAAGATTTGCAAGCTGGTAGCTTATGGTGGATTATCTTCAGAATACCTGGAAGGGGGAGAAGAAACAGGACTGTGCAGGGGGAAAACTGGAGTGTGATGCATTTGCAACATGGGCTTTAGTCATTGTCATGGAGAACTCTGGTACTTGTTTGATTCTTTAGTTGGATCCCAAATTGAAGAAAGGGGCTAGGGCTTTCTACCCATGAGGAGAGCCTGAGCTACAAGCAGTCAGCAGGCAGCCCTCCTGACAGGTGGGGCCATGGGTGCTGGGATCTTGAAGAACTAACTGGGGCTGTGTACTTCGGCATCCTCCAGAGTTCACCGATTGCATTGTCAAATCCTCTTGCTTCATTACACCTGGGAAAAGCCCCTTTAGGTGATTATGATTGGTCTCTTTTCAAGATTTATTTTACGTATTTGAAAGGCAGAGAGAGGGAGAGAGGGAGTGAGGGAGAGAGAAAGAAAGATATTTGATCCCCAAATGGCAGCAACAGCTGGGCTAGGCCAAGCCAAATCTAGTAGCTACCTGAATCTCCGACGTTGGTGTCAGGGACTCAGGTACATGGCTATCATCCACCGCTTTCCAAGGCACATTAGCAGGGAGCTGGATCAGAAGCAGAGCTGCCAGGACTTGAACGAGTGCTCTATTATGGGCTACTGGCTTCCCAAGTGGAAGTGTAACCCACTGTGCTGCAACACCAGCACAACACCAGGTTGTTCTCTGATACTGGGAAAACACACAAAGGTGGCTAACAGAATGGACTATGCTCCCAGGGCTGCACTAACACTCAACGTTTCCTTGCTCAACTACCCATTCTAGATTATTCTCATCCTCAGGTAGTATCTATGCTACTCTAAAGGGTGTCCCTGAGGCAATGAGACTGACTCTCACTCCTGAGTTTTAGAGCCCCATGACATTCTTGACATTTGTTTGTTCCGAACCTAATAAAAACTGGAATGAAAAGTTCTAGAAATAGTTCTCAGCAGATCCTACAAAAAGGGAACCTCAGTTGGATTAGAATGTCCGACTTGTCAGATTTCTTTACAGTTTAAAAAGTAAATCATTGAAAGATATTAAAGAGTAGAGGGAAATTAGCTGAGTTTTATTTTGATTCAGTATGTTTCTACAAGGCAAACCATTTTTTTTTCTTTTTTTTTTTTTGACTGGCAGAGTTAGTGAAAGAGAGAGAGAGAGAGAGAGAGAGAGAGAGAGAGAGAGAGAGAGAGA
Source organism: Sylvilagus floridanus (assembly GCA_949820135.1). Taxonomy (NCBI): domain Eukaryota; kingdom Metazoa; phylum Chordata; class Mammalia; order Lagomorpha; family Leporidae; genus Sylvilagus; species Sylvilagus floridanus. The sequence continues at coordinate 68,144,334 of OX463246.1, read as the reverse complement.
AAAGTCTTCCTTTTTCCGTTGGTTCACCCTCCAAATGGCCGCTATGGTTGGTGTGTTGCGGCCAGCGCACCGCGCTGATCAGAAGCCAGGAGCCAGGTGCTTCCTCCTGGTCTCCCAAGCGGGTGCAGAGCCCAAGCACCTGGGCCATCCTCCACTGCCTTCCCGGGCCACAGCAGAGAGCTGGACTGGAAGAGGAGCAACTGGTACAGAATCTGGCACCCCTACTGGGACTAGAACCTGGGGTGCCGGTGCCACAGGCCGAGGATTAGCCTAGTGAGCCACGGCACTGGCCGGGAAACCATTTTCATGTGCAAACCAAGTGGATTTGCTGTCTTAAGAGGAACTGGATAATCAAATTCATGACAAAGACAATTCGATATGATATGTTAAGCAATGGGAAATGTTCTTTGAAAGATTATGGAATATATTTAGTAAGTAGGGCAATTATATGAAAAAGATGTGTAAAAATACATATCATAAGCATTACTAGTATGAACATTTGCCCAATAAAACAGGCGATTATTTGACATATCTACCCCTGGTTTATCTGTTTTCGTATCAACATCTCACTGTCTTGTGAACTTTAAAACTTTCTTTAGGAGGATTGTGTCATGTAAATAGTATTCTCAAATGGGATTTCCTGAACTGCTGCCACATATATTCCCTAAAATAAATTTAGAGATTTTTCTTTTGAGGGAAATGAGAATAACTGCACCTTCATTAATTTTATTCCATATACTTTTCATTTTTCTTTTTCCTTTTATTATTCTTTAAATGGTTTATTATTAATATAAAGAGAACAGATTTCATGTAGTTTATAGATACAATTCAAAAAATAAAATGATAGTGCCCTCTTTCCCCTGTTTCCTCCCACCACTCCTTCCTTCCATCTTTTTCTATCTTCCTTCCTTTCTCCCTTCCTTTCCTCTTTCTCCCCTTCACTCCCTCCTTCTTTCCTTCCTTTTTCTCTTTCTCTCTTTTTTTCTATCCTTTGTTATATTTGTGACAACAGGGGACTGACATTATGCCATAGTAGGTAAAGATGCTGCCTACAATGCAGGCATCCCAAAACGGGCGCCAGCTCATGTTCTGGCTGCTTTACCTATAATCCAACTCCCCACTAGTGGCCTAGGAAAGCAGCAGCAGATGGTTCCAAGTAGATAGGTCCCTGAACCCCTGTGGGAAACCCAGCAGAAGCTCCTTGCTTTGGCCTGGCCCAGCCCTGGCCAATTAGTCCATCTGGGTAGTGAACAAGAAATTGGAAGATCTGTCTCTCCGTCTCTCTTTGTAACTCTGACTTTGCAATAAATAAACCCTTAAAAATATCTGTGATAGAATACTTTTAAGTTTCTTTACAGTCACAGGTTTAATGCTCCATTGCGTAAAGAATTCAATAGGTAAAAAGCAGAAACACCACCATTCAGCAGGACGATATGCAAGGGCTATAAACAATATTAACAGAGGATCAGACACAGCAGAAGAGAGAATCTTTAAACTGGGGTATGTGTCAGAAGGAAATATTCAGACTAAAGTTCTTTCTGTAGAGAATTCACAAACAACAAATTATTTTCAGGACCAGCATTGTGGCCTAAAAAGTAAAGCCTCTGTCTACAATGCTGACATCCCATATGGGTGCCAGTTCAAGTCTTGGCTGCTTCACTGCCAGTCCAGCTCCCTGCTAATGCATCTGGGAAAGCAGAATAAGATGGCCCAAATGTGTGAGCCCCTGCACCCATGTGGGAGACCCAAAAGAAGCTCTGGCTCCTGGCTATGGTCTGGCCCAGCTCCAGCCATTGCAGCCAGATGGGGGGTGAAGCAGCTGACTGAAAATTGACCTCTCTCTCTCTTTCTCATTCTCCTTCTCTCTCCCTCTCTCTCTCCCTCTTTCTCTCTCTCTCTTTTCTCTCCCTCTCTCTATGAAACTATTTCAAATAAATAAATAAATCTTTTAAAATTTTTCTTTGGTGTTCATAACAATCAAGATAAAGTGCCTAGACTGAACACTTTCTTAGCTGTGAGTTTATCAGTTTGCTCCCCAAAGCATAAAAATAAAAATCACTATTCCCAGACAGTCCCTGTGAGGTTGGCAGGGGCTTCGTTCAGACTGAATGCAGTTCAACTGCTCCTTCCACTTTGTCCTCTTTCGTGCCCTTCCCCTTACTAGACACTAAATTCCTAACAAACATCTTCTGCCCTGAATTCCACTTCAGTGTCTGTTTCTGAAGCCTATTCTGCAACATCAGTTTATCACCACAATTACCTCAAAACAATAAAAACAAAACGCGGTGTTCTCACACTACTGAGCTTGTCTACAGATTCCTCATATTTTTATTCCTGTAAACTGATATTTGCCATTGGTTGTTGATAACAACCTGATCAATGGCATTCTCATTTGTATATGTGAAAAAAATATTTTTAAGAATGAGGGAAAAATATTTCTTTTTTTATTTTTTAATTTATTTTTTTTGACAGGCAGAGTGGACAGTGAGAGAGAGAAACAGAGAGAAAGGTCTTCCTTTTCTGTTGGTTCCCCCTGCAAAAGCTGCTGTGGTTGGCGCGCTGTGGCCGGTGCACCGCGCTGATCCGAAGCCAGGAGCCAGGTGCTTCGCCTGGTCTCCCATGCAGGTGCAGGGCCCAAGGACTTGGGCCATCCTCCACTCCACTCCTGGTACACAGCAGAGAGCTGGACTGGAAGAGGAGCGACCAGGACAGAATCTGGCGCCCCAACAGGGACTAGAACCCGGGTGCCGGCACCACAGGTGGAGGATTAGCCTAGTGAGCTGCAGTGCCGGTGGGAAAAAATATTTCTATGCCAACTCCAACTTACAATCTAGAAACTGATCTTTGACAGTCCAAGTTGAAGAAAGTAAAATAAGTTCATAAGGAATCTTTGAAGAAATATTCAATGCAAAAGGAAAGTCTAAATGTACAATAACTACCTGATAAGAGTTTTCCAAAGGTTCATGGAAAATATATGAGAAAATTATTTATGGATTTCGAACATTTTTGACACCAAAATAATGGCTCCAAGTAGATAGATCCCTGAACCCCTGTGGGAAACCCAGAAGAAGCTTCTGGCTTTGCCCTGGCCCAGCCTTCATTCCATTTTCCATAAAATTTTTGAAGTAATCTAGTATATCAAAATGTCAATAAATATTCCTCAATATAGACAGCTAAAATTTAAAAGGTTAGCTATGCCTCTGTTAGTGAATTGAAGTGTAAATTGATTCAAACATTTTAGAAAATTCTTTTACAATATCTACTAAAATTGAAGGGACACATATCCCCTAAATCAACTGTCCCACATCTGAGGATATATCAATCATAAATGTGTGCACATTTACCAAAAGAAATGACAAGAATGTCATTGTAATTTCATATAATATAATAACTCAAATAATAATAACCAATGTAATAATAATAACCCAAATAATAATAACCCAAATCTGGAACCAACTAAAATGGCCAACAGCAGAACAGCTAAATATATTTTACACACACTATGGAACACTACAGTATTAAAACAAAAGAATAAATGCTAAAAAACACATAAATGAATCTCTCAAATATGATATTGACCAAAAATTCAAACATAAAATAGTATATGCTATACGATATGGGCAGAACTTTCCCCCTAAGATTTGTATGTTGATGTCATAACCTCCAAAAATGATTGCATTTGGAGAAAGGACAGTTCTTGTTACCTGAGATCCTAAGAGTGGGCCTTAGTCCAATGTGACTGCTGTCTTCATTAGAAGAGACTAAGGAGTGCACGTGCACAGAGGGAAGGCCGTGTAAGGACAAAGTGCGAAGTCAGCTGTGCTACTCAGTTCAGGCTCCTGCAGGAGACTATCACCCTGAGTGGCTCCATTAGCAAATGTTCAGTCTCACAGATCTGGAGGCTGGAAGTCTGATCAGGTGCTACCATGAGTAAGTTCTTGGTTATAGAATTGCTGACTTCCTCTGTGCAGCCTCACACGCCAGAAAGAGTAGACCAGTTCTCTGGCCAATTTTAAGGGCACTGGTCCAATTCATGGGAGTCCCATACATTCGACCTAGTTGCTTCCTACAGGTCCACTTGCAAATATCATATAATTGGGAATTAGATATCAACATAAGAATTTTGGGGAACACAATCATTCAGACCATAGCAGTAGCCATCTGCAAGGTAGGAAGAGAACTCTCACCAGAAACCAATTCTGCTAATGCCTTTGGCTTTGGTTACCCACACTCCAGAGCTGTGAGGAAATAAATATCTGTCGTTTAAGCCACCTACTCTGTGGTATTCTGCTACGGCAGCCTGGACAGACTAAAACACTGTAGGATAAAGTATTAAAAAAGGAAAACATACTGTATGAAGTTGGAAATGAGGTTAATGCCTTTTAAAGAGAGCAGTTTGTAATGCCTAGGAGATTTCAGGAGGTGGACCTAACAGGGTGCAGCTAATATGTTATTTCTTGGAACTGGGAGATTCACGAGCATGTTCTTATGAGAGTTTGTGGAATGTTAAACTTGTGTGTGTGGTTTCAATCGCCATCTCACAATGGGAACTGACAAAGGCAGTTCCCTCCACTCCTCTTCTCATCCATCTCTTCATTTTCTCTTATTCCTCTGAGCATATGTCACGTTAGCAGAACCTAACAAAGTAATTTTCAGTGGAGTTGATCACAAACAGATGAGACAGAAAAAGGCAGTCAGACACAAAAGGGGGAAAATCAAATAGATGTTTTTTGGGGAATTTAATCATGTTTCCAAAAGCAATTCACAAGCGTGGGTTTGTGTGGATACAGTCCAGCCTGCTTTCATGGACAGTAGCTTCTACATAATTTTCTCAATAAAGACATTTTAATAAAAGACAACTAAGAATATATACCACCTTGGATTCTGCATGCAATACATATGTGTATATTTTCTTTAGAGGAAATCTGGAGGGTGGAAGCGACTTTTAAAATCTTGTGTGTGGTTTCTGGAAGTTGCAGTAAAATTTTGCTCAGATCTGGAAACCCATGGCATTTGCTTTGGGGATTATTTTATTCTAGCTTTAGGAGAGCAGTTGTTCTTCCTGTACATCCCCTTGAAGACACAGTGAGCGCTCCCCAGCATTTCATTCTTAGGACCTGACTCTCTTAAGAGCATCATTGAGCAAAGATGCAGGAAAGATCTGGGAAAGGATTTCTATGTTCAGCATTACAGAGCAGGTACCCATCTTATTCAGCAACCCTTTTCTGCACTTGGGCCCCTCTTGGTTTCCAACCCAGTTCTTCCTATTCTAATCCTTTCCTCCATTTTGTAAATAGTTATTTTAAATAATCTAGAACATGATTAAAATTCATAGATTCTCAGTTCTATCAACTCTCAACATTTCCCCAGTGGCCCTTCTGGTTAAGAACACCAGTGCTCAGAACACTGTATTTTTCAGTGAGAAAGAACACTCACATCAGGGTTTACTGAGGTCCGAATCCTAGATGTCATTTCTTCCTGTACTCAAAAGGCTCTCCTGAGATGTTTGATAATTTGATTTTAAGCATGACATAGACGAGAACATGAGTTGCATTTTAATCAGAATCCAAGTGACATCACTTAGTGATGAAGCAGAACATTTTGAAAAATATTGTTCTAGGACATACTCAAAGTACTTCTTTGCTTAGAACAACAAAGGAACCAAGCAACATGGATCTGATTTAGGAATAAAGAAATAGAGATAGAAAAAGCTCTTCTGGGGCAGGCGCTGTGGCATAGTGGGTAAAGATGCCACCTGCAGTGCCGGCATCCCATATGGGTGCTGGTTCTAGTCCTGGCTGCTCCACTTCCAATCTAGCTCTCTACTATGGCCTGGGAAATCAGTAGAAGATGGCCCAAGTCCTTGGGCCCTTGCACCTATGTGGGAAGAATCAGAGGTAGCTCTAGGCTCCTGGCTTCAGATTGGCGCAGCTCTAGCCATTACGGCCTTCTGGGGAGTGAACTAGGATGGAAGGATAGAAGACCTCTTTCTCTCTCTTCCTTTCCTTCTCTCTGTGTGTAACTCTGAATTTCAAATGAATAAATCTTTAAAACAAATAAAAGAAAAATCACTTCTTTGACAGAAAAGAGTTCCCAGGTTTAGCAAACACAATTATCAATCAGTTAAATTTGAATTTCAAATGAACAAAAGATGTTATTCTTTCCTCTGTGTATATATATACATCTCTTCCAACATTTGGTAAATAATTGCAACATAAAATTGTTTGGTCTTCAATTGAAATTCAAATTTAACTGGGTTTCTATGTTTCTATCTGGCAATCCTATGACAGAAACACAGTGGGTTATAAAACTTTTATTTATTTATTTTCATTTTTTATTTGAAAGAAGAGAGAGGGAAGGGGGAGGAAGAGAGAGAAAGAAAGAGAATGAGAGAGAGAGAGTGATTCTCCATCCAATGGCTCACACCCCAAATGTTCTGCAAAGCCATGGTTGGGCTAGATCAAAACCAGGGGCCTGGGACTCTGTCAGGGTCTTCCACATGGGTAACAGGGAGTGAGGTACTTGAACCATCATCTGCTACCTCGCATGGTGTCCATTGGCAGAAAGCTGGACTGGAATTGGAAAAGCCAGGATTCAAACCAGGCACTCCCTATGTAGGATGTGGGCATGTCACGAAGCAACTTAAGCCACCTTGCCAGATGCCCAACCCTTCGTGGCTTTTAAGGTACACCCTTGTTTGTCTAGACCTGAATGAATATTTGAAAGGGGGGATGATTACATTTTTTATTTTTCTACAACAGAAGTAATTCTGCACAGTTCATAGCAAACATGTTGCTACATACTCCCTGGCAATTGAGTGTAGCACATTCTGACAAAAGATTCTGAGAGCGTTCATCCGTTGACTGGTTCCACATTACTTAGGAGATGATCTGTTTCCTGAACTGAGCCAGGGTGCCCTTGCCTCATTTTGAAGATACCAAAAGTAGCTCTCAAGAGAGAAGAATTGGATGCTTTTCAGAAGGCAAACTTGGAAGGGGTTTGTCTTGTAATTAAAATAAAAATCCCACTTAATCTTCCAGCCAGTTTAGTCATTCATGAAGCAGTTTAAAATTCATAAGTAGAGGGGAAAAGGCCCAAAAGTAGAGTATAGCAGGCACATTTCTGTGCCTACTGGCATGGAACCGTGAGTAGACTTAATCTTCCTGACATTAAAAGTGCAGTTTCAGTTTATCCCAGGCTGTAGATTAGGCACAGCAGAGAGGGTGTTGGTTGACTGCATGAATCCATTGCACTGAGAAATTAATGTTAGTGTAGACAATTCTGCAAACTGAAAGTCATCCAGGGCTGGCTGGCTGGGGTAGGAGCATTCAGCCCTCATTCACCCTTTACTGGCTTGGGAACAAGAGAGCAACACAGACTTTCAGCACTGGGCAAATGGTGGCTTACACTCTTACATGTTCAGGCTTCCCAAAAGTTACCCCAAGCCTCATCTTCCCATCCAACTTCCCACTTCTCTTCTTGTTGATGTGAGCCAGGGAAGGAGGCACTACATAACTGAAACTCATGTGCTGATAAGTTATGTGCCCCGAAGTTGTGTGGTGCAGGTGGTTGAAGATCCTGCCTGCCACGCCAGCATCCCATATGGGTGTCAAGTCCTGGCTGCTCTACTTACAATCTAGCTACCTGCTAATGTGCCTCGGGTAGCAGCAGAAGATGGTCCAAGTCCACGTGAGAGACCAGGAAGAAGCTCCTGACTCCTGGCTTTGCAACAGCCCAGCTCCAACCTTTGCAGCCATCTGGGGAGTGAACCACCAGTTGGAAGGCCTCTCTCTCTCTCTCTCTCTTTCTCTCTCTCTCTGCAACTCTTTCAAATAAATAAATAAAAAGTAAAAAAAAAAATTCACACCAAAGTAAAATTACTTTTAATCCCATTTTCCAAAAGCATTTTAAGTGCCTTATCTTAGAGATAGGTAGGACTGGTTTCTGGTTTCTGAAACAAAATGTATTCATGTAGGAAATTTATCAGTGCTTTACCTGCAGCCATAGATTTGATATTTCCCTCTCCAGTATTTCCCCTTTTACAAAGAAAGGAAGAGCTGTTTCCTAACAGAAGAGTACTTTAGGTGGTAGCAACTGGCAGAGATGAAGAAATAAATATGTTACTGTTTATTAATCTGGCAGAAGTCACAAGACTTGTTTGTCATAGAAAACGACTTTATTTCAGCACAGCAAACTGCATGAACATCAGCGTATTTCTTAGTTCTTGTCTCACATCTCATGGGGCCCATATGATTCAGAGGTTTTGTGTCACTGCTAAGGAACACTGGGTCCCGGGGATGGTAGGAAAGGGGGCTGGGAGAGCTGCTGGAAGGTAACCACTACACTATGACCCCAAAGGATGCAGGTTCCCCTGATTCATCCAACAGAGGTGCCCTTAGGTAGGAGAGAATCTGCAGTAAGGAGGAATGGGCTGAAGACTGGACAGCGCCTCTCACCACCCTTCTACCTACTATGGTTTGTGCAATTCCCTTGGCCCTCCAAGCAGCAGCAACCAATAAAGGGCACTGATGGAGTGGAGCCCAAAGACACAAGGAGATGAGCAGGTCCCCCCCACCCAGATTCCAGTCCAGATATTGCAATCCCTTCAGCCTAGCATAGAAGGTGGGGATGGTGAGACCAAGCCCAGCCAAGGCCCCACTGACAGCTCCTGGCCTGAGCTCCAGAGCCCATGAAGCCGCCGCTGCTTCCTATGGGTCAGCAGCTGGCCCTAGCCCCTGGCAGCTCAGAGCCCCAGAGACTTCTCTGAAGCCACCACCAGCTTGTAGATGTGAATCAGGGGGTCTGGTTGGGGGAGGAATGGGAAGGTTGATGTTGGGGACTGCAAAGAACAAGACAGTGTCAGTTGGCCACTGCCGGTCTCTCTAGACCTCAGCTGCCATCAGCAGTGGCGATGCCCCCAACCCCATGCTGGAGTAATTCCAAGTCAAAGGACACCCAGCCACCATCTGCTATCTGCCAGGTTTTACAACTGACTTGTGCCCTACCCTTCACCCCGCCCCTTTCCCATAATTCATGACGTCAAAGCATCAGCTTTTCCCCTTTTTCTTGAGACTTAGGAGACCCAAAGCAACAGCCTTTTGCTTTCTTCCCCTCTCCCTTACCGAGGGCTGAAGGAAGGGATCCATCGTTATCTTGATAGGCAGTGACTCCCTCTCCAAACTCAGGCTGAGAAGAATCCAGCCAGCTCTTCCCTTCTCCAGCTTGTTTTTCTTTCCCACCCCAGGTTATTTTTTGTCTCCCTCAACCACCTACCTCACAAGCCATTCTACGAACTGTCATGTGCCACCTGAGCCTCTAGGAAAAGCAAAAACAGGCTTTCCTGGTGGAAAAAAAGGGAAAAAGGGGGGAAAAGGCTCGAGGACCAACCAGTGCTACAGCAAAGGGTAGGCAAATTAATCTTTGTCCTGAAAGGAGTTACTACCTCTTGCCTCAAAGTTGTGACTGTAAGCACAGCTCTGCAGAATGGTCAGATGGGAAGTGGCTGGAGCCTTGAAGTCCTTGTATACCAAGCAAGAATGGGGAGGGACCCTCAGGACTCAGGGTAAATTACGTCTCATTGAAGTAATGCCCCCCAATCTGTGTCATGCAATCCTTAAGTATCACCTCTGTTCTCCATGCATAATTGGGGTGCTTTGTTCTTGGTGTTTTTTGTTTTTAAATTTATTTTGAAAATATCTTACTCAATTTATTTGAAAGTCATAGAGACAGAGAGAACAACAGAGAGCTACTTCCATCCAATGATTCCCTCGCCAAATGCCTGCAAAAGCACATACTGAAGACAAGAGTTCACCAGAAGCCAGGAACTCCATCCAGGTCTCCAACTGCATGAGCCCTCACCTGCTGTCTCCCAGGGTGTGCATTCGTAGGGAGCTTGACTTGGAATCAGAGTAGCCAGAACCAGGCACTCTGATATGGGATGCAGGCATCCTAAGCAGCAGCTTAACTACTGTGCCCAGTGCTTGTCCCTAGATAGAATTAATATCATCTCCTTCATTCTCAAAAACAGGGGTGACCCACATTTTGTGGAAGTTTAAGATTATATCATTTGAGGAATGTCATTTTAGAAAATGAAACAGGTTTTGAGTACAAAATTATATACAAAAATAGACACAAGCATGTGGCCTACTAGTTGAGCGGCTGGTTGAAACTCTTGTCCAAACATAAGTGCCAGGGTGCTGGGCTCAGCTCCACTCCCAACCCCAGCTCCTTACTGATGTGCATACTAGGAGGCAGCAGGTGATGGGATGGCTAATGTGGTTGGGTTCCTGCCACCTGTGTGGGAGACCCAGATTGAAAATCTAGCTCCTAACTGCAGCCTGGCTCAGTGCAAGCCATTGTGGGCATTTGGAAAGTGACCATTAGATAGAAGTGTGCTCTCTCTCTCTCTCTCTCTCTCTCTCTCTCAAAACAAGGCAGATTTCTATACAAGAAAATAATGTATACAGTATACAAATGAAACTCAAACCACATAGTAAAATCTTACTTAGATAACTTATATACTCAGTCTACGTGAGAGTACTTACCATGGTATCAGACACTGTACTAAGCATTTTGTGCATGTTATTTTTCTCCGCATACAATTTATGGCTAAGGATAACTACTCCCATTTTAGAAATGAAATGATGGACCTGAGGCTGAGGACTTGGAGAGGGAAGTCCTTCAACCAGCAGGCACTGGAGCTGGCAGCATAGCCACTATACACTGAGGAGGAGACAGATGTAAAAGACATTACAGAAGAGAAATGGAGAGACTGGGAACAGGCTGGATTTGAAAGAGAGAAAAAAGGGGTTGGCTGGCTTTGCTCTGAGGTTTTGGGCTTGTGTGACTTACACACAAGTAAGGAAATTCAGAGAGGGAGCAACTGGGGGCAACACAGGGGAGGGAGGGACAAGCTCAGCTTCAGACATGCCCAGCTTGGTCCTCTAAATCCTGAATCTCACAGCCAGGGAGAGCACAGTGCCAGCAGTCCAGTAATCCATGGGCACAGATGCAGACAAAAAGTCAAGTGTTGCAACAGACAAGCTGGAAGGAAGTGAGAAACATCAGGTTTAAATTTTCCCAGTCGGAATTTTCAGAACCTTTTCTCGCAAGAAGCCACTTCAGTGTGTTTACTGCTGATTGGTGAGGGGGTGGGGTGTGAATTATATTTGCTCATCACTGCCCAGTTCATATTTAATCTTTTGAGATTAAATACTCCCACCCCCCTCTTCTTCCCTCAAGTAAAGGCAAAACAACTTAAATTACAAAGCATCCAAGAAAAATAAAACTCTTTTCCTTGTTCGTTTCCATGAATGCCTGATACTAAGAACTAAGGGAAGTTAGCATTGTTGTTGTCTTATTACTGACTGGTTGTGTGATTTATACAATTTTTATTATTTTTTAATTGTAAAAAGAGCCTATGACCATAAACTTTATAATCATAAGAACAACTGAGCCCTTTAACAAAGTTTTTAGGAAGTAAATAAATATTTACTTTATTATGTGAATCCATACATATACACCATAAATTAACTCAAATTTGTATAAGGGAGAGAAGATAGTACCAGATGATATCTTACAACATAAATTCTGTGATTCACTGCCTAATGAATTGTGCAAATATAAAAACTAAGAGCAAAAACAAGGGTATCTTTCAAAAAGTTCCTGGAAGGTACGTATTTGGCACAACGGTTAAGTCACTGCTTAGGATGTCTGTTATCCTGAATCCAAGTGCTTCAGTTGAAGTTTCAACTCTACCTCCCGGTTCCACTTCTAATTCCAGCTTCCTGCTAATGTGCATGCTGGGAGAGAGCAGATGGGTCACCATCACCTGTGTGAGACACCCAACTAGAGTTCTGGGCTCCTGGTATGGCTTCACCCAGCACTAGCTGTGGAGAGTATTTGGAGAGTGAACCAGCAGCTGGACGATCTCTCCATCTCTCTTTCTCTTTCTCTCTCTTTCCCTTTCCCCCTCCCTCTATGTGTGTCTCTGCCTTTCAAATAAAAATGAATAAATAATTTTTTAGATTTCTTGGAAAATGGAATTAAAAGTTAGGCTTATTTTGGTGCAAAATTTTGATATCCATCCACAGATTTTTCCTTAGATGTATTTTTCCATTAATTTTTTGAATACCCCTCATACTGCCTTCCCTGCATTCTCTCCTCATTCTTGCTTTCCTACATTCACAAACACTCTTTCCATCCATTGTCAATTATAACATGCCCATAAAGTGAAAATGTCTTACATTCCATTATCTTTCTTTTATACCAGTCTTTGCTTCCTAATACATAGTTTTATAACTAAGACTTGATTAATCTCCTTATTCTTGCTCTTTCTTTTCACTGTAATTGTGAATGTGTGAAATAATCACGTGGAAGGAGACTGTGGCTGTTCTTTGTTCGTATTAGAATGGTAATAAGTCAGGAGCAGGGAATGGTTGCTTTAGCATTTGAGGGAAGTGCTGACACATTTGAGTGGTAGAAAACGACCAGTCCCAGTAGTACTAATCCATGGATTTTAAAGGGTGGTATATGGACCAGCAGTATCAGTGACACCTGGAAAACCTAGTAGAAAAGGAAATTTTTGAGGCAGTTCCTAGACTTGCTCCCTCAGCAACATTGGGGAATGAAGATTAAACTCACAGATCTTCATTTTATGAAGCCCTCTACGTAATTCTGATGTACACTGAAGTTTGAAAGCAACTGCATTAGGTAAATGAGTTTTCTGCATAGAATGAAAGATGGTTCTTCACAGAATAAACATGCCTTGCCTTTCATTGGAAGGGCCTTACATCAAAAGCCCCTTCAAAGGGGTTTTCTTTAGGAGAAATTGTGCCCTGTGTAATCTTGGTAACCTCATTACCTTATCTATAAAATCAGAACATCCACAGTATGATCTCTTTGGTTTTCTACTAATTTGTACTCCCATCTTTTTTGTGACTGATAGCATGTATTTCCAAGAGGGAAGAACAGAATTGGCATCAAAAGGAGACATGCACATGTCCTTGATCTTTTTAGACTAGCATCAAGCAGACTTTGTGCCAAAAAATTATTATCATCATCCTCCTCATCATCAATTGAATCACATGTCTATACTAACAGTGAGTAAATTTCTCCTGTAAAATAAAACAGGTAGTCAATGTTTTCGGCTGAGGGGACTATTGGTCTGTCACAATCGTTCAGCTCTGCTAATGTATTGCAAAAACATCCCTAAGTAATAGTAAAGGCACATGCCTAAAGTTTCAAAAAAAGCTTTGCTTATAAAATTAGATGGTGGGATAGATTTGGCTCATGGGCCAAATTTTGCCAATCCCTGCTTTATAAAGCCTCCATTTAAAAAAAAAACTAAAGTGAGATATTTATTTTTAAATTGATTTTTAGTAATTAATCATATATCTAACAGCTAGTCTTCCAACAATCAATTAACTGATAGCAATATTCAAAAGCAAGTGAGCATAGCATTTCTTTTTTTAAAAAAGATTTATTTTTATTTGAAAGTCAGAGTTACACAGAGAGAGGTCAAGCCAGAGAGAGAGAGAGAGAGAGAGAGAGGGGTCTTCCATCCAATGGTTCACTCCCCAGATGACCACAACAGCCAGAGCTGCACCAATCCAAAGCCAGGAGCCAGGAGCTTCTTCCAGGTCTCCCACGTGGCTGCAGGGGCCCAAGCACTTGGGCCATCCTCTACTGCTATCCCAGGCCATAGTGGAGAGCTGGATTGGAAGAGAAGCCAGGACTAGAACCGGCGCCCATATGGTATGCTGGTGCTTCAGGCCAGGGCATTAACCCACTGCACCACAGTGTAGGCCCCATGAGCATAGCATTTCTAATGTCCCTGTTGGGCTTTGCTGTAAACAATCAGCCATTGCATAACATTTACCAGGTGAAGCTTTATGCATAGTTCTCTCTTCCTTAACACATAATAGAAGCAGTGTTCTGCATTCATAGACACTTTTAAATAGTTTGGGTTTACCACTTCTACTGTAGAAGAATGTGCATCAAAAAAGAGATGAATTTACCCCGTTAGCTGTGGTTCTAACAAGGATCATTGCAATTGTATATTAACCACTGCTGTTATGCATAATTCTAATCCAGAAACTGCTTCTACAGAGTGTGGAGGTACTTTAAAAAGTTCATGGAAAATACCACTAATAGATAATCTTATCTTGATGCAAAACAATCTTGAAATCCATGAATAATTTTTGTAACATACATTTCCATAAACTTTTAGACAACTCCTCATATGTGTGGACTTAAAAACATTTGCAACAAAATAATCTTATTTAAGTTCCATTTTTCTACAAATCCTCATAGTCAAATAAAATAAAAATAGCCTCTGTTTCTCCTGTTATAATCTCACAACACAAATCACTTCTGTGCCTCTAGTAATCCAAATGTATGTAGGGATTTCTTCCTTCCAGCAATAAGTTATTCAGTGCAGATCAGCCGGGTGTCTTGCACTTCAATTCTGACACTGTCTAACTAGGGACAGCACCATATCCTACAGGTTGAGGTCTCAGTTCCCATGACTTCCCCTGCTTCAAATGCCAGTCACAAGTCCCAGCCCACTGAATTTCTGACTAGCCTGGCTATAAATTGAGGTTCCTACGACCTTCTTCCTTATTTCAGTTGGTTTTCTGGAGTGCGTCACAGAACTCAGGGAAGCACTTACCTCCCTTGATTGGCTTATTATACAGATATTACAAAGGATGCAGTTAAAGAGATGGGTAGAGTGAAGGATAAGGGAGCTGCAGGACTTCATGAGCTCTGAGTGCACTGATCGCTAGGAAATGCCAGGCACTCAGCTATCTGGAGCCCCGCTAAAACCAAACCTTTTAGGTTTCCACGCTGTAGGTATGATTGATGAAAATATTGATCAGTGGTGATCACTTAAACCTTCAACCTTTCTGCCCCGGAGGTTGGTAGATGGTGTAGAGAGTCCCAACCTTCTAATCATGCCTTGAACTTTCCTAAACCAGCCCTCATCCTGACATAGCAAGGGAATTCCAAGCACCACTGTGGCGTAGCAGGTAAAGCCGCCTGTGGCGCTGACATCCCATAAGGACGCCAGTTCATGTCCCAGCTGCTCCACTTCTGATGCAGCTTTCTGCTATGGCCTCGGAAAGAGCAGAAGATGGCCCAAGTCCTTGGTCCCCTGAACCCACCTGGGAGACCTGGAAGAACTCCTGGCTCCTGGCTTTGGATTGGCCCAGCTCCGGTCGTTGTGGCCATCTGGGGAGTGAACCAGCAGATAGAAGACCTCTCTCTCTCTCTCTCTTTCTTTCTCTCTCTCTCTTTCTCTCTCTCTCTCTGCCTCTGCCTCCCTCTAAATCTGCCCTTGAAATAAATTAATAATTTTTTTTTTTTTTTACAAAATGGCTCTCTTATAACTGGAGAGTTCAAGGATTTCTGCAGTTGTATGTCAGGAGTAGTAAGAAAAGCAAGTGCTTATTTTATAATATCACAGTAGGATATTGATACTGTTACCAAAAGTTATTGAAAAAAAATCTCTAACAAGGCCCCCTCTAAAACTTTGACTGAAAATGGTAATGGATTACATTGTAGTTAAAGCAGAAAATAATATGCGCACACATCCAGTACATGCAATTACTATCTTTTCCTAATTTGTAAGTTAAGTAAAGGAGAAAGGTCCCAAATAATGCTTAATTCTTGGCTGTGTATGCATCCCAAAAACACTAGCAATTGGGCTCATTTCATAAATGGAAAAAGAAAAAACACTAGACATCTTTCCAAGTACAATAAAAAAACATGTTGGATAATTTAAAAATTTCCCACCCTTCACTCCCGTCCCAAGTGAAAGCATATGCCAGAGTAACAGCTTGAACTTACTCTGAACTTTGAGTTAGATCCATGATGATGTTCCTTTTATTGTTATTCTTGCAGTACTATGTAGAGTATACTCTGTGCCCACTTACAATTAGTCTTAAGCTGATTTTTTGCAGAATACAATGCTTAAATGAGAGCCAAATCTTAGACTGTTCAACTTTCTACCAACTGGATAAATATCTCCTCACTGGTGCTGAGTGGAAAATGGGCACCATAAAGACAATGGCTATTGTTTATTTGTGCATGATTTCTTTCATTCTTTTCTTTCACTTGGGCCATCTTCTGTTGCTTCCTTAGGCACAATAGCAAGGAGCTGGATCAGAAGTGGAGCAACTGGGTCTCTAACTGACACCCATATGGGATGCCAGTATCACAGACAATGGCTTTATCCACTATGCCACAATGCCAGCCACTGCTTTTGAATGATTTCTAATAGGCCATATTTCACAAAATGTATGCAAAACGGGTAACAGATATGGGATAAACATGATAGGAACTTGAGCACATACATCCTCATGTACAAATCAAGACCTGTGTTCCACCTTCCTTGCTTTTTCTGGGAATATAAAATGATCTATGGCTGTTTTTCAAGGATATTTCATTAGACAAATATATCTGATTCTTCAGTTTCATAATTCACATGCTAGGGCTAGTTGGTTATTGTTTTGTAACTTAAAACATGCTAGAGTAGAAGGCATCACTCTTATTTCCTTTACATGTTTAAACACTGCTGCAATACCCTGTCGCATTTCTGCACCCACATAGATAGGTTGAACACCAGTTGCTCACAACAATAATATAGCTGATAAAGTATTTCCTTCCCTCCTTTGTCGCCTTTTCTCGTCCCCTATTGATGCCCTTTGAGATCACCTTCCAAATAAGCCAAATAATCTATTTTGCTTGAAATCTTTGTCTCAGCCTCTGTTTCTGGATAATCTACCCTAAGACACCCTAATGGCCGGCGCAGCGGCTCACTAGGCTAATCCTCCGCCTTGCTGCGCTGGCACACCGGGTTCTTGTCCCAGTCGGGGCACCGGATTCTGTCCTGGTTGCCCCTTTTCCATGCCAGCTCTCCGCTGTGGCCTGGGAGTGCAGTGGAGGATGGCCCAAGTCCTTGGGCCCAGCTCCCCATAGGAGACCAGGAGAAGCACCTGGATCCTGCCTTCAGATCAGCGCGGTGCACCCGCCGCAGTGCGCTGGCCGGCTGTGGCAGACATTGGAGGGTGAACCAACGGCAAAAGGAAGACCTTTCTCTCTGTCTCTCTCTCTCACTGTCCACTCTGCCTGTCAAAAAAAAAAAAAATAGACACCCTAAAACATGACTTAAAAAATCTTTTACATATTGTGAAAAGCAGTCAGTAAATTCAAGTTTGACTCTCTTCCACTCTTGATATTTTGTCATTGAGGTAAAATAAGAAGATAGCCATTGAAGCTAAAAACAGGGTATTAAAAATTCCTGTCCCTAGAATGTCAGAAGCCAAGATGCATTGCTCTTTGAAGTGGCTGTAATAAATGTGACCTGAATCTCCAGGAAAAGGCCCCGACTTCCAATTTATGCAGTCCAGCTGTATCAGTCAAATCAAAGAATAGAAGCGGTCTGCTAGTCAGGATGGATTTGGGTCTCCATAGCCTTTCTTTATTTTTTGCTGACTAGGATGATAATTATCAGGTCAAATAAAGTTTGTTTTTTTAATAAATTTTGAAGATTCATTTACTTGAAAGGTGGAGTGACAGTGATGATGGGAAGAGAGGGGGAAGGAGGGAGAAAGGGTGAGGGGGGAGAGGGGGAGAGGGAGAGAGGGAGAGAGAGAGGGAGAGAGAGAGAATATTCCATCTGCTTGTTCACTCCCCCAAATGGCCACAACAACTAGGTCTGGACCAAGCCAAAGCAAAGAACTCCATCCTGACTTCTAATGTAGGTGCAGGGGCCCAGCAATTTGGGCCATCTTCTACTGCATTCCCAGGTGCATTAGGTGAAAGCTAGATCAGAAGTGGAACACCAAAAACTTGAATTGACACTCTGATATGGGGTACCAGCATGGAAAACAGTAGCTTGATTTGCCACAACACTGGCTCCCAAATCAGTGTTGAAGTAGGAAGTAACTTAGGGTTCCCAAACTCTTACCTAATTATTTGCCATCAAAGTGAGCATTTAAAGGCAACTCACATAATTAAGTTTTTAAGTTACTTTGACAATGTCAGAGTGATAAGCAAATACCAAAGGTTAGTGTAATTGAATCATTTCAGTTTACATCAATAACCCTCAATTACAGAAAACATACATATTTTTGAAAGGATGACCATAAAGACAAAATCATGTATAATGAATCTAATTTTGTCAAGGAAAATTTAGAGGTGTTAGAAAATTAATAGTTGTATTTCCACAAAAAAATCATCAAAACATACTTACATACACACACACACACACACACACACACATATATATATATATGATATGTATGTATACACACATGCAAAGTTGGAGATGTTTGAATCCAATCTATTATGATTAATTCTGGTTAATATATAAAATAGATAAAGTCAGATAAGCAGCATCTCTTACAAAGTTGTATTAATAAGAGTACTTTGAGAGTGGATCTGTTGTAGATTATTCTAGTGCATTGCTAAGGGCCACCCCACTTGCTACAGCATGAGTCACTTTTAATGATTCCACCATAAATCAGTCTCTAACAATGGGCAGGATGTTCATTCTTGGCACTCGGAAAACATGCTGATAACGTTCTCTCTTCCTTCTAGCTTCTTCAACCACCCCCTCTCCCACCTTCAGCATTGCTCACTCCTGTATGCTTGCCAAATAATTTACATCTATCTGGACTTGGAATAAGCCAAAGTAAACAAAAAAAATCCAGGTATGACCTCACCTGGATGTATTTACCACCCAGAGTTTTGGGGGCACAGCAAATGAAGATATTGCTTTTTTCAGGACTCCCACAACTCAAGATGTTTTTTGCCTTTTTAATTTGGTTTCAGATTGCAGAATTCATTATGTGTGCATGCTTGTGAGTTTTTTTGGCTCTATTACTCACCAGGTGTATTTTCTCATCAGAATATCTGTAGGATGTATTTTTTCAAATGCATTAGCTAAGATTTTGCCAAATAAATTTCAATGTATTATGTTCTGTCTCGTACACTTTTGTGTGTGTCTAGGGCTCAGCTGCTTGCTAATCTAGCTGCAGGTTTTGCTGTGGGACTATTACAGTGTTTTTCAGCGTCCAGCCCACTAATGAGCACACAAGTGAAACCTGTTTTCTCACTGCCTTCTCCAAAACCTGATCCATCTGGGCCACTAGACTCATGTGTTGCTGTATCAATGTTCTCTTATTTGGGAAAAATTCTCTTTTCTATAATTTGGATGGGCTCATCAGGAGGTGAAGTCATCTCTTAGATTTAATATCTTGTTTTTAGAAATCCTGATAAAAATTTATACTGAGTAAAGTCTCAGCCTGCAGCAAAATGGTGGCAGAGGAGCTTGATGGGTACCCCCCACCCCAGCATACCTGACAATGCAATCCTATATTCTCAGTGTTTTCCCTTTTTGTGATACCTTGGTCACTGTAGCACATAAGGAGGTTATCTCACCAACTCTATTTACTATAAGGACAGTGGTACTTATCTGGGATGATTTCACCACCCCAGGGGACATTCGACAATATCTGGAGACATGTTTGCTTGTCACAGCTTGGGGAGATGTTCTACTGGCATCTCATAGACACCAGGGAGGCTACTAAACACCCAGCAATGCACAGGGCTCAGGAAGGCTCCCACAACAAAAGCTTGTCTTATTTGCAGATATTAGTGGTGTTACCTTTAACTCTTTTCAGAGTTTCTTCATCTTTTTAAATGGGACACAGAGAGGGACATGCTTAAAACAATAACTTTATCTGCTACAATTTCATATATTAAATAGGACACAAGACACATCAGCTTTTAGAGATTCTAACATCCAGAGATTACTACATTCACACCATCCACCCAGCCCTCCTGCCCTGTTCCCCTCCCACCAACACACACCTGTATGTCAACCCCTAGAGAAAATAGGAGCAGGGAAAAGAAACTGACACTGGCACTTAGAGAACTCCATTGTTTTCCCTGATAAATTCCTTCTCCCAACTCAGGTGGAAACCATCACCACCTGTCAGCATGGTGAGGAAATATTCTCTTAAATCAAGAACTTCTTCCAGGCTTTATAGTTTATGCTGTAAACGCTGTGGCCTCCAGCTCTGTATACTGCATGCTGTAGTACACACTGTAGCTAAATATTAATAAATCCAATCTTCTAAAATAAAAATGTGGCCCCTCTCTGTAGGCACACAGGAGGCAAGTCTTGGCCTCAAGCTGATTTGTTCCAAATCTTGTGTAGAGATTGTGGTAGCTCATGGTGTATCAGAAGCTTTAAAATACTCACTGATGTTCCAGAAGAAGTAAATGTGAAGTGGAGAAGTAGATGCAATCTTTTCCTGTAAGTGAGTTATACCTAGGACAGAACTCTCACCACCCCACTCAATGGGTACTATACTATGAGAAAGGGAGGATACAAGATGAAAATAAGAATCTTTTCATGCCACATGATACTTAACAGCACTTTAGTGATTTTATTCTAAATGACATGCTGTTTTCTACTGCTTACAAGTTCTGTTCTTCTCTCACAATTATTTCATACTTCTCCAACCATTTAATTATCACTAACTTTTCATTGCACTGCCCACAAATAGAGGGTAAATACATCTGAAAACAAAGGACAGACTGAATTTCTGAATGGACTATTGTGGAACACTTGGTACACTTGATATGGAAATAAAAGTAAAGAACCAGACTTTGTGGGAAGAAGAGGTTTTTTTTTTTTTTTTTTGGTTGGTTGGTTTGTTTTTTTCTTTTTTTTTGCTTGATTGGTTTGGTTTGGGATTTTTGTTTTTAGAAATTCAAAAAGCCCGACTTTTCAAAGCAAGAAGAATGCTAAAAGTAAGATTATAGAATTTCAGAAATAAACAATAAAATTGTGTTTACACAATGATTATGTTAGCCATTGTCTCACCCAAAAGGAAAGTTCAACTAAAAAACATGAATGAGGAATTGTAAGAGATGTGGACAAGATTTGGGTACCAGAGAGTTTCCTCAAGAAATTAGAAGGGAGGATTAAATTTTTAGTTTTTCTAAACTGTCTTGGTCTACATCTCTAGGAAACAGGTCCTAAGGTAGATTTGAATGTGAAAGAGATTAACTGGGGGTAATGCTGGTGAGGGAAAATGAGAAGGAAGCTGGAAGAGTTGTCAGACAATGAAGAACCTCTGAATCTTGAGATGGGAAGGAAAGGGGAGAGGGGGAGGGGAGGGGAGAGGAAGGGGGGGAGGGGGAGGGGGAGGGGGAGGAGAGAGATGCAGAGGTGAAAAGGAGGGAGGAAAGAAAACACAAACCACACTAACTATACTAGGAAGATTTTGGCAAAGTATATAGGGAGTCCTTGAGCCAAAGCCACCATCAGATGGTCCTTGTGTCTCCCATATAGTTGTTCCCTGACCTTAATATTCCTGCATGGTCACTCATGGACTGGGAGAAGTTCCTGGCAAGTATGGCCTCACTCAAGCATAGGGTTCCATTTCTGAACGGGGAAGCTAGGGATATCAGTCAATTACACACCCCACAGTCAGAGATGTGGCAGGCACGTTTTCATGACCATCACAGAAACCTAGATGGGATTATAGTAAAGCTCATAGTAGAGAGGACTTTTGATTTGTTTGAGTCTGGGAGAGTGCAAGCCTTGGAGTAGAGCCTCAAGTCCATTATAGCACCTGGGTGGTAGAGTATCAATGGTGGAGAAAGAAGTGTTAGCAGATTGACCTACTGCAGTGTGGTCAAGCATCCAAAAGACTGGCAGGAAATGAGTCAGAGACCCACAGGATTCTGGTGTCAGAATGAGTAGGACAGTAAATGACCCTGTGACCACAGTCAAATGCAGAGGCCTTCTGGAGCTATACCAGAACAAAGGGCAGTGTGGACAAGGACACCACAGTACTAGCCACAGTAAGCACACAGTAAGTGGAAGAGACTCAAGGTCAGATGTCGAAATACGGAAGGTAGGAAAGCTCGACCAAAGTTGTTCTCATTTGGTGCAGAGAAGCATTTGTGTTCTTATGGTTTTTCTAACCCTGGATCAAAATGAGTTTCATATAATTTTTGGGTGGAAATTTGATTACTTAACTTTTGTGACCCAGTGATAATTGTTGCCTTATATGAGGGGTCTTCAAAAAGTTAATGGTAAATGTTATGTGGTATGAAAAAAATAAATATGATGTTTAAAAATGATCTGAACCAAAACAAATTATTTTTTCAATTCCATTCTCCAGGAACTTTTTAAAGTACCTAAGCATACACTTAAGCCATCAGAATACTAAGATTAGCAAGCTTATTTGATTTCATTAATGAACAAGGTATGAGACACAGTATTTATTTGCTTTTTCACACTATGTATGTTTTTAATTAGTTTGAAGCTAATATATCTAAATTGAACATAAGTTGCTAACAGCAAAAAGATTTGACTTCAAGAAGAAAGCACTGATTCCAGTAAGCTGACTCCAGTGTTTTCAGAAGTTAAGTATTAGCCCAATGCAAAATGCTAGATGTCATGAGCTCAGGAGGATCCTGACATTCCAGACACTGCTATGGCAGTGGACATGAATGGGAGATAGGCGGCACAGGGCACAGGAATCTCTCTCTGGGAAGCAGAACTATGAGGAAGTCAAGTTCAGATGCCCAATTGTTGCCCAGGCTTTTTTGGGCCACATCATCCTGAGGGCCAAAAAACAGAGCTAGGATAGAACTTCTCTTCCCTTGGTTCTACCGTAGCCATCATTCTGGTGCCTTCATATCTCATTCAAAGCTCCAGCCTTTCTGTTCAGACTTTGTTTTTCCAGATAAAATCTAGTCCCTGACTTGTTACACAGAACCTGCTAAGTGTCCTCTACCCTCCTCTTGAACAGAGGTGCTTTGCTGAGTTTTAGGCTTCTGCTTTGGCCACCTCAGCTCCTACCTCCCATCTTAGCTCACAAGAGGAGACCTCTTCCATATGAGAGTTAGGAATCTACTGCTGCTCTGTTTCTCTCCTCTTTCTCATTCACATTATTTTTTTTAAACTGCATTCATTCTTGAAGAAGAGAGTTGGCAACCTGTCCCTACTGAAGCCACCATTGCACAGCAGTGAGAGCCAAACTCCAACTGAGCAGAAGCCTCAAGCAGGTTCCACTGTGATGGAGTAACTGCTACTTCCTCAGAGAAGCTGTGCACTGTTCTCCATGAAAGTGGAAGGATCTCACCATCATGGAGGTACTTGCTAGAAAATGGACCCAGTGGGGGCTGCACTAGCCCGTATTCTTACATGGAGTTCTGCTCCCATTTCCAGTTCTTCCAGTGCCAGACATCATGTGGTGCTCAGCATTTCACCCTACTTGCGATGTACTTCTCACATCAAGCTGTGTCCCTATTCTCCCTCCTCTTGGGGTGAGTTCCCTGCAGGTACAAACCTCTGATCTCAGGCCTCATGGATGAAATCTCCAAACATGTCCCTGTGCTCCTGAGGCCAAGAGTGAACGTGGGTGCCAGCTGGGACCCCTACTCCGATTCCTTTATTCTTTACTTTAACCCATTCAGTGGGTTTCCTCGCTATGAGATAATATGTGAAAGACCTTGCTGTGAAGAAATATTTGATCTTATCTTACTGAAGGACCCATAAATGACTTTTCTGATGAGGTGCAATAGAGATCGGAGGATGCAAGGATAATTTCCCATCAGAGTTGCCTGAAGAGGTCTGTGAATGATTAGACTTTCAGGCTGGGCCATGAAGCGTAGGTAGAGTTTGGTCAATCATTACTGATGCCACCACCATCATCATAACTTTTCTCCTAAGAATCTGTCCACATTTAATGTGGAGAAGAGAAAAGCCGTGTGGAACATGATAGAATTTTTTACATAGGTAAACAGCTGCTAACATTATAAGAGAATTAGATCTATGCTTTATAGCTCCAGAGAAAGGAAGAAAGATACTGGGTGGGAGTTCTAGGAAGACAGAATCCAAAGGGAACTTTAAAATTATGTCCACTTTTTAAAAATAGGGTATTTTCTTGTTTTTAAAATTTATTTAAGAGGCAGAGAGAGACAGATCCCATTTGCTATTTCATTCTCCAAAAGCCTACAATGTCCAAGGCATGGCCAGGGACAAATCCGGGGACTAGGAACTTCATCTTGGTCTCCCACCTGGGTGACAGAAACTTGATTACTTGAACCATCACCTGTTGCCTCCGAGTTCCTGCATGAGCAGGAAGCTGGAATCAGGATCCAGAGTCAGGACTCAAACTCAGGTAGCAGGTGCTTTAATTGCTCCATGCATACCCCAATCCACCCACTTTTTGTTTTCCTAAAAAAAGGCTAACTTTTGAAAAACCTTGTCAAACACCTGCTATCTATGAAGGATATAACAGTAGTTCTGAAAGAGGGATCTGGGGAACCCAAAATTTTCTGAAATATTTTACGGGAGATTGGGTATCTAAAGAAAGGATTATAAACTTGTTTTTTTAAGCCATTAGGTTTGTGGTAATCTGTTAAAGCAACAGCAAAAAAAAAAAAAGCAACTAAAACAAATATTAAGTTAATAATTTGGCTTTGCTTTCTCTCAAGAGTGATGAGTGTCAATGGGGTTTTCCAGGGGACTATTTGAGTGCAATAATACAACAGTTTGAATGCAGAAGCAGATATGAGAATCCAGCTGTCTTTTGTTAACAGGACATTCCTGGGTCACTCCCCTTCAAATTTTTGGAAAACAGTTATTTCTCCTAAAAGTGTTATTTATCTTAACATGCAATAGGACTAGGTTTTAATTTCTAATATAGTGACTATTGATAGCTTTAATCCATTTAAACAAAAGTTCTTTGTAGTTCTTAAAAGTGGATAGAGAGGATGAGTGTAACCAAGAGTGAGAACTACTATTATATTAGGAACACCTAATTTTGTTGGGCAGTTACCCTTTCCAGCTCCAAGATTATAAACATAAAAAGGAATACAATGCAAGTAAATTTTGATATGAAAGATGTATAGGAAAGTTGTGAATTAAAGAGTCACGCTGGGAATAATAAGCCAGAGAGGTGCCATGCATGGATGATTCCAGAAGGATGGGTCTTAGAGATGCCTGGATTTTAGGGGAGTCTAGGAAGCCCCAGCATGAATGCAGAGAATGGAATTCAGTGTTATGTACATGTTCTATATGTGAATTTGGTACTCCCATTTTATTCTCTGCTGAAAAAGAAAGAAATAATAAAATAATCCATATAAAATTGAATAAGTACTATTTATAGTATATAATATCTGTATTGATTTACCCACATTGTTTGAAATGGATAGGTTAGTGGCAGCCAGGATCCAAATCAAAGGTCATCCATCTCCCTGCAAAATACAATTGACATTTTGTGAAAATGTCCACGTAAGAGACATGAGAGGGGCCAGCACTGTGGCGTAGCGGGCAAAGCTGCCCTTGTGATGCCGGCATCCCATATGGGCACCCATTTGTGTCCCAGCTGCTCCATTACCAATCCAGCTCTCTGCACATAGCCTGGGAGAACAGCTAGAAGGAGCTGGCTTCTGGCTTCTGGCTTCAGCCTGCCCGATCAGAACCCAGAGCTAATGGAAAACCAATCTCTCTCTGTCTTTCTCTCTGTAACTCTGACTTTCAAATAAATAAATAAATCTTTTTAAAAAAGAGACAGGAGAGGGCCTAAACTTTTGTTCAGTCTAAAACTATTTTTCAAGTAAAAGCAAGTTACTCTTGAGGGAGACATCATCTCTCTTCAACAATGCTTTATTCAGATAGAAAAATGGATGATTGCCCAATGTGGAAGATTTCAGCATATTCGCACCAAAGCGAGATGACTCACACTTGAATCTGAAACCTTCCTAGTGGTTTACTGAAGGTGTTACACTGTGTTACTGAGGCACAGACCACTTACAGGTTGCAGTACTCAGTTGGGTATCAGGGCAAAGGGCAGCCTAAATAAATGTCAGGGATTCCCAGCATTAAAGCTTTTGCAATTTACCATTAGGACAGCCTCTCAGCTATCATCCTAACAAAAGTCTGGCATTTGTCTCCTGCATTCCATACAACAAGCATTTTGTATGTGGCTTCTCTCATCCTGATAACCCCAAAAGATAAATGTTAGTCTTTCCATTTTATATATGAAAGACATTGAGTAATGTGACGGGCATTATACACCATACCCTACTTCTGAGGGAGGAATCCACCACGTGCAACAAGAATGGGTCACTTTTGGGGGCCATGCATGAACGCATTTTCTTCCTCCAATGCACTTCTGACCACAAATCACTTAGAAACAAAACACGAAGACATTGGGCCTCATGTAAGGCACATACAACAATGTCCTTAGAGATCACATTCAGGATTTCAGTGTAAGGACTCCAATAACTCTAATGACTAACATAGAAGAATTCATTAAAATGTGTTTAGTCTTTCTGTTTGCTTTCCTTGTTGTATCTCACCTCATAGAAGGAGTCTGGAGAACAAGTATTTAAATAAATAAGCAGATTTTAATTAAACCATATTTTAAAAGGCAGTTTTATTATAACTAATCAGATTTATTTCAGAACTAGTTCAGAAATACATTTCTCATCAAACGCAAATTCAGAATTCCTAGAGTTTGGTAACATGAAGGGTAGAAGCCTGCAGTAAGATGTTCTGGAAAAAAAGACAGGCAAGTGGCCTGGGCAATGCAACCCCTGCAGCCCTGGAAAATGCCCTGAATAAATAAGGTTGGGGAGAGAGCAGGGGGTGGCTGTGTGGTTTGTTTCACTTTTAGAAAAAAACTATTTTTGTGGCTATTTTCCTCCTTGTGTCTCAGAAACCACTGACCATCTCTGAATTCTTTTATTCCCAAACGCCTCCCTCTTTATCCTTTTTCTTCCTTTCTTTTCCTCTCCTCTCTCCTTCTAACTTGTCTTTTTCCTTCCCTTTTGTCTATTTTTAATGTTTTGTGTAATTTATCTTTATTTCTATGCCTCCTTTCCTTTTTTATTCACTGTTTTCTTGACATCTTCATTATTGAAGGAAATACTGCGAAGAACAATGCTCCTGGAATTTGGCCACGCCTGGAGTGAGCAGCCCGAGACACCTGGTACTCTCCTTCCGGGAGTATGAATTTCATCACGGGACTATAGCTTAACTGATTTCATCTTAACACAAGAGTCTTTCAAGGCTACAAATCATACATTTCAAATATAGTGGTTTCGCTTTATAAATGTAACAAATTAAACTTTTTTTCTGCAGAAGCTCTCATAAGCAAAATAATTTATGGTAATCTAAACTAATAAAGATGATAATTTCAGCAAGGGCAGAGGCTCTGTTGTTCCATTTATTATTTATTCTATTGACCATTTTATATGAAGGATCCAGCATCATGCCAGGCATTTAGAAGACAACCAGAGTTCATGGGTATAAGGGTGGGAAGCATCCAGCCCACAGGCTGTATAAGGCCTGTGAAATCATTTTGTCTGTCCCTGCCAAGAGACTGCAGCTGGAAGTCAAAACTCAGTAAATCTAGGGCTGGCACTGTGGTGCAGCAGGTTAAGCTACTGCTTGCAATGTTGCATCCCATATAAGTGCCAGTTTTAGTTCTGGCTGCTCCACTTCCAGTACAGCTCCCTGCCAAAGTATCCTGGTAAACGGCAGAAGATGGACCCAATATTTATTCCCCTGCCACCCATGTGAAGGACATGGATGGAGTTCCTGGCTCCTGGCTTTGTCTTAGCAGCCCCAGATGTTGCAGCCATTTGGGGAGTGAACCAGAGGATGGAAGACCTCTCTCTCTCTCTCTCTTCCTCTCTTTCTGAAATTCTTCCTTTCAAATAGAAGTAAATAAATCTTTGAGTCTTTTAAAAAAGGAAATTCAATAAATCTTTAGCAGACTAATTTATAAATTGCTCATTTTGTGTGGCCTGTAAATGATGTTATAAATATCAAAGTAATGTCTGATAGAAAAAAATATAATGTAAGATTTAATTGTATTTTTAGAAAGAAGACATATGTAAGGTACAAAGTTAATAGTGAGTTGTTGAAAGAAAATGTACCTGAATTCTAAAGATGCTTGAAGTCAATGTATATGATATAAGATAGTCTCCTACTCCCATCTGCGTGAATATCCCAAGATCACTGGCTACAGACTCAGAAGAAAGGTCTTTAGAGTTCAGAGGCCTGCCCTAAAGAATCTCCTGTTCACTGGTGCCTGCACAGGTGGACCTGCATTGGATTGTTGAGAGCATGAATATGCATGTCTTTGTCAAAGAATACTTAAATCCTCGTTCTTACACCATCTTTCCTTGTTAAAAAGGGGTATTCTCCAGTCCTGTTTCTAATTCCATACCAAACACCTAAATCATAGAAAATAAAATTGATGTTGGCTATGGAATCCACAAGACAAGGAAAATAATAATCAGTTCAGGTTTTCTTATTCTCAGCAGAGTGGAAAAGCAGCACATTGATGTAGAACCTGCTTGGCAGTTTACACAAAAACTAAACAATCCAGGATAAAACAATACACAAACATACTCATACACACACACACACACACACACATGAAAATATCTGCCAATGGGTCTACAAACACCATACAAAAAATTATCACAGGTGCAAACATGAAGAAAAGACAATTTAGCTAGGGAAGGAACAGTTTCAGAGGTAAAATGTGAAGACCTCTAATTCACAAATACATAAAAATGTGTTCTTTTTTTTTTTCTTAAATCATTAAAACTAAGGCACAGTATTGTAAGTGAGATAAAGAAAAGTTTCATTAACAGTTGCTTTGACTCTGGGCCTGTGGATCCATTCCTACTTCTTAAGTTCATGAAATATTTAGAAATTTTGTGTCAATGTCATTTTCTATAAAGATAGATCATCATGCACTAATGCACCTGCTCGGTCCAGGTAAGCTCGGGTGACATGAGGCCTGTGATAAGGAGCCAAATCTCAAGGTTCCAAGGCCTCTGAGCCAGATAGCTTGTCTCTGCCCTTGGCACAGGCTGCATCATTTCCCGATTCTAAGTTCCAGATTTTTTTTCAAAACCCAGTGATTCTGTTTTACGAACATTGAAGGGCAAAGGGCCAAAAGAGAGTAAGCACTTAGCTTTTAAGAGAGGCACTGCAGTTACCTTTATTAAAGTTTAAGCTGTAACTGCCTTTATTAACATTCAATTCCATTAGCCATTTATTGAGAAATGTCTTTTTTTCTGAGTAACACAGGGACTACAAACATGGTTAAGCTATGAAATTCAAATTTAGTTAAAGATACAAGAGAGGTCTAGACACATGAGAGGCAGAAGCAAGGAAGAAGAGAGCCTGAGGAGGAAGCGCTTCCTGTTTTCCAAGATAGCACTGCCCAGGGTTGAAGGGATTCTGCAGCTCAGGCACCACCTCTCTGAAATAGGTCTCTGGATTTGAGCAAAAGATCATCAGGGAGCTCCAGATCTCAGAATTTGGGACCCATAGAATGCAATAAATTTGTTCTGTTCCTTAGAAAATTGCTGCTGGTTTATTCCCCAAATGCCCATGCTGGCTAAAGTTCCCACGCAGTTGGCAGAAACTCTATTACTTGAGCCATCCTCACTGCCTCCCAGGGTTTGCTTTAGGAGGAAGCTTGAATCAGGAGCTAGATCTGAAAGTCAAATCCAGGGTTCTCATGTGGGACACAGGAGTCTTAACTGCCATTTGAACAGCTAGGCTAAACACTTGCCCTTTAATGGTAAAAATTTTTCTTCTTCATCCTTCAGATCAGAAAAGAAAAAAAAAACGCAGTTTATCACTACTTGTACGCAACATTGCATTGAAATGCCTAGTGCATACTCAAAGGCAAAGCAGTAAGAATATTTTAAAGGGAAATGGATTGGAAAATAAAAAGGAACACAATTGCCATTATTTATAGATGATATAAGGATGTTTTTAGAAAGCCCAAAAGAAATCTCAGTTAAACTACAATAGTTAATAATAGAATTGAATATAGTCCCCAAACAGAAAGTCAGTATACTAAATAAGCTGTATGCTCATACAACAGAACCAAACAAAACTAAACCTTAAAAGCAATACCATTTATAAGTATATCAACAAATACAATGCATTTAAAAGACCCAACAAAAGATACATAAAACTCTATGGGGAAATTACAAAGCCTTATTGAAAAAAATTAAGAGAATTAAATAAATGGAAAGATATACTTTGTTCATTAGTAGGAAGACAGAACATAATAAAGTTATAAATTCTCTCCAAATTTTTATAAATTCAATTGCAATCCGAATCCCAATCCGAACCATTTGTGTCCATTTGTATCTGAATGCGTTTTTGTGTGTGGTTTCAGAAGGTGTTTCCAAAAATATGTATGAACATAAAAAAGGTCAAAACTAACCAAAACACTCTTCAAAATAGATAGAAAAACTTTTAGTACCAGACAGCCTAGTACATGACAAAGCTAAAATAATCAAGACTATTTATTGACAAGAATGGATCAAAAGATTAACAGAACAGAATAAATATGCAGAAACAGCCTTACATATATATCGTTTATGACAGAAGTGGGGCTTCAGAGTAGTAACAAAAAGAATTGAAGAGAAATTAATAGACCTTTCCTTTTTAGCAGTTTCAAGTTTACAGAAAAATTGAGCAGAAAGTACCTAAATTTCCTGAATAGTACTTCATTCCACCCCCGGGTTCTCCTATTATTTACATTTTAAAATTATAATACGAATAGATTATTTTTAACTTAAGTTCACAGTCTTCTTCCTGGCTCAGTCTTTGTATTATATATTTTATGTGTTTTAACAAATGTATGAAAACATGTGTCCCTCATTATTGTATTATACAGAACAGTTGCAGGGCCAGCATTTTGGTGTAGCAAGTAAAGCCGCCATCTGCAAGGCCAGCATCCCATATGGGCACCAGTTTGAGTCTCAGCTGCTCCACTTCCAATCTACTTCTCTCCTATGGCCTGGGAAAGCAGTGGCAGATGGCCCAAGTCCTTGGACCCTCTCATTCACATGGGAGACCTGGAAGAAGCTCCTGACTCCTGGCTTCAGATGGGCTTAGATCCAGCCATTGCAGCCATTTGGGGAGTGAACCAGCAGATACAAGATCACTCTCCCTCTCCCTCTCCCTCTCCCACTCCCTCTCCCTCTCCCACTCCCTCTCCCTCTCCCTCTCCCTCTCCCTCTCCCTCTCCCTCTCCCTCTCCCTCTCCCTCTCCCTCTCCCTCTCCCTCTCCCTCTCCCTCTCCCTCTCCCTCTCCCTCTCCCTTTTTGCTTCTGCCTCTCTGTAACTCTGCTTTTCAATTAAAAAAAATAAATCTTAAAAAAAGAACAGTTTCATTTTCTTAAAATATCCCCTGTACTCTGTCTGTTCATCTTTTTTCTTCACCTCCAACTGCTGGTAACCAATGGTATTTTTACTGAATGATGAATTTTTAAATAAATGCTCTCTAGACAATTCACACTTGTAATTAAAAAAATTCAATTCAGGGGCCAGCACTGTGGTGTAGTGGGTTAGGCCACCACCTACAGTGCGGGCATCCCATATGGGCACCGGTTTGAGGGTCGATTCCCATCTGTCCCACTTCAGATCCAGCTCTCTGCTAGTGCACTTGGGAAAGAAGGGGAGGATGGCTCAAGTCCTTGGGCCCCAGCACCATGAAGGAGACCCTGAAGAAACCCTTTGTCCTGGCTCAGTCCTGGCCATTGCAACCATTTGAGGAGTGAACCAGTAGATGGAAGACCTCTCTCTCTGTCTCTCCCTCTCTCTCTTAACTCTGCCTTTCAAATAAATAAAATAAATACTTTTTAAAAATGAGTGAAACAGGGGCTGGCACAATAGTGCAGTAGGTTACTCCTCTGCCTGCGACGCTGGCATTCCATATGGGCGCTGGTTCTAGTCCTCGCTGCTCCTCTTCCCATCCAGCTCTCTGCTATGGCCTCAGATGGTGGTGAAGGATGGCCCGGGTCCCTGGGCCCTTGCACCATCATGGGAAACCAGGAGGAAGCTCCTGACTCCTGGCTCCAGATCGGTGCAGCTCTGGCCGTTGCAGCCATTTGGGGAGTGAACCAACGGAAGGAAGACCTTTCTCTCTGTTTCTCTCTCTCTCACTGTCTATGACTCTACCTGTTAAATTTTAAAAAATATAAAAAAAAATTTAAAAATGAGTGAAACAGAACTTTAAAAATTCAATCCTTGCCTCACACCAAATAAAAAATCAATAACAGATGAATTAAAGGCTTAAATATATAAGATAGAAGTATACTTTTAGAAAAGAATGTAAGAAAATCTCTTCATGGTCATGTTGTGTAAATGAATTTTAAAAATAAAACACAAAAGCACCAACCATAAAGGAAAACATTATTAAGTTCTTCCACAAAAAAATGAAGACTTTATTTCATCAAATAACATTTTCAAAATAGTGAGAAGATAAGACATAAATAAATATATTTGCAGCAATATAATCAACAAAGAACCACTAATACATTACAAAGATATAAAGATAAATATATCACAAAAGACAGGAAAAACACATATATTAGAGAAAAAGACTAGAATAATATTTCATGCAAGAGAATATGCAAATGGTCAACATTTTTAAAATGTCTAACATTATTAAGAATGCTGAAGAAAAATAAATTTTTTTTTTATATATAAAGCTTTTATTTAAAGAATATAAATTTCCAAAGTACAGCTTATGGATTACAATGGCTCCCCCCACACAACTTCCCTCCCACCCGCTACCCTCCCCTTTCCCACTCCCTCTCCCCTTACATTCACATCAAGATTCATTTTCAATTCTCTTTATACACAGAAGATTAGTTTAGTACATATTACGTAAAGATTTCAACAGTTATTCAGATACCATATTAATCAAATTATATTTTTCTTATCTAACTACCAATATAGGATTTATTAATCATAATGCTACTGTTATTTTGAGCCAAATGATTTCTTTGGGGATTCAGGTGGAGCTACTCTGTGCATTCTGGAATGTTTAGCAGCACCTATGGCCCCCTATCTACTAAACACCAGTACCATCCCCCAACCAATTCATGACTATCTTTTTTTTTTTAATCATTTGCAATTATCTTTATATACAGAAGATCGATTCAATATATACTGTGTAAAGATTTCATCAATTTGCACCCACACAGAAACACAAAGTGTAAAAATACTGTTTCAGTACTAGTAATAGCATTATTTCACATTGGATAACACATTAAGGACAGATCCCTCATGAGACGTAGGTACACAGTGACTCCTGATGTTGATTTAACAATTTGACACTCTTGTTTATGGCGTCAATAATCTCCCTAGGGTCTACGGCCATACCACTCTGAACGCGCCCGATCTCGTCTGATCTCGGAAGCTAAGCAGGGTCGGGCCTGGTTAGTATTTGGATGGGAGAAAAATAAAAATTAATACCACAGTGAAATAACACTACATACCAACAATGTTGCCAAAGTTTAAAAGCTAGACAACATCAAATGTTGGCAAAGACATAAAATGTCAGAATCCATTATACAACTAATGGGACTGTGAACTTTGTGATACTATGTAGTAAATGGAAGATATCTTTATTTACTTATTTTTTTTGACAGGCAGAGTGGACAGTGAGAGAGAGAGAAAGACAGAAAGGTCTTTCTTTGCCGTTGGTTCACCCTCCAATGGCCACCACGGCCGGCGCGCTGCGACCAGCACATCGCGCTGATCCAAAGCCAGGAGCCAGGTCTTTCTCCTAGTCTCCCATGCGGGTACAGGGCCCAAGCACTTGAGCCATCCTCCACTGCACTCCCTGGCCACAGCAGAGTGCTGGCCTGGAAGAGGAGCATCCAGGACAGAATCCAGTGCCCCGACCGGGACTAGAACCTGGTGTGCCGGTGCCACAAGGCGGAGGATTAGCCTATCGAGCCACGGTGCCAGCCAGAAGATATCTTTATTCTATAATAGAAGCATTCCCACTCCTATGTAAAGTCATAGCAAGAAGTGAACATTTGAACCAGGAGGCATGCACAAAAATGTTTGTAGCATCCATCTTCAAAATCACAAAAACCAAACCAAACAAAACAAAAACTGAAAGCAATCAATATACCCTTAACAGTAGAATGAACAAATTGTGTTGTATTCCTAAAATGACATACTATGCAACAATAAAAATGAATGAAACATAGAGATTCTTAAAAATACAAAGATCATCAGCAAGTTTTAAAAAACTAGCAAGTCATAAAAATGTGTATAACATGATTCTGTTAATATAAAATCCAGAGATTGACAAAACTAAACTCTCATGTTTAGGATACATAAATAAAATGAGAGAAATGTTTAGTATGTCATAGTATGTCATAGGCATATGACATAAGTCATAGACAGCAGTTATGACCAAGGGGAGGGAAAAGATTGTCACAATAAAGGATGCCCTGGCTGCTTATGAAATGACATTAATGTTCTATTTCTTGGCCTGTGTGCTCACTTCGAAAACATTTACAGTGTGGAGATTTTATATATATAGTGTATATAATATTTCATTAAAGTTAATTTTAAAACGAGTTTAAACTAAAAGAAATGTTACTCTCGTCCTTTTCTTTGTAGAGGCGGATGTAATGGCTGAAGCGCTAATTGCTATCTTGCACAGTGAGGTTGAAGACCACATGAGAGATGGTGCAAGACTGAGCTGAAAAGAGGCCAAATTTAACAGATTTCATGGAGCATTGGTGTCACATCAGAATGGGACTGCCCATCTCCAGATCTTGTTTTGAGGAAGAAATAAACATGAATATTTTTGAAATTTGTGCAATTTGGGGTTTTTCCATTACACATGATCATGTCTAATCCTTCCCACAGTGACATGAAATCATATTATGTGTTTCAAATTTGCACCCATATTTATTCATTTATTTGAAAGGCAGATTGACAGGGGAGAGAGAGAGACAGAAACAGAGACAGGGAGAGAGAGAGACAGGGAGAGAGAGAGAGAGAGAGAGAGAGAGAGAGAGAGAGAGAGAGAGAGATCTTCTCTCCATCAGTGAAGAGGGAAGTTTATAGCAGTTAGTGCCTACATCAAGAAATTGGAAAGACATAAAATAAATAATCTAATAGTACATCTCAAGGACCTAGAAAAACAAGAAAAAAACCCAAAATTATTAGGAAGTGATAAACAATGAAATTTAGATAAGAAATAAACAAAATTGATGCCATCCTCTGAAAAGATATAAATGATCAATGAAATGAAGAGTTGTTTCTTTGTATGAACAGAATTCATACACCATTGGTCCAACTAGCCAAAAAAAATAGGAGAGACCCAAATTAATAAAACAGAGATGAAAAAGGAGATATCACAACAGATGTCACAGAAAAAAGAAAAAGAATTATCAGAAACTACTACAAACAGTTATATGCCAACAAACTGGAAAATCTGGAAGAAATGGATAGAAAACCAAACAGGGCAGGAATATTGTATCAGCCTGGAAATTTAACATAAGTATGATTAGTATGTTAATTAATCTATTACATAGTGTAGATAGCACACAAGAACAGATAGGTAACATGAGCAGAAAGAAATCCTTAGAAAGAACCAAAAGAAATTCTAGTGATCAAAACCTATAATAGGAGTGAACAACGGCTTTGATGGCTCCTTACTAGACTGTGGAAACAGCTGAGGAAAGAACTCTAAGCTTGAGAATAGCTCAGAAATCTCAAAAAATAAAAAGCAGAGAACAAAAAAGAGGAGAAAAACAACAGAATATTCAGTGATGATGGGATAACTACAAAAGGCATAACACACATGGAATGGGTATTGGAAGGACACAGAGAGAAACACAGACGAAATATTTAAAGCAAGGACTTAGAATTTCCCGCAAGTTAGTGTCAGACACTAACCCACAGATCCAGGAACCTCAGAGAATGCCAAGCAGGATAAATGACCTGAAAGAAGCCAGAATCAAAAAACCTCTTCTAGAGAGGAACCAAGACATGAGCTACATCCAGCTTCTCTTTGGAAACCATGCAAGAAAGAAGAGAGTGGAGTGCAACACTTAATGTGGTGAGAGAAGAGGGGGAAGCCAAACTAGAATTCTGTACCTGAAAAGGTATCCTTACAAGTGAACAAGAAATAAACCTTCTCAAACAAACAAAAACTGAGGGAATTTGTTGCCATTATACCTCTCTTGTAAGAAATGCTAAAAGGAGTTCTTTAGAAAGAAAAATAAAATAGGTCAGACTTGAATCATCACAAAGAAAACATCATTAAAGAACTTAGTGAAAGTCAAACAAAAATTTTCGCTTTGGTTATTCTTAATTGATCTACCAGATAATAAGTTCTATAAAATGATAGCAACAATGTATTCAATATATGGTCATAAGTGTATATCATATACATGTACACTTATGTATCCTTGTATATAAGTGAAATTCATAACAGTAATGCTTTGAAGGGAGGGCAGCAGGAATAAGATTATTTTGTTATTGTAAGTTATTAACATTATCCATAAAGGAATATGAGTTATTACAAAGAAAACTTGGATGTGTTATAAATATATATTCCAAACCCTAAGATAACCAAAGAAATGACATAAGGGGAAACAGAGGGCATTATGATGATACATTAATAAATGTTAATGGAATCATTTAAATGCTGAAAAAAACCACAAAAGAGGCGTGAGCATTTGGTGTAGCAGTTGGGAAATCCACACCCTACATGAGTGCCTGGGTCCCCGCTCCTGATTCCAAGTTCTTGCTAATGCAGACCCTCGGAGGCAGCAGGGATGCTCACATCACTGGGTCACTGGTTGGATTCCTCCTACCCACATGAGAGGCCTGGATTGCATTCCTGGATCCTAGCTTTGATTTCAGCATAGCTCCAGCCACGGCAGGTTTTTGGAGAACAAACCAGCATATGTGAGTATTCTCTGCTTCTCTCAAATAAATAAATAAATAAAAGTTTAAAATCACAAAGAAATAATCTGCTTTATCACAAGTGTTGAAATCGGAACAAACAACAAAATATAGTACCACAAGATAGAAAAAAGGGAGACAAAAATATGAATAAAAAATAAGGACCACAGAGAGTAAACAGGAACAAGTATGCTAGACATCCAGCCACAGGGATACACAGCAGACTCATAGAATGGCAGATGTCTTAAACAGCACTCTGGACTCAGAATCAGCCCTAAAGGCATTCAGATCTGGCTGAAGAGCCCATGAGAGTACTTTAGGCATGGAAAGCCAAAACACCAAGACACTCTGGAAAAAAAAAAAAAAAACCTAAATGAAATGAAAGATCTCTGTGAGTGAGATGCCAGTAGAAAGAATGGGGCCATCAAAGAAGGAGGTACCTTTCTCTGAAGGGAGGAGATAACTTTCACTTTGATGATGACCTTGTCTGAATAAGATCGAAGTTGGCAAACTCAAAAGGCTTCCATAGCCTTGGCAATTCATGACTAGAGCCTAGGGAGATTACTGAGGCCATAAACAAGAGTGTGAAATTGTTAAGTAAACAACAGGAGTCACTGTGTACTTACTCCTCATGTAGGATCTCTGTCTTTAATGTGTTGTCCAATGTGAATTAATGCTATAACTAGTACTGAAACAGTATTTTCCACTTTATGTTCTGTGTGGGTGCAAACTGTTAAAATCTTTACTTAATATATACTAAATTGATCCTCTGTATATAAGGATAATTGAAAATGAATCTTGATGCGAATGGAATGGGAGAGGGAGCGGGAAATGGGAGGGGTACAGGTGGGAAGGAAGTTATAGGGAGGAAAAAGCCACTGTAATCCAAAAGCTGTACTTTGGAAATTTATATTTACTAAATAAAAGTTTTAAAAAAAGAAATAAATGATTAACATACTTCTTATCAAAATGTGTGGGATGCAAAGAAAGTAGTGCTTAGAGGGAAATTTATAACATTGAATACATACATTAGAACAAAAGAATGAAAATTAAACTTTCAATTGCAGAGACAAGAAAAAGAAGAGAAAATTAAGTTCAGTGTATGTGGAAGAAAATAAATATATAAATCAAAATCAATGAAATTGAATATCAGAAATCTGTAGAGTAATATCAATAAAACTGGAAGTTGGTTCTTTGAAAAGATAAATAAATTTGAAAAGCTGTTAACCAGGCTAAGGAAAAGAGAGAAAATAAACTAAAAATATCAGAAATAAAGAAATGAATATTACTATGATGATATGAAC
Organism: Sylvilagus floridanus; assembly: GCA_949820135.1. Taxonomy (NCBI): domain Eukaryota; kingdom Metazoa; phylum Chordata; class Mammalia; order Lagomorpha; family Leporidae; genus Sylvilagus; species Sylvilagus floridanus. The sequence goes on along the minus strand of OX463246.1, from coordinate 68,106,213 downwards.
ATTCAATTAATAATGAAGGAACATGATGAAGAGCTCTATGCCTGCACACTTGATCACCTGGATGAATGGGGATAATTCTTTGAAAGACAAAATATCCTACCATTTACACAGGAAAGACCTAGACATTATAAATAGCCCTATCTCTGTTAAAGAAAATGAATCAATAATTAATAATTTTCCCAAATAGCAGCACAGGCTGGCATTGTAGCACAGTGTGTTTAGCTGCAGTTTGAGATGTGGGTACCCCATACAGAACACTGGTTCAAGTTCTGGCTGCTTTGCTTTTAATGCAGCTTCCTGATAATTTGCCTGAGAAAGCAGCAGGAGATGTTCCAAGTACTAGGGATCCTGCTACACAGAAGGGAGACCAGAATGGAGTTCCTGGATACTCTCTTTGCCCTGCTCTAGCTTTAACTGATACCTGGCTTTGCAGCCATCTGGAGGAATGAACCACTGGATGGCAGATCTCGCTTTCTCTCTCTCTCTTTCCATCTCTCCCTCTTTTACTTGCTGCTCTTTAAAATTAAATTTAAAAGAAAAGAAAGCTGAAAACCTAGGTAGGTTTACCAGTGAATTATGCCAAATAATAAGGAACAAATTATGCAATTCTCTACTATCTCATTTAGAAGCAAAAGCACTGTTATCCTATGAAGAAAATACTGCCCCAATACCCAAATCCAAGAAATCCATTTCAAGAAAAGAAATCTACCAACTGATATCCCTCACAAACACAGATGCAGAAATCCTCTACAATATATTAGCAAACCAAATCTAATAATATATAAAAAGAATAATAAGACATGAATCAGTAGGATTTATTCCAGGTATACAATGCTAGCATATTGATGGTATACCCCATCAATATGCTAAAAAAGAGAATCACATGATCATATCAATAGATGCAGAGAGAGGACATTTGACAAAACCCAGTCATGAGACAAACACTTATTGAACTAGCAGCAGAAGGAAACTTCCTCATCTTGATGAAGCATGCTTATAAAACCTACTTAATTACTCACCATTACTACTTAATCATGAAAACTCAGAATTTTTATCTAAGATTGAGTACAAGATAAGGATGTCATAAAAAACCACTTCTTTTCAACATTGTACTAGAAAATCTAGCTTAAGCAATAACATGGAAGAAAGAAGTGAAAGGTATATAGATTAGAAAGGAAGAAACAAAATCGACTTAATTCACAGGTGACATGATAATTTATGTAAAGAATACCAAAAAATTGTCGAAACAGTTTCTTAGAATTTCCAAAGTGACAGAATAGCAACAGGACAGCTTGATTTATGTGGGGGCAAAATTAATATAAAAAAGTAGAGAGATCAAAATAGAGGGTGAAGCTGCAGGGGAAACTGCAGTGGAAGAGCCTGCAAAAGCAGCAAATTGGCCCAGACTTGTGCAGAAAGTGCAGACACAAAGCAATGTGCAATGAGACAACAAAAGACCTAGCCACTTGCAGCCTGGATAGGAGGAAGAAGGTGCCCACCCTGGCAAACCAGGTGAGCTCAGATTCCAGGGGTCTGCATTGCTGTTGACACAGTGGGAGGGAGGGCTTAGTGAATTGTACCTTTCTGAGTCCGGCCAGGATGCCTCCAGAAAGCTGGGAGACAGCTCATGGGGAGAGGAGAGTGGAGTAGAGGAATAGTGCATCTCACTCGCTCTCGCTCGCTAGCTCTCTCTCCCTCCCTTCCCTCCTCCTACAATAGTGAACTGCAGGCAATGTTGGGAAGGCTGGTGCCATTTTCGGACATAGGCACGTAGTGGCTTTGTTGGAGTTGCCCTCCACTCAGTCGGTGGGGCACCCACAGCAGTGGCAGAGCAACTGACAGAGATGTTCTCCACTGCACCAGCTGCACCTACCTGGCAATGGATAAAGGGGGAGCCATCCTTACAAAAGAGAAGTGCTGCCTGCGGGACCCACCTATGCACCCTGCACAATTGTGAAGTGAGCAGGGCTGCGACTGGGGGGTATTGTGTGTGTCTGTGATCCAGAGATCTTAACAGAGAGAAAAACTTTTGCACCCCACTGGCATCGAATCTGGTTGGGAGGACAGGACTCGATCCAGCAGACTGCAACACATGCGGACAGCTGCCCTGGCAGTGCCTCAGTCCCCCCGTGGTCAGGACAGGTTAGTGGGGCTGAGCGGCTCCACTTGCACTCCTTGACCCTGAGAGCCTTGGGTATTGAGAATGAGAAAACACAATGATTGTGTGAGTTTAGACGGGGTGTAGCTGGGTTCTGGACAACCACAGAGCGCTGCGGCACACTCTCAGAACTCCGTGGTTGCCTAGAGCAGCTCATAGCAGAGGGAATGGTGCTCAAAGGAGGAGCTGCACAGATCATATTTGCAGTTCACAGAGTAGAGCAGATTAGTATTGAACACGCTAGGTGCTTACACCTGGGCATTCCTCAACTTGAAGGAGAAGGGAGTGGTGGCACCAACAGAGGTGACCGTCCCTCTCCATCCAGTTAACCAGAGGAAAGCTATCACACCCAACTTGGGTGTTACCCCAGCTACTCACCCCATCCTGGAGCACTAACTATAACTCCCTGCCCACACACACCATACACTTCTTGGTACTCACTGAAAGTGTAGACAAGCCACAGAGCCAGAGAGGCATAGCTCAAAGATAAAAAGCCATCGGAGTAAAAAAATAAACATTCTACAAATGCCTAAAAATAAATGCAAAAATTAAAAAAAAAGAATAAGGAAGACAATATGACCTCCCCAAAGAATTACAACAACATTTCAATATTAGAATGTGAAGTTGAAGAGACCGAGAAAATGCCAGAAATGAATTTAAAAAACTAATCTGGGCTGGCGCTGTGGCTTAGCGGGTAAAGCTGCCACTGCAGTGCCAGCAATAGATATGGGTGTTGGTTAGAGTCCCGGCTGTTCCACTCCTGATCCAGCTCTCTGTTATGGCCATGAAAGCAGTGGAAGATGGCCCAGATGCTTAGGTCCCTGCATCCATGTGGGAAAGCCAGAAGAAGCTCCTAGATTCAGATAGACGCAGCTCCAACCATTGTGGCCATTTGGAGAGTGAACCAGTGGATGGAAGATCTCACTCTCTCTCTTACCTCTGCCTCTCTGTAACTCTGCCTTTCAAATAAATCAATAAATATTAAAAAACTAATCATAGGATCACTCAAAAGTAATCAGAAACAAATGATGAGCTAAAGAAAGCCATATATGATATGAATGAAAAAATTTCCCATGAAATTGTGATTTTAAAGAAAGATCAAAATGAAATACTAGATATGAATAAAAATTCAATATATCAATTGAAAATCCAGTGGAAAACCTTAACAACAAACTTGGTTAGGCAGAAGAAAGCACTTCCAAGCAAGAAGACAAATCTTTGGAAAATTTACAGTCAGACCAAAAATAAGAAGAAGACATTAGAAAACTTAAAAACAGTGTTAGAAATCTTCTTCTGGGTCTCCATGTAGGTGCAGGGGCCCAAGGACTTGGGCCATCCTCCACTGCTATCCCAGGCCACAGCAGAGAGCTGGATCAGAAGAGGAGCAGCCAGGACTAAAACCGCAGCCATATGGGATGCCGGTGCTTCAGGCCAGGGTGTTAACCCACTGTGCCACAGCACCAGCCCCTCTCTCTGTAACTCTGTCCTTCAAATAAATAAAATAAATCTTTTTAAAAAAAGACCCATCTATTTTTTGCCTACAAGAAAGACACCTCACCAGCAAACATACATGTAGACTGAAAGTAAAAGAATGGAAAAAGATATTCCATGGGAACAGAAAAAAAAGGGCAGATGTAGCATTCCTAATATCAGGCAAAATACATTTTACCACAAAAACTGTTAAAGGAAACAAAGGACACTATGTAATGATTAAGAACAATATAACAGGAAGATGTGACTACAATAAATGTATATGCATCCAATTACAAGGCACCTGGATATTTAAAAGATCTGTTAACAGATCTAAAGGGAGATATATACTCCAATACAATAGTAACGGAGGATTTCAACACCATACTTTCATCAATGGATAGATCAACAAGACAGAATATCCACAAAGAAACAGCAGAGCTAATCAATAGTGGACTAAATGGGCCTAACTGATATCACAGAACTTTTTACCCCACAGTTACAGAACACACATTCTCCTCAGCAGTGCATGGAACTGTCTCCAGGTAGACCATATACTAGGTCATAAAGCAAGTCTCAGCATTTTCAAAAAAATCAAAGTCATACCGTGCACCTTCACCGAACACAATGGATTGAAGCTTGAAACCAACAACTCAAGAATATCAAGATCCTATGCAAACACATGGAGACTGAACAATGTGCATTAGATGAACAATGGGTCATAAAAGAATTCAAAAGAGAAATAAAAATTTCTAAAAATGAATGAAGATAACAACACCTCATGTCAAATCTTATGGGATACAGCAAAAACAGTGTTAAGAGAGAAGCTTATAGCAATTGGTGCCCACATCGAGAACCTGGAAAGTCACCAAATAAATGAGTTTTCAATGCATCTCAAGGACCTAGAAAAATAACAACAAACAAATGCCAAATTAGTAGGAGGAAAGAAATAATTAAAATTAAGGGAGAAATAAACAAAATTGAAACAATTCAAAAGATTAATGAAATAAAGAGATGGTTTTTTGAAATAATAAACAAAATGGACACACCATTAGCCCAACTAACTAAAAAAGAGGGAGAAAACCAAAATCAACAAAATCAGAGATGAAAAAGGAAATGTAGCAACAGGTAACACAAAAATAAAAAGAATCAGAGGAAATCCAAATGGCCAACAGACACATGAAAAAAATGTTCAAGATCACTTGCAATCAGGGAAATGCAAATCAAGACAACAATGAGGTTTCACCTCACCCCGGTGAGAATGGCTTACATCCAGAAATCTACCAATAATAGATGCTGGAGAGGATGTGGGGAAAAAGGGACACTCACCCACTGTTGGTGGGAATGCAAACTGGTTAAACCACTATGGAAGTCAGTCTGGAGATTCCTCAGAAACATGAATATAACCCTACCATACAACCCAGTCATCCCACTCCTTGGAATTTACCCAAAAGAAATTAAACTGGAAAACAAAAAAGCCGTCTGCACACTAATGTTTATTGCAGCCCAATTCACAATAGCTAAGACCTAGAACCAACCCAAATGCCCATCAATAGTAGACTGGATTAGGAAATTATGGGATATGTACTCTACAGAATACTATACAGCAGTCAAAAACAATGAAATCCTGTCATTTGCGACAAAATGGAGGAATCTAGAAAACATCATGCTGAGTGAACTAAGCCAGTCCCAAAGAGACAAATACCATCTGTTTTCCCTGATTGGCGACGACTAACTGAACACCAAAAGGGAAACCTGTTGAAAGGAAATGAACACTATAAGAAAATAAGCCTTGATCAGCTCTTGTCTGGACTGTTGATGTACAATGTAAATCTTTATCCATCTTAGTATCTCTCTTTGATGCTTGTTTTTGTGATAGTACTAATGGTTGAACTCTGCAACTAACTCAAAATTAGCCTTAGGTGTTTAAAGTTTAACTGAAAAGTGATCCCAGTCAACTTTGAGAGAGGGAAAAAGAAAGGGAAGATAGGTACAATTTGAGACAAACTCAATTGGACTTGCACCAAATGATGGAGTTAGAAACAAGCCAGGGGATCCCAATTCAGCCCCATCGGGATAGCATGTGCCAATCCCATGGCAACGGCCCAGGTGGACGGTTTTAGTTCACAACTGACCACACTGAGAGGGCTGGAAGTCAGGGGGAGTACAAAAACAAGACTAATTTCTACCAATATAAACAGATAGGACCAGAAAGGGAGAGAGTGATCCAACATGGGAAGCAGAGTCACAGAAGACTCATAGAATGACAGATGTCCTAAATAACACTCTGGCCTCAGAATCAGCCCTTAAGGCACTCAGATCTGGCTCAAGAGCCCATAAGAGCATTTTAGGCATGGAAAGCCAAGACACTCTGAAAAAGGAAAAAAAAGAAGACCTAAAGGGAAGACCTCAGCGAGTGAGATCCCAGTGGAAGGAACGGGGCTACCAAAGAAGAAGGTACCTTTCTCCGAAGGGAGGAAGGGACCTCCACTTTGACTGTGACCCTGTCAGAATAGAAACAAAATCGGCGAACCTTAAAGGCTTCCATAGCCTCAGCAACTCATGACTAGAGCCTAGGGAGATTCCTGACGCCATAAATAAGAGTGTCAAATTGTTAAATCAACACCAGGAGTCACTGTGTACCTATATCCCATGTGGGATCTGTCCTTATTATGTTATCTAATGTGAAGTAACGCTGTAACTAGTGCCGAAACGGTATTTTTTTTTTTTTTGACGGGCAGAGTGGACAGTGAGAGAGAGAGACAGAGAGAAAGGTCTTCCTTTGCCGTTGGTTCACCCTCCAATGGCTGCCGCGGTCGGCGCGCTGCGGCTGGTGCACCACGCTCATCCGATGGCAGGAGCCAGGTCCTAGGTGCTTTTTCCTGGTCTCCCATGGGGTGCAGGGCCCAAGCACTTGGGCCATCCTCCACTGCACTCCTGGGCCACAGCAGAGGGCTGGCCTGGAAGAGGGGCAACCGGGACAGAATCCGGTGCCCCGACCGGGACTAGAACCCGGTGTGCCGGCGCCACAAGGCGGAGGATTAGCCTGTTGAGCCACGGCGTCGGCCCCGAAACGGTATTTTTACACTTTGTGTTTCTGTGTAGATGCAAACTGATGAAAATTTCTACTTAATACATACTGAACCGATCTTCCCTTTATAAAGATAATTGAAAAGGAAAAAAAAAAAGAAAAGAAAAAAATCAGTGTTACATTGGAAACGGCATCAAAAAATTAATCAATTTCAAATATATATATATATATATTTCATGTAGGATCTCTGTCCTTAATGTGCTGTACAATGTGACTCAATGCTAAAACGAGAACTCAAAGAGTATATTCCACTTTGTGTTACTATATGAGGGCAAAGGGACGAATTCATTACTTAACACATGCTAAATCAATCACATGTATACAAAGAAAATTGAAAATGAATCTGGATGTGAACGAAAGGGTGGAGGGAGCGGGCAAGGGGGGAGGGTTGCGGGGGGAGAGGGAAAATATGGGGGGAAAGCCATTGTAATCCATAAGTCATACCTTGGAAATTTATATCCTAAATAAAAGTAAAAAAAATAAATAAATAAAAAAATAAAAAGAATCGCCAGGAATTACTACAAAGAGCTGTATTCCAACAATTCAGGAAACACAGAAGAAATGGATAGGTTCCTGGACACATACAACATACCTAAACTGAATCATGAAAACATAGAACACCTAAACAAACCAATAACCAGGACAGAGATTGAATCAATAATAAAGACCCTTCCAACAAAGAAAAGCCCAGATCACAATGGGTTCACCACTAAATTCTACCGTACATTTAAAGAAGACTAACTCCAATTCTTCTCAAGCTACTCAAAATAATTGAAATGGAGGGAATCCTCCCAAACTCCTGCTATGAAGCCTGCATCACCTTAATTCCTAAGCCAGAAAAAGATACAACAGAGAAAGAGAACTATAGACCAATATTCCTGATGAACATAGATGCAAAAATCCTCAATAAAATACTAGCCAATTGAAACCAACAATAGATTGGAAAGATCATTCACCTGGCCTATGTGGGATTTATTCTTTGTGTGCAGGAATGGTTCAACATCTCAAAATCAATAAATAAAAAAATAAAAATATATAATGAAACAAATAACAAATAAAAATATATAATAAAATAAATTTAAAAATAAAAAAATTAACCACAATAACAAGCTAAAGACAAAAATATGATTAACAGGCTACACAACAAAAGAAGTAAATTGGTAAATTGGCGGCATATAAAGTCAACACAAAAAATCAATAGTCTTTATATACATAGACAATGCCATAGCTGAGAAAGAATTTCCAAAATCAATCCCATTCGCAATAGCTATAAAAAATTTAAATATCTTGGAATAATTTTTTTTTTTTTTTTACAGGCAGAGTGGACAGTGAGAGAGAGAGACAGAGAGAAAGGTCTTCCTTTGCCGTTGGTTCACCCTCCAATGGCTGCCGCGGTCGGCGCACCGCGCTCATCCAATGGCAGGAGCCAGGAGCCCGGTGCTTTTCCTGGTCTCCCCATGGGGTGCAGGGCCCAAGCACCTGGGCCATCCTCCACTGCACTCCTGGGCCACAGCAGAGGGCTGGCCTGGAAGAGGGGCAACCGGGACAGAATGTGGCGCCCCGACTGGGACTAGAACCCGGTGTGCCGGCGCCGCAAGGCGGAGGATTAGCCTGTTGAGCCACGGCGCCGGCCTGGAATAATTTTAATCAAGGAAGTTAAAGATCTCCATGATAGAAATTACAAAACATTAAAGAAAGAAATAGAAGAAGACATAAAAAAGTCAAAAAAGCTTCCATGTTCATGGATTGGAAGAATCAACATCTTGAAAATTTTCATGTTACCAAAAGTAGTTTATAGATTCAATACAATACCAATCAAAATATCAACATTCTTCTCAGAACTAGAAAAAGGATGCTAAAATTCATATGGAAACACAAGAGACTCCAAATAGCTAATCTTAACAAAACAAAGCTGAAGGCATCACAATACCAAGACATACTACAGGGCAATTGTATTCAAAACAGCCTGGTTCTGGCATAAAAACAGACAGGTAGGCCAACGGAATAGAATAGAAACTTTGGAAATCAATCCATGTGTCTACAACTAACTTATCTTTGACAAAGGAGCAAAAATCAGCTCCTGGAGCCAAGACAGTCTCTTCAACAAATGGTGTTGGGAAAACTGGATCTCCACATGTAGAAGTATGAAGCAAGACCCCTACCTCACACCTTACACAATAATCCACTCAAAATGGATCAGAGACCTAAATCTACAATGTGATACCATGAAATTATGAGAGAACATTGGGGAAACTCTACAAGACAATGGCATAAGGAAAGACTTCTTGGAAAAGACCCCAGAAGCACAGGCAATCAAAGCCAAAATTGACAAGAGGGATCACATCAAACTGAGAAGCTGGGGCTGGCGCTATGGCACAGCAGGTTAACGCCCTGGCCTGAAGCACTGGCATCCCATATGGGCACTGGTTCTAGTCCCGGCTGCTCCACTTCCAACCCAGCTCTCTGCTATGGCCTGGGATAACAGTAGCAGATGGCCCAAGTCCTTGGGCCCCTGCACTCACATGGAAGACCCAGATGAAGCTCCTGGCTCCTGGCTTCAGATCGGTGAAGTTCCGGCTAATGCGGCCAATTGGGGAGTGAACCATTGGAAGGAAGACCTCTCTCTCTCTGTCTCTCTCTCTTTCTGCCTCTCCTCTCTCTATGTAACTCTGACTCTCAAGTGAAAAATAAATAAATCTTTAAAAAAAAAAAACTGAGAAGCTTCTGCAGTTCAAAAGAAACACTCAGCAAACTGAGGAGGCAACCAACCAAAGCAATGGGAGAAAATATTTTCAAACAATGCAAATGATAAAGGATTCACTTTCAGAATCTATAAAGAGCTCAAGAAACTCAACAACAACAAAACAATCCAATTAAGAAATGGGCAAAGCACCTGAAAAGACATATTTCAAAAGAGAAAATTAAAATGGCCAATAGACACATGAAAAAATGCTCAGGATCACTAGCCATCAGGGTATTGCAAATCAAAACCACAATGAGGTTCCACCTCACCCCTAATAGAATGGCTCTCATACAGAAATCAACAAACAAATCCTAGCGAGGATGTGGGGAGAAGAGAACCTTAATCCACTGTTGGTGGGAATGTAAACTGGTACAGCCACTCTGGAAAACATTTTGGAGATATCTCAGAAAGCCAAATATAGACCTACTGTATGACTCAGCCATCCCAGTCCTGGGAATTTACCCCCATGTTCATTTCAGATCAATTTACAATAGCTAGGATTTGTAATCAATCCAGATAGCCATCAACTGAAGACTGGATAAAGAAATTATGGAATAAATACACCATGGAATAATACAAAAAACAGTAAAATAATGAAATCCTGTCATTTGCAACAAAATGGACACAACTAGAAACCATTATACTTAGTGAAATAAACCATTCCAAAAAGACAAAACCAGTTGTACATAAAATGAGTACATCTAGGCCAATGGAATATATAGAGTACATAAAATGTAATCTATGGGAATGAAACTAACACTTTGAGATGTGGTGATTTTGAACAGTCCTTGCTTTGTCAGGGAACAATATTTTTCTTATTTGTTTTTGTGCTTTACTTCTTTTCTTTCTTCATACTAATTGGTGAACTCTCTACTTAGTGTAGGGTTAATCTTATGTATATAAAAATTAACTGAAAATTGATCTCTGTAAAAAATAAGAATGAGAAAGGAAGAGAAAGGAGGAAGAAAGGTAGAAGTATGGGTGGGAAGGAGGTAGTGGAGGAAGAAGCATCATGTTCCTAAATCTGTATATATTAAATGCATGAAGTTATATTCCTTAAACAAAATTTTAAAAAATTCTTGAAACTAATAAGCAATTATAGTGTGGCTGCAGAATATTAGGTTAATATAGTTGTAGATCACATTCCTATATTCTAGGAGTGAACATGTGGAATTTGAATTTTTAAATGTTATTTAATTTTATTCTTTTTTTGTGGAAAACAGAATTTTATTTGATATTTTGTTTAAATTCTAATCAGTTTTTTAAAAAGTATTATTTATTTTATTTGAAAGGCAGAGTTGCAGAGAGGCAGAGAGAGAGAGAGAGAGAGACAGAGAGACAGAGAGAAAGAATGTATTCCATCCATTGGTTCAGTCCCTATTTGGCCGCAATGGCCATATCTGAAACCAGAAGCCAGGAGCTTCTTCTGGATCTCCCACATGGGTGCAGGGGCCCAGCACCTGGGCCATCTTGCACTGCTTTTCCAGGCTTTAGAGGAGAGCTGGATCAGAAAAAGAACAGCTGGGAGTTGAACCAGCACCATGTGGGATGCCAAAGCTACAGGCAGCGACTTTACCTGTTATGCCACTGTGCCAGCCTCTTTTAATCAGTTTTTAACAGATTCAGTGTGATTTGTAGATACAATTCTAAAAACGTAATGATATTTCCTTCCTTCCTTCCTTTCTTCCTTCCTTCCTTCCTTCCTTCCTCTTTCCCACCCTCCTTTCTTCTTTATAAATTTTATTTATTTACTTATGCTATTTGAATGGCAGGAATATAGAGGGAGAGACAGATCTCTCATCTGCTGGTTCTTTCTACAAATGCCTAAGAGTTAGAAATTCAATCAGGTCTCCCATGTGAGTGGAAGGGACTCAATCACCTGAGTCATCACTTTCTACTTACAAGAGTGTGCATTAGATAGAAGCTTAGAATCAGGATCAGAGTTAGAACTTGAACTCAGTCACTCTTAAGCTGAATGTGGTTATCACAAATGGCATCTTAGTGGCTAAACCAAACTTATGCTCCTGAAATTTGAACTTAAAAACACAACAGCAGAGCTGGCACTGTGGCATAGTGGGTAAAGCCTCCACCTGCAGTGCTGGCATCCCATTTGGGTACCAATTCAAGTCCTAGCTGCTCCACTTCTCATCCAACTCTCCACTATGGCCTGGGAAAGCAATAGAAGATGGTCCAAGTCCTTGGGCCCCTGCACCCATGTGGGAGACCTGGAAGAAGCTCCTGGCTCCTGACTTTGGATAGGTGCAGCTCTGGCCATTGTGGCCATCTAGGGAGTGAACCAGCATATGGAAGACCTCTCTCTCTCTCTTTCTCTGCCTCTCTGTAAATCTTCCTTTCAAATAAATAAATAAATCTTTAAAAAGCACAACAGCATTCCAACAACTGAAATACTTAAGTATAAATATATCAGAATATGTGCAAAGCCTATACAATGAAAACTACAAAACTGATGAAAGAAATTGAAGAACTAAATAAATGCAGAAATAGAGTGCATATTTGGCCCCATGCTTACACCTCCAATTGGGATGTCCTCATCTCATATCAGATTGCCTGGGTTTGAGTCCTGACTCTCCTTGTGATTCCAGCTTCCTGCTTGTGCATGCCCTGAAAGGCGGCTGGTACTGGAGTCTTTGCTGCCCATGTGTGACACCAGGATTGAGATCATGATTACTTGGGAGGTGGGTATGGGGGGAAGAGCCACTATATTCCTAAACTTGTACCTATGAAATTTGCATTCATTAAATAAAAACTTCAAAAAAAAAAGAAGAGAGATCATGATTACTCATTTCAGCCAGTCCCAGCTCTGACTGTTGCAGGCATTTGGAGAGTGTACCAGCAGAAGGAAGGTAGATCTCTGTCTCTCGTTCACTCCCTTTCAGGCAAATAAAAATAAATAATAATGAAATAAACATGTTAATGGTGATGAGTTCCATGTTCATGGATAGAAAGACTCACTATTAGCAAGATTTCAGTTTTTCTCTACTTGTTTTCTCTGTGTGTGTGTGTATGTGTGATATATATATACATATATATACTATATATACACATATATACATGTATGTATACACATATGTATATATGTGTATATATTCAGTGTAAACCTTTGCAATGTCTCTGCAAGTTATCTTGTGGATATAAATAACTTTATACTAACATTTATATGGAAAGGCAAAATATACAGAATAGCCAATGCGGTATTGGAGAACAAAGTTGGTGATTGTAACTACCTGACTTCAAAAATTATTTTAAAGCTACAGTAATCAGGAAAATGTTATATCAATGAAAGAAAAGAAAATGGGTGAGACAGAATGAGAAGTCCAGAAATAAATTAACATAAATATAGTTAAGTGATCTTCAACAAAGAGCAAAGACAGTGTATTTGAGAAAAGATAGTATTTTCAATGAAAAGGACTGAGCAATTGGACATTCCCAGGCAAAACAAAGCAAAGTAATCCAAACACAGACCTTACACATTTCACAAAAATTGATTCAAATGGATCATAAAAGTAATTATAAAATGCATAATTATGAAAAAGTACAAGCTTATAGATGGTAACTTTGAGAAAACATAGATGGCCTTAGATATGCTTATGACTTTTTAGATACACATACAAAGCCAAAGTTATAAGCCATGAAATAAATAATCAATAAGTGTATATAATTATAAATTTAAAATATCTGCCAGTGAAAGACATAGCTAAGATATTTAGAAGATAACCCACAGACAAGAGGAAATATTTGCAAGCAACACATCTAGAGGAGTTACCTAAAGAATTCTCAAAACTAAGTAATAAGAAAAACAACACAACAGTAACCAAAAATGGGCTGAAGACATCTCACCAAAGAAGACCTATAGATGCTAAATAAGGCTACAAAAAGAGTAATGACATTATATGTCATCAGGTACATGCACATTAACACAACAGTGACATGCCACTATACTATATTATCAGAATGGTCAAAATCTCAAATACAATACCAAATTCTGATGAGCATATGGAACAGGAACTTTTTCATTGCTATTAGGAATACAAAAATGATATAACCACTTTAGAAAACAGGTTGGGTCTTTCCTGCAAGATTTAACATACTCAATGTATGATTCAGTAGTCATCTTCCTATCACTAAAATGATTTTAAAGTTCATGTCCACACAAGAGAAACCTGCACATAGATATTCATATAGCTTTACTTATAATATCCAAAGCCAGAAGCAACCAAGATGTCTTTCTGTAAGTCAATGGATAAATAAACTGTGGTATATTTAGAGGATGAAACATCATTCAGTATTAAAAGGGAACGAGCTATCAATACATGAAGAAAGCTGGAGGAAAATTAAAATGCATATTACTAAGTGAAACGAACTAATGTGAAAAGACTGATTACTGAATTCCCTGCCTATTTGATATTTTGGAAAAGATAAAACTGTACAGTCAGTGAAAAGATCAGTAATGCAGAAGTGCTGTGGTGATTGGGGTTGGAGGATAAATAAGATAAGTAGGTTGAGCACACAGGAACAGTGAAACCACTCTGTTGGATGCTATAATAATGAGTACATGCCATTACATATTTGTCTAAACCCATGAAGTTACACTAAGAGTGAACTCTAAGGTAAATTATAGAGTTTGGTTTATTATTAGGTGCCAATCTAGGTTGCAACAAACATCCACTCTGGTGAAGGATGTTGGTAATGGAGGAGGCTCTGGATGTTTGAGGTGGGGTAGATGGTAATGGTGAGCAGATATGCATCTCTCTCAGTTTTACTGTGAATTTAAAACTGCTTTAAAGATGAAGTCTCAAAAAATGTAAAAGCAACTAGAAGTTGGAAAAATACTACAAATATACCCAAGTACTTTTAATGTGAGGCAAAGTTGTACAAGTAAGAACCACTTATCTACTGCTGACACTTCAGCTTCATAAAATTTATATAGAGAACATTTTCTTTTCTATTCTCTGCAGCCATCTAATCTAAATGAAATATCTGTTCCTTGGATATCTGTTCTTGGCTATAATACTATTTGAGAGAATTATTCCCCACCTTAAATAGTAACTCTATGATAAGCAATCCTGCAGGACAGTGTGAGACTTTATTTGCGATATATGTGCAATAACACATGTTTTGAGTCATGAGATACTCATACAGCAATTCCTGCTCTGGGTATATACAAAGGAAATGTAATCATCAGGTTATAAGTCTATCCATACCCCATTGTTCACTGAGGCATTATTTACAATAACCAAAACTGGAAAAAAACAAACTGTTCATCAATGAGTAGGTGAATGGATAGAGAAGTTGTGTTATGTACATATGTATGAATGTAATTAATCCTTACAAAAGGAGTTTCTTTCATTTGCAACAACATGGAGGGAACTGTGCTAAATTAAATAAGCCAAGCACAGAAGGACATAAATTGCATGAACTCATTTACATTTGGAATCTTTTTTTATTTTTTTAACTTTTATTTAGTAAATATAAATTTCCAAAGTACAGTTTATGGATTACAATGACTCCCCCCCCCATAACTTCCCTCCCATTCACACCCCTCCCATCTCCCGCTCCCTCTCCCATTCCATTCACATCAAGATTCATTTTTAATTATTCTTATATACAGAGGATCAATTTAGTATATATTAAGTAAAGATTTCATCAGTTTGCACGCACACAGAACATAAAGTGGAAAATACTGTTTCAGTACTAGTTATAGCATTAATTCAAATTAGACACACATTAAGGACAGAGATCCTACATGAGGAGTAAGTACACAGTGACTCCTGTTGTTGACTTAACAATTTGACACTCTTGTTTATGGCATCAGTAATCTCCCTAGGCTCTAGTCATGAGTTGCTGAGACTATGGAAGCCTTTTGAGTTTGCCAACTTCGATCTCATTCAGACAAGGTCATAGTCAAAGTGAAAGTTCTCTCCTCCCTTCAGAGAAAGGTACCTCCTTCTTTGATGGCCCGATTCTTTCTACTGGCACCTCACTCACAGAGATCTTTCATTTAGGTCCTTTTTTTTTTCCAGAGTGTCTTTGCTTTCGATGCCTAAAATACTCTCATGGGCTCTTGAGCCAGATCCGAATGCCTTAAGGCATTCTGAGGCCAGAATGCTGTTTAAGACATCTGCCATTCTATGAGTCTGCTGTGTATCCCGCTTCCCATGCTGGATCGTTCTCTCCCTTTTTTTTCTATCAGTTAGTGTTAGCAGACACTAGTCTTGTTTATGTGATCCCTTTGACTCTTAGACCTATTAGTGTGATCAATTGTGAACTAAAATTGATCACTTGGACTAGTGAGATGGCATTAGTACATGCAACCTTGATGCGTTGTATTGGAATCCCCTGACACATTTCTAACCCCACCATTTGGGGCAAGTCCGATTGAGCATGTCCCAAATTGTACATCTCCTCCCTCTCTTATTCCCACTCTTATATCCAACAGGGATCACTCTTCAGCTAAATCCAAACACCCAAGAATAATTGTGTGTTAACCACAGAGCTCAACCAATAGTATTAACCAGAACAACAACAACAAAAAAATACTAAAAGGGATAAAGTATTAAATTGTACATCAACAGTCAGGACAAGGGCTGATCAAGCCACTGTTTCTCATAGTGTCCATTTCACTTCGACAGGTTTCCTTTTTGGTGCTTGGTTAGTTGTTTGTTTTTTAATACAAAAAAGCTCAAAGTTGTAGAAACAGGGTAGAAGGCTATTTTGAGACAGTAGAATGGGAAGACAGAAGTTAAAGGGTACAAAATTACAGTTATGTAGAAAAACAAGTGTTGAGATCTAATATAGCACATGAAGACTATAGTTAATATTAGTCTATTATACATTAGAAATTTATAAAGATCATATTTTAGGTATTCCTTCTCCCCCAAAACAGATAGGTAACTGTAATTCACTGAATATGTTAACCTGCTTCACTGTAGTAGTCATTTCAGCATGTATATGTATATCAAGTCAATATGTTATTTATCTTCAATACAGACAATTTTAAAAGTTCATTTCTATTTAAGGGTATGATGATATTCTCCAACTCACTCAACATTCTTCTCCACCGCCCTCTCCAAATCTGTGATGATTTTGAAACCATGTCAAAAAATCCACAAATATTTTAGCATATATCTAAAAAATGCAAGAACTCTTAAACAATAAATCTCTAATATTTTATCAGTTTTTAAGGCAAAATACCTCATTAATATCATCAAATAAAGCAACTTATTGTTGAGCAGGAGAGATGAGGATGTTTAGACCCATGCATACAGTTACAACACAGACTCAGTGAGGTAGCACTTCAAGAAAAGCACAAAGGAGGCACCCGAGAGTCCAGAGAACAGGAGGTAATTTCCAGCCTCGAAGAACAACTCACCCAAGGGAAAGTTTTTTCGATGTTTAGGAAATTTTACAACTGTTTGCTTTGGCTTTTCTCAGCAAAGTGTCTCTGAAATAGTACACAGGAGGACTTTCCTCGTCTACATGAAATACTTGAGGATTGGTGTGCTTTCCCTTTTCTCCAGTAAGCTGGAAGTTGGGAGGAAGGATTTACTAGAAGCAAGAAATCTGTGTCTATAGGTCCTCCACAAAATCTGAACTTTGAAATTTGTTGGATTTCACCTTAGAATCTGCATTCTTAACTGGATGCATTCTCTTTTCCTTGGTTTTCAACAAGTTACCTCAAGTCATAGGGGTATTTTTGAATTGCTTGCTTGAGAGAAAGCTCCAGAATTTTGTGTTTCTTATTACCAAAATGTACCAAATATTTTCTACAAAGAATCTTCCAGCCTTCCTTCAGTAATTTCTGAAAGATGAATTCCAAAGTTAAAATTTTGAAATAGGTGAGGGGATCTTTTTTCTTCTTTGTATTATTTTTGCCCTTTAGGGATTCAAGATGCAAGAGGTAAGAACTTTATTAAAATGCCTATAAACACAAATGAATTTATCAGGTGTATAAATATTATAACATGCAGGATGGAAACAAAACCATGAGTTCATAGTGACATTAACAAGTAAAATATTGACATCATGTATTTCTAATTTGATGTACTGAGAAGAAACCTCATTTCTCTTGTATTCTTGCACAAAACACATCACTTCAAAGAAGGAAAGTCTACAAAAATATGTACCAGTACTTCTCAAAGTTGTCAAAATCATGAAAGACAAGGAAAGACTGAGAGATGATCTAAGATCGGAAGAGACTAAAGAGATGTGAAGATTAGATGTAACATAGGACCTGAATTGAATCCTTAAATAACAAAAGGACATATGTCAGAAAACTAGGGAAATCTTCAAAAGTCTATAAATTTCTTCAACACATAAGCGGGTAATGTTTACAAACATCTCACCTTTGAAATAAGTGGATTAGGCCATATTGGGACAGAGCAGATTTGCTACAAAGAAGACATTTTTCTTGGAAACCCCAAAGACTCACTATGTCTTGAATAACTCCCAGGTCCAGCAGAATAGTAAAGCTTTGAAAATGTTTCTTTTAGTCTCTGGACATGGTTTAGGTCACTTCAAATGCCTCTTGAAGTATTAGTTTCCTAACAGTTGGAGACAACAGGAGTTGGTTTTAGACATGACTCCAAACTAGAGGAAACATTCAAGGCTTCAGACTTGTCAAGCCACAGACTTCTCTTTCACTTTGAGCAGCTCCCTACTACTCTCTCCTCCATACATATCCTGCCCTGAACAACACTCCCTAGACTCTGAACTCTGATGTGAAAGTAAAAAAAAATTGTCAGAAAAATCCCGTTCATCATGAGCATATGTAAGCCTGGGGCTTAGTGTAGCAAAGTCTCCTGACTTCCAGCAACCCTGAACTCAGAAAAGTAACTTTGTGTCTGCTGTGATAGGCTCGCACCCTGTCCACTAAGCAGCATCACTCTCATCTGCCTCCCATTGTACATGTCTATCTCTCCCTCCTTTTTCTAATGCATCCCTGCTAAAGCAAAGAGAGACTCAACAGTATTAATTATACTTACAGAATTTCTCTCACATATTCTCTTTTATTCATGGGCAGCAGGATATTTTAAAGGCTTGGAAAATTGCACATTATGACAAAAATAGACCTAAGCCTTGCACTATTGATCCCACTGAGCAGCAAATGCTGCTAACCAGGTAATCCATTGCTGTGGGGGTAGGGATTTCAAGTTGACTGCCATGGAACAAGATCGCTAACGTAGTTCATGAAGAAGCCTCCTTACAAAAACAACCAGTCCCACCTTGAACCTCTCAGACCTGGTGGAATGGTGGAAGCTGCCTCTGTGAACTGTCTCAGTCAGATGTGGAAATACCCGAAGAAAACCCTTTTCATATAGTCCCTAACTGCTTCCAGCCTTGCTCCCACTGTTGGTCTCTAGAGACTGCACGTATGGAAATAGTAACATTAATTAATTAACACTAACAATAATTAATAAAGGTCTAAAGACAAAGACTAAGATAGATATGCAGATACAGAATTTTTCATAGTTTCAATTTGGGCTTGGGCTTCTGGCTTCCTCACTTTTTGTCTCTGTCTCTACATTGTTACTTATCTACAGCCTCTAGGAAACTTCCCATTTTTTCACATTATTGATTTTTTCTTCTTCCAGCATCTCATGTTGCATGTCTTTATCATGTCTCCTTCATCTCTTCCAATTTCCAAACACCCTCGCATTTTTTCTCTCTATCTCAACAATCTACTTTATGTGAAGCTAAATTCCATTAATCTTCTTAGCCTGACTGGAGTTAGTGGGGTCTGCTCCAAAAAACTGCTTGCTGCAGGTCATCGTCGATCTAGAAGGCTGGATTGCTTTGCTTCTCACAACTCCTTACCAAGTTTTCCCCATACACTTCAGAAATTAAGTCAGTCTGCAGATTTCTAGCCTTAAATTAAAAATAATTGTCAATGCTCATGGTTTATTTTTAACATTTCTAGGGGTTTTATGTTTTTTTTGACAGGCAGAGTGGACAGTGAGAGAGAGACAGAGAGAAAGGCCTTCCTTGGCCGTTGGTTCACCCTCCAATGGCCGCTGCGGCTGGTGCACTGCGCTGATCTGATGGCAGGAGCCAGGTGCTTCTCCTGGTCTCCCATGGGGTGCAGGGCCCAAGCACTTGGGCCATTCTCCACTGCACTCCCTGGCCACAGCAGAGAGCTGGCCTAGAAGAGGGGCAACCGGGACAGAATCCGGCACCCTGACCGGGACTAGAACCCAGGGTGCCGGCGCCACAAGGCGGAGGATTAGCATAGTGAGCCGCGGCGCAGGCCGGGTTTTATGTTTTAATCAATAAATTATGACTACTGATTTTAATTCAGAGAGAGTATTTCTCCAAATTCTGTAATTCAGTTAATACTCTGGGAAGATGCACCATGTTTATTCCATAGCTTGATGGGTTTGTTGACATGCTCCTGTGTAGTTCAACATGAGAAACTCTAACACTGTTGTCTTTCTGCTTCAAACCTAGGACACTGGATTACACAAGGCACCATGACAAAGCTCTGGTGTCTAGCACCACCTACAACTCTATTCCTGTGGGTGAATGTTTTCCAAGCTACAAACAGATGATTGACAAACAAACTTTTGGCCCAAAACCCATGTATACTTTGGGGACTGTTTGTACTGAGACAATGTCCTTGTGACAGGATTTTGAAAAGCCATTGCAACAAATAGTTCTTTTAATTTCTCTGAAAACCCAACACTTCTTCAAGTTGTTTTTCCCCCTAGATACCAAATTAGCTTCAAATAAAACTTCCCAATATGGGCATCTAGTTGGGGAAGTAATCTGAGAACAAAAAGAGGATAGAGGAGAAAGCAAGATTGAACAGAAGTCATCTATAAGCAGAGGTCTTTGATTTTGTGCTTTGTTCTTTGGCTTCAGAATTCAATTTTCCCACTCAATTTTCTGCTGTTCAAATGATGTAGTCATTTTGTTGCTTGGATGTGGCTAGGTGGACTCTGGCTCTGGAAACAACAAAGTGGGTGGAAAGCTCACCGGAAGCCAGTTCCTTCTCATAGTCTTTTGTCAGGTCCTTCATATTTTCAAAGTGATCAAATGTGCTTGCATTGAATTTAGAGTGTTGCCATTGAGTGTCATGAAGGCCCTGCTCTGGGATTGTATTCTTGGGAGACAGTTTTTGCTGAAGGAGAGAAAAAGGAGGGCATTGTATAAATAATGCTAGAGGTCACTAGCATCAAATTTTGAACATCCCAGCCCATTTTAGCTTTGGGTTATTGCTTTCATTGATCCTAGCTATGGAAAACCTCCAGCAGGATGTTAAACTCTTTTCTTCCTTCACCAGATTTCTCTTCATCCTGCCGATGTCATGCTTGGAGGAGAGTGACGTCATTTGTGTAGCAGCCTAGTCCAGGCTCTTTTCCAGCTGGAAATAATTGCAAATAGAAACCACCTGGGGTCAGTGCCGTGATTTAAAATGTTGTATATGTATATCATAGTTTTCTGTAAAGCTGATTTTTCCAGTCATTTTCAGTGCTTTTAAGATGGAATACCTTTCTCTCCTTACTTATGATTTTGGATAATTCAATTCTAGAAGGGAGCCTTCAGTAATGTCATATTTAAAGAGATCTGCCTGATTGCACAATTCATGGTAAAATACTTACATACATGATTTTTGAAAATTTTTCACCCAAATAAACTTACCTTTTAATTGTATTTTCTTGAAATTCTTGAAATGCTCTCATGAAAGTGAATTAAACTCCATGCCATTGACTTAGAATCTGTCATCCAAAAGAGTTTATTATTCATATTAGGGGCTTTGCAAACCACTGCCTTCAAGCTAAATCTGGCTGACTACCTAAAGAATTTGAGTCTTTTGTTTGCCTTGCAGAATACCAATTAAGAATTATTTTTATAGTTTTAAGTGGTTAGGAAAAACCAAAAGAAAATATTTTGTGGTTTTATGATATGAGAAAAATGTTTCAAAATTTATATTTCAGTGTACCAGAACATAGTTTAATTGGAACATAGCCATGCCCAATTGTTTATGTGTTTTTCATGTCTGCTTATTGTTCTACAACTACAGAGTTGAATAGTTGCAACCAACAAAAGTGTATGTTCTGCAAAGTTTAAAATATTTACTATCTGGCCTAATATGGGAAAAAGTTGCCAACCCCTCCTCCATATCCATTCACCTTTTCCCAGTGATCTATAGCAACATGGGGGCATGCCTGCAGCAGAAGACAGAAGTCATCAGGGACAGAGGAGATGATGTCTTAGGAGAGGGCATCAGACAGGATGTTTGTCAGAAAAATAGGTCATATGCAGGCAGATGACTGTGCTTGCTTTGCTGTGAATACTTTAATGTACATAATGTATATTTTTACCAGAAGGAGCAAAGACCCATAAATGGCAAACAAATTAATACCCAAAAACGAAAGGAAAATAGCCGTGGCTATACATCATATACATGTGATTTTTTTATCTCTGACTCCTGGTCTCTGACTCACTGTGTTTTGCTGTGCAACTTGAGATGCAGTGGAGAAGAGGGAGAGGAGGAGGGTACGAAGGGAAGGATGGCATAGGGATAAGAAGGAGGAGAGAGGGAGAATTTTAGAATGAAAGCATCATAATGGGGTAACAGACATCAAAGCGGGAAATGTGGAAAAAAAGAGATTATGAAATAGTGAGTGAGGCCTGGCGAAATGAGTCCTGAGCCATAGATGGTTCCATTACCTCTATTCCTACCACAAAATCGGATTTTGAAAGGAGGCCATAGAAGCTTTGGTAATTAATTGATTGATTGGAGTGGACATCAAGACCATAAGAATAGAGGATATAGAAAAAGTATAGAGATATTCTATGTCTTCATTACTCAATTTTGGTAGATTGTGTGTGTCCACAAATCTATCCATCTCTTCCAGATGTTCCATTGTTGGTGTATAGCTGTTTATAGTAATTCCCGATGCTTTTTTATTGCCACGTTATCCATTAAAACATTTACTTTTTCATCTCTAATTTTATTAATTTGCGTATCTACTTGTGTTTGATTAGTTGAGCCAATAGTGTATCAATTTTGTTTATATTTTCAAAAAAATAGCACTTCATTTCAGCAAACTTTTTTATGGAGTTTTTGGTTTCAATTTTATTTATTTCCTATATAATTTTAATTATTTCTTTCCTATTAATTTGAGATTTGGTTTGTTCTTATTTTTCTATTTCCTAAGATACATTGTTAAATATTTATCTGAGGCCAATCCAGTTTCTTGATGTAGGCACTAATTGCTATAAAATTCCCTTTTACTATTGCTTTTGCTGTAGCCCATAAGTTCTAATATGCCGCGTTGTCATCTCCATTCAGCTCTAGCAAGATTTTAATTTACATTCTGATTTCTTCTATATCACACTGTTAATTCTGGAGCATGATGTTCAGTTTCCATGTGCTTGCATATATTTTCTAGAGTTTTTTTAAGCTGTTAATTTCCAGCTTCATTCCATTGTGGTCAGAAAAGATACACGGTATTATTTTAAATTTTAAAATTTGCTAAGATTTGCTTTTATGGCCTAGAATATGGTCTATCCTAGAGAAAGTTCCAAACACTGAGGAAATAATGTGTATTCTATAGCTGTGGGATGAATTGTTCTGTCAATATTGATAAGGCTATTTGGTCAATAGTGCATATTAGCTCTGTTGTTTTTTGATTTTTTGTTTAGTTGATCTGTCCATGATAAAGTGATAAAATTGATTGAAGTCCCCATTACTATTGTATTGGAGCCTGTGGCTTCCTTTAGATTCATTAACATTTGTTTTAAATAGCCAGGCATCCTGGTATTGGTCATATATACAGTTAATATAGCCATATCTTATGATTGAATTGAGCCCTTAATGATTACATAATGCCCCTCTTTGTCTAACAGTTTTTGCATTAAAGCCTATTTTGTCTGATTTAGGATGGCTACTTCTGCTCAATTTTGCTCTCCATTAGTGTAGAATATCTATTTCTATCCTTTCACTTTTAGTTTGTGTGTATTTTTCCTGGTAAGGTCTGTTTCTTATAGGCACTGAATAGTTCCATTCACAATAGTTACAACTTTTTAAAATAGTTTGGAATAAATTTAACCAAAAAGATGAAAGATCTCTACAATGAAAATTAGAAAACATTTAGAAAGATAGAGAAGGCACAAAGAAATGGAAGAATCATCAACGTTCATGCACTGGAAGAATTAATCT
Organism: Sylvilagus floridanus; assembly: GCA_949820135.1. Lineage (NCBI taxonomy): Eukaryota > Metazoa > Chordata > Mammalia > Lagomorpha > Leporidae > Sylvilagus > Sylvilagus floridanus. The sequence continues at coordinate 68,082,566 of OX463246.1, read as the reverse complement.
CATCAAAATGTCCACGTTATCCAAAAAATTAACAAACTCAATGTGATCCAAATCAAAAAATCAAGGACATTCTTAGATATAGAGAGAGCAATGCTAAATTTCATATGGAAATACAAAAAAAAACACAAGTAGCTAAAGTAATCTTAAACAATGAAAACAAAGATGGAGGTTTCACAATACCAGATTTCAGGGGATTCCACAAGGGTAGTTACAATCAAAACAGCCTGGTACTTGCATAAGAATATACATGTGGACTGTTGGAACAGAATATAAACCCCAGAAATTAATCTATGAAGTTTCAACCAATTAATTTTTGACAAGCGAAGTTGAAGCAATTCCTGGAAAAAAAAATATCTTCAACAAATGCTGTTGGAAAATCGGAGTTATGCATGCAGAAGTATGAAACAAGACCCTGCCTTACTCCTTATACAAAAAAAAAAAAAAAAAACTCAAAATGGATCAAGAATCTATATCTATGATGTGATACCATCAAATTACTAGAGAAAAACATCAGGAAATCTCTGCAAGACATTAGCACAGGTAAAGACGTCTTAGAAAATACTCCAGAAGCACAGGCAATAAAAACCAAAATTGGCAAATGGAATTACATCAATTCTAGAAAGCTTCTGTACTGCAAAGGAAACACATAACAAAGTCAAGAGGTAACCAGCAGAATGAGAGAAAATATTTGCAAACTACTCAACTGATAAAGGATTAATATTCAGGATCTAGAAAGAGCTCAAGAAAACAACAGCTAAACAAGCAATTCAGTTAAGAACTGGGCAAAAGACACAAACAAGCATTTTTCAAAGGATGAAATACAAATGGCCAACAGACACATGAAAAAATACTCACGATCACTATCCATAAGGAAAATGCAAATAAAAAACACAGTGAGGTTTCACCTTGCCCTAGTTATCATCTAAGAATCAAAAAATAATAAATTCTGGTGAGGATGTGGGAAAAAGGGACCCTAATCCACTGTTGGTGGTAGTGCAAAGTAGTACAACAGTTAGGGAAGACAGTTTGGATATTCCTTAAAAATCTGAAAACAGATCTACCGTATGACCCAGCCATGTCACTCCTGAGAATTTACTCAAATGAAATGAAATTAGTATATGCATTTGTACCCCCATGTTTATTGAGGCTCAATTCACAATATCTAAGATGTGGAATCAACACATATATCCATCAGCTGATAACTGAATACAGAAAATGTGGAATATATACTGTTTAGAATACTACTCTGCCATAAAAATGGGATTAAAATCTTGTTTTTTGCAACAATATGGGTGCAACTGGAAACTCTTATACTTATCGAAATAAACCAGTGCCAAAAAGACAAATATCATATGTTTTCTCTTACATGTAGTAGCTAATATAGAATATAAAAATGTAAAGGAATGAAACAGACATTTGTGATTTGATTGTTGTTTTCAGACTTTGTTTATACTCCTATGGAACTGCGGTCTTTCTCCTTTACATTTGTTGAATATTATGGTTAGTGGTACATTAAGCCTGTGATTACAGAGTGGATTGAAATTACGTTTTTGAAAAAAATAAAGAAAAAAAATAGATGAAGAAGGGAGTGCGATTGAGGGAGGTACAGAAGTAAGGAGGAAAATATGATTATCTTCTTGGAATTGCACCTATGAAGTACATGAAATCTCTTCTTGTTATATTAATAAAAAATTTCAAAAAGAGTAGAGGGCATATATGGCAGTAATAGTTAATGTTAACAGCTAGAACAGGTTCAAAAGTAGATTTTTGGATGTTTTTCCATTGGATTGTAATTGAAATAAAAGCTTACACATGATCCTATTATGTATACAATGTAAAGGTAGACCAGCTATGGCTGAAATGTCATGACCTCCAAACACACTGAGCCATGTCTCTTCTTCTGGGCTTTCCACAGTGGAGTTCAAGCTTCCCCCCGCCTCCCCCGCCTTTACCCTGAAAGAATAGTCATCATTTTCTTATCCAACAAGAGCCTTTCTGACTTTCCAGGTGGCACTTTGAATCTAATTACCAGGGGAAAAAAAGGGTTCAAACACATAGTTGTAGTCTCCATCCATCCTGGGATTGTACAACTTCCAGAAAATGATTTATAGTTTGGTAATAACACAGGTGATTTCAGAGCGCATGCATTTTTGAGCTGTGCTGTAATCCTATGGAAGTCAAAAACACTAAGTAAAGGGTTAGCTCATAATGCACATGAAACAGATGCAGGCTTGTTTCAAATAGTTTTATGAAACTTTTTATGACAGCAGATATTTAGAAAAGAAAGAATATGAATTTCTAATTTTAAAATAGCAACATTAACATTACAGAGACTCAGTGGATAGAATAATTAATAACATTAATCCACTTAAGATTTGGATATATAAATGGTTTTACCATTTTTGTTGAATGAGTACAAGCAATTAATAATTAACATATTGACAAAGTAGCCATGATAACATTCATCATCCTTTGAGCAGTTTTACATCCTTGTTCACTCTGGGACACATAGCACAACTTATTAGAAGTTCAAGAGACACAGAATGTTCTATACCCTCCTCAGCATTTACTTGTTCAGATCACATGCACAAAACACATTAGAAAATACAGAATGAGATGTGCCAAACATGCCTGCTCCACTCCATCATATTTGCAGCAATCTTTTCATCATGGAGCAAGTCATGCCATAACCTCTTGAAATGCATATCAAAATATATATCAAATACATATGAAATGTTTATCAAAATATACCCAGGTGAACTAATGTAAATGATTTTGGATGCCACTTATTTAGCCTTGAAAATGTGTTTGCTATATTTGAGTTCAAAGAGGAAGATCTACAATCCTAGAACTTTGCCTTAGAAATGTCCAGTGAGGTACAAATGCAGTCCTCTGTCACCAGTATTAACCACTTTCTTGTAGATAAAAGAAGGAATATATTTCCTATCAGCTCTTCCCAAAAATCAACAGGTCAAAAATGATAAGCTCAGAGTATGAATGATCATCTATTTACATAAAACTTCCTTAAGGATCCTAAGGATTCTATGAACATCCAATGCGAGTTTTCCAAAAATGAACCACTTGCCTTCTGGGCAGATAAGCATCTTGGAAATCAACAGATGTTCAGGTTAAAACAGAAAATCACAACTTCCTGCTGCACATAAGACTTGTGAAGTGAAATGGACACTATGAGAAGCAGTGACTTGATCAGCCCTTGTCCTGTTGATGTACAATTTAATACTTTATCCCTTTTAGAATTTCTTTTCGTTCTAGTACTATTGGTTGAACTCTATAATTAACACACAATTATTCTTGGGTGTTTAAATTTAACTGAAAAGTGATCCCTGTTAAATATAAGAGTAGGAATAAGAGAGGGAGGAGAAGTACAATCAGGGACATGCTCAATCAGACTTCTCCCAAATGGTAGAGTTAGAAACGTGGTAGGGGACTCCAATACAATACCATCAAGGTTGCATGTACCAAGGCCATCTCACTAGTCCAAGTGATCAATTTCAGTTCACAATTGATCACACTGATAGGTCTAAGAGTCAAAGGTATCACATAAACAAGACTAGTGTCTGCTAATACTAACTGATAGAATAAAAAAGGTAGAGAACCATCCAACATGGGAAGCGGGATATACAGCAGACTCATAGAATGGCAGATGTCCTAAACAGCACTCTGGCCACAGAATCAGCCCTTAAGGCATTCGGATCTGGCTCAAGAGCCCATGAGAGTATTTTAGGCATGGAAAGCAAAGACACTCTGTAAAAAAAAAAAAAAAAAAAAAACCCTAAATGAAAGATCTCTGTGAGTGAGATCCCCATGGAAATCACGGGGTCATCAAAGAAGGAGATACCTTTCTCTGAAGGGAGGAGAGAACTTCCACTTTGACTAGGACCCTGTCAGAATTAGATTGAAGTTGGCAAACTCAAAAGGCTTCCATAGACTTGGCAATTCATGACTAGAGCCTAGGGAGATTACTGATGCCATAAACAAGAGTGTCAAATTGTTAAGTCAACAACAGGAGTCACTGTGTACTTACTCCTCATGTGGGATCTGTCCTTAATGTGTTGTCCAATGTGAAGTAATGCTATAACTAGTACTCAAACAGTATTTTGCACTTTGTGTTTCTGTGTGAGTGCAAACCGATGAAATCTTTACTTAATATATACTAAATCGATCTTCTGTATATAAAGATAATTGAAAATGAATCTTGATGTGAATGGAATGGGAGAGGGAGCGGGAGATGGGAGGGGTGTGAATGGGAGGGACGTTATGGGGGGAAAGCTATTTTAATCTATAAACTGTACTTTGGAAATTTATATTTACTAAATAAAAGTTTTAAAAAAAGAATTGTGTGATTCATCTTCATTGTGAGCTAAAATCATGTAGCCTACATGAAGTTATACTAAATAAATCAGTTATGACTGTGGTTAACGACTTGCAAGGCTTGTGGCTTCTGAATAACACCTCTTTTGAAGGGCAGAAATTAGAGAGGAATGTCATTGCTCTTGTGTCAGCTGTTACCATTGAATAAAAAAAGAAGAAATATCAGCATGAAATGAATGCTTCTCTTGTGCAGAAACTATTAAAATCAAAGTGTCCTTTGGAGTGGTATTATATATCATCCTAATTTGTTCCATCAGGAGTTTGAACAATTGTTAGATGATGATTGTGACTCAGATAGATTTTTAGAGTTCCATTTCCTTGTACTGATGTGCAAATGAACCTTTTCATGCTCTACTCCTACTCCTTACTCTGAACAAACTGTGCTCCATGTTCTACCCGTAAGCTTAAGAAGGTCAGTGAAATTTAGAGAGATGAAATGCATTATGATCCTTGAAATGAGTAGCTGAGGCAGGGACATGCCTGAGAACCTCGTGACTATCTTACAGTAAGTGTCTAATTTGAATGTTAGATGGCAGAAGCAAGTTGACTGTTTGAAGGAGAAAGAAGGTGGAAGAGGGAAGAAAACAAACAAAAAAAAATGTATGATGCTAAATGATGGAGAATAAACTTGAAAAGCTTCCAAAATATAGACAACAGAAAGGCTAATAGACTAGGTGGGAAAGGTTTGATATTAGCAAGTGTAATAACGGAAATGTGGCTTTCTCCAGGAGGAACTGCCAATTTTTTGTATTGTAAAGCATACCTGCATGTTGCACAGATGAAGAAAAGCAGGGCTTAAACAGGAGTTTAGAATTTTCAGTAATAAATATGCAGCAAGACAGGATAGATTATACTTGTAGTTTATAGGATGACAACAACTCACGATTTTGTAGGAAGGTAGAAAACTAACTGAAGACCTAAACAAAGTATAGAATGCAACATGTGGAAATTCAAAGCTGTGGTGATTCCACTGTGCATTGCTCTCTGGTGAAATCCTCAACAATCAGTTGGTTTAGGAGCAGACATTTATGGAATATAAACTACATACCTAGTACTGAAAGTGGAACTGTAAGACAAAAGCCCAAGGAGTTCAAAGTCTAATTGAAAACACAGGTCTTGCCCCCAGGATCCGCTTACAAAACCAAAATGCAAATAATATGGCAACAGATTTTGTGCTACCAGTAATTTGAAGTTAGAATACACTTTAAAAATGTCATTTATTGCTAGAAACAGTAAATTCAAAGAATAAAACAGGCTGGATTTAATAGGCAAGGCTTTAATGGGAATAATTTTGGAAAGTGAGTACATTAGCTCAGAACCTTCTCCACAGTATCAGTGGGAGAGGGGTGCAATTAGAATTTCATGGTAGGTTTTTTTAAATTATTTTTAAGTATGGTAAAATGCACATAACATGAAATTTACCATTTCTTTTGACTAAATATTTGTGTTCTCCAAAATTCACAGAGTGAATGCCAAATTCACAATGTCGTGGAATTTGGAGCTCGAGCCTTGGGGAGGCAGTACCCTTAGAAGAATGAGTAGAGGGCTTGCTTCCTCTTTCTGATTTCCTCTATGTGAGAATACAAAGACAGCTATCTGCAAACCAGGAAGCAAGTTTCAGCAGGTGCCCTTTCTGACAACATCTTGATCTTGGGCTTCCCAGCCCCCAGAACAGTGGAAATATCACTGTGAGGATATATTTTGTATAAATGACTTAGGCTGTGGTATTCTGTCCTAGCTGCCCAAATTGACTAAGACAGCTACATTAACCATGTCTAAGTGTACAGGTCAATGGCATTAAGTACATTCAAATGGTTGTACAATCATCAACAGCGTTCAAATTTTGAACTATTTCCATCTGGCAAACTAACATTATGTATCCATTAAGCAATAACTGCCCATTACTTCCTCCTCTATCCTCTGGCAACAACCATTTTACATTATGTCTCTATGAATTTGATCATTTTAGGTACCTCATATGAGTGGAAACATATGATATTTATCCTTTTGTGACTGGCTTATTTCACTTATCATAATGTCCTTGAGCTTCACCCATGCTGTAGCAAGTCAGAATTTTCTTCCTTTCCAAAGCAAATTAAGAGTCCATTGTATGCACATATCACATTTTTTATATCCATTCCCACATCAATGGACACTTGAGTTACTTCCAATTTTTGAATATTGTAAAGAAAAATGCTGCTGAGAATGTGAGTTTTCAATATCATTTTAAGAGAATGGAGGGGTTATATTTTTTAATCTTCATTAATGTGAGGGCTGAGAAGGGAGTGGAATCAATAAGCAATGAAAAAAAATTCTGTGACCTGGAGTCAAGGTGACAAAATGTCCAGCAATGTAGAAGAGTCTCACCAATGACGGATTTTCATATTTAAAATGTCATTGGAGCCCTTATTTCAAAATATTGGAGAAGAATAAATATCTAGAAATAGACCATGGCAATAAATCAGGAACCAAGTGAGGGTGTTCTGAACTGTGGAAGGTACAGAGAGGAAGAAGGATAGGTAAGTATGAGGACACTTTGACAAGATGCAAGATAACATTTATCTAATGGACCTGAGAGGCAAACAAGAGAAACAATAGTGATTTGTGTGATTTAGGACAGGTTATTGGTCACTGATGGGTCCCTATTTCTTCTTATTCATTTACAAAATTAAGATATGAAATATCTAATATGTGGTGATATTTAATAATGCTTCTTTATTTTTATTTATCTGAGAGTCAGAGCACTGGGTAGGGAGGGAGAAAAAAGGAGAGGAAAGGGAAAGAGATCTTCCATCTCAGGGTTCACCTCCAAAATGCCTGCCACAACCAGGTCCCAGGAATTCCATCCAGTCTATCCTGTGAGCATCAAGGACCCAAGTATTTGAGCCATCGCTATGCTGCCTCTCAGGTGAGCATTAGCAAGAAGTTGGATTAGAAGCAGAGGTGGGACTTGGAACTGGGCACTGTGATACGGAATGAAGCTTAACTCACAGTGTTCACTCCTCAATCATCTTTAGATATAAAGATTTTAGCCAAAACATGATTGTCACACACATAATTAAGGATGTTTAGATGCCTGGCAACTTCTGCTGAAAGACCTGCTCTATAAAAGTTTGTGAAGATGACCAAGTTTGACATTCAACTATCCTCATTTCAGTACTTTTCCACCAATTGCTTGCCCATGAACATCCTCAAGGGTTGACTGCCTACATGTCTTAAAGAATTTTCAGAGCCATATTCATGCCCATAAATATATTTCATACTTAGGGGCCGGTGCTGTGGTGTAGCAGGTTAATGCCCTGGCCTTAAGAAGAAATATATTGAAGAAATATATTGAATTTTCAGCATACTATAAAAAAGTTATAAGCTAAATAAAAGTTTTTAAATATGCTATATAGGACAATTGCCACTTTCTATGGTGTGTAATAGCACAGATCAAACCTTCTATAAAGCACTTCTCTAAATTGTTGACTTAGAGAAGAAAGGGTGCCGGCATCCCATCTGGGTGCTGGTTCTAGTCCCAGCTAATTCACTTCTCATCCAGCTCTCTGCTATGGCCTGGGAAAGCAGTAGAAGATGGCCCAAGCTCTTGGGCCCCTGCACCGGTGCTGGAGACCAGGGAGAAGCTCATGGCTCTGGATGGGCACAGCTCCGGCTGTTGCAGCCAATTGGGGAGTGAACCAGTAGATGGAAGACCTCTCTCTCCGTCTCTCCTCTCTCTGTGTAACTCTGACTTTCAAATAAAGAAATAAATCTTTAAATATATATATATATATATATTCCATATTTCAGTCAGCTACTGCTATCTAACAAATCGCTCTGAAACCTAATGGCTCAAATTTTAAGGCCTAAAACAATCATCAGCTATCATATCTCATGAACTATGGCTGTGCTGGGCATATTGACCTGGAATGATACCAGCTGATCTCAAAAAGGTCCACTGGTAATTCTGTAGTCAACAAGCCGATCTGCTGATCTGCTGGGGCTGGTCAGTCTAGGCTGGCATCCATTTGTGTGGAAGGGTTGAATAACACAGCTGAAGCAAGCAGAGTCTCTTGAGGCATGAACTTGGGACTGGCACATTTTTATTTTTGCCACATTTTATTAACAAGTAACAAGGCCAGACACCATCTCTTAATGGGAGGAGCTATGAGGTCACATAGCAAAAGACATCATTAAAGAGAGGGGTAGAAAATTTTAAACCATTTTCAATCTACTATCAAAGCTTAATTTGATCATTATCCTACTCTTTCAGAACATAGCTGAGTGCCAGCTAGAAATAGGTCCTTAAAGAAGACCACAAATTTTTCAAGGATGGGGATGAATAAGCTTTTAATCTTGGTATCCTTGGTTAGCACAATAAGAGGGTTAAAGCAAGCCCTCAAGACATACTTGTTGAAATGACACAAAACTAACTTACAAAGATATTTTAATGCTTACCATGGAAAATGTCTCCCCTACCCTTTCTTCTCTAAGTCAACAATTTAGAGATGTGCTTTATAGAAGGTTTGATCTGTGCTATTACACACCATGGAAAGTGGCAATTGTCCTATATAGCATATTTAAAAACTTTTATTTAGCTTATAACTTTTTTATAGTATGCTGAAAATTCAATATATTTCTTCACTAATGAGCAATAGAATGCTGTCAGTTGATAGTTGGACAGAGGAAGGCATTTGGTTCAGTGGTTAACACATTGCTTGGGATGTCCATGTCCCATAGCAGGGTGCCTGAGTTTCAGTCTAGCTCTACTACTGATCCCAGGTTTTTGTTAACATGCACACTGGGAGGCAGTAGGTAATGGCTCAAGTACGTGGGTCCCTATCACACACCAGGAAGATGCAGATTAATTTCCTGTCTCTTTCCTTCAGCCTGATCCATCCCCATCTGTGGCCATCATTTGAAGAGTAAATCAGTGGATGGGAAATTCATTCTCTCTCTCCCTCTCCCTCTCCCTCTCCCTCTTCTTCTCCTTCTCCCTCTTCCTCTCTTTCTATCTCATTAACCCTCTCCTTTTCAAATCAAATAAATAAATAAGAACACTTGGATAAACACAAAGAAATATAAATTAACATATCATGTGGCATTCGGTTTCTTTATATTCTAGATGATTTAAGGCCAACACTACTGTATCCTTCCTCCCTGCTCTGACTATTCTTAGAGTACTCCACACAATGACAAAATGCCTGCTGTGATTCCCTTTATACACATTTCATCCCCACTTATGATAAAAAAAAACTTTCAATTCCCATCTGACAATTACATTTTACTGCCAACAGTTGGACTAAATATAATTTGTTACTTTGAGAAAATAATTTTTATAAAGAACAAATAGCAATGTGTCTTTGAAACAATTTAATAATTCTTGGGTGGTTATAGACACAATCACTACAAAAAATGATTTGGGCAGAAACTTCCATTTCATATTGGTTCCTCAAAAACCACTTCTCTAAGGAACAAGATATTGGAACAAATAGGCTATTAGAATTATTGACCATATTCTGTTCTTTGATGTGGTTTTGATAATGATCAAAACTGAACACCACAGAGTTCTTTTAAACTTTTTCTGCATCCTGTGAAAAACAGGGATAATTACAGAACTTATACCAAAGAATATGTGTGACAGTTAAATTACCTAATTCACATAGATGTTAAGTATGATTGCTGACATTTTGTAACCAATCATCACTATTAGCTGTAACTCTGTAATTTGCTTCATGAAGTAGTCATTGCTGTAGCACAAAGATAGGACTATGCATAAGTGATGACTCTACTGCATTCCAAGAAAACACAGAGCTTGGTGCATCGCTCATAATAGTAATAACAATATTAGCAACAATGGTAGTTGAGTATGAAAAATAACAGGTCACTTTATCCAAGTAACTTACCTACTAAAGAAGATGAAATATAACTATACCAGTATCTAACACATGAATAAGTCAAAACTAATGAAAACTGTGAGTAAAATTCAACATCCAAAAGATGTTTATGCACTCCCAAAAAGTATAAAATTAATTCTCTGTATGGAAAAACAAAATTGAATAACTATGTCATATAAATAAATAGCAGATGGAAAAATATCTCTATGACATTGGGGTGGAAAACTATTCCATTAAGAAACAAAAAGTATGATTCAAGATGAAAAAGATTAATATGTTCAGTCCCTTTAAAACCAAACAACATTTTACGGGAAGCAAATGATGTCATAAATAAATTTTTTAAATAAACCATTAATGGGGAGAGGGTAATTGTAATACAAACTGACATGGTGAGGATTTATATATGTATATATAATAAATCCATCTATAAGTGAATATGAAAAAATATAATGTGCAAGGATATGAATATGAAATTTACAGAAACTTGAATGGCCACTAAACAACATAAAAGAGCCTCTACTTCCCTAATACAAATTAAAACAACAAACTATAACACATCATCAGGTTGACAAAAAATTTTTGTCTGGCAAAATCAGACAAATGTAAGTCAGTAAGACAGTTAGTAAGAAATAAAAAAAATGGGACTGGCCAGGCATTGCTGGGGTTACTAAAAATCCACACCATTTTGAGAGTCTTTTGCCATACCTAGAATGTGACAATGTATATATTCTATAAGCTAGCTATACCAATGTCTGCTATGTACTTTAGAAAAAAACTCCTATATACATAATAGGACATAGATGCCGAATGAGTTAAGTACAGGAGTATTTATAGAAAAAGCACCACTTCAGGGATACCACTGGGACATAAGATGTTGGGCAGCATCCCATATGGGAACCAGTTCGAGTCCCAGCTGCTCCTCTTCTGATCCAGCTCTCTACTATGGCCTAGGAAGGCAGTAGAAGATGGCCCAAATGCTTGGGCTCCTGCACACAAGTGGAATAACCAGAAGAAGTTCTTGGCTCTTGGTTTTGGATTGGCACAGCTCCAGCCATTGCGGCCATTTAGGGAGTGAACCAATGGATGGAAGACCTTTCTGTCTCTCTCTCTCTCTCCATCTCTCTGTAACTCTGCCTCTAAATAAATAAACAAATTTTTGCAAAAAAAAAAAAAAAAGGAAGAAGAAGTACCATTTATATAGAGGATAGTTCATGTAAATTGTGTTAAAGTCATGAAATGGAATATTGCAGTGCTTAAAATTAAGAAATAGAATTACAAACATATATTGTCTTAGTTCCATTCAGGCTTCTATAACAGAATACCTTAGACTGAGTAATTTATAAACAATAGAAACTTATTTCTCACAGGTCTGGAGACTGGGATGTCCAAGGTTAGTCCAGCAGATTTGGTGTCTGATAAGAGTTTGTTTTCTGCTTCAAATATTGTGCTTTCATCCTTTCCATAAAAGAAAGAAAAAAAATTCCCTTAAGCTTCTTTTATGAGGGACTATCCCCATTCATGCAGGTTGAGCCTTCAGGAACTAAGCACCTCCTAAAGGTCTTGCCTATTATATTTGTATTAGTTAGTTTCTTCTTACTACAATTAAATGCCTGAGTCAACCAACTTTATAATGTTTATTTAGCTCACATTTTTGGAGGTTCAACCCAGTATCAGGTGGGCACATTGGTTTAGCCTCTGATGGGTGGCCATGATGGGTTAGATGCAGAGGAAAAATCACACCACACAGGTGGGGTGTGCCCAACCTCGGGTTTACATCAACCCTCTCTTGATAGCTCAATAGCTCAAAGGAGAACTGCTTTCCTAGAGGTTGGACACAATGACCTAAGGACTGCCTGCTGAATACCACTTTATAAACACGTGACTGGATTCAATATCTACACTCTTGGTACTGTTAGCATAGGATTTTGGTAATTTTACGTTTTTACTTTTCACAGTGTGGAAGCCAGATAAAATCAAACTACAAAACTACCTCACTGGGGATTAGTTAGCAACACACAAATTTTGAGGGAACACCAGCATTCAGCCCTTGGCATATATCATACAGAGAAATCTTAAGTAATTTTGAATAAAAAATTGAAAAACGCTATACAAAATATGACATTATTTACATAAAATTTAAAAACAAAAGCTATATTATATACATGAAGTATGAATACTCACTGATTTCAGGCAATTAGTTACATCTGGGCAAGAAAAAGGAAAGGGAATTTTTTTTTAAAGATTTGTTTATTTATTTGAAAGTCAGAGTTACACAGAGAGAGGAGAGGCAGAAAGAGAGAGGTCTTCCATCTGATGGTTCGCTCCCCAATTGGCCACAATGGATAGGCTGCTGTGCCTATCTGAAGCCAGGAGCCAGGAGCTTCTTCCAGGTCTCCCACACTGGTGCAGGGACCCAAGGACTTGGGCCATCCTCTACTGCTTTCCCAGGCCATAGCAGAGAGCTGGATCAGAAGAGGAGCAGCCAAGACTAGAACTGGTGCGCATATGGGATGCCGGCGCCTCAGGCCAGGGCGTTAACCTGCTGCGCCACAGTGCCTGCTGGCCTCAGGAATTTTTAAAGTGTATAAAAAACCAATTGTTTCCATAGCTTTTTATGTTTTATTAAAAATCCTTAAGTAAATATGGGAAAATTTCAACATTTTATATAAACTGTTTGGGTTATATGCACATTTTAAAAACAACATTGGGATTGGGTATTTTTGGTGTTCTTGATGTATTTTATAATAAAAGAAAAAGGGAAACACCACTCATTTAGGAACACTTAAAAAGTGGTTGATGAACCAAAGTACTGAATGATAACATCTCACATCAGCTGTCATTCACTCAAAAGACAATTTGGTTCCATCGAGGACAACTTAGCCCAGGAGGCACCTTCATTTCCAAACCAAGCTCCAGCACTGTATGCCCAAATTCATAATTTTTATTCCTCACAGAGATCCACGGATCCTTATTTACAGCTTATCAAATCCTTATAAGCTTGGTTCAAGTAGTAAAAAGCAAAATATTGTATAAAAATAGATGTAAATTGTTTAATAGTTAAATGGTTGCTATTAAGTATATTTGCTTAAATCCATAAAATCCTATAGAATTGTACCAAATGGCACCATAAATAATATATATAATTATTAACTCGCATCATCATGTTCTGTATATTCCAAAAACAGAGCAACATTAGCAACACAGTTTAGAAAAATCATCATCAAAAAGGTTAACATTTTTTGTTTCAGGTTTGAAACCTAATGATTTTCATTTCTGTTGTTCACAATGCTATAAAAGCTCTAAACCAAAGATGTGACTCAGGGTGGGAATTGCAAACACAGTTTAAGGTTAAGATTTTTGAAGGTGTGGAAATTTGTTTTATTTGGTAGACTTTGCTACTTTCACTCCCACAGTCCCCACCCCCTGAGAGTGCAATTGAAAGTAGATTATCTAGGGGAGGGAGAAAAGCTCTTTCTCAAAGTATAACTCTAAGATTCTTTGTGTATAGAAAGAATATATAGCTTTTTAAACTCTAGATGTCTCCAAAAAAATTAATAATATACCATGAAATTTAACTTGATAAATGTATCTGTTACTTCCAATTTCAGTTCTAGTGTAATTGACTTCATAGTTAATAAACAGAAAAAATACATTTTAATAAGGAAAATGGACCTGCTGGTGGTACTTACAAAGGATGGAAGGAGATTATGATAGTGACTTTGGTAGTGTTTTATAAATTATTTAAGTTGACAGAAGAAAGGCTATGTTGGCATACTCTTGATTAAGAATTAAGAAGCAAAAGAGTGTGCATCAGGTAACAGGAAAGTCTATGAAATGCTGTAGGGTATCAATGGAATATTTTAATGATATGGAATCTCTGCATATTTTAATATCTCTTCATTTCATCTATTCTCTCTGTCATTTGTATATATTGTCTTCAATAGTACATTACCAATAATTCAGTATTTTTAGTTATTTCTTCCTTCAGAATTGAACATACAATCAATCAGTTTCCTTATAACATATATCCAAATCAGATCTAAGAAGCATCTCCTTTATTCTATGTCATCTTGGTCTTAATGGTATCACTGATCATTGCTAATACTGTCATTATAATTTCCCATTTTCCACTTATTAATTTTAAATAATGCAGGAAAATATAACAAAACACTTGAAAGGATCTACAAGTAAGAACCATTGCATTGCAAACATGATTGTTTAATGGAAACTGAACAAACTAAATGATAGGCAACACTAGAAATTCAGTTGCTGGATGAAAGTCTAAGCTTGAAATCAGAAAGTAGTTTCAGGGTAACAGAGTAAAAGTTGAGATCCCACAGGTCAACACAAATGAGTGCTAGAAATAGTTTGTCTGAGTATCCTGATCACAGAGAAGGACTTAAGTAATGTGGCTGTCAAAAAAAGAAAAATTACACATACACACAAGCACATGCATGCACATGTACAAACAAGGTGTTAAAAGAAATGAGACTCTCTGGTTCAGAATTTGCTTTTAGTTTGAAGAGGGTAGTGTTTCCCAGGAATACCAAAAACATGTAACAGTTTGATTCTGAAATTTGCATCAATACATGACACGCATTAAGTGGACCTCATAGATCAGCCACTTTGGAGAAATGATATTACAACTTTTCTCGATTGAAGCTCCCAGCTTTTTGCCAAAGGCCGGTTGCCTTTCCTAGTTGCCCGTTACCATGTGCTACCACCTTATCTTGGTTGCTCAGTAGTAGACTGTCGTCAGTAATAAAACACTGTTACCACACAGAACTCAGTGAAGTCCACTTCGAGCAGTAACATAAGAATGATGCCCTTATTTGCCAGATCTCAGGCATAGTCAAATAATAGGAATCCAAGGAGGATGTACAGTCAGGTCAGTAAAAGCTTCAGTCATCAGTACAGGAGAAAGGAGTCAAATAACAAATCAAAGAATCCGTATGAGCCAGACTCTACACATGAAGTGAAAACCAGCAGGCAGTTGGCACAAAAGAGAAGCGAAGGAACAGAAATAGCAGCAGATACTAATTCTCTTTCCTCCTCTATCTCACAGCTTCTCTGTTGCTTTCATCACTATACCTTCAAGATACAGTTTTCATAAATGTTTCTGCTTCCATTCTGGCCACTGCTCAGATCTTACAATGCCACTTTATTCTGACACAATTGTCCCTGTGCATTCAGGGCCCTGCTAGCATCTTGCAAGGCAGCCAGCGCAGCCTGGTGGAAGAATCTTGCCATTCCTGAGTCTCCCTTGCTATCCGCTTGATGTTGACAGCAATGCCTCAACAGCTGTCAATCCCTGCCGCCGTGTAGCTGTGACGCCACACATGGCCACCCTCCCTAGGGATCTACATCTTCATTATTGCATCTGTTCCCATGAGGCATCACTCCTCCTCACATTTGAGAGATGAGCTTTTTCTGTGTCATGGCCAGCACCTCCCACATTCCCCTAGGGTAGAGCTCTTTGCTAACAGGACTATTTTGTTATTTATCCTTTGATGACAAACATGCAAATGCCCATGCCATAGTAAGTGCTAGGGGCCAAACAGCTGTTTCTTTACTGATTATGACATTTCTCTCAGTTAGTTTAGCTTTCCAGAAATCTGTTTTCAGGAGCAGGCATTGGGTACAGTGGTTAATATAACCCTTGAGAGGCCTGTATCCCACATGGGAGTGCCTGATTCAAGTCCAGATTCCTCTGACTCTGATACAGCTTGCTGCTAGTGCACCCCTGGGGGAGGAGGGAAACCGATGATAGCTCACATGTTTGGGTTACTGTCATCCAGGTAGGAGATCTGTATTGAATTCCAGGCTCCTGGCTTCAGCTTGGCCCAGCCATGGCTGTTGCAGGCATTTAGTGTGTGAACCAGTGGATGCAAGATTCTCTCTTTGTCTCTCTCTCTCTTTCTTTCTGCCTTTCAAATAAAAAGAAAATTAAGTAGCAATTTAAAAAAGTAAACCAGTATTCAGGAGCTTCCTTTTCCAAGCAGCTCCTGTTGATAGCCTTCACACTGAAGTAACTAGCTAGGCCCTGGGCAAGAGAGGCATAACTTGCAGACCCTGAGCATTTATTTAAGAGGGTTCATATTAGATACAGAATTAGTGTCATGCCTGCTTTAGTCTTTCATGCCTTTGAAATGCTTCAGGCCATATCTGGACGATTCAAAACTCATGAAGTCTAAAGCTGCACTGAAACTTTTTCATAGCTTTGAGCCAGAGAGAACACACTAAGTACTGATCTGGATGCAGCGAGGGCACACAGAGTAGAGAACAGGATCTGCTGTTAGGAAAATGGCGCTGTCTTATCTGCGGCACCTGCTATGCCCCGGGTGCCATCTTAGGCCCTGGCCTCTGTTGCTACATTGCACAGTAGGCTTTGGTCCTAAACCTCATGGTCCAACCACCAGTGTCAGCTCCACCCCACCCTAATGGGATTCACTACTCCTCCTTCCCTACTCACCTCCTCCACCCCTGACAAAGGTATATGAGGATCCGCCTCCCAGACACGTGTTCTCTTTGTCCTTCTTTGCCCCCGCCCTCCTGTCTGTCAGGTTTCCTTTCCCTTACTCCAGTGTTTGGTGTGTTTTGTGGCAGCCTTACATACATGCAGCCATTGAGGTGCCTACATGCAAAAGTGCCCCAGACATCTGAACATAGCTGAAGTTTGAATAAGGTTCTCAGCTCTCCAAAAGTGTTACAGTCAACTGATCTATGTTCTATAATGTAACACAAGCAACTACACAAGTACGAAAGGGACATGTCTGCAGCTGCACCTCTTTTCCCTCTAGGTTCCCTATCTCTATCCTCTCCATCTGCCCTGGACCATTTAAATCATCACTCATGCTCCCCCTCACCAACACACACACACACACACACACATGCACACACACACACACTACATTCTTCCCCTAATTGTTTATTAATCTATCTAAAGTGTGAAAAGGTTTATTTTCTTAGTATAGCTAAGTTTTTAGAAGAAAACTGTAGAGGAAAAAGTAAAAAGTAATTGAACACAAAACAAAACAAACGAATGGGGCCATTGTTGTGGTATAGCAGTTAAAGCTACCAGCTGTGACACGGGCATCTCATATGGGCTCTGGATTGTGTCCTAGCTGCTCCACTTCCGGATCCAGCTCCCTGCTAAAGGCCTGTGGAAAACAATGGAAGCTGCCCCTACCACCCTGTAGGAGATTATGAAGAAGTGCCTGGCTCCCGGCTCCTGGCTTGTGGCTTTGGCTTGGCCTAGCCCTAGCTGTTGCAGCCATCTGGGGAGTGAACCAGCAGATATGTTATCTCTCTCTCTCTCTCTCTCTCTCTCTCTCTCCTCTCTCCCTTCTTCCCTTCCCACTCTTTCTCTGTAACTCTTTCAAATAAATAAATAAGTCTTAGAAAAAATGGATGCATTCTTCAGAGCACATGTTTATGAGCCAAACATTAAATTTGAGATTAGCTTGACTGACAGCACTGACTTGGATTCACTCCACTCATGATAAGAGAACCCTTGCCCCATTCAGAACGTGTGTCTCCTGAAGTGACCACCGTGACTAGGAGACTTGGTCTGCTCAGTCCCACAGCCCCTCCATTTCCACAAGATGATTTGCAGTGGCTCTAAATCCTCTCACCCAAAGAAAAACAAAACCAAACGAGACAAAATCTCTTTTATCCATTCACCACCAAGACAAGGCTAAAATCACTGCTTTCCCTCCATTTGACCACCTGCCACCCACTCCTTAGCCACTGCATTCTGGCGTCTGCCTGCAGCACAGCTTTAAAGCTATTCCCAGTTAGGTTGGAACAGCCTCCTGGTAGCCAAATCCAATTCTCTGATCTCTTTAGCTTGCTCTCAGACCCTGCTGACCAATCCACATTCTGGAACCTGTCTTCCCTTGGTTTCTGTAATCCTTCTGGTCAAAATCCTACCAGAAAATTTTCCTGTTTGTTTCAAACTTGACTTAAAAGGGCTGATAAATAATATGAGTTTCTACCACACTTTCTCTCATAGCTATTACTAGCTATCTGAGCAGGGATACCTTGAAATAATGCAAATATTCTTTGTTGAGTAAACCTTAGCCAATGAATTTAAGTATTCATAACTACAATGTGCTATTGGCAAATTTCTATTTCCTTCATTTCTTCTACACTTAGTAATTGAAATTGTCCTATAAGAAAGAGTTGTCACTTCTAAACCATTCATTTATTTATGTTTATGTCAGTATGCACTATAGATATTTATTTATTATTTCATTTATAATTCTCAACTATCATAATTGTTTTCTTGCTTACCATGTTACAAACATGATCATTGGGAATTTTTTTAGATTGGTTGGTCTGCCTTTTTAATATGCCACAAGACACCCAAGATGTTAATTTTGTGTTTTCTCTGACTTTGTTCTGGAATAAACTAATTTTCCAAGTAGCCCTCATTCTTTTTACTGGTGAATGGTATTTAGAAAACAAGACCTTAGTGCTAAACATACTCATTGTGGTTCAGGGGTCACTATTCTAGTCATTCTCAGTGGATAAACTTAATAAAGTAAGTCTTTTAGTTTATTTATCTGTATTATATTTTGTGAAACCATGAGTCCATACTGATACCTCTGATATGAATCCACATTTGCAAGTTTCACTCTGCTTTTCTCCTTTTCTTATTTGTAACTTTTTTCTGACAGCAAAAACCCTGGTTCTTTTTAGCTACAGTATTTAAGAGGGTATTTCAAAGGTTTGTGAACAAACAATAGAACTAAAAGATACATTTAGTGTAGCACAAAATTTTTAATTGTATTTTAAGATTTATTTATTTATTTGAAAGAGCTATATAGAGAGAGTGTGGGTAAAAGAGACAAAGGGGAGAGGAGGGGAGGGGAGGGGAGGGGAGGGGAGGGGAGGGGAGGGGAGGGGAGGGGAGGAGAGGAGAGGAGAGGAGAGGAGAGGAGAGGAGAGGAGAGGAGAGGAGAGGAGAGGAGAGGAGAGGAGAGGAGAAAGAAGAGACAGAGTGAGATCTTCTATCCCCTGGTTCACTCGGCAAATGACTGCAACAGCTGGAGCTGGGCTGATCCAAAGGCAGGAGCCAGGAGCCTCTTCCAGGTCTCCCATGTGGGTTACTGAGCCCAAGGACTTGGGTCATCCTCTGCTGTCCTCCCAGGCCCACTAGCAGGGAGCTGGATTGTAGCAGCGGAGATTCAAACCAGTGCCTATGTGGGATGCCAGCACTTCAGATGGCAACCTAATCTGCAGTGCCACAGTGCCAGCTCCATAGTGCAAAAATTTTAAATCCATGCATAAATTTGTTATAATATGCATTTCTGGGAACTTTTTGAAGATTCCTTGTATGCATGGATTTCAATTTATTTACACCAACATGTCTTTTAAGTCAATCTTCCTATGAATGAATCTACTGAGGCATTCTTATGTATTTAAAAGTTGGGATATAAAAATAAAGTAGCTTCACAATTTTTAACTAAAACCCCTATGAGGAATAAAACTGTGAACTATAGCACATTATTTACTTAATGTTATTTTATCTTTAGCTTTTTATGGTGCCCAGTCAAAGCATTGTTACCAAGTTACTTGGGTCATCTCCTTTTCTTCTATCCCCTTTAGTCTGTTGTATTCTTTTGGTTAAAAGCAAGTCATAGTACCCACCCTCTAGGGCATATGGCCTTCAAAGGCAGAATTCCTGTATATCCTATCATCCCATCGAAACACTTAGGACTAATAACCATATGAACTTGGTATTAGGTCATTCTGATGCTCAGGTTAATCTTCAAATTTTTAAATTTCTTCAACCTGATGCTAGACTATCAAAATGACCTCACTCTAGCACAAACCAGTAGCTCAGCTCTTTTGACTAGTGAGGCAGTTGCTTAAACTCCATTGCTTCTGTTGGAACTGACTCAGACACTTGCACGCAAGCAAATTCTGGGAGGCCTTAACTGACCTCCCACTCGGCTTCCATCTTCCCTTGAATAGCAATTCCTTTTTGGGTCACTTTATAGGTCTTTCAAGAGCTTCTTTCTGATATTTATGTAGCTTATAATTTTCCCTGGCCTATATTTTCTTCATTTAGGTATTGGATAAACTAGCTTTTGTTAACATAAATCAGGACCATGTCAAATTTTACTATACATACCCTGTATGGTATACACCTGGATAGATGGGGCTCACTGTAAGTTTGTTTAAGTCTCAATTCCTGTGGAAAAAATATATACAAAGCACTGGGGGATTCTTTTCAAGCTTCCTAGAATTGAGATGCTTCCAGGATGAAATGAACAAATTCCCTTACAAAAGACAACAGGTTTGCCATGATCCCAAGAACAGTACCTAGCCTTGTGGCACAGCCGAAGAGGTAGGAGGGTTTAGTTTTCTACCAACCCTGACACAGGTTTAAAACAGTTACAAGAAACTGTTGAACACCAAGGCTGACTTAGGATAAAAAGAGTCATTGTTAAAATTTGCTGTGTGGGGCTTTGAATTCAGAACTCCAAGCTGTCTGCTCAGTTGCTCAATCACCTGGCACCATGACCATGAATAACTCGGGGCCTAGACCTTGCACTTTGAAATATTCTCTGGTCTGTCTCTCTTATAAGACCACAAATATTCAGTCATGGGTTCTCCACCTTGTTGACTTTATCTGATCCTAATCATTTCCAAAACGCCTTACCTCTAAACTCTAAAGTTGGATTAAGTTTTCACCCTCCTAATACCTCCCAATAAGGATTAAACTCCAATTTCAGTTTCAGAAGGGATGAACCATATTCACACTATAACATCCCTCCTCCCCAGCCCCTTGATTCTCATGTTCTTCTCACATACAACGTGCAACCAATTCCATCCAGATAATTCTAAAGCCTTACTTTGCTCCAGCATTAATTCAAATGACTGAAGTCTCATCTGATACTCAAGACAAATTCCCTGTCTGTGAAGGTGTAAAGTCCAAACAAGTTATCTATTTCCAGTAAACAATGGTGGGATTCGCATAAGGTATATATACTTATTACAAAAGGAAGGATGAGACAAACAGAAAGAAGTATCTGGCCCTAAGCAAGACTAAACCCATTTAGGCACATGCTAAAATATTTTCATTTTGAAGAAAAATGATTTACCCATTTACTTAAAAGGCATAGTTACAGAGAGAAAGAGGCAGAGAGAAAGGTCTTTCATCAGCTGGTTCATTTCACAAACGGCCACAATGCCAGGGGCTGGGCCAATCCGAAGCCAAGAGCCAGGAGCTTCTTCCAGGTCTCTCTCATAGGTGCATGGGTCCAAGGACCTGGACCACCTTCTACTGCTTTCCCAAGTCATAGAAGAGAGCTGGACTGGAAGTGGAACAGCCAGGACTCAAACTTGTACCTGTATGGGATGACAGCACTGAAGGCAGCACCTTTACCTGCTACACCACAGCCCCCACATATAAAATCTTAAAGCCCTCTGATTGGCACCATGTACACCCTAGAACACAGGTTGGGCCTTGAATAGCCCTTATACTAAGGCTCTGCTGGGCTCAGTGCAAGCTTCAGCTTCATCAATCTCATGACTTCGATTCTTCTAGGCTGGAGTTTGTGTATTGGTAGTTCTGCATTTCTGAAGTCTCAGTGGTATCCCTGCTCCCATGCGTTCATTAGATATTGCCAAGTGAGGGCTCCATGTGCTAGCTCAGCTCCTAACTCAGGCCTCTGGTTGGCCTGCAGGCCTTCCTTAGAAATATCAAGGGAAGTTATCGTGACCCCGTAACTCTTGCATTCTACGTGCCTGCAGAATTAGCACCAATTGGACACCAACATCTGCTACTTGCTCCCCTTAAAACAACAACATAAGCCACATCTAGGCTAGCTTGAACTATGGTCTCAGCAACCATAGTGCACTTTGCTGGAAAACAGACAGCAGACTCGGGAGGCAGTCCCAGGCAGCCAGCTCGTGGAGATGCCCTTAGCCGATTCCTTGAACCCATCATGCTGTCGGCTTCCACACCTGAGATGGCAGAGGTGGCCTCACAGATCTGAGACGCCCTCTGGGCCTTGATCTCGTTGTCCCAATGCCAATTATTTCACCTCATTTTGCTCATGCTATTCTCTTTAGCAAATGGTTCCTGAGCCTTATCTTTACACTTTTTCTTTGCTTCTTCTCTGGTCAGGTTGTGAATTTTTCATATCTTTCTGTTCTATTTTTTTTAATTTTATATTCCACATTTAGGTCATGTCATTGCTCCCAAATTCTACTGAGTGTAATATTACTGAGTGTAGTAAAAGTAATCTAAGAAGCAGCCTGAATGCTTTCTTATTAGATACTCCCTCTACCACATATCTCTGCTCATTGCCTATAGATTTGGATTTCTACAAAGCCCTAGAGCATGGACATGGTCAGCCAATTCTCTGTAATGGTGTGTGTGCTTTGTAATGGCAAGGGTGTGCTTTACTCCAGTTTCCAATAGAATATCCCTCATTTGAATTAGCATTCTGGATACAACCACTTATCCTATCTGTAATATATTCTAGCTCTTCTCTAGCCTTCTTGCTGTTTTCTGCGACGAGATTCACCCATAATCTTACTTTTACAGCATCCTAGACATTTTCTAGCCTGTTCCTGCAAACTCTCCCAACCTTTTGTCAATTTCCCACTTCCAAAGCAGCATCTGCATGTTCAAGTAGTCATTATTAGCAATAGCTCTATTTCTTGGTACCAGTTCTCTGTGTAAGCCTATTTTCTGTTACTATAACAAAATACCTGAGGCTGGATAATTATGAAAAAGACTTGGATTTAGCTCACAGTTTTGGTTGTTCAAGGACAAGGTCCTGACATCAGCTCATTCTGGTGAGGACTCCACAGTGGATGATATCACAATAGTGAGAGTACCTGCGAGAGGAAGAGATCACATCACAAGACAGGAAGCCAGAGAGTTACGTAGCAGTCAGACCCAGGCTTTTGGAACAACTTACTCTTGCAAGAATTAACTCAGAGTATCATGACAGCTGTCTTAACATCTTCCGAGGGCAGTGCCTCCAGCATGATCATGATCTCTCCCTGGAATCTAACTCCTTCATGTCTCACCACTTCTTAATACCACCACACTAGGAGCCAAGCTTGTGCCATCAAACCTTGTGCCATCCAAGTGTTGAGAAGAATTCTAAAGAATGTGATGAAACAGCTAACTAAAAGGGTCTTAATACTTTATTTTAAAATAGAACCAAATCTGGGACTGTAGTCAAGGCAAGCACAAACTTTCAAAGTTAAACTGCTAAGAAAGCGCCCCTACAACAAAGGGTACTCGTTGAATGTTTTCAATGTAGTTTGAGTGGTTTGAATTATGGGTTAGAATACAAGGCATCAGGGTAAAAATGTTATAGCTGAAAAAAGGAGAGTGAATGTGTCAAAAACTTGGGAGCAATGCATCCTGAGAGTGATTTGTAAGAACTACAAAGTGGGACATGGATCATCTGAAGCTAGTGTATCCACGGTAACTGTAATGGGCAGAGCTTTGCAGAAGTGTAAGAGACAATGGATGAAAGCTAGCAGAAGGCAAAAATAAGAGCTGAGTTCATGGCAGAGCTTCATAATTGGGTAATTTTGGAAGTTGCCAGAATTCAACTGGAATCCCTTTTGTCAATCTCTAGCAAAGTGGATAAGCATGGTCTGCTCAGTTTAATTTGGTTTTTATCAGAATCTCCAGGTATATCTGCTTGTATATATCTTGAATCTGCCTTCTTTCTTCAGTAAAGTACAGGATGCAGGAGAAATGTGATGGAAAGTTTTAGAAAGGGATCATCTTACCAGAAAAAAAAAAGTACAGAAAAAATAATGAGTGATGACTGAGTTAGAGATTACTCCCGCATGTAAGGGATGAAATATCAGAGATGATACTAACCGGAATCAGAAGGCACATTTGAAAGAGTGACTAAAGAAACTATTTACAAAAATAGTTAAGGAAACAATAGCATAAGAAACAAATTTCCTAAAGGGTCCCAAGGAGTAAGCAAGAGGTAGGGGAGGTTTGGAGTGACCATACCCCTCTCCCCCTCCAAAAACAAAGAAAAGAACTGAAATTTTGGGAGAGGGATTATTGTCCAGAAGGCAAGGAGAGACAGCCACTATCAGGCCACCAGAAGAAACTAGGGAAAAAAATATCTAGACACTTTTTGGCTTCTTCCATCATCCAGTTTCTTACCAGTGTCTCCCAATGAGAGAATCTAATTGGAACCAGAGGACAAGAAAACCTGAGTGGTGCAATTTATATAGGTCAGCTTCCTAGGCTGAGTGCATGCTAGAGAAGAATGCATGTTGGCTCTGGTGATAACCACAGAAATTACTCTATCTGAATTGTCTCTATTAATCAATCCCTTACTTTAAAATCCCCCAAAGACATAACCAAAAGTTTTCATTGCACATATACAAACTTAGGTTCTGTTGAAACCTTTGAGAAGTATGATATTGGCATATTATTCTTCACAAATATGTTGATTTTAAAGAAGAAACATTTTCTAATCAACCTCATACACAAAATTTTGATTTTATAATAAATTTTTAGGATAAACTGAAAATTTCAATTATTTGTATAATCTTTATACTATAGTCATGGGCTTAACCCACCACTAAACAAAATGTTCAACATGTCAAAATAAAAGGACCCATGATCATTGGGAATATAAACAAATGTTATAAACAATAATCAAATGAAAAATGACCTATGTACAGTAAATTTAAATATTGTCTTTATAAAGTAGAAATGTATCTTAGATATTGTTCAAAAGTGTAAATTATTAAAAGTGATGAACAAGTAAATCAGGAAATAATTAAAAGTCCCTCTATCAGCAGCATTCCTTGACTTGCTATTTCCTACTGAAACCAATGATAGCATCATGGTATACATCCTTGCACACATTTCTTCAACACAATGTGAATACACACACACACACACACACACACACATGCACACACAGTGTTATTCAACTTGCTTTGGCTTTGTCTAAAAATATAGCTATCCAGGGCTGCTGTGGTGGTGCAGCAGGTTAATCCACTGACAGCAATGCTAGCATCCCATCTGGCCACCAGCTCAATTCTGGCTACTCCACTTCTAATCCAGCTCCCACCTAATGTGCCTGGGAAAACAGTGGAATATGGCCCAAGTTTTTGGGCCACTGCACCTATGTGAAAAACTTGGATGGAGTTTCAGGCTCCTGGCTTCAGCCTGGCCTTTACAGCCATTTGGGGAGTAAACCAGCAGATAGAAAATATCTTTCTCTACGTGTCTCTCCCTCTTGTATCTCTCTGTAACTCTGCCTTAAAAATAAATAAGTAAACCTTTCAAAAACTATAGTCATCCTGTAAAGTCAATAGATGCTGATATGAATTTTTTAATAGTTACATTCTTTTTTATAGCATTAGTGCATTGTAATTTACTCTTCAATTCTATTAGTGAGGAAGACTCAAGTGGTCCCCAATCCTGGCCGTATGTACAGAATTCTAATCAAGTTAGAGTTTTGTTTATTTATTTAAAATTTAATTATTTATTTGGAAGGCAGAGTTAGAGAGAGAGAGAGAAGGAGAAAGAGAGAGAAGAAGGAGAGAAAATCTTTATCCACTGGTTATCTTCCCAAATGGCTGAAACAGCTGGACTGGACCAGGCTAAAACCAGGAGGCAGGAACTTCACCTGGGTCTCCTAAATGGGTACAGGAAGCCCAAGTATTGAGCCATCCTCTGGTGCTTTACCAGGCACAAAATCAGGGGGCTGGATTGAAAGTGGAGTATCTAGGACTCAAATCGGCACCCATATGGGATATCTGTGTTGCAGGCAGTGGTAGCTTAAACTATTGCATCACAAGTCCAGCTGTAAGTTAATTTTTTGAAGAACCAGTCATACCAGAATCAGAGAGTGACATTCTAATAAATAGAAACACTAATCTTTTCTTTTCATCTTAGATCTCGTTTACTCATGGATCCATTTCTAGACTATTCTGTACCACTAATTGATTTGCTTTTGAGAGGCTACATAACATACAGATTAAAGGTATGTTGAATCCAGGCTCCACTACATATTGACTCTGTGACATTGGGCAAGCTTTTCTGGACTCATTTCTCCACCTGTGAGGTGGAAATAATATCTGTCTCTCTCATAGTAGTGTTTAAGGTTAAATAAGTTTATATTTGGAAAGCACTTAGAACAGAGCCTATAACATAATAAGAATGCTATGATTTATTAAATAAAATGAAATACCATCACACTCTTATGATAGTTTTTAATATCTGACAACACTAGGCCCTTTCACCAACACCTTATTCTAAACTATTTTGGCTGCTTTTAGGCAATTATGCTTCCAACTACTTTAAAAAATGTCTGCCCTTATTGGAAATATATTAAATATTATATTTCAAAAAATTAATATTTTGTGATGTTAAACTTTTCACCCAAGGACAAAAGATTTACCTCCTTTTTTTCTGGTCTTATTTATGTTTTTAAAAAGCATGTTTTATAACTTTCCTTGTAAGAATCCTATTCTTTTATTGCCAAATTTTATTCTATGTGTGTTTTAATTTGAGAGGACTTTGTGAATAAAACTGTTTATCATTTTTATAAAAGTTTATTTACTTAAAACTGAGGATACATACAAAAAGCGCAAAATCCCAGAAGCACTTAAGAGTCCACAGTGGAAGTCTTCCTTGTCTTTCCTGCCTCCTGTTGTTTATAAAAGGCCCTTTCAGAACTTTAAAACTGAGTAGGTTTGATCTTCACATCATAGAAATAAATTACATACATGATGTAAAATGGTTTTCAGTAGTTTCAACACACTGCCATTTGATTATATCTGGATTTCAACATAGGCATTTCCTGTTGTGGTTCCATCCTAATTCATCAAAACCACTTGTTCTTAATGCAGACATATTCACAAATTTATCTGATCTCCATGAATAAGCAATACCTACTCTTTGAAATAAACTACAGGTCTAAAACGTCATAAAAATGTCATTTGATGGAGATTAGTTAGAACATAAAGCAAATAAGCAATGTTTACATGAATGTCTATAAAAACTTTTAAACTAAGTAAGAAATGTCGTACTAGAAGAATGATCTTTGGACTTCCTACCTCTCCAACTCTCTTCTATATATAAATCACTTCTTTTTTTTTTTTAATTTTTTTTGACAGGCAGAGTGGACAGTGAGAGAGAGAGACAGAGAGAAAGGTCTTCCTTGTCCGTTGGTTCACCCCCCCAATGACCACTGTAGCTGTTGCGCTGCGGCCAGCACACCACACCGATTGGAAGCCAGGGGCAGGTGCTTCTCCTGGTCTCCCATGAGGTACAGGGCCCAACCACTTGGGCCATCCTCCACTGCACTCCCGGGCCACAGCAGAGAGCTGGACTGGAAGAGGAGCAACCGAGACAGATTCCCGCATCCCGACCGGGACTAGAACCTGGGGTACCAGTGCCGCAGGCGGAGGATTAGCCTAGTGAGCCATGGAGCCAGATCTCTTCCATACACAGACAGGGCCTCTTGAACTTGTCTTCGCAAGAATAGCCCCTCTGCAACGTGGGGCCACTTCTGATTTGAAGTTGGGTATTATTTGCAGCACAGCTCCAAATCACTCTCTTCCCCTCAAAGCGGTGCTGTTCACCCTGCTTCTCTTAGCTAAACTAATGACTTCAGCATGCAACAATTATCCGGCAAGGAATTCCTGGTTATAGACATTCAGTTCATGGGGATCCCAGAATTGATTGATAATATAAGCAATCTTATATCACATAAAAATGCCCTGCTTCCTTCTTTGTGGTGAGGAAGGAAGGAAAGATGCAGCAATTTGATTTTATCTTGTGTGGAATATCACAGCATGCCCCTAACTATGGATCCCCAAGACCTTCACTGAATAGCAGATACCCAAACCTTCATAAGGCCTATCCTCCGCCCTCTGCAACAGTTGGTTCTTTCCAAGGCTCCCAGCAATTTAGTCACCTCTTGTTGGTCTTACCCAATCAGCATATTGTGATTGACAGGATGGATCTGTTTGACCTTTTCTGTTGTGATCAGGCTGTCCAGATCACTTGAGACCATATATGACAGAGAGCAGAAGAGTTAACAGAGCCCTGAGGCAAAACCGTAAATGAAAATTGCTATCAGTTCCGCATGAATGCAAACAGTTTTTGATTCTCCTCCTGATTCAGATAGAAAACAATGCAGCCTCCACCTGAGTGACTGCAGAGCCCGTACCGGAGGCCCTTACTAATGTGTTCCAGCAGCAGTGCCTTCACCACCCACACAGTGTGGCTACACGGCGCTACTGGTTATGCTGTAGTGCCTCCAGGTACTCTCCAGCATCCAACCAGTTTCCACTGAGGCCAGACTGGAAAACTGTATGGAAACAGGATAGGGCCCAGCACCCCTGCATCGTTCACGTTCTCAATGGAGGCACTCGTCTCTGCTATCTCATCCAAGCACATCGCTTTAGATTTACTCTTTTAACCAGAGTGAGGAGCAGCTTCAGAGTTTTCCACTTGGCCTTCCCCACTGTGCTCTTACCGCCTCCCAAGTCAAGGACTAACTAGGGGGTAAGAGTGGGAGCTTAGAGGGGAAATGTGTAACTCCAATGCCAAATATAAAATTATTATTACACATTCAGGAACTTGGGAGATCATAGTGGGCCCAGTAGGAACCGGACGTTCTTTGGCCAGTTTCAGAATTCCATTTTGTTATTGTTGTTGCACATGTTGACAGCCCAATTGTATCCTTCTAACGTGCCTCTGATGCTAACATACTCTGCTCCTAGGTTTTCTTCAACTCCATGACAATGAGCTCCTCAATGATGTCTTTACGACCTTGTCCATCACTATGGTAATTTCAGCTACCAGACTCCTACCAGCCCAGAGTCATCAACTGGCTTTATTACTTCAGGTGTCATATCCCTCTCCTAGTGATGAAAACAGTTCAGTAACAGCTGCCTACTATCAACCCTGCCTTGTAAAGGAAACCTGCCATTGTGGCTTTTGTTTGTTTTTGTGGTATTTCCTAGTGTGCTTCTCACCATTCTTGACAGTCATGGTTAATGGTATGTCCACTGAACCCTTATAAAACATAATCCTCTGGGGCCGGCACCATGGCTCAACAGGCTAATCCTCCGCCTGCAGTGCTGGCACACCGGGTTCTAGTCCCGGTTGGGGCGCTGGATTCTGTCCCGGTTGCCCCTCTTCCAGGCCAGCTCTCTGCTGTGGCCCAGGAGTGCAGTGGAGGATGGCCCAGGTCCTTAGGCCCTGCACCCGCATGGGAGACCAGGAGAAGTGCCTGGCTCCTGGCTTCAGATCAGCGCGGTATGCCAGCCGCAGTGGCCATTGAGGGGTGAACCAACAGAAAAAGGAAGACCTTTCTCTCTGTCTCTCTCTCTCACTGTCCATTCTGCCTGTCAAAAAAATAAATTACTAAATAATCCTCTGTTGTTTTTCCTGGCCTCACATAATATATCCATTCTAGTATGCCCATTTCCATAACTTCTTCATTCCTTCTTCTATTATCTGCCAGAGCATTTCAATTTACTTCTGTTTTGCCCAACATTGACCACTGTGTCTTCCAGATCTTCAAGAGGCACCCTAGTAGTGAGTTTGCTATACCTCCTGAGACCTTGCCAGGCTACTGTACCCTCTGTCTTAAGAAACTGACTCCAAGTCAATACATTCTTAGGTATCAGCTCTTACATTCTGACATTCTTGATTGTGCACTCTCAAAATCGAGTTACTCTGATGGCTCTTGCTGATTCTTACAGTTCTTACTATATATAATCTTTTCCCTCCACTTTTGAAATTAGCACTTTGCCAGCCTGGCCTCGTTAGTGATTGACCTAGTAGCCAGGGGAGGAGATGGTAGCAACTCCTAGTGGTGAGCACCTGATGACTTGTGGGAGACAGCCTCTGCAATGTCCTACTAGAGAAGACAAGTGCCATCTCTCCTGTGTGAAGTATGGCCAGCTCAGCCAGCTATAGAAGCGAGGAAGAGTCTGCAAAGCCAGAATCCTCAGGGGTATCTACCCCGAGGTCCTCACCCAATATTTCACACTCCCAGGTTTTTTTGTAAGAATTCTGCTTTGGATGAGTGTTCAAACATCTCTGGAGCTACACAACTCTCCCAAACAACTGCCTGCCTGTGTCAGACATATCATCACATATGGGCTTTTTTTTTTACTTACTAATGAGGCCCCCCAGTCTCTTCCAAGGCAGACAAAATCTGGATTTCAAGATTTAATTCTTTTTGACTAGGCAAAATTTGTTTTTATTTTTATTTATGTTGGGAGGTAGAAATATGATTTTGTCCTTTGTATCTAAGGTTACATAGTTATTTTTTGGCAGTTTCTAGATTTTTAAACGGGTACTCTTTTAATGACCTATTTCTTACAATTGTACCACATGAACAGTGTAAGAGAAAGTATGGATGGGAATATTTCAAATGTATTTTGCTTCATTTGGGGACTCCTCAAATATACGGTAATTTCTGAGTTTGCAAAGAAACGTGTAAATGGGCTTTAGAAAGTATTTATTGGGACAGGTGTTGGGCTTACTGGTTAAGCTGCTACTTGAGACTCATACATCTCGTATCACAATGACTAGATTTGAGTCCTGACACCAGTTCCAATTTCAGTTTCCTCTTAATGCGCACCCTGGGAGGCAACAGATGATGGCTCAAGGACCCAGTCCCTGCCACCTAGTTGGGACACCTGGATTGAGTTCTGGCCTCCAGGATTTGACTTGGCATAGAACTGGCTGTTGTGGTCATTTAGGAGGTAAACCAGCAGATGAGAGCTCTCTCTTTCTGTCTCTATCTGTCTGTGTGTCTCTGTGTCCCTCTTTGCCTTTCAAATAAATATAAATAAAAAATAAAAATTATTTAAAAGATATTTTTATCAAAATGACTTTTAAAGTGACTTGTTGGAACAGGTGTTTAGCCCAGTGATTAAGACACTTATTGGGATGCCCGCATCCCATATCAGAATGCCTGGATTTGATTCCCGGCTTCAGTTCCCAATTCTGGCTTCCTGCCAGTGCAGATCCTGGGAGGAAGCAGGTTATGGTTCAAGCACTTGGGAGCTTGCCATCCACATGTATTGAGTTACTGGCTCCTCGCTTTAGCCTGTCCTAGTCTTGGTCATTGCAGGCATCTGGTGGAGTGAACCAGCAGATGGTAGCTCCCTCTGGCTCCCTCTCTGTCTTCTGAATTTTAAAAAAGCCTTATCTAAACAATACTTGGCTAACAATTTAATACAACGAACAGTACCAGCTGTTATACTTTTCACACAGCTAGTTAAGCAGCTGCTTGTGATGGCTAGCATTCCATATGGGCACCAGTTCATGTCCCAGCTGCTCCACTTACAACCTAGCTCCCTGCTAATATGCCTGGGAAGTAGCAGACAATGGCTCCCTGCACCCATGTAGGAAACCTAGACAGAGTTTCAGGATCCTTGCTATGGACAGTCTCACCTTTCCTCCTCCTTCCTTTCTTATTTTTTTTAGGTTTTGCAATGACATGCTTTCAATTACTTTAGAATCATAAGCTTAATCCACAACTAAGTGAAGAAATTCAACAAATAGCAAGTAGAAAAATCACTGTTCCTCAATACCTTTGAAAACCCTCTGGACATATGCATTTTTTGTTTGCTTTTTAAATTTATTTAAGGGGCAGAGAGAGAGAGAGAGATCCTATCCAATAGTTAATTCCTCAAATGCTGAGTCATGTAGAAGCTAAGAGCTAGAAACTTAACCCATATTTCCCACAGGAGTGGCAGGAACTCAACTACTTGAGCCATCACTAGTGCCTTGCTGGGTTGCATTAGCAGGAGGTTAGCTAGAGTTAGGAGTCAGAGCCAGGTATCAAATCCAGACACTCCAATATGGGATGCAGGTGTCCTAAGCAATGGATTAACTACTTGGACAAACATCTACCCCTGGACAAATCGAGAGGTGAGGGTTTTTCTCCCCGATGAATAGGTAGATGGCCACCACTTCCTATAAAATAAATTTGCTACAAGAGAAGGGAGTATAGCACATTCTCCACTTCATGTCCAAATCATTTTGTGAATTTAAAATTTCAGCAGAGATAATAACATAAAGATTGGATAGGATGCTATGGATTCCAAATCCCAGATTTGGGTCAACATATTATTTTTTGTGAACCATCACTTAAGCAACAAAGGAAAATAAAATTGTGCAAGTGCACATTTTAAATTGGTGTTTGAAAACTTCACTTAAGTACCCAATATTTCCTAACAATCCAAGAACAATTTTCCAAGTTAATGTAGAAAGTTGAAGTTAATCATTTGACAGCTTTACTTACACACCCATCAGTAAGAACCATATTATGATTCATGCAGAACATGAAGGGTAACATCTGAGCTCAAACTTTGAGGGGTTGTACATTTATCACATTCATAGCAAAACGTCCCAAAAGTTGCTTACACTGATTTTTCTCCAGTTCCTCACCAAACATTCATGTTTCTGCCTGTCTTAACTGGCTTCTGTCTCACCAACATAGTTTTTCTTAAAATCAATGATCTACATACATATTGCAAAACTCAATGCATAGTGTCATCTTCCCCCTTGTAGTCAGTCACTCCCTGCTTTATAAAATCTTTCTTCATCAGTTTTTTAAAGTTATACTCTCCTGATTTTTTTCCTTGTCCTACTGATTATTTTGTCCTCCATCTCCATCATTAATTCTTTTATCAGACTTCTTGGTGTTCAAGATCTTTGTGGAATGAACTTGAGTCATTTTTTCTTCTCTGTCTGCTTTATTCCTATCTCTTGTTTGAACATCATATATGAACTAATGGTGATGAAGTTCCACTTCCACAACTTCTCTGAAACTCTGCCCTATATCAGAAAACTTCTTAGCATCTCCAGTAACTTACTGGCTTATTTAATTCCTTTTGCTCAAGCAAGAAATAGTGGAATCATTTGTTTCTTTACTTTCACATTGAATAAATAGCAAATCTTATCAAGAACAATCTGCTACCCACCGAGTCTAAAGCACATTTCCCACACGGATATCTACAAGAACCAACTGGACTTCTCACCTTCTCTTTTGCCTTTCTGCAATGCATTTACTCTTCATAGAGCACTCAAAATTACCCTCTACAAACAAGTATCTTTTCCTGCTTACAACTCTCCAAATAGTTTTCCAGTGTACTTTCAATCCTGTCCTTTCATCCATATCTTATGCCACACCTGCCCTCTCTCGCTGTGCTCCAGCTACACTGGGCTTCTTTCTTTATCAACCATGGAACACGCAAAGCTCTTGGCTTTTTAGTTTACTCTCCTTGGAACATTCTTTCCTATTCATATGGCTGGTTCCCACTCATTGTTTAGCTTTAGTGTCATCTCCAGAGAGGTTTTCTTCCTTATACTCTGCAAGTAGTCTACAGAGGGTATTCTCTACTGCAATTATTTTGTAAATTGTAACTATTTCATTCATATTGCTTGTATTAAATCGTTTAGTATTTTTTCCGATTAATAACCATGGGAGCTAGATACCCAAAAGGAACTGTGACATTTGGTAGTTATGCCCTCTCTATCCCAAGAGAAGCTTGTAGGAAAAGAGCAGAGTGAATTAATTCCTCAACTTCACTTTCTTGTCTCTCTTACCTCTTTGTGCTTTCTTTTGAAAACTTGAACCAGAGAACAAAAGCTGAGTAATACAGACTATCTGGGTCAGCACTGAAGAAACACAGCAGGACAGAGCAGAGCTGAAAGTGGATCTGAGAAGCAAATGGAGACTACCAATCATAAAGCTGGTAGAGAGATCACAGAGTGATTTTAATGGAAATTTGAGGACAGTATAGAGCATGCTGTGGAAAGGTTACAAACACAGAAACAGAGGGAAAATAGTCTGTCTCTAATGAAGAAAGATTTCAGCCCACTAGTCAAAAATGCCCTTTATGGTGCAGAAATGGAACGGGGATCAGCATTGTGGTACAGCAGGTAAAGCTGCCACTGGCAACATCTGCATCCCACGTGCACCTGTTCAAGTCTTGGCTACACCACTTCTGACCCAGCTCCCTGCTAACGAGCCTGAAAAAACAGTGGAATATGTTCTTGGGCTCCTACCACCAACATGGAAGGGAGGTGGTTAGAGTTCCAGGCTCCTAGCTTTGGGCTGGTTCAGCCTAGACTGTTGCGGCCATTTGGGGAGTAAATGACACAAGGAAGATCTCTCTCTGCAACTTTGCCTTTCAAATAGATACACAAATCTTTGTTTTTTTTTTTGACAGGCAGAGTTAGACAGTGAGAGAGAGTGAGAGCGAGAGAGAGAGAGAGATACAGAGAGAAAGGTCTTCTCCCATTGGTTCACCCCACAAATGGCTGCTATGGCTGGCACGCTGCGCCAATCCGAAGCCAGGAGCCAGGCGCTTCCTGCTGGTCTCCCATGCGGGTGCAGGGCCCAAGGACTGGGGCCATCCTCCACTGCCTTCCTGGGCCACAGCAGAGAGCTGGACTGGAAGAGGAGCGACCAGGACAGAATCCGGAGCCCCAACCGGGACTAGATCCTCGGGTGCTGTGCCGTAGGCGGAAGATTAGTCAAGTGAGCCACGGCGCTGGCCCACAAGTCTTTTTAAAAATATGCAAAATAAATGCAAGGGCTTGAAAATGCTCTATGTAGATTACATCCATTAAAACATGACTCAAAGATTTAAAAAACCCTCTAAGAGATGAAACTAAATGAAATACTTGGAAATGATGAAAATAAATGAACTGGAAATAAATAACTAATGAAACTAGCAAACTGGAAACTCTCAAAATTTTAATTCATGATTTTTAAATGTTTAGAAAATCCAATGCAAATATTAACAATAAATTGTAAAACCAGAGAATCTTTTAAAGTAGATTCTCAATTTCAATCACATATAAAGTTAGTAAAACTGGGAAATTGAAAGAGTAAAATTATTTTTACAAAGGTATCAATAATTCATACTTACATAAAAAGATAATTTGTCTTAATAAAAATGATAAAAAAATCAAATGGATAAAAAGAAAACATAATTAAATATCAGAGTGCTTAGAAATACTATCTAAGAAATATTAACACATAAACATAATAATAAGCAAAATTCTCTATTAAAAAGTTAAGACTAATACATTTGTCAAATTCTATCACCCTGGTCTTTACTAAGATAGACTTTAAAGTGTAACTTAAAGATTTTTTTAAAAAGATATTTTCCAGAAAGTGCAAATTAACAAAGAATAGGGTAATTATTTTATTATTAAAAACAATGTAAAATTCCAGCAAAAAAATGTCATTATTTTACATAGATTTAAGTTGGAATCCCCAAGAGGATGTTACCATAATGAATCTTGTAGAAGAAACAGCAGGACATTGAAACTTATAAATAAATAATTTTCAAATGCACTGAAATTAAAATTAAATTTCAGTAGGGTCAGGGCCAGCACTGTGGCGCAGCAGGTTAAAGCCCTGGCCTGAAGCGCCGGCATCCCATATGGGTACCGGTTCTAGTCCCAGCTGCTCCTCTTCCAATCCAGCTCTCTGTTATGGCCTGGGATAGCAGTACAAGATGACCCAAGTCCTTGGAGCCCTGCACCCACATGGGAGACCCGGAAGAAGCCCCTGGCTCCTGGCTTCGGATCAGCACAGCTCCAGCTTTTGCGGCCAATTGGGGAGTGAACCAGCGATTGGAAGACCTCTCTATCTCTGCCTCTCTCTGTAACTCTGTATTTCAAATAAAATAAAATAAGTCTTAAAAAGAATTTCAATAAGGGAAAGTTTTTTTAAACATCTATTACCTGTGTTGGAACCAAAAAAAGAAAATCTAAACAAACTAGTAACATTGACAATACTATGATAGAACAATGTATGAGAAACACTCGAAGTTCAAATGATGGCAAATTTATAGCCTTATTTTATTCTTGATAGCAAGAGAAAGGAAGTTATGAATTATGCACTTAATTCTAGAGTGATCATGGCTCAAGTAGTTGGGTCTCCATCACCCATTAGAGAGACCTGAATTGAGTTCTCAGCTCCTGACTTCAGCCTGGCTAAGCCATGGCCACTGACAGCATTTGGGGTGTAAGTCAGTAGATGAAAGCTTTCTCTCCCCCCCCCCTCTAGCTCTCTCTCCTGTCCCCCTACCTCTTTGCCTCTTAAAAAATGATTCTAGCAGATGATCAACATTAATAGTTCACATTTGAAACTACTGCTAATTGGAGCAGGAATTTCACACAGCACTCAAGACATTGTTTGGGATGCCTGCATCCCACATTATAGTCCCTGTGTTTGAGTGTTGGCTTTATTCTTGATTCCAGCTTTCTGCTAATGTGTACTCTGGGAGGTAGCAGGCGATGGCTAACTCATGTTTTCACGGTGATTCAACATTTCAGT
This sequence comes from Sylvilagus floridanus, assembly GCA_949820135.1. NCBI lineage: Eukaryota > Metazoa > Chordata > Mammalia > Lagomorpha > Leporidae > Sylvilagus > Sylvilagus floridanus. Next base: position 68,045,935 of record OX463246.1, on the reverse strand, counting down.
CCATGAAAAGTAGCCTCCGTAAGACCCACTAGTTCTTTAAATACATGAGAAAAATTTGCTTATAGAAAAATGAGTAAAATAGTACTTTGGAAGGAAGAAGGATAAGGAAGTAAAATTAAACCTAATCATTGCCTTATACACTTCCACCCATTTGCCTCTTTTAAAAAACCACGTCCCTATGAAGTATTACTTCCATTTTAATAAGGCAAAATATCTAGCATGACTTTTTGGGATAAATTCTGTTGAAAGACAACATACACAAAGAAACATGAACAAATAGTAAGTGTACAATTCAATGAGTTCATAGAGATCCATTTAGCCATCTCCCAGATCTGACTTTAGAACGTTCTCAGCATCCCAGTACATTCACTAGTGCCTTCTACAGTCATAAGAGATGTACAGCCTAGAGATGGAAACTCTGACAATGGACACAATCATCAAGAGAGTATCTACCACAACAGGAGAAAGAAATATTTGAGTGAGGAGTTCTGGGAGCCAGATAATAGCTCCCAAACACATATCACTTGTGAGTTCCTGTTAGGGACAGAATAGGTTGACATTGAGGAAAATCTCACAAACTGAGAAGTAGCAGAATGTACATGATTTCCTGAGCTCTCATCTCCAAGAAAGGACTCCAGGAGAGGACACCACTCCTCTAATGCTCTAGTGTGAATAAGAATAGGTAGGCATATTTAGATCACTGTATAACACTGGAAGCATTCTCCTTGAGGAAATGCATGGCTCAGAAAGTCAGCTCTGGAGCTTAACAGCTGCTGTCTACCAGTTCTACCATTGAGCCAAAAGACCCTACAGCAAGGGAAGAAATGAGTCCCAGAACTATCTAGATGTCTTCCCTAGTCTAATGATGAAATATCAAGGAGTTAAAAGTGATCAATTATTTCAAATATTGCTGATGGGTTAAGTAGATGAGTACTGAAATTTGTCCATCGGATTTAGCAATGGTCATGGTTGATGTAGGCAAAACCAGTTTTATGGAGTACTAGAAGAAATGCCTAAATGGAATGAAATTAAGAGCAAGAACTGGAAATAATGAGTACAAGGAATTCTTGAAAGGAGTTTTGTTGCCAATGGCAGAGAAAACAAATTGATGATATAGTAGAGAGGGAAAACAAGATCAAGAATAGCTGTTCTTCTTAATATAAAAAAAACAATATGCTCACTTGCAAGATACGACAACATGACAAGATCAAGAACAGTTGTTCTTCTTAATATAAAAAATGATAATATGCTCACTTACAAGAATGATTAAGAGTAAAGAAAAACCGAGTAACGGAATATAGGAATGTCCTGAGTCAGAGAACATAGGATTTGTGTACAAGAAGGGAGTCTGGCTTTAGTACAGGCAGGGAAGAGGTATGAAGACATATTACATGTAGTCGATGCTGCAAGGTGGGATTTGATGTTTTGATGATAATGGTGGAGCATTGATCTATGGAAACTCTCCCCTGATTATTTAGTTTTCTCAGAGAACAAGAAGCAAGGTCAGAGCTGAAAGTGAAAAGAAAGAGGTGTTGAATGTCTGAGGGGAGATGAGAGTTACAAAATAATCCATCACTTAACACTAGGATGTTGAGTTACAACATATTTGCCTTTCATTGTCGCATTTCACATTGGATTTTTTTTTAAGATTTTATTTATTTGAGTGGTAGGCTTACAGACAGTGAGAAAGAGAGACAGAGAGAAAGGTCCTCCCTCCACTGGTTCACTCCCCAAATGGCTGCAACGGCCAGAGCAGCGCTGATTCAAATCCAGGAGCCAGGAGCCTCCTCCTGGTCTCCCATGCGGGTACAGGGGCCCAAGCACCAGGGCCATCCTCCACTGCCCTCCCAGGCCACAGCAGAGAGCTGGACTGGAAGAGGAGCAACCAAGACTCCGACCCAGCGCCCATATGGGATTTTGGTGCCGCAGGTGGAGGATTAACCAAGTGAGCCACTGTGGCGACCCCTCACATTGGATTTTTAAAACTACAAGTCAATTTCCTTTTAGATTTCTGACATTTTGCTATTAGTTACTGTTTAACAAGATCCATATATGCTGTGCGGCACTTCTAAGGAAGGGGTGAATAGGTGTGCTTCTAACAAGAGAGGGGAGAAACTTTTCTTCATCTAGTTTCTAGAAACAAATAAATTGCAAAGAGAACTAGAAAGGACAGTCTAGACCTGTGTGCTTTCTTTCGGTGACAGTGGATTTCAAGGAGCCATCCACATCCACGGAGACAGCTCCTGAGTGATAGCAGTGTTATTTTACAGGCACATTTGCCAGCACAAAATCGGTTATCTTCCTTTGTGGAGAAAAAGAAAAGAAAATTACATTTTCAGGTCTGTTTTAAAACATACATAAGAAGAGAATAATATTTCCCCCTTCCTGAAGAACACAAAAGGACCTTTGTCCCAGCTGCTAGAACAAAAAATAAGAAGACAGCCTGAACTTCACAGATTTATTTCATTTTAATCATTAATATGTTTTCAATAAGATACTGGACTTTATTTTAAGAGAAACATTAAAATGTAATGCCAGGTCCATTGAGCAAAAGTTTTGGCTTGAACTTAAATAGCAGTAAGAGACGGAGAGAGAAAACATGACAAGAACAATAATTATATAAGCTAAATCTCAGGTTAGGTGTTTTTTAGATCTCTCAGTAGTCTGACTAGTTCAATATTGACTTCAATTTCCAGTATCTCTATTATTTGTCTAATGATAACAAAAGAGGATGAACAGGTTATTCAATGGTAAACTAATACAATCAGAAAGGCCACATAACCCACCCTACTGTCTATACTCATGTGAAAATGTGAATAACACTAAAGTGAACTTTGGAGAGGAGATGATAAGGATTGTGTCTCAATGCCCCTTGACCTAAAATTCATGCTTGGCCCACATTCATTTGCAAATTGAAACATGAAATTGACTATATTTTATATGAAAATTACATCTCTTCAAGAGCAACATAAACTTGAGATGTCAGTCCTTCAAAGAAGAAAAGCAATTTACATCATACCACAAATAGGAGACTATCCACTTGCATCATTCATTGCCTTTTGGACAATTCTGACAGATACAAGTAGACTTTAACTCAGATAATATAACTAGCTAGTGTTATCAAGACTAGAGTGTTTAGGATGAGTACAAGTGAAGAAATGCATGAACCAGGGGCCCATAGCCCTAAATACTATTGTTTGAATTCAAATGTATAAGAAACATTAATTAGAACTTTGTAGAATATATGACTTCTAAAAATCTTTGGGTGAATTTTGTGGCATAAATCTGAGTATATAAAATTTAAAGCAACTCATTAATTTTAGATGATGTTGTCTGTTTTGAGATTTATTTGTGACATTAAACATAGTCCTCAACAGTAACATAGGACACTCATTCATCAAATCTTTACATTTCTCTTTTCTGGCCGTCCATGCTTTATATTAAGGTAGAGGAAGGATAGAAGTGTAAGAAAGTGTCAGAAGATTTGGAACACCCAATCAGCACCTAATATTGCATGTAATTTTTAAAATTTTATTTTAGGGGGAGCTTGCCCAGATCAATAATAGAGTAAAAGAATGTCAGAACAGGAAGGAACCTAGTGGGGATCTACATCTCCAGGCTAACCTAACTTAGTTATTTTATGAATAAGGAAATTATTTTGGAGAAGTTAAGGAACATTTCTAATATTTCATTAATACGTAGAATGGCCTCTGTCTTCTGTCATGTAGGAAACTTAAAAAAGATATATCAAATGAATATATGAGCACAGGCTCAAGGTCAAACCTGTCCATATTAAAATCTCAGATAAACTCATAGCTATGTAACTTTGAGCAAGATTCAATGTTTCCAATACCCAGGCTATGCATCTTAAGTCAGAGATTATCAGTAGCATACCAGATAGGGCTGTAATGAGAATTATACAAGATAATCTATGTAAAAGTTCATAGGACACAAAAACATAATAAAATAACACAGGAAATGTACAAATCTAGTATATAATGAAAATACTCTGCTATAAATAGTCTAAAAATTAAAATTTAATGGGTTTCATCAAGAAATTCTGCTAAAGTGTATTCATGACTCTCATTACTCTTGGTGCTAAATGGCAAGCACAGCTCAGCATCCAGGTTTTTGACTTTTCTTCAAGAAAGAATTCAGAAGCAAGTTAGAAAATAGTGAAGAGCAAGCAGCAAACATTTCATTGAGAAAGCCAAAGGGTACAGTACATAGAGTGTGAGCTCACTCAGAGGAGAGTAGCCCTTTGAATTGTGTTTATATGTCCATTTGCTGTCATGGCAGCTGGTATATGTGTCCTTTAGTATGCTAATGTGTATGTTAATGTAATGAGTGTATAATAAGCTCCAGGTTAATCTAGGTCATCCTTGACCCCCTACACTGGTATGAACCTAGTCCAGGCAGGAGCCTGTTTATCTTCAGAGTAAGAGGAACCAACCTCATAGCATGTAGGCCTTGAGATAATAGGAACTACCTCAGGTGAGTTAACTGCTCTGGTGGGCTCCCCATCTCAGCTGCACTAGGTTTAGTAATGACTACCAGGCACTCACGAAACCAAAGTACCTATGTAGAATCAAACCACTTTGAAGGAGCTCTGTGTAAGTGAAAAAGTGGATAATACTGGACATCTATCTTCAGGACAAATGAGCACAATATAAACAAACACATATCTGAGCAAAAAAATTGAAGTAAACCAGCTATCTTGATTTATTCTTTTAATTAATTGACTCCAAATCTGGTCATATTAAAATAATGTACTAGATTTCAGCATCCTCAATAGGTTTAATCTGAAGCACAGATAAAATACAAGAAAAATTCTATGTTGAACTCTTATTATTTAGAATGTGTTGGCCCAGTTGTTTGATTTCTGCATGTAAGAACTCTAACCTGATCATCAAACATACTTTAGCCAAGTACACCTAACAAGATGCCAACCAACAGATATAGCCAAGTGGCAATGAAATAAACTCTTTTTGGCAAGGAAACAAATTTTACTTGGATGAAAGAGAAAGCCAAAGCATGATGATTCTCTCATAGCATTCTAAATAATAAATTGTTCCATTGTTCAGATAAGGGTCCCCTTACTCAAGGCCTGCTCATAAATAATATAAAACACACCCAGACAGCAATGGCCCTTGCTGGATCATGTTTCAAACCTGTTTTAAAAATTTTCAAGAGGGGCCGGGGCTGTGGCGTTGAGGGTAAGGCCGCTGCCTGCAGTGCCGGCATCCCATATGGGTGCCGGTTTAGGTTCCAGCTGCTCCACTTCCAATCTAGCTCTCTGCTATGGCCTGGGGAAGCAGTAGAAGATGGTCCAAGTCTTGGAGGATGGACCCCTGCACCCATGTGGGAAACCCGGAGGAAGCTCCTGACTTGTGGCTTTGGATCAGCCAGGCTCCGGCCGCTGTGGCTATTTGGGGAGTGAACCAGCAGATAGAAGACTTCTCTCTGTAACTCTCTTTCAAATAAATAAATAAATAAATCCTTTTTAAAATCTTTAAGAAAGGACTTAAAAAAGCTTTTACCTTTTTGCGAGTTGGGATACAAGTAATTCAAATGCTGTATGATTTTAAGTCCTCTGAGAAGCATATGCCAATGTAGAATTCGATGTTTCAGGATTTCTCGGAGAAACCACCTGTGGAAGATATAGGGGAGAGGGCAGGGGCAGACAAGGAGAGCTGTGACTAGGCTGAGGCTTAGCACCTGTATATGGTGAGAAGGAAGGAATGATGATTGATTTATTGCAAGAGCCTCAGACTGCAATGCACCTGTGTATCTCAATGACCACAATAAGCGCCCTCAAGCTAAGATTGCCCTTTTGAAGAACCTGGCTTCAGACAGAAATGGCCCAGCTAGCATAGTCATGGGCTGGGTACAACCTACAGAAAGGTAGCCCTACCAAGAATGTTACAACAGGGGCCTGCACCGTGGCTCACTTGGTTACTCCTCTGCCTGTGGTGCTGGCATCCCATACGGGCGCTGGGTTCTAGTCCCGGTTGCTCCTCTTCCAGTCCAACTCTCTGCTGTGGCCTGGGAGAGCAGTGGAGGATGGCCCGAGTGCTTGGGCCCTGCACCCCATGTGGGAGACCAGGAGGAAGCACCTGGCTCCTGGCTTCAGATCAGCTATAGCTCCGGCCGTAGCAGCCATTCGGGGGGTGAACCAATGGAAGGAAGACCTTTCTCTCTCTCTCTCTCACTATCTATAACTCTACCTGTCAAAAAAAAAAAAAAAAAAAAAAAAGAATGTTACAGCAGATCCAAAGATGTGGCCACTGGCGTCTGTTAGCCAACTCTAGTATTGTAAAACGTTCTCTGGATCCGAGCAGTGCACCTTCATGGTTGCCCTCAAGGTTTTTTTTAGGAGATGCCTTCCTAAAAGAATATCCACAAAGTGTTTCTAGTTGGGCGTCTTAGAAAGGCGAGTATTATTTAAAAATAATTCAAACAACGGTAATATGCAGCTTACTTTAGATTGTGTAACATGCAATGAATTATAGTCAATAGCTGGGGCTCAGAAATTTTCAGTTCCCATAAAATGAACTGGTAAAACCTTTGGGGTAGTGTGACTTAAATCCTTGCTTCTGTTGTGGTACAGTACAGATTTTCTTCAAAACTTTCATAGAAAATGAAAATAAAAGTTTATTTCAGTGGGAAAAATGATATATGCATAGGTTTTTCATAATATGCATTTTGTAAGAAGTTTTTATGACTTCTCCTATTTGTGGCCCAGATGTCTCTCATTGCCTTTGTTTGAGTTTTGTGCAGTTCTAAGCTGAAATGGATTTTCCATCAAATAATTGATCTTACTACTACTAATACTATAAAAATTCTTAGTCTCAACTGTAGACAGTTCCTATTTCATGCATACTGTCCCCTTAAACCATTTCAATAACTTTATGAATCTATTCATCTTCAATTAAAGATGCCCCTCTTGTTCCCTTGGTCATCATCACTTTGTGGGAATGATGACTTCTCAGAGAAGATCCACGGAGTTCTACTGTTTCTGGGCTGTCTGTCCTACAGGGAAGGTGGGTGATGAGTAGATGGGGGAAGGTTTTATGTTCCTATTCCTGGGAAGCAACAGTGCTTTTCAAGATTCACTCTAAGAAACAAACTGCATTGCAGTCCATGACACTCTGTATGCTGCTGCTAACTCTGCCACGGGAACAGCCCAAAGGTGCTGCGATTGTTTCATAATTGCTGAATGTAAACTATACCAGCTGCATTCCCAGACTTTCCAGCCAGCCCAGCCTCCTGTCTGGCATCTCTAGAACTTTTTTTTTTTTTTTTGACAGGCAAAGTGGACAGTGAGAGAGACAGAGACAGAGAGAAAGGTCTTCCTTTACCGTTGGTTCGCCCCCTAATGCCCAATGCGGCCGGCGAACCGCACTGATCCGGAGCCAGGAGCCAGGTGCTTCTCCTGATCTCCCATGCGGGTGCAGGGCCCAAGCACTTGGGCCATCCTCCACTGCACTCCCAGGCCACAGCATAGAGCTGGCCTGGAAGAGGGGCAACGGGGACAGAGCCCGGCACCCCGACCGGGACTAGAACCCAGGATGCTGGCGATGCAGGAGGAGGGTTAGCCTATTGAGCCGTGGCACCAGCCTAGAACTTTTTTTTTTAAAAGAAACTAAGCTTCCAATTAGAACCTTTCATTTGGGTGGAAACTTTAAGATAATGAAGTAATTCATATTCCGAGTTTTTAAGAAGGAAAGGTATTATGTCTTTGAAGTTCACCAGGGAGGAAAAAATGTAGTTTTCTTCTTTGTTAAATCCTGTGCCCAGATGAATGAACAAAACACAAGTCGCCTCCTGAACCACACTTTTTACCACGATGGCATAATCCAACCATATCCTGGAATGTGCCAAGAATTCTAATAACTCCTCCACAGCAAAGAATGTACGTGGTGACATGATTCCTCCCGGATTTACTCCAGAGCAGTACTCTGTCAGGTACTGAGATAGGGGGCCAGCACGTGTAAGAAATAGAGAAACTGATGAACTGTGGGAGCTGGAATAGTGATGAGTCTTATCCATTTTGAAGTCTTCCTTCCCCCAAAGTATAATGAATCAGTTGAGTCTATATTAATCCAAAAGATGCCTTTTGGGAATTTAACACTGATATCATTCTTTCTGACTCATGTTTGCTTTAATTGTATTAAGACATCTCAAGAAAGATTAATAATGATGCCAAATTTTAATGTAAACAATTCTTATTGAAACAAGGGATCTTTAATCTTTTTCTTTGTGTGTTAATGGAAGTTATCTTTCAGCTTCAGATTGCTTCAAGGGTTTATCCTAGATCTTCACATTTTTTCATATGAAAAAGCAGGGAAAATACTGTCCAAAGCAGACAGCAAGTTGCTTATTATTTTTTTCTTTTTATAATACTTTCAGTTACCTATTTCTTTTATTTATTGTTTTGTTTTAAAGATTTATTTATTTGAAAATTAGAGTTAGAAGAGAAAGAGAGAGAGAGAGAGAAAGAGAGAGAGAGAGAGACCTTCCATCTGCTGATTCACTTGCCAAATGGCCACAATAGCTGGACCCGAGCTCTTCCGAAGCCAGGAGTCAGGAGCTTCTTCCAGATCTCCCACGTGGGAGCTGGGGTCCAAGTACTTGGACCATCTTCTGCTGCTTTCCCAGGTGCATTAGCAAGGAGCTGAATTGGAAGCATAACAGCCAGGACTCCAGCTGGCAGCCATAGGGATTACCATCACTGCAGGCAGAGGCTTAATCTACAACTGTTGCAGGCAGACATAGAGTATAAAATTGAGTAGGTTTGTGAGCTGGAAGACCACGCCTTCACACTCCTTTGTCACCGCTTGCCCCAACCTGGCCACACCTGTGTGCCCACCTGCCAATCAGGCTAATTAACCACTCTCCTTTGGAAGTGGATTAAAGGCCTGGGACAAGGTGAGCCCGGCCCTTTTGTGTCTTTTTGCCTCTTTCTCCATTTCGAGCCCTTGCTGTCCCTTGTCTTCAGGCACATGGCCTTTGGGCCACCAGTCCCAGGCCTCCTGGCCTGCATGCTCCTCCCATGACTGGCTCCTGGTGCTCGGTATGAATCCAGATTTCCCTTTCTCTCTTAGATAGGGCTCTCACTCTCCTATGCATTTCTCTCACTGAAAAAAAAGGTTAAAACTTATGCTGCCCCCTTCACCTATGCCAGTATTCAGAATTCTCTGAATTCATGGCAAGAACCCACAAGGCTTATTAATATTGTGAATTTATTAATAAGCAACCAGTAACACAACCACAGCACCAGCCCCCTCAGTTGTCTATTTTTTAAACCAAAATAGATATATTAATGCCTCATCTTTATAAAAATAACAGCTTTTTAAATCAGTACACAAAGTGTTATTACTGAAAAATTCTAATAAATCAACCTATATAAAGAGTGAATTTTTAGTTTCATATTCTTATTAGAAAAAATAGTACATAAAACTATATAAAATAAAGTAGGAACATTCATTCTTTCCTACTTGTCTCTTCCTCCATTTCTATACCCTAAGGGTAACGAGGGAATATTAACCATACATTCACCATCATTATGGGGGGTCTCCCTTTGTCCCCATATACTTGACATCACTGGGTGTTAAGTTTCCCACTGAGAAATCTCTGAAAACAGCCATACCATCAGAGACATTATTCCAACATTCTAAGGTTCAAAAAGACTTTTATGTACATTATACATACTAGAAATTAAGCAGTAGAAAACGTGACTCCTCTGGATAGAACTATGCATCAGCAGTTAGTAGTAGTTTCATTTTATCAGGTGGTCCCCATGCTGGGAGGAACTCACACTTAGTGATGGTGATCCCCAAGCTAATTTCAAAGCTCCTGCCCTTTTTCCACTTCAAGATTCAGTTCGATTAAGTGAAAACAGAAAAAGCGTGAAGTCAGAACTGGAATCAAATCTTTGCTTCTTTTAAAATTTTATTTATTTCTAATTTACCTAAGAGGCAGATCCACAGAAATTGCCCATCTGCTGGGTTACTTCCCACATGCCCACCATAGCCAGGGCTGTGCCAGGCTGAAGCCCAGAGGCAGGAACTCAATCCTGGCCTCCTCTGTGGGTGGTAGTGGCCCAAGAATAATTAAGTCATCACCTGCTACCTCCCAAGATGTGCATCAGTGGGAAGATGGAATTGGGAGTGGAGATGGGACTTGAAGGCAGGAACGCCAGCACGACTGCTGGTGTCTAAGCTGCTAGGTCCTGCCCCTGCTCTTCTTCTTAGCAGGGGAACTCTAGCCTAAGTTTCCTCAGATGAAGAGTGGTGGTGCTTTGTCCTACCTCATAGCAAACTGTGTAAACAGCTAGCATGAACGATTGGATAAACATGACCATATGAAAAGAAAGCATTTTTGCTCAAGAACAGTATAAAGGACTCCAGAATATTAATGGAAAATGTTTAATTTTCTATGAATATTTTGAAGCCCCTTCGAATACCATTTTAACAAGTCAGAAGACAAATAATAAATGTGGAATCATTTTTTCTTTCACTCATATAATTTAGCAAAATTTTGTCAGTTTGTCTATAATTATACACTTCTTTTTAAATTTATTTATTTGAAAGGTAGAGAGAGAGAAAGAGACAGCTTCCATCTGCTGGTTTATTCACCAAATGCCTGCATAAACCAGAGAAGGCTCAAGCTGAATCCAGAAGCCCAGAACTCAATCCAGCTCTCCCAGGTGGGTGGCAGGGAGCCAAGTACTTGAGCCACCGTCTGATGTGCTGCAGCACGTACATTAGCAGGAAGCTGGATTGGAAGCCAAGAAGGAACTTGAACTCCAGAACTCTGATATGGGATGTGGGCAGCTCAAGGAGTGACTAAACTGCTGCACGAAATGCTAGCTGCAGTCTGCGCTTCTCAAACTAACTAGGAAAAAAGATATATGCATTCATAAGTTTATAGGTATGTCAAAATGTCTTGAAAATAGACTTTGTGTATATGCATTCTCAATTCACATTGAAGAAAAATTTCTCTCCATTCAGCGCTTTAATGCATACTATTAACAAACATTTTGTTTCAAGTCTGATAGATTTAAAAATAGGTTTCTTATTGTTTTAATTTACATTTCTTTAGCAGGGAATTAATTTGAGAACCTTGATATGCTCATAATAATTTACTTTTAGTTTTCTGTGAACTTTCTGTTCTTAACTATTGTGAAATGTCTACTTTTAATTATTTGTCTTTTTTATAAGTTCAGTTTTTAAAATTTCATTGTAAGTTAATTACATTCTTCTGTGTTAACTATTGCAAAAATTGTTCATTATTTGTATTTTTTTAATATCATGGGGATATACTGTGTTTAAAATTAAAAGAAAATTCTCCAAAAAATGGAAAAATCTTCTATGCTCATGGATTGGAAGAATCAACATCATCAAAATGTCCATTCTCCCAAAAGCAATTTATAGATTCAATGCAATACCAATCAAAATACCAAAGACATTCTTCTCAGATCTGGAAAAAAATGATGCTGAAATTCATATGGAGACACAAGAGACCTCGAATAGCTAAAGCAATCTTGTACAACAAAAACAAATTCGAGGCCATCACAATACCAGATTTCAAGACATACTACAGGACAGTTGTAATCAAAACAGCATGGTACTGGTACAGAAACCGATAGATAGACCAATGGAACAGAATAGAAACACCAGAAATCAACCCAAATACCTATAGCCAACTTATATTTGATCAAGGATCTAAAACCAATTCCTGGAGTAAGGACAGTCTATTCAATAAATGGTGCTGGGAAAACTGATTTTCACATGCAGAAGCATGAAGCAAGACCCCTAACTTACACCATAAACAAAAATCCACTCAACATGGATAAAAGATCTAAATCTATGACCCAACACCATCAAGATATAGGTACAGGCAAAGACTTCTTGAAAAAAACCTCAGAGGCACAGGCAGTCAAAGCCAAAATTAACAATTTGGATTATATCAAATTGACAAGTTTCTGTAAGGCAAAAGAAACAGTCAGGAAAGTGAAGAGGCAACCGACAGAATGGGAAAAATATTTGCAAACTATGCAACAGATAAAGGATTAATAACCAGAATCTACAAAGAGATCAAGAAACTCCACACAACAAAACAAACAACCCACTTAAGAGATGGGCCAAGGACCTCAATAGACATTTTTCCAAAGAGGAAATCCAAATGGCCAACAGACACATGAAAAAATGTTCAAGATCACTAGCAATCAGGGAAATGCAAATCAAAACCACAATGAGGTTTCACCTCACCCTGGTTAGAATGGCTCACATACAGAAATTTACCAACAACAGATGCTGGTGTGGATGTGGGGAAAAAGGGACACTAACCTACTGTTGGTGGGAATAAAACTGGTAAAGCCACTATGGAAGTCAGTTTGGAGATTCCACAGAAACCTTAATATAACCCTACCATACAACCCAGCCATCCCACTCCTTGGAATTTACCCAAAGGAAATTAAATTGGCAAACAAAAAAGGGGTCTGCACCTTAATGTTTATTGCAGCTCAATTCACAATAGCTAAGACCTGGAATCAACCTAAATGCCCATCAACAGTGGACTGGATAAAGAAATTATGGGACATATACTCTATAGAATATTATACAGCAGTAAAAAACAGTAAAATCTGGTCATTTGCAACAAAATAGAGGAATCTGGAAAACATCATGCTGAGTGAAATAAGACAGTCCCAAAGGGACATATGTTCTCCCTGATCAGTGACAACTAGTCAAGCACCAAAAAGGGAACCTGTTGAAGTGAAATGGACACTACGAGAGACAGTGACTTGATAAGCCCTTGCCCTGACTGTTGATGAACAACTTAATACTTTATCCCTTTTAGTATTTTTTTCATTCTACTTAATACTATTGGTTGAACTCAGTAATTAACACATAATTATTCTTAGGTGTTTAAATTTAACTGAAAAGTGATCTCTGTTAAATATAAGAGTGGAAATAAGAGAGGGAGGAGATGTACAGTAGGGACATGCTCAATCAGACTTTCCCCAAATGGTGGAGTTAGAAACGTGCCAGGGGATTCCAATACAATCCCATCAAGGTGGCATGTACCAATGCCATCTCTCTAGTCCAAGTGATCAATTTCAGTTCACAATTGATCACACTGATAGGATTAAGAGTCAAAGGGATCACATAAACAAGACTAGTGTCTGCTAATACTAACTGATAGAATAAAAAAGGGAGAGAACAATCCAACATGGGAAGCGGGATACACAGCAGACTCACAGAATGGCAGATGTCCTAAACAGCACTCTGGCCTCAGAATCAGCCCTTAAGGCATTTGGATCTGGCTCAAGAGCCCATGAGAGTATTTTAGGCATGGAAAGCCAAGACACTCTGGAAAACAACAACAACAACAAAAAACTAAATGAAAGATCTCTGTGAGTGAGATCCCAGTGGAAAGAACAGGCCATCAAAGAAGGAGGTACTTTTCTCTGAAGGGAGCAGAGAAATTCCACTTTGACTATGACCTTGTCAAAATAAGATCGAAGTCAGTGAACTCAAGAGGCTTCCCTAGCCTTGGCAACTCATGACAAGAGCCTCAGGTGATTACTGACACCATAAACAAGAGTGTCAAATTGTTAAGTAAACAACAGGGGTCACTGTGCACTTACTCCTCATGTAGAATCTCTGTCCTTAATGTGTTGTACAATGTGAATTAATGCTATAACTAGTACACAAACAGTACTTTACATTTTGTGTTTCTGTGTGTGTGCAAACTGTTGAAATCTTTACCAAATATATACTAAATCGATCTTCTGTATATAAAGATAATTGAAAATGAATTTTGATGTGAATGGAATGGGAGAAGGAGTGGGAGATGGGAGGGGTGCAAATGGGAGGGAAATTATGGGGGGGAAGCCATTGTAATCCAAAAGCTGTACTTTGAAAATTATATTTACTAAATAAAAGTTAAAAGAATATATATATGAAAAATTTTTGTACTAAAACATACTTACCTTTTAATTACATTTTTCAACAAGTGTTTTGAAGTATTGTCATATCTCTCTATATAATTACTGTCTTGGAAAGCAAAGTTTACATTTCCCATATTAAAGACATGTAGGGAAACATAAAAATCTGAATTGCTTCACATTTTAATGAAATCATATGAATATTTTTGCATAGTGATCAGCAGCACAATTCTGTAAGTATGTAGACAGGGTAATAAAAACAGGAACATAAATAAACTTAGTATTTTGCACATTCTCTTTAAAAATACAGAATTCTTGAAGAAATAAAAAGGAAACAATTATTTTGCTTTTAAAAAAATGTAGAACCACTTATTTTTTCCCTGTGAATGTTTCCCTGGCTAGATCATGCCAAAGCTAGGAGCCTAGCACTCCATCAAATAGATCTCACATGCCAAGTGACAGGGGCTCAAGCATGTGAGCCATCATCTGGTGCCTTCCAGGATGCAGCGACAGGAAGCTGGATCAGAAGTGGAGTTGCAACACCTGAACCACACACCAGTGCACGATGGCTCAACTCCTGCTGCACCACAATGTCCAGCCTAAACAGCTTTGCATAAATGAATATATTGCTCATCTCAAAAACATATTTGAATTTTGACAAGGCCATTCTACAAACCAAAAGAAACACTAGCATGAAGGAACTGTGGTACATTTTATCAGTGAACTTTGATGACCCTGATTCATACCACACACACAAAGAAATGACTTGCTTATTCCACTAGATCTGTTAAGGTCACTTTCCATAGCTTAAATTTACGAATGCTATTTTTCCAGTAAATGTATTTTCAGGCAGTGTTCTGAAGCATAAAAAAAGGCTCTAAGTTGTGTTTTGCTAGTTTCCTTTGGAATCAACATTGGTCACATATAAGGCATGCAAGTGTGGTTTAATCTGTTTACTAACTCTTTTGTGAGTCATAAACATGAGTGAAACAGTTGACAAATTTCTAGTTAACCTATTAAGCCCCCAGATAAGGCTGTACTTAGGTCAATCTTTTCCTTTAAGTATTCCCAGGAAAGCTGGGGATTCTAAGTAAATCTTAGATAGGTTGTTCATTTTGGTTTTTGTTTATCTGGATTCATTTTGCTCAAATCCTGAAACTTGTAATTCCACAGACTATTTAAGATTTTCATGAATTATGAATGGCATTAAATATTTAAATACAAAAATCTCAAACATAAATATTCTTTAATTGAAAATTGTATGAAATAACTTCTGAACCAAAACATTTGTGAACAACAAGACCCTTTATATTTCTTAAAATTAAATGTCATCAGTGGCTTTGAGTTAAAAAAAGAGGTAAAGGTGAATGTAAGATGGCCTATGATTTTTGTCAAGTTTTGTCAGCAGTTTTTCGTTCAGGAATCTCCATGAGAATTTTTAGAGCAGAGAGGGTCACTCAGATTCATCTTGAAAATGTTTTTTCATTGTATTCGAAAGGCAGAAAGACAGAGAGAAAGAAGGGGCAGGCAGAGAAATAGTTTATCAGCTGGTTCGTGCCCCAAATACCTGCAATAGCCGAAGTTGGGCTAGGCTGAAGCTGGGAGCCAGGGCCTCAGTCAGGGTCTCCCACAGGGGCTGCAGAATCCCAAGTACTTGAGCCATCACCAGCTGCCTCCCTGGGTGTGCATTAACAGGAAGCAGGAAAGGAAGGGGAGCTGGAATCTAACCCAGGCACTCCAATGTTAGACGCACAGCTCCCAAGTGCTTTCTTAACCACTGAGCCAAACACCTACTCATCAGTCTCATCTTATACAACATTGACGCTGCATCACCCCGTTGACCATTTGAAACTCCTGTGTGATGAACTCTGGGAACAATTTCGTGTATCTGCAAGTTCCAGAAGAACACGCACTTCCAAACACCTGCTTCACTGTTAACTATGGGCAGTATTCAGCTTGCAGAGGCTCATATTTTATTATTTGCTGTAGTCACCAGAAAACCCAGAGCAAAACTAATTGCCTACTTCTAGCAATTAAACAGGTTGTTATACATTTCAAGAGCTAACTCTCCATGCCTGCTATCTTAGTTTTCTCTCTTATTTTCCTTTCATTTCCCTTTCCTTATCTTTTTGGCCAGTATATATCTCCAGAAACCACCTCAGGATCCTCTGTGAGATAAAAATGACAAAAGAAACATGAAGCAGATAGGCAAATAAGAAATAAAATTGATAAGGATATAGACAAATTAAAAGCTCTGACATTTTATGTTGATTAAAAACTGATCAAAACCAACAGAAATGTAGTTATGATTATGCATCAACCACATTGTTTTATCCATGCTTTTTCAATTATATAAATACCAAAAATAAATTAATTAGATGTGGTACATCATCCCATATTCTATAAGAATTGAGGATCAGAATGCTGCTTGTGGATCAAGTTATTGTATGGTGGGTTACATATTTAACCTAGTAGAGAAACTCACCATTCAAGCACTTTATAAAACACAGAATGTTAATATCATATTAATATTTCATTTTCTGGTGTAGATCTAGTTTTTAACATCATATTAATCAATGAATAATTTAATAATTTAATGCCATATTAATTAATTTTAATGTCATATTAATATTCAATTTCTAGTATAGATTAAGTTTTTTTTTTCTTTTCTTTTTTTATTTTTTGACAGGCAGAGTGGACAGTGAGAGAGAGAGACAGTGAGAAAGGTCTTCCTTTTCCATTGGTTCACCCCCCAGTGGCCGCTCCGGCAGCGCACTGGTATATATGCTGTATTTGTTCTCTGACGCTGGACACCAAAAATGTTAGAGATGGATCTACATATAATGGTATTAAAATAAAATAGACTTTCCTTAGTTGGTTCCATTCAGCGGAGGATGATTTTAACATGTTTTCCACAGTGAGATGCTGGTAGGCAAATGGCTTAGAAACAGGACATAGAATCAAAGTCATGGACACAAGGGTGTGGATACCTAGAGAGGGTGGAGGGGTCCAAAGAGTGGACATGACACAAAAAGTCCCAGGTTCTCATGAAACCCTTATAATGATTGTGTAACTTGGTTCAGTTGCTCAGTTTCTCTAAGCTAGCTTACTTACCCATAAAGAGAAGATAATCATGCATTCTTCACAAGTTATGTGATTGTGCTTGGAATAGCATGTGTACTAGAAAAATATATGATGAAAAAATTTTACAAAGCAATTTAATTTAAACAGATAATTTGATTTTTTAAAGATTTATTTATTTATTTGAAATTCAGAGTTACACAGAGAGAGGAGTGGCAGAGAGTAAGAGAGAGAGAGAGAGTTATCTTCCATCAGATGGTTCACTCCCCAACTGGCTACAATGGCCAGAACTGCACCGATCTGAAGCCAGGAGCTAGGAGCTTCTTCCGGGTCTCCCACTCAGGAGCAGGGGCCCAAGCACTTGGGCCATCTTCTGCTTTCCCATGTCATAGCAGAGAGCTGGATGGGAAGAGGAGCAGCCAGGACTAGAACTGGCGCCCATATGGGATGCCGGCACTCCAGGCCAGGGCTTAAACACATTGCGCCACAGCGCCAGCCCCTGATTTTTTTTTTTCCTCACAGTAGTGGAAACCTATTTTGATTAGTTCTCAAATTATTTTATTAAAGGCATCATGGTTTTGTGTGTTTCCACCTTCCACCTTCCACCTGGTCCAGAAAGGAATTTAGAGGCACAGTGGCCTTGAGTAAAGAATTGCTATTCTGCTAGTTCTGCTAGACCTCCTCTTTGATCAATGTACCCTTTCACCACCTAAGAACTGTTGCTAGCCCCTTATTTGATGTTCCTGATTTTACTGGGTGGACACAAGGCAGACAGAGCTAGTCCCTTCCTGCTCAAAGGGGTCAGTGTTGTTCTTGGATGTCAAGATGACCTCAGGCAAGTTGATAGGCAAACTTCATTGACAGTTTATTTAGTAATTAGAAACAGTCTGTGTGCCTCATCTCTGTAAAAAAAAAAAAGTTGCTCTTAAAAACTTTGTCATACCTGGTCAGATCATTCTTATTTATATCCTTTTGCATTTAACTTCCACCTCTTCTAAAAGTGAAGACAATAGAGGCAAAGGATAAAATAATCATAAAGACAGTAAGCAGGAAAGGATTAGAAATGGATAAGGAGGGGCCTGGCATTGTGGCTTAGTGGCTTCAGGTCCCAGCTGCTCGATTTCTGATCCAGCTCTCTGCTGTGGCCTGGGAAAACAGTGAAAGATGGCCCAGATCCTTGGCCTCCTGCACCCACATAGGAGACCTGGAAGAAGCTCCTGGCTCCTGGCTTCAGATCCACTCAGCTTTGAGCCTTGTGGCCATTGGGGAGTGATCCAAAGGACAGAAGATTCTCTCTCTCTCTCTGTCTCTGTCTCTCTCTGTCTCTCTGCCCCTGCGTCTCTAATTCTGCCTCTCAAATAAATGAATCTTTAAAAAAGCAAAATAGAAAAGAAAATAAGTGGATAATGAAAGAAAGGAAGAAATCCCTTCATCACAGTGAGACTCCTGATTTCAAATTTCTGGATTGGATGCTGAGTGAGGGGTGCAAGTTGCTTTGAGCTGGGGTTTCCACCACACCTACCAGACTCCAGGATTTATACTATTTTCATTGTTTCACAGCACCTAGCTGGAAGCTCGGTCTTCCTCTTCCCTGTAGTGACAACAATGGGATTGAATTTGATACTGGGAATAGCAACTATGAAGGAGTTTGACAAACTGAGTTTGATATGATAGTGGACCAGCATGGTGAAGGTGTGCAACCCATGTTGTGGGAAAAGCAGTAGAAAGCCTGCCCATGCTTGGCCTGGAGAAGAGATGACTGGCAGTGTGTTTTACAAAAATATACCTTTACATTTTTAGTTTTTATTCTTATGATCTCTAGAAATACAGCTAGGTATAAACAGCAGAATAGCATGGTGTTCAACTGATTGGATGAGGCCCACACACATTATATTCTGGCACATTCTGGCAAAAGTACTTTTTAAACAAAAAGTGCAATCACAAAGTAAAACAAATTCCCCGTGAGGAAGCGAGTGGTTTACTCATCAGTGCAATTACTCAGACAGAAACCAGGTGATTATCAGATGTGCTTTTTAAATAGGCTTTTGCGTTTTGTGTGAGAAGGTAGAAAATAATCTTAAAAGAATGTTTTTAAGTCTCAACAGTTAAATTAAAAGTCTCTTTTGAGACCTATCTTACGTTCCTTTCCACCAGGTGGTTGTACAGAGTCTGGCCTTTCCTGTGAGTGGCTCTGAATCCAACAAAGGGACTTAAGGAAGTCAGTTTTATGTGTTCTTTATAGTTTGGATGAGTTGTGGATTAAAATATGTATTTTTTAATTCATAAAATAAGTGGTGATTTGTATCTCTAGTGTAACTCTGGGAGCTCCTAAATCTTGGCTGAGAATTCCCAGATCATGAAACAGCATTTCCCCAGAACCTTACAATATGGGGAATAAAGTAAATTCTTTCTTATGCTTTTCTTTCATTCATAATTCTCTGGCCATACTCGCAACAAAGACCATTGTGGGCTGAGCTGGGGAACAGGGTTGGAGAGGTTATCCCAATCAAGGAACTCTTGAGATGTGTTCACAACCATCACATCCTCAATTCTATGATCTCCCAGGCAAGAAAGGAATTCCAGCATTCTTCTACCTGTTACCTCACATTCCTGTTACCAGGTACCACCCCTCCATTCTCTAGTATTCTTTAATCAATACTTGAGCAATACTTACTTCATATGCTAAATGTTCTTTGCCTCTCCCAACTACAATGCAAACACATAAGGGGTGTCCTAAGTTCTCAGAACAATGTTTGCAATTGTGTAGGTTCCCTAACATTGACTGTGGGAATGAAAGAACACAGTGGATGGGATTTCAGTGTTGGTTTTTGGAAAAGAACTTAAAAGTGTGTTTTATTTTTAGACTCAGTGATTTTACTGATACATATTATACTAATTGATACACACATATATGATACAAATGAGACAGCTCTATGACTGCTAACAGAACTCCCTCAGTCAGTCTTTTTCTGTTATGGTATTCAACTGATTGGATGAGGCCCACACACATTATATAGGGAGGTCTGCTTTATTCAAAGTGTACTGTTTAAATGCTAATGTCATCTTCAAAATGCCTTTCCCAAGACATCTACAAAAATTTTAGAGACATTTATTTGAGAGGAGGAAATATATATATATATATATATATATATATATAGAGAGAGAGAGAGAGAGAGAGAGAGAGAGAGAGAAAGAGTTCCCATCTGCTGGTTCACTCTCCAAATGCTCACAACAGCTGGGACTGCCCCAGCTGAACCCAAGAGCCAGGATCTCTCATGTGGGTGATATGAGACCAACTGCTTAGGCTACCACCTTTGTCTCCTAGAGTCTGCATTCAGGAAACTGGATTCAGGAGTCAGAGCCAGGCATGAAACCCTGGTGCTCCAACATGGGACACAGGCATCATAAGCATTAGAGTAAATGCCCACCCCCATAGTAATATCTGACCATGTGTCTTGGCACCATGGCCTTAGCAAAGGGGATATATAAAATTAACCACCCAGGTATGAATCTACCAATTTGTTTTATAATTGAAATAATCTCAGAGAGCAACACTTTCATTTTATAGGGCAAGAAATCAAGTCCATGCAAGGTTAAAATCCAGCTCATCTGAAGTCACAGATGACCCACACAGAAGCCTCGGGCTCCTGACTCACAGTCCTGCCTCCCTCAGTCACAAATGCTATAAAGTGGATCACCTACACAGTGCTGCTCCAAGTGTTTTGGTCCCTTTATCTTGCTTTGAGGAAAAGCTTCAGCACTTTATAGTGTAACAGAGTTCCCAAAACAATGCACTCATCACAGATAACTATAGATTTAAAGACTATATATTGTGGGGTTGTACAGTTTGAGGAGGTAACAATCTAACCTAGATACCTGCACTTGAAGAAACTTGCCTTTAAAATGCAGTTTATGGAGCAAACATTTGGCCTAACAGTTTAAGATGCCTGTGTCCCATATCACGGTGCCTGGATTCAATACCTGGCTCCACTCCTGACTCCGGCTTTCTGCATATGCAGACCATGGAAGTCAGGGAACCAGTAGTGATGGCTTAAGTAATTGGGCTCTTAGCATCCATGTGGGAAATGTGGATTGAGTTCCTAGCTCTCAGCTTTTGCCCCAGTCCAGGGGCCACTGTGGCAGTTTGGAGAGCCAATTAGCATATGAGAGCTCTCTTTCTCTCTTCTTTTCTCTTTCTCTCTTTAACTCTGTGTGTGTGTGTGTGTGTGTGTGTGTGTGTGTGTGTGAGTATGTGTGTATATCTCCCAAATAATAACAATAAAACAAAATTCAGCCCATTCTTTTAGCCAAGCTATAGTGGACATGTGTAGCAGGGTGGGGAAGGGCAGGTTCTACCCAGGGCTATGTATTGGTCAGAATGAGATATGTTGACAAGGTACTATCTGAGGAAGGACTTCAAGGAAGCAAGGGAAGAAGCAAATGGATATCTAGGGAGGAATATTTAAGGCAGAGAGAAGAGCCCCAGTAAATTGGGCATGTGTCTAATTTGCTTATGAAACAGCAAGGAGGCCCGTGTGCTGGAGCAGAATGGGTGACTGAATGATGGGAAGAGTAGCAGGAGATACGGTGGAGGACAGAAGTACACAGTTCAGGTACAGTTGCATGGACTATTTTGAATTTCACTGATTTAAATGGGAGACCACTGGGAAGCCTTGAGCAGTGGAATGATGTGATGGGACCTAGTTTTAAAAAGAATCCCTCCGGCAACTAAATTTAGATTAGACTTTGGGTTGTTATTGGTGGTGGGGTGGCTGAGTTACGGAGGCCAGTTAGCTGTGAGCTCACTGTAGGGATCCTAGTGACAGGTTCAGGTAGCTCCCATCGGCTACCTCTTGACTTCTTCAAGAAGCAGACACATTCTGAACATGGATTATGAGGGAGAAGAGGTGAGGATAACAGCAAAGACTTAGACCTGAGCAATGGGGGGAAAGCAGACAAAGCAATAAAAACTGAGATGTTTCATACAAGCAGGTATAAAGGTCTGTGAGGTGCAGGTGCAAGGAGAATTCGTTCATTCCACTTTGGAGAAGAGTCGAGAAAAGCTTCAGAGAAAAGTAAACAGTTGATCTGGAACTTGAAAGTCGAGAAAGCTTTTTCTGGGTGGGTAAGATAGGATATTCCAGGCAGAGTGGAAGGATGAATACATGCAGTGTAATGTGGACATGCCTTAACTTGTAACAAACCATGATTTGGAAAATACAAAGAGGCACACACAACTGTAAACCTGTATGCATGGACATATATGATTTCAAAGAACCTATTTCAAGGGCCTTAAAAATAAAGGGTGCCCTTCACTTACATTGCGAGCTTATAGCTGGTTCCATATGATTTTCTACTAGCCAGTGCGTCTTTTCCAATGCTGTGAAAGACGGCCTCTTATTAAAGAAACAGCTACAGCCAGAGAAGGGTACTTATGTCTTAGAGAATGGAGGTACCAGCTGAACTCAGAGATAAAAGAAATTAATCCTTCTTTTTGGCCCCAAAACCAACTCACAGCTGAAACAGAACTTAGAACATCTTTCACTGAGTTTACCTGGCCCTTCTGGGATTAGATTGGGATTCTCTGGGCTCAGGGAGGGCTGGGGGATGGGCAGAGGCTGAGAAGGCACCACGAAGATATAGAGAGAGGCTGACGGTGCCAGAATTGAAGAGCCAACTTGGAAGGTCGTCTCAGACAGGGGTGGAGTCAGCATTGGAGGATGGCCTGGCCTCCACTTTTGCCAGGCCCTGCCCTTTCAGTCAGCTTGGCATGTACAGACCACCCAGCAGGAGTTTTGCCTGGCTGTACCCCAACCCTTCCCTTCCCCAAGTTTCTCAAGTTGCCTTTGTAAAAGCTCCTAACCCCAGTAAGCACCATTACAACTCCAGCAAAGTGTGGCGTCCCAGAAATCAAGGGGTTTGAGAACAGCCTCCTGGAGGGACGAGCCTTCTGAGGAGGGACAGAACAGGACCAGGTCAAGGTCAATAACCACTCCACACCCTACTGCCTGGGGGGCAGTGGTGAAGCACAGCCGGTCTGGAATCCTTCCAAGTCTGTCTGGAATAGCCAGGGTGCGAGCTAAAGCTGAGCTTCTGAAAGGACTGTGAGAAATAGGGTTTTCTGTTATTAGGTTCATTTGAAAACAGTGTGTCTTATGGGATGTTTGTTGCTCCTTCCCAAGTCTTGGGCCCCACAGCTATGTCAATGCCTTGGGACTTTTTATTCTAAGGAAAGAAACTTACTTTCTTTAACTTACTGTTTAATATTGCTCTGTGGGTGTAAGCTTAGCTTTGTGTTTATAAAAAAAAAAAAGTCTTTTAGTAAGCCGAAGCTGTTAGAAGCTTACAGGTAAGTGACATTACAATCAGCTGTCAGTAAAAAGTAAATAGTGAAACGATTGCATGACTGGCTGCTCCTTCAGATCCGAGACAACCTGGAGCTGGACTTTTGTCCTCTGCATGGAAGGCATGTGGTGCATGGGAGTTGCATGCTTTGTGAAAACAACACAGTTGTGCACATCTTTCAACTGCTGGGACTGCTTTGACAACGACTTGTCTTGCTCTTTTTTCCCAGCAAGGGAATGAGGTAGGCAGGGCCGGTGTGTGACAGATGAATTATGTGCAGCAAGAGGCAGTTAAACCCTCCCCTAGGTCACGGACAAGGGCAAGCCTCGGGCTGGGGCCTCTGTCTGCTCTTCCTGCAGCCCTGTGCCATGCTCCTGGACGTCCCATTCTGCCAACATGCCCCGTGTCCTTGGCGAATTTCTTAATCCCTCCGTCTCTAACCTCTAAAATAAGGTCCTTCCTAGTTTTCACCGTGCCCGCGTGAGCAGGAGTCTGGAAATCGGTGGCAGGTGGAGAGGTCTTGTTTGGTTAGCTAATTACTGGCTGGGTTTTCTCCCCATTCCTGCGTTCCTTTGAATTCTTACACTGCACTTAACACTCTTCTGGGTCCAGCCTTCTTTTTGGGAACCGGGGGCAGGCTGAGAGGAAGGAAGTGTCCCGCAACTACCAATATTTTCCTCTAGGAGGAGCCGCGCAGCCCCGAAGAGAGTGACACGCACCAACTCCAACTCCTCGCTCGCCGGGAAGGCTTCATCCCAGCTCCTCGGAATGCGTGGCCGGGGCGGCGCTCGGCCTCTCCGCAGCCGGTCTCGAACCGGCCGCCCTGAACTCCCGCTTCCCCTCGCCTCGGCAGCCAGGATCCCGGGGACTTTGGGCCCGGCCCGGCGTGACCCCTGGTGAGCGGCGGCCGCCTTTTCCCACCCCTCCCCTCCCATCCTCCCTTCCCGTTTCACCCCGCCCCCTGCCTCCTCCCCGAGTCTGACAGCCTGCGAGCTGCCAAGCAGGGCGCAGCCATGGGAAGAGGAGGCGGTCTGGGGAGCGGCGGCGGCGGCGGCGGCGGCTGCTCCAGCAGCGGTGGCGGCGGCGGCGGCTGCTGCTGAGCCCGGGCGGCGGCCGGGACCCCGGGCTGGGGCCACGCGGGCCGGAAGCCCCCGCGCCATAGGCCCCGGCGCGGACGCGAACCCGCGCTGTGTCTGCCGAGGCGAGACTCTGAGGTACTGGAGGAGGGGTTCCGGGAGTCGGGCTCTTCCCCCACGCCCTGCTGTGCCGGGGGGCCCCGGGGAGTGGACCCTGGGGAGCCAGTTGTTTGTTACCTCGGGGCTCGGGCTTATCTATGTAGCCGGCTAATTCTTTCCGGATGACTTGGGGGTTGGCTGGACTCCCCTCCTCGCGGAGAAGTTGTTTTCTGCTCGTGGGTCGTTGTAACCCGATCCACGCCGCGGACGTGTGTGCGCCCGCTGCTGGAAGTTGGTGGGGGGTCGCGGGGAGTTGGGGGCGACTGGAGAACCATTCCACAGGGGTGCGCGCAGAAGGTCTCCTCAGAGGAAGCTTGTGTTGGAGTCGTAAAAGTTTTGCGAGTGTGTTTGTGTTTGACATCAGCCGGTCTGGGGCGGGAACTGCACAGGCTGCTGCTGCTCAGAGAGAGGTCCCCGGCGATGCGACCCGAGGGTCAGCGGGGGCCGGGCTGTGAGCGTCCACACCTCGCGCTGCTCGGCAAAGCGCACGGCTGCAGCCCCGCACTGGCACCCACAGAGCTGGGGTCAGTGGAGTTATGGTAAACAGTCCCCGTTAACTCGGGTGGGTGGAAATTGTGACGAGCCGAGCTCCCCCAGCCCCATAGCCCTGGACACACTCGTGTGTATGAAATCAACCAGACTCGAAGTTTTGACACAACTGCCCGAGGCTCGAGGGCTGCGGTGCAGCTGAGTGTCCAGGAAAAGGGCGCTGGCTGGTGTCAGGCAGGGTAGGGTCATCACCCTTCGGGTGTGTGGGGGCGTCTATTTTGGGGTTTTATATATAGTCCTTAGGACGCCCACTGGGACCGGCTGCAGGGGCCGTGGGCTGGCGCGGGGTGTGCGTGTGCTCGAGCGTGTGTGCCTGGGGAGGCGTGTTGGCGTTTGAGCCAGTAGGGTGTGCAGGGGGGAGGAGGCAGCCCTAGGGGTGCCGCCCGCCTGTTTATGCCAGGAGACCTTGGAAGGGACACAGAAAGGTAACAGGAGGCCAGAGGGTTGGGAAGTCACAGAAGTTCCTGCATTGGCTTAAGTACCAGGGACTTTAAAATAACTGAACCTGTTGCCTTCAAAGGGATTGCGGGCTGGAAGTGGGGCTCTGGGCGGGGGTGTGGGGGTGTGGGGGGGTGGATTGCATGTGTGAAGGTTCTAGGTGTGTGTATGTGTAGGTGCAGACCCTCAGGCAGCGAGCG
This sequence comes from Sylvilagus floridanus, assembly GCA_949820135.1. Classification (NCBI taxonomy): domain Eukaryota; kingdom Metazoa; phylum Chordata; class Mammalia; order Lagomorpha; family Leporidae; genus Sylvilagus; species Sylvilagus floridanus. Next base: position 68,020,133 of record OX463246.1, on the reverse strand, counting down.
GTGGAAGCTATGACTCTGAGATTCTCTGGGAGCTGCTGTCTACTGTGCAGAGACTGGGTGGTCTCCAGGGCGTTTACCTTGGGACACTCTGCAAGTGTGTGCCCTGACGACCTGCGATGCATCCCATGAGCTGCAACTCCATCGCATGAGCTACTGGGTTTCCACCTGGATCACCGTGGAGGTCCCCATTTATGGGGTGCCCCCTACATCTTGGGGGTGATAACCGTTGAAACATTTCCAGAAATTAAATACTGAATAGAAGCAAAGTAAGACGATTTAGCAGACAGGGTGGTTGGTTTTGTGTAGGCTGTAGCTTTGAGTTGTTTCCTTTTGTCGAAAGCAAAACTGTGCTCCCAGATTAGATGTCAAGGGGTTTCCTATTATTTAGTTCCCTTCAGATAGGCCTTTGGTGAAGCTAGCAGGGTGTGTTTTTAGCCTAGAGATCCTTGGAAAACATCAAGTGTACCTTAAAAACTTTGTCCCACCCCTCATCTGCCATTCTTATATAAACTTTTTGCTTTGCATTAATCTGAGAAAGTTCATGAGTCAATATTCAGGGTTTTTTTTTGTTTGTTTGTTTGTTTTTTTTAAAAATTTTTTAGTAAATATATCACAATGAAATTATAGTCTGGTCTCCTGAATGCCATGGAAAACCCATGCTTAACGGGTAAAGGTGTCAAATGAGAGTCTATAAATGCAATGACAAAGGGACGACATGAGTGCATTTTTTTCCAAACTGAGCATAACTTTGTCTTGCAAATATTTGTTCTAGCTGGAGTTTGAGGCTGTATCTTAGATTATTAGTTTTTAAACAGCAGACTCCACATCATAAACCACTTTAAACTGGATCCTAGAGGCCTTCTCTACCCTGTCTCTGGCGCCTGTGTTAACAGATGTTTATGGTGCTTGGTAACCTATGGGATTGTCATGTTGAATATCTTGTTAACTTGGGACATGATGTTTATAGCATAATGTAATAAATGGAGCCACAGTCTTAGCCTGCTTCTGCCAAGTACACGAAACACTCTAGCGTGGAAACAGATCTTGACATTTTTCCAACTTGGCCAGCCTTTTTGGCTATCTGCTGGTAAGCATTGTTAATGTAAAGATAAATCTGAGTGATAGAGAGAGAATGTGGGGCAGAAAATTGTTTAACTTAGAAAAAAGGCGTGGGTCATGTTTTTCAAATATGCTAACTTAAAGATTACCTTTCTTGGTCATTACACTGATACATTACGCAATTATGGGGGCGAGATTTGCTTTTGAAGGACAGATTTTTAAAAATACTGCATATCAATGATGAAAATACCTTCTTTTTCTTAATATGTTCACTTATATTTTGACAATCCTATGTTATTTCTTCTTTTAAAAAATCCTATAATTTCTGCATTATAATACTATTTAAGTAATGAGGGCACTCAAATCACCTAATCATTTCTGAATCTTGATAATCACTGAAATTTGGTAAGACAGGAGTCATCTCTCAGCCACATGTGTCAAACAGGACAGTATGGATGTCTTCTTGGCAAATGTTTTTTTTCCTCAACCTGGAACATATATAATGTAAATTAAATGTCCAATCAAATGGTAGTTTAGGATGATAACTGAATTAAAGAGCAACTATTGGGTGCATGAATATCTACTTCAATATTCTTGAAAATGGGTACAGATACAGATATATGTATATATAAATACATGTTTAATATTCATAAGCATTTTAACCATTTCATACACTGTTAACTAATTTCAAAACTGTAAACAAGACAACAGCTGTTCTCTATCGTTTATACATAGCCAAAGCATTATAAAAATAGCTATAAAGCATTTTTTCATGCATGAGCTTACTATACATCTATGAAAAGCAGATTTCTGTGCAGGTGAATAGCATTCTATATGTCATGCAGGTATTGCCTTAATGTCTCCCTATAATAAATACCAACCGAAAACAAAAGGACTGACTGGTTATAGAATGTTCTGGAGATAAGCAAGCAGAAGCTGCATATTACACCAGAGAGGGACTAGGATGTATTCCGTTCAGAGACTTCGTTGTGTCTGCTTCCATGAGCATGAGTCAGTGCTAGCAATCAGGGATTTATTGACGGCTTGTTTTGCCCCAGTCCCAGAGAATGTGCCATCTGGCCTCAAATGAGGTAAAAGTACATCAGACAGAAATATTTTCTCAGGCAACTGGGATTTAAGATGTACATACAGGACATGACTAAGTCAACAACCTACTTTTTCTCAGGTGGTAAATGACTTGCTAATGCCTGGGTGCCTCAAGTGCTCGCAACCCATGAGCAAATATGTCAAGCAGATAGATTACAGCATCAATGTGAAATGAGCTCCCCATGTTCTGTTTTGTTCCCAGACAGGCTATATTATTCTTGATTTATCAAGTCTAAGCCACTTTGTGGAAAGATAGCAAAGCTGACTTACGCTGGGAAAAGGGTGTGATTCAAAGGCAAGCACTTCAGCAACATTTATGGTGGATGATGATACCAGTGTTACTTTTTCAGCAACTCTGACCACCTTTTTTGACAGAGAGAGGGAGAGAAAACCAATAAAGTGATATCTGGGCCTATTAGATTATAGGCAGACTTTCTATCAGAATATGGGGACAGTGATAGACTTGTGTTGTTAGATGTAATTGTGCACACTGTCTGCCTCTTCGTGTGTGTGTGTGTGTGTGTGTGTGCACATGAGTGTGTTTACAGTGAAATTCCTCATTTCATCCCCTTTTCTTGTGATCTTCATTCATATACACTTGCTTCTCTTCTTTATTCTGTTCTCATAAAAATAGAAGAAGTAATCAATGATAAAATACATGTTTTAAGGTTCCAAAATTTATTTTACTCTTCTTTCCAACTCCCCACGCCCAATTATAGCAGGTCCATTGATTAGCACTTGGACATGCCGTTTTCAAAGCAAAGTTCTACTTAGGAAGCATCTAAGTTAGGATGACATAAAATGGGATTAAAGAAAAGTTGGTGTTAGAAAACCTGGGTCCCTTCTAAGCTCTGCTTTTAATAGGCTTTGCAATGTTTGCAACCTTTTAATCTTCCTGATCTTCATATTTCTTACATGTTAAAAACAAAGAAGAATAAATGAGATGATCCCTTAGGAGTCTCTGTAGGCCTATGGTTTGAATCTAGTTGTTGAAATTCTCTTTTCTCTCATTTCCTTGGACACTTTGCTTGAACCTCTCTAGTAAACCTCTTTCATTCATTTTTAGTTTCATAATGCCTTTTACATATCTATTTTCCTTTCTGGGCCGTCAGTTCCTAGGAACAGAAAGAAAATTGTGTTCACTCTTACATTTTTCTGCTCTGCTGAGTGCTGTCAACACAGCAGGTGTGGGAAGAGTGTAGTTGAATTCATGTGCAATGCATACACAGTGGAGCTATAATTCATATCACTTATTTAACCCTATACAAATCTTAATATAAACTTCAAGAAGTGCTTTCCATTGATTTGTTTTAAATCAGTTAAATAAAACCTATGCAAAATGTTATCATGACTGCCTCTTGCTTCCATTCTAAAGTAACCCAGCTCTATACAATGTGATGCAGAAAGTCTTTCTGAAGTTTTCTTTTGCTGTTGATTTTCCTTGGAGGTGAAGAAAATTCTTAGTGTGCTCCAGATTCTTAAAAAAGGAGAGAGAGGATTGTTGCTTAGCCTCGACTTCTGTCTTCAGTGTTTCTCCCTACCTTTTAATAGTGGCAGATGAAGCCCTAGATCAGGCACTAATTTTACTTATTAATACTCAAAGAGGCAGTGGTTTTGTCAGAAATTGCTGGGCTGTGTGCTTTTAATGATTATCTAAACTTACCTTCAAATGCTCCATCCCCAAATTAGCAGATCATTTCTCCTACAGTATTCTTAAAACTTCCAGATGTGTTTACTGATTGGGTTAGGACTTGATTCTTTTGTTATGGACTAGACTTCAGCCAGTTTTCTTTAGACTAATGTCATTATAATCCCAAAGAATTAGCCTTCTTAGATTGTGAATTAGTTGAAACATAAACAAGTCTGCCTCCATCTGGCTGGGCTTCTATGTGTAACAAGGGTGTCCAGAGGAAGAAGCTCACTTTACAAGACTTCAACACAGGTGAATACCCTGGTAAAGGTCTTGTTTCACATTAGAACACATGAAGATTTTGCATGTTGAACAGGTACGTGTATGTATTTTTCTTTGTGCAACCTGCTGTGTTAGACATTTACTCTAATAACTCTTTGTTTCCTCAGTTGTTAATAAAAGAGAACATTTAAAGTAGCCCATGCTTTAAAAACTCTTAAAAGAAGCATCTCTTCTGTTCCTGTATTGTATGTTGGGCAAATACTAGTAATTGTTCCAAAGAAAAATCCTTATTCTTTCTTTGCTTTAAAAATGCACTTAACAATTTTAAAGCATATATTAAAAAATAGAAGCATATTTATTACTTTAACCATTATATCCATCTTTTTACATTTGAATTGATATATCAAAGGAAAAAAGTAGAGGGGTAGGCCTTTGGTTTATCATGTAAGATGCCAGTTAATACACCTACATCCCATTTGGAGTCCCTTGGCTTCAGTCCTAGCTCTGACTACTGACTGCAGCTTCCAGCTAATGCAGATATTGGAAGGTACAAGGTGATGGCTCAAGTAACTGGGTCCCAGCCATCCATATAGGAGCACTTAGACTGAGTTCTAGTTCCTGCCTTTGGCCTGGCTTGACCCTAGGTATAGGGAGAGTGAACCAGCAGATGGGAGTCAGTCAGTCTGTCTGTCTGTCTCTATCTTCCCCTCTCAAAATTAAATAAATAAAACTTAAAACAAGTGTGCTATAACCATCACAAAACACAGTCTTAGGTAGTTCTCTCTTGTGCTTGTTGAAATAAAACATCACATGTGATTTGTGATGCTCCTCAGGAGTTTGAAATTGGCTGGTGAGAAGCTCAGTAAGACTTTGAGTGCTGATTGCCATTGGTCAGTACGATGACATAAGATCCTAGCTCAGCTTCTCTGAACTCCTTCAAGCTATGTGATTGTTATCCTCGAAAGCCTCAATTTGACAAGGGAAAGTGAATAATAATCTGGCAAAGCATATGTGAATGATCATCTATAAAAGCCCTGAAGATAGAACCTCTACCTAGTGGTAGAAAAGATACCAGAATCCCTGAGAAAGATAATGATGAATGAAGAATAAGCACCAATTATATGCCTAGGGAACATGAAAGATTAAAGAGGGGGCAAGAATGAGAGGAATGACTTATATTAGCATTGTAGTATCTTATTTCCTTTAGAAGTACTGGCAGAGCTATACTTTGCTGGTCATAACAAATATTCAAAAATATTTCATTGATCACCTGAGTATGTATTTAAAACAGAAATTGAAGTGTTCGAAAGCTGTGTGTGGGGAGTTTGGAGGCAAATGGATGTGGATAGAATCAGGTGGTTGCTGTGATCTAAGCTGAATGCAAATTAGGTATTTTTTCCCCTTAGTTTAATGATGGCATCCGGACTTAACTGCCAGCTTTCCAAGGTGAATTCTGTTCACAGCCTTTGAAACATCTAGGAGGTTTTAATGGTTGAAGCAAAATGGATTTTATGTAAAACTGAGTAGGACCTGGAGGACATATCCTCTCTGCCACATCTTGGTATAAACCTCATTGTGGAGCTGGAAGCTTTAATCCTCTTTGCCTTTGTCCAAAAAGTCAAGTATTTTTATGTATTCCTTTTGGTGACTATTGGGAATGTGAGAATTAATTATATACATATATATATATTTTTTTAACAGACAGAGTGGACAGTGAGAGAGAGAGACAGAGAGAAAGGTCTTCCTTTTGCCGTTGGTTCACCCTCCAATGGCCGCCGCGGACAGCGCGCTGCGGCCGGCGCACCGCGCTCCTCCGATGGCAGGAGCCAGGAGCCAGGTGCTTTTCCTGGTCTCCCCATGGGGTGCAGGGCCCAAGCACCTGGGCCATCCTCCACTGCACTCCTGGGCCACAGCAGAGAGCTGGCCTGGAAGAGGGGCAACCGGGACAGAATCCGGCGCCCCGACCGGGTCTAGAACCCGGTGTGCCGGCGCGAAAATGATCTTGAAGAGTACTTGAGAAAAGGTGCTGAATATATCAGTTTTCCAATTAGCCTACCATATGTCAGTTTGGTTAAGCTCATGGTATTTTTGGTATTGTGAAAAATCAAAGAGCATGTGTTATGTGTTCCCAGGAATGTGCTAGCCACTGAGGAATATAAAAGTACTATAAGATGTGATGCTTAACTTTGGGATCCAGCATTCAAACTAGGAAGATAACGCTATTCCTCTATGTGGTGTGATTATGGAGCATTTGATGACTGAGCAATTTAATAAAGAGTTCTATTAAAGACTTTAAATGTTACATTTATTTGGAGGGAAGGATTTAGGTTAGAGGCCTTAAAGGAGAAAGTGGATCCTGGTTCAGGACTTACTACATGGTAAATTTGTTTGATAGGTGGAAGGAATTGCAAGATATTGCAAGAGAGTTGAAAACTGAGGACCAGAAGGTGTATCTGGAACTTCCAGTTGTTATTCAACGTAAGCGCTTCCTGTTGCTTCTAATGGATGCTGCATAGAGCTCCCTCCCTTGAGAAGGGGTATTGGGATGCTCACCTGAGCCTGGCACTTGCTGGAGGGTGGTGGCTGCTGCAGGGCACTTCTGGATACTTCTGTTTTCTGAGAATTATGTAAATTTAAAATCTCTATCAGTTTTCCCAGAGGCTTAGTAAAGGTGAGAACAGTGTGATTTACTTTCCAGAATATGATTGTGAATGATAGAGTTGGCCTGAGACTCTCTGCTCCCTCCAAGTTCATTGCCACATGCTGATACTGAGAGCCATAAGGCTTCACAGAACTTGCTGTCATTCATTAGTGATTCTCACTGACTGCTAGGTAGTACTTAGGGACAACTGGTAATATAATTGTTACAAGAGCTGGAAAGAGTTATAGGCTGTAAATGCCCAGACTCAAGGTTACTAAATTTCTCTACTGCTAGGATCAATCCTATACCAGGAAGAATTAAACCTCACCAAATGCTAGTAGACCTCTATTGAAAATTTTTGAGTTCCAAATGCTTACTTGATTCTTCAGAGAGGAAATGAGAGTCCTTGAGTAGTGACACGACATCCTTCTAGGATTAAACTTCCCTCTAGGAGTGAGAGATTTATAATTAAATTCTTCTAGTTCCCTCTCCTGGCCCCAAGGGCTCCTCTGCTATACTGTGCCATCTCCTATTAACATAGGCTATAAATAGGGAATAGTATGTTGTTTATCTCTGTCATTTATAGGTGAGGGTGATAGTTAGTTTTGTTAATTCAGTGAGTTGAGTGGATTGTGAATTGACACAACTGACACTTGATCAGCAAGTTTTTCCCACTGAGAATACACACAGATTTGCCTATAAATTATGCTTGGCAGATGCCTGTTGAGATAGGAACCTCTGTGAAAGCCTCAGGGTAGGTTGGCATTCTGGAAAGGTCATAGCATAGGCTTTGGAATAATACAAATCTGGCTACCTGAATGGATTGGAATCCTGCTCTGCCTATCTTTGCTATCTTTATGACCGTTAGAAAGTTAATTAAACTCTCTGAGCTTTATCTGCAAAATGAAGATAGTGATTCTTCACAAGGTTGTGTAGTTTAAATTCCTTGAAACAGGACCTAGCACATACTGGGCACTACAGAGAGAAGTAATTTCCTACAACTTTTTGAGGAGCCCTTACAGACATAAAACCTTCGTTCACAAAATACCCCCTTTATACCAACTGCTGTTTTTTTTCTTCCTATTTTTCTCTAATCAACCAAGTTATGGCTTTAATGAGTTCATCACATATTGATTTCACTTGAACTTTTGAAATTTTCCTCCTTCAGAGGAGCATTGCCCGCCAGAACTTAGTTTCTTGTAGACTTCTCTGTCAGTGTGCCTAGATTTTTCCATATAGCAAAGATGAAAGAAAATATATCCAGATGTTTATGGTAGGCTTTTGAAATTTTGATTTTAAAAACAATACTAAAAGGTGTTTCTCAAGGAGCTTTCTATCTGCCTGTGATGGCAAATCCTCCTTAGGCAAGGTAGCATTTTTGGCAAGTTAATGGATAATCAAAACCTGGCTAGTGGAGTTCTGGAGGTTGAGGTTAAAACTTTTATGGATGATGAACATCCTACAATATTCATCTGTACCCACACAAGGCCTAATCACATTTTAATCTTTGAAAATATGCAGACGTTGACACATAGTGCATGCTTCCCATTATTAGAGCCCCATAAAATTGCTAATTATTATTAAATGACAATTCTCTATAGAAGAGAAATTATGATTCTCCTATGATATGAAAGGAACACATGTATAATAAAGCAAGTATTAATTAGTGAGGGAACATGAAAACATGTTGTAACTCTTTCAAAGGAGTAATCAAAGAACCACAAATTATGACAGGAAAAGAATGTTAAAAAGTTTGCTAAGACTGGTCTGTCCATATAGCAGTATAGCAATGATCAATTACATTCCACTAGACATGACTAATTTGCACTTATATGGATAAAATTATTTATGGCTCATTTTTACAAGTTAAGTTTTAAGTCTTCAGTGCTATAAAATAACCTAGACAAAGACACAGACTAGGATCAGCTCATCCCTGGTGGCCTCAGAATTCCATTTTAAGGATATCTAGTAATCCCTCGATTCATTTCAGTCTTTGGTTCTTAAACCTTCATGATTCCATTGGTCATTGTTGTTGTTTGAACTAATCATTTCCTGATGAAAATTTGGTGAGATGAAATTCCTATAACCCTGGGAATTTCCCATTTTATATATACTGTACTTTTAAATATTTTGATTATGGAAATTTAAGCATTAAATTAACTTTAAATAAAGAAAACACTATTTTGAGCCCCCAGGTACCTATTACTCAGTTTTAATAGTCAACAATATTTTACTAATCTTGTTTCATCACTTGAAAGATTTTGAAGCAAATCCTCAGCCATCTTGTCTTTTAATTTGTAAATATAAATACTTTAGTGTGCAAATAAGCCCCCTGTTTTTAAATAACCATATGATCCATACTTCATGGGAATAGAGATAATAACTCTGTAAGAAAGTGTTACCCCAGTCAGCCTAATTTTGTTTACAGAAAGTATGTATGTCATGATGGAGAGGGGGTTTCAGCAAAGTAACATCAGTATAGGAGTGCACAGATATTAACAGAATTGTCTCTTGTCACCCAGGCCCCAGCTTAAATGTAACCTCTCAGAAAGATCTTGACCTCTCACAAGAGTAACTTTCCTCAAACTGTGTCATACTACCACATGACACTGTTTTGTTTTCTTGACAGTACTTATCACTATCAAAAATTATCTTATTTACTATTATTCTTGTTTTTTGTTCATCTGCATGACACTAATTTAGAAAGAAAATGCTCAGTAAATTTTGATTGAATGTATGTATTTTAGTGGTTACAGGACTTTTTGTTAGCATCCTTTCCAAACATGTATTTTCTTTCTGCATTTCCAAAAACAATGGCTTTCATTTGTCAGGTCCCAATGATTTTACAATTTGGTGAGGATTCCTGATGGTATGGAGTGAAGAGTGCTTTTCAGGGATGCAAGATAATGCAGTGCAACTATGATATCACTAGCCACTTAACTCTGTTAGCAAAGATGGAGATAAGGGTAATGCCTTAGTTTGGATTTCCCCCAGAAGCAAACCACGAGACACAAGGATTAAGGAAAGAGGAGTTTATTTGAAAATGGAATAAAGACATAGGAGCAAATAAAGGACCTAATATGAAGCAAGTTACCACCATTGGCAACTGAAATCTAATGTTTCTGTAGAGACTTTGGGAACTGGGGCAAGCACACATTTTGGGGATAATCTCCTCTTGAGCTGAAAGATTTTAAACATTTCTTCACCAACGCCCTTCAATCATTAATTCCTGGGCAATAGTTCTGGGCAGAGCAAAGCAGTCTCCAGGTGACAGAGTGAACCTTCAAATAAAGAAATGCACATGCTGGAAGTTAGAAAATTTGTGTGTAGTAGTGGGGATATGGTTGGGAGGTATAGGTACTGGGATATGGTTGGGAAGGAATGTTTGCATAATACAATGTGGTTTTGTAAATAAACTTGTTACTTAGAAGAAGTCCACTAATTTCAGATTTGTAGAAAGACTGAAAAGGTTATACAGAGATCCCATATATCTCTCACCTAGTTTCTCCTAATGTTAACATTCATAATCATAGTATATTCATCAAAACTAGGAAACTAGTATTAGTACAATGCTGTTAACTAAACTCCAGACTTTATACTTCATTTATATTTCTCCAGTATTTACATGAGACAGAAAGGGAGAGTGAGAGAGAGAGAGAGAGAGAATATTTCATGTTTGCTGGTTTACTCCCCAAATGACCACTATGACTGGAGTTGGGAAGAGAGAGAGAGAATTTCATGTTTGCTGATTTACTCTCCAAATGACCTCTGTGACTGGAGTTGGGCCAGAAGAAGCCAGGATCCTGGAACTCTCTCCAGGTCTCCCATGAAGGAGAGGGCCAAGAACTGGGACCATCATCCACTTCTTTCTCAGATGCATGAGCAGGGAGTTGAATTGGAAACAGAGCAGCCAGTGCTTTAACTGCCACTCAGCTATGGGATGCTGATGTTGGAAGATGGGGCTTAACTCACTGTGTCCCCCAGTTGGCCCCTCCCCTAATGTCCTTTTGTTTTATTCCAAGATTCAATCTAGAATACTAGATTGCATTTAATTCTACTATTTTTGGATATTATGCTTTTACTTTTATTTGAGCCCACTAATGTTAAACTAACTGGTCTTTGCCACTAGACATTAAGTTCTATAAAGGAAAATATGAATATGTACTCCAACATCATGTTGGATCAGGATATGTTCTCAAAATAAATAAATAAAACCAAGATCAAGAAAAAGAATAAGAATGAACTTGGTAGGCATCTGAGTATGGGTAGCAGAGACTCCATCATTAGCTAAGAGGTACCTAACAGTGTAATGTCTTGGAAGAAGTCTGATTTTGAACATGTGCCCTGAACATCAAATGTGAAGGAGGATACCCCAATTTAAATATAAACTGAATGTCTACAATGCTGTTTGGGTATGAAGGCTCTCCAAAAAGTTTCACAGAAATGTGTGTAATGAAAAAACTTTGCATAGATTTCAAAATTTTTTTCACCAAAATCAACATCTTTTAATTCCATATTTCCATGACTTTTTGAAGTCCCTGGTATTTCATACTGCTATGGTTTGGATGTTAAATGTTCACCAAAGGCCCATGTGTTAAAGTCTTGGTTCCCATGGTAGTGGCATTGGGAAGTAGTGGGGAGGCCATGTGGGACATCCTTAGGTCACTGGGGGTGTGCCCGAGGAAGGTAGTTCTCCTGTGATCTCATCTTATGAGAGGGTTGTTAAAAGCTTGAATTTGGGCCCGTGGGCTTTCTTTGTTTATGAGATTATCGTGTGATCCTTTCCCCTGTGTGTGCTCTGCCTCCTTTCATGGCCGCTTGCAAAAGCTGAAACCTGTCCATTAGATCTTGCAGCCTATAAAACTGAGCTAAATAAGCCTCTTTTTAATTCATAAATAGCTTGTCCGTGGTAGTTCATTGCAGTAGCAAAACGAAGAATATATGCATACTTACTCCTGGTAACTGAGGTTTAGCTTGGAATAACTCATAAAGTTGAGGGATTGAGACTCAGGGAAGTTAAAGCACTTGCTGAGATTCACAGCAGGTAAAAAACAAAGTCAGGATTAAATATGCTTTTCTGGCTTCAGTGATTACATTCTTAATTCTATACTTGGTTACTCTACTCCTCTCCACTGACCCAACCTGTTTTTTCTAGGGATGAAATATTTGAAGATTCTGGGGGCTGGTGCTGTGGCATAGTGGGTAGTGCAGGCAGCTTATATAGGCACCAGTTCAAGTGCCAGCTGCTCCACTTCCAATCCAGCTTCCTGCTAATATGCCTGGGAAAGCAGCAGAAGAGGGCCCAAATACTTGGGCCCCTGCACCCATGTGGGAGACCTGGAAGAAGCTCCTGACTACTGGCTTCAGATCAGCCCAGCTCCAGCTGTTGCAGCCATTTGTGGTGTAAAACCAGCAGATGGAAAATTCTCTCTCTGTTTCAAATAAATAAATAAAGTTTTTTTAATAGGAAGATTATGTGTTATCAAAGTGCAAATCCCCTGGAGGCATGATCTGTTTCTTAGTAAACCGGATTATGTCAACCTTGAGTTTGTGGATTAATTTCAGATCTTACCTAATACGTGTAAAGTGTACTGTCTTTTAAAATGAAGTCTAGCAAGCTCTTCAGAAAGCCATCCATACTCTATTAATGAATAAAGGTTTGATACAAGGTCAGTGAAGGCAAGGGGCAAGGGATCTCCAGAGAGCATGACGTTGACATGTAATGGTTCTAAGTATTTTATTAGTTTATGGTGTATTTGAGTTTTGGGTAGTTGACCTCCATTTCCCAGTCTTTCCATAGTTTCTGTTTTAGGTGTTCATGAAGAATATGGACTGTTCACTGAAACTGTTGGCTAATCTTTGTATTTCCGGTAGCCTAACTGAAAGTACCTGTGGTTGCTTGGAACTCTGGCCTTGAAGTTCAGAAGCAGAAGTTCCTGTAAATTGCTTGAGTTTGACTCTGGGAAGATAAACAACATTGATACCTAATCAGTGCTGAAATGCTAACCTCTAATTCCAAATTCAGAAAAGAATAGCTTTCAGGATTTTTTGTTGTTGTTGTCATTTACAAGATGATGGAAGCCTAGAGTTAGCATTTAATAACACAATTTATATAAAACACAAATTACTGTCTCAGAATGAAATCTAATTTCTAAGATACAAAGGGGCCATCATATAAAATGAGCTTTTTAATCTTATAAGGTATTAGCAGGAATTGGCTGAAGGTTTATTTCTTTAGGTTCTAATATTTAGAGCATGGCACATTTTTAAAGAAGAAAAATGTTTACCTTTCAGAAAATTTGTATGAAACCATTTTCTTTCCTATATGGCTACATTATGTTGGCATAGCTTTAGACCACGACCTTTGGTCCTTTCCATTGTAATGACAGGTGCAGTCTGTGAATGCCGATTTGCAAACTTTCTTATACCAAGCCCCTTCTGGGGCCACGAGGTGTCCAGAGGACAGAACTAGATTGGCTATTTTGCATGCCTGTAGGCTTGCAAAAACCTGTACTTTAGTCAATTTTACATAAAGTGCTTCTGAGATCATTAAAGCTGAAGAAACAGCTTCATTTATTTAAAAAAAAAAAAAGGAAGCCATCAAAAATGTTGAAATCTAGAATATATTTCCTTATGTTGTATAGACTGTTTTTCTGATCGCCTCTCTCATACTTCCTCTGGTATCTAGAGGAAAAGTCCCATTCACATTTCTATATCTAAATTTTAAACTTTTATAACTACTAGTGTAAGCACTTAGAGGGAAAGGGATTGTGTATTCTATGATTAAAGGGTACTCGATAAATAGTTTTCTTAACCAATTACTGCTCTGTAGGCAAGTTAATGAGTGCTTACAATGATCTGTGCTGACAAGTCCTTTTGTCATATTGTTTAATCAAATGTAAAACCCCATGATCCTCCTAATTATACATTTGGTGAAACTATGATATACAGGGACTAAATAATTTCTGCAAGTACCCACAACTGATATATAGTAAAGTCAAGATTCAAACCCAGGTCTTTCTAATTCCAAATGCATTTGACTCCCAGGCTTCTAACCACTGCCTATGAGGTGGGTCTTTAATGTTCCTTCATTCATTCTGTCCCTTTGAGTATGGACTGACCTTGTGTGACTTGGTTCTAAAAACTGGAATGAAACAGAAATGAAGAGGTGCCACTGTGGAGCTTAAGCCACCCAGAGGCAGTGAGCTTCTGTTTTGGATACTCTGTCTCTTATCCTATGAAATCATTCAATCTTTGCCGTTTTTTGATCTGCCCAATGGAGCAGTCCACATGCAAAGAAACGGAAGGAGCTCCAACAGTCAGTGTTGAGAGAGGAGCTCAGGCCCTCAGTCCAACAACCGTGTGGAAACTGAAGCCTCTTGATAACAGTCACCGTGAGAGCAAGCTTGGAGGTGGAGGTGCAGCCATCAGCCCCAGTCCAGCCTCCACCAACAGCTTCACTGCAGCCTTGTGAAAGCCCATGAGCCAGAACCACCCAGCTCAGCTGCTTCTAGACCCGCCCCTAGACTGCAGCGTAATAATATCTGTTATTCTAAACTGCTAAGTTTGGGTTAATTTCTTATGAGGCAAAATATAACTAATGCAACCTAACACTGCTTTGGAGAATTATTAAAAAGTAAACTCTTAATATCACTAAAGATTAAGCTTTAAAGCATGGATGCAGCAAGGAGAAACTTTCCAGAAGAAAAAGACGCCAAATTTAAGTAGTAAAATATGCCCAATTAACATACTAGTTGGGGATTTTGTACATCAAAGAACAACTGCTTTTAAAAACCCATAATTTCAAAAGGAAGTGTAGTATTAATAACCACATTACTGAAGATAGCATTTTGAACTTTAAAAAATCCTCATGAGAAAACTCAGGATACATTCTGTATGGTAAGTTATCACTCATAATCTTAAATTGTTAAGGACATGCTTGTACTTTCCAGGATTTAAAGAGGGACATAATGTAAAGTTGAATTTTAACCTCTTCCCTGGTGATTTTACTCAACATTTCAAAGGGGTCTTGAAAGCTCATAGGTCAGGTTGTTGCTTGGTTTGCTTTGCCTTACAAATTGCATTAACTCTGCTTTATGGCCATTTGCAGTTTAATAAATGACTTGGACTTTGATTAATATCTTTAGAGCTTAAACCCAAGAGTTTGTATAAGAATTGGGATATAGTACTGTAAACTTATCTAATGACAGACTCCAAAAGATGGGAAGAGATGCAAGTTTATTAGTGTTGGTTCGGGTATATATGAACTTGGAGCATTTTAAGTCTTTAGAGAAGATCTTTGATGATTTGCTTCTTTGTACATATGTTAAAGTATTTTTTTCTTATGTATTTACAAAGTTATTTAAGTGAGCTGAGGAATTCATTCATGAAATGGATATGGCTAGTTCTTGCTTATTGTTCAGAATGACTATAAAGTAGAAATGGTGGTTTTCCTTGCTGAAATTGGTGAACACAATCAAGTCTGCCTGATCCTTCCCCTTCAGTGTTTTTTTTTTTTTTTTCCATCATGCAGCTTGAAACCTGAACTCTCAACAGTACTTTTTGTATTGAACTTGGCTTGATAGTAATATATCCGTCACCTTGATTCATGGGATTTTGCTACAGAGGAAGACAAAGATGAATATTGCTAGCCTTAGTGTAAAGACTCATTATTGACATCATTGTAATTCATTAATTTATTAATTTGTTTGTTCACTAACTCACAAGCATACTCACTAATTCAATGGATGTTTCTTGAATAATTCCATTTTACTCAGCAGAGCAGTGGACTAGTTACTGAAATATCATGCTAAGCAATCCAGAAATACCTCTGCCCTACTGGATTTCATGGTCTAGGATGGATCAGGGCACCAATCAAGTTTATTTAAGGGATGTTGTGTATAACATGAATTAAAAGTTCAGGGGAACCTGGCCTTGGTTAGGGTTTACTGATTAGGGAAGGGTTTCAGAAGAAGGGACATTTGAGCATGAAAGCAGTAGAAATGAGGGGAAAACGGAAGAGCATTCCATACATAGGAAATGGGATCCAGGATGATACACAGTTCTTTGGAGACTGAAAAAGTCAATGTGAACTAAAAAAGTCAGTGTGAATTTGAGACACTGCATTGAGAACCGAAAACAGAATTCAGAATGGAGATCGAAGTCGGCGAACACCAAAGGCTTCCATAGCCTTGGCAATTCATGACTAGAGCCTAGGGAGATTATTGACGCCATAAACAAGAGTGTCAAATTGTTAAGTCAACAACAGGAGTCACTGTGTACTTACTTCTCATGTGGGATCTGTCCTTAATATGTTGTCCAATGTGAAGTAATGCTATAACTAGTACTGAAACAGTATTCTACACTTTGTGTTTCTGTGTGGGTGCAAACTGATGAAATCTTTACTTAATATACACTAAATCGATCTTCTGTATATAATTGAAAATGAATCTTGATGTGAATGGAATGGGAGAGGGAGCGGGAGATGGGAGGGGTGCACGTGGGAGGGAAATTATGGGGGGGTTGAAGCCATTGTAATCCATAAACTTTACTTTGGAAATTTATATTTACTAAATAAAATATAAATTAAAAAATGAAATAAAATAAAATAAAGAAAAAAAAAGAAAGAACATGGTTTTAGCCTAAAAAACTCAACAAAACATCCAGATTTATATATGACCATATATCTAGGCACCATGGCCTAGCCACATCAGCCCATAAAATTAATCATCACACCAAGAAAGGTGTCTTCTCTCTGTTAAATAGCAACAAAAGTACCAAATCCAGGAAGGTGTTAAGACACACTTGGGACACCCACATCCTGTAACAGTGTGTCTGGGTTGTGCTTGGGTTGGAGTCCTGGCTGTGTGTCCAATTCCAGCTTCCTGCTAATACACGTCCTAGTAGGTGACAGGTATAGCTTTAGTAGTTGGGCCTCTCCTATCCATGTTGGACAACTAGATTGAGTGCTAGACTCATAGCTTCGGCGTGGCCATTGAGGGCATTTTGGAAGTAATGCAATACATGGAAGATTGATCTCTCTCTCTCACTTGCTCTCTCTCTCTCTGTATGTGTATGTGTGCTGGCTTTCAAATACATTTTTAAAACTTAATTTTTTAAAAAAATCACAAGATCTGACTCATTTGTTGAATGCTTCAGGTATGTCAGGTGCTGCACAGAATATAGAAATTATACTACAAGCTGGTGTTCTTTGGAAGTGGCACACACACACACACACACACACATACTCTGGTGCTATCTTGTAACATGTAGAATAGTTATGTGCACATGCAAGGCATGAAGAATGCCTAGTGTCAAGAATCAGAGACTTCATAATGATGTATTTGAGGGCAACGCTTTGTGTATTAAGAAACCACAAGCAGTTAATAGATTTCTACCTGACACTGGCTGTAAATATTAACCAGAGGACTCTGTAGTCTCTTTCCAGCTCATCTACCTGGGTTAGAGCATAAGCAATAGCCCCAGGAGCCTTTATTTATCTCCTTTTAGTTCTATCTCGCTATTGCCAACTTAATCTTAAATAATCGTCCTTCTGAACACTGTTTCAAAAATCATTTTATTGCCGAGGGATTAATTTTTAGATTCCTTCAAACCCTGTGAGATAGCCTAACCTATCTTTTCATTTCTATTTTCTATTGATCTTTAAACTCAACTACTCCTTTGCTCTCACCATATTCCATGTGTTCCATAGAACAACTTTGTTCATGTTGTTCCCTCTACTGTGACTTTTCTCTCTCCTTTTTACCTTCTTTCATTCTGCTTACCTCTGGAGACTGCAGTATCAAACTTCACAGTGTTTGCTCTGACTCTTACTCTTTTCTTTCCCACAGCACTTCACTGGCATATTTTTAAAAATTCTCCACACTTTCTTGCTTATGTTTCTCATGTATTGTTTTACTGTATGTGGCCTGAATTCAGGATCTATACCTACAGTCACCTAAGCCCCCTCCCTACAGTATCTTGCAGATGGTGAGCCCTCCAAGAGCACTTCTTGAGAAAATAAAAGTATAATTTTCAAATCAGAAAGAACCTAATGTACAAAGCCTCATCTAAAAATTTCATCAAAAGCTCCATGTTGAAATTTTTTCAGTTCTCTTTAGTATTTAGCCATGTGCTGGACAATGGATTTATAATGGACATTTACTAATTAGTAATTGATATATTATTTTTGATAACATTTTTGCATGCTTTCAGAATGAAGGAGAATTGGCTTGATGATGCAAGTTTCAGAAGGCAGCATTATTGCTAATGTACCTTATGAAAGCTATCATATCTTTTAATGTGAAACAAATAGAAAAGTGAATCAATCATGGGTCAGATTGATGGAGTTGTGCCACCATCAAGCTCTAAAGTAGTAGCAATGATGTTACTAGAAAATATCCTACTCTAACAGCATCACTCTAAGAGCATCTGTAGCTAGCTTTATAGAGCATAAGAACAGTATGAGTATGTGTTTCTGCTAGGAAAAGTGCCAATGATCCAGTAATCATTGTTTTGTTTGATTTTTTAAATTTCAAAACTTGGTATAACTACACTTTTCTATTGTATCTGTCTCTATTGATAAATTTTCTGAAAATATTCTTGATTTTTCATTTTAATCATAGATTGCAGATATCAAGGGAGACTGCCTATAGCGGCATCTTTTGATTTGAAAAATGTACTTCCATTCAATCAACATTTACTTTTGTGTCTTTCATTCTGCTAAATAAGGAAAGTCTGCCTTGAGCTCAATTTGCTTTGGAGAAGGAAGCAAGCTTTCATTTGTTGGCTTGTTTTTAATGTATTTTGATGTTGTTCCTTTCTGGTGATAGTTTTTTTCATATAGAGTTCTCATAGATTCACTTTCCTAAAATCCAGACATTTGTAGCAAGACAGCTAGAAACACCAATAGGTTCATTGTGGGTAGAAGCCATGGTTGCCACAGCAGGCAGAACTGCCCAGGAAAGCCATTTACATACATGCATACATATAAACAGAAGTGGTATAGGGATCAGTAGAAGCAGTTATTTGATCTCAGCAAATCATTTCGAGTGCTTGTGTGGGTTGGGTTCTGAGGAGGTGATTTAAAGACCAGACCCCGACTTGGGGAGCACACAGTTTAGAAGCACCTGTTTTCATATGTCATCCAATGAGAGGCAGGAGAGGTAGAAGCAGCAAAGATTATCTGACAGAGTCATGGAGGCCCTCTCATTAGATACACGTTTAAGCTGATTCTTGGAAGTTCTACAGAGAAAAAGGGAAAGGGATAGCCCATAAACATGAAGATGCAAGATGATGGTATGTTAGAAAATCAGGAAGTGGTCTGAAGGAGCTGGACCAGAGGATGTTTGCAGACAGGTGAAGGGAAATGAGGCTGGACAAGTAGGTAGAGTTCATAGATCATATCAGGAATCTTATACTTTTTGAGACCAGATAGTTAGTTTCAGAATTTCTTATGTTCATGCTTGATATGACTAGATTTATTATTTTACAAATAAATTATATTATGAAGGAAAGAGATGCTTGGATTGCATTGGTTGTTAGAGCAACGTTCTGTTTTTATATAATAAAGCAAATGATCAATAACTTGTCTTATTCCGATACAATGAGCAGGATCTTGCCAATATTTTTACAGGATGAAAGGAAGCTACTATTAGTCATCAGATCTTTTGAGAAGTAAATGTAATACTTGCAATGCTATATTCCATTTTTGAGGACAGCCATCCCTACAGTGTGGGAAGAGGAATGCTTCAAGTGCACACAGACAAGTTAAACCAGCAATTCTCTGTCCCGTGCAGTCAAGGAATCAGACAGGATATTTCAGCTATGTCTATTTGTATTGGTAAAGATTCAGAGCCAGGGAAAATAAACCCACTGAGTTCATGGTGGCAGTGAGACTGACACAAATAGAATTGTCTGTTTTTCTGTGCTGTGACAGGGGAAAGAAAACTTAAAATCTTGTGAGGTGAGTCTGTGACCGCAGCTCTGCTGCTTCATCAGTTATTCTTCACACCTCTTACTCAACAGTGATCAAATGGATCCTTCCCCTTGGACAGCTGAGCCATCGTTATTTGTTTCTTCTAAATTGGGTATATTCACTGAAATTTCTGTGTGTGAGATTGATGTTTGAACTTTTCTGCTACTTTATTCCTGATTTATATGGGAATAGAACTCTGAAAAGTTCGCAAAGTCATTCATTGACCCAGTATTTACTGAGGTACAAGTCCTTGGGCTTCATGGAATGTACAATCCAATGTAAATGGTAAATGGTTCCTCAATGTCATCTAGGGCAAAAGGAGGCTAGCATAAAAAAAGAACACTTCTGACTTGTGCAGGGGAATGAATATATATATATATATATATATATATACATACACACACACACATATATATATATATTATATAGTTTCTATATATAAACTATATATTTTATGCATATATAAACCAAAACTCTAATATATTGTAAAAGAATAACATTGATACTAGAGTTTTGCTGACAATCTGTTAGTTTAAGAAGTCAAGCAACTTGAGTCTGTGTTGTTTTATCCTGCTAGCTGCATGTTGCTTTACTCTGCAGACCACAGTTCCCTCACTTTAAGAATTAATAAATTAGATCAGATTATTGATCTTCAGTTCTGGCTGCATATTAGAATCATCTTACCCTTTACCAATTAAATCAGAGTTTCCATTGGAAGAGCAAGAAGGCAGAGCTATTTTTAAAGCTCTCAAGTGGTTCTTTATTTTTTTTTCTTTAAGGCAGAGTTTAAAATCACTGGATGAGATCAGAGCTTCCACCTGAAAATTCATAGGTAAGTTTTCTCTGCATATGGGTATGGTGCTTAAATTTTTCAAAAATTCATTGCCAACTTGAATTAAGGAAGTATTTTAAACTTCTGTTGAATAATGGAAAGTTCAAGCAACAGTTGATCTAACATTTTGAGTGATTAAAAATGCAACAAAGTAAACCAGGCTCCACCTGAACAACTTTATTCATTCCTCTTACCTGTCTTTTGCTAAACTGTGTCAGAGGGTCTTTAAAGTCTCAAATTATTGGAGTTGCTTATTTCCAAAGTCAGTGGTAAACAAACTACATGTCTGTCTATAAGTTAGACGTTGCTTGAAATCAAAGGCAACTTAGTCCTTGCATATGGAAAAATCCCAGGGTCCAGGGAGGGAGAGTTGCATCTTGTTAACAGCAGAACTACACAGGCCACTGTGTAAAGGACACCTGCTGGGGGTTAAGAGGGAAAGAGGTGGAAGAGTATTTAATTTATGTTCCGGGGATTTTTAATGAAGATTTCCCTCCTTTTCATTCTTTCCTTTTTGGGAACTGGATCATTAGTTGCAACGTGGCTACTTTCCCCAGGGAGCAGAAAGGCAGTCATCAGCGGCTTTGCTCATTTGCTCCGTGATAGCTGCAGGAAGGCTGTGATAATCTTGTTCTCCTTCAGCTTCCCTGTGGCTCTCATCCTAGTGCCTCTTTGCTTTCCCTGCCTCAGAACCTGTCTCTGGGTGGTGAGGACAGATGTGTGTGCTTTATAGGCAGCTGCGTGATGAAAGGATTTTGTTTTTTAGAGCTTGAAAATAGGTACCAAACTGTGTAGGATTTCTTACTCAAGTTGAATCATCCTTTGTGTCTTGCTCTATTAAAAATTATGTGTTACACATGATAGCAATGATTAAAAATGTTTATTTAAAACTTTATGTGCCAGTAGTGTTTCAGGTGATTTACATAAATAATTTATTCATCACTACTATCCTGTGAACTAGGTGTTACTATTCCAGTTTTATGGGAGGAACATGGAGGCTCAAAGCAGTTGTTTGACTTCCCTGTTTCAAAGCCTGGGGAAGTGAGATGCATTAACCAGTATAATCAGACCTCTGTTAGCCATTGCTGGCTATTCAGATGTATATTTATTTTCATGAAGACAAAGCACACTACTTCTATATTAAATACAGTTTTTTCCTTAGTGTTTCTATTTACTTACTGGATATATTGTTGGTATCTTTTGATATTTTCTATACCTGGTAAAATACTGAATTCCATGTAACATCAAAAATCTTGCATTTTTTTCTAAGCTTATTGCCTATATTTGTTCTTCCCTTAACTTAAAAAACAAAACGGTGGGGCAGGTATCATGGCACAGCAGGTTAAATTGCCTCATGGGACACATTCATCCCATAGTGAAGGGTCTAGAATCGACTCCTGCCTCTTTTTCCTATCAAGCATCCTGCTAGATGCACCTGAGGCAGCAGATGATGGCCCAAGTAACTTGAGTTCTTGCTCCCCATGTGGGGACCTGCATGGAGTTCTTGGCTTCTGGCTTCCACCTGATCCAGTTGGGTATTGAACCAGCAGGTGGAAAATACCTCTCTATTGAGTGTGCATGCTCACTCACGCTCTCTCTCTCTCTCTCTCTCTCTCTCTGTGTGTGTGTGTGTCGGGGGGATGTGGGTGTGTCCATCCCTCACTGTCACTCTGCCATTCAAAGAAATAAATACATAAAGCTTAAGAACAAAAATCCATCAAAGACACCAAAGATGGCATTGGTAATTCAAGCAAACTACTTACTAGCATGTGATCCTGGATCTTTCTGCCTTAGTTTCTTATGGCAAAAGTGGTGATTGTAATACATAAATATCTAACCTTATTACACAGGGATATTTCCAGGATCAAATGTGATAACAAAGGAAAATGTATTTCAACATTTGTGAGCTAAGTCAAACCTCTAGCCCAGCTAGCAAACACAAAGAAATAGCCATTTGTCTCTAAAAGATACCCATTTTTTATCTTAGGTATGCTATATCTAATGTATTTATTGTGGTGCAGCACATAAAGTAGATGTTCTGCTTAGAAACAATTAGCCATGAATATTTTTCTGGTTTGGAGATTTACTGCTAATGCAGTTTTGACATTGATTAGACAATGAGACCTTTTTATTTATTTATTATCTGTCTGTCTTGGAAAGGTAGGCTAAAAGTTTATTTCATTCTCCTGCTTGTTCTAGGAAAATCTTCTTCCATGCTTCTTTTTTTTTTACTTTTTTATTATTTCTTTTATTATTTTTTTATTTACTAAATATAAATTTCCAACGTACAGTTGATGGATTACAATGGCTTCAACCCCCCCATAATTTCCCTCCCACGTGCACCCCCCCCATCTCCCGCTTCCTCTCCCATTCCATTCACATCAAGATTCATTTTCAATTATTTTTATATACAGAAGATCGATTTAGTGTATATTAAGTAAAGATTTCATCAGTTTGCACCCACACAGAAACACAAAGTGTAGAATACTGTTTCAGTACTAGTTATAGCATTACTTCACATTGGACAACACATTAAGGACAGATCCCACATGAGAAGTAAGTACACAGTGACTCCTGTTGTTGACTTAACAATTTGACACTCTTATTTATGGCATCAGTAATCTCCCTAGGCTCTAGTCATGAGTTGCCAACTTCCATGCTTCTTGGAGTTAACTGCTACCAAGCTTTTTTTGGGGCAAATGGATAGAGTTGTGGGAATAATTTCTCTTGTGGAAGCCATTTCTACTCTTTATTGCTGAAAGATTACTTAGATCTGTGCTCATCCTCTTCAATAGGTTGACCCATGAAGTAAATCTCCATTTGTACAGCTCATGCTAACTTGTGAGTAAAAGATTTGCTGGACATAGGAGGGAAGTGGAGGGACAATATCTCATCTGCCCAGTAATTTCAATTATGAGTTGAGCCTTTCATTTGTTGCTTTATGTGTGACTGCAAGCTTGTCATAAATGATTATCTGTTGACTGTTATGTCAAAAACAGTTGCTTTTAGCAAAAGTAAAGGGATTGGTGGTGTGGTGCAGTCAGTTAATCCTCTGCTTTTGATGACAGCGTCCCACACCAGAGTGTTGGTTTGAGTCCGGATCCAGATCCCTGCTAATAAGCCAGTGAAGGCAGCAGAATATGGCCCAAGTACTTTGGCCCCTAACACCCACACAGGATACCCAGATGGAGTTCCAGGCTCCTGGACGAGCTGTGGCCTTTGTGGGAATTTGGGGAATGAACCAACAGATGGAAGATTCTCTGTCTCTCTCTCACTCTCTCCTTCCAATCCCCTCTTTCTCTGTC
Source organism: Sylvilagus floridanus (assembly GCA_949820135.1). Taxonomy (NCBI): domain Eukaryota; kingdom Metazoa; phylum Chordata; class Mammalia; order Lagomorpha; family Leporidae; genus Sylvilagus; species Sylvilagus floridanus. The sequence goes on along the minus strand of OX463246.1, from coordinate 67,996,301 downwards.
ATCGTCTTTCAAATAAATAAATAAATCTTTTAAAAAATAAAATTTAAAAAGTAAAAAATTTAAAATAGAAGCACATGCTTTTCTCAGGTCCTAGGTCCTGTGTGATTATGTGTACACGTATGAATATATTTGTGTATATACAAATTTATACTTCTGTATCTGTATATTTAAATATAAATTTGTGGTGTATAGGCATACTTATTACAACTAGTGCTACATATAATCCATGTAAAAATTCAAAAATGACAACAGTAACAAAGATGCTAGGAAATGTAATCTTCCCCACTAAATGCTTTAGCTGACCCCAAATGTTTTTGTCTTTATATTGTGGAAAAATATAAGCATTTATTTTAAAACAACTTTCTCATAGAGCTCTGTATCACACTTAAAACCAATATATTTAAACTCAAAGCAACTCATTGAGTTTGTCAACTCTTCATGTACTTTTAAGAAGATAGTGAAGGATAAATGTGAGATTTATAATCTCTTCTACTCAAAGATTTACAAAAGTGAATTTAGAAATTTTTATTTTTGAAATTAATTTTTATATAGTATTATAAATATAAAGTACATTTATATTTTAGAATTTGCTTTGAAGTTTTATGTTGGTTTCAGGATAATTTTAAGGATTTTGTATTTTAATTCAATTTTCAACTCTTCTTTGTTCAGACTCAGTGAATGAAAGGAGAGGGCTTTACTTTCAGCCTCTTGGGTAGAGTCTGACTTGAAAGGAAATGGTGTTAAACTCAGAAGCTATTGAAGTTACACCACCGAGTACCTGTTTTCTGGCAGTAACAGAATTAGTCTTTTTACTGTATGCAGCGTGTCATGAATCATCTGCTTGTCCCAGTTTCAAAAGCTAAATTTCAGTTATTACTTGTGCTTCAGTTACCTGTTTTTATTAAACTTATACCCTAGCATGAAATAGAAAGTGGAAATTTGTAGTGCAGTTATGAAAAATTTCAGCCAGTTTCCTATATTAAGAGTCTATAAGCAGGGTGAAGGTGGTTAACAATAAGTGGAAGGATCAAAGAGCATGGTGGTAACACAGTGTAACAAATGACTATTTCTTTGTATTTGGTAGCTGAGTTAGAGATTTAATAAATAAGTCCCATTGACTTAACCCACTAACGCTGATGTTCTAGCTTGTGAAGTTCAAACTACACTCCCACTTTGAGAAGGGCCTTGTGAGAAATAGACCCAGCCTGGGATTTTGAGGTCATGTTTTAAATATTGGCTCATCATTTTCTAGCCATGTGTTCTGGACTGAATGTTTGTGTCCCTGCCCCAATTCATATATTGAAACCCTAACTGCTAATGTGACTATATTTGGAATTAGAGCATGTGAGAAAGTGATTAAGATTAAATTAGGTTATAGGGATGGAGAACTAATCCTATAGGACTGGTACTCTTATAAGAGGAGAAAAGACACTAGAGTTCCCTCTGTCCACCATGTGAGGCCACAGTGAGATGTGGCCTCCTGCAAACCTAGAAGAGAGCCCTCACCAGGAACTGAGTTGGCCAGCATCTTGCATTTCCCAGCCTCCAGAACTATGAGAGATAAATGCTTTTCTTTATTTCACCCAGTATATGATATTTTGTTATAACAGCCCATGCTACTAATATGCAGAGTAAGTAGGATATTAAATTTTCTAGGTATGTAAATGATTTAAAATGTCAAATCTTGGTTTTACCTTTACCAACCAAGTAAGCATATTACTCTAACTCACAAAAGGCTTTTCATGTGAATTTTTAGTGTAATTGGTTACGTACCTTACTTCTCATAGTGTAGAGCCATCATAGGCATGGAATGGACCTTAATTATGTACATGGTTTACCTTTGGGAGTGCTCGTTCCACATGGCAAAGGCTGTACCTCCCATTATCATAGACCTATGACTGATTTTAAACAAGTCTGTATGATAGACTTACATTTTTAAAATTTTTAAATTTTTAAAAAAATTTTTTTTGAGACAGAGAGAGTTACTGGCAGTGAGAGAGAGAGAGACAGAGAGAAAGGTCTTCCTTCTGTTGGTTTACCCTCAAAATGACCACTACGACTCGCGCGGTGCATATCCGAAGCCGGGAGCCAGGTGGTCTCCCATGCGGGTGCAGGGCCCAACACTTGGGCCCTCCTCCACTGCACTCCCTGGGCCACAGCAGAGGGCTGGACTGGAAGAGGAGCAACTGGGACAGAATCCAGCACCGCGACCGGGACTAGAACCCAGGGTGCCAGTGCCGCAGGCGGAGGATTAGCCTAGTGAGCCATGGTGCTGGCCTAGACTTACATTTTTAAATACGTGGTGGTAAATCTGTAAACACCATTGATCAACCCAAAAGCAATGATGACTGTTTTTAAAAGTTAATAGTAAATGGGCTGGCGCCATGGCTCACTAGGCTAATACCCGCCTTGTGGCGCCGGCACTCCAGGTTCTAGCCCTGGTCGGGGCGCCGGATTCTGTCCCGGTTGCCCCTCTTCCAGGCCAGCTCTCTGCTGTGGCCCGGGAGTGCAGTGGAGGATGGCCCAAGTGCTTGGGTCCTGCACCCCATGGGAGACCAGGAGAAGCACCTGGCTCCTGCCTTTGGATCAGCGTGGTGTGCCGGCTGCAGCATGCCAGCCGCGGCGGCCATTGGAGGGTGAACCAATGGCAAAGGAAGACCTTTCTCTCTGTCTCTCTCTCTCACTATCACTCTGCCTGTCAAAAAAATAAAAAATAAATAAAAAAGTTAATAGTAAATGAATTAATGGGGAATTTTAGAATGAAACCAGATATTTAGTAATGAGGTTATGTGTATTATTACTGATTATTACTTAAATTCCTATCAGTAAGTCAATAGCTATCTCAATATTATTCAATGAAGACCAAGGGGCATTTTTAGGGCTTTGGGGTGTTTTCTTCAAATGGCCTTCTAGACGCTTACCTAATATAATTTTAAAGGCACAAAAAGGCTTTCATGTTCCCAAATATGTCTTAAGGTTCTAAGCAGACTGACATCCCACTGTAAATTATTTCTTATGACTAAGACATTCAAGATTCTTTGAATCTCTTAAAATCTTAGATATGCTTCCATTCCAAGGATGGGCACTTTCCATCTTCATCAATAAAGAAAAACGAGGGGCAGAGGTGATTGCTAAGAGCAGCCTGTTGAGTGAAAGGCTGGCCTCACTGGGGACACAGCAGTGTTCCTGGCAGTTGGGGGTTGGAGGCTGAGATGAGCAAGCTGGGCTACATATGCAGGCTGGCTGGATTTGTCCTCCCCCACCCTCTCTGTTGACCACATTTGACCAGAGTGACTTTTTCATAGAGGCAGACATCACTATTTCATTCATTACTTGCAGTGTTCTTGGAATAAATCTTTATTTTCTGCCTCCCCAAAGCACAGGTCTAACCGTGTCTCCACTTTCCAGCAGCGGTTCCCAATGCTTCTTTTTGGCAGTAGACACATTTAACAGTGTTCAGATCCCCAACTCAACCTTTGCTTCCCATTGTGATCCCTTACATCACGACTCTCAGCCCACTGATCATTTTTTTTAGGATGGCCTCCACTGGCCACTTGTTACTGGGTTTTATGTGCTTTCTTGGCACCACGAATGTCTCCTCGGAGACCCTTAGCCCTAGGAGGAGTCTGTGATTATCTGTATGATTGTTGGTTAGTATTTGCCTTCCTCACAATTGTCTGTCAGTACCATAAGGATGGGATGATGTGGTTTTGCTACCTCCAGCTGTATAGGTTTTTGGTATTTTGGAAGGGGGCATGAAAAGAACAAAAGCAAAGCATGGAGATTCATCCAGGGAGAGCGAGGCCTAAGCATTTAACCTTAGGGAAGCCGGTTGCTGGCAGGAGAGACTGGTGGAAGCTAACTGAGAGGAATGAAGAGGCCTAGGGAATGAGCATTTCCTTCTCTAAAATTCTGCTGGTGGCAGATCGCCTCCCCGTCACAGTTTCCCAAGAGGGCGAGGTTGTGTTTTGTCTACTACCTGAGTCTCCTGTCCTATTTGAGTCCTGGTATCTGGGGTCCAAAGCTGCCGTTTATGGAGCAAATTCTTGCAAAAATGTTCAATATCAGATTTGAGAAGCAGGGTTTTTAAAATGAAGATCAAATCTAACATTCATATTCCTAACAGAAATACAAGCTCCGAGTTTAACTGTTTAGAGTTTATTTGAATCATTGGTTTTCTCTTGCTCATCAGGTACACGTTATAGCTCTGTTTCAGTCATTAGATTGGATATCTTGTTTCTCAGCCTGTCTATGAGTCAGAGATAAGTTTAATTTTTCGGCATAGCCATGGGAACGATGGAGCTCATTGAAATGTGGCTAAGCGAAGTTTAATACTACTTGTTTGGGATTTTTTAACTTTCCCATCAAGCAAAAGAGGCATGGGGAAAATAACTTTAGATTTCAATAATTTCCTTAATTCAAATATAGATTTAAAGCACTTTGTCATAATATTTAAATGTTCTGTACCTTTTTTTTCCCGTGGAAAGTCTATTTGCAAATAGACAATGCAATGACCAAAATATTTGCCTATATAATTATATAACTCCTTATTATTAAATGCGGTTTTCTTCATTTGTCTCTGGCTTATTATAGTTCTAAGATAGTATATTATTTTAAATTTTTGCCAATTAAATTTTATGTGTATGTGTGTGTGTATGTGAGTGTATGTGTGTGAAGACCTTCACATTATGACATAAAATTGAAACAGTATCACTTCTTATGTGGTGTTTTGGGCAAGGCCTCAGCTTGTGAGGCTTTCATCTCCTGTGGGCAATGGTGTGTGTCATGGATGCTTCACTTCTGATCCAGCTCCCTGTTAATGGCCTGAGAAAAGCAGCAGAAAATGGCCGAAGTACATGGGCCTCTGCCACCCAAGTGTGAGACCCAGATGAAATTCCTGGTTTGGCTTGGCTCAGCACTGGCCATTGTGGCCACTTCGGGAAGTGAAACAGTAGATGGAAGATTACTTCCCCCGCCTCTATCTCTGACTTTCAAATACATATTTTAAAAATGTTTTATTGAAACAGAAAATTAGTTTATGTTAAAAATTAATGTGATATTAAGATCTGAATGACAACATACTAACTTAAACTTTTAAAAAACAAAACAGCAGAAAAAATTACACTATTAAATATTTCATAACTTAAAAAGTATGTGGGAGATTTATAATTTTAAGGCTCATACTGTAGTTTCTGAAAGATTATAATATTTATTTAACCTTCCCTTTATTTAATTTAGAATAGGATTACTGTCATCTCTCTAAGCATTTATGCAATAATGTTTCATTTACTTTTCCATTAAAAGGTACTAAGATAAATAAGGAGTCTTGGTGAATGAGATGTAATTTAATAAGTAGATATTTCTTAGTAGAAAACTAATCAACTCCTGCAACAAATGTATATTGAGAGAGAAACAGAAGAGACAAGCTTAATGATTTAGTCAATGATGCAACATCAGTGAACATGTTTTTATGCCTTACTGGCTGTACCTTTTAATACTTCCATTGGAAATGAAATTACATCCCCAGATTATGAGGATTGTGGAATTTTATAATTGGATATTTATATCCTAACCTGATTAGCAGCAATATAAACATAGATGTGCATTTTCGATTACATCTGAGAGTGATTTTTATTTTACAAACATCTTTGTGTGGATGAAAATAGAAAAATCATATGTTTTCCTGGAAAATTTCCATGCAGGATATATTGCCATCTTTCTGCATATATGAAATAAAGAGGAGAGGTACGTGGCTAGACCACAAGTCCCTTCTTTAACTCCTTAGCTATAATTCATCTGTTTTATCTTCACAGAACTTCTCAAATAGAAAATACCTTAGACATAAATTGCTACCTCATTGATTTTTTACCAAAGGAAAAATTATGCTCATGGCATCATAAATTAATTCACTCAGAGAAAGTACAAGTTGAGCATTAATAATCCAATCATGACATCCAAATTGCTTCAAAATCTGCAACTTTTTGAATGCCAACATGTTGTCACAGTGGAAAATTCCACACCATGAAACTGTTTCACGAATACACTTATTAAAAACAAGGTATAAAAGGCTGTGCATAAGGTGTGCATGAAGCATAAATGAATTTTATGTTTAGGCTTGAGTCCCATCTACAAGATAGCTTATTATGTATATGTAATTATTTCCAAATAAGAAATATTTCTGCTCCAAGTATTTTAGCTCAATGATTCTCAACCTATACTAAATGCCAGGTCTTCTGATTTCTAATTTAGTTTGCCTTTATTATTGACCTGCTGCTGGCCAGGGATCTTCAGTGATCTTCATGTGGGTGTGTTTGTTGAGCAGGCTCTGGTCTCAATGCTAAGGATGTACTGGTGAATAAAAGCTTACTTTCTGTCTCAAAACTTGGCTTTTTGCTGAAAAGTGTCCTTTTGCTTTATCCATAGCACAGGTTGTAAATTTATTTTTACTTTTGAATTTTTCAAGAATTGGTGGATTGCATGCCATCAGAAACACTTCCATGGAATGGAGATATGAGTGAGATGTGAATGAACCATGCGAATAAGATCTCTGGTAGGTGATATTACAGCCTGGGAAGACAGTGGACCTAGTCAAGAGAAAAGAAAGAAGAAGGAGGCTAGTGTGGAACAGAGGAAGAAGAGGAGAATCACAGATCCATTCTGCAGTTGTGTGCTGATGGGCTGGAAGCAGAAAAAGAACCAGGAACATCTTTGTCATTCTCGAGTTTTATTAAGTGTATGAGTAGGGATCAAAGAGTGTTGAACTAGGCCATCCCTAGAGTCCTTGGCAGAGATAATATGCTCAATTATGAATGAATGACTCTCTGTCTCTCTCTCTCTCTCTCAACACACACATAGATTACCCTTAGTAATGCCTGTCATTATGAGTATCTTCTGTCTTCTATACTAGAGATAAAGAAAGAGAATCCTAACTTCTTTCTGCATTAGAAATGACTAGGCCATAGTAAGCTATGAAGTAGATTGAAATGCTGCACTGGAAAATATTTATTTTGAAGAAAAGAAGTAGGAAGAAACCCCTTTTCAAAGCCTCACATGTTTTCTGTTGCCAAATGAGCCGCTCTGTGATCATCTTGCAAATAGAGAATGACCTTTCTGTAGAAAGTGCCAGGGTTCCTCACCTTGTAGGGCTCAGCAGCCTCGTAGCCCGAATCACATATAGGATGAAAAGCAATGGGGTGTGCAGGCAGCCTGTGAATCAAGAACAACAGTACAAAGCCAGAGTAGTACCTTTGTCTAGAAATTGAATGTGATTATTCTGAAAAACATATTTTTAAATTTTCATTTTATTTTAAAGGTGAGAGAGAGAGAGAGAAAGAGAGAGAAATCTTTCATCCTGTTTTTCAGTTTCTGAGTGCCCACAACAACCAGGGCTAGACCAAGCCAAAGCCAAGATCCTGGAATTCAATCTAGGTATCCTGTGTGGGCGGCAGGGACCCAAGTACTTCAGCTGTCACCTGCTGCCACCTAGAACACTATTATCAGGAAACTGCATTGAAAGCAGAGGGGGTGGGACTCAAACTGGCACTCTGATACGGGATGTAGGCATCCCAAGTGACAACTTAAGACACTGCTCCAAATTCCTGGCCCCAGATTTAAAAAATATATATATATATCTATAAATGTCAGGCAAGGTAAATTTCAAAATGAACATTTAAGTCCTTAAAATATGATTGTATTTAATTATGGTTATGAAACATTAAAAGTTCTAGATAGTTAATTCTATCTAGTTCTAGGTAAGTTAATTCTAGGAAGATACTTCTCTTGTTCTGGGAAAGAGAGACAGTTTGGGAACTGAGACAAGACAGGTATTGTCTGTTGTATTACTTAGGCCAACAGCCCGTCTTTTCTCACTCTTCACTGGGAAAGGAAAGCCCAGGGAATTTAAGCATAAGAAGTGAATAAAGGAAAACACATTCTTATATTTGTGTTTTCTATAAACAATAGCTAATGAGGAAGTATAGTGGTAGGGTGGTCCACACGTATTGGAGTTTTTCTGGCAAATTCTTGATATGGAAAAAACACTCTAATTTTTCCCTCTCTACTGATGAAGCGATCCAAGCTTAGATCTCTTCCTATCTGGTTTATTGCACTTTGAGAGACCAATCCATTGTTGGTGTCAGCCTATACTGGAGGAGATGACAGCAGAGAGGGGGAGGAAGGGTCCTATGCAGGTGTGAGAAGGGCCTGATCTGCCCTGCTGTTGCTCTTGCACACCTTTACCCCAATTGTCCCAAACCAAGAGCTCCATGAGACCGTCTCCTCTGGTTAGTATTCAGATATCCTCCCAGGACTCTGATACACCTTCAAGCAGGACCAGCCAGACTGGCAGGCCTGAGGCAGTGCTGAGGGGAGAGAGGACTTCTCAGACAGGCTCAGGAACCTGCAGCATTCCTCTATGTGACTCCCCTAATATCCGCATCGTGTAGGTGACTGGAAAATGGAGCTATTGGTGGCAGAATAGAAGCATTAGATATGCTTAAGTTCTTGTTTGGACCTCGCTTGGACCATTGATTCATTTCCTAAGTGTTAACATATTTTTACAATGCATGAGTTTCTTTCTGGAAATTTCCAAGATACTCAATGGGGACAGCTATTGATTTTGTCTTTCAGAAAACTGGCAAGAGTTAGGCTGTTACAATAAACCTGAGGGTCTCATCTCCTAAATAGGCTGAAGGTGGAGAGTAACTGTATATGTGTGTGTAATTTATATGTATATGTATAAAATATTATTAGATTAGAATCATGTGTTACAATTAATAACTTCATTTCATCCTTCCCTTTATCTAATATACCAGAAGACTGTTTGAATGAGCCAAAAACAAGAATCAAAATTCAGTTTGTATTTCTAGCGGATTTCTTCTGAAATCTTGGGGGATCATGCCATATATAACATTTGTTGAATTCAGATGTTTGATCGCAAATAAAATCTGACTTTTAATCATGTAAAAGGCCACCACTGCCTTTATGCTGATTAGTGCTAATCATCATGTATTCCTTCCAGAAATAATTTTTTCCAGAGTAAAATTCTGATCTTAGAGACCAGTTTGCATAGTCTGGAAGCCTAGACTGAAAGATCTCATCTTGTGTGAGTTCAATTTGAGAAATAGTCCCTTAGGACTTCAACCCCGGGCAGTGCTTATGTATTTGTTGTTGAGCTGAAGGAATGCTGAATTCAGCTTGAATCCAACCCTGGAGTAAAACATACCACACTGTGACTGCTTTCCTTTCAGCCTTCTTTTCTTGAGGAGTTTGTCTATAGCTTTTGTGAGCTGACTGTGATTGTTTTGAAAACAATTCATTGCACTGGACCTTTCAGAAAAAGTGCAAAGAGGATATTGAGCATTGAGGATATATGAACTGCAGTAGTGCATGCGTGTGTGTGTGTGTGTGTGTGTGTGTGTGTGTAGAAGCCAGGAGCTAGGTACTCAGTCCTCAGAATTTATTTTGTGAGGGTAAAAGTCCCTGTTGACACTCTTGTAAACTCCCTGCAACTTCTGGATACCTTTCTGTTCCTCCTTTCAACTGAGTTAGTGCTTTGCTGTGGATTAGCCTGTACTTCAATGTTTTTCTCAGGAAATGCATTTTTCCTTTTCCCTTGAATTTCTGATGCCTGTTGTAGCACTTTTTTATTTGCTGTTGATCTGGCAGTAGGTCAACTGGGTCTCATGGTCCTTAACATTTCAGGTAAATCCTTCCAACAGTTGTGCTTGGAATCAACCCAAATCAGTTCAAGGTATTTGCATCCACGCTCTATCTAAGGTGCTTATTTTGAGTGTTTGTTCCACCAATTGTAACTTAAATAAAAAGACTCAGAAGGAGAAGCTCCTGTTTGAGCAACTAATGGAAAATCAGGCAGTTTTTCAATAAACATACCAAGAGATTCATTTATCATGTAACAAATGTGAATGATGATCTTCCTTCCTACTCACACGTTATGCTGCCAGAGCATGTGGACCACAGTTAACATGGCACAGTGCTTAAGCACATGTACAAAGTCAGACTGCCTGGTTCAAATCCCAGCTCCCATCACTTCCTGGCTGTTTGAACCTGGGTACATTAGTGAACCTTCCTGTGACTCAGGCTGGTTTTCTTGATGATTTAATAAATTCTTCTGTTATGTGCCTGACTCTATGCATCATTGGTAACATGCTACTTGTCTTTGTTTAAATAATGTATGAAATGTTAGAATTGTTGTAGAGAAACAAGAGTCTTCAGAGGCTTATGAGTCTTTCTACAGTTTCAGAGTCAGTTTATGACAGAGGCAACAATATTATCAGTGCTCAGGACTCTCAGAGAGGTATAGCTCTTCAGGGTGATGTGGGGAATGAAATGTATGGGTAAGAGACAATCAGGATTATTAAAGGGAGGATGCAGAGTGGGAATCATTCATTTATCTGATGGCTTAGTAACTATTTAGTAGCTACTATAGACTTTGGCACTGTAGTACCATTGTGGAGATCACGATAACCATATAAAAGAAATTTATAGAGCATTTATTTGACCTGGTTCAGACAAGATCTGCTCCAATCTGCTGGTTCACTCCCCAAATATAGACAGCTCAGCTGAAGACAGGGGCCAGGAACTCAAACCAGGTCTCTCACATATGTGGTAGGAACCCAGCTACTTGAGCTGTCTCTGCTGCCTCTCAGATTTGCATTAGCAGGAAGCTAGAGCTGGAAGCTGGAGCTGGCAACTGAACCCAGGTACTCCTGTAAAGGGACATAGGCAACTCAATCCTCAGTCTAAAAACCTGCCTTGACTAGATGTCTTTTTTAAGGGCTGACGGCCACTTCACTGAAGAACCCTATAGTCTTAAAGTACATGAAGATTTTGATTTATCATTGTGGCATCAGGTAGACATTGAGCAGAATTTGGAGATGAAGATGAACATGCTAACCTTAGGTTGACAGACTGCAGCAGGTCATGGCAGAGGACTGGGGGAGGAGAGGGCATACTTATTATGGGATTCCATCCTTTAAATATTTCCTGAAAGCTGATGATCATTTTAAGATATCTTACCTACTTCTGGAGACATGTTGTGGATTTTGCTTAGAGAATCTGACTCAGACCATGTTCTGCTTTGCATTGCAGTTGTCCATAACTTGATCTGAGCCAAACATTTGACCCAGTTGCTCCCAAAAGTTGACTCAGTGGTGGAAGTATATCACACTAAGGTTCATAGTCAGACAATATCTGTGAATGACTTCAAGGCTAAGTGAAATGAAATGTTTTAAGAGGACTGGTCTGGTTACTGTAAGAGCAAGTTGTTTTAGAAAAGCAAGACTTATACCACTCCGATCTCTTGCTTCTGTGTTTTCTTGTACTGCGTGTGCTTCTTCCACATGTTCTCGCTTATCTATCACCTTGTGATGCAACCAGGGGCCCCCATGAGGCAACATGCCATATTGTGTGGACTTTCTAGCCACCAGAGGCATAAATAAGTCTAGTTTCATTGTATATTACCCAGCATTAGGTATTCTGAAATAGCAACACAAAAGGGTCTAAATTATTGTTTTCTTTTAAATTGCAAGACATAATGTATTTCAGCTGTACTTGGATAGGATCATTGTCACCTTCTTATTCAATTTGCCAATTCTTAGTGCTCTTATGGAAGGTGACATGAAAGTGATCATCGGAATTTTATATTTGTGATTGTATTTTTTTTCTTAAAAAGGACACACATACCCTTCCCCCAGAGTTACATGTTCTAAGCCATATAACATGGATTTTCCTCCAACTTTGGGATTGGAGTGGGTAGTGAATCAGAAACCACTTTTGTAGATATTTCAGAGTCTGAGAGCAAAATGATGGAGTTGAGTGAGCGATGGTGAACTTATCTGGCAGTGTTTGACAGTGTGAAAATGAGACTCCTCATGCTTTAGGGTCTATTTTAAACAAGAATGCCCTTTGCATGGTAGTATTGTGACTAATACCCCAGATTAAATAATTTTTAAGATGATAAATTCTTTAGTGAAAATTGGTATTGAATTAATTGTCAAAATAATAGTGCAAAATTGCTAAGTGAAGAAGATAATGTTTTGAATATTGTATTCTTTTCCTTTGCTACTTTGTATGATGTTAAAGCCTCTCCTTAACTTTTCCTTCTGTGAAAGACATGGGGCCAATAGAATGACTGCGGGTATATTGGAGGCCTCTGAAACTCCTGCAATTAAAAGTGTTTCAGAGTGAAACTCTATCAATAAATCCTGATAGAGAGTGATCTGCTTTCTCTGTTGCCTCTCCCACTCTTTTTTTTTTTTTTTTTTTTTTTTTTTTTTTTTTTTTTTTGTGGCAGGCAGAGTGGACAGTGAGAGAGAGACAGACAGAAAGGTCTTCCTTTTGCCCTTGGTTCACCCTCCAATGGCCACCGCGGTCGGCGCGCTGCGGCCGGCGCACCGCGCTTGTCCGATGGCAGGAGCCAGGAGCCAGGTGCTTTTCCTGGTCTCCCCATGGGGTGCAGGGCCCAAGCACCTGGGCCATCCTCCACTGCACTCCCGGGCCACAGCAGAGGGCTGGCCTGGAAGAGGGGCAACAGGGACAGAATCCGGCGTCCCGACCGGGACTAGAACCCGGTGTGCTGGCGCCGCAAGGCGGAGGATTAGCCTGTTGAGCCACGGCGCCGGCCTCTCCCACTCTTCTTACATACACTTTTGGCTTCTGTTGGCACTCAGACGTACTCTCTGTTTAATTGTCAGTATGCACAGCACATAGATGAGAAATGTGCCTAGGGGCCTACACTTCTGGACTAAAGGTTCCCTTCAGATCCATGATTCTCTGAGACCTTAAACATGCATTTTATTTGGATGTAGCAACAAAACAAAGCGCAGCACAAAATATCATAGCATCCAAAACAAATATTTTATTGGTATGAATAATTAATTGACAAAAGGGGGAAATCATGGGTGATTACAACCATTTCCCAGATGAACCTCAGTTACCACTTTAGGTGAGGGAATCAAATCTAAAAGTGATGCTTACTTGATAAGGCCAAGTGATATAGCAAGAGCTGCAAAAAGCTTATAACGGGAAATCTTAGTGTATTTCCATAACATCATCACTAAGATAAAGACAGGGAAAGGGCAGCTGTGTGATTAGTGCATCCAGATCTGAACTTTCAAAGATCAAGTACTGTCATTTTGTCCAAACAAAATGTGTAGAAAAGAGAACCTTCATTAAGTTTAAAAACCTCCGGTTGGGGGCTGGCGTCTTGGCGTAGCAGGTCAAGCATTTTCCTGTGATGTCAGCATCCTGTATGAGTACTGGTTCCAGACCTGGCTGCTCTTTCAAGCTCTGGCTACTCCACTTTCAAACCAGCTCCTTGGTGATGTGCCTGGGAAAGCAGCGGAAGATGCTCCAAGTGCTTGGTCCCCTGCAATGACATGAGAGACCGGGAGGAAGCTCCTGGCTGTTGGCTTCAGCATGGACCAGCCCTGGCTGTTACAGCCATTTGGGGAGTGAACTGGCTCATAGAATCTCTTTCTGTCTCTTTTCCTCTCAACTCTACCTTTCAAATAAAAAAAAAAATCTTTTTTTTAAAAGATCTTACAGTTGTGACATGCTGGGCTCTGTTCCAAGGGCAGGCTTTTAGATTTTTACTTTGTGTTTGGACTCAAAAGACAGATACAAATCATGTTGTTAAGAACAAATCTAGACACTTTGCTTAGTGGATATTGTTTCTTCTGTGGAGTTCTCAGAGTATGGGCATCCTTAAAAAGTCAAGAAAAAACAACTATAATAACAGGCATGTGACTCATTGCTTGTGAACTTAGAACAAACAGCTTATTGGACTAACTTTTAAGGTTCTTTGGACTTTAAGGTTCATTTGCATGGGGTACAGTTCATTAATTAATAATGATTCCCACTTTGCCTTAAATTGGATCACAGGTGCCAACCACCAGGGCGCTCTTGAAGTCTGATAGTTCAGAAGGTTTTCAGACATTGGAAAGAGTGACAGATCATAAACAAACATTTTCCAGAAGTGGCAGGTATGATATTATAATTGATCAATTTGCTGCTTAGTCCTGGAGAAGTCAAATCTGATCAAAAGACTCTTCCTTTGCATTCTCTTGCAGAAACACAGAGCCCACTGCTCTTTGGTCTTAAGTGTAACCATCCATGCTACCCTGAGGAAGAGCCCAGAATGGCTTTCCACTTCAGGAGAGCCACTGCTTTCTGCTGCTCAGATCCTCTGAGGTGTGACCCAAGACAGGAAAAGGGTGCTCCGCTGGGGCTCTGTGCCAGAGATTCAATATATGAACGTTACAATGAGATGAAAATCTGGCCTGCTTCTAAAAGGTTCATCAAAAATTCAGTGTGGTGTGTTCTTCCTTTCCTATGATGGAATCCATTTAAATCCTGGCCTCTGACCAACACAATGTTGTTCAAAGTGGCAGGCAACACTTCTGCCAAGTGGCCTCAGAAATACCCAGGCTCTGTATGTCGGGAGCATGGGAAGTGTTAGGAATGAACACTCCTTGCAGAAATTACACCAAATATTTTGTTTACAGCTAGCCAGGGAGAATTCTGAGACAGCATTTACCCAAACTTAAATATTTATGGACTATCGAAAAATGAAAAAGTATCCCAGCACTGGCTGTTAAAATTATAGTATAGCATTTGCCCATTACTTTCAGGCTATTTGAAAAACCTGTCTTAGAGCTACAGGAGACGTTCTGCTTCAACACCATCTTGCTGTTATAAATGCACACTGGGCAATGTCCATTTTCCAAGTTTGCTCTGCATTTTCTTACCCTCTACCTGAATTGTTTTCCATCTGTTTAATTTTCTCTCACCTTTACTGGCCTAGCTCTACTGAGTCTTCAGTTATGAAGACTTTCTTATTTTCTTTATTGAGAATTAATTGGAAATTGTCCCCCTTCATAGTCTATTTTCTCCTTGAAAGGTAAGAGAAACCTTTTCTTCTTTTCTCTTAAGTTGACTTATTCTATACACAAGCAGTTCCTAAATTTTTTAAAAAGATTTTATTTATTTATTTGAAAGGTAGAGTTATAGAGGGAGGGAGAGACAGAGAGAAAGGTCTTCAATCTGCTGGTTCACTCCTAAATGGCCGGAGCTGTGCCGTTTGGAAGTCAGGAGCCAGGAGCTTCTTCTGGGTCTCCCATGTGGTGCAGGGGCCCAAGTGCTTGGGCCATCACCCACTGCATTCTCAGGCCATAGCAGAGAGCTGGATTGGAAGGGGAGCAGCCAGGACTAGAACCAGCACCCATATGGGATGCCAGCGTTGCGGGCAGAGGGTTAACCTACTGCACCACAGCGCCAGCCCCAGTTCCTAAATTATAATCGATCTGTCATTCCAGGTAGTAGACAGCAACAGAATGCAGTTTTACATAGACTCAAGTGTGCACAGAACTTAGCAGCCAGTTCATGAAGAGATTTTTAATTTGGAAAGATACGCTAATGGAACCTGAATGCCAGGCAGTTCATTAATTTCTCACCTCTATCCCACATTCCTCCCTGCAGCTGTTCTAAGTCTCCACCACTGAAGTTCAGATCCCACCCTCTTGTTCTCAGCAGGTGACTTGGTTTATTGCTTTAACTGAGTTGCAGCTTTAACTGATTCAGCTCTCCCACTTGAGTATGCATTATGATCATATGGAAAGCACCTTGTAAATTATTCATAGTTTCCTAGGGCCTCTGGCAAGGATTCTCACTCAGCCCATCAGAGGGCCTCATGCATTTGTTTGTTGCCAAGCTCACAGGTAATTCCAGGTCGGCCTAGCTGAGGCTCACACTTTAAGAACCACTGATCACTGATTTAGGCTATCCAGTGTGATAGGATGTCTCCACCACAGAACCTCTTACATTCTTTTTCCTCTTCTCCTGTGAGGCAGAGTCCAAGGATTGTTCACTTTGCAGGCCAAACTCTTTAAAGATTTTTTTTATTTCAAAGGTAGAGTGACAAATATGGAGAGATGAGATGAGATGAGAGAGAGAGAGAGAGAGAGAGAGAGAGAGTGCTTCTGTTTATTGGCTCACTTCCCAAATGGCCACAATTGTTGGGGCTGAGGCTGGGGCTGGTCCAGGCCAAAGTCATGAGCTTGGACCACCATCTGGGTCTTCTACTTGGGTTACAGGGGCCCAAATACTTAGGCCATCTTCTGCTTTGTCAGGCACATTAGTAAGGGGCTGGATCAGAAGCAGTGCCTGGGACTTGAACCTGCATGCTCATGTATTGAAATGCCAGGGTCACAAGCAGTGCTTTGATACAGTGCCACAACACTGGTCCCAGACTCTTTCACGGTGTTTCTCTCCTATCTCACTTTGTTTCAATTCCTTGCTTCAGCATTTAGCTTGTTTGTCTCATTACACATTTCATATCACCTACTCTCTCACTCACATTTGATTCTTTCTTTCCAGCCTGACTACCAAAACACCACCTTTCTCAGGTGCACTGCTTAAAATACTTTTCATGTTTATAAACAAAACTATTTTCTATAAAAATACTTGAATTTCAGATTCAGCTCTGTTGGTTGAAAAGTGAGCTCCTGTAATTTGGGAATTGGTCTGCAGATAGCCAATTTGAGAAAATCAAGTTGAATGTTTTTCGCGGGAAGCAATGGAGAAGCCTAATGACACAAAAGCGTTACTTTGTGCGTTTCTCTATGTTGATAAAAGATGGTTCCTCCTAGATATTTTAGTGGCACACCTGGTTCACTGGCCTGAATTTGTTCCCTGTGAGAAACTGCAGTGTTGGCATCCCAGGCAAAGGCACTCCAGCCTTTTGTAGTGAAGCAGTCTGAGGTGAGTACAGGGATGCTGGTGTGCTTTGAAACACTCCACAATGAACCACTTTGCATTCCAGTGATGGTTCTCATGGCTTGAGGACTTTGCTGCATACAGATGTTTGTCCTTAGAATGATTACTTACTCTCTTCATTTCTGTTCCTGTCACTTGATTAATCATGATTACTTTTAATGAATCATAATGTTATATAATCATACTTACCTGTGACACATTTCTGCCCGTATTCTTAATGGTATTCTCTATATCTGATAACACGTTGGCAATTAACTATTTTACTTCTAAGTCTTGGCAAGCAGGTTTTGGCAGAGAAGAGCTCTATCCTGTGGTTATTTTTGCATTAAATTTAGCCCCCTTATGCTTCAGTTTGCAAATTTGCTTATAGAGATTATGCCCATGTGTCACTATATGGTTCATTAGTAGGAGTAAAATGAATAGAGATTATTAAACAACACCTAAAAAGACCATGCTAATGAACCAGGTGGAGGAAGTCACTACCTAACAACGTATCATGCCACCGTGTCGATTCCTAGGTGTGGCTTCTCTACAGTGTACCTTATTTGTTCCTTAGTGTTTCTTCTGAGATGCCTCCAAAACTACATTTCAAATAAGAGACAAATATCATTTTTTCCTTGGTGATGGTAGACTCTTCTGAGAGAGTTATTTACTCCATGCATCATCAAGTAGACAGAAATGTATTTAAATTACTTATAAAGAATACTGCCTATATATCTTTAAAACCATCCAATAAATTCTATTACTGGTATTTGTCAGTGGTTCTGAATACTTGCATGTCACGACACCTGTCTGTCAACATTTAAATTAAAGCTCTTTCTGGTCCACCTTGGCCACGGTGGAAACTGAGACAGCTGCTTACCTTCTTCCATCAACTCTTCACATGTTTCTCACTCCTGTTTCCCACCGCCCAGCATGAGGTATGAACACCCAATCTACTCTCCAGTCTTCTTGCTGTGCCTATGCTCTGGTCCCTGCCTTCTCTCCAGCTTAGTTATCCTGGCTTTTTATTTTCTCTCCTCATACAAAGTATTTTCTAAAACTTTTATAAATTCTTATAGTAGTAAATTCTAATAAAGTAGTAATAACACCACAGTTATCAAATTAGTATAGTAAATTTATTTATAGTTCCTCATTTAATCTTACATTTTGTGAGGCGAAGTTTTATATTTTTTTCTCAGATGGAAAAGCTGAGGTTCCAGGAATAAATAACATGATTGAATTCATTTTATTAGTAAAAGCTTAGCTGGGGTTTGACCCCAGGTCTGTTTAATTTTAACATCCATCTTATGAACAACTATGCATGAAATTGCTAAATTTCTGTTTTCTCTCTAACCAGAATGTCACACCCCATTTCCACTTAATTTGTTCTTTATTTTCATTTTTAACTTGGAAGAGTTTCTGTGTATTATTGTTCTGAGTCCATTATCACATATATTAATATAGAAGACCCACCAAATATTTCTCATTTTGTATTATAGGGATTCTTAGGCCTATGTGTTTTATTTTCCTTTCTGATCTTCCTAAGTTTATTTAGGACAGAAACTAAAGCTACTTGTTTAGGGACTCCCTCTTGAGTTAAGCACACATCTGTTTAGTCCATTTTAGTCATCAGTGCCTTATCCCCACTGCTAACCCTCGGGTGATGCTGCTTGTGTACTAAAGATTTGCAAGGATTGCTCCATTGCCTCTTCATAATCACCCTATAAAGCATGCTGTAGTTATCTCCAAGAATAAGAATCTTCCCCAAGTTCATTAAGTTACTACATGATAGAGCCTGAGTCTCCCCAACACCAATCAGTCCACATGTCTACCTACCTCATGTTCCTCCATGGCATCTAGAGTCCCACCTACTTCCTGTCCCTCCCATTCCTCACTGTCTGTCCTCCTTGTCTCTTTATACTCGGATTCTCACTGCCTAACCTATCCATGCCTGTTCCACCTTCATTCCTTTCTGCCTTCACCTCCCTTATCAACTTTACTCTCATTCTGTCATAGCCTACCTCTCATTGCCTCTCACCTCATTTTCCTACTCCTCTTTTCATATTTTTAATTTAACCCTTACACATCATTCTTTAAAAAAACAGACTCAAGATTGATAATCTACTCTCTAATTCTCTTGGCAATGTCTGATCATAACTATGTCAAAATTATACTGTGCTAAGTGAAAGGAAATAGAATATAGAATTGAAATAGAGAAGGATTTTTCCTTTTTTTCTGTTAGAAACATGAATCATGAGGAAATGTAATGTTTTGGTCTCCATAATTTCTTTTTTTTTTAAAGATTTATTTATTTGAAAGTCAGAGTTACAGAGAGAGGTAGAGACAGAGAGAGAGGTCTTCATCCGCTGGTTCACTCCCCAGATGGCCACAATGACCGGAGCTGCACCAGTCCGAAACCAGAAGCCAGGAGCTTCTTCCAGGTCTCCCACGTGGGTGCAGGGGCCCAAGGACTTGGGCCATCTTCCACTGCTTTCCCAGGCCATCGCAGAGAGCTGGATCGGAAGAGGAGCCCATATGGGATGCTGGAGCTTCAGGCCAGGACCTTAACCGGCTGCGCCACTGTGCTGGCCCCAAGTCTCCATAATTTCTAAGCAGCAAAATAGAACACTTATTTCTTCTAGTTTAAAGTAAACACACACACACACACACACACACACACACACACGCTTGTTTGATGCATTCATTGCCATTTAGTGAGCAGTATATTTTTGGCAATGCAACAACAATTTAAAAATATATTTTAGTTATTATCATAAAAAGGCATTGATTGACTCATCATTTTGCCTCCTTTCATTTCCTCTGTTTTGTAGAGCATTGCTTTGGAGGCCGTTATGTATTGACTTGAATTAACATTGGAGTTTCATTAGTCGGGGAGTCTGGGCTTGGGCAGTTTGCTAGTCTCTCTTCATTCAAAAGTTGTAACCATTTGTCTTCATACACAAGCCTTTAAAAATTGGGGAAAGCAATAAATATTTGAGAGCAGTGCTGTATACATCCAAGTGAATAAACTTCCCTATTTGATTTTGAACTCCACATCTCATTTAAATACATTTTTTTCCCTCTAAGGAAGACAAGAAAGCAATAACGGGATTCTGAAGGAAATTAAAGCAAGAAAATTTTGGTAAGAATAGCCTTACAAGGGCCAGCACTGTAGTGCTGCGAGTTAATGCCCTGGCCTGAAGTGCCAGCATCCCATATGGGCACCGGTTTGAGTCCTGGCTGCTCCTCTTCCAATCCAGCTCTCTGCTATGGCCTGGGAAAGCAGGTGAAAATGGGCCCCCAAGTCCTTAGGCCTTGCACCCACGTGGGAAGCCCAGAGGGGCCTCCTGGCTCCTGGCTTTGGATCAGCACAGCTCCGGCCATCACAAGCAGTTGGGGAGTGAAGCATCGGATGGAAGACCTCTCTCTCTCTGCCTCTTCTCTCTCCATGTAACTCTGCCTTTCAAATAAATAAATAAATCTTAAAAAAAAAATAAAATGAAAAAGAGAATAGCCTTACAGAGATAGCTATAAAAATTGGGAAAATTTTTGCACCCAACCAGTAAACTTGTGAAAGAAGCATGAAATGAACTTTTTAGCTTCTAAGATATGTGGATAGCTTTTGATTATCCAGCTTTTCAGAGATTTATTGATTGAAATAATGGAATGGTTCAGACTCCTGTTGCTTCTACCATATTTCCTCCAGAAGGATGAGGTTGTATAGTGCCCAACACATTACAGGCTATCAGTAAAGAGATCATTGCATTTTGGTACACAATATAATGCAAAGAAGGGTCTCCATACTATCTCAAAATTGTACAAATTATGATTATAGCCCTGATAGAAATCTGAACTATCTTCACAAAACTATGTCCTGTAGTTGCCCACTGATTGTATTTGTGACAGTTGTACTGGCCTTCATTGTAATCAGGGCTTTGAATGCAAAAGGATGAGTACTAGATCATCAGGGGATCTGTGCCCCACAGACACCTGCACATAGCTGCCTGGCCTTTACCTGATTTCTTTTTTTTTTAATTTTTAATTTTTTTAAGCTTTTATTTAATGAATTCATTTTTCATAGGTACAACTTTAGGAATATAGTGGTTCTTTCCCCATACCCATCCTCCCACCCCGACTCCTGTCCTACCTCCTACTCCCTCTTTCATCCCCTTCTTCATTACAGTTCATTTTTAGTTTAATTTTGTACACAGAGGACCAACTCTATGAGTTGTACTATGAGAATTACCTGATTTCTAATGTCCTGCCTGGTCTTTCTGGATAGAAGATCCTATGATAGATTTATTACTTTAAAAATATCAGCATATAAAATGTTCCTTTGCCTCCTAACTCCTACTAAAAATCATATGGGTGCACGCACTTTATCCCACCTTATAACTACACACTGATACAAGCATATTTGCTGGAATCCAACTCTGCAATACAGAAGACGGGTATGTTACAGCCTATAACAGGAAGTCTATTTTGATGTTACAAAATCATTTTTCTAGTAAATGTCATTTTGCTAGTCATTCCACTGGTCAATCAGCAGGTAAAAGGAAAGTGAAGATTTTAATATAAAGTAAGTCTGGCATTTGAGGAGAAACATAAATCTTACTTGGAGAAAAAAAATGGAAATTTCATTTAGGATACTGCAAATGACAGTTGCCAGCTATTATAAAATTTCTGACATTCACTAAGGATTAATTGCAGGCCTAGCAAGTTGATTGTATGTATAGAAGTAAATACTGGTGCTTAACTCTCTCACATTGTGAAATTAGACAGAAGACCTCTGCAGAATTGGATATCTAGTTAACACTGGATTATCATGCATGTGCGTTATTTGTGAATAATCTATGGAAATTTTAATCTAGAATTTGCTTTATTCTGCCTCTTGATCCTCTTGCTCTGTAGCTATGTATTCAGAAAATGTAATCTCATTTGAAAATAAAATTTACCTTGACCTCCGCCTTGCGGCGCCTGCACACCGGGTTCTAGTCCCGGTCGGGGCGCTGGATTCTGTCCCGGTTGCCCCTCTTCCAGGCCAGCCCTCTGCTGTGGCCCAGGTGTGCAGTGGAGGATGGCCCAGGTGCTTGGGCCCTGCACCCCATGGGAGACCAGGAAAAAGCACCTGGCACCTGGCTCCTGCCATTGGATGAGCACGGTGCGCCGGCCGCAGCGCACTGACCGCGGCAGCTATTGGAGGGTGAACCAACGGCAAAGGAAGACCTTTCTCTCTGTCTCTCTCTCACTGTCCACTCTGCCTGTCAAAAATAAAATAAAATAAAATAAATTAAAAGAAAGATTTACCTTGAATATTCATTAAATGCTCCTAGAATACAACCCAAGGGCACAAAGGGATGTAAGACACAGACCTGATTTTAGAGTTCACTTCACTATAGAAATATAGGCAACATAGTGTAATGAAGCAAACCTGAGTTCCTAGATGAGTGGACATAGATTCAAACCTTGGTGCTACTGAAGTGTGGTCTTGTGTCCATCACTTAAATTCTCTCAGCCCCATTTTCCTTTTCCCTAAAATATATATACCAATACGATGTCAGAGAAGTCTTTTGAGAATGGGAAATGTTTATATGATGCTTAAAACTGCTTCATGGGAGCTATATTGCTAGAACAGACATGTTCTAGAGGCAAAATATGAGAAGTGCTACATGATGGGTTCAGCCAGAGAATTCCCCAGGCCCTCAAAGAGAAAGGTGGCCTGGATGAGGTTTGCCATCCATGCAAGGAGTTGAAGCCAAGACAAGACTGTGGGTGGGACTTCACTGACCAGGCAGAGGAAGAGGCATGCCAGGAGCAGGTGTGTGTCTGGCCAAGGCATGAAGACAGGAATGTGTGTGGCATTTTTCAGGGCAAAAGATTAGGATGTTTTAGATAAGGCTGGAAATGGAGACTTTGAACAGCAGGCAGACTGAGGAATTCGTGGAAGAGGGACTGCTGGCTGGCAGCATCTTGCCATCTTGCCCTCATCATGTTAAGACTGTTTTGGCTTCTCCTTGTACTGTTTGTATAAGCAAGTTTATGGAGACAGACAGGGATTATTGTTAAGTCTGCATTTGTACAGTCACTGAGAAGGCTGTCATTTTCCTCTTCAAACTACTAGATGCTGATAGTGATCAAGCAAAAGGCTGATTAAGTTTATAAGACCAGCAAATCCACAGAGTGGATAGTGGTGGGGAAAAAAATAGTAACTAATACTGAAGAAAGGGGGGATTCTGAAAGAGTAAAATACAGTGATATAAGGAAAAAGCAAAGAGAAACATGATTCAAATTAAAATCTTATGGAAATAATATTGATGAATGACACAAATAATCTGTCTGATAGGGATACTTACAACCAGACTAGAGTCAGTCTCCATTGTCAGTACTCTACTTTTTTAAAAAATTTTATTAATTTATTTGAAAGACAGGGTTATAGAGAGTGGGGGGTGGGGAGAGAGAGAAAGAGAGAAAGACGTTAGTATCTTCCATCAACTTGTTCACTCCCCACATGGCCACAGTGATTGGAGCTGTGCTGGTCCGAAGCCAGGAGCTTCTTCTGGGTCTCCTGTGTGTGTGCAGGATCCTCCACTGCTTTCCTAGGCACATAAGGAGGGGGCTGGATCGGAAGTGGAGCAGCCAGGACTCAAACTGGCACCCACATGGGATACTGGCACCACAGACAGCAGCTTTACACTCCACATCATAGCGCCAGCCCTATTGTCAGTCCCTCTGAAAAGAGGAATGCATGTTCATGACCATGATGATGGGTATTTTCTGTAGGCAACTGAGAGTTTTATCCTATAGGCAGAAGTACATGAGAGAAACCCATGCAGGTGATATGGTAAATAGGGCTGTAGTTCTACCTTGTGTAAGGTTGTGTTTATTTCTAGAGAAAATAGTGATTTTCAAACAGTATCATTATATTCTTAACATATCTATGAACTACATGGAATCTATTCTCTTTGTATTAATATCCAATTAACATTGGAATTAATGTGAATTATGTTGTAATTATCATGCATTTGCTGTGATCCTGATAATCTAATGTATTAATAAATCCCTTTAATAAAAACCACAACTAATCTTAGATTATCAAATAACACTTGCAAATATTTATTATAACTCAGATTCCTTTTTTGATGTTGATTTTAAAAAATCTTTGGGGAAATATATTTGAGGTAGTTAAATCTTATTTGGGGGAGTGTATTTTGGTATCACAGTTTAAGGGTATTCCTAAGAGAAAGCTTTATGAAAACCTGAAAATGCACATTTTATGTGCATTTAACTTCAAGTTAATAGAACCAGAAACTTTGTTGCCTGGGTAAAGGTTTTGAGAGCTAACAGTGAATTTCACAAATAATAGGCCAAAATTGACTGCAAACACAGATAAGCCTACAAATATTTAAAAGGTGGAGGCATGAAAGCATGTAAGAAATCATTTATATCACCACAAATATAGTAATGGAATGTGTAACTGTGTAACAGGAAATTGGAATCTGTGCTTTCAGGAAAAATTCAGATTATTGTGCAGAAACTCCATTAGTTGGTACACTTAAGATAAAACGGTAAACAGTGTATTCAGGGGCTAGGCCTCTTAGTGGATGAGTGATTGGGGCGTTTTCTGGTTTCCATGAGGAAACATTGCAACCAGTAATACACAACTTTGTGTAACAATCAAACATATAATCAAACATATCATTGAAAAGATCATACATCATCTGTTTCTTGTTAATGGGATCCACACATGTGATAGCAGAAAGGAAAGTAAACTTTTAGGGTCTGCTAATGTTTATCATTTAGAGCGAAAGGAATATTTCTAAAGCACCAATTGCCAGTTGGAAACATGACTTTTTGCATGCATTAGGCTTGAAATATTCCTTCCAGCTCTCATTTGCTATGACAGAATATAGCATTAATAATATCCTTCCCTGATTGGATCTTGCCTACACTGTAGTCATGGTGTAAACCCTCCATCATGACCTCTTGGCTGAGGCGAGTCTAGCTGTCTAGAGGCCAACTAACATGGTTTTACATGATCCATGTCTGGAAGTCATTTCACAGATTTGACACTAAGTTATGGGAGGGCAGAAAATGAATCTTTGAGTTTCCTGGGAGTATCCCTCACTGCAACACAGAGTTTGTGCTCTCGTGGATGTTCATGAAATGCTTGAGAGAGGACAGCATGGCCAGCCTCTATCTTAGGAGTTCAAAAGGAACTGAAGGAAACACCAACACCAAGACTGTAGCCTAAGGCTCTGGCTAACCTAACATTTCTCTTCCTGTTAGAACAGTTGGCTGATTGGGAGGGGTGGGGTCATCATTTTCAGGGTAATGAGGAGGTCATGAGTTTTTGCTCCTCCATTATCCCTTTTCCTGGTTATTAGGAACATTGCTCAAGAAGTAATGGATTCCCATTCAAAAACCAACTCTCATATTCAAAACATGTTGGAGAAAAGAACATCTCCCTGTATCCCCTTCTAAAACTCCTCAAGTATCATCAAGCATAGGTAGATATGAGAGTGGCAGTATCTAGGAAACATGCCATCTGTCTAACCCTAGGGGTAAAACCAGGTACAATCCTCTGCATTTACTCTGCATTCTTTCTTTGGGAGATTTGCAATGAGATGGCCACAGACTTCTCTCTATACCTTCAAGCAGAAATTGTCACAAATAGGAACAGAAGAAAGCATACTGCCTTGCATATAGCATCTGTGTAGCAAATTGATCCTTAACCAAGTTGGTGACATCCTCACTCAGAATTTAAAGCAGTAGATAATCCTCTTTAAATAACGAATTTTTGTTTCTGCTCGCTGTCCTTTATGGATGAATGAACCATGATGAAAATATTCACTGATATTATAAAGATGATTTAATTCTTTCTGTTAAAGTATTTGCTATCTGAGACATAGATTTAAGTGTTTGGAATTAAGTTTCCAATATAGCTCTCCCTTTTGATAGCTGACAAAGCCCCCACATTTTATTTGTTTTTTTAATATCTCCATCTTATGGCAGTAATATGCTAGCATCTTATTATTTCACAGGTGATGGTTCTGATGTATCTGCCAATTCCTCCCACCTCAGCTTTTGTGGGAGTAGGATTGCCTTTAGAAAGTTTAGATATTGCTTGAGGGTTCTTGTTGCTTTTTTCAAAAAAATTATTTATTTATTTATTTGAGAGGCAGCATTAAACGGAGAGAGAGATGGAGACGGAGATCTTTCATCCTGTGGTTCGCTCCTCAGATGGCTGCCATGACCAGGGCTGGGCCTGGGGCTTCATCTGGATATCTCCCATGTGGGTGGCCATATTTTGCTGCTCTTGCAGGTGCATTAGCTGGAAGTGTGATCAGAAGTGCATCAGCCGGAATCCTAACCACACTCATATGGGATGCTGGCATTGCTGGCTTAACCTGCTGCACCATCATGTCTGCCCTCCTTTTTGCTTTTGTTGGCAAGCAAGCAAGAGAGTAGCAAATAAAAGGCAGAAGGAAGGTATGTCTACACTATATACCGGTCACTTTATTTATCTACTAAGTACTAACAGAGTGTCCCAGGCACTGTACATGGCCTGGGGGCATGCACACAGAGAAGGTTTGCAGAAATAGAATCTATTGATATTGTGAAGAGTGAATATACATTGTCTTCTCCACCCCTCACAGATTTATGAATTATTTATTAGTCATTTTTTTCTACCATGATCACAATTATTTCACTTGTTACAAGACAGCTTGGTGGATTATTAACTGGCTAATCTATTCATTTACTTATTTTTCTTTTGTGTGTTATTCATCCTGTAGTGGTTCATTCCACCCCTGTTCACTGTCTCTTTGTCTGCTTTTGGTTGACTTGGCATCACTACCTTATTATTGTGTAATCAGAAAAATAAGTGTATGAGACTAAAAATGAGCCCACCTTAGACATATGAAACGGTAGGTTTGTTCTGGATGAGCACAAAGCCGTTGGTGTCAATTGCATACATATCTTCAGACTTCAAGAAGAAATGCTTACAGTAGAGGAAATAGGAAAGCCTCAGCTTGTAGTAATCTAATGGAGGTGCAGCTCAGCCATCTCAGGGGCATTTAGTTCTATCTGTCATCTTATGCAGGAGTTTGTGTTGAATATTTTGTCTCTTGCTCCAGGTTAGTTCTGATGCCGTCAGCAAAAACTCCCTTGAAGATTAAGTTAAGCCTGACTGTGCTCTCCCGTGTACACATAGAGTCATCCTTGACAACAACTCTCTGGCTAAGTCACCAGTTAATTCTACTCATTCTGTCAAGTAGGACTGAAACTTTGTGAACAACCTTCTCTTTGTTTGAAAAAAAAGAAGGAAGAAGAAAAGCAAGTGCTCCCAGAATGGGGTTGGCTGTGCCTTAGCCCTTGGTGAGGAGTATTACAAACTGAAACGGTGCCAGGCTGCTCCTGTGATTCACCTTTTCTCTTGTCAAGACCAGTTCAGACAACACAGTTGGAAACCTCCCTAGTTTGTGAAGAGGCACTTTATGTCAGAAGGGGAAGCTTAGCACAGTTAGACTTTACAAGCAGAGAGAATTAGCTCTTCTTGATTAGTGAACAATCACTGCAATTTAAGGTTAAAAGTATGGTCAGCTAATTCACTATACCAGGCTGCTTCATCATTTCCCATGACAGCTTCTCTCTTTGAAGGTCATTGAGCAAATTGGACAATTATTTTTCTCAATCTCATGACAGAGATAATGATAAAACATGAAAAAATAAGGCCCAACATCTTTTTTCTTAAAAAAAGATTTATTTATTTTGAAAGAGTTTCAGAAAGAGAGAGGGAGAAACAGAGATCCTCTATCCATTGGTTCAATCCTCAGATGACTGCATAAGCCAGTGCTGGGCCAGGCCAAAGCTAGGAGACAGAAGCCAGGAGCTTCATTCGGGTCTCCCACATGGGTGACAGGGGTCCAAACAATTGGGCTATCTGGCACTGCTTTACTGAGACCATTAACAGGGGGCTTATATAGAGATGGAGCAACTGGGACACAAATCGGCACCCATATGGGATGCCAGTGTTGCAGGTGTGGCTTTACCTGCAAAGCCACTGTGCTGGCCCCAAGGTCTAATATCTTGCATGCCTCTCTATTGAGATGTGGATCTGGGGCTGGGCTTTATCCTGGCATCAATGTCAAAGGGAAATTCATGAATTGCTTTGGGAAGCCTGATTTCTGTAATCTGGCAGCATTGTTTAACTTACAAACTTTGTGTCAGGTATGCCTTTTCCAACAGAATACTTACTACAGCAGTTAAAGGGCAGATTGCATTCTGGACAGTTGGCATCCATGGATGGTTGAATATCCAGGGTAAGAAGTGTCCTAACAGAAACCCATTTGCTCTTATTTGCAATTTATTCCCTTAATTGAATCACTGATCCTAGTGTATGGCATGTCACTTTCAGCATTCCATTTTTATCACCATGATTCCTTCCTGGCTTCACCAATTTCACATCATTTTTGTGTGTTGCCACAGACACAAGCATCTGAGGCCTGAGGTAGTTTCTTTTTTTTTCTTTAATTTTATTTAAAGTACACAAATTTCATGCATTTCATATATACAAATTTAGGAACATACTTTCCTCCCTACCCACCATCCACCCACACTCCTACCATTTTTCTCCTTCCAATCTTATTTCCATTCTTAATTTTTACAAATATATATTTTTACTTTACTTTATATTCATAAGATTAACCTTACATTAAGTAAAGAGCTTAACAAATAGTATGAAGAAAAAAACACTGTGTCTCAGCAGTAGAGACAAGGTCTGTAAATGATCGTCGAATCTCAAAATGTCAATTTCACTCCTATACATTACATTTTAGGTACTGTGTTAGTTATCACAGGTCAGGGAAAATAGATGGTTTTTGTTGTTTTCAGACTGGCTTATTTCACTAAGTATAATGGTTTCTAATTTCACTCATTTTGTTTCATTTTGTTGTAAAGGACAGGATTTCATTTTTTTTTACTTCTGAGTAGTAATTCATTGTGTGTATATATCATAATTTTTTATCCAGTCATCAGTTGATAGACATCTGGGTTGATTCCATATCTTAGCTATTGTGAATTGAGCTGCAATGAACATAGGGGTACAAAGAATCTTTTATTAAGCTGGAATTGGGCAATCTATTGGGTTTGGCATTATCTGGCTGATTTTTAAGAGCATAAATATTTAGTTTTATTACTTAGATTATGGATATTCCTAGGAATTTTAATCCAAATCTCAGTGTACTGATATGACAGTCCATAGTCTTCAAGTAACCACCTAATGTTGTTCAGCTTATCAGTTATTTTGCTAGAACTGAAACACAGGTTTCTTGGTACAATTTCTCCATCTAAACTTTTATGAGGCTCTTGTTATATAAAATATTCAAGATATACAAAGAAGGCAGAATAGTATAATGAACCCTCACATACCAATTACCCAGGTTCAGTAGTTATCCCCTCCTAGCTGAACTTGTATTACCTTTACCCCACCCAATTCTGTCTCCCCAGAAGCACTTTATTTCATTTATTATATTGTAGGATAATTCTCTATAATATGAGCTATAAGATAAGAAAATATTGCTATGGTAAAAATTATCAGTAATTTTTTAAATCATTGACTATCCAGGCAGTATTCAAATTGTAATTGCCCCATAAATGTCATAATTGTTTTTATATAGTTGACTAAAAATAATGTTTAGATATTGCACTTGGTTATAAGTCTTTTTAATCCCTTTTCATCTTAGGTTCAAAAATATCTCCCTCTGTCTCCCTCTCACTCTCCTAACACCCCACTCTGCAACTTATTAGTTGAATAAAGTGAGTTGTTTATGCTGGAGAATATAGTTTGAATTTTGCAGATTGTTTCCCATAGTACACTGTAACACATTTACTGTTTTCCATAGTCGTTATGAATTGGTAATTGTATATGAAAACTGAATCATTCTCTCAAGAAAATGACCCAGTGCAGACTGATCTACACCAGAGGGTGGGTTGGAGCTGTTGATCTGAGGGAGCTTGGTCTGTGCTAACTTTTTGGATGTAGAAGAAGACTGTGTGAACTCAGGATGCTGTGGGGGTTGAGACCATGGACCCTGGGGCCAGGATGTTTGTGTTCATTCCCTGTCCTCTCACTTATTAGCTGTGTAGTCCTGGGAAAATTACTTAAGCTATCTGTGCTTCAGTTGTTTCATTTGTTCAGTGGGAGCACTCATAGTCCCTCTTCACTCCCAGAGTTCTGAGAATCACATAGATTCACATGTGTGACTATAATATGCTTAGAATACTGGCACAATGTGGGCCCTTTGTAAGTGTTGTCTGTGGCTGTTATTCATGCAAGAAAAGTCAGAGAGGATTCCAAAGTAAGAATAGTAGAAACAAAGGCACATTTGTGGCAGACAGCAGCATGGCCACAGAATAACCAAAAGACCTACCTTCTAGAGAGCTGCACTGTTCCCATTGTGTTTCTTCATTTGCCTACTGTCTCCCCAAGTCCCAACCTGTATAAGTTACTGGCAACAGATGAACCCTTCTCATGAATAAGAGAAGACAGAAAAACAGTGACTATTAACCTTGGGACCAGGCTTGGGGATTTCAGATGTTCCAAGGGCATTAGTTTTAGGCTTGGGCTTCTGTTCTGCTACTGCCCCAAGACCTAACCTCAGATTTGTCTTTTGTCCTACTTTTGCTCTTAAAAAGAGTCAAACACTGAAATTCTTATCAGTGTTTCCGATTCAGTCCTAATAGTTACCTTGGCCTTCGCATGGAACCCCCATGCTGTGCTCCACAGAGTGTTTTATTCACTTGAGCTTATGTATCTAAACCTATTTATGAAGTCAGTTTGCATTCTGTGCCTTTCTTTGCTTATCACACAGTTTGCATTCATCTTTGAACATTTCATGCTTTGTACATGATAGGCACTGTTTCCAATATTGTAGGAATGCCTATCTTTCCATTCCATTTCGTTTTCTCTGACCATTTTTATCTCAAGCACACTAGTCTGTTTCATGATAAGGACTATTCGTGAAAGAGAAATATGTCTTGTTTAGTTTTGCATATTTCCAATGTCCTTTAAAACAAGAACTGCCAAACTGCAGGCCATTGTAAATGTGGCTGCTTTCTTTTCACAGAGTGATTCGTTGGAACAGAAATCCATGGACTACAAAGCCTAAAATATTTACTTTTAAACTTTTTTCAGAAAGTTTGATGATCTTGGCATTAAAGAGAAGGAAGTTATCAAACTCATGGAGTGCCACAGAACTGGCTGAAAAAGAGAAAGTGTAGAATTCTATGATTTTCTTAAAAGTAGAAAATATTGGAAAAAGAGTCATAGGTGACATGCACACATATGTATATCAAAATAGTGTGTGTGCTTGTAGATTGGGGAAGACAAGTCAGGCCTTTTAGCTGTGTCAGTGTCTCCAGGTCTGCAAGTCACACAATGGAATGTTTTCCTCTTTACTTTTCCATTTTGCCATAATTTTCCTGGGAAGACTGATGTTTGGGGCCATTAAGGAGATTCAGGTATCTCCTAATGATTACTTGGTCTCAGATACTGTTCGGTTCTGTACCCAGCAAGAGGACACCTTCCTCTGCCTCAGACCTGCATGACTCCGCCTGTGACTTACCTTGGTTTCTGGTGCTCACCTTGAAGGGAGTTTCTTTCATATGCCTAGGACCTTGTTTACTCAGTACAGGTCTGAGCCAGCTGAGGGCCTGCTTGGAATGAGCTAGCTAGCAGCAAAGAAGCCGAGCTTATTTTCCTCTTGAATCCAGAGAAATGTCTGGAAAAGAGGAAGGGATGATTTATGTATTGATTGTCTTGAATGCTTTAGATCAGTCATTTTGAGCCAATTTTGCTCATATCTCATTTGAATGCCTATAAAAACTCTGCAAGGTAGATAATGTCATGCTTTGGGACACTGACAGAAATTAAGCAGATTGCACAGTCCCCACTAGTCTTAAGTACAAGTGATGAACTTCTTCTAGCTTTCTACTCTATAGTCTTTATGGTATAGATTGTCAAATGGCAGCAGGAGATCCAGGCATCATGTTTTAAGAAATCAAGAAGGTATCGTGTAGAGGGCAAAAGGTAAATAGATAAACTAGCCAAGTCTGTTGCCATTCCTAGATGTCCTGCTTGGTGACTTCAACTTCCCGTCTTTCACCAGCGTCATACGATCATCTTTTCCTGCAAGGCAAATGTGGTTATTTTTGTTTGCTTTAAGCTGGGCCCGTTGCCACTCCCATAGAGATGTGATCTATAGGTACAGAAGTAGAGAGACTTATTTTGAAATTGACAATTTATAGTGTCTGTTTCAAGATGGCATCTTAGTATCTGGAAAGATTGAAAATCTTTGGCCTTCCACTTTTAAGTAACTTTGTTGTCATCATTTCAGATACACTTGATAGACTAAAAACCATTGTTCCTCTCTAATCTCCTGGGTATGAGACAGATCCAACAGATGGAATGATTTCTTTCTGGCTTCCATGGTGAAACAAAGTGCATACCCATGAGGAGCAGCAACAGCCAAAAGTCCTCAGCCAGGTGTGGGGAAGGATAATGATGCTCCTGTTTCCTTACTGTGCTTGGACAACTGGTATCTCCATAGACCAGACCTCAGTGTCTTTTGTAAGGGCTTGGGGATGCCAGGTAGAACTATGGAATCGCATCAGCTTGGCAGAGACAAATGTGGCCTATACTAGCCAAATAGGAAGGAATCTCCCAACATGCTAGTTAACTGCCAGTCACCACTCCCTGCAGCTCTTCATTGATTGTACATAATTTCCTGTCCTGGATGATGCCTGCTATGGGATAAGGAGAAGCTAACAGTGATACAAACAGTGATCCAAAATACAAGCACTCAACTGTGCAGTTTTCACATTGATAAGGAAATGCTATTACTGGAATGGTTATCAGATAGCTGCACCTTTGCCCATACCTGGCTACCCATAGAAAAGTTGTTGTTTTTTGTTTATATTTGGTGCAGAAATAGAGCCTTGAGAGAACAATGTGTCCTAAAAGCAAGGTCTTTCAGCTTGTGAAGGAAAACAGCCCACACTGCGCTGTCACCTAGAAGAATCGATCACTTCATGGGAGCTGGACTTGCTTTCTGTCGCTCTGCAGAGGGGACTGACATTCAGTTGAAAGGTCCATCACTTGACTATTTGAAGAGGGGAAGGGAATGGATTTTAAAGTGAGTTGTCATTGGATGATGTGGTACAGAGGTCACAAACTTGGTAAGCCTATAGTATCTTGACAAGTCACATAAATGTGCGAGCCCAGCCAGTTACACTTGGGCAAACACGTGCTCCATCTAGAGGAACTGTTGCCACAGAGAAATACCGATTTTAAACTCCTTCCTGCCCTAACCCTCACGCTTTCCCATCCCACAGAAGACAGAGCTTTGGAATTTTATATGAGTAACCCGGTTTGTCAGTGTGGATGACCACTAGCGTACCTGGCCCCTTTGTCCAAATTAGGAAATAGTGCATCTTCCTGTATGCTGCTCCTATAGCTGTACAGGGCAAATGAAAGCTAGCTTTTTGGCCTCATTCACCCCTCAGCTGAGTCTTAGTTGTAGATACAAGCTGTCCAACTAAAGACAGTAGCCTCAGAAGTTATTGGTGTTATTGAGCCAACTAAAACTTAGCTGTGGGCCATACTCCGCACATAGGTTCCCATTCTTCAGTTTCTGTAGTTGTAGTTAAAACAAAGCTCTGGGATCAGGTTTTAAACTGTTCTTCCATTTAAGCAAACAACTCAGTATTTCTCTGCCTCAGTATTTCTCTTCTGTCTATAAAATGGGGATAATACTTGAATGTACCTCATAGAGTTATTATGAAGATGGAAGTAAAAAATGCACAAAAAATAACCATTCAGAGTGTGGCACATTATCAGCACTTAATTAATGCTAGATAAAATCAAAGCCTTATGAAAAATTGACTTAGCAACTCTTCAGCTTTTCTCCACAAGTCAAGTTTTGTTGAAGGACACACAGGAGAGGATGTCAACCGGAGAGTGTATGGCAGACCTTCATGACAGCTTTCTGCTTCTCAGGTAACGCTTGTGCTTCTGTTGCTGGTGGCTCTGTGAAGACAGGGAGCCCAAGACAGCAAGCACTGCTTGCCAGTGGCTTCCTAGTGAGGTAAACACTTTGCTGGCACCGCTGTTTCTCTGTCTCACATCAGGCATTTGCACAGGTTGACAGCTGACCGCCATAAGAATGATATCCTCAAACCATTAAGAAATGATTGTTTAGTGTCTTATGTTGATAAACGAAGATGTGTGGGGGACATTTTAAAATAATTTAAAGGGTTGGAGTTTGAAGTGGCACCTACTCAGTTATTTCTTTGCATTTTCCAAGCTGGCCCATTCCCTGGTGTTTGGGGAAGGGACACCATAGCAGATACCGTCTCTAAATACTGTTGCAGTTTGCATCCCAGATGTTTGAGATTCTACATAAATGATGAGTCCCAGTGCTGAGTCTGAGGTGTTAACGCAGTACTTGCTGACCACTGAGAAATCTATAATTGGCTGCAAAATTTAGATTGAAATGAGACAAAACCCAACACTGTTGCTCTGGTAGGTACAGTCCAAGCTAAGTATTTGATATTTTAAAAAGAAGGGGGGAGAAAAAAGAAGGGACAACCTGTCAGATTTGCTTTTAGTATACTTGTTTTTTTTTTTTTTTTTTTTTGAGTTAGTGAGAGAGAGAGAGACAGAGAGAAAGGTCTTCCTTCCATTGGTTCATTCCCCAAATGGCTGCTTTGGCTGGAGTTACGCCGATCCACAGCCGGGAGCCAGGTGCTTTCTCCTGGTCTCCCATGAGGCTGCAGGGCCCAAGTACTTGGGCCATCCTCCACTGCACTCCCGGGCCACAACAGAGAGCTGGACTGGAAGAGGGGCAACCAGGACTAGAACTGGCACCCATATGGGATGCTGGCGTCGCAGGTGGAGGATTAACCAAATGAGCCACGGCACCGGCCCATACTTTTAGTATACTTGTAAAAGGCTGTCCTTGAAACAGTTTATTTAGTTTTTACCCACCTTTGTTTATATTAGATTTATTCTCATTTCATTTATGTGTAAGATTTCATAAACACTCATTAAGCCATAGATGAACACAGAATGTCTAGGATATGTCTAGGACAAGGGTTGTCCCCCAACTTTCTGGTCCTTGTCTCTATAAGATTTATTTTATTTGAAAGAGATTGAGAGGGAAGAGACAGAGGGAAAGGGAGATTGAGAGAGGGGGGGAGAGAGTGAGAGATCATTTTCTACCCACTAGTTCACTCCACAAATGGCTACAACAGCTGTAGCTGATTTAGCACCAAGCAAGGATCCAGGAATTCCATCTAGGTTTCCTACACTGGTGGCAGGGGAATATTTGGATAATCTTTTGCTGCTTTCCCAGGAGCAATAGCAGGGAGCTAGATAAGAAGTGGAGCAGCCGGGACTTGAGCTGGCCCTGTGGTATGGGATGCCGGTATCAGAGGTGGCAGTTCAACCTGCTAAGCCACAATGCTGCCCCTCCCCCCCATTTCTATTCTTATTTGCTAAGCATAGCCTTCATTAGGCTACTATTAATCTAAAGCTTCTCTTTCCAGACCAAGGTTTCTTATTCTTGGCATTATTGACATTTTGGGTCAGATAACTTCTTGTTCTGGGAGCCACTCCTGTGCATTGTAGGGTATTTAGCAACATCTCTGGTCTCTACCCACTAGATGCCAGTAACATCCTCCAGAACCTGTGGCAACTAAAAATGTTCCTAGACATTGCCAGATACCACCTGGGGTGAAAATCTTCCTGATTGAGAACCTCTGCTCTGACTAAGGAAAGTAACCCAAAAAAGTTTAAATATTTATTTATTTGAAAGGCAGAGTGAGATTATCTTTCTTTCTTTCCTTCTTTATCTCTCTTCCTCCCTCCCTCCCTCTCTCTCTTCTTTCCTTCATTCATTCTTTTCTATCTTTCTTGTTCTTTCTTTCCTTTCTTTTCTTCTTTCATCTACTGGTTCACTCACCAAGTGCCCATGACAGCTAGGACTATTACAAAATGTAAGTAAGCACATTACAAGTAACGGGGCCATCATCTGCTACTTTAAGGTGCATTAGCAAAAGCTGGGTTGGAACTGGGGGAACTAGACTTGAACCACCAGTATTCCATTATGGAATGCAGTTACCCCAAGCAAGTGGCTCAACCAGCTGTACCACAAAACTGCCCCAAAATGACCAAATTTTAAACAGAAGTTTTGTATTTCTTTATCCAGAGGCAAAAAGTACCTTAAAGATGGAAAAGTTCTAAAATCAGCTTACCCACAAATTACACTGTGAAAATGCTTAAAGAAAGATATCCTAATCACCTTACTTGGCAAATGAGTGTTTTGCTAATCCTCACATTAGCTTGTCCATGTGTTGCACTAAATGCTGTCAGAGAAACCAGTTTAGAAGGATGGGTCTTGACTCAGCTCAGCCTTATCTACCCTTTAAAGTATTTGGGCACACTTCTTCCAGGGTACTGCTTGTCCTTTGGCATTCATGTACAAAAACCCAGTGTGGTGAGCTGGGGAGTCGTGAGTTAGACAAAGTGTTCCGAGATCTTCATGTCTGCTCCTCTCTTGTTTTAAAGGAAGACACTGATGCCCAGAGAATACAATTTGTAGCACAGATTGTTATGTTTTGGGATGGGTGTTTGATATCACTGGTAAGTTGCCACTTGGGATGCCTGCATCCTGTATCAGAGTCTTGTTCAAGTCTGAGCTCTGTTTCCAATACAGCTTCCTGCTAAGCTATAGTGCATTCTGGGAGGCAGGGGTTATGACTGAAACACTTGGGTCCCTGCCACCCATGTGCCTAGGTTGAGTTCCAGGCTCCTGGCTTTGTCCTGGCCTAGCGTAGCCCTGGCTATTACATATATCTGAGTAGTGAACTAGAGGATAAATGATCTTTTCCTATCTCTCTATGTCTTTCTTCCCTTCACATAAAATGAAAATAAATAAAAAATCTTTTAAAAATTGCTATGGTCAGTGATCAGACTATAGCTTGGGTTTTTCAACAATATAGACACAGAACATGTAAGTTTATTAATATGTTAATATGTTTAAAACTATACTTTTATGGCAACTTTAAATGTTTTAGGAATAAGTAAAATAAAGAAAAAATAAAATAAAAAAGTGTTTTTCAAATTGGAGCCTCAAAAGCTAAGGATAGTGTCAATGTGCTTTTCATTTTAGGATCCAGAAATTTGTATTTATTTGGTCTTTGTAACACATGCCACTTGTGAATGATAGGTTTACCTTAATTTGCATAATCATTTTATAAATTATGCCTACTGAATAAATTATGGTTGGAACTTGCAAGGAATAATGGTGTATAATTGACTTGCCTTTAAATCTGAGAAATATTCTCTTCCTACTTCCAGGAGCACTTTGTTTATAATATAAAATTAAGATGATTTACTAAGTTCATCCCAGTGATACAGGACACCCATTCTTGTGTCCAAATGGCTTTCACTAATTGGGGGAAACAACTATTTGCACATTTTAAGCTTAAGATGGATAAAAATTATATATAGTACTCATGTTTTCTCCACATGGTTACTTCTTGATCTAAAGGAGAAAGCATAAGGGAGGAAAATGATCAAGTTCAGACAGTGTTCAAGTAGGAGATGAGAACATCACCAGAAGAAAGGTACAACATGTTCTCCTGGTGTATACAAGTTTTGCTTACAAGGTGTACTCTTGCTGCCTGGTGTGGGGCCTCAGGCTGTATAACTTTCGTCTGTGATTACCAGGGTCTCTGGGACACAAGTCTCTGGGGTCAGATATGGAGTTAACTTTTTTTCTTTCATGTTCCAAACTTCTACCTGTGCCTAACTTCTGAGTAATTTCAAAGAATGCTGCCTACTGTGGCATAGTATAAAGTTAGTTGAAACTCTTTAGGAAATGCCTCTGACCTTGTTTGGAGTTAGAGGATGATCTCATCCAGAAATGAAAAAGTGCCAAAATAAGGTAATGTGCTAATCAAATAAGTACATGATTAGCTCTTAAAAATTAAAACACTCATTTGGGGTTGGGGCTTCAGCCCATTCTAGATTTTGAAGTGTTAAGTGATTGAAAAAGATTTGGTGTTTACAAAGCATTAAAAACAATTATTTGGGAGACAGAGGAGGGGAAGTGAGCTCTTACCCATACTGGTTCACTCCCCAAATACCCATAATGGCCAGGATTAAGCTAAGGCCAAAGCTGAAGCCAAGCAATCAATCTAGATGTCCTTTGTGGGAGGAAAGAGCCCAATTATTCAGCCAATCAAGGCTGTGCTCCAAAATCGTCATTGATAGGAATCTGGAGTCCAGAGCCAGAGCTGGGAATTGAACCCAGGCACTCTGATGTGGGATGTAGGTGTCTAAACAACTAAGCTAAGTGTCCACTCCTGATATGTGACATTTTTTTTCTTAGAATATGGTAGACTATTTTATCCCTTTTTGGCAACGATGTAAAGTGAAGAATCTCTTTGCCAACCAGACCAAATATGCATTCAACAAATATTTATTGAGAATCCATTCTGAACTAGTCACTGTTACAGATAGTAGAGATTCCACAATGAACAAAACAAAGTGCTTACTTACAT
This sequence comes from Sylvilagus floridanus, assembly GCA_949820135.1. Taxonomy (NCBI): domain Eukaryota; kingdom Metazoa; phylum Chordata; class Mammalia; order Lagomorpha; family Leporidae; genus Sylvilagus; species Sylvilagus floridanus. Next base: position 67,957,898 of record OX463246.1, on the reverse strand, counting down.
TTTGTGAAGTTGGGAGATAGTCAGTTTACATGTATGTGTGTAAGGAAGATAGTCAATTTACATGTCTATTTGATGTCATTTAGAGATAAGTGTCATGGGGGAAAACAAAATGAGTTAAAGGGAAAGATGGAGCAGGACTGGACTCAGGAGTTGGCATTTTAGATAGGACAGTCTGGGGATGCCTGTCTCTCTAGTAAGGTGACATTTTCTCAGAGAATCAAGGGAAATAGTATGAAAGAAGATACAGAAACTGTTAGTTTTCCAACAAGAAATGTTTAGGATTCAGAACAGCAAGCTGATGAGTGTTTAGAATGAAAGGAGGCCAGATGAATGGAAAGGGTGAGCTTTGGGAAAGCATTTATGAACTTAATAGTTTTGTTAAAAAGATAAGCCATCAGCAATAAAACAAAAGCCAGTGAGAAACTTGGAGCAAGGAGCAGGCTTTAGCTAGGTGGAGAGTCCAGGCTTTGGAATGAGGTAAAGTTGCATTTGAATCAGAGTTCTGACTCAACCCAAGAGCTGCTCTTTGGGAGTATTACTTGTCCTGTGTGGGCTTCAGCTTCCTTTTCTGTAAAATGGGATAGTAGCATATGTTATACTGCCGCATTTGATTGCTCTGGTGTCTCATTATATAAAGCACCCAGTGTAATTGCCTGCACATTGTTAGCACTTAACTTATAACAATTGCTGTTAATCTGACAAATACTTAGAAGATCTGGGTCTCATATTTTTAAAAAAGGGATTTATTTAGTTAGTTAGTTACTTGAAAGTCAGAGTTACACTGAGAGAAGAAGACAGAGAGAGAATGATCTTCCATCCACTGATTCACTACCAAATTGGCCACAACAGCTAGGGCTGGGCCAGGCTGAAGCCAAGAGTCAAGAGCCTCTTCCAGAAATCCCACATGGGTACAGGAGTCCAAGGACTTGGACCATACTCCTCTGCCTTCCCAAGCACATCATCAGGGAGCTGCACTGGAAACTGAGCAGCCTGGTCTCTAACTAGCGCCCATTTAGGATGCTGGCATTGAAGGTGAAGGCTTTACCCGCTATGCTATAATGCTGGCCCCATGGGTTTTACTTTTGATTTCGCAATTATTTATCTTCAATAAACTTAACTTTATCACACCACTCACAGAAATCACCTATGAAAGTGCAGGGGGCAAACACTCAGCAATTTTTTTACCTCAAAAGCTCCATAGTATTTGAACCAAAATATATTGAGTAAAATGCTGCTGCTGCTTCAAACTAATATTAATACTAACAGAAAAAAAATACTAACAGGAATACATCTACATTTATTGAGGACTTGCTATGGAGTCAACTCCATGGTGTGCTTTTGACATTCTTTGTTACTTCCTCCATGTAGTATGCTCAATGAGATGAATAAGCTTGTGTTACTCCCTAGATGTTTTTTATGTTGACAGGCAGAGTGGACAGTGAGAGAGAGAGAGAGAGACAGAGAGAAAGGTCTTCCTTTTCCATCGGTTCACCCCACAATGGCCGCTGCAGCCGGCGCACTGTGGCCAGCGCACTGCACAGATCCAAAGCCAGGAGCCAGGTGCTTTCTCCTGGTCTCCCATGTGCCAAAAGCACTTGGGCCATCCTCCTCTGCCCTCCCCGGCCAGAGCAGAGAGCTGGACTGCAAGAGCAACCAGGACAGAATCCGGCGCCCCAACCAGGACTAGAACCCCGGGGTGCTGGCGCCTCAGGCAGAGGATTAGCCTATTGAGCCGTGGCGCCAGCCACTCCCTAGATTCTAAGTCATATAACTTCAACCATGAATTATCCAGTTTAATATTTTTGAAACTAGAATCCATTATATAATTAATAAGCATATTTAGTTTGGAATTTTTTCATTCCTTTCCTAAATAGTCATTAATAAGTGAAATAGTGTATCCTAAAATTATTCCTATCTTTGAAGCAAGAGCAGTGAATATTTTTCCTGTAGTTTATAGATAATTGAGTCACAGATAGATTATATGCCCAAGATTAGTGAACTAACAAAGGCAAATCCAGAATTTGAATTGAATTTTGTCTCATTTCACAATCACATGCTTTTCCATGCTCCTTGGGAGTAAAAAATTACAAGTTTTCTTTAACATATTGTCCTTTGTTCCTTTAATTTTCCATAGCAAAATATTTTTGATTTACCACTAAAATGAACTGTAGCTCACTTATATATTAGTTTTTAACAGGGATTTATCTTTCATCCTTTGAGCCAGATTTCATAGACTACATGAAGATATATAATAGCTTCAATTTAATGTTGACATCTGTTTGAGGTTGACATCACTGGTGACATTGGCCAATCTTATCCTCGAGATAAGAACCTATTGAACTCGTAGAATTCCTGTAGCAATATCACCTTGACCTAAATACACATGAGTAACAACAATTTTTTCTCTAGACTTTCAAGATCATGAAAGTCTGGGTGCTTACAAGTAACAGTGATGTAGTCATTAACAGTTGATTATTAAGCAAATTCATTGAAAATTAACAGCAGTATTCTTTGACCTCAATCTTTATAGTCGAACTGCTAATCTTGGGTAAATATAAGATTAGTCACATAATCTATTGACATTTAGCACAAATTAGCTATCAAACAGACCAGCTGTTACTGGTAGAAAGTTACCAAGTATCTTAAAAATACTTCTAAATTTCTGAGTATTTATTTCTCTGACACAAAATCTTATGGCCTTTGCTAGGCCTGGAGAACATCCCAAGCAATCTAATGACTAGTTGAGAAACTGTCTATGATATCAAATGAGGGCTGCCCTAGAATGATGACAGTTTCAGGGTCACAGTTATTAGAAAAGGATTTCAATGAAGGTAACCGCTAGTCTTCACAACTGTCCCTTGATTTGGGAATTATAAGGTTTATCCAACAAAGCTATTTCAGACCTGGTTCCCTGCTCCATGTTTCTGAAGCCTTTAAACAGAAGGTCTTATATCTTCTTTTAACAAAACACAAATACTGGCATATTCAACCAGAGCAAATGAATGAGCATATTACATGTTCTTGGGAATCGTCCTTCCTTCTTCTGTTGTTCCTTGGATCCAGCAGCCTCAGTACTGAAGCACAGTTGTAAAATTATACGTGGTGGAAACTGAAATGTTGTACTGCTCAGGATCCTATAAGACTCTGACTCAGAAGGTTCAAGTGACTTTAACTCCAGGAGATGTAAAGTGTGGACAGAGTTATAGTCACCAGCATGGAATGTTGAGACACACAGACCTTTCCTACGCTGGGAAATGATCGCCCTTGGGCCTGGAGCTATAGTGGGAGCAGATGGTGTTACTCTAGTTCTGGTAAAGCAGGAACCACGAAGGAAAGCCCAGATGGCAGAAGCTTAAGTCCTAGAGAGACCTAAGTTCTGCCAGAGAACAAGGGTGTGGGAGACATCACTGACCTTTCCTTCAACCTTCCAGTCTCCATTGTTCAAACCTAGTAGGAAGTAAACCACCAAGGGATACTAGAGACTCAGCCTCTAGCAGTCAGCGTTTTGAGTATGGAACAGGGCAGAGAAGGACTTAAAATGGATATGTTGGAGGAGGAGAGCCCAACATAATAACTAAAGTTGAGAAATGCTGTCGTAGAGCTCACATACTGTAAAAAGAAAAAAAGGAGAGAGAGAGAGAATGGTATGTTTCAGGCTCTGACCTGTTGAGCTTGAATTAGTGTCCACTTTCTGATACTTTTTTCTAAGTACCCTGTAACCTTCTGGCAGCAACCAGGAGAATGACTAGTCAGTCTAGCCTGTGCCAACCTTACCACCCTGGTCTGTTTGTGGTTTTGGGGCTGAGAGGGCCAGTCCCATGGCTCACCAATGAAGGAATGGCTGAAGGGTAGGTGTAAGAGTGGTAGAGTCACTGGGAATCTCTCCAGAAAGAACAATGATTAGGAGCCGGATAATAGTGGTAAGGAAACCTGGAGGAGGCAGGTGCATGAAAATGACTTGCAAATGTTTTCACAGCTGTGTGGTGATGTCCTGTCTTGCCAACTCTCTTTCCAATCCCTACCATCCTATGGAGCCTTCACTTGAGAGCAGGGTTAGGGTACAGTTTATTATGAAATATGAATCCCAAGTGATGTTTACTTTTCATATAAATGGAGATATTATACATCTTACCCACCCAAAAGGACATTTGTATTTAATGTTACTGATGTTTAACCAACTTGAAAGAGAAAAAAAAATTTTAAAAGAAGAAGAAAACTCTTGCAGTGCATTGACAATTGTGTTTCTGGATTGTCATTGGCTACATGGCAATTAATTAAAGCCTATGGTGGTTTCAGTCCTTCCAATCACCAGGAAAACATGCTGTAATGTCTCCAGTCTTCTGAAAAATAAATATAATCGATCCCATGTCTTCCTTTATCCACTGCCCCATTTTTTTTATTCTTTATTTTCAGCAAAACTGCCTGGGAGAATTGTCTATGCTCCATGGATTTTGGTGGGACAACAGGTGAAAATAGTGCTTGCCCATTGTGACAATTTCTCACCAAATCGCAGCTGATAAATCCAGTAGTAAATCTTCAGTCCTTATTTTTTTGACTCATTTGCTCACTCATCTTTCTTTACATGGTCTCCAGGAAACTCCCCTCCCTAGCATTCCTCATACGTTCTTATAAGCTCTCTTTGCTCTTTTTACTCATCAGCCCAATTTCTCACTGTTAGAAAGACTCAGGAACCCAAGGCCTTAGGCCATGTCTTTCCTGTTTTGTTTGTTCCTTTTGCCATCATAAGCATTCTCTGCTCCTGTTCCAGGAATCCAAGCTCTCATGCTCACAATTTAAGTTAACAATTTAACATTTGAAAATGAAGCCCTAAGTTTTCTAAGTATTAACCCAGGTTCTAACTGCTACTAGGCTTCTGGAAAATCAATATTTATTTGGAATTTGAGTAGATTTACTGTTGAGGCTTTAAATAATATCTCCACACTGAAAATGACCACATATATCTCCCTTGGACTGTACATATGTCTATTCAGTTACTTATTTAATGTTCATATTTGAAGAACTTGTAGGTCCTCAGACTTGACCTTTCCCAAAGTGAATTGATCATCCTCCAGACTGGCTTATCCTTCAGTCATCAGTTTCTCAGATGTGACAGTCCATCAAGTTGAAAATCAACCACCACTCCTTTCTTTCTCTGATTCTCCAGAGTAAATCCATGAGCAATTTTTTTAGGTTTATTTACTTATTTGAAAGGCAGAGTTACAAAGAGGGAGAGACAGAGGGAGGGAGGTGGGGAGAGAAAGAGAAAATGCAAGGGCCAACACTGTGGTATGGTGGGTAGAGCCGCCACCTGCAGTGACAGCATCTCATGTGGACGCCAGTTCAAGTCCTGGCTGCTCCACTTCTGATCCAACTCTCTGCTGTGGCCTGGGAAAGCTGTAGAGGATGGTCCAACTCCTTGGGCCCCTGCACCCACATGGGAGACCTGGCGGAGTCTCCTGGCTCCTGGCTCTACCATTGTAGTCATTTGGGGAGTAAACTAGTAGATGGAAGACCTCTCTCTGCCTCTGCTTCTGCCTCTTTGTAGCTCTGCCTTTCAAATAAATAAATAAAATCCTTAACAAAAAAAAAAAAGAGTAAGTGCAATCTTTTCTAAGCAGAGAGCTGTGCCAAATCAAAGGAAACACATCTGGGACTTTGGGTACAGATGCTTATTTTTAATTCTCTCAGTACTGAAATCACTCCAGCATGTAAAGCAGCCATCCTGGGGGCTTTTTCCTTTCCTGATAAGGTTATCATGCTACTCTTGCTATTTTGGCTCCTCTCACCTAAGAAGAATTGTGTTTCCATGTTATACCAACTGCGTCCCACTGTTTACCAATACCATGTGAGCTAATCTCCGTTACGGAAATGTATGTTGTAATAGGACAGACTGTGTTCCTACTCCCTGTCATCTTTGCCATTTCTCATGTGTCAGGCAAGCACCCACCTTGAGACTTTCTCTCTTCCAGCTTTCTCTCTGGAATGTTTTCCCTCCAGAGACCCTCATGAACTTCATCTTCTTCAGATCTCTACTCACAAATTGCCTTCATAGTTTTAGCTTCTCTCAGCAGCCTGTTTAAAAGAAAAACACCCTCACTCCCAAGCAAAACCTTGCCTATTTCACATCATTGTTTATTTTTATCCATAATACTTATCACCATCTGATATTTTATATACTAATATTACTCATTTATTGACTAACCTGCATGCATGAATATGGGAGCTCTGTGAAAGCTAGGTCTGTGGGGTTTTTGTTTGTTTTCTTTTGTTTTTCTCTATCTTAGGTGCCTAGAACAAGGTCCAATATGTGCAAGGCACTGAATAAATGAAATTAAAATTTCCTTCTTATCTAGAGAATAATCCATCCTCCTTTAACTTTTTTCTGACTTTTGTGTTGCTTTGTGTGTGTGTATAAGAGAGAGAGGGAGTGAGGGGAGAGGGAAAGTGATATGGAGAGACAGAGGTTGAGAGGAAGAAAAGGAGAGTAGCTTTTATCAAACCTAGTTTTATATTATCCTCAATATGCATCAGGTATTCATGCTGATTCATAATTACCACTGTCTCTGGGATGGCCAGAAATTTAATAATTTTATAATTCAATAATATAAAGGGCTATTCTTGAAAAAATTGTGATACAAGTCAAATATATATTTTTCTGTATTCCTTTATCATCATAAGCACTCCATACTAGCATTCTGGGACTTCAAGCTTGTCTTGGCCCCTAAAGCTGGTGTAACAGAATGCCCCAGGCTGTGGAATTTATAAAGAACAGAAATTTATCTGGCTTATGGTTCTGAAACCCAGGAAGTCCAAGAGCATATCTATGAAAGTTCCTTGTGCTGGTCATCCCGTGGTAGAAGCCAGAGGGCAAGAGAGCATGAGAGCAAGAATTGAGGCGGACAAGTTTACTTTTGTAACAAATCTAGTCTTGCAATAACTAACACACTCCTGCAATAATGACCTTAATTTATTCACAAGGGCGAAACTTCCAGGACCTAATCATCTTTTACTAGTCCCTATCTCCCCACATTGTTACATTGGGATTAAATTTCCAACATCATGAACTTTGGGAGACACATTAAAACTGTAGCAAAACCCTTATGCTAACAAGCCCACATGTTTTGCAGATACATCCTATGTTCTAGCTGCTAGAAATTGCTAGAAAATCAATATTTGATGAGAGAGTGGGCATTTGAACTAGTGGTTAACACTTGGAATTCTACATCAGAGTCCCTGAGTTTAGTCCTGACTTTACTGCTGATTCCAGCTTCTTGCCCCTACAGACCCTGGGAGGCAGCACTGATGGCTCAGGTAGTTGGGTCCCTCGCCAGCCATGTAGGAGACCTAGGATGAGTTTTAGGTTGTTGGCTTTAGTCTGGCTGGGCTTCAGGTGTTGTGGAGCTCTATCTGTGTGTTTCTCTGCCTCTCAACTAGTTTTTTAAAAAGTGTTTGATGGAAATTTGGATATATTGCTTCTTTACCCTGTCTCTGTATATAGTTTATTTAAAACAATTATCCCAGTACTCCACAGTGATGGTCACAGGGTAGGTCTATGCCGATGTTATAAAGAGCAAATGATGATGAACTTTCCCTCGTGCTAAATACACCTTCATGAGGGCTGTCATGACAGAGATGTAGCACAGTGGGCTCAGAGGTTTTCAAGGTAGACAATAGTTGTAGGATCCTAGAATCCATATATGAAAGGCACTGAATGAAACAGATTCCCAGTGTGTCCAGGGAATGCTAACTCAGTAGACATAGGCAGGGGTTGGGTATAGGGTAGGCTGAGGAGAAAGGTAGATACATATTCTTCAAGAGTTTGGAGTTGAACTCATGGAGCTATTGTAGACTTTTGATGATATGACCACACTGGTTCTGCTAGTCCCTGCCACTCTCAGTCAATCTGGCTTCTCAAAATTGTCATTGTAAATCTATGTGGCCAGATAGCATGTCCCTGTCACCAGTACTTAATACCTCACATCCATAGAAAAATCAATTCCACGTATATGAATGAGCTGTCAATATTCACTTCTATAAAACTTACCTTGTATCCAAATTCTTAGGACCCCGTACTTGACCATCAGGCCATTAATTGGAAACCAGCATTACAAACTGTTAATTGGTTAAAGTAATAGCATGAGTAGACAGGAACATTTTTTGACTTGAATTGAAAGTTTTGATCCATTTTCTTTCTGGGTTCTTATGTTCCTTCTAACAGTTATGATTCATTTTTTAACTTTTAAAAAGTTTGTTGATTGATTTTATTTGAAAGGCATTTGAAAGAAAAGGCATATGAAAGAAAAACAGAGAGAGATCTTCCATCCACTTGTTTACCCTCCAAATGCCCAAAGCAGCTGGACCAAGGTTAAGCTGAAGCTAGAAGTTGGAAACTCAGTCCTGGTTTCCCATGTGGGTAACTGGGACCCTAATTCTTCACCATCACCTGCTGCCTCCCAAGGTGTGCATTATCAGGAAGCTAGAATCAGGACATGAACCCAGGCACTGTGATATGGAAGGCTTGTGTCCCAAGCAAGTGGCTTAACTACTGAGTAAAACACATATCTCTATCTCTCAACTTTTGATCATATCACCACCTTTGCTCCCCAAACATTTTTGAACACATGAAGTATTCTTTCTTTGTTATCCCAAACTCATGGCTCTCAGAGAAAATTGTTTTAAAATTATCAGAGAAGTAAATATCAATTACACAGGGTCTTAGTGAAGTTTATGATGAAAACAATACCCCAGTATTGTATATGAAAATAATACAAAGTCTCACTTATTACCATTGAGGGTTGTATGTCATTGGCCATTTACCTCACCTTTCTGGATGCATGTAGCAGAGTTTTAGTAGTCAATGTCTACTAGAGCCATGATGCTTTAACTTACAGAAACATCTCTTTGGTGAGATTCCATTGTGTAGGTGCAGCTATATGGAAGAAAAGTGCCCTTTTAACTGGTTGTAATTACTAAGGCCATAAGAAATATGTAGCTTCTTATAATCCCAATGATTTTGTGGGTTATCTAGCCCCTCCTATTCTCCTTTCCAGTTATCTTTGGATGCTTCACAGCTCATTAGCAGCCCAGCCAGGGGCTACGGAGAGGAAATAGATTAGAAGGAGCTTGAATATGTCACATTGGTTATTTCTTAGCAGCTCTGATAAAAGACTTAGCAGGATGAGGTTAAAACTTGATTAAAGAGACTTGGGGATTATCTGTGACTTTAGGTCATGTGTGTTACCTTCTTCCCTTCCCCTTCTCTATTTCTAGGGATTAAGCATGAGTTGGCTGCAAACAGTGATAGATCAATGTAAAAATTCTTTACTATCCTGAAGATCATTTAAAAAATGTTATCATTTATTAGAAAACAAAATGAAATAAAGCTTACTTTACCTAGAACTTGCTTTTCTGAATCCATATGACAATTTCTTTGACCAGGACTGGTCTTAAAGACAAATAGCTAAAGTAAGGTATTTGCAGAAGTCAATATGTGCATCACATTCCTCTATTTTTGATTCTGCATGTGCTTTCTACAGAGTGGCTTCTGGGTGCATGTCCTCAGACCAGATTTGTTATGCCAATCTCCCACAAGCAGCATCACCTCTCTGGATTGGCAGACCCAGGGCATCCACAATGGAAAGATTTAATCACATTCTATTACATGATGATGTCTGCAGCTAAGGCCTCTGCTTGCCTTCTATTATAATTTGTGAGCCTTAGGGCAGGCATTTAGCTTAGCAGTTATCATCCCTATTTGTTGCACATTGGGATGCCTGACTTCTACTTCATGTTAATGCAGACCCTGGGAGGAAACAGTGATCATTTAAGTGACTGGATTCCTGCCATCCATGTGGGAGACCCGCACTGAGTTCTATGCTTCAGCCCAAGCCTATTGCCACTGTAAAGCAACAAATGGGAGTTTCCCTTTCCTTCTCTCTCTCTCTCCTCCTTCTCTTTCTTCTCCTCCTCCCTTCCTTCTTCCCTCCTTTCCTCCCTTTTTCCTTACCTCTCAAAGAAATTATAGTTGAGCCTCAAAGAGGAAGTTTTATCTGTTTATTCAAACTCCCAGCAATATATGGCCATAGATGAAAGTGGTTCTCGATTCAGCAAAAAAGAATTCAAAGATATAAGCATAATCTAAGACCAATATAAGTGGATATTTGAGCAGAACCAGGTACTGGTTTGAGGAATGGAAGTGGAATATTGAGACAGGGCCTAAGTAGGAGGGGAGGCCAGGACAGTGATTGGCCTCATCAGAGAATGACACAATGCCTAGGCCTATCCCTGGAACACTACGTTGGTGAGGACATGGATGAAGGTCTGTGAACACTGCAATGGGAGGGTTGGATGGAAAGCAAAGACTGTGATCTCAAAGAAACTATGCAAGGATTCTTATGTTTAGTCTCTAATATCTGACAGGCAGTGAGACATCCAGGGATTGATCAGGCACTGCATTTCACTGGGAGTTTGTGACATCTCAAATGAGAAAGAGTGATGAGGGACAGGTGAGGATGACAACTGAGATCTTTAACAGTCTCCTGAGAGGTAGCCAGGAGAGGGCAGTCACCTTTAATCAAGAACACATGCTGAAATTGCCAAGGGTCCTTAACGCCACAGATTCTAAAATGGTGCACACTCCACTAAATGTATTATCTTATGCACAAGAGACATTCAGTATGTGCTTGCTAAATATACCTTAGGTACTGCTTTTTCCTTAGTCACATGAGATTTTCATAGAGACTTTGAACCTGGTCCTACCCAGAAAATCAAAGAAGGACCCTAAAGTAAGATGATTGCAAATCCAGAAGTTAGTTTTGCCTTACTGTTAGCACAGAGTTTTCTTTTCCTTGTGGTTTATTTTGGCTTAGGTTATTGTCTTTTTCATGCAGACAGCTTCTGTTTACAACTGTTCTTATCATGTTTTTCTTCTCCATTTTCCGGTTTGCTCTCTTCCTGTTGTTAAAATCTGTCAGTTTACACACAAAAAAATCAGCTTTACAAGCTGCTGTATTTTGTTTTACCATGGGATGTGATCAGTGTTGTGTTGGTCTATGTCATCTAAATAGTGTTGATTTTTATGCATTAGGGTATTGTTGAGAGGAAAGAGTAAGGAGCAACCTGGTGATGCCATGCATTGAACAGAAAGACTTGATTGAGATCCTAGTTTGATTCTGTTGGCTTGAGTCTGAAACCTGCTGGAACTCAGTCTTGAATTAACATTGGGTGAATAGAAAAATAAAAAGCCAAGAAGTGTGCACCTCTGTCAACTGTAGCTGTTTATTTAGCTGGAGAAAATGTAGTGGGTGGTCCAACCTTCATAACCAGTAAGAGCAGACTAGTAAAGGCTTTGGTGAAAGGAGAACAGTAGCAATCGTTACATTTCTTTCATTTTATCACAGCCTATAAATAGGGCCTTTAGGTATTCTGATGTTGTTGAAGCTAATATTTTAGCATTCTTCCATAAACTTGTTTAGTTTAAGAAGGAAACCCACTAAACGCTTTTCCTGATCCATGAAATAAATAACAATAATAAATGTTAACAGACACAAAGACTTAGCTTGATTTACTTTTGGAGGGAGCACAAAGAGTAACAGTGACATCATAAGTTTGATTTTCGTTTGTTCTTCTGGGTCATAGTAGTCTCTGATTGCTTGCTATTTGTAACTTCTGTCAATGAAACAAAAGTTTCTCATATGAGACAGGTAAAATCTTATTGTCAGTGCAATCGACAGCTAAAAAGTTAATAAATTGCATCATTAATTAGCTGCTTTCATTACCACCTTTAAGTCAGATTAATAAAATGTGAGGTTGTTACTTTCTCAAGTATAACAAAGATTAGGATTAATGTAATAGATATCACCGCTACTTTCCTATACAACACTTAAAAACAGTTCATATTTATCATAAAGTTATCCTATTTATCCTACATATATAAGTCAAAAGTCATTTTAAGGAGCAGTATGGCACCATGGTTGAGGATTCTGGACTGAGATGGGCTGGATGACCTTGGGCTTCAGGGTACCTATGGCAATATGATGTGATTCCAGAACCTTTTCCTAGAATGTAAGTGCTTCAAGTGAGATAATACCTGAGGAGAGCTTGAAGCAGTGTCTGACCCTGAAGGGAAGGTAGGGGAGAGACAGTGGAAGAAAGAAGAACCCAAAGCTGGGGGAGGGAGATTAGAGGAAGTCCAAGAAGAAAATGGAAGAATCCCAAATGCAATTGGTCAATTTTTAGTTTTTCCTGAGAAGAGACATGTGTATGTGCTCATATGACTTTGAAAACCTTTGGAGCTCAACAGCAGGAAAATAGGAATATATTGAAACAGGGTTGTCGACTATGTGACCTAGGCCTTGGCTGATTGCCTGGTGTCCCCTGTGGTCAGATTGATCCCTGCTGGCTCAGTCAAAGGATTTTATGGACAGCTGTTCGGGGCAAACTTTGAAACCTGATTGTTTGCACTTGATTACCGGAGTGTGTAATTATTTACTGGAGTTTGCTAAGGATGTCAGTTAACATTTGGAGAGAGCAAAGAATTCAAATTAATATTTGGAGGCATTTTTTTCAGTCTCACTGCTCTAGCATTTGTTACAGCACTTAGTTTGGCATGGAGCAACCAAATCTACTGGTTAACACATTAGGCATTTATTATTTAGAAACCTATTACTTCAAAGCAAAAAAGAACACTTTATCATGCCATAGCTCTTTCCTTTAAGAATGATAATAACTGTGAGTTTGATATCAATGGATTAATTGGAAGGTTGAGAAAATAAGTTTTGGAAAGACAATAAGAACTTCAGAATTTTCCTGGGATGTGGGTTTTCTTTTTAAAACAGGAACTGAGCTTTGTCAAAACATTAATTGAATTTTAAAATAAACAACTGGGTTAGAAACTCCAAGAGTGCAGGGATATGTCTGTGTTATTTATGACCATAACCTTTAGGCTAAATCAGAATGCAGCCCCAAGTAAGCATGCAGTAAATGCTGAATTAACAAATGTAGTACTCATATGTAAATTAGCATGCCTGTGCCTTGGAGTAACAAGTCAGAGGGTTACATATGTAAAATGAAAACATCTACAAACTTGAAATGTCATCACTTTCTTATGGTCAGGACCTATTTCTTCTGTTTCAATTAAAGAAGAAAATTGTGATATAAAAGAAGTAAAGTGAAGCCTTCCATATTCATGTTGCATTTTGACATCTGCAAGAAGTTTAAAATAAAAATGTCCTAAGTCCTATTGTATTGAAGTTGACATGTGTTTTTAGTTAGTTTTATTAATTCAGACCTAAAGTGAAGTTCAGTTGCTGTCACTCAGAGTGGTGGTATGTTTTACATTATTAAAACCCTGCGCCTTCCGGACATTGTCGTGTGCTCCAAAAGCTTTTGTGCTTTTCTCTTGTGCACTGTTGACTGTCATTACAGGTCTAAGGAGTCGGTGAAGACTCATTTCCTTCCTGAGATTCTTTTGCCCGTTTTAGAGTATACCCTATCCATTCACACAACGGGCTCAGTTGTCTCAGTTCTCTGGTTTTCTCATGTTTGATTGTTATGCACCCATCTGAAATTTAGTCATGGAAAAGATTTCATTATCATCCTCTTCCTTTACTTACTTCTCTTCCCCTTCTTTTTAAAAGATTAGCCTCCTGAATTCATTTTATTAATAATTGATGATTTGATATTATTACATACTGTGATACAATTTAATAATTATTAATATTACTAGTTATTAATCATAAGTACTGTGTGTATAGACACACATATACAGAGGAAGCAAGAGATGGATTGGTGGACAATTTGTCTGGCTTATGTTAATGCCACAATTTTATATAAAAGAGTTTTTATTTATGTGTTATCTTTGATTCTTTGTTCCTTTTGCAACTCAAATAACATGGTCTTAGGTTGTAAGGAAAACATACGCTTACAGAAACATTCATTTTCACCTGTTGGTATGGAAGACATATGCAAAAAAAAAAAAAAAAGAAAGAAAGGAAGGAAAGAAAGAACTCATTTCTCCAGTCAGGCTCTGTAAGAAATAGAATTGCTGACACTGATGCTGTGGCGTAGAAGATTAACCCTCTGCCTGCAGTGCCAGCAATCTCACATGGTTGCCAGTTCGCATCTCAGCTGCTCCACTTCTGACCCAATTCCCTGCTAAAGTGCCCGGGAGAACAGCGGAAGATGGCCCAAGTCCTTGGACCCCTGCACACATGTGGGAGACCCAGAAGAAGCCCCTGGCTCCTGGCTTTGGGCCCCTGGCTTTGGCCTGGCCCATCCCCGGCTGTTGCAGCCATCTGGACTATGACCTAGCAGATGGAAGATCTCTCTCTTTCTTTCTCTCTCAGTATTTCTTCCTTTCAAATAAATAAATACATCAAAAAAAAAAAAAAGAAGAAGAAGAAGAATTGTTAAAGAAAAAGATTGAGTAGCCAAAGCTTATGGTGCTTTTTCAGGGCACAGTTAACCTCATCTTCATCATCTTTTTCCTTGCCTCTGAGAGGCACTTTTGGAATGGCCGAAGTTGAGTGCCCAACTTCTCTGGTCAGAGTTAGCTAACCTTTGGATCGCCATCTCCCTCTGCCTTAGTGTGGAACATTGCATGACCACTCCTGACTGCTCCTGCCATGAGTATACTCAGCCTAGATGAATAAATCTTAGCTGAGGGGGGCAGGGAATTTTGGCATTCACAGGAACCAAGTTGATATCTGATCCACCCACTGGAGAGAGGTGGCAAAGTCAGAGAGAATGACTCTTTGGGACTCAGAAAATGTAAACACAAATAAAAAAGCTGAAGAATCCACTTGAAGTCAAAAAGAAGCATTAAACTCGATGGATCATGTGACTTATTCTTGGCACTCAAGGAGCCAGGAGGCTCTTGTGGTCTAATCTGGAAAGAGTCACTAACTCACTGTGTCACCTTGGCAAATTGGTTGATCTCCCTGTGCTGTAGTGCTTGGTCCAGCTGCTGGATAGGATGAAAGCGAGGCCTCACTGAAACCAGATGCTGCCTCTCTGAAAAGCTTTCAGCAATAAATAATATCGTATAGACTTTGTTCCTGGCAGCAAATACTGAACTGTTATAACCTCCTGTTTTTACTTGCTTCTAAATTTCTGGAAAGTTCTCCTTTGGGCTTGAATTTTTCCATGCTTGTCTTCAGCCCAAAACTTTTTGGAAAGTTTGAACAAAATTTCAGTTCACTGTTTTTCCTGAGTTATGGGAGAATAAGAGCATTGCATTGTTTTTCAGCTCATAAAGTAACTTTCAGTTTTTCCTGGTACACCTCAGAAAAATAGCTTAACTACTACATTTAAATTATTTAGGCCTAGTAAAAGAATTATGGGATGGTAAAGAATGCTGGCAGAAGATGAATTTAGATCTCTGAGTATATTTTTCTGTCTTTAAACAAGACCACACACAATCAGGACACAAATAAAAATCTTGCCTAGTTGTAAAGATAGCCAAAGAGAAAGATTCCATATATTCTCTCAGTAGCCCTTCCCCAGTTACCAAGAAGCAATTGCAGCTACCACTAATTGTTATCTTTCAGGATTGCCTGTTGTGTGTCTACACGCCTGTTTCTTAAAAAGATATCATGATTATATTTTGGCATTGATCCCTTGTCTACATTTTGAATACAACTGACCATTTCTTCCAGGTGGCCTTCAAAGGAGCCTTCTTTGAGGCTCATAGTAAATCATGTGTCCTTTCAAAGAACTTTTATCCTAATTATACAACTACGTGATAAATTCAGTCACTTCTGCTGGCCCAGGTGACTGAAAACTCCATCATGGTGGGGCCAAAGTGTATATTTTATTCAGCATTGTATCTGCAACATTTAACTTAGCACCAATCATAGTAAGAGCTTGTTGAACACAATACAATAAATACCACACAAAATTGTTCTTGTTGAAAATTGTCCATAGACCTGTCCACCCGAATATGCATAGATATGGCCAAGAAGCATCATTATCTCCTTTATGCCAAGCATAGGCAGGGATGTTGAGAATCTGTCTTTGCTTTGGCAAATAGTACAGAAGTTCTTGAGGATTTATTACTGCCATGTCAAAATAAAACAATCATGGGGCCAGTGCTGTGCCATAGTAGGTTAAGTCTCCACCTGCAGCACATGTGAACACATGTGAACACTGGTTCATGTCCTGGCTTCTCCTCTTTCTATCCAGCTCTCTGATAATTGCCTGGGAAAGCATTGGAAGATGGCCCAAGTGCTTGGGCCCCTGTACTTGTGTGGGAGACCTGGAAGAAGCTCCTGGCTTCCAGCTTTGGATTGGCCCAGCTCTGGGCTTTGCAGCCATTTGGAGAGTGAACCAGCAAGTGGAAGACCTTTCTCTCTGACTTTCTTTTTCTCTTTCTGTAACGCTGCCTCTCAAATAAATAATCGTAAAAATCGTTAAAATAATCACATTATTTGAGTGCCATTTCAATACCTGTCACTGAAGTGGCTAGAAAATCCAAAGCTAATCTCAGGGAACTTGTCTTTGAGCATCTCCTATGTGCCTGGTGCTGTGTTAGGTACTGAGAATGACTACTGAGATCCAGTGTCTTCCTGGAAGTCATTTATGGGTTAACAACAGCAAGAAGACAAATCCTAAAATATCTGTGATACCAAATAGAACATAATAAAAAATTTAAGTGGGAATTAAGAACACCATTGGTATCATATCACATGATACATTGTGATTCTGTGCGCATCTTGTGAAGAATCAGGAAAAGCTTATTGGCATTACCTCCTTGGTGAGAGGTCCCATGAAGATAGGCAGTTAGTTGCAAGACCTTTCATAGCCATATCTTCCACTCCTTAACCTGATTTGCCATGTACTCTGTGCCTTCAATTTTGAGAAACTGATCAGATCTCTAAGTACTGGCAAATACAGTGGAAGGAAGCTTATGCTTTTGATATCACAGACATTGGGGTCATTACTGTGCACTTAAGACTACAATACCTCTTTATGCTTTCACAAGCGTGGGAACTTGTTTGTCCATAGAGGTCCTTGTTCCACCTCAAATTTCAAAAATATCTTTCAGTGAACCAGGTGTGTGCAATCAAAGGTGACTGCAGTGAGGGTAGTTGGCTTGCTGAGCTGCAGCCACACTGACTCACTTCTGTTCCCCAACCCACCAAACTGTCTCCTTGTGTAGAAAGCTTCATCTGCAGAGTCTGCCGTAGGTGGCTTCTTCTTGTCATTCAGATCTCATCTCAGCTGAAAGGATTTTTCTGATCTCCAGTGTTGTGAGTCACCCCAGCACGGTCTCACTCTATCACAACACCCAACTTTGCTTGCTCCATAGCATTCACCCCCGTCTGATAGTTTCCTTTTCTGTTTCTTTCCTTTTTCTTTCTTCTTTAAATTTTTAGTATCCATTTTCTCTCACTGGATTTCAGTTCCATGAAACATGGAACCATTTGCTGTGATCCTGCATGCTCTGGAAACTACATGGTGAATGATAGGAGCTCAGAGGTACATATACAAACTGAATACATGCATGGCACACACCAGGAGGATGAGGGGACCTGTCAGGAGTCATCTTACGCTCCTTGCCTGAAGAAAACCTCTTGCAAGAGTCATCAGCTGTCCTGGAAGGTGTCTTTGCCTTGTTTTATGTGAGGATTTTCTGCTCTGTGCAGCAATGGTACTGAGAACATGTGCATGCTTACTTTTCAGATTAAAAGACAAAGTCTCAGGAGGAGACTCTCTTTATTTTTTTTATTTTTTTTTTTTTTTTTTTTTTTTTTTTTATTTTTTTTTGTGACAGGCAGAGTGGACAGTGAGAGAGAGAGACAGAGAGAAAGGTCTTCCTTTTGCCGTTGGTTCACCCTCCAATGGCCGCCACTGACGGTGCGCTGCGGCCGGCGCACCGCGTTCGTCCGATGGCAGGAGCCAGGAGCCAGGTGCTTTTCCTGGTCTCCCCATGGGGTGCAGGGCCCAAGCACCTGGGCCATCCTCCACTGCACTCCCGGGCCACAGCAGAGGGCTGGCCTGGAAGAGGGGCAACCGGGACAGAATCGGTGCCCCGACCGGGACTAGAACCCGGTGTGCCGGCGCCGCAAGGCGGAGGATTAGCCTGTTGAGCCACGGCGCCGGCCGAGACTCTCTTTAATCTGTACAGTGAAGCTGCAATAGCTAAGGGAATTATCTTTTTTAAAAATTTTATTTGTTTGTTTATTTGGAAGACAGTTTCATACAGAGAAAAAGATACAAAGAGAGACAGCTTCCATCCACTGGTTCACTCCCCAAATGGCTGCAATGATTGGGGTGGGGCCAGGCAAGGCTGAAGCCAGGAGCCAAGAGCTTCTTCCAAGTCTCCCTGTAGGGGACAAAGAACGTGCGACATCCTCTGGTGCTCTCCCAGGCCCATTAGCAGGGAGCTGGATTGGAAATGGAGCAGCTGAGACACAAACCAGCACTCATATGGAATACTGACATCACAGGCAGTGAACTTACCTGCTATACCACAATGGCAGCAACAGGCAATATATTTTCAGGATTTAATCCGTAGCCTCTTGGACATTTCATGCACTGGATTCCAGGTGTAATTTAGAATTTGGTTTCAGGTTTGCAAAGCTATTTATGCCACAGATATTCTCTGAAATGTTTTTGTCACATTTTTGAAAGCTTTATAATTTCTCTTGCTAAAGATTTTCATCTGCAAAAGAACTTAACTAATTAAAAAGCAGATCACCAAAGACACTCTTGGCACATATTTTTCATATTTCTTAGGATAATTTGTTTTAATTTTATGATTATTATTATATTTTGCCTGGCTTGGGAAATCTATTTACGATGAAAGAGAAAAAATTAACTTCTCATTTTAGAAGTGAGATTGTTACTAAGGTTGAGAGTTATATTAACTGTATTTATTGATTTCACAAGTATATTAGCAATAGAGCAAACACTCTTTTTCTTTTTGTAAAGATTTATTTTTTATTTATTTGAAATTCAGAGTTACACAGAGAGAGACGGAGAAGCAGAGAAAGACAGAGAGCTTCCATGTGCTGGTTCACTCCCCCATTGGCCGCAACGGCCAGAGCTACACAGATCAGAAGCCAGGAACGAGGAGCTTCTTCCGGGTCTCCAATGTGGGTGCAGGGGCCCAAGAACTTGGGCAATCTTCTACTGCTTTCCCAGGCCATTGCAGAGAGCTGGATTGGAAATGGAGCAGCCGGGACATGAACCGCTGTCAGTATGGGATGCCAACACTGCAGGCTGTAACTTTATCCACTGTGCCACAGCACTGGCTCCCAGTCAATCTTTGGAAAAAGTTTGGGATGAAAAGCCCTTGACATACTTATATATTTTCTTATCTTTTATTAAGTAGTTCTGAGCAGCTTATTTATGTTCCCCAAATTAAAGATTTTGGCTAAAAGGAAAGGGTAAGGCCATGATTTTTTTTTTCAGTTTGACTTTTGGTGTTATTAATTTATAAGCAGGATTTTATGATGGGAGAGCATAGATGGGACTTTTGTACAATGTCCCTGGGCCAACACAAACACCCCGTTGTTCCATAGTTTTGTATTGCACATAGGAAAACATCCCTGTCATTATTCTATTACAGGGACACAGATTACCAGATCTGTAAGAAAAGGCCACTATTTCATTGAGCCACTCTGTGTGTAAAGGGTGGTACGTGTTGATTGCCAAATTTCTGTCACCACAAGGAAAAACATTCATATATCAAAATTTTTTTCTTATCCATTATGTAAGAAATTTATGCATGTTAGTACATACCAAAAGAAATGTCACAGACATTTTCCATTTTTAGCAATCTGTTGAAATTCTGCCTTAATCAAAAAAAATTTTTTTTCTACTTGAAGGTTAAAAGGGAACAAGTAAATACAGACAAATTCAGTTTTAATGGATTGATCTTCCTACCATTTTACCACTTGGCTCTCTCTGCCAACGATGTTAACTATGGTGATCAACTTATATTTAGTTGAAAAACTGATAAATTCTTTTTATCTTCAAATTATAAGCGTTTTTATTTACATGCAAAGATAAATACTATTCTGATATTGAGAGGATAGGTCAAAACACCCCAACCACCGCTCTCAACTCATCCTGAAAAAGATATCAGAGTCTAGACTTCACTGTACTCTATAGCTAAAATTTCTTCCTATTGTGGTTGCCAGTTGAGCATGTTTTCACACTATCAAGTTTATTTCTCTTGTTGTAAGAAAGAGTCTCAAGCCTAAAGATTATACACCTCGTGGTGAAGTATATGGCCTTTTATTGGGGGGGGGGGGAGCACCATTTTATCAGGGCCTATAATTTTCCAGACATTATACAAGATAATAGAAGAGACAAACATGTGATCTTGCTTGGGAAGTCTCAGATCTGTTTCCCTTTGGGGACTTAGGAATGAGAAGGCAGAACTTTTCAGATGAAAAACAAGATGACCAATGAGGAGTGTGTGGCAATAGTCCCTAAAATAAACAAGACATAAATCCACTCTTATTTATGTTGCAACAAAACCTTTTCACAGATTAGTGTTTTTCAACACAGTACTAGTTGTTTGGGAAGCGAATGAAGTGGAACAACCTAGTGGGGTTTCATTGCAGTGAGATTCGGTGTATGGTCCAGCTATGGAATCAGGAACATTTCTAATAATGTTACATTTCACAGTCTGATAAATACAAGTAAGTCATATAATCAATTTTTATTTCAATATAAATACTCCTTTACTTGTTCAAATCCTGACCATCTCGTTATCTCACACATTGAAGATGCAAGTTTCCTTGGCTCGTTTCCCACTGTTGTATGTCTGAGTCCTGAAGTTGAATCTGTTGGCTAGTTCTGAGCACAACAGCCTGCATGAGAGGGGATGCTACCCACCATGTATAACTGAAGCTCACAGTCACAGCCAGGCATGGCTCTTAGGTGGGTCATTTGGTCTGCTTGGATTAGGCTCCAGGGACTTTCGCATGTACAGTGGAAATTTTCTATTTGTCTGAAGCATGTTTATGAAGCGTGTTGACTCTCGTCATCATTTGTAACACTAAAATGCACAATATATGATTACCGGCATTCCATTATTGCCTAAGAGGGACTTCTCTGTCATTCTTCCATGGTTCCTACACTGGCCACTCTTTTTCACCTGAAGTAAATGAAATGTAGAATTAGCACCAAAGACAAAGAGAGTGAACTTGTTCTGAAATGGGATTAGGAAGTGAAAGGGAGTTATATGTGAGAACTAAATACGAATTTCAAAATTCATTATACCAAAATAAAATTATGTTAATTATATTTTTTGAAATACTTTCATAGAGGCAAATCAATTGTTTTTGCTTTTGCAAAACTTTATTTTTTCCAATTTTGTTGATATGTAATTAGCAAATAAAAATTGTACATATTTATGGTGTACAATGTGATGAGGTGACATATGTGTACCTTGTATAATGATTGCTAGTCAATTTATTAAAACATTCCTCATCACATAGTTACCATTTGTGTGTGTATGTGTCTGTGCATGCTGCTTGTGTGAGTTATTATCACTTTCGAACACTGGCTACAACACAATTAAAATTCTAATGGAAAAAGAAAAATTATCTTAGTATTTCCTCAGTTTTAGAAACATTAAACCTCAAAATCTAATCCTCATGAAGAAGACTCTAGCAGTCAAATATTGATGAATGAATGGGGGCCCTTTCATATCAAATTGTTGTCATGGAATAAAACATCTGCACCGCCTTATGTAAAAATTCATGTTGCCAGTTCTGTTCAAGAAGCAAAATGAGCCCTGATTGTAACTCAGAGTGGCTTCTTTAGGGCTCTTATCCCATCTACTGATTACTTTGCTGTTTTGCTGTAAATGGGGACTACATCAAGACGCAAACAATAGAAGCTTTATCCTTTCAAAGGAAAAATGTACCAGGACTTTTACAAATTCCTAGATATTGATGTGATTGGGGCTGTGGCAATGACTACTACTGCAGAATTCCTGACACTCAAGGTGTGCCAGTTTCGCTCAAAGTTGCTATGTTCAGAGATAAATTATTGGCACCAACTAAGACACCTATTCTCTTAGATTTCCACCCCCAACACACACCTTTCAATGAGAAGAACAGCTAAATAGAATTTTTATAGATAAGCAGGTGGAGTTGCTCTGCTCAACTCTTCGGAAAATTTTTGTGAAGAATATTACTAAATGACATGCAGCATTAATATATCAGTGAAATGTTCTTGCAAACATCACATTATAAATGGATGCCTTTTGGGAGAAAATGTTATTTCTTAAAAGCAATTTTACTTTTTAAGTCACTGTTTCTGGTTTCTAAGGGGTTCGCATCAGGGGCTTCTCAATGGTTACCATACATGAATAGGAAAAATGAAATGGCTTTTCTCAAGGTAACCTCTGTGATCCTTGAGACAAAGACTGTGACCCTCTGGCTCTTTTTCATGTTAAGACCTTGGAGGACCACAGATGGGTGAAGTTCACTGTGGATTTCTCTGTCCTATGCAGAGACCTTGCAAAGATCTTGTTTATTATATTATTATTTTGATGTTTCTCAACCATCTGAATCACATTGTAGTACATGAACTGTGTTTTTGTTCTTGTTTTCATGAGTATTTGCTAGCAGGTTTCACAATGATTCCCCTTGAGTAAAATGAAATTCTCCTTTCATAGCTATTTGATGCAATTCATGGTGACTAAACATAACTCCCAGGTCCATCTCACTCAAGTCCTGTTGGTCTATTTGTGACTTCCAGGGGGAGAGATTTAGAACCATTTGTTAATCATTGTGTCCCTAAATCAGAGGTTTTTAGTGGTGTATTTGGGCACTTAAATTAGCATATTCTTTAGGTTAGTGAGGAAAAAAAAAGGTTTTGTTTTTGTTTTTGCATTATTTAGATTCTGCTGGCATGAGAAGTCCTCTGGTAACCCTTGTGAGAGGATTCAGCAAATCCACATATGATTTGCTTCTCTTCATGGAAGGTCCACACTGTGACATGTCTCTGAAATCCATGAAGGATATGTACCTCATCTGGGGCCAGTATTGTGGGGTGACAGGCAATACAGCCATTTGTGACACCAGCAGCCCATATCGGAGCACTAGTTTGAGTCCCAGCTGCTCCACTTTTGATCCAGCTCCCTGATAATGTGCTTGGACAATCAGTGAAAGATGACCCCAGAGCTTGGACCTCTGCCACCCACATGGGAGACCCAGGTGGAATTCCAGGCTACTGGTTGGTCCAGTCCTAGCTGTTGCAGCCATTTTGTGGAGTGAAACAGAAGATGGAAGACCTCTCTCCTTGTTTTCCCCTCTCTGTGTCACTCTGCCTTTCAAATATATAAATAAAAAAATTTTTAAAGAGAAGGAAGGAAGGGAGCGAAGAAGGAAGAAATGATTGAACAAACATACAGAGGTAGGGAGAAAAGTAGTTCCTTGAGCTAAGAACTGGGATTGAGAAAACTCTACTTTTTGACTGTACACTCTAAGTCTTATGAGAGACCATTCTTTAACCATGAGGGTGAGTGAGGTGGATATAGGATTTGGGAGTCATGGATTCCATGACTGCAACTAACCTGAGTAACCATTCTGGCCCTGTCCTCTTCAAGTTTGTCCACAGGGATATATGCCCTACATGTAGAAAGTCATCAGAACCTCTCTCTATATATATTAAGCTTTTTGTTTATTTTCATTATATTTAAAAGGCAGAGGAACAGAGATAGAAAGACATCTTCTACTTGCTGGTTCACTTCCTAAATGGCCACAACAGCCAGGATTGAGCCAAGCTGAAGCTAGGAGCCCAGAACTCAATCTATATCTCCCATGTGGGTAGTAGGGACCCACATACTTGAGCCATCACCTGCGGCTTCCCAAGGTACACATCAGCAGGATACTGGTTCCCAAGTAGAGAAGCTGGGACATGAACTAGGAACTTCACATGGGCTGATGTTGTTCCTAGTGGTGACTTAGGCACTGTACCAAATACCCTGTTCTTTTTGTTTTTTTTTTTTTTTTGTATAATGCACAAAGGATAATACATAAATAGTATTGTATATGCCACTCAAATTAATCCAATAAATGTAAATATTTTCCCATATGTATTACATATCTGCTATTTGTAAAGAAACAAATTATACAGGTAAATTTTTAGTGCCACCTGTGTACCTCCTTTTTAGTGTCGCAGGTCTGTCTCTGCTCTTTGAAACCTCAGAGAAAACAACTGTCATGCATTGGTATTTGCACGGATCTATTTTATTCATTTTTGCTTTTACTACATACATGAAAATCCCCATTATATACACAAGGCAAAAGTTATTTCTAGACATTAAATGTTCATATATTTTGCCAAAAGTATAGAATGTATTATTTTAGAAATTGCCGTTTTTACTACAGTTTTGCTTATTGTTATGTGTCCCTAGGTCATTTTTAAAAGCTTTCTTAAGTTCCCCAATTTATGTATTCACTACCATATTGATTAGAACTTGAAACATTTTTTGAAGATTTATTTATGTATTTATTTGAAAGAGTTACAGAGAGAGAGAAAGAGATGGAGAGAGAGAGAAAGGGAGGGAGAGGGGGGAGAGAGAGAGTGAGGGAGAAAGAATTTTTCATCCTTTGGTCTCTCCCCAAATGGCTACAACAGCCAGGACTGGGCCAGTTCAAAGCCAAGAGCCAGCAACTCCATCCTGGTCTCCCTTGTGGTTGTTAGGACCCCAAGGTTTGGGCCATTCTACTACCTTCTCAGGCACATTAGCAGGAAGCTGGATTGGAAGTGGAGCAGTTGACTTGAAACTGTTTGTATGGGTTGCAGGCAGCAGCTCAATGTGCTGCACCACACCACCAGCCCCTGAAACACTTTTCTAACTAATAAATGATACTGAAGTAAATAACCTTATAGATTTCCCTTAGGACACATATGATGGAGTTTTTTCTGCTGTGTATACTAGTGTACTTGCTGTGTATAGAGTAGTACATTTCCATTTCTAGTAGATATTGCGACATTGCCCTCCACAGTACTCACACCAACTTCTGCTACTACCAGCCATGTATGAAAACTTCGTTCCCCCAGTAAATGCCAACACTTGATTATTTTCAGATCTAATTATTTGCTGGTTGATGAATGTGAATCATTATTTCATTGTTTTTGATTTTTATTACTTTGATCATTGATACATGGAGCATAATTTTTATAGGGCCTTAATTTCCTTAATTGTCTATTTCTATGCTTTTTCTTTTCTTCTGTGTTGTGTTTTTATCATTATTATTATTTATATATTTGAAAGGCAAAAGGATAGGGTGGGGGGATATCTCCCATCACTGATCCAGTTCCTAAACAACCACAAAATGCCTGTGTTGTACATGCTGAATCTAGGAGCCAGGAACTCACTCCAGGTCTCCCATGTGGTTTGCATGTACCAAACCACTTGTAGCATCACCTGCTACCCCACAGGGAATTTTCTAATAGTAAAACAACCATCTGGGGGCAGGTGACTAGCCTAATAATTTACAATATAATGATAATCCAGGCCCTCTGATATTGGACGTGGACTTTAATCACTACATCAAGCACTCATCCCCATTCTTTATTGATTTCTAGACATGTGTTTGAGTGACACTAATATACGTATATATGATATTTTATTTCTTATGCAACTAATGCTTTGTTATATTTGTTAAAACATTTGCCTCCACATCTGCTGATTTCATTTTAATTTTGTGATATTTTAATGAAGAAAATTTTTAGTTTGAGATAGTTAAATTTTGTTATTGTTCTACTTTTTATGAAATGCTTAAGAAATCACTCTTGTCTCCATGGTCGTATTATATATAAATTTTTAAAAATTATTTTATATAGTTTGAAAATTTTTGTTAAATATGTAGACAGTTAATTCATCTGGGGTTTAATTATATTTATGGTATAAAGCTTGATAAACTAGTCTCAACACCATTTATTGCATTTCTAATGCTTTCTCCATTTGTAATGTCTCCTTTGTTATATTCTGAGATCTCATATATGCTTTGGTTTTTGCTAAGCTTTCTTTTTTCCTTCTGTTTATCTCAACTTTCCTTTTCTAACAATGTGCCATACTGTATAGATATCATAGATAAAGCATTTTTATTTTCTGCATAATAATGAGAATGCTTCAGAGTTTATATTTAAGTTTGCTGTTATGACATATTTTGAATGACATATTTTTTAAAAGATTTATATATTTACTTAAAAGGCCAACTGACAGAGACAGAAGGACACACACATGAAAGAGAGAGGGAGAAAAAGAGAAAGATAGAAACAGAGAGAGAGAGAAAGAGCAAGAGCGGGAAAGATCAAGTATGTGAGCTGTCTTCTGCCTTCTTCCAAGGAGCATTAGCAGGAAGCTGGATGGGAAGTAAGCAGCCAGGACTAGAACTGGCACTCAGAGATGAGATGCCAACATTGTAAGCCGTGGTTTAACTGGCTATGTCACATCTCCAATTCCAGGTATTTCTTAAGGCAGCAAAAGGTACAACAGTCAGACTCTCAGTATTCACTCAGTGTCAGTGTTGTCATGTACCCCCCAGGCAAGCTATCCGGTGCTCCATCATGCAGCATTAATGTTCCCACTTCACACTCCTTGTCTTTCTCTTACACAAAGTAGAAAATCTAGCAGTTTAACGTTCTTTAAAAGAGCATCTAGTATTTTCCTTAATTTGGTTGCCTCAAATTTACTTTTATATTTTTCTGAGCAACAGGAAACATACTCCAAACTGTTTTCACAAGCAATATTTAGTTGAATTGCATCTTGTTTTACCCACCACCATTTGTTTATTCATCTAATGTATTCTATTCCATGCTTTCTGTTTTTTCTTCTATGGATTGTAGGTACTTGGAAATAGAGAAGTGAAAAAAATAGACACATTTCCATAAAGTCCATGTGATTGACATTCAGTCAGAGGAAAGAGAGTAAAAAAGAGTAACAAATATATAATACTCATATAAATGGATTTCACATGTTTTTACAGCAAGATAATCTTTTAATTCCATTTTTCATCAATGTTTTTAGGTTCCTTCAGCTATCCAAGGTGAATTCTGTGGAGGAACAAAAAGGGTTTTTTTTTTTCTCAGTTGTCCAGATGTTCACAGAGGTGACATTTGAATGACTATTTAGAAGAAGTCTTATAAAAAAGAGGAAAAAAACTTGCTGTTTGATGTCTAAGGACTATCAAAGAGGCTGGTGTTGTTGGAGCTCAGAGCACAATGAGCAAGAAGAGTGTGGTGGTAGACTGAGGCCAAGTTAGTAGGGAGGGGAAATCAGGTAAGACTTTCATACCAGTGCCACAGCAGAGTTCTAAACAAGAAAGTGGCATGGTCTTTTTAGTGAAATCACTTTGAGTATTGGGAATAAGGAGTTATAAGAATAGACAAATAAGATAACTAAGAACTATTATACTAATCCAGATAAGAGATGTTTATGGTTTGGATGAAGGATACAAAGATATAAATGGTGAAAAGTGATTATATTCTGGATATAATTTGAGAGGATTTGTTGATGGAGTATTAGTTACAGGATATGAGTGAAAGGATGCAGATAAGGCTGAGTATCTGAAAGGATGAAGGTAATGCTTACTGAAATGGCCAAGACTATGGAATTGGCAGGTTAGGTAGTAAAATAAGAACTTTGGTTACTGACTTGTAAGTTTGAGATGTCTGTCAACATCCAAGGAAATTATTTTGGATATGTAGTTCAGGAAGACATCTACATGGAAGTTTTGATTTAGACAACAACATCATATATTTGATATTGATGTCATAATACTGAATGAGATCGTCCAGGCAGTAAGTGAGAGAGAAGAGAAGTGGAAAATTTGAAAGAGTATTTCAATAGTAAGTGCTTGGGGGAAAAAAAAGGACACAATCAAGTAATAGAATGAAGTGACCAATGAAGTGGGAGAATCTATGGAGATAGGTGTATAAGATACAAAATTAAGATAGTATTTCAGAGAGGGGGGGAAGTAATTTACTGTAGCAAATGTTGTTGATAGGTTAAGTATTAACCACTAGATTTATTGGAAATCATTGTTGACCAAGGTAAAAGTTGCTTCACCAGGGTGGGGTGGTGGGAGTTAAAAGGTAATTTTGTTGGTTTAAGAAAATAAGCAAAGAAGAATTGGATACAGAAATATAAAAAATTTCTTTGAGAACTTTTGATTAGAGGAAAGCATAAAAGTGGGTCAACTATTTAAGAGGCAACACTGGAATAGTGGGGATGTGTTTTTTTTTTTTAATGAGAGAATTTTAGCATTTATTTGATATTAATTTTGTCTTCTTACAAAAATGAGTCCTTTAGTCATTATTTTAATGTCTTAAGTAAACTTTGTTTTGGGGTATGTGTGTTCGTTCACACTTACATGCACACACATGCACACGCACACATACATACAGAGTCTTTGGTGATAGTTTAGTTGGGTATTGAATTCTGAGTTGGTGGTTGTTGTTCTAACACTGTAAATGTTTTCATTTGCATTGTGCCATTTTTTGTTATTAAAGAAAAATCTTATACCATACCTTCCATTGGTCTTCCTTAATAGGTAATCTGCCTCTTATTTATAGTACTTAAATTTTTTTCTGAATCTTAATGCCCTATATTTACTTTTTATTTATATCCTTCAGTGATTATTTTAGGATTTTAATTTGAAAACTGAATACATTATTTAATTTTGTAAAATTAACTATAGTAACTTTTTCTAAAACTGCTTATTTGTGGCTGAATTAAATCTTGTCCTGGAACTCCCATCTTATGTATATTGGGACTTCACAATCTTTCCCTCGTGACTCATGTTTGATTTTTCAAATGTTTCAATACTGCTATCTTAATTTTTAAAGATAAACCTATTATTGCAGTGTTTGGCACAGAGAAAGAAGTTCAAAGTATATACTTACTATGCCACGTTGGCCAGCAGTTCTGGCAATGGCTATTTTTACCTTATCAGTTAGTTGGTCTCAAAATCAAAAAAAGCCTGAAGGTAATCTAGAATAAGGCTGGCAAAATCAAACTGATTAAAATCACTTCTTTCTGCTATATCCTCCTCTCTAGACAGTAATGAGGACCTGCTCCTTAAAAAGGCATGTGTAAAAGAGCAAGAAGGAAAAAAGATAAGAATTTCAGCAAAAACTTGGAGGAAATAACTAGGTTATTCATGATAAATATTTCAAGAATATTCAGCCTAACTTTCAAATAAATGTAAATTAAAACTATGGCAGATCATTTTTATCCCTTCAGTTGGCAATGATGGAAGGAAAAGAAAATCTTTGCTAAGAATTCAAGACTGATCTTGATGTTCTGTGCAGGTCTGGTCTGAGTCTAAATTAGAACAATTTGAAAGAAATTGGCTGATAATCCATAAAATATCTCATAGATGTTCTACACCTTGATGCATCAACATTATTTCTGAGAATCAACCATTACATAGTAAATGTAAATACAGCTCAAATGTCATCACCCTCTACAGATCTTTATTGTAATTTTATGTATAATATTGAAAAATGAGAAACAGTCTATAAAAGTGATCTACAAAATTTTTGACTGCCATATTCTAATAAGAAAAAACTGGATTGACATAGTTACCTAACAGGCACACAAGCATCAAAAAGGTTTATCTAAAGACTTCATTCCTTTCCATTCATTTAAACAAGCATGCAAGCAAAACTGAACTTGACCCACTAAATTGATCCTATATCCTTAGAACAGATTAATACAGCCCAAAAATTTATGTTCACAGTTCTTAATGTGTTTTTTTTATTTTGGGTTGGAGGAGATGAGTTATTCTCCTTCAGTCAGCAAGGAAGACAATGTTTCCAAATTAGTCCATATAATGGGGCTTGGCTATAATGGTATTAAATCTCTGCTATTGTGCCCAACCACTCTCATACATCTCTCTGAATACATCATGGCTCAAGGTCTCTTTCCTCTGGCAATTTTCCAAGCTGAGAGAAACTGTTAGGATTACCCAACATATGATTCTGATTTCAAGCATTTTCTATTTGTCAGATTCAGTATGAAGATTTCATTCTCAATCTAATCAGTTAATATTAGCTAAGTCAGGTTAATTTCATCTGAATCAACAAATTGCTAAAAGGTACTTTTCCTAGAAAAAGTAACAATATAATTGGCAGGAACTTATGATACTCTAATGCTATAAGAGAAAGAAATAAAGAAAAAACAAAGACAATTTTTTTTTGATAGGCAGAGTGGACAGTGAGAGAGAGAGACAGAGAGAAAGGTCTTCCTTTGCCACTGGTTCACCCTCCAATGGCTGCTGCGGACGGCGCGCTGCAGCCGGCGCACTGCACTCATCTGTTGGCAGGAGCCAGGTGCTAGGTGCTTTTCCTGGTCTCCCATGGGGTGCAGGGCCCAAGCACCTGGGCCATCCTCCACTGCACTCCTGGGCCATAGCAGAGGGCTGGCCTGGAAGAGGGGCAACCGGGACAGGGTCCGGCGCCCCAACCGGGACTAGAACCCGGTGTGCTGGCGCCGCAAGGCGGAGGATTAGCCTGTTGAGCCACAGCGCCGGCCCAACAAAGACAATTTTTATATGGTGTGTGTTTTCCATTTTCTTCAGAAGTTTTTTCAGAAAGAAAATCCATAATTTCTTTTTACACTGTACTTTAAAGGAGTCTTTAAAGAGTTCAGGTAAAATACTTACTATTTTAACAATGCATGGGTTTCAACTTATTTTCACACCAAAATAAAGTTATTATTTAATTCAATTTTTCCATGAACTTTTTGAAGTTGCATCCTATATACATTTACCAAATTTCTACATAAACATGCATTATGGCTGGGGCTGTGGCTCACTTGGTTAATCCACCGCCCACGGCTCCGGCATCCCATATGGGCACCAGGTGCTAGTCCCAGTTGCTCCTCTTCCAGTCCAGCTCTGTGCTGTGGCCTGGGAAAGCATTGGAGGATGGCCCAAGTGCTTGGTCCCCTGCACTCGCATGGGAGACCAGGAGGAAGCACCTTGCTCCTGGCTTCAGATTGGTGAAGCTCCAGCCGTAGCAGCCATTTAAGGAGTGAACCAACAGAAGGAAGACCTTTCTGTCTTTCTCTCTCTCACTGTCTAACTCTATCTGGCAAATAAATAAAAAAAAATTAACAAGCATTAAGATGCATTTATAATCAGAAAAAAATGTCAAAATTGGCTCCATGGTAAATGATCATTTTGCACATAAGTGTGATACATACCTACCCTTGATTTAGCTCATCTTCTTAATATAAACATTAATTGTCTGTGATTAGAGTTCTGTTTGAAGCAGAAAGTCTCATTTGTGTTCTCCTAATAGCATTGCATAGTACATTGCTTAGTATAAAATTGGTTTGCGGGGAGGTGGATACAAAAACCTTGAAAGACATGGTCGAAGCTCCTTTTCCTAATTTTACCATAACCATTATTTTTGTTTGATAAAACCCCTAATAACTTGAGGCTTGGAAAGTTGGTTCGGGATAAGTCATGCAGAATGTTACCTATTTCTTATCAGACTAAAATAATATTGCTATGTGACAATGGTGTTCATTTTCTGTGAGACTTGATAATTCCTCAAATTAAACTATTCCTGAATTCAAAAAGTTTCAAATACTTTTGGTTTCATCACCCAAGTATAAATCATAGCTGTCTTGGAAGAGGAAACGTTATCTATTAAGGCTCATAAAATGCATTTTAGAATGTCATGTGCTCAGGTTCACTTACTCTCTTTATAGGTATCAATGGTAGTTCCAGCTTATGCTTTTATACAAGTCTGTATGATTACTCTTTCCCACAGCTTTTTCATTAAGACTAAACAATGAGGTGAAAACAGATCTTTCTCTTTCAAGGATAAACTAGAAAGGTATAAACTGGCTGGTCATAAAAACACTTGCTAGTGGGTCCTTGGTCCTATGTTTCAACTCTGTTTCTGTCCAGTCTCAGAAGTGTTCCACAGGTCCAGTTAACTTCACCCATGTGCTTGGTGATCTAGTCCATCAACATCCGAGCCATCAGGAGTGATGAACAGGCAGTAGAGGAGATGTCCATTTCCCTGAGAGATGCAAATGTCACTCCTGTCCATGTCCTGCTAGCCAGGACTTAGCTGAGTGATCACAGTTAGGTGCAAGGTTGGCTGTGAAATGTTGTTTTTCACTGGAATCTATTACTAACTGAAACTGAAGAGAGTATTTGTAGCAAATATTAATTAGACCATATTATGGATTGTGGTATCAATCCTGTGAGCAAGGAAAGTCATTTAAATGTTTTGCTTAGAGAGATGTCACAATAAGTGTGTTTCTAAGTGTGTGTGTATGTGTGTGTGTATGAGAGAGAGAGAGAGAGGGAAGGAGAGAGATGGATTGTAGAGAACCTAACTAGATATTAAGATGTCTTTTGTCAATACATTTGGGAAATGGACTTGGGCAATAGCAGTAGATATGACAAGAGACCAAAATGTTTTCAAAAGATGCTGAAGAGGTGACATTGAGAGCTGAAACAGGGCAGAAGAGATTGAGAAATTATCCAGGTAACTACCATGGACCCTGAATTTAGTTTTGGAAATGTGCTTTGAGGCATCTAGCAGACAGGTGGTTCTACACATCTAAAATATGATTTCCAAACAAATTAACTAGCCATTCTCAGTGCATTTCTCAATATAGTCATTTTTAACTATTCAAATTAATTCCCTCCCTGATGATTTCCTATCTTAAAAGAGTTTGTGTACGTAACATGTCACAGAATGGTTGATCACACAGAAACCCAAGAAAGCTGAGCCAGCAGGAGTCTTGCAGCCAGCCAAAGGGCCTGATAACTCTGACAGCAGTTATAAATCATCAACAGCCTTTTGTGTTGATAGTGTGGACAGGGCTGTTTGTCACAGCCTGGCGTGTATGACAGCTCAGTGATGGGGATCCTCATGATGGTTGCAGCATGTGAATAGCTACAGGAACCATGGCAAAATGCTGAGTTAGAAAACAAGCCTTCTGGGTTTTTTTTGGGGGGGGTGCTTATATATGTAATTCACTAAATTTTCAGTAATTTTCCCTTTTTACTTGATTTGTGATCTTTATCTTGGGACCTACTTTCTTCAATTACAAGATAATTTTTTATAGATGAAAACCACATTATCTAAGTACTGTGCCTTTCTGCTCAGTTGAGAAAAATATCCTTAATTAGTTAGAACTTACAGATGTTGGGACCCAGGAGCCAACATGTGGGAGATAGTAAGGGTTTCCTAGTCCACCACTTTATACTACTGATCCTATGTTCAAATGTGGAATTAAAATTAAGGATGCTAGAAATTTTAGTGAGCACCAACATTTTAGAATTTATTCTTTCCTTTTTAATTTTTTATTTATATAAGATGAATAAATGTTGTGTATTTTATATATACAGTTTTAAAAACATAATGTTACTTCCCACCCTACTTTGTCTCCCACCCTCCCTTCTTCTTCCTTTCTTATTTTCTTTTAACCTTGAGATTTGATTGTTGTTTATAGCCCTTGTCTATACTCTTGAGGAACAGTGGTTTTTCTATTCTTTCACTCAGAAAACATTCAAAGTGCAGCTACTTCAGTGAGATACAAGTAGACACAGAAGACGGTTTCTTGTTTGTGTTCTTGCTGTCCTGTGAGAAGCAATGGGATTGCCGTCAGATACCCTATGCTGTCCTCAGCCCAGCCAGAGAGGAGCCCTGGTTGAGTTCTAGCACTTAGCCCACTTCTCGGCTCATTTGGAGGCTTCCGTTGTGGTGGGGCCTCAGGAGATTCCAGGCCATGCCTGGTCTTCACTTCATCTCACAGCACCCCGAAAGGTGCTGGGCAAATCCAGGGATTTCTTAGATGAGGCAATAGATTGACACTATTCCTCTGGTAACCAGGTGTGTGTGTGTGTGTGTGTGTGTGTGTGTGAGAGAGAGAGAGAGAGAGAGAGAGAGAGAGAGAGAGATTTGAGGGGATTTTGCAAATGCTTTTATATCACAGTAGCAAGACCTAGAAATTAGAAATTAAAAAACATCAAACAGTGACCAAGAAACTTCCATTAAAATCCACCTTCCATCCTATCCTGTCTTCCAGATTTTCAGCAAATTAGTATAATGTTATCTGGTTGCATACATGACTAAGTGAAAAGAAAATTGAAAAGTTTCTTGATACAAAGCCTGGAGGGAGCTACACGTTCAAAAATCCAACTTCTATATCAGGAACATCTGCTGGACTATTGGTCAGTATTCCTTTGTTGTTAACTTTGATTAAAAAGCTTGAGTTGTGTCTTTTTTTCTACTTGCTTTTGCCATTTTACGAAGTCTCTGATATGGCTTAGGCCAGATTTTTTCCTACCTCCTCTCACCCTCTTCTGCCCTCTTCCAGCTTAGTTTCTTTTTGTTCTCTCTTTCCTCTATTTCTCTGCCCTTTTCCATTTGACACTAAGCAAAACTTTTCCTTGTGCTGGAGTTTATATAATATTCTCATTAGGCAAAGCCTTTGACTGCCTTCTTCCTGGTGTGGTCACCAGTTTAATATAATCTGGATTTCCAAAGTTTGTTCTCTGCAGGAAGGGTTAGTTTTCTGTGCATGTAAGGATCTGGTACATTTTGAGAAAGCCAATTGAGATTATAATTTGCACTCAGGAAACTTTAGGATTTTAATTCTGCTCCATGTTTTTCACTGAAGCAGTTTACATTTAGAAAATATCTAGTGAAGGACAGTGACATAAAAATTGCATGTTTTTGCATCATGTTCCAGGTTTTCTAAAGTCTGAGGGATGATCAGAACTTAAAGAAAAGGAAATAAGACTTTGTCTTTTTATGCTCCTAGTCATACCTTTTTTGCTGATTGACTCTGGTTACATACTGCAGGCCAGATTAAAACCATGCCACTGTGCGTGATGTAGTGGCAAACACGACTTCTCCCTTACCATGAAGCATTCAGATGAACTTGCAGAAGCACCTGCTCACACCCCCTCCTAATACCTTTTTAAAAACTGAATACAGGGGTCTCTATTCATTCCACCTAAAATGTGTTTAAATCTTGGGGTGCTTGGTGGGGAAGGGAGACAGATGAGAAAGTCAGTGACTTCTTGCAGTACCATAGTAGAGACATGTCAAGTAGACATATCCATAGTAGAGATATGGAAGAAGAGAGGAGAAGCAGTTGCTGCTCTGATGATTCTAAGTTGAAGTGATCTTGAGCTGAGGTTTGGAGCAATGAGTAGCACAGATGAAGAGGGAAGAGGACAGGAGGACCAGAAGGGCCAGAGGTGTACAGATCCCAGAACCTGAGAAGATTCTTCTGTGGACAGAGAAAAGTGGAGGTTTAAGGGAAATGGGAATGGAATGATAGAAAGGGGCTGGATGAGAGTTTACCATTTGTATCGGTCAGGGGTGGGGGTGTTGAAGCAGAAAGTGCACATCCACAATTTAAGAAAATCTCTGGTGTCCGTGTGGAAAACAGAATGTTGCAAGGTTCTAAGCAGTATTATTTTAGAAAACGTAGGCCCATCTTGGTCCAGACATGATGTTGGTTGTCTGTAAACTCCTTTACTGGATTATTCCAGGGCTCTTGTCCTACTTTAGTGAAGGTGGTGAGGGGAACCCAGGCCCCATTAAGGGAGGGTGGTGAGTGGACAGTGGGGGCAGGCCAGCTGAGCCAGGTTGCCTTGTGCCTTTACTTATTATGTGTTTGTCCTGAATCCCTAATGGTATATGATGTTGTACGTATGAGCCTGGAGGGGAATGAAGCTTCTTGCTTTTTTTTTTTTTTTTTTTTTGTAAGATTAATTTTATGTACTTGAAAAGGCAGAGTGACAGAAAAAAAGGGAGAGACAAACAAGGAGATCATCTATCTACTAGTTCATTCCCCACAATGGTGGCAATGCCTGATGTTGGGCTAGTCTGAAGCCAGGAGCCAGGAACTGCATCTGGGTCTCCCAAGTGGGTTGCAGGGGCCCAAGCACTTGAACACAGATTGTCTTAAGCCACTGCACCGCAACCCTGGCCTGCCTCTTGGCTTCTTGAAGTTCTTTGCAAGTATTCAAGGTGGCAAGAGGAAAACAATGTGGCATAGTGGAAAAGTCCATTACACTGGGATGGGAGATCTGGCTGCACTTCCAGTTTGCTGGAAATAAGCTGTGGGGTCTTACACACATCACGTTGCCTCTCTGAATTTACTTTCCTTATATGTAAAATGTGATCTTTGAACTAAAATGATCTATAGCACCTCATCCAGCCCCTGGATTCTGTGATTGTCATTCTGCCTTTCCACTTGACCCACTGTCCCATTATTGTCATTAACTCTGCACTTGCTTGCATTCTGATTAATAGAGAAATTAATAAGGCCATTTATCCTTAAAGCAATTGTGTCTTAAGGAATCTAATTTAGTAAGCATGGAAAACAATTTTCAAAGGAAAAAATTGTGATTCATAATCTGTCCTTGCTGATGGCAGAAGGGAAGCAGAAAGTCCCTCACACACTCGCACACTCACACACATCTTTTCAAGTCCTTAATTCCTCAGCTTTTTTCCTTGCTCTCCTCTTAGTCCTTCTGCCTCTCCCCTCCTGCAAAAGAAGAGTGGAAATTGGATGGTGATCCTGAGTGGAGTCTGAGGGAAGCCAGGGTACTGATGGGGAAGGCTGGAAGGTGGGGAGCTGAGTGCTGCTTCCTGATGGAGGGGCAGTGCAGCCGGATGCATAAGCAGTCTTTCTGGTGAATCCTAGGCAGTTTTGACACAACCGTGAACTCCTTACCTTTCTGAAATTCTCTTGCACCCTCAGGTTCTGGCTGCTCAAAGCTCAGCCCAAAGCCAATCCTCTAATCCCCAAATTAGCCTCTGTTCTCTTTTGTCTAAACTAACTGCTCCTAGAGATCCAAAAACTCCAGGTAAATGAAGATTTGGCTATTCCTGGGAGGAGGTAAGGACTTCTAGTGGCTCTGATCTATGTTTTTACTCACTGACAATCCTCCAACTCCCCCCTCCACACACAAACTCATACATGTAACACATGTCTGCTCACTCTCACGTTGATGGTCAGAGCATAGTGATGATAATAAGTAAATGTATCTTGTTCTGAAGACTTGTACAACCAGCCACGTAGGCAGTAAGAGCTCATCTATTCTGCTAACATCTTGGGGACTTTGACACAGTGGCAGGTTATTGCAGAGGTTAAAAATCCAACATAGGCATAGAATAACGAAGTTAAGTCTCGGGGGAGTATAGACAGCTTCTGGAGGTGAGTGTGTTTCAAAGTGATTTGGAAGGGTAGGTAGATCTCTGGTTTGCCTGGTGGCAGGCTTGACAGTAAAGTAAGATAAGTGATAAGGGAGATGGCTGCATGTCTAGAGAAGAGCACAGGCAGTGGACTAGGGTTGGAGAAGGAAACACTATATTCCAGAGCCTCGTCGGTTATGGTGACAAGTTAAATGAGAGAGGAGATGGAATAACCAGGTATCTGGCTCAGGTAACTGGGTGAGCCTGATTTCAATAAGCAGGATGGGAAATAGATAAGAAGAATGCACTTGTTCACTGGGGTGGAACTGGAGGAAGATTGGAGAGCTATGCTGAGTCCCGTTTGGGTAGAAGTCATTTGAGTACCCAGGTACATTATTTTCTGTGTCTGAACCATCTACCTTTTGTATCTTCAGCATTTAAATGATGCTGTGTGTAAATAACTCTGGGGATTCCTCATAGCTTTTCTTCCTCATTTGAAAGTGAAGTGTTAACTGGTAACATGACCACAAGTGGATGGAAAAAGAAAAATTCATTTGAAACTCTTTTCAAATTGAGGGAAATATGATTGTTTTATCATTGTGCTATGAGATGTGGAATAACAGATTTCACTCAGACTGATTGTAAGTAACTGTTTCTTTGACTTCCTGGTAGGTGGACAGTCTGTGAATCAATAGTAGATCAGCATTTGGCTCAGCCTACTGGTTCTGATCCTCCTCCAGCCAATTTGTTTAAAAGAAGCCTGGCCAGGTCATTGAATTACAGTTTCCTGAGTTACACTGTGGTGGTCCCATAGGAGAGTAAACATAAGCCTCCTGGAAATTGGACATTTAGTTCAGGAGAATTGCAAACAAGCTTTATGGAGCCAAGATTTACAAGGACATGCTACAAAGATAGACTGGCTATAAACACATGCTCTCCTTTTTCCTTATCTTTGCCTACCTTTATCTGTTACGGATTTCAACGTTGGTTTTGATTTGCCTTCCCATTGGCACTTTGCCGCTTTTGTGATTTCCTGGGTTGACCTAAGGTGTATGTGAAAACCAAGGCCAGAAAACTGATGGAGACGGGATCATCCAGGTATTAGTTTCCGTGGGATAATCTCGTAGATTTACACCTGCAAGAAGGAAATTGTATCATTTGACATAAAGGTGATCGAACTTTAGGGGCCTGATTTATACTAGCCATACTCAAGTGATGGACCAATATCCAGAATGCCTATACATTAGTTTATTCTCCATTTCATTTCATTAGAAAGAGACTAGACTCAGAAAACAAGATAAGAATTAGAAGGTCATCTGACAATTATCAAGTTAGAATAGAAGAGCCTCATCAAGCTATGAGAGATTATTGTAACTGTCTCTGTATTGGGACATTCTTATTGGCCAGTTAAGTAGTGCTCTTATCCCAGGTAGTTGGAGAAGAAAAAAGCCATAAATTAATTACTAATTATTCCAGCAAGATATCAATTATCATTGAGTGTACTAGATTATCTCTGAAGTCCCTTCTGTGTCCAGATTTCTATGCACTGCCAAAAAGCTCCCCTCCATGTGGACAAGTTTCACTGCTAACCGGATTATTATCTTCTGACTGGTAGTTAGGAAGTCAATTTTGAGCTCTGTACTGGACTCTTAGAGTCTATATTCATGTTCTCTTGCATCCTTAACAACATATCACGAGTTTAGTGGCTTGAAACAACATCTATTTATTATTTCACAGACCAGTAGGGGAGAAGTCTGGGGAAAGCCTGCCTCTACTGGGTTCTCTGCTTAGTGTTCACAAGGCTGAAATTAACGTGTCAATAGGGTTGCATGCCTTTCATGAGGGTTTGGGGACTAATTCACTTCCAAGTCCTTGGAGTTATTGGCTGAGCTCAGTTTCTTGTCATTGTGGCATTGTGTTTCCCATTTCCTTGCTGGCTGGCAGCCAGGAGCCAGTGTCTGTTCAGAGAGGCTGCCTACGTTGTACCCATGCTTGCTTTGTGGTACCCTCCAGCCATGGCAGACCCTGTGCCTCTCAAATTTCTAATCCCTTTGACTTCCGCTTCTGTCACATCTCATTGACTGAGGTCCTCTTCTGTTATTACAGGCTCATATGATCACATTGCTCACACAGGTAATCTGGGATAGTCTCCCTATTTAAAAATCAATTTGTAGGGCCAACACCGTGGCTCACTTGGTTAATCCTCCACCTACAGCACTGGCATCCCACATGGGCACTGGTTCTAGTCCTGGTTGCTTTTCTTCCAGTCCAGCTCTCTGCTGTGGCCTGGGAGGGCAGTGGAGGATGGCCCAGGTCCTTGGGCCCTGCACCTGCATGGGAGACCAGGAGGAAGCACCTGGCTCCTGGCTTCAGATTGGTGTAGCTTCGGCAGTGGTGGCCATTTGGTGAGTGAACCAATGAAAGGCAGACCTTTCTCTCTGTCTCTCTCACTCACTGTCTATAACTCTACCTGTCAAATAAAAAAAAATTGATTTGTTTAGTCATCGTAATTACATATGCAAAGTCTCTTCACTTCAGTACCTAAACTAGTGTTTGATTGAGTAACCAGGAACAGCAATCTTGGGAGGACTTCCTTAGCATTTTGCCTGCCTGGGCTTATTGGCAACACTTTGAAACTATGTAATTGCTTGAATGATGGTATCTGTGGCTGACTGATTTCATATGTGTTTTTATTATGATTTTTCATAGGGTACTATTTTTGAATCATATTTCAGTATTTCAACCACATGATATAGATATGTCTCTGTTGCAAAATGTTTATTTATTGGTGATTGAATGGGAGAGATTGATATTTCCTGTCTCTGCCTCTATTTAACTGAGAAAGACTATTGAGAACAATTGTGCTGTATTGTCACAAACTCTGAAGTCATAGCAGGGGCAAGTGTTTGGCCTGGCAGTTAGGACAGTGATTGGTATGCCCAGACCTTCTGTCACAGTGCCTGGATTTGAGTCCCAACTCTGGCTTCTGACTTCAGTTTCCTGTGAATGCAAACACTAGGAGGCAGCATCGATGGCTTCAATGAGTGTGTTTCTCCCTCATCTGGGAGGCTTGTGTTAAGTTTCTTACTCCTACATTCAGCCTGGCCCAGCCCCGACTGTTACAGGCATTTGGAAAATGATCTAGGGGAGAGAAATTCTGTCTCTGTCTCTGTCTCCCTCCTTGTCACTGTCTTTGTCTTTCCTTGTCTCTGACTCTCAAACACATAAATGAATTTTTATAAAAAATCATATCACATCTTGTTTATACTAGGTAAAGGATTATTAATCCTGGCTGCACTTTAGAATCACATAAGCAAAAAATTTACAGTATGAATACACATATAGCATCCCAGAGATTCTGATTTGTCTATGGTAAAGCCAGGAAATTGTTTTTTAATTTCACTAGATGATTCTAATATGCAGCTAAGCCTAAGAACTATTCATATACTTTAGGCATTCTACTGTGGAGATAAAGAAGCTGAGGTCAAGAATGAAAAATGACTCATAACTAGTGACAGATACGATGGTAAAATTCAAAGTTCAGTGCTACAAGCAAAAAGTATGGGGATTAATTTCAGTGCTTTGTAATTTTATACAAAACAAGCACTGTGAAGATCTCGAACACTCTGCTTCTTACTTCAGCAAGACTCTTTTTAGGACTAAGAAATCATCAGACCTTACCAATCACTGTTCAAATGTCTCTTATCAGCAGTTTAGCCTATGACATGAGTGATAATAAACAGGTATATTCTCACTACCCAGGGACTGGCCACAATATCAGTATTTCAGAGTTGCCAGTTCCTGAACAGTAGTCATTAGCTACATGTTGCTTTTTTTTTTTTTTTGACATGCAGAGTGGACAGTGAGAGAGAGCGACAGAGAGAAAGATCTTCCTCTTTTTCCATTGGTTCACCTCCCAATGGCCGCTGTGGCCAGCATGCTGCGGCTGGCACACCGTGCTGATCCAAAGCCAGGAGCCAGGTGCTTCTCCTGTTCTCCCATGCAAGTGCAGGGCCCAAAGACTTGGGCCATTCTCCACTGCACTCCCGGGCCACAGCAGAGAGCTGAACTAGAAGAGGAGCAACTGGGACAGAATACGGCGCCCCGACTGGGACTAGAACCCGGGGTACCGGCGCCACAGGCGGAGGATTAGCCTATTGAGCCGCAGCGCCAGCCTACATGTTGCTTTTGAACACTGGCAATAAAGCTAATCCCAAACAAAATGTTCTGTGGTGTATGCACTAGATTCAAGGTCTCAGTATGAAAACAAAAAGTTTAAAATTATCATTAATACATTTTATAT
Source organism: Sylvilagus floridanus (assembly GCA_949820135.1). Classification (NCBI taxonomy): domain Eukaryota; kingdom Metazoa; phylum Chordata; class Mammalia; order Lagomorpha; family Leporidae; genus Sylvilagus; species Sylvilagus floridanus. The sequence continues at coordinate 67,916,425 of OX463246.1, read as the reverse complement.
TGACTACATGATGAAAAACATTATATATTGAGTTAAATAAGGTATATTATTAAATTTAATTTTATCCATTTCTTTACTTTTTTAAATGTGATTGATATAAAATTTAAAAACTCATGTATATGGCTAGCATTTGTGGCTCAAATTATATTTCTGTTAGATAGCACTGTTCTGCAGAACATTTTCTACTGAAGCTAGTAACAGTCAATGGTCCAAGACTAAACTACTACACTTTCTTGTGATCCTGAAGAGTGAATGGTATATTGTAAACTTCTTGGAGAGGAAACATGACATTGATCTGCCCTGTGTATGACATCTATTTGACAGACAGTCTAGCTGAATAGACGTCTTTCTATTTTTATGTAGAGGCTTAACGGAGGCCGGGTAAGACTTCTGTGTCATGGGAGAGAGTAGACTGCATAGCTCTTAAGTAATGCACTGGAAAGAGGACCAGGTGCTCTTGGAGGTTCAGAGACGCAGAGATAGATATAGTGCAGCTCTTGAAGAAACTGCCAGGTCAGCATCCATGCATTACCGCTGCCCTTCATAGGCCCTAAGAACGGGAGATGTGATAAGGCATCTGTCTCCCTCTGTAACTGAAATCCCAATTTTCCTTTCTCTTTTCCTTGCTCTTTGAAGTTTTTCATCATTTACCAGTACCCTAATCATGTTTTACCGTTTAAGAAACATGACGGCCAAAAGCTGGCCTTGGAGACATCGAAGTACAGTTCCAAACCTTGCTCAGAAATATCCTATCTGTGTGAGCTTGAGAAGTCTGCTTAACCTTGCGAAGCTCCTCTAACCCTCCATGTTCTCATTTGGAACATGGAGCTTTCCCTTGCAGGGTACTTATGAAATTTGAATGAAAGAATAATGTACCTGGAACACTTAGTCATTGGGCAGATATTTTTGGTGGGCATGTGCTCTGAAGCAAGTCTAGAGCTAGTCATTGGCAGTACGGTAGTAAATGAAACATAGGTATTGCCCCCTGATTTGCTCATAGCTCAAAGAAGAGAGAGACAAGAGCCTCATAGCTCTAGGGCGTGTATAGCCCCAATGATTAGCAGCTGTAATTATACTGCACTACACGGGTCTGTGCTTATCACAAAATCATGGAATGATGTTAAAGTGAGGAAATTGAGGCCCACAATGATTACATGACTGCCAGAGCCACCAAGGAAGGCCGTGGTGGACTGATGCCAGGGCACGGCATTGCTGACGCTACTTGTTTTAGTGCTTTTCCCAGGATATTATGTTGCCTTACTCTTGTGTTCCACCTTGTTTACCTTAAAAGAACACCTTTATCATGTTAGACCTAAGGAAAAGGAAAAGAAGGAAGAGTTAAAAGGGAAGAAGAGTTTCTCCCAAGTTTTGCTCCATGTGTTATCAGGGTATGCTAGTAACTCTGTCTCTGAAAACTTGAACTTCTGTTAATTTACTCCAAAGAAGGCAGACAGACATAAATGCCTTTCAGACACAGAACATTTTAGTACACTTTGACTTGTTATATTAAACATTGTCTGATTATTATCAAGAAAATGACTTTTTGCTTGAAGACATTGTTCTATGAGAACTTGTCTCCAGTAGCTAATTTATGCCCTAAATTAGGTGAAACAAAACTTCCGTCTCAGAGTTTGAAACAATTCCAACATCTTAAAATTTGCTTGAAGAACATTCTCCATTGTTCTATATGATCTATCATCCTGTAAACAAATTTTAAAGTGAGTTTTATGTTATCTATCATAGTAATAATAAAATCAGATTCCAAAATGAGCCACTTCCTGAAGAAAAGAAAGCAGAAGACCAGCAAATGTCATTTGTCAAATTGTTTTGGAAAAAATGACTTTGTAGGTGAAATGATATAAAGTAAGATATTAAGGAGGAACACAAGGAACACATTTCTCATCTAAGTACCCATGCAATTGATTTTTCTCTTTCATGTACAAATCATACTGGTACCGTGAGCCCATGAATGCACCAAGTGCATCAGGCTGAATGGGTTGATGATCATCCACAGAGATAGTCATGGCAACATATTGCTATGTGCGTCACATTGAACTTGACCAGAATGCGTCATGCATGGCGAGAGTTTCATTCTGTGCAGAACAACAACGCATGCCATCTAGGAGCAGCACCAGGCATTTAGCCACTGAAGTGTCTTTTCTTCCCTCATTTCTCTGTAAAGGAAGAGGTAGAGACCCAGGCTTTTATAACCAAGCTGCCTTCTCTGAGTGATCCCAAAAAGAGTTACGGCTTCAAGCCACACCTCTTACCATTGGAAATAACCTACTCAGTTTTTCAGAAAGTAAAAAAGTACTTTTCTATAAACCTGTGGTTCATGGAACAAATGAATTAATCTGAGTATCAACAGCGTAGCATTTTTGTACAGAACATGAAGTAGTGATTGAGTGGTAAGGGTGGGGTAATCAGCTCCTAAAATATTTTCCACACAATTGGGCTTCCTTTTGGAAGGCAGGTAATTGCCTGTTCACCTAAGTACAAATAGGCTTCTTTTCTGCCTTATTCTATAAGGTGCACGCATTATCAATTATCAATATCATGATATTCCTTCCTTCCCTGGACCCTCATGATGAAGTACTTCATTTAGAAATAGAGTGTTACTGGCCTCAGAATCAGCCCTTAAGGCATTCGGATCCAGCAAAAAGCCCATGAGGGTATTTCAGGCATGGAAAGCCAAGACACTCTGGCAAACAAAAATCAAAACCAAACCAAACCAAACCAAAACAAAACAAAACAAAAAACTAAATGAAAGATCTCTGTGAGTGAGATCCCAGCAGAAAGAATGGCCCATCAAAGAAGGAAGTACCTTTCTCTGAAAGGAGGAGAGAACTTCCACTTTGACTATGGCCTTGTCTAAATAAGATCGGAGTTGGTGAACTCAAAAGGCTTCCATAGCCTTGGCAACACATGACAAGAGCCTCAGCTGATTACTGACACCATAAACAAGAGTGTCAGTTGTTAAATCAACAACAGGAGTCATTGTGCACTTACTCCCCATGTAGGATCTCTGTCCTTAATGTGTTGTACTATGTGAATTAACGGTATAACTAGTACTCAAACAGTACTTTATACTTTGTGTATCTATGAGGGTTCAGTTTGTTGAAATCTTTACTTAGTATATACTAAATTGATCTTCTGTATATAAAGATAATTGAAAATGAATCTTGATGTGAATGGGATGGGAGAGGGAGCAGGAGATGGGATGTTTGTGAGTGGGAGGGAGGTCATGTGGTGAAAAAGCCACTGTAATCCAAAAGCTGTACTTTGGAAATTTATATTTATTAAATAAAAGTTAAAAAAGTATATGAATAAAAAGTTCTTCTTGAAAGCCAAAAAAAAAAAAAAAACAAAGAAAGAAATAGAGTGTTAATATGGTGTGCCCAAGAACACAACTGCTGATTGCTTTCTACCTGGCTAGACTTCCATTTCATGAGAGCCCCAGTCCCAATCTGCCCAATGAGGAACATTATAAAACATAATCTATTTGTTGTTACTCCAGAATGACTCTAATCATTTGTGATAACTCATTAGATACATTAAAAGTCAAATTATTTGAATAACTCATCTCATCTAATCTTGATTTCTCAATGAAAGAAAAAAATATTATCATTGTCATATAAGAGATGAGTAAACCAAAGGTTAATAAAGCAAATAACCTTTTCTGACTCCAGAGCATATTCACTGAACCCTCAACTCACCCTCTTTGTAAATAAAAAACAAGGACAGCATCTGTGGTACAGGCTGATGCTAGTGTCTATACACCTGCAAAAGGATGTATCAATGATTATTAACTCAGTGTGATCCACTGATAGTGGATCAGATGTCATCAAATGAAATCAAGTGTCCAGAGTTCGCTGAGCACCACTGTCTCTTACATTTTGTATCTGTGTCAGCAGATTGTTTAATCTTTGTACCTGTTACCTCACATGGAACCCAGATAGCACCTTTCACTTGCCTGACCAGGGTTGCTCTGGGTCCAGCTCACACCAGCTGGTGGATCTGCATTCAGTGCCTTCACCGTGGTAGCTTAAAATCGGCCCTGATGCAGGTATTCATGTCACTGAAATTGGCAAATGCTACATATCATGGCATTTTTTTCAATATCAGGGAGTCAAATGTTAAATACAGTGTAGCACTATCTATAGCTCAAGGAGAGGTATTGTGTGAATGGCCACACCCCTAAAGATTAACAAATTCACATGGATATACTAAAAAAAACAAACAGCAATCACCTTCTACAAATATAATCATCCCTAAATCACCTCAGTATCTAAGTTTTCAGTGAATCTTCTGTCCCCATCATTCCGCATTTGTGACAACCTCTTAAAGCATAACAAAACCATAGTGAGTTGTTATTTTGATTCCAAAAGTAAATATGACCACACATTAATCTTTTTTATTACAAGTAACATATAAACCGTAAAATGCATACATAAATATTGTTGAATACATAGTACAAGCCTCATGTAATTAAATTTTTCAACTAATCATATTTTAAAACAATAAGAAACAGTGAATATAAATTTTGATTATATATTTTAAGTCATTAGTCTGAAATATGATTTCAATAGGTGGCCAACATAAACATTGTTGAGAGATTTTTGCATCCTTTTTTGGTGCCAACCCTTCAAATTATATGAGTACTTTACACTTAAGGCACATGCAATTTAGATACTAAATGTTCATCAGAAACACTTGATCTGAATGCATAAAATGTACAGCTAAAAAGTAAACTCATACCCAACCTATTTCAAATATATTAATTAAATGCTTATTTATTTAATTGAAATTAAATAAAATTCCTATTCATTTCCTCCATTGAGTTAACCACATTGCAAGTACTCATTAGTCATATGTGACTGATAGGAAACCAGATTGGTCAGCACAGATACAATTCATATATACATATTTGTCTTATGAAAATGGAGTCCTATATATACTACTTCCCAAAGCTTTCTTTGTCCTCTTGTATCTTACACACTTAAAATTCTCATTTGATTTCCTCAGTAAATCCCTGAGAGGAGAGAAGTCTCAATGACGCTACATTGTTTAATAAAAAATATTTATAAATTTTTCCTTCCTCACTAATGGGCAGGCAACAAATTGATCTAAGGTATTTTAGGTCAGACCAATTGTCACATGCTCACCAACATGAAAAGGAGATAATAACATGAACTCTGAAATGCAAACTGTTCGAATAAATGTCTGGTGTTGATTGGGTAATTTCAAATATCTTTTTGGATTAGCCTCTTCCCTTTTTCTGCGCTGAGTTCTTAGAAAAGCTGCACCAGGAAATCAACTAATTCAGTTTTGCAATATTTCATTAGTAATTGGCACCAGAATCAGAAAGTCCACATTTATTAGGTTATCTACCTGAAGCCTTGGTTTTGCAATATAAGCAATTCTGTTTCTAATGGAATTTTTAAAATCAGCTCTTGCTTTTCCACTGTCAGAATTGCTAGATCAGTAAAACAGTTTGGAGAAACTTATTATTTTTGATTAATTCATCTGCTGTTTTGGTGTTCTTCCTGCATTGCCTCAACAGAACTCTGGATTCCTAAATCTATTGTTTTACTTCCATCAATATATCATGCTAACATCACATTTCTAAGGACACCTCTGATCATTTTCCCTTTAATTACTTGACACAAATCAGAGGGTGGTTTGATTAGTGATTCATTTTGTTTCTGCAAAATTAAAAACCACATATAAGCATGACTTAATATATACTTTACTATATATACTATATATACTATATACTTATATATATATACATATATATATACACTATATATACTTAATATATACTTTACTATTACTTTGGATAAAGATGATTTGGAAATTTTTTACCAAATAGACATAACCTTTACATTAAATTCACCTGTTAGTTATCACCTCTCTCTCTCTCTCTCTCTCTCTCTCTTTAGGATTTTTTAGTTACTTATTTGAAAGAGAAAGAGAGCGAGAGAAAGAGGTTTTTCCCTCTGCTAGTTCACTTCACAAATGGCTACAACAGCCAGGGCTGGGCCAAGCTGAAGCTAGGATTCTGGAATACCTTCCGGGTCTCCCACATGGATGCAGGGGCCCAAGCACCTGGGGCATCCTCTGCTGCTTTGCCAGGCACATCAGCATGGACTGGAATGGATGTGGAGCAGCCAGGGCTCAAACCAGTGCCCATATGGAATGTTGGCATTGCAGGCAGCTGCTTTACCCACTATACCACTCACACACTCACCATCTCCCACGTAGCTCTCTCTTGTCCAGTAATGACCTCTCTTCTCTTCAGTCTTGGGTCTCTTACTTTTCAGTGTCCCACTAGACATGTCTAATATTTCCTGTAGTCTTGTAATTTCCTTTATCACCCAAGTATCCCAAAACATCATGTGAACTTCTCCTCTTCCTAGACCCGGATCCCAATGTCCTGATTCCTGTCTACAGTTTCACCTTATGCATCATATCTTCAGTCTTTTGTGATAGACCTCCCTTTTGATCATCTCCCATGCCAAGTCATCAGCAAATCTTGTCAATATTTTTCAACATTACTTTAAGATGGTTTGAGGAGCAGACTTTATTCCAAGGAAAATTGACTTTTGCATATATTATGTACACCAAAATCTCTATTCACTTTCTGATTAGGGTGAGTTGAAAGTGATGATTGAGTCTGGTCCTACCTTGTCAGTTCGATTTTGTCATGCTTCTAATAGTGATTTGTTTTCTACTTTACTAACTTCCTCAGAATATTACCATAAATATGCTCAGAATTCAGCCCATAGCCAGAACATTCACACTGAACTTCTACCCCTGCAAGGTCACCACAGCCCCTTTCACTTTTCCTTGCCCCTCAAAAAACTTATCTGTCATTTAATTTTTTTAAAGACTTATTTATTTGAAATGCACAATGACAGAGACTGGGCCATGCCAAAACCAGAAGCTTAGTGCTCCATCTGGGTTTCCCATGTGGGTAACAGGAGTCCAAGTACTCAGGCCGTAATCTTCTACTTTCCCAGGTGCTTTATCAGGGAGCTGGATCAAAAGTGGAGTAGCCAGAGCTCAAACTTTAATACCATGATATGGGATGCCAGTGACACAAGCAGTGGCCTAACCAGCTATACCACATTGTCAACTGCTGTCTTTTATTTCTAATTTAAGCCCCTCAGTTCAGTAATTGATTTTTCCCCATTCTAGCCTTCCATTTTTAGTTATGCTCCTTTTCATAGACTCATGTGTCTTATTCTTGAAGTCAAAAACCATGATTTTGATCCAAAACCATGATTTTGATGGGTTTTGTATTAATAAAATTAGTGCATTACATACAAGGGATCTTCAAAACGTTCATGGGAAATGCATTTTAAAAAGTACATGGATTTCAAAATATTTTTATACCAAAATAAACTTGTCTTTTAATTTTACTTTTCTGCAAACTTTTTAAAGTCCCCTTATATGAGGTTATTAGACACTAGTAGTTCAACAAATACTTGCTAATTTTAAATTAAACATAATTGAATCAATTGCTTTGCCTGGATTTGGTTATAGCATGCATAGAAAATGTCATAGCTAGCCCCTGTCTCTCCTCAAGTGCTTAGCTAAAGAATGAAAGTTAGTGTATCATAGGCCTAATTGTGTAGTTTGGAGGCTTCCTTTGCTGGGCAGTCTACAGCTGGATCTCACTGGTTTTCAGCTGGGTGTCTTTGAGGATAGGGAACAAATGCACAGACAAAAGGCTCAGGTCTAATGGTGTGAGTTCCATTTTGCAAGAATAGAAGCCCATCTTGCCTCTTACAGAAAAATCTGCCAAGCAGCTAGAGCCAAGGAATGCATAAATTCATGTCATAAGAGATTTAGAGGATTTTTCCTAGGACTCTATTGCAAGCATTGAAATCTCAATGTGCAATTTTGTAGATTCCTGTGAAGAGTGCTGACTTCTACTTAAATTGGTAAGTAGAGTCTGTTATGCTGACATTTTCAGGGTTGAGGACCCCTTTTTCTGCCAATGGCCATTTGGATATTTATAACATCATTCAAGAACCATGCAAAATTATCAGCTTAAAAATTAGCCTGCTATAGATTTATTGAATTTTGGGTCCCATCTGTGGTTACCTTGGCTAGGCCAGACCAAATGATCCTGCAGGCCTTATACAGTCCATGAGCTACATGTTCCCGACCCCTGCTTGGACTCTTGTACTTTATGACCTAATGGTTGTATGTGGTAAGTTTGGGTACCTGGGCAAAATAGACTTGGGAAAAGGGAATACTGGAATATTCCTCTTGCTCACATCTGGCACATCATTGAGTAAGGTTCCAGACTGTGTGTGTTGGCACGGTGCCCTCTCCTAGGGATATTTTATCTCAGCTAGAGCCTAATAAAGGATCCTCTCATGTAGAAGCTGCCACATGAAGCTCTGCAAAGCTGGATGCAGGTAGTGTACAATCAAATCTAGTGGGATGTCTGTTACCCAGTATCATAGGATGGCATTCGAGTATATTCTCCAGGGAAATGCAAAGGGGGCTACTCTTGGAGTCAGTCTTACTGAGCCAATGTCATTGGAAAGAAAGAGGACATTAAATTCTAACAAGGCAGTTACCTGCTATCTAATCCAAAGTTTTTTTACTCCTACTTGGCTACACGTGAAGTGCTACAGTTAGGTCCCTATTCAGTGCTCCAGGTGGTGGTAAACTTCTCATCCTCTGGGAGAATCGCAATTTTAAATACCTCCTTGTCTGCTCTAGAATGTGTGCACTGATTGCTGCTTAATTTTCTTTGGAGATTCAGGTTTGTTTTTCTTTGTTTTGTGAGACAGAACATGTTCTATGGAGGTGTGTTTGGCTTGTAAAAAAAATTGTGACAATACCAATTTTATATTTGAGGGGAGGGGAGTTCATTTGGAAACAAAAGTTTTCAAAAATTTGTGGATTTGGTGGTGGTGGTGGTGGTGGTGGTGTGCTATCTGCTGTTCATCTGAAAAAAAGTCACTTGTTTCTGGCATTTGCAAGGTCTCTTTGAAGTATAGAAGAGGTGACCTCTGCAGTAGAAAATGCACCCTTTGGAGAAATACAAAACCTTGCATTGGGGAAGCAAACATGGCTTCCCTGGGGTTGGAGATCCATTCTTTTATTTTTTTAAAAGATTTACTTATTTACTGATTTATTTGAAAGTCAGAGTTACACAGGAGAGAAGGAGAGGCAGAGAAAGAGAGAGAGGGAGAGAGAGAGAGAGAGAGAGAGAGGTGGTCTTCCATCCGCTGGTTCACTCCTCAATTGGCCACAACAGCCAGAGCTGTGCCAGTCCAAAGCCGGGAGCCAGGAGCTTACTCCAGGTCTTCCACATGGGTGCAGGAGACAAAGGACTTGGGCCATCTTCTGCTTTCCCAGGCCATAGCAGAGAGCTGGACCAGAAGTGGAGCAGCTGGGACTTAAACGGGCACCCATATGGGATGCCGGCACTGCAGGCAGCAGCTTTACCTGCTATTTCACAGTGCTGGCCCCTGGAGATTCATTATTACTACCTGACATCAACATAGCCTGTCCCTATGGAGTCTACTTTCCCTGACACTTGAGTGTGGGAAAATTCTATTAGTAAAAATTAACACCGTATGCAGAATCCAGTTCCTCAAGGCTTTATCTACTTTATGAAAAAAATCAAATTATAGGGAATACTCAGTAACAACTGGATGGCATTTTCAACCTATGATATGTTTGTTTTCAGCCTTTTTAATAATATATTCCTGCTGGAGGCTACAAAGCAGGATTACATAGCTTATTCTAGGAGTAAAAACATAGGGACGGATGCTCAGAGTTCACATTTGCAAAGTCGACAAGGTTGATGCAAGACCACCAGCCCAGTGCCTTCCAGGTTAGGAATTAAAAACATAGATGTTGTAATAACTGCAACTCAACATTTTTTGAAATCTCACAGCTGACACATTGAGTTCATCTGCACTTTCACACTGATTCTGTCCTGACTCCATGAGCCGTGCATGAGGGGAAGGGTGATTCATCACGCATGCGGGTGTGCACACGAGTATTCAGATGCAGGAAGATACTGAGTCCCTGAAGAGATGTATTTTCTTAAATGAGAAGTTTTTAAGAATATAAACATTTATCGGACAAAAAAAATTGGGTCTCTCACTGTCAAGAAATGAAAGTAGAGGACATCAGAAATTTTACGCCCTTTCAAAATTACTTTGCCATGGTTGGAGTGATGCCGATTTCCTGATTAATATTTCCCGAAATTAATAAGCATTGTGGATTCTTGCCATGAATTCAGAGAAGAGATCTGAATACTGGCTTAAATAAACCAGGCAGCATGGTAAGTTCTTAAGCTTTTTATTCAGTGAGAGAAATGTATAGGAGAGTGAGGGCTTTAAAGGACAAAGGAAAGTCTGCAAATTAAGTTGGGGCCATACCAAGCAGAGAGCAGGCCTAGAGCCATCTGCAACAAGCATTTGGTTTGAGCAGCTATTCGCAGCTTAAAACGGGCAGCGAAGAGAAGGCAGAGAGCGCAGGTGGCCCGAAGGCCACGTGCCCTGATGGTGCAGAGCAGCAGTGGCAACAAAAGTTCATAATGGCGCAAAAGGGCAGCAAGAACAAAAGTGGGCGGGGCCACCATGTGTCAGGCCTTTTATCCACTTCCAAAGGGGACTGGTCAGGTAGGTAGCCTGATTGGCAGGTGGGAATACAGGTGTGGTCAGGTAGGGGCATGAGATCACACAGGGACGTGGTGAGGGCATAGTCTTCCAGCTCACAAACCTAATCAATTCTATCCTGTATGCCTGCCTACATCAGGAGGATCCTATGTGTAGACCCATGAATACAAACGTTGCTCATCCTTTCAGCCTCTTTTGGGATAGCAAGAAGGGCTATTTCATTATGGTCAAGTTAGCATAGTGATAAAACTGAAACCCATAGAGGCCCTGGTGTGTTGGTCAGGTATCCAGTGAGCTGTGAGTACTTCAGCTTTATGGAAACATCACCATTCAGCTTTAAAGAGCACTGGTTGTCAGTTACAGCCACAGCTCTAGGAAAGACAGCGTTCAGGGTTGACTTTGAACCAGCCTAAGCTGTCTTAGAGCTCCTGCATGTGGGTATGCGTATTCTTTTTCCAGAGAAGCTTATTTTCTCCAGATAAAGGTGTGCACCATCCAAGCTGTGTTGATCTGATTCCTGAAGGAAGGGCCCAGGCTGTGGTCGCACTTGGGATTCCAAACGGCCACAAACCCATGCCTCTTGGTGTCTGAGGTGTTCCGTGCCTGGTCCTTTCAGAGGCCACATTCTTCGTAAAATTGAAAACAGGAAAGAATGCCGTGTCCCAGGGAGGCCATGGAGCAGCACAGAGCTGCTGCTTTCATTTGCTTCCCCCCTTCCTCCTGCTTCCCTTCTAGTTACCCCTCCTTGGAGGAGCTCATTAGCACAGGGTTTTTGTGTGCTAATTGGGCTTTTTTGATGCCTAGAAAATGCACTGAAGAAATGCTCCTGCTTCAGTGAATTGTTTTCCTTTATGTGGTCTGTCCATGCTTGGTGATACTGCTGGCCAGTTCTTCTATTTCCAGATTTAATTAAAGTGAACCCGCCTTGTTATTGAAGCAGTGATTGGGGGTCATTTGCTGTGAGGTGGTTCTGTGGCCATCAGCCAGGAGGTGAAAATCTAAGTGTCCTCGCTATTTCCTGAGAACACTCACAGGAAATAGAACTTATTGTATCCTGCTGTTTGTGCATGAAAAATACAACCATATGAGGCTGTGAGGCAATGAAAGACCTAAGAGCATTTTTTCTTGACGTGGCTTGTCAGCTCAGTCATGGTCATGGTTTAAGCTATCTTTAAACAGTACTTCATGATAGTGGTTTGCTTATAATTGCTGTATTCATTGTAATCCCTTTGTGATTGCAGGTCCTACAGGTATGGATCTCTGGCAGCTGCTGTTGACCGTGGCACTAGCAGGGTCAAGTGATGCTTTTTCTGGGAGTGAGGGTGAGTTTGTTTTCCTTTTTCCAACCCCAGCATTTTGAAACCACACTGAATCTTATTTGTTAAGTCCAAGCTCTTTGAATGATTTGATTAAAAGATCTAAGTTTTTAAGTAGCAGCAAACAAGAAACATGTTTTAGCTTTAAAATCACCAATGAAGAGGTCCTTTTCTGTGGTTGTTTTAGGAGAAATACAGTAGTCAGCTTTGGGATCTGGTGTTTTCACATCAAAAATAAAGGCTACAAATCATGCTGAGGGTATTTTTGTTGAAGACAAGCCAGGTCTCTGGTGCCCAGGCTCTGGGAAAGATATTGAAATTGCCCTGGAGGGTTACTAACCTACTGATCACTCAGCTCATCTGTGATGAAAGATACCGTAGTCTATTTCCAGAGCTTGGAATTCAGTCCCCTTAATCATATTCTGTGACATAGGAAATCACAGGTTTCAGATGAATTTCACCTCTCCCTCCCTGGGTGATTGCCATCTGGCTACATTTGAGGGAGCAGACACCTGAAATGGTTGACCGATGTACCTAGAAGTGTGAGTTTTCTCTGGCAGTCTTTGTAATTCTCACTTTTTCCTATCTTTCTCCTAATAGAGATGTGTCAATTTATAGATATGCATGGATTTAAAATTTTTACATGAAACCAAACTTAACTATTAATTCCATCTTTCCATGAACTTTTGGAGATTCTCTTGTATTCAGACTTAGATTTCAGAGCAAAAATAACTGAAACAGGAGTAATAAAAGGCTAAGGCAAGGAGGATTTTTTTTTCTATCCAGAGGGCAAGCTGTGCTTATTAAGGGGAGGAAGAGTTGTTATTTTCTTTTAAATGATTATTTATTCGTTTAAAAGCAGAAGAGGAAAAAGAGAGAGAGATAGAGAGAGAGAGAGAAGAATCTTCTATTTGTTCACTCCCCAAAGGCCCCCATATATCAGGGCTGAGCCAGGCTGAAGCCAAAAGCCTAGAACTCTACCCAGCTCTCTCACGTAGGTGGCAGGTACTTTGAGCCATCGCCTACGCCTCACAGGTACATCAGCTGGTGGCTGAATCAGAAGCAGAGTACCCAGGACTTGAAGCAGTACTTCTACATGGGATGTTGGCATCCCAAATGGCGTGTAACCCACTGGACCATGCCATAGCATCAGCCTCTGGAGAATTTTTTAAAGAGCACCCTGCATATTTGATTGTTTTTCTTTTCTGGGCTTCCATAGAGAAAGAAATAGTATATTTCTCCCATGCTATGACATGGAATTCGGTTGTGCTTTAAGGGTCATTGACTCTTCTACTCTCTACGCAACTCATGATGGAAAGCACAATTTAATGGCAAACTAGCACCTGAAGATATCCTCCCTGACCCTCCAGCCAAAAATAAACCCATAGTAGTGAGTTGCTCAGGGTGACCAGAGTAACTTAGAAACAAGAAGGGTAAAATATGTTATTTTATCTCCTAAAACAATTTGAAAATATTTATAGAAAAGGAGTCGTAATTGTTTGAAATATGTGTATGTCTCTCTGGTGTTTTAATGTCAACATTATGCAAGTCAGTGTGGAGAGAAGTGCAGGCTGCATTTCAGCAGTTTTCCCATGGCTGGTTTTAGACCCTGGTTTGGAGCCAAAGAATTAAAGCTGAGATCCTCTGCTGTTCCAAAGCCATGGCAGTCAAATCTCTCCTTTCTTCATTAAGGTGACTTTCACTCCCCAGAACAAGACTTGAGCAATTAAAAAAAAACCTGTGAAATGAAAATTATGGCATGGGAATAGCTAAAGGAATTTAAAAATGCGTCCACTGAGAGATTAGGGCTCCTGTAAGCAACATCTCCTTCAGCTGCTTCAACACTTTAGTAAAGTTTTGACTTCATAAAGAGACTGGAGAAAAAACAACACCATTATCGGGCTTTTAAAAAACAACATTGTCATATATATTTAAGGCATACAATGTGATATTATAAGATACATTTATGGGGTGGTGGTTACCATACTGGAACAAAGTAACATATCTATCATCTCAGCTAGTTTCCATTCTCCCTGCTTCATGGCAATATCAGCTATAATCTGCTCATTTAGCAAAAATCCTGAAACCAATACCCAATGATTAACTGTATTCATTGTGTTGTATAGTATTAGCTGTTTCAACCTGTTCATCCCACATGTTTGCTGCTTGGTGACCTTTGACATTCATCTTTCTCGTTTTCTTCCTTACACTGACGCTGGCAGCCACTATTTTATTTCCTGCTTTTATATTATTTGACCTTCTTAAATATTCCACATATAAGTGACATCATGAAATACCAAATTGACCTCCAGGTCCTGCTGTTATGCCAAATGAAAGGATTTCCTCCTTTTTTTAGGGCATTATAATCCCTTGTGGGAGATTTTTAGGGGATTATAATCCCTTGTGTAATATGTTTATATACACCACAATTTTACTCTTATCTCTCTTATGCATTTACCCATTGATGGGCACCAAGGTTGTTTCCATTTATCTTGACTGTTGTGAACAATTATGTAATAAACTTGGGAGTACATGGGGTAGGGATTGTGGCACAGCAAGTTAAGCCATGCCTTGTGATGCCCAAGACCAAGTCTCTGCTTTGCTTCCAGTCCAGTTTCCTGCTAATGCACCTGGGAGGCATCGATCATGGCCCAAGCACTTGAGTCCTTGCCACCCACAAAAGTGACCCAGATGAAATTACTGATTCTCTGCTCTGGCTTGATCCAGTCTAGCTATTCAGGACATTTGGGGGACAAATCAGTTGGTGGAATTCTCTCTCTCTCTCTCTCTCTCTCTCTCTCTTTCCCTCTTTCCCAATCCTTCTGCCTCTCTACCTTTCAAATAAAAAAATGAACAAATTTGGAAATAAATATGGGAACATATATATGAGTATACCTATGAAATAGTGGTTAAATTTCCTTCATACAGCTGTTCTGTTTTGTTTTAGTTTTATTTATTTGAAAGGCAGAGTGACAGAAAGAGGGAGAGACAGAAAGAGTGAGATCTTCCATCTGCTAGTTTACTCCCCAAATGACTGCAAAAAGACACAACTGGATCAAGCTGAGGTCAGATCCCAGGAACTCCATCTGGGTCTCCTACATGTGTGGCATGAGCCAAGAACTTGAGCCATCATCTGCTGCCCCCAGCATGCATTAGCAAGAAGCTGAATTGGAAGCAGAGTGACCAGAATTCAAATGGACACTGGGTCATGGGATTTGGGCTATGCAAGCTGCAACTAAACGCATTGCTTTTAACATAATGTCTATCCCCCTTTTATCTGGTTTTAATATTTGCTTCCTGATTTGCTTTGCAATAATGTTTTGCTTACTTCCTTTATTACACTTGATCTTAGCCAAAAGGCTGAGAAGTCATGCTTATTTCTTTTATTAGTGTGTTTAGAAAGAGCAGAGTGTAAGAAAATGCAATGATTTATAATAAATACAAATCATATATTCCTATCAGTACTTACATACAGGAAGTAATTTAGCAAAGTGAGATTTTTTTTCTTCTTTTTTTTTCATGTTAGACTACCCAAAATTCCTTTGAAATATATGAATACTCCATATGCTTCTATAAAATGTCTGGGGATTAAGGAGGACGTATGATGCTTACATAAGAAAGTATAGGTGAGCATGGTCAGGAATGTGTGTGCATGCTGGTGTGTGTATGTTTGTGTGTGTGTGTATGTTTGTGTGTATGTGTTTGCCAGTTTGACCACTTATGGGTTCAAACAAAGTTAGCACCTGTAGACATGGATCATGATCTCACTTGACATTGTGTTTCTCTTTCTGCCAGATTTGGATTAAATCAGTTTATTTTTATATTCTCTTCCATTGTATATGGCACACTAAAAATATAGGTGATGAATTTTTGAAAAAAAGAAAGACACGAGTGTAGATTCACAGGCATTTATTTTAATTCAGATTGGCTAGCAGAAGATGTAGCCTTGCTAAATAAGTGCTCTCAGAAACATCACCAGGAAAGGAGTTACCCAGGAGTGGAAGAAGGTGACAGATGTGTAGACCTAGGGAAAGATCTGGAAGCCTTCAGCCAGGATTTTTCTTGAGGGGAAAGATAAACAATTAGCTATATACTAGCCCTGAGAGTAATACTCTTTTATTAAATTTAATTGCCCCATGGGGAATTTAATGAGACATAAACTCTAAACAATCCTCTCAATGTATTAGCGAGAGTATTGTAATAGATGTTCTCCCTGTCTCTCATCTTTAATATGAGGCTCTTTGTGTGTTCCTGTAAGCAAATTGCATAGTCTCAGGGGATAGTTCCTTATTCCAAAATCAAGAATGACTGACAGGGTCCAGCACTGTAGTAAAGCAGGTAAAGCCACTACGTGCAGTGCCAGCACCCAATATGGGCACCGGTTTGAGTCTAGGCTGCTCCACTTCTGATTCAGCTTCCTGCTAATGCACTTGGGAAGCAGTAGAAGATGGTCCAGGTCCTTGGGTCCCTGAACCCACATGGGAGACCCATAAGAAGCTCCTGGCTCCTGGCTCCTGGCTTCAGATCAGCCCAGCTCTGGCCATTGCAGCCATTTGGGGATGAAAGACCTTTCTCTCTCTCTCTCTCTCTCTCTCTCGCTCTCTCGCTCTCTCGCTCTTTCTCTGCCTCTGCCTCTTTGTAGCTCTGCCATTCAAATAAGTAAGTAGATCTTTAAAAACATGACTGATAATGCCTCATTTTCAGAAGACTGTACTAGCATGACCTATAAATGGTTGGACCAAAATGGCTGTTTCTGAAGCAACATTGCCTATGAGAAATGTGCATAAAGATCTGATGGATATAAACGTCCTGCTAGAGTGCCTGCTACAAATTAGGTCATTTATTTTTACTATGTCAATCAGTCCACAACTGTTCATTCCCTCTGACCTCCGCAATCTAGTGTGGAAGTAGGCAAGCTTCTGTCTTGCAGTCTAGCTAGGATGTGAGAAACATAGAAATTAATGAGGGTTTGAACATCTAGATTGAAGAAGAAAAATAGTCAAGATGCTCTTAATAAAAAATCAAAGCAGACTAGAATAGTTAACTCAATGAATTCAACGTACATATTTCTTAAGAACTTCTTATTGGTGCCAGCATTGTGGCATGGAGTATATGAGCACTGGTTTAAGTCCAAGCCGCTCCACTTCTGATCTAGCTCCCTGCTAATGTGCCTAGCAAAGAAGCATAAGATGGCCTCAGTGCTTGGGCCAGTGCCACCCATGTGGGAAACCTGGGTGGAGTTCCAGGATCATGGCTGCGGCCCAACCCAGCCCCAACGGTTGCACCAATTTGGGGAGTGAACCAGCAGGTAGAATATCTCTCTCTGTCTCTCCCTCTCTCTCTGAAACTCAGCCTTTCAAATAAATAGATAAATCTCTTTTTGCAGAGCTTCCTGGTTTTTTGTTTTTTGCTTGTTTTCAAAGTTACTTTTAAATGTATCTATATAAGGTGATCAGATTTCATGTACTTCATATATTCAGATTTAGGGGCATAGTGATGCTTGCTACCCTATCCTCCCTCCCACACACACTCCCACTCCCCTCCTCCTTCCTTTCTTATTCTTTCTTTTAAATTTTATGATGACATACTTTCAGCTTATTTTATAAAAATATAAATAGTAAGAAGAAAAAATAAAACAGTGTTCCTCAACAGTAGAGGGAATGGCTGTATGCAATAATCAGTTCTCAAAATGCTGAGCTTCCTGCTTTTAAAGCTTGAACTTAGGGCTATAAGGAATATAATTATTCTTCCTTCAAGGAATGTATTATGAGTTATATGACAAGATTTATAAGAACTACAGTATCAGATATTGTATGTTAATGGCAAAAATGAGCTGAATCTTGTTGTATAGGAGTAGTGATGAGAGGAGAATCAATCTAGCTCTGGTGGATGAGAAAGAGGTTTATGAAGGAGGTTGGCATTAATTCAGTGAGGACTGGGATATTGGGTTAAGATTTGTAAAGGCTGAGAATAGGAGGTTATTAGAGAAATGGCTGATGTGATGAATAGCATAAACTGAAATTCATAGTTAGAGATCTAAGGTGTACATGGAAAGCAGTTCATTCATGCATATTGTATAGGGCACACTGCCAGGCCGTGAGTGATTCTATGTGGGCTCTACAAAAAGTTCCTGAAAAATGCATATATGAAAAAATGTGTGGCTTTAAAAAACTTTTGTACCAAAACAAACTTGTGTTTTAATTCCACTTTCCATGAACTTTTTGACATTCCCTCATATTTTGTGTGTTTATCAGTCAACAGATATTTATGAAACTCTTGTGGAAGGCATAGTATGAATTTGGCCAGAGTACCTGGAACATGGGCACTGTACTCCTAATTATCTCCCTTTTGGAGTATTTTTGGGTCAGTAGATTTGAGTCAAATGATTGAAGGTGAATGAATGGCAAAGGCTTTTTGGAGAAATTCTGACTTCCTGGGCTTTGCAGAATGGGAAGTAGTTGGAGAGGAAGAAAAGAGATATGAAGCTTAGCTCATATCCAGCAAGTGAGTTTCTCAGAGTTGTAGGAAAGCCAGGAAAAAGTGCTGACTAAATGATGGAACATGATTTGTTTTTGTGTGTGATATTTATTATATATAAATATGATATATGATGTTATATATAGTATTTATGTAATATATATTTCTATGTATGTATACGTATGTGCACACACTATTTGTATCTATATAGACCATGTGTAATAGCAATCCTATGTCACCTTGTCTAATATGTGTATGTAGATATATATGTATATATACATACGCATATATAATATATATATATATATGAATTCCAGTTAGCCATTGCTTTCAAGTTCATAATTGGCATCTTTTATTCTGAAGATTAACTCTGCAAAATATGTTGTACCGCTGTATACCAATCAAGGTAAGGCATTTACATTGAGTGAGATACCATATCCTAAAGAAGGGATAAGGAAGCTTGTGTCTGCCAAGGGCCATGTTTATAGCATCATTTGTGGGTCATACAAAATTAGCAACTTAAAAATTAGCCTGCTATAGATTTATTGAATTTCACATTATACTTGCAGTTGTCTTGGCAGGGCAAGACCAAATAATTTCACGGGTGTTAAAGAACACACAGGCCAGAGCTTCCCAACCCCTGTAAAGGAACCAGCACCCCCCAAATAATGTCCTCCCTATGTCTTAAGGCATTTTTCATAAGCCAATGCAAATTGACAGAATACTTATTTGGAAGAAAATATACCTCTGTTCTCACTGCTAACAAATACAAAATAATGGAAGAATGGAAGAGATATTCTTTTTAAGGAACCCTACCTCACTGAGGTTAGAGAACCATAGAGCCTGGGAATTTGCTGACACTTATTTGATATATTTCAAACAAGTATTAGAGTCATGGTTGCTTGATAAACAGTAAAAGGTGTGCCTAATAAACATTTTCAAAAATGAACAATTCAAGGCTTTCCATTCACTTCACTCACTGGAAGCAAAGGAGAAAGCTTCAGAGTTTTAGATTGGTGTGGTCCTGACCATTGTCCAGGGGCAGGAAGAAATCACACAGTCTAGTTTCTTGGCCTGGGTCCGCGTACAACAGCAGTCCTAGGTCAGGTTGTCTCCTTGGTATCATCCACTGGCTTAGACTTCGAGGTTCAGCAGGTTGCAGAGGGACAGGTTAATGTAGGTGGTGAAAAAAAAAAAAGATGGTGAAAAAGAAAGATCTTCACACATAATGATACAAACAGTCTTTAAGCATTTTTTTCCACTTTGGTGGTTCAAGGAGGAGTTTTATTTATTTATTTTTTTTTAGTGGAGGATTCATTTCTTCTGCAATCTCATTTTATTTTGTAAAGAATTTATTTATTTGAAAAGCAAAGTTACATAGAGATGGAGAGATAGAGAGAGAAAGACTGAGAGAGATCTTCTTTCAGCTGGTTTACTCCTCAAATGGCCACAATAATCGGGGCTGTGCCATGTTGAAGCCAGGGGCCTAAACCCTTGGGCTATCTTCTGCTGCTTTCCCAGATGCACTAGCAGGGAGCCAGATTGGAAGTGCAGCAGCCAAGTATCGAACTCACCACACCACAGTGCCAGCCCTAAGGAGGAATTTTCAATGTGTGTTCCTGCTTTGCAGAAGCTCATAGTTTACAAAAGAGAAGACAAAAACATAAACATACTTGATTGTTACCCCCTAGGTGTAATTAAGAGGCTTTAAGCTGGGTAATAATACTGTTAGAGTTTACCTTAACGTGATTTAAAGCTACAACTAGTACTCAAAGAGTATATTTTACTCTATGATGCTATGTGAGGGCAAATGGTTTAAAATCTTTTCTTAACACATACTAAACTGAACTCCTGTATACAAAGAGAATTGAAAATGAATCTGAATGGGAATGAAAGGGGAGAGGGAGTAGGTAAGGGGGAAGGGTAGCGGGGGGGGGGGGAGGTATGGGTGGGGAAGCCATTGCAATCCACAAGTTGTACCTTGGAAATTTATATTCTAAATAAAAATTAATTAATTAATTAATTAATTAAAAAAAACAAGCACTCAGTTATATTTAGATAGGAGTAAGAAGTTCTGAGGTTCCATAAAAAAAAAAGAAATAAATAAAACTAGATAGGCCAGTGCCACGGCTCACTAGACTAATCCTCTGCCTGTGGCGCCGGCACCCCGAGTTCTAGTCCCGGTCAGGGTGCTGGATTCTGTCCCGGTTGCTCCTCTTCCAGGCCAGCTCTCTGCTGTGGCCCGGGAGTGCAATGGAGGATGGCCCAAGTGCTTGGGCCCTGCACCCCACGGGAGACCAGGAGAAGCACCTGGCTACTGCCATTGGATTAGCGCGGTGCACCGGTGGCGGCGACCATTGGAGGGTGAACCAACGGCAAAGGACGACCTTTCTCTCTGCTCTCTCTCACTGTCCACTCTGCCTGTCAAAAAAAAAAAAAAAAGAAATAAAACTAGATAGATTAAGATGGCAGCATAGGGAAAGAGCTTACTGCTCTAGTCTAGGGAAAGATAGTTTAAAAAAAAGTGGAGAGAGTGCAATTTCAGGGAAGGTATAGGGAGAAAATGGAAGAGAAAATTCAATGCAAATTGGGTGGCATTGTGGACCATTGCAGGGAGTAGATGTGCACCGGTTGGGACCCAGCAGCCGAGAGCCTCAGCACCAACATTGGAGAGTGAGGTGAGAGCAGACTGCAGCAGCTCAAGCTGCAGGAAGAGCCTAGTGGAAGCCCGGCTTGGATCCCTGTGGGGGACAGTATATCTACCAACCTAGAGGGGAAAAAGAGGGGTGGCAGATTTCTCTCACACTGACCATATGACACTGGCTTCCTGTAGCTAGCTGAGAGAGGGCAGGTGCAATTTTGGACATATGTAACAGCTGTGCCAGCTCCTATCTGCACACCCAACAATGAGACAAGAGGAGATGCCTGAGTCTGAATGGGAGAATTGCTCATGCCTATGGGAGCCTTGTGTGCTGGAACTGTGAAAACATTGTGGCTGTGTGGGAGGGCACAGGGTGTGGCTGGGACTTTGGGCAGTCACTGTGGGAAGTTCCACATCTACATTAACCTGGTCTTCTGCAACCTGATTCACTGATGAGGGTCGTTGCTGCAGGATCCATATTCACACCAAGGACAGCACAGATCCTTTGTGTGGTTCTTGTGGCAGTGTGGATAAAAATTGTACCTACTGGGGCTAGCTGAGCAAAAAAGGTGAGCATGAGAATACAGCATCAGAGCAGAAAAACGTCCCCTCTGATTAAAAAACAAACAAACAAAAAGGTAGATTTACAATGCCTGACTTGTCGTTTCACCTCAGACACTCCCTTCACTCTAGAGTGCAGAACAGAGCTCGTGGGCTACACCCAGCACAAACCTCTGGGTATTCACTGAAAGAGCAGACACTCCAATAAACCACAGAGGAATAGTCCAATGATAAAAGCCATTACAGGAGGAAAAACAAAAACCAACAAATATACAACAAATGCCTAATAATAAATGTAGCAATTTAAGAAACAAGAATAAGGAAGAAAACATGATGTTTCCAAAAGAATACAATATTTCAATACTAGAATATGAAGACAGATTGAAGAAATGGTAGAAATGGAATTCCAAAAATTGATCATAGGATTACTTAGAAGTAATCAGAAGCAAATTCATGAACTAAAGAAATCCATACATATCATGAATTAAAATTTTCCCACAAATTGAGATTTTAAAGAGGAATCAAAATGAAATATTGGAAA
Source organism: Sylvilagus floridanus (assembly GCA_949820135.1). Taxonomy (NCBI): domain Eukaryota; kingdom Metazoa; phylum Chordata; class Mammalia; order Lagomorpha; family Leporidae; genus Sylvilagus; species Sylvilagus floridanus. The sequence continues at coordinate 67,894,228 of OX463246.1, read as the reverse complement.
TGAAGAATTCAATAGAACAAATAAAACATACATTGGAAAGCCTTAAGAATAAACTCAGTAAAACAGATGAAAGAACTTAGAGTAGAAGTAAACAAAATTGAAACAAATACAAAAGATCAGTGAAACAAAGCTAATTTTGGAAAAAATAAAATTGTCACATCATTGGCCCACCTAACCAAAAAAAAAGAGGGAGAAGAGACAACTCAATAAAATCAGAGATGAAAAAGGAAATTTAACAACAAACATCACAGAAATAAAAATAATCATCAGAAATTACTACAAAGAGCTGTATGTCAACAAACCAGGAAACCTAGAAGAAATGGCATGATTCCTGGACACTTACTCCCTACCTAAATTGATCTTTGAAGACATAGAAAACCTAAATGGACCCAAAACCAAAATGGAAATTAAATCAGCAATACAGACCCTCCCAGCAAAGAAAAGCCCAGGACCAGATGGTTTTTCTGCTGAATTCTACCATCCTTTAAAGAAAGCCTAACTCCAATTCTTCTAAAGCTGTTCAAAATAATTACATATAATTCTCTGTCAGGGAAATGCAAATCGAAACCACAATAAGGTTTCACCTCACTCCTGTTATAATGGCTTTCATACAAATATCAACAACCAACCAATGCTGGCAAGGATGTGGGGAAAAACATACCCTAATCCACTGTTGGTAGGTATATAAACTGGTAAAGACCCTATGGAAGACATTATGTAGATACTTAAGAAATCTGAATATATATCTACCATATGACCTTCCATCCCACTCCTGGGAATTTATCCAAGGGAAATGAAATCAGCATTTGAAAGAGTTATCTCTACCCCCGTGTTTATTATAGCTCAATTTGCAATAGCTAAGATATTCAATCAAACCAAATGTCAGTCAACTGAAGATTGGATAAACAAATTATGGGATATGGTAGGATATGTACACCATGGAATAGTACACAGCAGTGAAAAATGAAGTCCTATCATTTACGGCAAAATGGATGAAACTGGAAAATATCATACTTAGTGAAATAAGTCAGTACCAAAAGAACAAATACCATATGTTCTCCTTGATCTGTGATAACCAATAGACCACCTAAAAGGTAATTTACAGAAGTGAAATTAACACTTCAAGATGCAATGACTTTGAACAGCCCTTATCGCAACTGTTGTAGAACATTTTTTTCATACAATTTGTTGAACTCTTTACTTAGTAAAGAGTTAATCATATGTGTATAAAGTTAATTGACATAGATCTTAGTGAAGAATAATAATGGAAAGAGGAGAGGGAGAAGGAAGAGGGCTGGGACTATGGGTGGAGGGTGGGTATGGTGGGAAAAATCACTTTATAACATTGTATTTATGAAATGCCTGAAGTTTGTATTCTTTAAATGAAAGGTTTCTGGGGAAAAAATAAAGAAGACTAGTAATGGTATAACAGTGAATTTTTTTTGCAAAGGTAATCTACTCTATAATCCCCTTTATAATCAAAGGCTTAATTCACCACTAACCATAATAATCAACAAGTAAAAATTAGGAAGACCGATGTTCCACAAGGGTATAAGCACGGGCTAAAAATGACAGTCCTATCATAAGGTGTCCATTTCATTCCTATAATATTTTTTATATTCTATGTTAACTGAGAGAAAACATATGATATTTGTCTTTTGGAGACAGGCTTATTTCACTAGGCATAATGGTTTCTAGTTTCAAAAGATGGGATTTCATTCTTTTATATGGCTAAATAGTGGTGTATTTATACATTTGCTTTATCCAGTCATCAGTTGGTGGACATACTGGGTGATTCCATATCTTATCTATTGCGAATTGAGCTACAATAAACATGGAAGTACAAATAATCCTTTCATATGCTTATTTCATTTCATTTGGGTAAATTCTCAGGAATAGGATGGCTGGGTCATATGGTAGATCTATTTTCAGATTTCTGAGGAATCTCCATACTGTCTTCTATAATGGTTGTACTAATTTCCATTCTCATCAAAAGCATATTAGGGTACTTTTTCCCCCGTGTCCACACAGAATTTATTGTTTTTTTGATTTTTGCATGAGAGCCATTCTAATTGGCATGAGGTGAAACCTCATCATGGTTTTTACTTGCATCTATTTCCCTGATGGCTAGTGATTCTGAGCATTTTTTGATGTATCTGCTGTCCATTTGAATTTCATGCTTTGAAAAATTCCTGTTCATGTGCTTCCCCCATTTCTTAACTGGATTTTTTTTTATAGATTTAGTTTATTTACTTGAGAGGCAGAGTTTCAGAGAGAGAGAGAAGGAAAGACAGAAGAGAGGGAGAGAGAAAAACCTTCTAACCACTTATTCATTCTCCAAATGGCCACAATGGCTGGGGCTGGACCAGGTGAAATCCAGGAGTCAGGAGTTTCTTCCTGGTCTTCCATATGGGTGCAGGGGCCCAAGCACATGGGCCATCCTCCACTTTCCCAGGCACTTCAGCAGGGATCTGGATTGGAAGTGGAGTGCCAAGATTCCAACTGGCACCCACATGGAATGCTGGCACTGCAGGGGGTATCTTAACCCAATACACCATAACACCAGACCTTGGATTGTTTGTTTTGTTGTTGTTGAGTTTCTAGAGGTTTTTATAGATCCTGATATTAATCCTTTATCAGTTGCATAGTTTGCAGACATTTTCTCCCATTGTCGATTGCCTCCATCTGCTGTGCAGAAGCTCAGAAGCACAGGCAATAAATGCAAAATAAAAATAAACTTGAGAGGGAAGAATGTATACGAAAGTGATTGTTTCATGTCAGGAGATTGATGATGTGAAGAAAGGAGTGGTTAAAATAAAGGTGATCATGGATCATTGAGAGGTGGTAAGGAGTCAGAATCCCCAGTACTTGGAATCCTTCTAACAAGGAGTTTTAGTTTCAGAAATTGTCAGTGCCTTCTTATGTCATCCAGTTCTCCAACTTTACATTTCCCTAGTTTAAATGTTATCAGCATCAGCAGTGGCTCACTTTTAACACTGTGAAGTCCTAAAACACTGCTTATCATATTAGCAATGAAGTGGCAGTACTTGCATGGAATAGCTCTGTGGGGAGGAAGTATACTAGGCTGTGTGACAGCAGGGTACCCCAGCCACCATTTTTTGGGCCATTTCTCAGAACCCCTCTGTTTGTGTCTAGCCTAGGTTCCAAGGCTTTCCGCCCACCTTTGCAAGGTGATTGTACTATAGTTTAGGCTACTGTGCAGGTAGGATCTAAAGCAGGATCATGAACTCTAGATATTCATGACTATATCCTGAGACCTTGAAAAGCCCTCAGATATTTTATCATTGCTTCAGTATGTTGTCACCTATGGAAGGCAATGAAATACATGCAGGATGAGTTGAAGGCTGCAAAACTACACTCAGGGCAGAATCTGGGAAACTGGATGGGCATACGTAGATAAGCTGAGTGATTCCACCCTACAGAGAATCTAGTGATGTGAGTGATTATGTTTCTGTCTCACTAATTAGTTAATCAAATGACTGGATCATAGGAAGTCTGAACTTCTATATTCAATTCACACATGACAACGATAGAGGGTATTTCTGGTCTTTCACCTGAGATTCCGACACTTTCAGGACAACAGCCAGTCCTTAGGTGCAAAATATCTTCCCACCACTCCAGTTCAGTATTCCAAACCAGAGCTTCTATTAGGAGGTAGAGAGCAGTGAGTTTGACGCAATGTATTTGGTGGGTGGTGCTGGCAAAGAACATGTGTTCATGAAAGCACCTGCTTGCCTGCCTTTGGCTAGAGGCTAACCCAAGTTCAACTGCAGAAGTCCAGCTTAGACTAGCTCAGTTAGCCGCTGCCTGAGATCATCCTCCTCAAAAAGGAGTCCAGGGTCCCTCAATTACCCAGCACCTTTCTCTAGGAAAACCTCAAGAATCATCTGGGATTGTTGGCTTTCTCATCTGAGCATTGACATTAACAGGTTATTTTCCCAAAGCTCATTCAGTTTAAACATAGAGTTAAAGTCTACATGATAAAGAATTTTAGAAATTTCAGAGCCATTAACAAAGACATCTTTTTAGGCTTAGTCCCAGCTCCTTGTAACTGCCTGCTTATCCACACGACTGTGTACCCAACTTGTCATCAGGCAAAGTCCAGCAGCCACAAACCCCAAAACCACCCTTGTCTTTCATGAGTATTAGGCATGGCAGTCTGATTTCAGATGTTTGATCAATAGTTGCATATGTGTTTGAACAATGCCATCAGCTGTATCATCTGAAAACCCAGAATGAATCTTCCTCCTCATCTGTAGTTAGGAGCATAAAGACTATGATAATGTACCACATAAACACACAGTTGATCATATAGAATATTCCTGGGTGCTGTCTGGCAACCACTAAGCATGCCCAGCTTGGAACACTTTTTCAGCCTCAGCTGCAAATCAAAGTCTTCTCTGGTCTCTATTTCCCAAATCTGTTCTAGATGAATCCATAGTATTTCATCAGGCACAAGTACCAGCAATCTCTGTTTATGTAAGAACTTGCTGGCCTTAAGCCTTAACCTCAGTGATGAATATGTTGCATTTTCATGGCATGATTGCAGGAATTAGAGCAGGGTGGATCATGTCTCAACTACAGGGAAATCTTTCAGAATGTTTTTATATACGCAGGAGGTGGAGAGTGGAGGGAGGAGTAGCATTTGTTGTGTGTCCCTCTTCTAAACGAAGTTGAAATGACTGTGTTACAAGTAGTTGACAAGTCTCTGGATAGAGCTTGCGATAACATATATGTAATTTAATTGGGTTCAGATGACTGACAAAATGACCATTGCATATCCTGTGGAATAAAGTGTTGTGGATTCAAAATTAACGGGACCCTAAAATTCATGAAAGATGTTTTACTCATCCTTTAATCCCCATCCTCTAGCATTCTGATGAGAATCTGCATTTGTTGAACTCATAAATAAATCAGCATCTAAATCCTGACCAGTGACTTCCCTGCTGCTATCCCACCATTGTCACTGATGCCCTATAGGGTGGGGACTGAATTAGAAACCCTGTATGCTGGGAATGGTTTGTAAATAGCTGTACAACAGCAGTAGCTGGGATTTATGGACTATCCCTTGGGATGGAGTAATGTGTTTTGCTGTCTACTCCAGATTCTGTCAAAATCAGAATTCTGTCCTAAATGCTGTCCTGGGAGCCTGATGCCCTTCCTAAGTCTTTCCAGCCCCTTTCTAGGGGACTAAGCTCTATGCTCTATGTACCAGCCCCTGGCCAGTGACCTGCATTGAATGAACTACCCAGCCTTATCCCTCTGACACCACCTTTATCTGTGCCCCACCTACCCAATTAAATCACCTCAAATATTGACATGGAGAAATATAATGAGGCCTGCAGATCCCAAATCCAAGTTGTCTCTGCCCCTTTGGACATTGAACCTTAGATTACAAAAGACCCTGATTGGAATCCTCTGGATAGCTGATTTCATTTCTCAGCTCCAGCCCTTAAATACCAGGTCTTGCCAATTTTCCACTGAGAGCCCATCCTGAAGTGTGAAACGCTCAAGGTCAAAAGTCAAGGTTATGTTTTTAAAATCCTTAATTTATTGACCTCTAAGTAATAAACAAAGATATTTTGTACATCCTTTAATTTTTTCAGCAAAGCCTTGCACATTTATGGAAGGGGAAATAATATTTAGAATATTTGACTTCTGGATAGCCATGTGCTATGTGTCAATATGAACAGATTCATTTTAGTAAATCATCTTAGTGAATGATGTTTACCATGCTACATTTTGGGGCACTTTGGCTTTCCCCAAACTTTCCTTTTAGGAGAGAAAAATTTTGTGGCTGCCTAGCATATAAGACCTATTCCTCCTTGTCCATCATACCACTCACCCACTGCTTCTTTGGAGTAGAATGAACCATCCTTTTCTAAACATAGCTAATGGTGAAAGAATGCACTACAATGAGAGCCAAAGAACAAGGACATTGGAGAAAAACTCAGTCAAAGGGATCTCTCTTGTGTTAGGATACCGGATTGGCCTGCTAGGAGCAGAATGCAGCAAAGTACCTGAGGTGCCATGTTCATATAGCCCTGGCTAAGTTTGCAAACTGGTAGGTCACAGTGCTTGGCATGTGGTGTCAGGCTAGTATCGTAGGCTCTGGATGTTTGCTCTGAACTTAGTGAGCATAGCTGATTGTCTCTCCCTCCCCATGTAGCTATCACTAAGCCTGAATGCCTTCCATAGAGGCTCCTATAGAGGACTATAAGGAGATAGATTAACTTCTATGCATACCCTGGCCATGTTTACCTGTTGAACTGTTGTGTATATGGCTATTGTGGATATGAATGCCGAACTGTAGCTCTTCCCAGTGTGATGTACCGTATGTTTTTTCGCCCAACACCCAGCAGCTGTGTATGTGTGAGCTACCCTCAGCTTTACCTGCACTTGGAGTGCTAATGGTGTGTAGGAATTTGTATCCTCCTAGGGTCAACCCTTAATCACCAACTAAGGGCCCATGTGGACAACTAGAAACACTATTTCTGGAGCAGACTAAACCTGTTCACACATCTACTCAGTTTTCTTATTTGTTAAATGAGAAGAAAATAGCTAGTTTAAAATCTTCAAGGGGATAAGAGAAGAACTGCTAGGTTAAATAGGAAAAGGATTTAAGTATCCAATAACTGGTAACTATGATTGGCCTCAAGTTGATTTGCTACAAACAGTGAAGCTTAAATAAACATACAAACTAGACATATAAAATGTCATTTATAATAGTATATGCCTAAAAGGTAAGTGCAATAGCACAAGTTTTGGAAACAAATGTTAATAATAACTACAGAAAACTGTCTTAAAGGAGTTTATAATGCTGAAGATGGCAACAGCATAACTAAGACTTGATAACGTTACTCAAATGCATTCATTATCAAAATTTTATAAGACAAAATACTACTTTATATTCAAAATTTTGATAATGAATGTTTAAAGAACTGGTTTGATGAAATCTTGATGCTCTAGTTATTGTGCCTATAATAAAATTAAATTTGAGTTGACTCTGATGCTGAGAATGAGACTGGTTAAGTCAGTTCAACTCAGCGACCATTCATGATATAGGAGACAGGATGCTGAGAGGTGTGGGCACCCGGCATTTAACCTAGTGGTTAAGACAATTGAGCCCCATATCAGGGTGCCTGAGTTCAATTCCAGGCTCCACTCCTGACTCTAGCTTCCTGCCAGTGCAGAACCTGGGAAGCAACTATGAAGGTTCAAGTAACTGGATTCCATCCTCCTAAATAAGAGACTTGGATTGCACCTCGCCCCAGCCATTGCAGGCATTTGGGGATAAAACCAACTCTCTCTCTCTTTCCTCTCCCTCCCTCCGTGTGTGCACGCACATACATGTGCATGCATGCACACAACACCTAATTTTAATAATAGCAATATTTGCATTTGAGTTCTAATTCCATATTAATATTCTGGATCCAGTCCTAAGTACTTTAAATACACTACCTAAGTTCATCTACACAACAAAACTAAGAGGAAGATTCAGTTATTGCCTTATTTTAGATAAGGACACAATGCCACCCCAAAGTGAACATTGAAATTGCAAGTTTAGGAGTGGCATTGTGGCACAGTTTTTTAAGTCACCACTTAAGGTACCAGCATCCCGTTGGAGTGCTTGTTCAAGTCCCCTTTGCTCTGCTTCCAATTCCGCTCCCTGCTAATGCAGCTGTGAAAACAGTGTATGGATGACTCAAGTACTTGGATCCCTGCCACCCAGATGGTGTTCCTGACACCTGGCTTTGGTCTGGCCAAGTCCTGGCTGGTGAGACCATTTGGAGAGTGAGCCAGTGTATAGAAGTTCTCTGTGTGTGTGTGTGTGTGTGTGTCACTTTGCCTTTCAAATAAACAGTAAATCTTTTTTTCAAAAAAAGTTAAAAAGTGAAAGTCCAACCTAGGCAGTCTGACTCAGAGTGCACACTATACTGCTTCTCATGTAGTGTGCTGTGACGAGTACTGTGTGTGCCAGAGTTAAAGCTGAGTGGGCCAGGGAAGAACTGAAGCCAGGCAGCTAACTCAGATCAGGCTCCTTATGTAAGGAGCTTGGTTGGGACGGTGGCCAGTCAGAACTGTGGCCAGTTATTAGACCAACATGTAAACATGGATCGTCATTTCCCAAGAGATAGTCAGGAGAACTTGGATTTTGATATCTGGGGACTCTGGATTAAACTTTTACCCTGAAATAATTATGTTGTAACAGATACTAATGATAACAAATTTTGTTGCTTTAAAACCAAACTTTTACTGAAATGGAAATTCTAGGATTCTCATGATAGCTAACTAATTATTCATTGCTATAGGAACTTAAACTGATTCCTAGAAGTTACATTTGGCTTACCTCATCAGTCTAGCTAAAGAGTTGCATCCAAATGACAGGAGGTGATACCATAAGCTGTAAATACTCTAAGGTTCAGATTTTTTTTTTTTTGACAGGCAGAGTAGGTTGAATCCAAAGATACAGAATCTATGGTTTTGAAGGGCTGACTCTATTTAAAAAAAAAAAAAAAAACACTTTTAGTGAGGAACGGGTAATCACTTAGGACAGTTGGCATCTCTTCCTGAGGCTAAATCAGTAGCCAGCATTTATAGAGGCAATAGCCACTTGCACACCTTTGAAGAAGATTTAGAAATCTTCTGGGCCACTGAGCACACCCTCTGGCAATGTCCAGCCCAGTTGTCCACAAGGGCTTTCCCCCCCACAATTCTAGGAAGGTGGAAAGATTCTTGTGGGAAATCAACCCTGGGTGTTCTCTTCTGTATTATTCATGAGTTTTTCATAAATGCAGAGGCTTCAAAGCAAAGGAGAGCCCCCTCCTCTCTCTAACATTTTTATGGGTTTCTATCACATGTATGCACTACCTCACGCACTTTTAAAGCCTGTTTCTAAATATATGCCTTCTTACAAAAACTTCCAATCCTCGTAGGATTAGCATTCCTCATTTGTATATAGGACGTGTATCAGGTATAACATTGTTCTCATACCATCTTTCTGTTAGGATTTATCCTCACAAATTAATGACGGTGGAGGCAAGCTTATGAGAACTAGAATCTTCAATTCACTGGAATTTATACTCTTATTAATAGTTTAGAAAAAGAGAGAACATTGTCAGAAAAATAGATTATATCAAGAATTTGTTTTAAAATAAATTTAGGATGTCTTCTTTGCCCTTACTGATCTATTTCATGATGTGATGGAAAAACATTAACCAATCACAATAGCTGTGTGCTGTGAACCCAATCCTGTCAGCAATCAACTCCGTGGTTGTGAGGAAAAGCTCTTAATTTCTCTGAGCTCACTAACTCAACCACAAATAAAATTTTTCGAAGAAACCATTCTAATCTATCCCTTTCATCTTCAGAATTATTGCTAATTGTTATCTCTTAGAGTCAGATGTGTTGCCCGGGAAGGGATTTCCTCGCGTCAGGCCGTCTGCAGGCCACTGGGATAGACTTTCTCCTGGGCATGTTGGTTTTAGTCTGTGGATAGCATAATGACAAGGAAGTGCTGCCCACCAGGTCTGCAGGGTATGCAAAGATAAGGATAGCCAAGGTGCTTAAATGGAAGCCATAGGAATCAGCATATCCCGACAGCCTACTGTAGTGGACGAAAACTAACAACAGAAAGTTTGATAAGGATAAATATAATCTCCCGTATCTAGGTTTAAAAACATCAACTTCACAAAGGAAAGAAATAACAGTCCTGGCGCAACATGTACTCAGTGAGACTTAAAGGTGTTTTCAATGCAAGTGTAATACAGCTGACTCGTTATGGTGTCCTGCCAAAGAAAGCTAGTGCAGACTGAGTTAATAGAGGTAGAGAGCCTCGAGCAAGGAAAATGCCAGTCCTCTGGACTGCACTGGCCAAATTTCTAGAAGTGTGGTGAGTTCTAGACATCATGATTAAAGGGGCACAAGCGAAAACAAAGAGTGCTAGTGCTAAAGACCCTTGGGGAAATCATGTGAGGGGACAGGAGATACTCAGTCTGAAGGAGCCATGGTGTGATGCCAGTTTTAAAAAGCAGTCATATTGGGGTGATACGGTAGTTTACGTCACTGCCTGCAATGCCAGTACCCAATATGGGCACAAGTGTGTGTCCATTGCTGCTCCACTTCCAAACTAGCTCCCTGCTAAAGGCCTGGGAAAAAGCAGCAGATGATGGCCCAAGTACTTGGGCCCCCTACCACCCTCACTGGAGACCTGCATGAAGTTTCTGGCTCCTGGCTTTGGCTTGGCTCAGCCCTGGCCTTGAGGCCATCTGGTGAGTGAACCAGCAGATGGAAACTCTCCCTCTCTCTGTATCTCCCTCCCTCTCTCTGTAAATCTGACTTTCAAATAAATAAATAATTCTCTTTTTAAAAAAATCCATCATATTAAAGAAGGCCAATTCTGTTTAAGTAGCATGGTAAAATAGTATGAGAAACAAAATGCAGCCTTGAGAATGAAAAACTATAGGTATAGAGGCCGACATTATAACACAGTGCATTAAGCCACGGCCTTCTATGCCAGCATCCCATATGGGCGCTGGTTTGGGTTCTGGCTGTTCTGCTTCCAATCCAGCTCCCTGTTAATACACTTGGGAAAGCAGAGGAAGATGGCTCAAGTTCTTGGGTCCCTGCAACACATGTGGGAGACCTGGATAGAGTTCCAGACTCCTGGTTTTGAACTGACTCAGCCCCATCCATCTGACCATTTTTGGAGTCAACAAGTAGATGGAGCCTCTCCTCCCCTCTCCTCCCTTCACCTTCCCTCCCCTCCCCTCTCCTCTCCTCTCCTCCCCTCTCCTCTCTCTGTAACTCTGCCTTTCAAGTAAATAAAAAACTTTTTTTTAAAATTTATGTATAAATTTTAATTTTATCAGTTTCAGTTCTGTGACAGAAAATTGTTTAACTTCTTATATTCCTATCTTTTTATAAATGACAAAAATTGTATATATTCATTGTGTAAAATGTGATATGAATGCATTTTGGGATGGTTAAATCAGCCTGATTAACATAACATCAGCTGATGTTCTTTTTTTTTATTTATGGTGAGAACATTTAAAACACTGCTTGAGATGTCCACATACCTTATTGTACTACCTATGTTCAAGTCCTAACACTGATCCCAGTCCCAGCTTCCTGCTAATGCACACACTGGAAAGCAGTAGGTGATAGCTCAAGTGATTGGGTCCCTGCCACTCGCATGGACACTCAAATTGAGTTCTTGGCTCTTGGCTTTCCCTTGGTCTAGTCCCTGCTGTTGTGGCATTTGGGGAGCAAGCCAGAAAATAAGAGATACCTGTATCTCCCCCTTTTCCTCCCTGGGTAATCACCATTCTAACCTCTGTTCTATGAATTTGACTTTTTCATATTTCACATATAAGTGAGATAATGCAGTATTTGTCTTTTTGTATCTGGCTTATTTATGTAGCATAATATACTATAGATTCATGCATATTGCAAGTGATAAGTTTTCCTTTGTTTTCTAAAACCAAGTAGTATTCCATTGTGCATGTATAGTTCATTATCCATTCATCCTTGTTCAGAAAGTCATCCATGAGAATCTTGATAGCATGTAAAATACAAAGTACAGGTATTAGTTGAGTTGGGTTGTCAGTAAAGGCTAATCTCTTTATGTACCTTCTCTTCAAGAGAGGAGAAACAAGGGAAATTTTGTTGCTCTTTTGAGAAAATATTTTATGCCAGTTTCAATGATCAATGATCCAACAGTAAAATGAGGTGCAGGTGTGGTGAGCAGAGGTCACCTGCTTAGGTACTCTTGTATCTCACCCATGACCATGCAATTTCATATGATATTTTTTTTATTTACCCAGTGAATTTCCACATGCAATTTTATTTGAACAAATAACTCAGCAATTTTTTAAAAGAAAAAAACAACAAGCAAGATGATCCTTGAGGTTCCTTTCTTCTCCTTGGTGTGTGTGGACTTGTCTGTTCTTAGAACTGATATTCACTGGGATACACAAGCTACTGCTAGCATATGAATAATAAAATTATCTAAATGTTACTCCACTATACATTCTCAGGGAATTATGTTAGCAAGTCACAGAAAGATGTTCAGTTGTAACAAACAAAAGCGATTTCTGGCTACCTCTTTATTGTTCTTTACATGGCTGTACAGCTATCAATTTATGTTTATTCCACCCATGTCCATGTATGTTTTTCTTAAAGGCAAAAGATGGAATTAATTGACCAATATTTTGACTCTGGGGTTTCCTTTAAACAGCTGATATTTAAATCTGTCTCATCCTCTCTAGCTGGTCTCCTAGGAGCGTTAATCATAAGAAACAGCTGAACTTGTAAATTTTCTAACAATGAATCCTTTCTTCTTGAAATGCATGGAAGTACCCAGGTGCTAGCTGCACCCAAGTGCCTTTTCTAAAGAAACAGGATTGGCAAACCAAACATTCATCCTGGGTCAGTGATTAAGAATTAAACCACGAACTTGCTACTCTCATGCTTTTTGGATAGTTTGCTTGTATGTTTTTAGAAAAGATGACTCAATACAAGGAGTAGTTTCATGGCTCACTAGGTAATTTCTTTCAAGATATACATAATCAGAAAACTATTTTTGGAAAGGAACTCAAAGAACATATGATTATAGTAGTTTTCAGAGAAAGAGGGTCCAGATAAGGATTTCTCTATTCTGACAATGTTGGTATTTTAAACTAGGTCATTTTTCTGTGGAGGGAGATGTCCTGTATATTGTAGCATGTTCAGTAGCACCCATGACCTCTACCCAGTAGCCACCAGTAGCACCCCCTCCTCCGCCGCAATACCCCCAGTGTCTGCAGACACTGCTAAATGCTGCACTGCAGACCACTGATCTACATTCAGTGGTTGCATGTTGATCTCACAGTGCCCACGATTGTTGTGGGGATTAAGTTAGATAAAACATGGTTAGGTGTTTCTAAAAGTAATTCAAGGCTGAGCGTTTAGCACAGTGGCTTGAGTCTGCACTTGGCATGTCTGTATCCCATATCAGAGTGCCTGACGAAGGTCTTGGCTACTGTGATTCTGATCCAGCTTCCAGTTGGTGCATATCCTCCAAGGGAGCATATGATGAATCCCTGCGTGGAACCCCGAAACTCACATGGGACACCTGGGTGGAGTTCCAGGCGCCTGGCTTTGGCCTGGCCCAGCCCTGACTTTTGTGGTCCTTTAGGGGAGTGAGCCAGTGCATGGAGAATCTCTCTATATATCTCTTTCCGTTTCTCTGCCTTTCAACTAAAATGTGAACAAAATGTTTATTAAGTAAAACATATACTTATGGTACATTTCTTTTCACTGGTTCACTTGTTCACTCATTCATGTAAGGTTGTTTTTGTTTTTTGAGCCTGGTGCTAGTGACCCATAAATAAATTAACCTTGGGAGGTACAAAGGTTTCCTGGTAAAGAGATAAGAAAAAGAAAGCATATGGGAGACATAATGAATGTATGTATATAGCATACAAAATTGTTGTGGGAATCCTGAGAAAGGAAAGGCTGTTTCTGATCCAGTTAGATCATACAAGTGAAGCTCTTTAATAGGAGCTACCAACTGACTAATCATTACTAATGCCCTTTCCTTCAGTGCTATATATTCTGGCCATTTTGGCAAAAATATTTCAGATGCATGCTAATAGTATAGAGCACAGCCTTCGATTTGTTGTTTCTTGGGAGCATTCTTAATGTGCTATCAACTGTGAATGGAGGGGTGGCCAGTGCTGTGGTGCGGTAGGGTAATCCTTCGCTTGTGGCATTGGCATCCCATATGGGCAGCAGTTCTAGTCCCAGCTGCTCCTCTTCCAATCAGCTCTCTGCTATGGCCTGGGAAGACAGTAGAGGATGTCCCAAGCACTTGGGCCCTTGCACCCATGTGGGAGACCTGGAGGAAGTTCCTGGCTCCTGGTTTCAGACTGGCCCAGCTCCAGCCATTGAAGCCATTTGGGGAGTAGCCAGGAGATAGAAGACTGTATGTTACTATCTCTCTCTCAAATAACTAAAATCTTAAAAAAAAAAAAAAATAAAGTGAATGAGGAACTGAAGAAGTGGTCATAGACAACCATTAGTTTGCCCTGACTTTTTTCAGACCTGCTCCAGTAACAGCAAACAGTTGAACAAAAATAATAAAAACAAGTCTGACCTGGACTTCCTTAAGTAGAGTAGTCCTAAGAAGATTCTTCAAGTAGAAGAATTAAGTCTGTTTCAGTTCTGTTGATTCAGAAAGAAAAAGAGCATCGTGTTCACCTCTTTTAAGCAATAAATCTGACATTGAATATAGAGAAGAGATAATTCTGCTTATGTAATTTCCAAGAAAGTTTGATTGACCATCACTAAAGTACCAGACTCTGCAAACTTCATGAGATTAAGTATTTATTCACAAATCGCACATAAAAGTTGATGTGTCTGATTGAGCCACATTGACTTTAATGGCTGCCTTATTTTCTGCTTTAAACTGCCCCTGCAATTTGATCCGTTCCATGTTCCAGAGGCTCTCAGAGTTGTTAGCTTTAGCATGTACTGCTCTGATGGTTATGAGTCACATTTGTTTTGGAAGATCACCCTTAAAACCTGTCACTCATGCTTGTTTATCAGGAATGCAACAACTTAAACATCAGTTAACAAATCCCCATGAATGCAGTCACATTTGAGTGCTTACAACAAATGCTTCCTGTCATTGCTCCCTCAACAGCCTAGAGAATTAATTGCTGACAGAGCAAATAGGAGACATCCATAAGCACTTAATAAAAGAAACATGGGAAAGTATGATAAGTGAAAATCCAGCTGTTGAAATTAAAGTAATTGATGTGAGATTAAATTTCATTAATCTTAAGATCTAGTTTTTCCTACCAGAGGAATGAATCTGTTGCATTTAAGGTTACATCAATATGGAACATTCTACATACTATCACATACCTTTAAAATAACCAGGCCATGATGTTTTCTTAAGCATTACAAGTGATACAAACAGCTGACAGGTGGATCTCTTGGTACATTGTAACTTCTTGTGAAACATTTCCCAACATTACTCTAATCTCAGTTTTATTATACAATATGAGAAACAAGCATAGCACATAAAGCACCACATGTATGTCAATGGCATTATGTGGCAGCTGTCAAATCTGTTTTATGATTTATAAAGCAGGAACTAATTTTATAGCAGGAACTCAGTCATGTCTTATCTCTGCATTGAACTGGTGTCTTAAGATTTCTTCACTTGGAACTATTTATAACATTATGAGAAATTAATTTATTCAACAAATATTTGTTGAGCACCTGACATATGTCAGGTACTATTCTAAGTTCATGCAATGACTCTGGACAAGAGGGACAAAAACTGCTGTCATGCAATTGTTTGTAGTGGGAGGAGTGGAGAGAATGCACAGATGAGACAGACAATTGGCTACAAAAGAAATAAATACCTAGTATTTTCAAGGTGGAAAGGTCTGTGGAAGACTGTTTCATTCATTCCTTATCTGAGTGTTGCTCTTGAATATTTTATCAAATCTGACAGGTTTTAACTGTTAGAAACCTATGAAAAAATAATTTGAAACTAAACCAAGTGTCTTTTTGTCCTTGCTGATCAAAAGCTTCAGGACCATCTGTATTCATTTACTGAGGAAGCCCAGGCCTAGAGGGTTGAGGATTACATGAATTTACCTAGGAATTGAAGTGGTTACTGACAGGACCAGGAACAGGTGCAGGCTCCTGCTATGGTATGTTTCCCTCCATAGATTAGCCTTTGTCAGCAAGCAGCAACGTTGACCGAATTGATGGAAAAAAATCTGTTTTGGAACATTGAAAACCAGGAAATGTGTTCTTTTGCCTTCACTGCAGTGTGGTTGGTAGCAGAGGTCTATGAATGAGGTTGATAAGACCTTTATGAAATCACTCTGCCCTCTCATGTGACAGAGTTAGTGCCTAACTCATGCACCCTATTCGTTTTCCTCACTCACAAATTACCAAGGAGTATTTCCCTCTTCCTGGAGCATTGGAAGACTAGATTATGATGGGCTCATTGGCTTCCCTGTCTCCATCCTTGTTCCTTCCATAATTTGGATTTGGCCATCATTCTTTCCACTAAATTATGGGATGAAATTTTTTTTTATAAATCCAGAGTAAGAACAGAATTGAAAAAGCATTGCACACTGTGACGGAGAGTAGTAAATTGACATCCAAGTCATGGCTTCTGGACCTCCCACTGTAGGCAGTCTTGCAGGAGCCTGGTTTCCCCGGTTGGCAGTGTGATTTTAAAATCTTCCTATTTATCAAACTTGTTGTTAAGATTAGAAGGGTAAGAGATTATGCCTGTCACTGCATTCTGAAAACTAATTTGCAATGCACACCACAGCAACATCAGTTGCTTCTGCCTCTTCTTTCTCTCAAAACAAGTTGCTAAAGGAATAGACAAGTTATATTAGAGGTTGCTTGCATTCATTATTTTAGTTAATATTAATTAAAGTTAATATTCTAAGAGTTGGAAGGGACCTAAGAGGTCCTTATGGAAACAACCTTGGCTGTTCCTTAGAATGAACTGGGAGGTATTTGAAAAATACAGATTTCCAAACCCCATACTTAGGGGTGCTTATGCAGAGGGTCTGGAGAGACATCTTGGAGGGAGTTTATGAGTGAGTTGGATTGACTGGCTGGTTGGTTTCTCCCTCGGTCAATTTTATGGTTGGTTACCCCATCAGTGAGTTTTAGGAAAGCTCTAAACCGGAGTCTGAAGATTAGCTGGTTTGGGATAGCCTGCTCCAACTTCCTGCTGCTGCTGAACTCCTCCGCATTATTTGCAGCTTTACTTAGAAATGGAAACCCACAAATGACTCAAGCTCTCACCTTTTCCACTCGAGCAGCTTGCCCCTAACTCCTCCATTACTTTGCACCACACTTGACAACTGCTACTGCCAAGCGTCCACATTAATCCTGCTGACAACTCTCCTTTCCACCTGCTGCCCTCTAGTGGGAGTGCTGACAAGCAGCAAAATATTTCACTAGGCCACCTGGGGAGTTGCCAGGGTGAGTTGGCTGGCTCACAAAGGTCAAAGCAGGTCTCCACCAGGATGTCCACGGAACACGGCTACGCCAGAAATCATTAGGGTAGTCTCAAGCTGTTAAGCACTGTTTGCACACAAGTTACAGTGAGCGCAGAGCTTTATAAAAACCGTGGCACCTATTCATGGGCTTTTCCCAGGGTTCAGCAATCTACCTGGAAAAAATACCTTGGGATATTTTTACTTCCTTGTCCTTTATTTCTTTCTTCTATCATTTTCCCAAATGCTACTTGATGCCAAAGAATGTAGTTCTTCCCTACCTCCTGCAACCTTTGGATTTTCCAAATATTGCAATAAATAATGTATTAAAATTAAAATAAAAACCTTACAGGTTACTTACTTCCAGTCACCAGGTGAAAGAGCAGCACAAATTTCTGAATGTTGCCCTTAGGTGATGTGCTGTTCCTGTATCTATCCAAGATCTTTGAAGTGCTGCAGTGGCCTTTTACACAGGAGTCACTGAAGTGGAGTTTCAGAGCACTGTGTTATGTTACACAACAAGTCAAAAACCTAGAATTAGAGATCAGGTCTGGCTGGTGGAAAGCCCTCATGTCTTTCTTTAGAGTTTACTTTGTGTTTATTAGTTTTTTAGTCTTCTACTTAGTAGGAAATAAATAATAACTTCCAGGTCAATGACATTATATTCATAGTAAAATCATTCAGTTTTTCTTTTAGCAAATTTTTAATAATCAGTGTGTCTATGCACAATCCCCAATTCCTTATTTTAATATTCTTGTACCCAGAATTTTTAGCAGAGGAGTTTGGCAAGGTATATGTTTGGGTAGGAGGTAAAGACAGAAAACACACACCTTATAGGAAATTGAGACTGGATTTCACAATGTGGATGTCACATACTTCTGCAAGCTTTAGGTGAACCAATTATATTAACCAGCAGAGCAGAAGTTGTAGTCCAAGATCGTTAATATCCCTGTAAATGATTTTTGTTAACATCTTTTCCCTTAGGAAGTATAAACAGTGTGGGATTTCATTTGGCTGGTTTTTATTATTACAATTGTTTCATCTTGATTGTTACTGGAATTCTGTCATACAACATATTCAGTTCAACTAGAATGCAAACACGCATGTGCACACATGCATACACACATATATGCACATACATGGATTCTAGTGCATGCATATGCACGCTCACTTGTAACTGCCTTCTTTCCCTGTGATGGTAGAAAATAATGACTCCACGTATATAGGAGAGGGTGCTCTGTGTCCCACATCCACTTTAACCCTCAGTGTCACTGGTATAGTGTGGAAAAAGTAATAAATAAGATCTAAATTCCAGTTCCCTGTCCTGCCATTTTTAAACTTTGTTACCTTGGCCAAGAAAATAGCAATCTGTGAGCCTCAATTGTGCCTGTAAAACCAGGATACTACTAGTTGTGTGCCTTATTCGAAGGATTCCTGGAAGATCTTTCCAATTCTATGAGCTATTCTTCGATTTGTATGACAGTTGAAGCCCCTGAATATTTTAAATGAACAGTGTGAATTAAAAGTAAACAGCTATCAGTGGGATCTATTATTCTACTGCTTGCATGAATGGTGCTTTGTCTTCCTTGCTGATTTGGACTCTGTTCAGATTCCTTCAGTCTGGTGTTCTCTCTTGTGGTTTTTCTAATTCACAAATATTCTGTATCCAAACCCTAAATTGTCATAGTTAAATGGACCCTAGGTTAAACATTTTGTAAACCAAATGGACTTATGTAAATGATGCTATTTTATTCATGGTGTGTGAGTTCACATTTTTCTGGTGTATGACACATCCCACTGAATGGCTGAAGGTACAGCTCCAGGCAGTCTGGCTTTACCCACACCCAATGCCTGGAATGTCCCATGTAACTTCCTGTGTTCCTTTGTAACACCCAAGCACCAACAAGCCTGCAGGCTGTAAGAAGTATAGCCTCAGATCTTGTGCTGTACAGTTTTTTTTTTTTTTTAGTTTGCTATAATTTCCTGGTATTAAATCAAAATTGAAAAAAGAAAATTATCTCCCAAATGTTAATGCCTTTAAAGTTTCAGGATACCAAAGAACAACTATATTTTTGTTTTTTGATGAATAAATACTAAGCAATATACCAAGGTACAGCTTTTAACAAACATAAGTAAGACTGAGAGAGAAGAATAGTAGGGTAGCAGTGCTAAGCTGGCTAGTATCGCAAGTGCCTGTGTAGCATGGGGACAAGAAAACAGAACATGGTTAAGAGAACAGGCCGTATCGAATCCTGGCCCTATCATAATTAATTAATTGTGCAAACATAGGGAAACCACTTTGTGTCTCTGTGCTTCAGTTTCATCACATATAAAAGGGTACAATTATAATGCCTAGTACATGAGGATTGAATAAGTTAACATGTGTTAAGAAAAAAAACTTTCAAAACTACCTGCACATTAATGCTCTCTGAGTGCAAACTATTATAAAAACTAAAGAAAGAAACCAGAATCAGTGTTGTGGAACTCAGAAATGGGGGTGTCGCATGTGCTATCAGAAGAGAAGTTCAATCTGCCCAATTCTCTTCTTTTACTTCACCAGTATTTGGCCTTAGTTGTTCAATTTTATACAGGTGAAACATGAAAGTTTCATGGATGTCACAATCCAAAGAAAAAAATTATCCGTCAGGGTTGAGTGAGAGATGTCTTTGGGATGTCTTTCCAGCCTTCATCCCTCCTCCCAGGGCCCCAGTGACCTCAAAGGGCCCTTCTTGCCAGGCCATGAAACATATCTGAGCCAGAGGGCTGGGACCACAGCCAAAGCTGATGAAGGTGCAGAATGTATGACTAAAAAAAGCCCAAACACGTGGCACTGAGGAGAGCAGATGTTTGTTGGAAAAATAGTTTATAAATAACATGGAAAGGGAAGGGGGTCTAGGGTCAAAATATTGAGTCGTCGGATACAGGAGGTTAATCTCACCATTTCTAATGCTGAACCCAAAGGTCATTAAAAAGTGGGCTCCCTGCATGAAACTAACTTCTCCACCTGTGCTTGTTTTGTCTTTGATATTTGTGAGTTTAGCAGTAAACATTTCTAAACAGATCTCTTTCTTTGGAATATGGTAAGTTGAAAAACATGTGTCTATATTTAAGGACAAACAGATAAGAAAAAAAGCAAGAAATAAAACCCATGAAGACTTTATTCCTTTCTGAGGATGATCTAAGGCTAAAATGCTGCAGAAATTGGAGTGTTTGCGGATCTTATTGAAATGATTTTCTTCTCTCAACAAAATGCCCATCACCAAGGAATGAAGAATCTGAACACAGTTGTTATAAATTAAAAATTATATCAATAAGCTAGGAAAATTATATATATATGTATATATATTTTTTCCCCTTTCTCTCTTGGGTTTTGTTATATTTTTCCCTCATCAAAGCCAGAAGGCATCTGAATTCTGGTCCAGAGCTCCCAAGACCAGAGGGTCAGGGGAAACCAGCCAGACACTGAAGCTATGATCTTATCAGTGGCCTAAGCTCCTCCCCCTTCCCTCCTGGGAACACTGTGCAAACATATCTGCCTGATCTTTTCGCTTAATGACAAAGGTTCTGCTCCCTTCTCCTTCATTTGGGAATATGAATTTAGGGGAATATAGTTTGCTCTTTTGTTTTGTTTTTGTTTTTAAGAAATGGAGACTTAACTTATTCTCACAAACACTTTTCCTGACTCTGGAAGACCTTAGACAAACCAAAGATGAGAAGCTTAGGGGACCTTATGCCTTCCCCCGGAGCCAAACTACATTAGCTAGTCACCATTGCTTCTTGTTCCCATCCCACCCAGCCTCCACCACGCTTTGTGGTCACACATCTACCCCTTACTGTGAAACACCCAGGAAGCGTAACCCGGTGGTTAAGGGTCTGCCTACTGATTGTGAATGAACTTGTCTTTTTCCCATGCCATGTATCTGTCTTTATCTCAGAGGGCTGAATCTGGAAGACTAGGATTTTCAGTGTTAAAGTGTGTATTGTTTCAAATGGTTGTAATCTGTTTTCTGCTTTGAATCTCGTTTTTGAAAGGAAAAGGATCCCCTGAGTCAAATCATGCTGACACAGCTTCTGCAGAATCAGGAAAATGTATTTGATGGCACTGGCAGCTATGGGTCAGGCACTGGTAGATGTGGTCAGAAGTGCCCTGTACTTTTGCAAGAGGATTTTAATTCAAACTTGTGATTTTGTATTTTCTCCAAATTATGTTCTGTTCACCTAGTCCACTGGTTGAGCCAAATGAGATCTTTAGATTGGAAACTCTGCTGGTTCTCCCTTCATGACAGATTCACCAGTTCTATTTCATCCATAGATGTGATTAGCATGCTCCCCCACCTCCATTATTTTTCTTTTTGGTCTTTTACTACAGCTTTTATTTCAAAACCAAATAACAAAACTTTGTAATCTGTCCTTGAAGATAATACCACAGGCTATTTAGGATTCTGCAATTTGCTTATTGGGTCATTTGTTTAACAACCCATGAATTCACTTACCTTTATGATTATTAAGGCCACAAGAATATATTTTACTCAGAACACATCATGAGAGGCTATGTCACTTGCTTCACTGAACTCAAGAAACATTAGATGTCCTATAACGTTTTCATGAAAGGACAGGAAGTACATTTCCTGTAATAATCTGTTCTTAGTAGACCCATACTGAACAATGGCTCCAAGTGGCCCATTGTTTCCTTTCTAGATTCATAGAAACAACCTAATAATTCATTCTAAGATGCTGCTTGGAATTCAGATCAAAAGTATAGTTACTACATTTATTCTACACTCTTCAGGCTTCTGCTATTGCCCTTGGCTAAACACAAAATTCTGTAAGCTTCCCTTCACTTTGTCTCTCTTGTGTTAAATCATCTTTTTTGTTGTTTTCACAGTGTTAGGGTTTTGTGAGAGGAGACAAAGATGAACTCAGCTTACATCTTTACCTTTTAAATGAAAAAGCTCTGAGCTATTTTGACTTCAAAAACAAGTGTAAAATGCATATAGGTAGTTGGGTACTCATTTTTTTCTCCATGATTAATTTAGTGTCCCCATAGATGCTGAGTTTTTTGTTTTTTTTTTTTTTTTTGACAGGCAGAGTGGATAGTGAGAGAGAGAGACAGACAGAAAGGTCTTCCTTTTTGCCGTTGGTTCACCCTCCAATAGCCGCCGCGGCCGGTGCGCTGCGGCCGGCGCACCGCGCTCCTCCGATGGCAGGAGCCAGGAGCCAGGTGCTTTTCCTGGTCTCCCCATGGGGTGCAGGGCCCAAGCACCTGGGCCATCCTCCACTGCACTCCCGGGCCACAGCAGAGGGCTGGCCTGGAAGAGGGGCAACCGGGACAGAATCTGGCGCCCCGACCGGGACTAGAACCCTGTGTGCCAGCGCCGCAAGGTGGAGGATTAGCCTGTTGAGCCACAGCGCCGGCCTAGATGCTGAGTTTTTAAAGGGTCATTTATGCAACATGGAAGAAGACTCAGAGACTACTGGTATGAGATTAAATTTCAGGTAAAGTGATTCTTTTAAGTCAATATGTTTTGACTAAGTAATGAGTCTTAAAATCACAAGCCAGACATAGCAAATAATCAGACTTTTTACTTTTAGTTGGCAAGACCAAGTGGAACCTAGATGATTAAATTCTATTACAGATAGATTATAGTGAGAATTTCAGATCTAAGAGGGTGAGAATACTTGCGAATGACTCTGGGACCCAGGAGTCAGCCAGAGGTCATCGAGAAGCTGAACGGGAGGAAGGCAACATAAACTAATTGTTTCACTCATTCCCTCATCAATGTTTACTTGGAGTTGCATGTCTGGCTGCATCTTGGTATCACTGGATGAAGGAGACACAACCTGAGAAGGTGAGAATACGTGAGAAATGATTGCGCTCCATCCTGAATTAAGCTGTGGCAGCTGGTATAAGCGTTAATTCTTCTGTCCTGAAAACACACAAAGCAGTTAGTATAATTAGTACACTATAGATGATTTCTACCTTCTACTTAATGTCTCAAAATAATAAAAAGAAAGATTCCAGAACAGTAATCAATTAGACTTAAGATTAAAATTGGAAAGGAAGGAGAGTGTTTCTATAGGGAGAGTTCTAGATGGGAACTTTTAAAAACTAGTGTTTTCTGGGGCCAGCGCTCTGGCGCAGCAGGTTAACGCCCTGGCCTGAGGCTCCAGCATCCCACATGGGTGCCGGTTGAGACCCCCGGCTGCTCCATTTCTGATCCAGCTCTCTGTGTGGCCTGAGAGGGCAGTGGAGGATGGCCCAAGTCCTTGGGCCCCTGCACCCATGTGGGAGACCCGGAAGAAGCTCCTGGCTTCTGGGTTCCGATTGGCACAGCTCCAGCCTTTGTGGTCAGTTGGGGAGTGAGCCAGCAGATGAAAGACCTCTCTCTCTCTCTCTCTCTCTCTCTCTCTGCCTCTGCTCTGTGTGACTCTTTCAAATAAATGAATGAATCTTAAAAAACAAAACAAAACAAAAAAAAAACTAATGTTCTCTACTCACTAGCTACTAGCTATGTTTTCTGAGTCTCCTTCCATTGCTTTTTGGCTTTCTTTGTGGGAGGACTGTTGTGTTGGCAAGAGGATAGAGATGTGAATGGAAACACCATTCAATATTTAAGAGCCACTGTTCTCTAAAAACAATCAAAGATCATCAGCTTTTCCCACATATTCAGATTGCAAAGCAACTGCAGACTGCTAAAAATTATCCCCAGGATTTTGCTTCTTATCTTTATTGTGAGAAATGTGATGGTCAACCACCCATAGAAAGAAGCAATTTTGATAATAAGAAACAGCATTACTCATAACAATAAATGCATGCTTTTTGACATTCTAACAGGTGACCCTGATGTCTCTGTAGGCTCAGAAACAGTACATGTACCCAGAACTAGCTTGGCTGTGCACAGGCATGCAGGAGTAAATTGATTCTTTGCCTTCGCTTTTGGAATTCTTCATATAGTTTTGTGTGTGTGTGTGTGTGTGTGTGTGTGTTTGTAGGGACTAGAGTTGATTTCCCTGATGTAGGCCTCACAACTTGTTTTCCAGTTCAACGCAGTAAAATCTGAGCAGAAGAGAACTCCCTGTTGGCCACCCACCTCACAGTCTCTAAAGGGGAACTCTGTGTAGCAGGTTCCACATTAGGCAAGTGTACATTTTCTTCAATCACAGTGAAAAACACTTGAGCCGAATCATTTACCATTAGCTCTAGCTTCCAGCTGTGATCGAAAAGAACGCAAGGAACTCAACAAGTTTAAGCAGCGTTGGCGGGTGGGTGAGTAAACAGCTGTAACATTGTCAAGTGTTGTCCCGAGGAGCTGTGCAGGCTGCTGACAGCACTGAGAATGCCCAGAAGTGGGGCTGACGCTTTCTGCCTTTGGACAAACCAGTGGCAGTGGCTAAGTTCCTGAACTGAACTTTTGACCCCCTACAAAGCAATTGTCCATCAGGGACTTTGTTCTGTCATTCCTCAGATGGGTTTTCCCATTCAGAACCAGAGGATATTTGACCTTCAACTGTTTCACTTTCATTACCAGTTAACATGTCCTGAGAGCTGCCACTGGAAGGGATGAGTGGTGAGAATCAAGAGCTGCTCTTTCGCTATGCTGCAGATGGGGAAATCGTGTCACAGATGACTCCTCTGTGCCTGAGGTGTGCTACCTAGAGAGAAGCCGGCCTTGGCAAGGAGCTTTCCAGCATCTAACGGCCTTCACGGTGTTCTGTTGGACACTTCTGCTCTGTCTCCAGGCCGTCCCCAGGCCTGCCCAGCTCAGTCCCCTCCTAGTGCCCTCCTCACCATGCTTGCCTTCCCTAAAAGAAGGCAAGATCTTGGCCTCTTCCTTCCTTCCCAAAAGCCAGTTCTGTCTTAAACTGATGGCCTCGGGAGGAATCAGGTGCATTGACTTAGGACTGGTTGTTCTGAATGCGACACCTCTCAATCTCTGGTGTATGTGCATTTTAATAGAAGCCATGATTCATCCAAATGAATACATCACTACTGGTAGAATTTCTCTTCTCCTGCACCAGCTCATGTGGACATTTTGGGAAGGAAGAGGGACTCTTCCTTGAGCCCCTCAGGTCTTTCCCTATGGATGAACTCCTAATCTAGTTCCACAGATTTTCTTTTTAAAGATGTAGAATTTAGTTAGCATGTCTTGGAAAATATACCTTTGTCAAAAATGCATTAAAATCAGTGAAAATAAAAAGTGAGGCATTTTATTGTCAGGCTATTTGGAAGTTTATTTATTTGAAAGGCAGAATAACAGAGAGAGAGAAGAGAGAGAGCTTCCATCCACAGGCCCATTGCCCAAATGCCTAAAATGCTAGGACTGGGCCAGGCTGAATAGAAGAGCCAGGATCTTTATCTGGGACTTCCACATTGTGGCAGAGACCCAAGCACTTGGGCCACCATCTGCTGTCTCCCAGGGTGTGTATTGCCATGAAGCTGGATGGGAAGCTGGAACAAGGCTTGATCCCGAACACTCCAACGTGGAATACAGCATTACAAGTAGCAGTCTAACTCTATGCCACAGTGACTGCCTGTGGCCGCCATTTTCTTTCAGGTTGTTAGATAAGGTACCAGTTGAACTGGACATATCTTGTGACATCCTTATCTACAGATTTTTGAAACTCCAGAAAATTTCTGTTAGCCAAATAATATGAAATAATGCCATGTGGATACACTGAGAAAGAGAAATTGTTTAGTTCCGGTTCATTAGGAAAGGGTATCAGTCACCCTCTAGAAGCCAAAAATCAAAGGAAAATTGTTTCTAAGATTCTCCATGAAGGCTGAGAAATTTCCAAGTGGGAAACCTGGCAATACCCTCAAAGTTATACTATAATTTTGAAATTAAGAAGCAATAAGTGACGGAGACATTATTCTTTTAAAATGCTAGCTAATTATGCAAGCATTGCATATTGTTACTGAATAGTAGATACTATAAAAATTATAGCAATCAATGTTGGACTTAAATTTTCAGCAGTATGATTCCATATTACCATTTCCTTGGATGTAAATTCCTGGCAGCAGCTTCCATGTCTCATAAATCTCCCTCACATCTGACAAAGTACTCTGTATGAAGTAGCATATTAGTAAAAACTAATTTAATGAGTGTATTGTGGTGTTTTTGTGGGTGATCTGTACCTGGCGAGAGTCTGACTACCTTGCCCAGGCAGGAGGTTGAGAGGGCATAATGCACCATGCTCCCAGGAGGGACCCCGCAGCCTGGTTGCGTGCAGGTGGCAGGAGCCCCAGGCACATTTCCCCCACCCCCTACCTTCTGCCAACCAGGTAAACTGCTTCCGGTGTGGCCCAGGCCCATCAGGAAAGCTACTGTAGCCTACATGACCTTCAAGCTGATTTAGAGAAGCATAGTGGCACCAGTATTGGCTCTATCCTATAGAATTCGTGTTGCCCTGAATTAGTTACTTCTCTTCTGCTTGCCCTTTAAAAGGTGTGCATGGTCATTAATAAAGTGGACTGATCACTGAAATTTGTCTCCAGTGCCGATGGCGCGGGCCTTGCAGGATGAGCCAGCATGTTGTTTTAATTTTACTTTCTGAGCTTTTCCTTTTGATGTAAGTTATTAGGACAAGGAAAACTGTCTCTTAGAAGCTCTTCTATATAAACATTGATGTCAAAGTCACTATTTCTGCTAAACAAACACATTCAACTTATCTGATGCGTATTTCCAGAGCGCCATCTATACTCAAAGCCCTGTGCTGACCTCTGGGCAGCTGGAGAAGCGACTGCTGTTTTCCACCCATAATTGGATTCTAGGCCTTAGTGGTAGAGCCACCTCCCACAGAGGCCCATCTGTACTTAAAGGGCCAAAAAATTAGTGGCTCCGCAGAGGGGATTTCTGAAGGCAGTGTCCTGGAATGTAAAAACTGGGCACCGGAATTTAGAGTGAATCCCTAAGAGATCATAAACATTTTCCACTTGTGGGGGAATTCCCTTAGCTGGAAATAGATGCTGATTTCAGATACTTGATCCAAACCCTTTTGAACTGAGTAGGCTAATAGCTATTCTCGAGGCTCTGAAGTAGTGACAGATCTTCCTAATTGGGAATTCAACTGCTGGTTTCTGAAGCAGAGTTTTGAAACTGAAAGATGAAAAGGGAAATGGGCACTAAACAGATGCTTAGCGTGAGGGGTTGTTTATCTAGTCCAGCTTTCCTCCTACGCAGCTCCACATAGCACTATACCTGAATCATCTTTAGAATATGAAAGAAAGCCTTTGCAGTCCCCAAACTACTTTTTTGTATTTGGAAACCCTTTTCATTGGAAAAAAAATTCTATATGTCTCATCTAAATGGCTTTTTATGAATATTATCAGCATTTTGTCTGCATTTAGGTCATAAAACTATCTCCTAGGTGTGTGTATTCACTTTGGTTTTCTCAACTTCTAGAACAGAAATTTTCAAACTTCAACTGTGAGCCTTTTTTTAAAAAATTTTATTTTTTATTATTTATTTATTTGAAAGGCAGAGTTATAGAGAAGCAGAGGCAGAGAGAGAGACAGATCTTCCATCTGCTGGTTCATTCCCCAAATGGCTGCAATGACCAAAGCTGGGCAGATCCAAAGCCAGGAGCTTCTTCCAGGTCTCCCACGTGGGTACAGGGGCCCAAGGACTTGGGTCATCTTCCACTGAACTTTGAGCCCTTTTAGAATCAACTACTACTGCTCTCCTAACTCCTTGTTGTACAGTTAGTTATAAAGTGTATCAGACAGTGCTTGGAGGTGACAGTGATTCTTGGATCCAAGTCAGTACACCCTCCTTGATCCCTCATTTCCACACAAGTTGGTGCAGTCCGTCTGTGGAACTCCATTTGGTCTCAGATAACTCCAAACCTTCCCATCAATTTTTAGAGCTATTTTCTTACATGCTTTTCTTCATCTTCCTTAAACAATTACACTACACTGGGCATATTATTAAAATAATATGATTAGTGCTGTGTTTAAAGCTGACTTTCTACCCCTGGCCACTGATACAGCAGTGTCAACTGTGAACTCTGTTTAGAATGATCACTTGGTAATAGTAGGTCCCAGAACACACACTGTAACTTTTAAAACACTTTTCTATACTTAGTTGGAAATCTACACAAAATAGCAGTTCCCAGACATTTTCTGTCTTGAGGTCACTTTATATAGTCTTACAAATTGTTGAAGACACCAGAGAGCTTTTGTTTTGGTGGAATTTACTTATTTATACTTATTATGTTAAAAATCAAGCCTGAGGAATTTTTTAAACAACACATCTCATTGGTTGTCAGAGTGACGACATCATCCCATACCACGGATCATTTGGAAAACTTCATGGTACACTCTTGAAACAATGAAAGTGATAGAGAAAAATAATAGTGTAATATTATTATAGTAAAAATTTTGATTTTGATTCATGAGATACACCTAAACATCTTGAAACTTAAAATTTAAGGCCCAAAATAAATAGTAATATCTGATAGTAAATCCAAGCTTTACAATACTTCCTGCAGTAATACTAAAAATATATAGATTTATGTGGATGCCAGGATACAAGATGTATTCTGTTCATTAGTTATGTGATTTTGCCCAGTTACTAACTACCCTGGAGAAATGCTTGTACCAATTTGCATCCTATAAGAAGTAGCCTTACGGAATTTTTACCATAATCCTAGCAATGATATTACCTTTTTATAATGAGCCATGAGCAAAATGATATAATGAGCTCTGCAAGAGTTGCTTAACGCTAAAGAGAAAACCTTACTTCTTCTTAGGACCTGGTATATTTTTATATTATGACCACTGTAAAACTTGTAACTGTGCTTTCTGGTCTCCCTTGGCCACCATAAAGATAAGAGCTGAAAATTTAACTTATACTTATTTATTATTCAGGATATGGTGGCATTATTTCTAAATAAAATTTTTCCTGACATTATCTTATTCCTTGGGTCTTATTTTTCATGTATTCTGATTTTTTTTCTTAATATGTCTTAGTAGATACAAGGGTCCTCAAAAGTTCATATAAAATGGAATTAAGGGGCTGGTGCTGTGGCACAGCAAGTTAAAGGCCCCAGCCTGCAGTGCCAGCATCCCATATGGGTACTGGTTCAAATCCCAGCTGCTCCACTTCTAATCAAGCTCCCTGCTATTGCACCTGGGGAAGCAACGGAGGATGGCCCAAGTTCTTGGGCCCCTGCACCCACGTGGGAGACCCAGAAGAAGCTTCTGGCTCCTGGCTTCAGATAGACTTAGCTCTGGCCATAGTGGCCACTTGGGGAGTGAACCAGTAGATGGAAGACCTCTCACTTTCTGTCTCTACCTCTTTTTGTAACTATTTCAAATAAATAAAATAAATCTTTTTAAAATGAAATTAAGAGGTAGGTTTACTTTAGCGTAAAAAATTTTTGAAGTTCATGCACAATACACATTTTCCTTTGAATTTTTAGAAGACCCTTCATATGCATGGATTTCAAGTTTTTTGCACCAAACTAAACAGCTTTATATTCCATTTTCCATGAACTTTTTGAAGTAGCTTTGTATATTTCTTTAATATGTTTTGTTGTGTGTTGAATCTCCATTGGACTGAGTGAATGAATAAGTGAGAAAGATCGCCATGTGATCCATTGAGAAGGATTGCTGGAGAACCTGGCAGAGGCAGACCAAGTAGGGGAGCTGTATAAGGTTTCATTAATGAAATGGATCTCAAGTGGAGATTAGGATGGAAAGGAAATGAGTTGCTGGAGACACAGGGTGCTTCATGTGAGAGGCTGGCTGTAACAAAGACACAGTTGTGGACTGAGTGAGTGATATCCTGATCCCAGTAAGAAGATCTGTCAGAGTGTGGTACTGGAGCTGATTGCCTCATTATGTTTTGTTTGATGGAAGAGGCAGCTGAGACTGGAAGCTCTGGGAAAGCAGAGGCATAGCTTCCTGTTAAGAAAGGATTCCCTCTTCAGTGTCTAAGATAAATTAAAAGGAATAAAATTTAAAGTCAAAATGGCCAATTAGGAGAACATTCTTCTAATGATGTATATAGAAATAGGTCTATCAATATAAAAAAGGGACAATATGAAGAAGATTCAGTGAATTGAAGTCATTTTTTGTGGTTGGTTCAAGTTAAATTCAATTCCCTATAACACGTATTTATTGGCTGCACAACAGGTTTGTTTTATTCATCACTGTGTACAAAGCCCACCACAGCATGTGGTGCAGGGTAGATACTTCAGAATATGTTGAATGAAAAAATGCTTCCCAAAGGAAATAAAGAGAAACATACAGGTAAGTAAATGAAAAATGAAATAAAATGTGTATTAGTAACATTGAGAGTATTTCAGAAACAAGAAAAATAGCCAAACAGCATTTACAATAGAATGGCTAAAGCAGCAGTCATTAGGGAAACCCATGGCAATGGGAAGAAGCAAATGTGCAACCACTTTGTCTTTTCCCATTATGGAGCAGTCATAAGTGCTTGCAGGATCAGGACTTTTGAAGTCTGAGATTTTCAAAACATCCGACCAGGGAGCCAGCATTGTGGCATTGCAGGTAAAGCTACCCGCTGCAATGCCAGCATCCCATATGGGTGTTGGTTCATGTCTCAGCTGCTCCACTTCCAATTCAGCTCCTTCTAATGACCTGGGAAGGCAGCAAAAGATGGCCCAGGTGCTTGGGCCCCTACCACCCATGTGGGAGATCAAATGAAGCTTCAGGCTCCTGGCTTCATCCATTGCAGCCATCAGGGGAGTGAACTAGAAGATAGAGGATCTCTCTGTTGCTCCCTCTCTCTGTAACTCTGACCTTCAAATAAATGAACAAATCTTCAAAAAATAAAAATAAAACTCTTATCTCAGAAAGAGTCCCCTATCCAACTGTGACCAGGGGCCAGGATACAATAGAAAAATATGTTGGAACTTTGACTCCAGTCTAATCCTGCTAGTTTAGTCTTCCTAGTTGCCATTAGTATCAGTTCCTTTTATGGCATAATTAAAAGACTTGGGTCTAAGACTTCAAGTTGAACAGAATTAATTGCGTTAAGCATTGGACTAGAACTCTTTCATGGCCCTTTATAGGAGACCAGATCTTTTTCTTGGATTCAACCATGTATGGAGGTTATTCTTGAGCAAACTAGTCCTTAGCCCACTAGGCTAATTGACAGGTTTTCCTCAAGTATCACATTCTACTGTTAGGAACCTGTTTAGTTTCAACCTGTCAAATCCATGAGACTTCCCATGACATCCCTGTAGGTCACTCTAAAAGATAGTTAAGTATAGTGAGGGAACCACTGAGAGTGCAGGTTGAGTACTCAAGGCTAATTGATGAGGACTACATACAGTGATATGCTAATAAATGTTTAACAACTGCTCTGGGCTGGAGGTGGTGTAGAGGTAAGGAGGGGACCACTGAATTATAGTATTTCTGTTTTCCATGATATCAATACTCCTACCATCTCCAATTTCAGCCCATTAATGTGACTGAAAGTGGATTGGAAACTGAGACACTGTAGTCCATCATTAAATGGTATTTCTGACATATAGATAAACAAATATAAGTAACCTCAAGCATATAGATAAATATAGTAAAATGACAATGAAGTGGTAGCTTTTATATATTTATCACATTTTAGTACAATTTAATTTTTAATGAAGGCTATGTTTTTAACTGGCTCACACAATGCCTGAAAATTCAACAACCAGAGCTGGTAAGCTGATAAGAGCTGGCTCCACCTTAGAATTGTACGTATGAAATACATGAAATCTTTATAATTTATAATTCTTTATATTAATACATTTTTTAAAAAGAGCTAGCTCCAGCACTCCATTAGGCTAGAAGACCCGAGAAGTGTTTTTCCCCCTTCAATGAAAAGTACTGAGACTGGCCTCCATGCTTCTAGTGCTACGTTGGGGAAAGACTTGGTCCTACAGCATTGCTCCTAAATCTTTTCAGATGGTCAGGGAGACTGTCACACTAAACAAGCTTGATTTTTCCTGAATGATTTGCTTAGCATCAGGTTCTATTATCCATGGTTTACAGATAGCATCATTTGTAGGCACTGAGTGGCTCAGCCCTATCCAGTTCTCCAGGAAGCTGGGAGGCACTGAGAACACAGTGCTATTGTCAGAAGGTACTGAAATGGCTCTTCCCTAGTAGTCCAGTATGAAGTGGGATATCCAATGACATATTCACTAAGGATTGCCCCACCAGTGGGGGATGCACCAAGAAATTCAAGACAACCTGTCTGACATTTATTTTGGAAGTAATCAAATGCAAGATAGTCAATATGCAGAAATGAAGGAGAAATAATTATAGTTCAGAAATGGGTCAAAATAAACTGCAGAAAATTAGGCACACTTGAGCTGGATCTTTAGAGATGGACAGAAGACTAATCAGGCTGCAATGAGATGAAGAGGAAAGGTGAGAATGGGTATTCCTGGCAGAGGAAGAAAATTAGACAATCTATAGGAATGTGAAAGAGCATAAAATATTTAACTATGGTCTAGGTGACTGAGTACCTGTATAGTGGAAAGAGAATAACTAGGGTTAAAGGTAGAAGAGAAGATCTGTCAGGTCTAGGCTGTTAACATTTTATGTCATGCTAAAGAGTTTTAAATATTTCCTTTCAGTAATAGAAAGACCTTAAAATAAATAGGGGTTTGTGTTTTTGAATAAATTAGAAAAACACCCTGGACACAACTCTATACCTGGGATCATGAATGAAATGTCCCAGTGCACAAGTGTCTGACTATTACCTAGGGCTCTAACCTTGCCTCCTATTTCAACACTGTGGCCTTTTAGGGCTTGTCACTTACTTG
The DNA here is from genome assembly GCA_949820135.1 of Sylvilagus floridanus. Classification (NCBI taxonomy): domain Eukaryota; kingdom Metazoa; phylum Chordata; class Mammalia; order Lagomorpha; family Leporidae; genus Sylvilagus; species Sylvilagus floridanus. The sequence continues at coordinate 67,861,397 of OX463246.1, read as the reverse complement.
TTATTAAAGGAATGTTCATAAATCATGTGGAATAATTATAGCTCAGGAGTGGGTAAAAAATGTACAGAAAGAAAGATGTCCTTGGTCACAACCTTGGCTGGGTCTGGGCCAGGCCAAAGCCAGGAATCAGGAGCTTCATCCTGGTCTCCTACATGGGTAAAGGGGCCCAAGGACTTGGGCCATCTTCCACTGCTTTCCCAGGTGCATTATCAGGGAGCTGTTTCAGTCAGCTGGGCTTTTTGTTTGTCTGTTGTTTTGTTTTGTTTTGTTTTGTTTTGTTTTGGCTACCCACTTGGCTTCTATAGGCTGAGATCATACTTAAAAGATCAAATTACGAATATCATATGAGCACTGATCTGAGCTTAAACTGACCTCATAAAGATCCCTGGAGTGGAACTGCTCTGCATAAAATTATTTCTCATGGATTCACCATGGCCAGACCATTCTGTCATAATAGTTGTCACTCAGTGAGTATAGGAAGGATCTCTCTCTTGAGTGAGACAGTCTTCTGCCACTGAGGCAGTCCCTTGAAGGGATGAGAAATGAAGACAGTTGCCCTGAGCACCTCCAGCATTGGGAGCAACAAATCCTTCATCAAAAGTGGTCTTCATCACAGTGGCCATTGTGCCCAGCAGCTATGACAGTGACAACAGATCAAAGTCAGCTTTTCTGTATAACCCCTGTACTGCAGGATATCCAAGGTTGTGCCTAAACTCTTTGAACTGAGTCAAAATCAAATGGGTTGTAGACCTAAAGAGAGCAGGTGAATCTATGCTACCCTCTACCTCAACCTTGACTGATTTGTTATTCACCCACTATAGAAATCATTCGCATCTTCACATAGTTTTAGATTGCCTCATTGTTACCACTCTGTGTCCAGAAGTAAGAATCCATTCTTACTTTACTTTGTAACCTCAGAGAGTAATGCTTTTTTTAGAAAGACTACAATCTTCTCTATCTCTCGCTCTCTCTCAAACCTATAACTCTGTTGTGTTTATCATACACAAAAAAATCAGATTTCTTAAGCTGTGGTTTTTATAATCTCTATATAACATTTTACTTTTTGTATTTATTTTTGTGTATTCACAAGAATGTGTACCTAGGTGTTTTAAAACATGCCATTATTTTAGGTATAATGCTTGCAAAGGGATTGTAGGGACCTTGACCCAATAATAGATACATTTTTATAAGTGATTCTGAAGCAAGGACCCTAAAATAAGAAATTTCAGCTCAAAATGCATCATAGGTTTGTTATTTTTAAAAATATGAAAAATTAATGCAAATAGAATTTTCCTAGTACTCCCCTGGTTTCTCTCATTTCTTTTTTAATCATTTTTTGTTTTTTGTTTTGATTGTATTTCAGTCACACAAGTTTCATGTATTTCATATACACAGATTTAGGTTTCTCTCATTTCTGACAGAAAAAACACCATTCATTGCTAGCACCTAATCTGAATCACTAAAATCATGTGTTATATTAAAGATATATAATGTAGGCCGGTGCCGTGGCTCAACAGGCTAATTCTCCGCCTTGCGGCGCCAGCACACCGGGTTCTAGTCCCGGTCGGGGCGCCGGATTCTGTCCCGGTTGCCCCTCTTCCAGGCCAGCCCTCTGCTGTGGCCCGGGAGTGCAGTGGAGGATGGCCCAAGTGCTTGGGCCCTGCACCCCATGGGAGACCAGGAAAAAGCACCTGGCTCCAGGCTCCTGCCATCGGATGAGCGTGGCGCGCCGGCCGCGGCAGCCATTGGAGGGTGAACCAATGGCAAAGGAAGACCTGTCTCTCTGTCTCTCTGTCTACTCTGCCTGTCAAAAAAAAAAAAAAAAAAGAAAGAAAACAAAGATATATAATGTAATGGCTCTTAAATATCAAATACTAAAGAACTTGCTACTATTTTAGTTGTGCTAGTTCTTACCAATCATATCTTTCATTCAATTTTTCATTCATCTAATAAATATTTAATGAAAAGATATTTTATTTCCAAGGTTGTTTTTAATAAGATCCATGTCACAAAATTTTTTCTGTAGTCTTGGAATTTTAAAAATGTAAAAAGAAACAGGGAAGGATACCAACAGAGGTTATAAAAATAAATCTGGCATTTATTAACAACCAAGTCTTTTATTTCTATAAAGAATTTATTTTCTTATTGCTTTATTGTATATATTTAAATTATACAACATAATATTATATATATGTGTGTGTGTATATGTATATAGTGAAGTGATTGTAGAATCATGCAAATTGACAAATCCATCCTCACATAGTTGCTTACCTTTTGCGCAGGAGCAGGGCAAGGGTTAAAAATCCATTAGCAAATTTCCAGTATACTGTACAATATTATTAAGGGTAGTCCTCATGCTGAACATTAGATTCCTGTACTTATTCATCCTACATAATTGCAACTTTGTACCATTTAACCTACATCTCTCCATTGCCCAAGCCCTGGTCACTATCACTGCACTGTTTCTATGTATTCTACTTCTTATAGGTTCCACATATGAGTGAGATCATATGGTAACTTTTTTTCTGTGTCTGCCTTATTTTGCTTAACAAAATGTCCTCCAGCTTAATCCATGTTCCTTTGAATGTCAGGATCTCTTGTTTTTAAAGCTGAATAGTCTTCTATAATTGTAAGCCTGAATAATATGGCATTGATGGACACTCAGGCTGTTTCCTTATTTTGGGTGTTGTGGATAATGCTGCAGTCAACATGGGAGTGCAGATATCTCCATGAGGTACTGATTTCATTTTCTAAGGATATATCCACAAAAGAGGGATTAATCGCTGGCCCATATCACAGTTCTATTTTTAATTTTTAAGGTACCTCCATACTCTTTTCCATAATGGCTGTGCAATTTGTATCCCCACCAGCACAGTACAGAAGTTCCCTTTCTCTATACTCTTAGCAACAATCATCGCTTGTCTATTTTATAGTAACAATCTTAACAGTTGTAAGGTGACTGTGGTTTTAATTTCAATTGTCCTCATAATTATTGAAGCTGAGCAGATTTTCATTTATCTGTTAGCCATTTTTTTCTGTATTTGTTGATAACAATTCTGTTTACATTCTTTAGCCATTTTTAAAGTCAGGGATTTTTGTTTTTTCTATTTACTTGTACAAGCATTAGATATTTACATATTTTTTGCATTAATCTCTTGTCAGATATATGCTTTGCAAATATCTTCCACTCCACAGGCTGCTTTTTCATTTTGTTGATTGTTTCCTTTGCTATGCAGAAACTTTTTAGTTTGTTGTAGTTCATGTGCTTATTTTTACCTTTGTTGCCCGAGCTTATATATGTGATATTTTTTTCCCTTTCTTCCCTTCCAGGAACTTTATGGTTCCCAATCTTAAGTTTAAGTCATCTCTAATCAGTTTTTTGTATAATAATTTTTGTAAGGCAAGGGTCCGATTCCATTCTTTTGCATATGGATATTTGGTTTTTACAGCATCATTTATTAAAGAGACTATCCTTTTCTATTGTGTCATCTTTGTATCCTTGTCAAAAATCAATTGACTGTATTTCTTTGATATATTTCTAGATTTCTCTATTCTTTTCTGTTGTCTAATATCTCACTGTGTTTTTTTAAAGCTTTTATTTAATAAATGCAAATTTCATAGGTACAGCTTTAGGAATATTGTGGTTCTTCCCTCCATACCCACCTCCCCACCCCAACTCCCGACCTACTTCCTACTCCCTCTCCCATCCCATTCTTCATTAAGATTAACTTTTAATTAACTTTATATACAAAAGACCAATACTATACTAAGTGAATAGTTCAACAGTTTGCATCCCCCCCCCAACAACATATAAAGAACTGTTTGAGAACAAGTTTTGCAGTTAATTCTCTTAGTACAATTCATTAAGGACAGACACAAAGTAACTGTGGTTTTGATTTTCGCTTCCCCTATGATTATTAATGCTGAGCAGCTTTTCATATATCTGTTTTTATGCCACTACCATACTGTTTGGCTAACTGTGGCTTTATAATTGAACTTGAAACCAGGAAGTATGATGACTCCAACTTTGTTCGTTTCTCAGGATTGCATTGGTTATTTGGGATATTTTGTGGTTGCATAAGGAATTTAAAATCGTTTTTTTCTATTTCTGTGGAAAATGCCATCAGAATTTTGATAGCAATTTCATTGAATCTGTGTGTTGACATGGGCTATATGGACACTTTAGCAATATTAGTTCTTCCAGTCCATAAACAATGGTATGTCTTCAGGGATTAAACACAAGTACTTCCATATGGATGTAGGCATCCTAACCAGAGTTTTAACTGATTGACCAAATGTTCTCTACATTCCTCTTTTTGAATGTGGGGATTTAAAACTATGGAACTGCCCCTTAAGATTGCCTTTGGTGCAACTCATAAGTTTTGATAAGGTGTGTTTTCTTTTTCGTGTGTGTTTGCCTCAAAATACTTAGTGTATTCTCTGTTGAGTTCTTCTTTTAGTTAGTGGTTGTTTAAGAGTGTATTATTGGCATAGGCATTTGGTGCAGTGGTGAAGATGCTACTGGGGATGTCAACATTTTAAGTCAGAGTGCTTGGGTTCAAGGCCCAACTGTGCATCCCATTCTAGCTTCCTGCTTATGTGCCCTCTAGGAAGAAACAGATGATGGCTTAAGGACTTAGTTCCCTTCTACCTATATTGGAGACCTGGATGAGTTCCAGTTTCTTGGTTTTAGTTTTGCCCAGACCCAACAGTTGCAGGAACTTGGAAAGTGAACCAGTGGATGGAAGATCTGTCTCTCTCCCTCTCTCTCTGTTTCTAGGTGTGTCTGTACGCCTTTCAAACAAAGTGAAAATAAATAAACAAACATTTTAAAATAGTAGATTAATTTTGATTTACAAATATTTATTAATTTTCTCCATTTAATTGTGTTAGTGCTGGTCTAGTTTCATTCTATTGTGACCAGAAAAAACATATATTCACATATGTTTGAAATCCTGTATTTTGCAACAAAATGGATACAATTGGAAACCATTATGCTTAGTGAAATAAGTCAATATCAAAAAGACAAATATCATATGTTTTTCTCTGGTATGTGGCAGTTAATATAGAACCCCCAAAAATGCATAGGAATGAAATGGTCATTTTGGGATGCGATTGTCATTTTTTTGTCCTGGTTTATACTCCTGTTTAACTGTAGTCTCCCTATTTTTACTTGTTGAATATTATGATTAGTGGAAAATTAAGGCTGTGAATATAGAGTGGTTTAAAATTATGTCTTTGCAAAAACTGATGAGGAGAGGAGAGAGAGGAAGGGAGATTGAGGGGAAGCAGGAGAGTGAAGGAAGTGTGGTTGTCTTCTTGGAACCATACCTGTGGAATGCACAAAATCTGTTCTCTCTATATGAATTTAAAATACTTAAGATTTATTTTGTGACCTAACATATGATCTGTGCTAGAAAATGTTCCATGTGCATTTGAGAAAAATGTGTATTCTTCTACTGTTGATGAAAGTTCTGTGTTTTTGCCAGTTGTGCTTGATCTATATAGTGCTGTTCAAGTCTACTGTTTATTGAAAATTTTCTGTCTGGTAGTTAACAGTTCTTCCACCCATTATTGAAAGTGAAGTATTAACATCTTATAATATTGCTTTGCTATTGTTTTCTCCTTTCACAATGTGTCAGTATTTATTTTATATACTTAGGTGCTCAGATGTTGGGCACATTTATATTTACAATTCTTATATATTCCTATTGAATTGACCCTTATATTATTGTGGAAGGACCTTCTTTGCCTCTAGAGACAGTTGCTGAAGTAAGGTCTATTTTTCTGATGTAAGTATAGCCACTCCTGTAACCCTTTGTTTACCATTTTCTCGAAATATCTTTTTTTACCTATCCCTTCGCTTTCAATCTACGTGTATGTGTATGCTCAGGTCTAAAGTGAATTTCTCATAGATAGCATATAGTTGGATCTTGGTTTTTCACCATGGAGTCTCTGTATCTTTTTATTGGTAATTTTAGTCCTTTTATATTTTGAGTGGCTAGTGACAGAGATTTACAATCAGAATTTGTTAACTGCTTTCTGTTAGTCTTATATTTCTTTTGCCCTTCTCTTTCTCTTTTGCTCCCTTCTTTTGTGTTTTGTTAATTTTTTATTGACAAAATTAAGCCAAGGAAAGGATCAGTGACAAATACTTGTATTCTTTCCGACCCTACACTCTTTACACCCATTACTTTGCTCTTTGCTATCCCCTAGAACCTGGTAATTAACAGGTCTCTAGCAAATGGCAGGTCCTTTCAGTTGTCAGATACAAGGGTGGTTAGGTATTCTTGGTTTTCTCTCTGCAGCAAGTCAACAAGTGGAGCTGCAAGACATTCATACTTGCCAGTTTAGGCCCCCAAATAATTACCAAATGTCTGCTTCTTCAGCGTCTGGATGCAGACTAATAAAAAGCCTGACCCACAGAAAGTAGATGGGGAAGTCAGGATGTTAGGTATGCAGTCAAGTCCCTTCCAGGGAGAAAGCAGAGCTGGGTGTTTTTGCCTGTTTACTCTGCACTGCGCTAAGGGAAATCACAGCTGGCAGTGTTCTGTGCCCATTTAAAACGTTCCCTTCGTTCTCTGTGGTCCTGGGGTACTCATGAATGCCAAGCCCATCAGCTCCCACATCCGGGTGATATGGGAGCCAGTCCCTTAGGTGGAAACTGTAAGCTCAATGTGTGGCAAACTCCATCCAGGAAAAATCTTGGGATCTGGTGTGATCACTGGAGTGCACCAAGGGAACTAGGCACAGGAAGTGAGCACATGCCCTTTCAGGCTCTCAGAGGTGTTACTAATTACATGTCCCACTGATCTGGGAAAAGCATAGTAAACTCCTCCCAGGGGAAACTGTAGTGTAAGCATTCCGCCTGTTTGCTTGGTACTGAGAGGTGGAGAGTTGGAAGCTTTGCAGCAGGAGTAGTTGCATGCCTGTTTAAAATTGCCTCCATTTTTTCCTGTGGTTCAGGGTTACTCAGAAATGCTGAGTGGGATCAACTCCCAGAGCTAGGTGTTGGGAGCCAGACCTGTAGGTAAGAGTTACAAAAGTTGAGGGCTGACTCTGTGCTTAAATTCTTCTCTGCTCAGGGAGAAGCTGATAGTTGGGTATTCCCTCCCTGCCATAAGGTTCTGTACCAGGGAGGGGTTTGTGGCATAAATTAACCAATTTATTAAATGTCAACTAGGTATTATGTACTGTGGTTGGGAGAGCCATAAAAGTTTTTGCTATCCTTATTCTGAGAATGCTTATAATCTAATCATACACATACACACACACACACACACACACACACACAATAAAACCATGGACACATATTTTTAAAAAGAGTAAATGAATATGGCAACGTAATCAGCTACTAAGTGTTTATGGTAAATGTGAATGAAGATAGAATTCCAAAATTGAAATAGTCTGGGTAGAAGGGAGTACTCAGAAAGACTGCATGGATGAGAGGAACTTAATGTGCATACAGAAGAAAGGATTGGGATTTAGATGAAAGGAAGAAGTGGGTAATTCCAGTATGGTGAGAACAGTGGAGGCACAGAGTATGTGTAAGTGTGACAGGAGTAGAACGCTGGTATTGGTAAAAAGCTTGTTAATAGCATTCTTCTAAGCATTTTCAGTATCAAAAACATCTAGCAACTCAATCTACTTTCAAGATTTCCTGGTAAAGTGAGGAAATATTTGTATTGTTTCAGAGTTAAAATTTTGACTTCCTCAGCTATGATTAGGGCTGATTCTAATTTATTCGCTGTTAACTTAGAAGAGTCAAGAGTTAGGACTTCCATCAGAAGATAAAAGTCTCTGCATTTTCCGGTAGTGGAAGCATGAGAAAATCATTTAATCTCCTTCAATGCTGGTTTTTTCATGTAGCAATGGAGAGTGGAGTCATGTTCTAGAAGGTTATTGAGACTAGTAAATTATGCTAGTAAATAAAACTTATTTCTAAATTATGAAACAATGCAAATTTTAATTAGTACTTTTGTTATATTGTCCACTAGACCACATTTATATAAACAATTTTAAAATAAAAATGCAGAATCTATTTTTATGGCATGATTTTAGATTATTTCCTAGTAACAAGTTAATTGTTCAGCAATGTTTTTACATTCAGGTAGCAACCATCCTATTGCCGTAAAACTTATTTAGTAACTTCTAACTAGTATTTTTCAATGAAATAGCATAGAACAGAAACATAGGATATGTGTTGTGCTCTATAGTATGGAAGATTATATCATTTGTAGTTAGTCTTATTTAATGATATACTAAACAGAGATATAAACAATGCATATATTGTTAAAAATGTAAAATATATTTCTTGTGGATAATTGTTAAAGAAGATTGAAAGATACTGAAAAATAATATAGAGTAGCAAATGTAAAACACTTTTATCATTTTCTTAACATTCATGTTAAACTAATCAAAAAGATAAGTTCAGATTAAAGTTATGTAAGAAAGTGAGGTAATGAAATAGTGTATGGTACCACATATTCTATATTTTTCCTTATGTCTATCGTTGAAATTCTCTATGTACTACTGCTACTCAAGTATCAAAATCTACATGCCTAAGAAAACATCATAAGGGGGTTGTTGTTGTGGCATAGTAGGTTAAGCTGCTGCCTGTAGCACCTGCATCCTACATGGGCGCTGATTCTAATCCTAGCTGCTCCACTTCTGACCCAGTGGAGAATGACCCACGAAGGCGTGGTCTTCCAGCTCACAAACCTAATCAGAACCTTTCCGTGTTGGCACTGATTCTCATCATTTTTTTGAAATCTGCATTTAAATGATACACCTGCCTTTGCTGTTTGTGAAGCAGACTCTGAGGTGGAGTTTAGGGGCAGGATGTTTATTAAGGATCAACACCTGTGGAGAGGAGCTTCCGCTGACCCCACAGGGTGCTAGGGAGCTAAAGTATGCCTTCCAGTTGCCGCCTCCCTCCACATTGGCTGTCATTCATCCTGGATAGTGGACATGGGCTGTCTCAGACAGAACTGGAACCTTGGCTAAGTCCTCACTTGGTAAGTGAGGCAATTCTTGAAGGGGTTAAGATCTTAAGCCAATGTTTCCCTTTTTGAAGAGGGATTGGGGCAGAACTACACAGGATCCCTCAAAATTTCATTCTTAGAGCATACATTTCTTTTTCTCAAGGAATTTATTAATACATTAGATTCTCAGAGTCATAGCAAATGTATGATAATTACAACAATGCAGTTTCATCAGCTCTCATGTTAATGTGATATAACTAAAAAGAAAACAATGCAGTTCATAGATACAATTCTAAAAATAGAATTATACTTCCTTGCTCTCTCCCTCCATCCCTACCTTCCATCCTTCCTCCTTTTCTTTCTCTTTCTTTTTTAATATTTGATATAATGTTTTTAATTTATATTAGAGTCAAAGGCTTAATGCTCGACTAAATAAAAAATTCAACAAGTAAAAAGTAAAAAGATTATAGTAGCAGAATTATAGGCAAGGGTTATAAACATTAATCAAATAAAAATATGATCATTTCACTCAAACAGTAAATTTTAAAATAATTACAGGTCATTAAAACTATCATTCTGAGTCTCAGGGAAGAGTTAGGGAGAAAATCCATGTAAATTAGAGGGACACTGTGGACCTACAAGGAGGGCATGGACATGCACAAGTCAGGACCCCAAAGCAGCACCAGCTTTGGAGTGAGGTGAGACCAGATTGCAGCATCCCAACCCACTGGTGATAAAGCTGAAATCAAAGATGACCCCCAAAAATTTATACAAAAATGTGGCCCCTTAAATTTCCCAAGAATTGCCATTTGGGGTGCCACATATGCTACAGAAATTTGGGTTGCCATACAATTTCACCATAGGCTTAATAATCAATCCCCAAAATCTTGCCTAATATTTAGAGAAGAATTCTAAATACTGGCATCCATAAACGAGGCAGCATGGTACATTTTAAGCTTTTCATTTAATGAGAAGGGTGCATAGGGAAGTGAGAGCTTTATTTAAGAGAGAGGTAAATATGGGTTCATACCAAGCACCAGGAACCAGCCATGTGGAAGAGCATCTAGGCCAGGAAGCCTAGGGGCGTGGCCCAAAGGCCATGCACCCTGGAGGCTCAAGGCTATAGCAAGCCCCCTCCTGGCAAGAGGCCAGGGGAGAAGAGATAGGCCTGGACACACAGTGTCCCAGGCTTTTAACCCACTTCCAAAGGGGAGTGGTTAATTAATTTGATTGGCTGGTGGGCACCCAGGTGTGGCCAGATGGAGGATGAGATCACACAGAGGTGTGGTGAAGGTATTAGGTTGGGCGTGAGGTCACTCAAGGGTGTGTCGAAGGCGTGGTCTTCCAGCTCACAAACCTAATCGATTTTAACCTATATGCCTGCCTACTTCAAAGCTGCAGGAAAAGCTTAGCAGGAGTCCAGCTTGGATCCCTGTGGGGGACAGTGTACCTAGCAACCAAGAGGGAAAAAAGAGGGGATACATTTCTTTCTCACTGACCACCTGACAGCAGTGTCCTGTAACTAGCCAAGATAGGGTGGGAGCAGTTTTGGAGAAATGCAAGGGCTGCACAAGCTCATGTCCGCATGCCCAATAACCAGGCAAGAAAAGAGTCTGACTGGGAGCATTGACAGGGTGCTGGGAGGTCATGACTGTGGGTGCCTTGTGTGCTGAGACTGTGAAAACACTGTGGCTACATGGGAGGGTGAAGGGTGTGACTGGGACTTTGAACAGTCACAATGGGCAGCTCTACATGCTTGGGGTTCTCTGATACCCTGGTGAGAGTCATTGCTGCAGGATTCATGCTCGTACCAAAGACTGCACAGATCCTTTGTGTAGTTCTTGTGGCAGCATGGATGAATATTGTATCCACTGGGACTAGCACCCATGCAATGGTCTCCTTTGAGAACAGGGGGTGAGCATGAAACTAATCCAACAAGACTGAACAAGCCTCCCTCCCCTCTGATAAAAAAGAAGAAGAAAAAGAGATGTTTATGCCCAACTTGGATGTCACCTTAGAAACTCCCATCACCCTGGAGCAGTGAACACAGCTCCCTGGTCACACCCAGCACACACTTCTGAGTATTCACTGAAAAAGCAGATGTTCCACTAAGCCAAAGCCATCACAAGGGAAAATAAATAAATTTTAAAAATTAAAAAAAGACAGGTATCACAAGTGCCTAATAATAAATGCAACAATTCAAGAAACAAGAATAAGGGAGACAACACGACCCCTCAAAAAAACACAATACTTCAGTACTAGAATGTGTAGATTAAGAGACTGATGAAATGCCAGAAATGGAATTCAAAAAATTGAACATAGGGTTATTTAGAAGTAATCAGAAGTAAATTCATAAACTAAAGAAATCTGTACATGACATGAATGAAAATTTTTCCCACAAAATTGAGATTTTGAAAAGAAATCAAAATGAAATATTGGAAATGAAGAATTCAATAGAACAAATGAAAAATATGGGAAAGCCTTAAGAACAGACTCAGTGAGGCAGAACAAAGAATATCTGAGTGAGAAGACAAATCTCTGGAAATTCCAGAGTCAGACCCCAAAAAAAAAGAAGAAGAAGAAATGAGAAAACTAAAAAAACTATGTCATAAATACTATCAAATGACCCAACATCTAGGTTTAGGAAATCCTGAAGATATGGAAAGAGAGGATGGATTAGAAGGTCTTTTTAGAGAAATAATTGCAGAAAGCTTCCCTAATTTGGAGAAAAAAGGGACATCCAAATACAGGAAGCATATATAACTCCTAATAGACATGACCAGAAAAGATCTTCACCATGACACATCATAGTCAAACTCTCCACAGTAAAAGATAAAGATTCTAAAATGTGCACAAGAGAAATGCCAGATTACTCTCAGAGGATCTTCAACTAAACTCACAACTAACTTCTCATCAGAAACCCAACAGACTAGGAGAGAATGGCAAGATATAGTTCAAGTCTTAAGAAAAAAAACTGTCAACCCAGAATATTGTACCCTGCAAAGATCCAATTTATCAATAAAGATGAAATAAAGACTTCCATAACAAACAGAAATTGAAAGAACTTGTCATCATTTATCCAGTCTTACAAAAGATGCTTAAAGATGTACTATATCCAGAAACACAGAAACATAGTCATTTCTATGAAAGAAAGTGAAGGTAGAAAATCTCCCAGTAAAAGGACAAAGGAAATCTAAAGTAAACAATAGGAATATTTATGGAAAATTTTCAGGGCCCAGTGATTACATATCTATAATTACCTTGACTGTAAATGGCCTCAACTCTCCAGTTAAAAGATACAAACTGGCTGAATGGATTAAAAACAAAACCATCTATTTGCTGCCCATAAGAAGCACATCTCACCAATAAAGATACATGCAGAGTGAAAGTGAAAGGATGGAAAAAGATATTCCATGCTAACAGAAACAAAAAAACAGCTGATGTAGCCAATCTAATATCAGACAAAATAGACTCTTAGACAAAAATAGTCAAAAGAGACAAAAAGAACACTATGTAATGATTAAAGGATGAATTCAACAAGAGAATTTGACTATTATAAACATAGAAGCACTCAATTACAGGGCATCTGACTATTTAAAAGAAATATTAATGGATCTAAAGGGAAACATAGACTCCAATACAGTGGTAATGTAGGACTACAATACTTCACTTTAGTAATGGAGAGATCAACCAGATAGAAAATCAGCATGGAAACAACAGAGTTAATCAACTCTATAGACTAAATGTACCTAACAGAAATCTACAGAATTTTTCATCCTGCAGATACAGAATACACATTCTTCTCACCAGTGCATGGAACCATATACCGAGAACATTCTTCTCAGATACAGAAAAACATGATCCTGAAATTCATATGGAAACACAGGAGACCCCAAGTAGATAAAACAACCTTTACAATAAAAACAGAGTCAGAGGCATCACAATATCAGATTTCTAGACATACTACAGGATAGTTATAATCAAAACAGCCAGGTACTGGTACAAAAACAGGTGGATAGACCAATGGAACAGAATAGAAATGCCAGAAATAAGCTCACACATCTACAGCCAAACTGTCTTTGATAAAGAAGCTAAAATCAATCCCTGGAGCAAGGAGAGTCTCTTCAACAAATGATGCTTGGATCTCCATGTGCAAAAGTATGAAGCAAGGCCCCTATTATACCCCTTATACAAAAAACCACTCCAGATGAATCCAAGACCTAAATTTATGATCTGATAGCATCAAATTATTAGAGAACATTAGGAAACCCCTGCAAGACATTGGTATAATCACATAGTTCTTGGAAAAGACCCAATGGGACAGGCAATCAAAGCCAAAATTGACAAATGGGATTACATCAAATTGAAATTCTGTACTGCAAAGGAAGAGGCAACTGACAGAATGGGAGAAATTATTTGCAAACAATACAACTCATAAAGGATTAATAACCAGTATTTATAAAGAGATCAAGAAACTCCACAACAACAAAACAACCCAGTTAAGAAATGTGCAAAGGACTTGAACAGGCATTTTTCAAAATTGGAAATCCAAATGGCCAACAGACACATGAAGAAATTCTCAGGATCACCAGCTGTCAGGGAAATGCAAATCAAAACTACAATTTGGTTTTACCTCACTCCCGTTAGAATGACTTTCTTTATTTTTTAACTTTTATTTAATGAATATAAATTTCCAAAGTACAGCTTATGGATTACAATGGCTCCCCCCCCATAACTTCCCTCCCACCCGCAACCCTCCCCTTTCCCGCTCCCTCTCCCCTTCCATAGAATGACTTTCATACAGAAATCAACAAACAACAAATACTGATGAGGATGTGCAAAAAAAGGTATCCTAATCCACTGTTGGTGGGATTTTAAACTGGTAAAACCATTATGGAAGACAGTTTTGAGATACTTCAAAAATCTGAATGTTGTCCTACCATATGGCCCAGCCATCCCACTCCTTGGAATTTACCCAAGAGAAATAAAATCAGCATATGAACAATTATCTGTACCCCCATGTTTATTGCAGCTCAATTCACAATAGCTACGATGCAGAATCAACCCAAATGCCTGTCAACTGAAGACTGGATAAAGAAATTACACCATGGAATACTACACAGTGGTAAACAAAAAAAATGAAATCCTGTCATTTGCAACAAAATGGATGAATAAGCCAGTCCCAAAAGGACAAATACCATGTTCTCCCTTATCTGTAATAACTAAGAGCATGTAGAAGGCAATCTAGAGAAATGAAATTAGCACTTCAAGATGCAATGACTTTGAACAGCTCTTGCTTTGACTGTTACAGAACAGTTTTTTATTTTTTTTCATACAATTTGTTGAACTCTATAGAGCTAATCGTATGTGTATAAAGTTGATTGAAAATAGATCTTAGTAAAAAATAAGAGTGAGAATAGAAAAGAGAGGAAGAAGAGGGGTGGGAGTGTGGATTGAAGGGTGGGTTTGTAGAAGAATCACTATATTCCTAAAATTGTATTTATGAAAAGCATTGAGTTTGTATTCCTTAAATAGTGGTTTCTGGAAAAAAACTAAAATACATATATTTTATCAAGCTTTGTTATGTGTCTTTGTCAAAACAATGTTTAAGAAGGACATACAGCATACAGTTATATAAAACATTTTGAGATGAAAATTTTCTCCATGGAAATTCTACCTCTCTTAGAAACTAGGGGCCACCAATATTTCTCAAGAATCTACAAACTGAAACTATCCCACAAGTATAGAAGACTACATTTTTGTTTAGAAATGTATGATCCTTGGGTGGCATTTTGTTCATTTGTTTCTGTTTGTTTGGAGCTCACATTGTGAAGTATTGATATATTCACATTGCTAAGTATGTCTTAAACTCAGATGATGAGACTGATCTTAACTACAGATATGAAGTATCCTGATGGTGTCTTTGAAGAAGAATAGCTCAGTAAACAGTCTCCTGTTTTTGATGCCTCAAGTAGCAGACTCTGGAACAGCAGAACAAAAACTAAAATGAAAAGCAAATTATTAAGTACTCAACTTTAAACACAACAATGCATTATCTGACATTCACTTACAGGCATGTTTCTCATCAAGAAATTGTTCTGGAGAAATGTTCATAAACTGAGACAATAGGTTTTCTAAAAGATGATTGTGAGTGTAGATGTCATCTGCCAGTTAGAAAAGCTGAACAAGTCCCTGTTAACAAAAGCAAGGAGGTTTTGACCCATCAAAGGATAAAACTGATTAGAAAAATAGTTGCTAGAAAAGAGTTCTAGGGAAAGTCAGGGAAGGAGGACTCAAAATGCAGGAATGAGGAAAGGAATCCATATCAGTTAGGAACTCTTTTTTGTGTGCAGGCAATAAAATAACCCACTAGCAGTGACTTAGCCATATGGAGACTTACTGCTCACTTAAAAATAAAGTTAGAAATAAGTGGTCTTATATTTAGTTAGCAGTTTAAGGATGTCATCAAGATCTCCAGTTCTTTCTGGATTTCTGTCACCCTCTAGTGTATTGGCTTGTTTGGATTTGTGATTGTTAATCTATGATGGCTAAATGGCAGCTGCAACTGGGGGTACCACATATATGTTCAAGGTGTCAAGTTCAAAGAGGTAGTTATTAGTAAGCTATTCTGCAAATGTTCACTTTGTAAGCTTTCTAAAAGTTTTTCTGAACTCCTCACCCAGCTTTCACTTAAGTTTCTTCAGTCATAATTTGGTCACATGCACCTCCTGTTGCAATCCATGTTGGAAGGTGAGCATATAGAAGAGCAATGGAGATACCTTTCTGTCTTACCCTAATCCTGAGCTAGCTTAGGGCCGGGCACTTTGGATTCTGGCTGCTGGGTAGCAAACCTAATGGTGCTTGCCCAAAAGAACTTCTTGGAAGAGTTAAAGAGAAGGGACAGGCTATCCTGTTTCATAAGCACAGCAGATTCTAGATAAAAGATTCAAAAAAAGGAAATAAATTCATAAAGCAGAAGGACATAAAATTAGTCTGATTCATTTCCACTTTATTATGAACACAGTCATTTTTGCTTTCTCAAAATTATCATTGGAAAAGATATAATTTAAAATTTCGACTTTCTTTTTTATGTTCAAAGACAACTTATAAATTTGTGTTCTCTGTCATTGGGTACAATGCTCAAGAGCAGGAAAAAAATTGTCCAGTGACTATGTAAACCTTGAAAGATCAAAGGGCCTTAGTGATTGTCACTAAGATGCAAACGCAACTTTAAATCGTAATTTGGGAAGCATTAAAGGCTCTTGAGAGTCAAGGCTTTCAGGAAGGCCTTTGAATGGCAAGAAGCAGAACTTTATAAGTGTGCAATAGGAATTACTCTTCTTTTTTCATTCATTTGTCATAGAGCGGGAAGGAAAGTCTGAATGAAGAAAAATCAGCCCCAAAACACAAGTATATTGAGGAAATGTAAGGAGTGTATAATTAAAAGCACATGAAAAGCCAGAGTTTGGTATGGCAAGGCCGGCCATATTCTGCCAGCCTCTGGCGCCTTCCTAGCGAGCAGCACATTGGCAATGAAGCCAGCCTGAGTCTGAACCCCTCTAAGTCCTCGAGAGTCTCGTTTTATTGCAAAGCCTACCAGCTGCTTTACCCTGTATGTGTACTCCACACCTAGAAAACAAAATTAAGCTAAGTGGTCCATAATTTTATTATCCACTGTTCTCAGGTCTCTTTAGCAGCCAGCTAGCTAGTGACTGACTAATGGAAATCATTTTGTCTTCTCAAGATACTGGGATTCGGGGAGGGTGTGGTTTGGTTACTATCTTAGCCTGGGTTTTCTGAGATTCAGACTTGGGAGACATTTACTAGAAAATCAAACATGCAAGAGAATTATTAGAGGAAATGCCTGAGAGAGAGAATAGGGAGGAAGCCTGAGGGAGCTAGAAGAGTTGTCAGACTGCAAAGCAGATCTGGCCCATGTGGAGAAGAGGAAGGGAAGGAGGGCAAGAGAAAAGAAAGAGAAATGAAAGAGGAAAAGCCTTAGCAGATCAGTGCTAAAGACTGGCTTTAAAAACTAGAATTTTTTAGTGATGGACATTATGGTGTAGCAGATTAAGCTACTTCTTGGGATACTTGCATCCCATATCCACAGAGGGCCTGGTCCAGGTCTTGGCTTCTCCATTTCCCATCCAGCTTTCCTTGTAATGTGACTTGGAGGCAGCCAATGGCCCAAGTACTTGAGTTCCTGCACCCATGTAGGAGACTCAGATGGAGTTCCTGGCTCCTGGCTTTGGCCTAGCCTACCCATGGCTATTGTGGGCATTTGGAGGGTGAACCAGCAGATGGAGGATACTTTTTTGTGTTTATTCCCTTCTCTCTTTTATTCTGCCTTCTAAATAAATATACCATTGAGAAAAATAAATATAGCTCTTTTTAAAAGTCCAAATTACCTTAGCCTAAAGTTCAGAGTCCTGAACAATCTAGTCCCAACTCTTCTTTAAAAAAAAAAGGATTTATTTATTTATTTGAAAGAGTTGTTACAGAGAGAGGAGAGGGGGAGAGAGAGAGATCTTCTGTCTGCTGGTTCACTCTCCAAGTGGCCTCAACTGCTGCCTGGGCTGCACCAGGCCAAAGGTAGGAGCCATCAGCCTCATCCAGGTCTCAACATGGGTGGTGGGAGTACAAGAGCCTGAGCCATCTTCTGTTGCCCTTTCCAGGCCATTAGTAGGGAGCTGGATCAGAAGTGGAGCAGCTGAGACATGAACTGGAACCCATATAGGATGCCAACATTACAGGCAGCAGCTTTACCCACTATGCCACAGCATTAGCTGCCCCCCCAACATTTCTTTCTGATCTTAATTACTGCTGCATGTTACCTTATATATTTAACTCATTTTGATGATTTGCTTTTTCCTAAATTGCTCTCACTTGCCTACCACTATCTCTTTGCTTATACTCTTCTTTTCAACCATAATTCATTAAGTAGCATATATTTACTGAGTCCTGCCCATGGTGGAGGAACTGGGTATGTGTTAGGAGACAAAGAAAATGTGCTTTCTGCCTACTTAGAGCTTTTAACCTACGAGGGGAACAGACAACTAAGAGATTTTAAGGCATGCTTACAAACCATGTAAAAATCTCAAAAGAACAGGATGTTTTGAAAAACTGGATAAGAGTTTTATAAACAGATAGAGTGTTCAAGGAAGAAATGACATTTCAGCTGGAACTTGAATGATGAAGAGAATAGAGTTCCATAGAGTTTAGCCCTGCAGGTACAAATTCCATCATCTTCAAGACATTGCCATGATTTTCACTCAGTCTTTCTTGACTCTCTTCGTTGAGCTCATGATCATCCTTAGCTCTTTGTTGTCTTATCTTCTGTATTACATAATGTGTTATAGACTATGGTGCCTATGTGTTTGCCTCCTAGCAGACTGTAAGATTTTGGAAGGTTAAGTCATGTGTTCTTTATCTCAGAATCTAGCATAACACTTCCTGGTAGGATCCTCCAAATACTTCTTGAATGAATGAACAGTGTGCCACTCTATGCAAGTTCACCTTTTTGACACTTTTCAGAATTATAGAAGGAAATGAGGATTTCATGTAACAGTGGAAAGTATCAATTTCATAGCCATAGATTTCTGAGCCTCAACTTGAAGCAAATAAGTAGATAAGATCATTTATCTTGTTGGAATGAACTGTAGATTCCTTCAGGATAAGACACCATTCAATTATCTTTCCTTTAAAAATCCATTAATATGCATTCAACAATTAATGTAGTATTATGTATCTATTGTTATATTTTATAATACATCTGTTATACTATATACATATATAAATACATATTTTCACAAATTTTAGGAGAAAATCTGGCTGTGTGATAAATCAGTTACTGTTTTATTTACTTATTCTTCATCTATTTTCTATCCATTATCTCAATCCTTGTAAATACAAGGGATTTTTGAAAATTTCATGGAAAATACATATTATGAAATAACTGCATGGGTTTCAAAACTTTTCTTGTCCCAGAATAAACTTATCATTTAATTTTTTAAAAAGTACTCACATCACAGTTTTAATTCATGAGTTGAATGAGATCATCTTTCTAACGAATTTAAAATATGATACTTAACCCATGAAAAATGATTATTGAATGCCAACTGATATTACTGTTCAAATTAGGTATCTGTGTACCCATGGTATTATCCAGAGTAAAGTCACATAATATTCCCCTTATGCCTGCTGAATATTAAAATTGTTTAAATGTCCAAGTGAGCTGAGAAAAACGAGGTGATGCAGTAAAGAAGAAATTGATTCGCATCATTTTATTATTTAGCTGGGGAAGGAAATGTGCTTAGCTGTTGTGATAAATTATTATCTGGAATGATGGATGAAGCACAAAAGAGCTAGAGATAAGGTAGAGATAAGAATAGTAAAGGAGGCAATAGGAATGGGAAATCATGAAGAGGAACCACGAATGTTTCAGTTCAGGGCCACAGATAGAAGGACTAGTCCATGAATTTTTGGCATGTTGACTTTAAAAGGACTATGGATTGCTAGAGAAACACTACATTATCTGCTTCCCATAAGGTGGGCTGACTGAAAATTATCAAATGTGGGCATCTCACAAAGAATTAGTCTCAGTCTCACTACTGAACAAATGCCTCTCAGTTCCATTCCAAAAGTAGTTTTGGGCAGATGTCAGTATGACCTTTCCATAGTGTTATGATTTATGGAAACAAAAAAAATAGGCACTCAATATAAGTCTCTTAGAGGATGAGCTGTGTTATTGATTTGACCTAAAGTTACAGACATCCTATTTCTCAGAAATGTTCTGCCAGTAAGGATGTTGGGAAAGCCATTTAGTTTTGTCATAATGTTAATAACTTGCACAAATAATAGGAGATTTTCCAAACATGGAGGATTAATATTGGAAACTCACTTCCTTCACAAATTCAGACCCATGGGTAAAGATAAAATTCTTTTCTGGTATTTCAATTTTTTAAAAAAAAGTTTAAAAACTTTCCTTGGATGGAGGCCAAAACTGTAGAATGCTTTTGACTTAATAGTGCAAAATCAGATGATGATTCTACCAGGCAACGTTAATGATAAGGAACGATAATGGGAAGACCATACTAAGGACAGTGTTTACTAACTGCTGAGTTCTGATTTCCAAATCAGGACCTCACCGAGGTCATATAGTTTTTACTCATATATTCTTATGTTATCTTGTGAGGATTTGTTGCTTATTTTAGATTAATATTATTGTAAAACTGTTAAACACAAAGGAAGACCTTGGTGTTTCCTGGATGGGTATAGGATTGTGCTTTCCCTCAGGGTGAGAAGCTTACCTTTCAGAGGCGATTTCCATCTGACTCCTGGGCTCTGCCCTTCACAAACGCTGTTGTCTGTAATAACCCCGGTCAGATACTCTCAGCCTACCCAGCATGCAATGTAGGCCAGTAAATCTCCACTACTGTCAACATAAGCCTGCAAATTAAGCCTCGTTTATTCACAAAATTCAGGGAATCATTTCTAAATTGCTCTTCCATAAGAGAAATTATTTCCTTTCCGTTATTTCAGATAGAGCTGTTTCAGGGTCAATATAAATGTATGATAATACTTCTGGCTGTACCATTTTAGCATTTTTCTTCATCTGAGACCTAAGTAACCAGCCTCCAGGGACTACTTCAGGTTGTTTCATCCACGTAGGCTTCCTAGGCTATTTCAACATTCAGTAATCCCGACCACAGCACTGACCTAGTTAGGAACTCACTGGGAGATGTTTTGGGAAGCTCCTTTAGTAGTACTTGTTAATTCTGATGGATCCTTTTTGTTGTTGCACAGTGTTAAACTCTCTGCTCCATCTGGCCTCTCCAATTAAGCTGTAATCTGTTGAGGAAAGGGCTTGCCTTATGCTTCTTATACACCTTTCTCTTATATTCTTAATCTATGATGACTGATTGAACACATAACAACCACCTGATACATGTTTATATGAAATGAACAAACAAAATATTCCCTTGGGTAGTTAATGCTCTATCTCAGTCACCACTATGAGATGCTGCATAAATTGGAGACTTTAACTTCAAAAGACAGGAACAAATCACTTGTAAATTATTTCAGTGATTTGACTGACATTGCCTTAAGAACTATTACTTTAGCTACACGAAAGTAGACAAAAGGAATGATTGGTACATCTCAATGCCATGAAATGTAGAAATGATATAAAATGTTAACGGAATCTGTTTTTCTTCTTTGATCAATTCCTACTAGGGTAGAGCGTGGGGAAGAATTAAGGTATTGGCAATAGGGAAATATTCCTGTTCCGCAGCCGACTAAAGTTAGGGACTTTAGGGGAAAAGAATATCTGGTTAGAAAATAAACTGGCATTGTAAAATGTGAACAGTTGAGCCAAGTGCAAATTTTATAGACCAAATAGAGTTCTCACAAGTCTAATGACTTTTGAAGGCTACTTGTATCCTGGCTCAAAGGACAGCTTCTTGCTGTTTGGAGTAAGCCATCCCTAAGCTGTGTTTGGGACCTGGACCAAATGCTGGCCTTTCATTTCTCAAATTACAGCTTAGTGGTCCCAGCTCAGAAGTCCCTCCATCCCCAATTTAGTAAAATTAGCGGCATAAATTTAGAAGCACAGCGTAACTATGTTTTGTTCTCTGCAAAAGTCAGTTGTGAACTTTCTTCTCATTGGAAGTCTATTTATTACTTAATCCCAGATGTGACACAGTTTTCATCCAAATGTTGCAGAACAAAAAGAAACCTCTTTTGTAATTAACTTGGAAGGTTTTTTTTTTTTTTTAGGATCTATAAGAAACGCTAGGATGATGCCTTATGTTCAAGAGGTGGAAAAGAAAGCAGAGAAAAACACCATGAGAAATGTTTTTCAGATGTTAAAGTACATATGAATCATGTGGGGAATATGTTACAACCCAAATTTTGGTTCTAAAGGTCCAGGGTAGGGCCTAAGAGTCTGTTTCCAACAGGCTAATACTGCTGCTGGTCCATTGACCACACTATTTTGAGTGGCAAGCTCTGTAGCACATAGGAAACAAATTTTGCATACAGCACAAATTATTTTTCTACTCCAGGTTACAATTCCAAGAAAATAATCATGAAAATATACTTTCAGCCATTCTGAGGCATTCAATTTGAATGGAAAGTGAACATTAACCATTTACAGTTCAGATGTGACAAGAGTATTTATTGATGCATTCATTTGTGCTTTGTTCTTGACAAATCTTTTTATTCTCTTGGCTTGGGTGTTTGCAGGTCTACACCAGGACTTTTCTTCCTAGGTTTGCTTATATGTAGTGAGAGGAGGGGGAGTATCTTTAGAGTTAAGGAGAGTTGGGACCTAAGGAAAAGAAAGACTCTCAAGTTCAGTTGTTTGTTTTGAATGTTTATCTCACTGTACAATCTCCAAAGACCCTGCCTTGACCCAGGAGCAGGAAACAGAGCTACAGTGGTGCCTGAACTTGAAAATCCCACCAACATGTAACAGTTGAGAAAGCTCAGAGTCAGACCTCAAATTTAGAGAAATAGAACAATGTAATATTTTCTTGACAACCTAGTGACATGCAGAAAATTCATACCTGCTTTGCATGCAATTTAAGTATGAGCAGTTTACAAGCATGTGCCCCTAAAGGTTTTTAAACTCCACAGCAAAAAAAAAAAAATGCTGAAGAGAAAGTATTTTCCACAGCTTTACTGGTGAACTTTGTACTTTCATATGTTTTCATGGTACTAATTACAGAAAGTTTGTTTTCATGTTGCTAATTATAGAAAATGCCAGCAGAAGTGTGCCCTTTTCCACTTCCAGAACTCTCTCGCAGCAGCTAGTTCTCAGTATTTAGCCCTTCAGAACCTCTAGTGGGATCTGGTCTATTCATTTTGCCCCCTGACTAGAATAACTTCTAATCCCAGGAATCGTGTCTTCCCTACTTGTCCTTAGCCGTAACCTAGGAAAGAGCTAAGCATTTTGAAAATGCTTACTATTAATGTTTTGACTGAAATAATTAGAGACAATCAAGTTGTCATCACAGTACTTTTCATTATCCATAATGTATTTAAAGGGCTGGCGCCAAGGCTCACTAGGCTAATCTTCTGCCTATGTTGCTGGCACCCCGTGTTCTAGTCCCAGTTGGGGCGCCAGATTCTGTCCTGATTGCTCCTCTTCCAGTCCAAGCTCTCTGCTGTGGCTGGGGAGTGCAATGGAGGATGGCCCAGGTGCTTGGGCCCTGCACCCACATGGGAGACCAAGAGAAACACCTGGCTCCTGGCTTCGGAAGGGCGCAGCGCACGGGCCTTAGTGGCTATTTGGGGGGTGAACCAACGGGAGGAAAACCTTGCTCTCTGTCTCTCTCTCACACTGTCTAACTCTGTCTGTCAAAATAATGTATTTAAAGAAGACATTTTTCAAACAATATAGATATATCATCTGCTTACAATTATAGGTGACTCTGATGTTGAATAGTGCCAGATAATACTATGGTTAATCCCAAGAAATAGGAGAGATTAACCTGTAAGGCTTCACCCTACTGTATAAATTTGTATAAAAATAAACATATTTAGTAAGTTTTCACTAAAGATAATTATGTGACTATAAGTTTTAGTAGTTCTAATCTATAGCAAAGTGTGCCAATCTATTGGGAGAAAATGCCCAAAGTTGAAAAGCAACATTTATTTATTTCCTAGAAGGTTTAGCAAAATTCTAATTATTGGAGAACTATATGACAAATAATCCACATTGTAATGTGACCCCCTACATTTTTTGAAGTTGTAGTGACCTCTTAACGCCATTAGGCTACTAATTTACAATGTACACATGATCACATTTCCTGTTTGGAGAGATTACCCTAATGGTAGTAACTGTTTGAAAATAATTTTCATTCCACATTCCTCCTTACCAGTCTATCTAAAAAAAATCACTGATGGAGAACATGAGTGTCCATTTCAAAATTAGTAGTGAAATCTCAGAAATTGTCAGAATGAGCCAGTGTCAGGGAAGGTTTTATGAAGGAAAGGTGTTATCCAAGGAGTTGTAGATTTTGCTTGGGAAGGTATGATTGGACTGTTTCAAACCAAGAGGAGGGATGAAGATCGGAAGCTTAAGAGACAGCAGAGATAACACGAGCCCACATTGTTAAGGATGTTTTCTTGTTTGAAGCATGTGACTGTATTAGCAAGTGCTGGGAAAGAAGTTGGAGGATAAAAGTCGTGCACTTCTGCAGAAGGACTTTGAATAAAGAATTTGAACTTCATGCAGCGGGTGAAGGATGACATTGAGTCCACAAGCAGAGGTGTGGCAGAATGAAAATGGTATTTTAGGAAGATTGGTTCAGCAGGATTACAAATAGTGATCTAGAATCCCTACACAGGATCAAAAACAGAAGGTTTTGGAGAAAGGCATGGGTGAAGAAGCAAAACTCCTTAGGGAAGTTTGATTGGGAAAGAGAGGAAGGGAGAAGACTAAGAAATATTAAGAAGCAAAGAAAGAGATAATTACCTGTTCTAACAACTACTAGGAAAAGGAAAGAATCATAATCCAAAATTTAAGTCTTGGAGTTGAAGAAAGCCGTGATGATGACAAGCATTTCCCATGGTATGCTTGATTGCCATATCAAACTGCCTGGTTAGAGTCCCAGCTCTTCCTCTTCTGATCCAGCTTTCTGCTAATGCACATCTTGAGAGGCAGCAAATGTTGACTCAAGTACTTTGTTCCCTGCCACCCAGGTGATTGACTTCTGGATTCCTGGCTTTGGCCTGGCCCAGACCTGCCAGATTCAGGCATTTGGGAAAAGAATAAACAGGTTGAAAACCTCTCTATGTATGTCTCCCTGTATATCCCTATCTCTCTGTCTTTCAATTAAAATTAAAATAAATACATAAAAATTTTAAAAGGAAAGAAAATTGTGATTGTACCAGTGCTGGGGATAGGGAAAAGTTATTAACTACTCTCTTTTAGATTGACAGCTCTTTGTTTTCAGAGATACTGCTTGTTTTAACAGCCTTTTATGCCCAGCTGAGCAAATTGGCAACCAATCATTTGGTGCTAATTTTACAGATTTATCATCGAGTTTCCAGGAAAGTAATTACATCTTTAGGGCACATAGCCTTCAGCTGTTTAATCTGTTTTAGGTAACCACAGAAAGTAGATAAGGGCCCGTTATTACAGGACCAAGGACTTCATTCATACATTTACTCATTCAACGAATATTTATGAATGCCTGACTTATGCCAGGAAAATAAGTTTTTGCTCTACCAGATCTTATATTCTAGTGGAAAGGAGATAGAACAACAGACATAAATATACATAAGCAATAAAAGAACTCAACACAAGGATAAAAACTATAACATAAATAAAATTTAGCAATGTTCTAGAATGGATTCGGATGCCTCTTTCAGATTGCTTTGTCAGAGAAAGTATTTCCCAGAAGATCCATTTAAGCCAGTCACAAAAATATCATTCAGGAGTAATAGCAACAATCTGAGGCTGGATTTAAAGGCTGAGGTTTAATCATAAGACTTTGGCTCAAGAAGAAAAAGAGGTAAGCAAGGACTATTCGTGTAATGCATCAGTTAGGAACAGGGACAATAACAGGAAGCATAACTTAAAATGACTTAAGTAATAAGGAAACAAAGTGATTCTTAGAAGGCCAGAGGAAGGACTGGCTTTAGAATTGACTAAGTCTGGGGCTCTGTATTCATTTTGAAAAAGGTTTCTTGTCTTTGTCCTCTTAGGTATATCATCATCTTCATCTTCAAGACCGGGATGAAATAGATAAAGGAAGGAGAAAATGCCATTCTGTAGCTTTCATTTTCTTAAACTTTCTAGAAGCCCCAAGCAGGATTCCCTTTGAGTCACATTCTCTTCTCGAATTAGTCACTTCAGAGGAGGGTAGGAGTAGCCTCCATCCAATTGTACCTACACTTGGAACTGTGAGTTGGTTCAGCTTTCCTCGAGCTCAAAAACTGCTTGTGGGAGGGACAGACCTAAATAAAATCAGGATTCCGTTAGGGACAGGGAAAGGGAAAGGAAATCTGGCTAGACAGCCACCCATGATCACAACACAAGGTATCTTGATGGCATATTCAAGAGTTTGATTATATGGGAAGCTGGTGGAGAATTTTATATAGTGAAGTAACAAGATATGACTTATATTATACTTTAAGCCAGCTTAATGTTTTGTTCTGATTTATACTTTAAATCAGTTAATTAAAGTGAGACAAAAGTAGATGTGCAAAGACAAGAAGCTATTTCATAATCCAGGCCAGAGATTCTGGAAGCTTGGGGTATAATAGCAAAGGAAATGGAGCAAAGTGAATGGAATGAAATGGAGCTGTCAGAACTTGATGGGATGAGGTGACAGGAGTTAGGGAAAGTAAACAAACATGACACATAGGTTTTTGCTTAACTCTCTGTAAATAGTATAACTATTTACAGTGATAGTGAAGAGTTAAGAAGGAATGCGTTTTGTCATTGATTACTCAAGAGTTCTGTGTTTGGATAGAGACATGTATTAGACATTGAGTGAAGATGTTGAATAAGCTGATTGGAGTCTGAAATTCAATGGAAAGGTTCAGACAGAAAATAGAAGTTTGTAACCATCAGTATATAGATGGTTTCAGCCATAGGACTTCGTAAGATTCCCTTTGCAGGGAAAAAAATGTGGGGAGCCTAGAGAAGAGTTTGTCAGTGAAATATTTAGATGTCAGGCAAAGGAAAAGAAATCAATAAGAGACCAAGAATGAACAGTTGACGAGTGTGTTAGCTTTATGCTTGCTATAACAGATACCCCATGATGGACAGAGGTTTATTTTGCCTAATGACTTTGTAGATTCACAGTCCAAGATCAGGCAAGTGTCATCATTTCAGCCCTCTGGCAAGTCTGGAAACTGGCAGTGATGGAACATGTGCAGAGGAATGATCACGTGGCAAGCCAGGAAGTAGACAAATGGAGCACACTAGTCAACTGTATGTCATCTCTCCTAAAGCCACATGATTGGATAATGGGAGCTCCATCCCAACAAGCTAGTCCAATCTGGTCAGTTATCTTAAGGAAGACAAAAATGCAAGCAGAAGGGCCCTACATTCAAACACTATTGTTGGATTAAGCTCCACCCTCAATCCATTAACCATTAATACTAACCAGTTAACCATTTACATGAGAGTTTGGAGACCAAACCTTTAACTGATAGGCCTTTGGGGAATACCCCAACTGATATCCACACTATGTAGCAGTGAGTTACAAAGAAACCAAGCCAAGTGGATATCATGGAAGATAAGTGAAGAGCATGTTTTAAAGGCAGTGAACTACTGGGTCAATTGAATATAAAAGTTAAGTAATATGAGAATGAGAAGGGACTATTAGATATCACAAGAACAGGGTTAGTGGAGAAGTACAACACAAGTTAAGTGGATTCAAAAGAGATGGACAACTTAGGACATGTAGGCAGCCATTCAGAGAAGGACTTAAAAGATCCAGGAATAGGGAAGAAGTTTCTAGGTGCACAATTCCTAAGAAGCCCAAGGTGGAGCATACTTTCCCAATGATTTATTTGTATGTGTGTGTTGTTCTTTATGAAGAGAAACATCCTGTTATGGTTTTCACTTGAAATGATGTTAGTAATCCAGCTGTTTCTGCCTTCTATAGTTACCTTTTCTGTACTTGCTCATTCTCTTAAAAAGAAACTAAGCAATTCAGACTTTGCAATTTAGGGCAAGAGACTAAAAGCATTCAAGACTTGATTGGAATCTAAATGTTCATAATATTATTTTTGTCACTCTTCACTTGTATTAGCTGCTGCTAGGAAGTTCATTTTAAACACATACACATTCTTTAAAGTTTATGGAAAATATAATTATGAGTTAAGTTTATTTTGGTGAAAAGACACTGAAATCCATGAATAGTTTTTTTTCTTCATATGTGTTTTCTGTGACCTTTTTGAAGATTATATATATATATATATATATACATGGACACACAACTGTATATACAGAAATACAGTTTGTTACCAATCATTGCCTCATCTACCCAAAGGTGTCTTTGTCAGTCTTTTTAACTTACATCCACCAGAAAGTAGAGCAGAGCAGAAGTTGTATGGTAGTCCTCCCAGCCTCCCTCACCTCCTGGCCTCTGCACAATGGAAACTCTGTTCAGATCTTGGCTAACTGCTTTTTTCCCACATTCAATCAAGGAACACTTAAATCCATACAGTGTCCCTGTCTTGCCAAAAAGCCTATGGGCAGGATGCCACTTCAGGCTGACACAAAGGCACACTGTGCAAGGCGTCGAAGTCCAGAGCAGTGGCCGCATAGGGATTATCAATAAGGCTTTTGAGTGTTTACATCATGTCATCATCACATTGAACATAATTCAAGCAAAGAAGCACACTGTATATTCTAAACCTTAAGGCTTTGCCTGACCTATAGCTATGAAGAAATATAGCTACTTCTCACTTTAAATATAGTCCTTCTAGAAAAGTGGCATAACACTTTTATTCACACCCAGCATTATTTTCTACTTTAAATGATGTTGTGTGATGCAATTGACTATTTTGACTCCAAATTTCATTGTTCATTTTGAAAACTCTAAAGTTAGATTTAGATTTGAGTTATACACCTATAAGCTATGTTTCCCACTAGAGCTACGAATTACAAAAGGTACAACAAAAAAGGCGAAGTTCAAAACATGAGTATCAGATGCTTAGTGCCAATGCATATGTCTATGGTGGACTGTCACCTTACCCATCTCCATCCATTTTTTGTTAGAGCTTCCATTTTCTACCACATAATAGTTTTTGGAAGCAGTTTCACATTGGCTACAAAGCAGAGTTGCCACAATTCCTTTCCAAAATGGTCTTCAACAAATGCATTAAAATGTTCAAGACAAGTATTTGAGAGACACTCTGACAAAGTTTTTTCTTTTCTTTACCACAAAAAAATTACAAATATATCTGAAATGTACACACCTTTCTACTGGAGTTCTGTAAACTAATTATAGTTACCAAAAATATCTGGTTGATATTAGTTGAATAGAAAAGTTATTGGGCTAAAAGGACAGACAGTCATCCTACTACAGATGTTTATTGAGGACCTGCTGTGTATAGGCTTAGAAAGAATAAAATGTGATTCCTCTTTTTAACAGACTTGTCATCTAATTGAGAAGACAAGAACATAATAAACTCATATAGAGTAAATATTTCAAGATATAGCATAGCGCATAAGTGTCATAAGATGAGCATATATAATAAATACCATTAATTCCCATTAATTCATGGATGATCAAAATCTGAAGCACTTACTATGTGTCAGACGTTCTGCTAAGTACTTCGTATGCATTATCGCATTTCCTGAGTTATTTCCCCTGTGCTCTAGGTGGGAATTATCTCTTTCCTTCTTCCTCTTTTGGAGAAAGCAATGAGAATGGTACAAGATGATTAAGGACCTAAAATCAGGAATGTGCCAGATGGTGAGCAGACACACATTCATCTAGAGTTAAGAATGTATTTAGGCCGGTGCCATGGCTCACTAGGCTAATCCTCCACCTGCGGTGCCGGCACCCTGAGTTCTAGTTCCAGTCGGGGTGCCGGATTCTGTCCCTGTTGCTCCTCTTCCAGTCCAGCTCTCTGCTGTGGCCCAGGAGTGCAGTGGAGGATGGCCCAGGTCCTTGGGCCCTGCACTCACATTGGAGACCAGGAGGAAGCACCTGACTCCTGGCTTTGGATTGGCACAGCGCACTGGCTGTAGTGTCCATTTGGGGGGTAAACCAACGGCAAAGGAAGACCTTTCTTTCTGTCTCTCTCTAACTCTGCCTGTCAAAAAAAGGGAATATATTTAAAGGGAATAGAAAGAAATTAATGTTGGAAACTGGCTAGCACCTCCCAATTACTGGAGTAAAGGATTAAAGTGGGAGGGAGGATATGCAACAAGCTCTGATAGCAAAATAGCTCCAGCTCATTCAAGGCTGTTTTATGAAATCTGCCTGGTGAGCAGTCCACAAGTCCTCCCCGTGGCGAAGATCTGACGTGAAGTAATTCTACAAACTCCAGTTCTTCTACTCTCCCCTTACTCCTTACACTGCTGCCATTCACACTTCCTCACTACTTCTCAAGCCCATCTCAGGACATATAAACTGGCTTCTATGTGCTACAGTGTCCTCCCACAAAATATCTGTATAGATCATTACCATACTATTTTCAGCTCTGTAAGAGCCACTCTCCCCACATCTTAATTCTCTATCTTGATTTGTGGAATATGTATCTGTTTGCTTATCTATGCACTGCTTATCCCTACCACTCTCCCTTACTGCTCGCTCTCTCTCTCGCTCTCTCTCTCTTTCTTACACTCATATGCATGTGCGCAAGTGCACACAAACACATGCACACGCACGTGCACACACACCCATTGCCTGGTGTTGACTACCCTGCTACTGTCCATAATGAAAAGTAGTTTTTGGTATGGGGTGCAGCTGGCAGGATGTTTGATTGCTTTGTAGCAATAGGAAAGGAAGGCCTGAGGAATGTCTGGGAAGCTTTGCAGAAAGTAGGTGCAGGCCAGCTGAGATTCCACAGTCATCTTAACTGCTCCTCTCAGCACTCCTTGTAAAAATATCACTACCAATTTGATCTCAAAAGTCACTGCAGCTTTAAGTGGCCTTACTGTGCAGAGGCCTGCAGTTGAAAAAGTAGGGGCTGGCGTTAGGAGGTGAAATTGCCGCCTGCAATGCTGGCTTATCTGGCTGCTCTACTTTCAGTCCAGCTCCCTGCTAATGACCTAGGAAAAGCAGCAGAGGATGGCCCAAGTATTTGAGACCCTGTACTCATGTGAGAGACCTGGATGAAGCTCCTGGCTCAGCCTCGCTCAGCTCTGGCTGTTGCAGCTATCTGGGAAGTGAACAGCAGATAGAAAAATCTCTATCTCTATCTTTCTGTCTCTCTCTGTAACTTTGACTTTCAAATAAATAAATAAAGCTTTAAAAAGAAAAACGAAAAGCAGATGTCCTCGGTTCATGCATAAGATTGGCTTACAAGGATGTTGGTAAAAAAAAAATCTCCCAAACAGACCACTGCCAGACAGGAAAGGATTATATGAAGTTTAAATTAACTAGGAAACATCCACACTTCTCCCATTATGCAGTGATAGGACCTGTGAGAAAAGAATGTTATGATCTCTCGCTGTACCCTGATTTTTGTTATCTTGAGGCCTAGCTAGTCTAAATTACATACACAGCAAAATGTAAGTGCTGCAGATGTAGTTAAGCAATGTGCTTCTTTTCATAACACTGGCTTCTCCAAATTTGTTATATATTATTTGACTGCAAAGCAGCTTTTTTCACATTAAAAAGCATTTGAAATCATCAGCATCACTTCATACTTTCTTTTTTGTTGTTTAAATTCTCTCTTTCATGTAATGTGCGCTATGATTTACTGTTCCAGTATAGAAGAAATGTACTCCCTCATAGAGATGTGGGAAGGCACTGTCCATTTCAAAGACTCAAAGATTTCCTGTTCAGATTACACAGGTTTCTTTAGAGCTGCCAAGACTCATAACAGGAGAAACTGTGGATGGAAATTCAATTATTCCAGTGAGCCACAAAAGAAGGAAATTCCAACTTAGAACTGTCCTTGCACTTGGGCCCGGTGGACTCCATGTGCAAAAGGGAAGGCTGGGTAAAGAAGATGGCCGCAATCTAGGGGCCTGCTGGGTAATATCCGGTGTCATAGCTTCGTTGCCTCCTTGTGAATTGAACCAAGGAGGATATTTCTGCCCAAAGTCACAGCTACCTTTTCCCCATCAATATAACTTTCCAGAATGTCTGCAGAGTTGAAATAGCTTTAGCAAGTGCCTCCTAATGAGCACCAGCTGAGGGTACACAGTGGGTAACCCCCGGAAGCGAAACCTTGTAGAGGACACAGTCATATTGTCCACAGCAAGCAAGTATAGGGAAGAATTTCTCAAATGTGTCTTAGCATGAGTACCACCTAATAGGGAGGGGGAGCAGCAGGCAAGGTAAGCATACAGACTCCCAGGACTTCACCTACCTACAGATTGACCAAGGCCCTGGGGAGTCAGGGCCCTGGACTCTGTTTAATAAATGTTGCAAAGATCCTGATGGTCAGGCAAGTTTGGGAAACGGTGGGGTGGAATGGACTCAGATTCTGGCTCCAGTTCATATTTAAGTTCTACCAAGTTACCAAACACTGAGCCTCAGATCCCTCAAAATAAAATATAACTGATGACAGTAATGCCTACTTCAGAGGGTTGTTGTGAGAGTAAAGGTGGGAAATTCAGAAAATGTTCTTAGGATGGTGCCTGGTGATTTTAAATACATAGCGAATGCAAAGTATAAATGTCACATGCATATTTTTTTTTACCTTCCCATAAACCAGGCCTTTCAGAGATGACAGGATGGTCTGGGACATGGCTTCAGTGCATGAGACAGTGAGGTTGAACTTGAGCATTATTGTAAGGGCAGACGGGAGGGAGATAAGGACTTTAAACTTAATAGCCGGATGATGGTGATCATAGTGTGACAGAAAGCAAGGGCAGGAAAGCAGAGGTGGATCTGGAAAGAACTTTAGAGGTTGAGATTTGAGCAGAGAAAATTTCTGGAATGCAGTTAAGGATAAACAAACTTCAAAAAGACAGGAAAAGTAGTAAGGCAAACTTGAGATTTCCAAGGAAGACTTTATTTGCTGAGAGTAAGTTATGTTTATTTGAGTCCCTTTTAGCCTAAAAGGGAAACTTTAAAGCATTTGCAATTCATCTTTAACTGCCTCATTTATTGAGTAAACTTTATTATCTTACTTGGTACCAGACCCTGTACTCATAATAAAATTGATAAGGAGGAAAGCAGGAACTCAATGTGTACCACTGGGCACAAGCAACTAAGTGATGACAGCAAGGGGAGGAAGAGTGGTACCGGAACTGCTGAGTGGAGGGCAATTACATTGCCTGGGGAAGAAAGGACAACCTCTCAGAGGAAGCCTTAGAATAAATTCCATGACAATTATAACATTATCATTATAGCATCCATAAGGTAACAGTAATAATGATAGCTAACATTACCAAGTGCTTATTTTATGCAGATGCTATGGGAGGCCCTGGATGTGCATTATCTCCTGTCATTGTATAGAATGGCTGCCATCTGCAGTCCCGTGTTTCACTTACTTGTGTGTGCACTGTCGATTTAGAACTGATTCGAAATGCCATTGCTTCACAACTGTGAATTATGTACAGTACAGAATATTGATTCTCCCACTCTCATACCATAGAGAGCTAGAATTGGATGCATTTTATATCAGGCTGAATCATTGTCATAAATAGATTTCTATCCCCTGTTCTACTGATACCACTTCCCCAGAGTTCCTTAGAGATACAGAACACACTGCCTGTGTAAAGCCTGCACAGGGAGGGCCTAACCAGTGGGAGTCTTGCAGAATTTATGCCAACATCCTATTCTTATATGTGCAAAGCCCTAAGCACACAAATTCTAATGTAAAAGCATTATCAAATTCCCTTCCAAGAAAGGCCATTCCCTTACTGTCAAGATAGTAGCTAGCAATAATAACAATAACAATAATACTAACAATAAGGATGCCTAAGATTTACTGATCACTTATATTATACATTAAGTAATTTACACATTCTGACTTAAAGCTTATATGTGTAGGCACTTTGACTGTCTCCATGGTATAGTCAGAGAAACTGAGGTCCAGATATGTATCTCAGTTGGGAGGTTGATTGCAAGGTTGAATATAAGTAGGGAAGATTAGATTGCAGTTAGTTTCTGGTCTTGGGATGCTGTTGAGTAAGTTTACCATGAGGAGCTACATCTCAGAGTAGTACAAATCAGCAGTTTAGATCAGTAGGTCCCAGCATCTGCAGAATCAAAATTAAGTTGTTAGGAAAGATTTTTCCCAATGTAGCCCTGACTTCTCCTCCAACCAAACCATTCCCAGCTCAGGTGTGCCCCATTCAATCCCAATCTTAGACTATGTCTTACCTCAGCACCTTTTGCAGTGGTTTCCCTGGCCCTAGCTGCTGGTTCTCTTCCTCTCTCCTTGCTGTTTCTTTCAAATTCAGCACATGTGTATCAAGAAATCACCTTCCCTATTGTGGTGGAATGAGAAGGCCATGCCAAGATGGCCGCTGGCAAGTGAGCGTCAGTTACTCAGGAATGGCAACACCCTATGAAGCTTGTCCAGGTTTCTTGAGGTCTTCCCGTTGCTCCTCCAGAGTTTGACCAACAGATCCCGTCCTAGAAGACAGTGGGCTCACTGAGGCCAGAGCTGCAGCTTGGCCATGTTTGTGACTGCAGCATTTAAAAGCTCCTACAGAATTACTAATTGAAATGTTGAGAATCTTTCATAAATGGGATTCCTGTAGATCATAACTGAGACCGCATTTTGTGATTGTGATGACTTCATTAGTTTTGGTACTATTGGAGTGTGTCTCTGCTTATGACCTTCCTTTATTTGTTTCTCCCTCATGGCTCAGCACTTCTTAGACATTAAATACATGGCTTTTGACACTAATTAAAGTCAATGAATGAATGTGACACCTCCCTTTGCTAAGACAGCACAGTTTTCTTCACTGTGCTTTACTCTCATAGCCAGGCATTCTCTTGGCCCTGGCATAAATCTGCAGTCCTTCCACAAGGATGACATTGGTTCCTTTTATGTCTTGATTCATCACATATTGTGGAGAGTGTTAGCTGAGTAAGGCTTTTTGCTTCATGAAAATGTCACCAAACGCACCATAAAGAGGAAAGCACCAGATGTCTGTTTGCAAGGAAAGCAAAATTATGGTTTATGAAGAGTGGGGGGAAAGGCAGGGCTCCTCAAGCATTTCCAGGCCTGAGGTTTGGCTCTGTACTCTCCTCGAGTGTCTGACCCCCACATTCCATTTCAGTCATCGTTCTGGAAAAGCTCATTAACTTTACTGCTGACCTGAGACCTGAATGCTAAGTCCATTAGTTTTCTCAGATTCAACTTAAAATTGAGACACACTTGATAGATCATTTTGGCCAAAATAATATGTGTGTTGGTATGCCAGCCCATGATTAACTTATTTTGAACCACTTAATTGAGAAATAACTGGCATACAAAAAGTTGTGCGTGTTTAGTGTGTACAACCACATGAGTTTGTAGATGAGTAGACATCTGTGAAATCATCAGCACAATCTGTTCCATAAACCTGTCCATCACCTCCACAAGTTCCTTCCATTCGCTATGTATTATTTTGGATTAACGTAATTTTCTTCTTCCTTTGAGCTATCAGAACTTAGTTGTTACAAATGAAAGAAGACATTCGCAGTTGGAAATTATATAAAAATCTCTGAACCTTGACCAAAGGTGATGCTTTATTGCTTGGCTCAGGGCAAGGAATAATGAAATGGTGTTCAAGGAATTGGTGATGGTTGTGGGCATTGTTCTAAATGGCAATGGCAATAATAAAGACTTGGTGTATGGAGGCGGCAAGCAGACCCGGAGGGATTATCATAAAATGTAATTTTGCTCTCTGGTCACCAAAAAATCAACCTGTAATATATTACTCTAGAAAAAAATGTATACTCTGTTTGCTTTTGTCATAATTCTTTATTGAATTTGAGAGTAAGTATCTGCAGATGAATAATAATAGAATTTAAAGAGGGAATAAAAACAAATGTTTTCAAAATTGATAATCACAACTATTTAAAATATTGTATGCCTGTTTAAAATACTGATTCACTTGGACTGGTGGTGTTGTGCAGTGAGTTAAGCCACCATGCAACACAGGCACCCCATATGAGTGCCAGTTCCAGTCCCGGTTGTGGCCATTTGGGGAATGAACCTGTAGAAAGAAAATCAATCTCTCTCTCTCTCTCTCTCTCTCTCTCTCTCTCTCTCTCTCTCTTTCTTTCTCTCTCTCTCTCTCCCTCACATTCTCACCTCCTCTCTCTGTAATTCTTCCTTTCAAATGAATACCTAAATCTTTTTTTAAAAAAAAATCACTGATTCATCAAAGTTTGGCTTTACTTCAAAAACACTTTGAGTAACATGCCTAGAGTATAAAACCCTACCAGTTTAGCATTGTCAGTTTTTTTCTCCTTTATTAGGTTTTCTGGGTTTTTAAAATATTTATTTATTTATTTGAAGGGCAGTGCTACAGAGAGAGAGGCAGAGACAGAGTAAGAGGTCTTCCATCTGCTGGTTTACTCCCCTTAATTGTCACAATAGCCAGGTTTGGGCCAGGCTGAAGCCAAGAGGCAGGAACTTGATCTTGGACTCCCACATTGGCTTCAGGGGTCCCAAGTAATTGGTCCATCCTCTGCTGCCTTCTCACATACATTAGTAGGGATCTGGATTGGAAGCAGAGCATCAGGGACTCAAAGCAGAATCCTGATGTGGTATGCCATCATTGTAGGCAGTGGCTTAATATGATTTACCTTAATTTTGGCCCCTGTTAGGTTTTCTATTGCAAACAACAGACCCAACGACTACTTCCTGCTGGTTATCTAACTGTGTGGAGCTAATAAAAACATTCATTGAGAAGTGGCACATGGATGGGTGTCCTGACTGACCCAGCTCAAATTCAGCAAGATGGAAGAGAATCAATACAATACCTATGTAATCTTCATTTTCTTCCTTTTCCTTGTCTTGTACTACAGACAGATTTTTTTAGCATTGTTAACCATGAGATTTTATTAAAGACTAAAATGAAAGTATCAGCAGTCTCAGAAGACAAAGGAAAACAAACTAAGTTTCTCCTGCAACAAGAATACCACTGTGACTTCTGGTCACCAAATTGTGTGTGGGGATTTCTCCCACCAGCAACCAGTTCTCTGGTGGAAAAGAAACCAGCTAGATATCCTCTAGTTTAGTTTAGTTCTGATGCTATCTACCTGGATATGTGTCAAATCTCACAAATTGAGGACTCAACCCACAATAGTGCCCCCCACTTTAGACACCAATCACAAGTAATAGGTAGTCACCTATACTTCTGACCACTTCTCTCTAAATTGGGATTCCCATGACCCCCTCCATGTGTTTGATTAATTTGCTAAGCTAACTCAGAGAACTCAAAGAAACATGTACATTTGCTGGTTTATTATAAAGGATATTACAAAGAATAAAAACAAAGGGACAAATTGGGTGAGGTATGGGAGAAGGTATAGGGCTTCCATGCACCAGTTCCTACACTGTTCCTGAATCTCCATGTGTTCAGCTTTCTGGAAGCTCTCTTAACCTTGTCCTTCTGTGTTTCCGTGGATGTTTCATTATGTAGACATTCCTATCCAATCACTGAACACTGATTATTAGATTAGCCTTCAGCCTTTCACCCCTTCCTGAGGTTATGGGTTGGGGCTGAAACCCCAACCCCCAGTCATGCCCTGGTCATTCCTTACAGCAGCCCCCAGCCATCAGTCAGTTCATTAATATAGGAAAAGACATAGATGTACAGTTTGGCACATGCTCACTCGGACTTACCCCAATGGTAGAGCTAGAAATGTGCCAGGGGATTCCAATTCAATCCCATCAAGGTGACATGTACCAAGGCCATCTCATTAGTCAAAGTGATCAGTTTCAGTTCATAATAGATCACAATGATAGGATTCAGTGTCAAAGAGATCACATAAACAAGACTAGTGTCTGCTAATACTAACTGATAGAATTAAAAAGGAGAGAGCGATCCAACGTAGAAAGCGGGATACACAGCAGACTCGTAGAATGGCAGATGTCCTAAACAGCACTCTGGCCTCAGAATCAGCCCTTAAGGCATGTGGATCTGGCTGAAAAGCCCATGAGAGTTTCGCAGGCCTGGAAAGCCAAGACACTGTGGGGAAAAAAAAAAAAAAAAAACCCTAAATGAAAGATCTCTGTGAGTGAGATCCCAACGGAAAAAATGGGCCATTAGAGAAGTAGGTACCTTTCTGTGAAGGGAGGAGAGAACTTCCACTTTGACTATGGCCTTGTCTAAATAAGATTGGAGTTGGTGAACTCAAGAGGCTTCCATAGCCTTGGCAGCTCATGGCAAGAGCCTCGGGTGATTACTGACGCCATAAACAAAAGTGTCAATTGTTAAATCAACAACAGGAGTCACTGTGCACCTACTCCCCATGTAGGATCTCTGTCCTTAATGTGTTGTACTATGTGAATTAATGGTAAAACTACTATTCAAACAGTACTTTATACTTTGTGTATCTGCCTGGGTTCAGTTTGTTGAAATCTTTACTTAGTATATACTAAGTTGATCTTCTGTATATAAAGATAATTGAAAATCAATCTTGATGAAGAATGAGATGGGAGTGGGAGATGAGTTGGTTGTGGGTGGGAGGGAGGTTATGGTGGGAAAAGCCGCTAAAACCCAAAAGTTGTACTTTGGAAATTTATATTTATTAAATAAAAGTTAAAAAAGACATAGGTCAGGTAATAGGAATGAAAACCAAATATGTATTTCACAAAATCATAAGTAGCTTTACTGCCTTTGAGGTAAATCTCAGTGTTTGTTGTAGACCCGTGTTACATTGCCCCTCTAAGAGTAAGCTAGCAGTAGCAGGATCTGATGGGGGGTGGTATCCTGGAGAAAACATTTCTCTCCACAGCCCAGACAACAGTTGCACACTCTTCTGGCTGAAATCCTTACAAAGCAACCCAGTATAATAGTTACAAGTAGAATAGCAGCTATTTTGATTATTTGCCTTTTTTTCTGTTTTTGATGCAAGATGTTGCTAGTATCAATCAAATTCTAACCTTTTCAACTTTTTCACTTTATGTCTTATTCAACTTTCTACTTCCCCTCATTCTTTACTCACTCCCAGAATTGCTCACATGTTTATTTCCAAAATTAAACTTTTTTTCCTTCATTTCAAGTTGGTGTTTTATTTAGTTTTTTGAGATAACATTTTTTTAAATTATTATATAGTTAAAAAACTTAATGGCACTACTAAATAAAGAGTACAACAAATAAAAAGTAAAAAGATCATCATCAAGCAGGAAAATAGACATGGGCTATAAACAGTAATCTGATGAAAAAAATGTTCAACTTCACTCATACAAAGTAAATTTTAAAACAGTGACAAAATCATTAAAACTACAGTAGTATATAATTCTTACCAACTTGTTTGACAAATATTTAAAACAAACTTTTACAAAACACTGCATTTGAAGCAAAACTGACCCAAAGACATTCTTTTCTTTCTTTTTTTGACTGAACCTGCTGATATAGAAATAATTCATGGTGCAGGCATTTGGGTGAGCAGCTTTTGTTTCCATTTGGGATGCCCACATGGCATATTGGAGAGCCTGATTTGAGGCCTGCTCCTTTGCTTCCCATACAGCTTCTTGCTAATACACTACTGGAGAGCAGCAAATTATGGCTCAGGTCCTGGGGTCCCTACCATCCACATGAGTTCTGGACTCCTGAATTTAACCTGGTCCATTCCTGGCAGTTGTGGATATTTGAAGAGTGAACCAGCACATAGATGATCTGTTTCTGTATGTGTGTCTGTGTGTGTGTGTGTGTGTGTGTGTGTGTGTGTGTGTGTTGTGTATGTGTGTGTGTTTACCTTCAAATAAGAAGATGAAAATAAAGGAATAAAAGTTTTTTAAAAGAATTTATGTTCCTCATTTTCATAAGAAGATTCAAGTTTGGACTCAAATAATAGAGGAAAATATTTTTGTCATTTTTTTCCACCAAGTCCAGGCACGAGACCAGAGGTGAAGCAGACCAGAAGGTTTCTGCGTGCTCTCATTTTGATGATTTTTTTTTTTAGTGGGTAGACACAACTGCAAATTGAAGTGGTACTGTGTGGGTACAGGTCATGTGTTATAATTTGAAAGTGTTGCCTAAAACAGGGTCACAGCAGAACATTTTTAGAGGTGACTAATGGTTTTCTTCTCTATCTGTTCCAGCCACACCAGCTACCCTTGGCAGAGCATCCAAGAGTCTGCAAAGAGTTCATCCAGGCCTGGGGACAAGTAAGAATTCCAATCCATTTGCTACCTTCAGTGACATTTTCCATGCTTTAGTGTAATTCATACCACTATACCATCTCTTTTTAATTTTGAATATTGGTAACTGAAAAAATGGTTGAATTGAAATTTTACAGACAAGTAAAAATATTTTTTTTCAAGATTTGCTTTTTAGTTTCTTTGCAAGGCAGTTTCTTTATCTTTCTATTTCATTTATTCAAAAAGGCTAAGCTAGGCCAAATTAATGGAGAAAAAAGGAGACATTATTTATCATGGATTAACATTTATTCAATTTAAGAAATTACCTCTTTTTACAAATTCTTTTTAAGTTATTGCTATTTTGAATTATTTACTTAGTGATTACACTAGCAAAAAGTTAAATTTCTGTCTCCATCCAAGTTTCCTTATGCTTCACAATTCTGCCTTCACGTAAGTTAACTCTTTTCCTTAAAATGATCCTTTGGATCCCCCACCCCCATCGTGTGGCAATCTCTTCTTCAAACTTCAGTTCAAACACCAGCTCTTGGGGAAGCCTCTCCAGCTCCTCTAACCCAACAGGCTTCCTGCCTTCTGTGCTTCCATTACCTCCTGATATGTTAGTGTACAAGTGTATGTTAAAAAAAAAAAAGATTTTGTTGCAAAAACTTTTTTTAACTTTTATTTAATAAATATAAATTTCCAAAGTACCGTTCATGGATTACAATGGCTTTTCCCCCCCATAACTTCCCTCCCACCCGCAACCCTCCCATCTCCTGCTCCCTCTCCCATTCCATTCAAATCAAGATTGATTTTCAATTATCTTTATATACAGAAGATCAACTTAGTATAAATTAAGTATTTCAACAGATTGCACCCACACCGAAACACAAAGTGTAAAATACTGTTTCAGTACTAGTTATAGCATTAATTCACATTGGACAACACATTAAGGACAGAGATCCTACATGGGCAGTAAGTA
The DNA here is from genome assembly GCA_949820135.1 of Sylvilagus floridanus. NCBI lineage: Eukaryota > Metazoa > Chordata > Mammalia > Lagomorpha > Leporidae > Sylvilagus > Sylvilagus floridanus. The sequence continues at coordinate 67,820,522 of OX463246.1, read as the reverse complement.
CACAGTGACTCCTGTTGTTGACTTAACAAATTGACACTTGTGTTTATGGTGTCAGTAATCACCCGAGGCTCTTGTCATGAGTTGCCAAGGCTATGGAAGCCTCTTGAGTTCACTGACTTCGATCTTATTTAGACAAGGTCATAGTCAAAGTGGAAGTTCTCTCCTCCCTTCAGAGAAAGGTACCTCCTTCTCTGATGGCCCGTTCTTTCCACTGGGATCTCACTCACAGAGGTCTTTCATTTAGGTTTTTTTGTTTTTTGTTTGTTTGCTTGTTTTTGTTTTGGCAGATTATCTTGGCTTTCCATGCCTAAAATACTCTCGTGGGCTCTTCAGCCATATCTGAGTGCCTAAAGGGCTGATTCTGAGGCCAGAGTGCTGTTTAGGGCATCTGCCTTTCTATGAGTCTGCTGTGTATCCCGCTTGCCATGCTGGATCACTCTCTCCTTTTTAATTCTATCAGTTAGTATTAGCAGACACTAGTCTTGTTTATGTGATCTCTTTGACACTGAATCCTATCATTGTGATCTATTATGAACTGAAACTGATCACTTTGACTAGTGAGATGGCCTTGGTACATGCCACCTTGATGGGATTGAATTGGAATCCCCTGGCATGTTTCTAACTTCACCATTTGGGGCAAGTCTGATTGAGCATGTGCCAAACTGTACATCCCCTCCCTCTCTTATTCTCACTCTTATATTTAACAGAGATCACTTTTCAGTTAAACACCTAAGAATAATTGTGTGTTAATTGCAGAGTTCAACCAATAGTATTAAGTAGGACAAAAAAAAATACTAAAAGGGATAAAGTATTAAGTTGTTCATCAACAATCAGGACAAGTACTGATCAAGTCATTGTTTCTCATAGTGTCCATTTTACTTCAACAGGTTTCCTTTTTGGTGCTTGACTAGTTGTCACTGATCAGGGAGAACATATGATATTTGTCCCTTTGGGACTGGCTTATTTTACTCAGCATGATGTGTTCCAGATTCCTCCATTTTGTTGCAAATGACTGGATTTCATTGTTTTTTACTGCTGTATAGTATTCTATAGAGTACATGTCCCATAATTTCTTTATCCAGTCTACTGTTGATGGCCATTTAGGTTGATCCCATGTCTTAGCTAATGTGAATTGAGCTGCATCAAACATTAAGGTGCAGACAGCATTTTTGTTTGCCAATTTAATTTCCTTTGGGTAAATTCCAAGGAGTGGGATGGCTGGGTTGAATGGTAGGGTTATATTCAGGTTTCTGAGGAATCTCCAGACTGACTTCCATAGTGGCTTAACCAGTTTGCATTCCCAACAACAATGGGCTAGTGTCCCTTTTTCCCCACATCCTCACCAGCATCTGTTGTTGGTAGATTTCTATATGTGTATGTATTCTAACCAGGGTGAGGTGAAACCTCATTGTGGTTTTGATTTGCATTTCCCTGATGGCTAGTGATCCTGAACATTTTTTCATGTGCCTGTTGGCCATTTGGATTTCCTCTTTTGAAAAATGTCTATTTAGGTCTTTGGCCCATCTCTTAAGTGGGTTGTTTGTTTTGTTCTTGTGGAGTTTCTTGATTTCTTTGTAGATTCTGGTTATCAACCCTTTATCTGTTGCACAGTTTGCAAATATTTTTTCCCATTCTGTAGGTTGCCTCTTCACTTTCCTTACTATTTCTTTTGCAGTACAGAAACTTTTCAATTTGATGCAATCCCAATTATTAATTTTGGCTTTGACTGCCTGTGCCTCTGGGGTCTTTTCCAAGAAGCCTTCCCCGGTACCTATATCTTGCAGGGTTTCTTCAATGTTCTCTAATAATTTGATGGTGTAGGGTCGTAGATTTAGATCTTTAATCCATGTTGAGTGGATTTTTGTGTAAGGTGAAAGGTAGAGGTCTTGCTTCTTGATTCTGCACGTGGAAATCCAGTTTTCCCAGCACCATTTATTGAATAGACTGTCCTTACTACAGGAATTGGTTTCAAATCCATGATCAAATATAAGTTGGCTGTAGATATTTGGATTGTTTTCTCGTGTTTCTATTCTTTTCCATTGGTCTATCCATCTGTTTCTGTACCAGTACCATGCTGTTTTGATTACAACTGCCCTGTAGTATGTCCTGAAATCTGGTATTGTGATGCCTCCAGCTTTGTTTTTATTGTACAAGATTGCTTTAGCTATTCGAGATCTCCTGTGTCTCCATATGAATTTCAGCATCATTTTTTCCAGATCTGAGAAAAATTTCTTTGGTATTTTGATTGGTATCGCATTGAGTCTATAAATTGCTTTTGGGAGAATGGACATTTTGATGATATTGATTCTTTCAATCCATGAGCATGGAAGATTTTTCCATTTTTTGGTATCCTCTTCCATTTCTTTCTTTAAGATTTTGTAATTCTCATCATAGAGGTCTTTAATGTCCTCTGTTAAGTTTATTCCTTTTTGTTGCAAATGATCGGATTTCATTTTTCGCTGCTGTGTAGTATTCCATAGTATACTTATGCCATAAATTCTTTATTCGGTCTTCAGTGACAGCCATTTAAGTTTATTCCATGCCTTAGCTATTATGAATTGAACTGCAATAAACTTGGGGCTGCAGATAACTTTTTTATTTGCTGATGTCATTTCCGTTAGGTAAATTCTGGGGAGTGGGATGGCTGGGCCATATGATAAGTCTATATTCAGATTAAAGAGATATCTCCAAACTGATTTCCATAGTGGTTTTACCAATTTATATTCCCACCAACAGTGGATTAGGGTACCTTTTTCCCCACATCCTCACCCTTATCTATTGTTTGTTGATTTCTGTATGAAAGCCATTCTAACTGGGGTAAGGTAACACCTCATTGTGGTTTTGATTTGCATTTCCCTGATGGCTAGTGATCCTGAGTTTCATGTGTCTGTTGGCCATTTGGATTTCCTCTTTTGAAAAATGCCTGTTTACGTCCTTGGCCCATTTCTTAACTGGGTTGTTTGTTTTGTTGTAGTTTCTTGATCTTTTTATAAATTCTGGTTATTAATTCTTTATTAGTTGCACTGTTTTCAAATAAAGTCTCCCATTCTGTCTGTTGCCTCTACACTTTGCTGAGTGCTTCTTTGGCAGTACAGAAGCATCTCAATTTGATTTCATCCTACTTGTTGATTTTGGCTTTGATTGCCTGTGACTTTGGGGTATTTCCAAGAACTCTTTGTGCCAATGTCTTACAAGAACCCATATGTTGGGTCACTTGATAGTGTCCTGTGGATTCCCAACAGTGTTTTTTTTAGTTTTCTAATTTCTTCTTCTTGTGTTTGGTCTGGCTGTGTGATTTCCTGTGCTTTTTCTTCTAAATTGTATATTCATTCTCCTGCTTCACCAATTCTGTTGTTAAGGCTTTCCACTGTATTTTTAATTTGTTCTATTTAATTCTTAATTTCCAAGATTTCATTTTAATTTCTCTCTCTCTTTTTTTTTGTTTTGTTTTGTTTTTGTTTTTGTTTTTGACAGGCAGAATTAGACAGTGAGAGAGATAGACAGAGAGTAAATTCTTCCTTTTTTTCCATTGGTTCACCCTCCGATCCGAAGCCAGGAGCCAAGTGCTTCCTCCTGGTCTTCCATGCAGGCACAGGGCCCAAGCACTTGGGCCATCCTCCACTGCCTTCCCAGGCCACACCAGAGAGTTCAAATGGAAAGGGAACAAACAGGACAGATTCTGGAGCCTCAACCAGGACTAGAACCTGGGGTGCCAGCACCACAGGCGGAGGATTAGCCAAGTGAGCTGCGGAGCCAGCCAATTTCTCTTTAAGATCTCAATTTCGTAGGGGATGGATTTCATTAGTTCATGCATTTGCTTCTGATTACTTCTAAGTAATCCTATGATCAATTTTTTGAATTCCATTTCTGACATTTCTTCAGTCTCATCATCTTCACAATCTAGTATTGAGGTATTATGTTCTTTTGGAGGTGTCATGTTGTTTTCCTTGTTCTTATTTCTTGGATTGGTATGTTTGCTATTCTGCATTTGTGGGTTATTTGTTGGTTTCTTCTTTTATTTTTTGCTGTAGCATCTTTTATCTTTGGACTATGTCTGATTGGATTAGTGGAATGTCTGCTTTCAGGGAATACCAAGGGGCTTGTGGTTGGAGTGGCCAGGGAGTTCTGTTCAGTGCTCCAGTGTGAAGGGCACATCTGAGGTGACACACCATGGTTAGAGTGGTAAGTCTCCTATTTTTTTTTAGCAGAGAGTAGTTTCTTTTTGTCTGTTGGTTTAGACTCAGCTGATCTCTCCCTCAAAGAAGACCAGTGCCTAGGTGCTAGCCCCAATGAGTATATTATTCATCCACTCTGCCACAAGGACCACACAAAGGATCTGTGCAGTCCTCAGTATAAGTTCAGATTCTCCAGCAGTGTCTCTTCCAACAGGTAATCACAGAGCCCCGATGCTGTGGAGAATTTCACAGTGACTGCCCAAAGTCCCAGCCACACGCTGATTCCTCCCACACAGCCTCAGTGTTTTCACAACCCTGGCACCCCTGTCTATTCTCCTCACCAGACTCAGGAGTCTCCGCTTTGCTGATTGCTAGGTGTGGACATGAGCTGGTGCAGCTCTTGTGTATATCCAAAACAGTGCCTGCTCTCTGCCAACTTGTTACAGGACGCCTTTGCAGAATGAACAGGGAGAAAAAAAAAACATGCCCCCTCCTTTGTTTTATTTTTTTCTCCTCTAGTTTGGCAGGTACACCATCCCCCACAGGAATCCAAGTTGGATTCTCTCTAGTCTCTTCCTGCACATTTTTCACCAGTGGCTTGTGCTGCTGAAGTCTGGTCTCACCTTGCTCTCCAGTGCTGGGGCAGAGGCTCTTGGCTGGTGGGGTCTTAAGTTGTGCACCTTTTCACCCTCCACATAGGTCCACTGTGTTCCTCCAATTTACATAGAGTTTCCTCTTCTGTTTTCTCCCCAACTCTTCCCCCTAAGTATATCTCTTTAAGATTTAGCTTATTATTTATTTGAAAGGCAGAGTTACAGAGCAAGAGGGAGAGGAAGATGGAGAGACATTGTCCATCTGCTGGTTCACTCCCCAAATGACCGCAATGGCTAGGAGTGGACCAGGCCAAAACTAGGATCCCAGAATCCCATCTGGGTCTCCCATGTGGGTGACAGATATCCAAGTACTTAGCCCATTTTCCACTGTTTTCTAGGCATACCATCTGATAGCTAAATGGGAAGTGGAGCAGCCAGGACTTGAACCAGTGCTCAATTGGGATGTGAATGTTGCAAGCCGTTGTTGCAGCCCTCTGTGCAATGTTGCAACCCTCTGTGCCAAAATGCCAGCCCCAATATGTCGTTTTTAATGGCTTATCTATTTATTTATATGAAAGAATAACAGGGAAAGGGAGAGACAGAAGACGTCAGATCTCTCATCCCCTTGTTTACTCCCTAAATGACTTCAGTAGCTGGGGCTGGGCCAAGTAGAAGACAGAAACCAGGAATTCCATCCTGGTCTCCCACATGGGTGGCAGGTGCCTAAGTACGTGGACCACCTTCTGCTGTATTCCCAGGCATATTAGCAAGGAGCTGGAACAGAAGTCGAGCAGCTGGAACTCAATATTGGATGCCAACATTGGCTTAACCTGCTGTGTCACAATACCAGCCCCAAGAACTTTTGGAAGTATCCTTGAATATGTTAGAACTGTGCATAGAACTCAATGGATTGTGTGTACTTCATGAATTAATTAATAAATTAATTATAGTGAACTTGAAATGCAAAGTCCATGTTTTATGCTTCTTCTAAACCTCTCGCATCACCTAAAGAAACCTAGTCACGTAGGTGGTGTGTTTTGCATCAGTTTAAGTATATGTTAGAATCTGCATTATGCAATAAAAGGAAGATAGTGTACCTAATTGAGTTTAAGCTATCACTGTTTTATTTTATGATTCTGGTGTCATAGAGCTATAATTTGGATTTTATGACTAAAAAGCAGAAAAAATGACTGATGTGAGATTTAAACATCATTTCCCTGGAGATGACCCAAAGGGAGGGCTGGTACGTTTTAAAGCAATGTCATCCACTTGTCAGTTGTGCCAGACCACAAACACTTTACAACCCTCCTGTTTTAGAAACATTTGACATGATAATCTGTTCCCTAATTAACACCAGGTGTTGAAAAAGGGGGTGGACGTTTGGTCATGTTTTGGTTTTCTAGCCAGCATATTCCAAAACCTTCATTGAAAGATGGCGTAACCTACTGTTACTTTCTGCAAGGAAATGAGAATCAGTTAAGAATGTTTTATTACTAGTGCATGTTTAACTTTGGAACCATCCTCCACATATAAACTTAATCCATTGCCCTCTGTTTTCTCCTAATCATTGCAGTCTAATTTCTCCAAGCCATTTCCTTTGTCGGGATCTGAGGAGCCTAACCATTGTGCCTTGTGGAAATAAAGCCTCTAGGCAGGGTGGATGTACCAAACAGCTTCCTTCCAGTCATCGGACATATGTTGACTTCCTGTCTGTGTTAAGACAGCTAGCTGATTAGCATTCATATATGAAAAGTCATATAGCCACTGGCCTCCCCACAGGAGGAAAGATTCTATCTTTCCAGTGTCTCATTTTCAAAAATTACTTCTGCTTCAGGAAGGGCTAGATAAAGTACTTAAGTCAAGAATGTGTCTGTGTCAGTGGGCACCTGCCATAGGGCATGTTTTTGAACTCTAGATGTAACAAATACTCAAGTATCCACATTGCCTCACTGTGTCACTATGAACATTGCCACTGTATTACAGATAGTTAACTCTCTGTTGCACATCCAGAACTTAGCTCTGCATGCTTAGGGTGAAAGAGTAAGGTTAAAAATTGTTATATCTACGAATGCTCATGGACCTCTTCTTTATAGTTTTCTGTGTTATTTTAAAGATTTTAATAGAAAAAAAGGAAAGACAGACTATGATGTCTTGACATCAAAGGAATTCACTCTTCCTAAGGAGTCAGCTGTGCACATGTGTTCAAAATAAAATGTCCTGAGACTCCATAATTACAATTTATGTTTCCTATGTGCACTTTGGTAAATTCTCAGACCCAAGCCAAAACACAATTGAAGGAGCTGTGAAATAGAAATCTCAGACAAAATTGATCAAACATAAATGAGATAAATGCCATTACCTTTGTTCAAACTGCCATTACATTATACTTGGATAACTGCAAACTCTTTTGTAACTCTTCTCTCCTTCCCTATCTCTCCTTCGTTGGACCCATCTTTCTCTAGCAATTATAATTTCTTCAGCTCTAAGTAGCAGTATGTCATTATTGCCATCTTCATTATGTAACTGAAGTCACAAACTCTGAGGTCAGCATTGTGGCACAGCAGGTTAACAAGACAAGGCTTGGGACAGACTGCCAGCTCAAATCCTGGCTGTTCTGCCTCCAGTCCAGATCTTCACTAATGTGCTTAGGAAGGCAGAGGAGGATAACTTTAATGTGTGGGCCCCTGTCACCCACGTAGGAGATCTGGATAGAGTTCCAGACTCCTGGAACTTCGTCTGGACTGGCCCTGGCTATTGAGGGTGTTTAGGGGGTGAGGCACTGGTTGGAAGATCTCTTTCTCGTTATCAATCTTTTCAAATGAATAAATACATACATACAAACATACATAAATCCATAAATCGTTTTAATGTTGCAAACCCTTCCCGAGGCACTAAAAATCCCTACCCATAGTCTGCCCTCAGCCTTCAAATCTGGACTACTTGGGACTCCCCAGGCACACTGTGCTTTCCCTCCTCCAGGACACTGCTCATATCATCCCATCTGCCAGAACTGTTCTCCCTCCACCCCACCATGCAGCCCTGCCCATGCTTTAAGTTTCTAGACTTGAAGTAACCTTTCCCTTCTCCATACTTTCCTATGAGAGAAATTCTGCTATGTAGTAACAGTTGTGTTAGTTTGGTATGCCAGCCACAACACAGAACCATATACTGGTTACCTAAAATAGTAGAAATGTATTTTCTCAAAGGTCTGGAAGCTAGAGTGTGAGATTAAGCTAGAGTGTGAGACCTTGGCTTGTAGATGTCTGTCTTCTTCCCATGGGCTTCCCTCTGTGTGTCTGTATTCTAATCTTCATCTTCTTCTTTTATTTAATGACCTATTTAACGACTCTCTCCAAATAGTCACATTCTAAGGTGCTGATTTTTAGAATTTCAACATACGAATTTTGGATACAATAAAATTCAGCCCATACATCATTCTTAGCGAATATATTAAATGTTCTGTGGACTCCATTTATTTGCATATATCCCATATCTCCCGATCTGGATTCGGAAGAGATGTGTTTTATTCAGAGGTATGTGTAATTTGCAGTACCTACAATGAATATTGCAAGTAATAAATATATTGCAAATAAATGGAGTAAATGGGAGAATTATTAACAGCTTTCTCATTATCCACTCTTCTTCATACTTAGCAATTTCCACCAGCACCCTTTGTTAATCACGGAGCCTCCTGGCTGCCTAAGGCCAATCATAGAGGATCAGATCTCCCTACCTGTGTTAATTACACATTATTTTCCTAAGTGTTCCATTGTTGAAAAGACTTATAGGAATATGAAGTGGTTTCTAGTAATAGGAAAGCTTCATTACAGACAAAGCACAGGGTTCGTACATGTTGACCAGGGGGTTCATATCTCAAGGACGGGGTTTACCATCCTCCCACTGTGATCACACAGAACACACTTTCTCTCCAGACGTGGCACTGCAACCCATCAGCCTGCCAACCACATTGGTACCAGGTAATCTAAGAAGCTGCCCATTGTGAGGTGTCTGATAGTAAGTTGGTCATATAGATTCAGTCTAGCTATGTTGCTAGCCATAGCTCTCACACCTCCAGCCTCCAAGGTAAACCAAAATCGTGCATAAGTGATAAATCCAATCACAATGAACAACATTAACATTCTGTCCTGAGACAACAGATGCATGACCTCAGAATTTCATTTACTTCTACTTAATAAAGTCCCTAGCATTGACCCAAGTATCATTAGTTTTGGAGAGAAGCATTGTAGTAAAACCATATTAGCTAAGATTAACCCACACTATACACAACTGAAAGAATTACCCCCTTGCTATAATCTCTTCCTTCTGTTGCTTATCAAAAATCTGTTCCATTTGCTTTCTTTTTTTAGATGACCCTATTTATTTATTTGAGAGGCAGAGAGACAGATGAGAATTCCTATCCACTGTTCCACTTCCCAAATGTCCACAACAGTCAGGGAAGGGCAAGCCAGTAGCCAGGAACATAATCCTAGTCTCCTACAAAGGTGGCAGGAACCCGATCCGATTATTTGAGCCATCATCACTCCTGCCTTCCAGAGTCTGCCTTAGCAGGAAGCCAGAGCAGGGAATCAGAGCAGGTACTCCCATGTGGGACTCAGGTACCTTAACTGCTAAGTCAAAAGCCCACTCTCAAATCTATCACATTTTACAAATCTTCAGGGTTTTTCTCTCTTCTGGGAAATGGGTGTAATCCATGTGAACAGATGTTTTTGTGCTAATGAGTGCATGCTAACATACCTTGTACAGAGCAGCTTCTTAAGAAATATTTTCTGAGAAGAAAGGGTTATTTCTGGTAAGTAGCCCCATGCAGACCTGTCAGTGGGTAGAAGCATACTCCATTGTGTGAAGGCCAGCCCAGAGTAACCCTGAGCAAACACACACTTAAGATTAGGAGTTTAGGGGCCAGTGCTGTGACATAGTGGGTAAAGCTGCCAGTTCAAGTCCCAGCCGCTCAATTTCTGACCCAGCTCTCTGCTTTGGCCTGGGAAGGCAGTAGAAGTTGGCCCAAGTCCTTGAGCCCATGGACCCACATGGGAGGCCCAGAAGAAGCTCCTGGTTCCTGGTTTCATATCGGTGCAGCTCTGACCATTGCAGCCATCTGGGGAGTGAACTAGCAGATGGAAGATTTCTCTTTCTCTCTGTCTTCTCTGCCCCTCCTCTCTGTAACTTTGCCTTTAAATAAATAAATAAATCTTCAAAAAAAAGATTAGAAGTTTACAGTTTACATGCATATACAGACAACTCTATCTTATTGTAAAGAAGCAATGCTACAAATTTGCCTTTCTCTCTTGGAGTGATAAGGACGCTCTAAGTGGTTAGAATTCTTCTAGTGAAAAGCAAAAAAAAATTCAGTATTTCCAAATCTGCAGGATGGCTCTGAGAGTGTCATTGTTTTAAATTCTTTGTATATTTCCAATGATTTATTTATCTGTTTGATGAAGATTTGGACTAAATATAGAAATTTATTAAACATACAGAGAGAAACTTTTAGATAACTACACATCTTTCTGAAGAGGATATTCCCTCTTATTTTAAAGTCATTCCTTTTCTACTGAACTTTTAACATATTACTGTACAAGCATAAATTTTGTGATCAATGGCATTTCTACCTCAAAATAAAATCTATATTCAATTGGAACAAAATGTTGAAGTTTCATTAATTGCCCTTTGGAGCATAAGCCAGCCTCAGGATTTATGAAACCAGGCATTCTAAACATAAACATTAATGACTGAGGTCAGAGTTAAATTTTGCAAGGATTCCAATATATTATCATATTATTTGGGCACAGAATATGAATTCCTTACATTTTTAGAAGTACAATAACAATTTTCTTCACAATTGTAAGTTACTTTCACTTCTCTGTGAAAATGTTTTTGAGTCAAAAAATTTAATATAGTAAACTTCATTTCTTTTGTTCAGGTCCTTATGCAATATCACCTGCCCTTATCATCCTGATTTTAAGTACTACCTCCTACTTTTTTCCTGCCCCAAGCCATGGTAATCTCTGATTCCAGAGTGATTTTTCCTACCTACTTCTGATCCAGTAAGACAGTCATCTCCAATAGTTTCCCACTGTTTTCTAAAAAACTAACTCATCTCCCAGGAATTCAGGAAATTCTGCAACACAGATCTGCTGTCCTACTCTGGTATGTCTCCCTGTGCCTTACACACCACCATATATATGTCTCCTTCACAAGAGTATATCTATTATATATTCATTATGTCTGTTCCTGCTTACCCCTTCACCAGAAATTCCTACCGTTTTCCCTCCCAATCTGACAGTCTTTTATGGCATGTTTCAAGCACGACTTTAAGCACAAAGCTTTTCACAATTTCTCCAAAAGGACAAATTCTAAAAGGACAAATTCTTCTGCGTTAGAATCTCTGTAGACTTTTCTCCCTTACTCTCACGGAGAGATGTTATAGCATAACAGTTACAACGTCAGCCTCTGGAGTAGACAACTTTAATTTTTGTCTCAGTTCTACTACTGACCTCCTTCATGAGCTTACTTAAATTTCATAACTTTTCTCTGCCAATTTTTCGTAATCTCAAGGTAGAGATGCTATACTACATGCCCCCTAAGAATGTTCTGAGAAATGTTAATGTTATTATATTTAATTAGAATAGCACCTGACCCCATTGTAAGCTTGCATAGTGTTTATTCTCTTGTGACTCTTATTTTATGTCAATAAATATTAGATTAACTCTATGAAACTTCCTATAGTCAACTGTATTTTGGATCATACAATCAACATGGTTCAACCTAATGTAGATATTCTCTTAAACTGTAATATCCTTAATGTTAGAGACTCTATTTTATAGATCTGTGTATCCCACAGTACCTGGCATATGTTGACTTAAATGAATTGCTGAATTTTACACATGCACAAAAAATTGCAAAGGAAACAGAAGCTGAGTTCTTCCCAATATCTTAAGTACTGTTTGGTAAAGTACTCTTTGCTATGTCATCCCACTGATGTGGGAATGAATGTTGTAAAATTTGATCCAGGATCTTTCCTCCTGCAGAGATGCAAATACTAAGTGGAGACTGGTATCATGAGCAAATAGGAAGAGAGTTTATTTGGCAGTGAAGGAATATATGTACAAGTGTGGCCACCTCACACTGAGAAATATCCAACATGAATGAGCCAAAGAATTGCCCTTAAACTAGAGAGAATGAAAAACAAAACAAAAAAATGGTGTCTGTAATTAAGATCTCCCAGAGGGTAAGAGAAGTCCATGCAAGCTCCATAGTAGAAGTGTACACATGAGAACGGTACCTCTGAGAGTGTCCTGGGGTGGAAAGAGAGAAAATGGGAGTAGTACCTCTGAGGTCTATGGCAGAAAGAGAGCTTTCACCCTATTCCACCTCTTTTTGGAAAGGAAGGGGGCGATACCACAATTGGATATGCAAATAGTGTGTGGTCTTGGTGTGTGCACTGGTCCTGGATGTAACAGGTAAATCCTGGGAAGGTGAGTGGATCAACTAACAGTTAAAGAGACAACAGCATTTTGCAGGAATACAAGAGTTCCAGCTCACCTAAACTTTAACTTCCTACCTACTTATCCCACATCACCATGGGGGAAGATGAAGGAGCTGAACTCATCCTTTTATCAAGAACCCACTTCCACAATAATGGCATTAATCTATTCAGGAGAATAGAACCCTCATATGTACCACAGTGCTTCCTCCATGCCTTTCAGCAATCATTTATTAAGGGAGAGAAATAAACATTTACAGGATAGAAGTGTCTTTTGTCCATTATTGAGTATAAATGCTTACAATCTTTCCCTAAACCCTTCAAAGGAACTGTAACTTCAGGTCATGTAAGTAGGATATTGTAGGACAATGTCCTACAATGTAGGACATCTGATGGTGTTACTGACATATCTTGTTGGCACTTCAGCTGCCAAGGGAATACTAAGTAACCCAACTCCTGCCATTGACCTATCACTATGCCTAAAAGATCTGAATGACCCTCTCAGTTTTCAACCTCCTTTTTCATCAGATGTTTCCAACCTTAAGAGCACACTAGCTGACAATACTGCCAGAAAACGCACATCATTAAGGAAGTGTGTCCTTGAAGGAATGGCATCTGAGAGTGAATGTGTAGCATTTATTTGTTGCAAAGAATTTGAGCTTCGGACATACATAAGAGAGAGCATTGGCATTGGGCTGACACTGAAGCTGACATTGGATTCTTGACTGGCTGTTTATAAACAATTCAATAAATGATTCAGTAAGTAAACACAGATTCTTGTGATCTCTTTTAAAGGAATAGTGTTTATATTGGCTGTCTCTTGTACCCAAGCTAGTGGTGAATCTTTAATGACTCACATAGAGCACTAATCTCCAGATAATGCCAAGCATCTAAGGGATAATATTTATCTTCATTCCTTGCTCCTCTGAAATCGGAGGAAAGCAGATAGAAGTATGCACTTTATACAAAGATAAGTGGAAGCACAAACGAGACAGCTTACCTGAGTCTCTTAACAAACCAACAAGAGAGTAAAGAAGATATTGTAAGTGCAGTGCTTTGCAAGCAAAGTCAAGGGTGGATAATGCATAGATAGTGGTAATTGAAATGGCAATGTTCATTTATCTCAAAATACAGACTCAGTAGTGACATTTTTCCAGCCTGAAATACTCAGATATGACCACTGTAAGTTTTATACATTTAGTGCTTTATTATACAATACCTTGTTTTTACATGCAGTTGTTGGAAGGTAAGGATTCTTTGTAAGGTAAATGTTAGGTCTTAACGATTTCTTTATTCTCCTTCAACCCCCAATAATTTGCTGAGCCAGAATCAACACTAGGCATGTAGTTACCACTTAATTTCCAAAAGACCTATTCCTCTCTCTTTCTGTTCGTGTGCTTAGGCCATTATGGGTGAAATCTCTGGAATGGAAGTCCCTTCTACTGGTGAACATATATTAAGATCTATTTCTTTTGGAAACTGAGCAATAAGAAAATAGTTAGAAATCTGTTTATGAGCATAGGCCTCTAAAACCTTGATCTTAGTAGTGGGCAAATTTTTTTAAACGTCTGAGAAGGATGGTTAAGCATCTCCCTACAAATTCCAGTATGCTATGTATTCCCTACATACCCATTCTTAGCAAGGTTTCTCTGCCAAAGAATCACACTCATTTTTCAAGGATGAAATCCAAGACAAACATTCTTTTACCCTGGGTGACCCCAGTGGGTGGTGAACACTTTTTTGTGACTCTAGAAAGTTAAAGCATCGCAGAGTTGGTTGCCTTTGAAATCTTCTACCCTAGCCTACAACCCACTGGTCTTCTGCTTAGTCCCACAGCTTCAACCAGCTCTGCAGTCCCTGATCTCAGGTCAGCCTTTGCACGTAGGAGCCTCCCACCAGGAGAGGATGTCAAACCTGCCTTTCCCGAAAGGCTTTGTCTGCTCTGCTCCTGCTTGTGACAAGCAGCTTTTCAGACAATGTACAGTCATGCACTGAAGAAAAATCTTGTATTTATTACATCAGTTTGCCCTGATTTTAATACAAATTAATCAGTATTCAGAGAAGACACACCATACATGACATTTACAGAAAAAGATTTGTGGGTTTAACAAATAGCTCAAACAGATAGTGTTACATAGGAACTCAACTAATATTATACATGTTGGTAAATATGTGCAATATGAAATAATATATACTTAAAACTAAAAATAATTCAGAATTATTATTTACTAAATAAAGAACTTAACCACTTACAAAATACAACTTTCAAAGAGCTTGTAAGAATATATGATTTATAGGAAATAGGAAATTTATTTGCATATAATTTATACTATGTGGTGCAAAATAAGCAACTTCTGTCATTTTTTTCTTCGCATCAAAATTGTTTAAACTAGAGGTTGGCAAACTGGCCATCAGACCAGATGCTTATTTTGTAAAGTTTTATTATAACATAGCATTCATATTTGTGTGTGGCTGCTTGAGGGATACAATGACAGAACTGAATGGTGGAAACACAGGTTGTAGGTCTACAAGCAGACAATATTTAGCATCAGGGCTTTTCAGAAAAAGAGTTCCAACCCCTATTCTAAACATAAAAAAAAATGAGTATTTATGTAATATAATACTTAATGGAGCAAGTCAACAAGTACTGATTGCTATCTTTTAGTCTCTTATAGAAAATCATTTTCAACTTAGTAACTGACATTAGAGAACATAAAGATTCACTTTACAAGTTTAATTAATATTCAACCTTTTTTAAATAAACTGGATTGTTAAGTGAGGATTAACTGTAACTGCTAATCAGTGTGGACAGTACATTTATTATTACCTAAGATATTCTAGAGAGTGAAAACTGAATATCTGTAAATATTTGGTTATGGATATAGAGGGAAATTATTTTCCACTGACTGAGATGTGTCATATTTATCTCATAAAGAGTCAGTACAACACATAGCTCCAGTTTGAGAGCAAACCTGACTCTGGGGTTCATAGATTATAAACTGGCTGCTACCACTGAATTTATGGTGAAGAATAAAGACAAATAGCTCTCCTTTTAACAAACTGTACAGTGAAAGACTCATAAATTTGAAACCTCACAGCATCACCATTGATGTATTTCCAGAGACCCATTAATGACTCCTTGAAGTATTCCCAATTGTCATTTCTGTCTTCACTCTGGTAAATTAGCGTTTGATTTTTCATGCATTATGGAAAAACAGCCTTTAGGTTATCATTCTTCTCTCCTAATGTTTTTTAACAAATACAATTTTAAGACCCCAAATTTGAATTATTATGAAGGCAAATATTTGTAGTGAGGCCATCTGTGCTGTGTGAGTGTGCACATGTGGCTCTGTGCACCTGCCACCATGAAGCCCTGCCAGGCGACACTTACACAAGTCCTCAGAGCATAGAGATTCTTCTTTCTGTGAATTCCAAACACTTTGGAAATTATGCACCTTTGGCAGGGAAGCACAGTTCACACACAGCGTATTCCTGTCTAGACCCAAGAACTCTGAGGGTATGGACTGTGTTCCCAATCTAAAATGCTTTGCTCCTCATTGTACACAATGGAAGCCAGATCCTATTTGTTAAGAGAATACTATGCTGACTTCTAGGATTTTTCTGAGCAAATGGAGAAAGGAAGTGGAAGGAGAGGAGTTTGCCTATATTTCCTGGTTTCTTAATTTGGCATTTTCCCCCCAACACTAAGACTAACAGAAAAACAGCCTTGCTGTTTTCTCAAATCTGAGAACAACAGATGTATTTCCTCTTCTGCCATTTTTCTTTCTCTTGGGGAAAAGTAAACAAGAGGATCCTAGGAAAGTCTTTCAGGCCTTTGTTTTTATCCGACAATAGTGATTGTAGCAAGCTCTGTAATTGGTTTCAGCGGGTCCCACAGACGTAGGGGTTTGGGGACATGGGGACCATGAGTTGTGTCCTATGTTTGCACTCGGCATGCTGCTAATAGGCATGTGCTTCAATTTACCCCATCTATGAGTGGAAGTATCAACATCTATCTATACGGGCACTGTGAATAGCAGGTGGGGACATAGGAAAG
This sequence comes from Sylvilagus floridanus, assembly GCA_949820135.1. Classification (NCBI taxonomy): domain Eukaryota; kingdom Metazoa; phylum Chordata; class Mammalia; order Lagomorpha; family Leporidae; genus Sylvilagus; species Sylvilagus floridanus. Next base: position 67,804,196 of record OX463246.1, on the reverse strand, counting down.
TTCTGTGCACCAAGCACATACGGAGTAAAGGGCAGGTTTTTATTATTTCTACCATGCTGAGTAGCCCTTGTCAACAAAAGTGGGACTAGAAATGTTTTCAGGTTTCATAGTTTTGTAGAATTTGCCTGCACTTTACCAACTGATTATTCCTAGCAGAAAAATTTGAGAAACTTGTAAATGCCCTAGAACCTGAAACTTTCTGAGCATCACATCAGCACTTAAAAAGTTTCAGTTTGAATTTTCAGGTTAGAGATTTTCAACCTGTACTATTATTACAGATATCAGAATATGACCCTAAAATATGATATCAGAATATGGCCCCCTAAAAATACCCCAAAAGTCCCACCTGGGGTGTCATATGATATCGGACTATGGGGTGCCATACGATATCACATGTGTTTATTAATAAAGTCCCAGTATTAATAAGCCTGTGTGGGTTCTTGCCTAACATTCAGAGAAGAATTCTGAATACCGGCATAAATGAACAAGGCCGCATGATACATTTCAAGCTTTTATTCAGTGAGAGAAATGCACAGGAGAATGAGGGCTTTATGTAAAAGGAGAGAGGGAAATCTAGATTCATACCAGTCACCAGAAGTCAGTCACGTGGAGGAGCATCTAGGCCAGGAAGCATGAGGAGGATGGCCCAAGGTGCAAGCCAGCACAGGCCCACACTGGCAAAAGGCAAAAAAGCCAAAAGAAGAGAGAGAGCCCACTGTGTCCCAGGCTTTTAATCCACTTCCAAAGAGGAGTGGTTAATTAGCCTGATTGGCCAGTGGGCACACAGGTGTGGGTAGGTAGGAGCATGAGGTCACACAGGGTGTGGTGAAGGTGTTACGGCTGTGCCAGAGTAAAGAATACACCAAGAGACAGTCTCTCATGCAAAACGCAAGTAAAATATTTTATTGACCAGCATGCTGGGGTCGCAGCGTCATGAATGTGAGCGAGCGACCCTGAGTACAAATCACATCAGCTTTTTATAGTCACACAAAAGCTTTGAAGTTAATCCATTGAATCTGTAGAACATATTTCACATGGGAACCAAGGGAACAGGGGAATCCCGTAAGCACAAAGTATACATATGCAAGGTACAGATAACATCAAGGTGAACAGGTTTGTATGGGTTTCGGTGGGTCATTCCCCTAATTTTACAAGGCCACATTCTGGTGTTATCTCTTCCTGCCCCGGCATCACCATGTCTATTCAGTAAAGACAGGCCTCAACCCCTCCCTGAGTCAGGAATCCAGAAGAAAGTCAGGTCAAAAGTTAATCTGGCAAGGGTCAGAAGAGGAAGGGGGAGGGGGGATGTCTGCTTGGCTTTAACATTCCTTCAAAGGCGTGGTCTTCCAGCTCACAAACCTGATCAATTTTATTCTATATGCCTGCCTACAACATTACTGGTACTGCATCTGAAACAGCAGTAGCTGCCTGGGTGACTAGAAGCACCCTACCTACCCTTTATCTCCACTCACCAGTTTATCTCCTATCTAAGTTCAGTTTTATTTTGTGGAAGGAAACACCCTGCATCTAGTATAGTATATCTCATATTTAAGTGTTGTATATTTCAAGAAAATAAAAGCCTTGAAGGAGCTGGCATTTGGAGCAGTGGTTAAAACACTACTTAGGGGGCCTGCATTGTGGCAAGGAGGGCTTAGCCACTGCCTGCAATGTTAGCACCCCATGTGGGCATCAGTTCGAGTCCTGGCTGCTCTACTTCCAATCCAGTTCCCTACTCATGTGCCTAGGAAAATAGTGTAAGATGGCCATAAGTCCTGGGGCCCCTGCCACCCATCTAGGAGACCCAGATGGAGTTCTAGGCTCCTGGCTTTGGCCAGCCCTGTATGTTGTATTCATTTGGGGAATCAACCAGTGAATGGAAAGCTCTCTCTCTCTCTCAATCTGACTTTCAAGTAAATAAATAAATCATAAATAATAAAAAAAAAACCGCTTGGGATAGTCTCAGCCCACATTGGAATGCCTTGGCTTGTGCCCCAGTTCCACATCTAATTCCAGCTTCCTGCTATTGCACACCCTAGCAAACTCAAGGACTTGGTTGCCTGCCACCCATATGGGAGACTCAGATTGAGTTCCAGGTTTTTGGCTTCAGCCTGGCCCAGCCCTAGCTTCCTTTCAAATGTGTGTTTGTGTGTGTGTGTGTGTGTGTGTGTGTGTGTGTATGAAATTTTTTAAAACTCTGAGAGAATCCAGAAACTGGCTATATAACCCAGTTTAGGAAAAAGCACTTTAGTGTTTGGGATGTCTTTCAAATACAATTTATTTCTATGAAAAAAATGCAAAAGTTTTGTAGCCCAAAAGTTTCCATTTGAAAAGCCCTGCCTTCATGTTCTCCTGTTGGCACCTCAATCTGCCTGATAGGTTAGGTTGTCCCTTTGCAAGAGGAGGAGCAGGGAGCCTCCAAACAGGCCTACGAGGCTGCCAAGCTGCAGATAGCCAGGCCATGAGGCCTGGGCACCAAGCCAGCAAAAACAGGCACCCAAACAAAGGGGCGGCCTGGAGGCTGGCTCAATCCCATCCAAGTCAACCCTCAGGGCTGCCCATAAGCAAGATTAGGGAGAAGTGCTTATCACACGGAGGCACTGACAGAATGTTCTTCCCTGCCCTTCCTCCTTCCCTAGATAAACACTGTCCCCAAGTATAAAAGAGATGAGGCCATACAGATAGTCAGAAGCTATGCTATTTAAAAAAATTTTTTTCTACTTTTCCAAATGGCAGTTTCATCCTTTACTATACAACAGTCCAGAGCTCCATTCTCAGCTTTTAGAACATACACTGCCTGGATGAGGCATTGTCAATAATCACATACTGTTAGTAAGATTTGTTTGTATGTGTATATTGATAATCCCACAGAGTCTCTAGCTTACCATTTTTGCTTTACAAGTTTAGCAATAAGGAGATGCTCAGTGGCTGGGTGCCCATGCCCGCCGATGGCTGCCTGCTGACTTCTGCTGTAGGTGAGCTGAGGCTAGCTGGGAGACCAGAGCAGGAGCTTTGGGTTCCTTGCGGGGAAGGAATATTTCCCACACCATTTCATTCACCCTTATTGTCATTACCTTTATGGTCCACATATCCTTCCTTTCCTGATTGAAAGGCCAACTGTAGGAAAAAAATGAATTGAGTAAAATTTGTCTTTGTTACTGTCCCAAAATTTTAGTTTTCGATTCAGTAATCTTGGTTAAACATGAATGAATAATCTAGGGTATAGTCAGCCTCAATGTGAGAAGCTGTCAAAAGCAAAAACCAGAGTAAAACTCACCCACTCCTTCCTGCCCTGCAGACCTCTGCTTTCTGGGGCATTTTTAAGAGCAGGTGCCTTGTTTATCAGTCATTAGTTACTGACAGAACTGGAGAGATATCTCTGCCTTCACCCAGAGAAAACAAAAGAAGTACATTAAAAAGACACCCTGGGAGGCGAGCCAAACTAAAAAGAGAACAACTGGGAAAAGAAATAGTGCTCTTTTTGGGTGAGTAGAATCTGATAATGAAGGAAGCAGCTTTCTCAAGCAACCAAAAGAAAGAGAACTGAGTCCAGAGGAATTAACCATGAATTAGAAAACGGAAAATCATAGAAAACCAGCATTTCCTACATTACCAAAAGAAAGGAAGCTTTGTATTATTCAGATGGCAAAATGAGAATTACCTTCCAGAGAGATCTGTATGATTAATTTGACAAATGCTGATTTTTTTTTCTTTGTTTCTCCTCTTTGATCCCATAATTACCTCCTTCTACTTGCATGGTCTTGGCCATCATCATTACCTTTAATCACCAGTTTCTTTGAATCTCTCAAGGGAATGACCCAAAATATTTTCTTTAAGACTGCTTTCTCAGAAGGAAAAGTGACCTAGAGATAAAGGTCAGTGGTTTCTGTTGGTGAGTCCAGAGTCACAGTAAGAGCTTAAAATCCTACTGGTTTGTCAAAATAACAGGCAGCCAACCCATAAAACCCAAGATCTCAAAGTGGTGGTTCTTGGTGAGTATTTTTATCAGAATCATCTGTGTATAGTTTTACTAAGTGCTAATGCCATGGCTCTATCCTAGTTGTACATTCCATCTCCATTAATGGAGCTTAAATATATTGTATTTGCTTCCTAATAAACCAATGAATGACTCCAAATGTGGTGGTTGAACAACAAAGATTTATTAATTACTCTCTCTCAGTTCTAGAGGTGAGAAGTCCAGATCTAGGTGTCACTGGCATTAGTTCCTGCTGAAGAGCACGAGGGAGAGTCTGCCCCATGCCTCTCTCCTGGGTTCTGATGACTACCAGTCGTCTTTGCTGTGTCTTTACTTGTCCATCTCCTGTGTGCATTCTCATTTTCTGTCTCATAGAAGAATAGCTGTTGTTCAGGCTAGAGTCTATCTTAATCCAAGATGATCCCATTGTAAGATCTTACCTTAATTATACCTGAAAAGACCCTTGTTCCAACCAAAGACAGATTCACAACTATCAAGGTTTAGGGTGTGAACAAACCTTTGGTGGATATAGTTTCCCACCAGGGCTGCAACACTTGCCACATAATATATATTCAAAGGGAGGGAAGACAGAAACAGAGGAAATCCCATCCATAAATTTTCCTGCACATACTCCTGATAATTATGCCCTGAGCACATTTAGCCCACCATTCTCCACTGCATAGGAAATGCAAAGCTAAACATGTTTGTTGTAGAACCTCTCAGCAGCTCTAGCCTGTGTGCATTCTTAGTATTCAAGAGAAAGAACCACAACTCTTCCTAGATATAGGTGACCAAGGAACTTCTTTTCAAAGGATTACCTATTACTACCTCAGTGGATAGTAGTGTTCAGAGCTAGTGAATGTGACACTTACTACAAGTATGGTTAGTGGTGTAGGCATAGCACCAGTGCCCATACACTTAGAGTGTTAATGCCTATACTGATCCTTTCCTGAGTAGGGGCATATCTACCATTATAGCAAAAGTCATTTCCCTACAAGACTGGCATATGTGCATGTATTTTCAGATGTTATCTAGTGTCCAATCTTGCCTTAAGCCATTTCTGTAGAGGAAGTCTGCTGAATATTAGTGTGATAGAGTGAAGAAAATAGGAAAAAAAATGGGAAAGATAGCCATGATAATGCAAAATGTTTTCCTGAAAACAGCCCAGAATAGCTAAAAGCAGGAATGAATTCATCGTTTCCATTTCCACAGTTCCACTCCCACAATATGGGAATCAACTCATTATTCTAAAAACTGATACATACAGGGAATAAGCAATTATCTTAAATTTTTGCATGAATTGCCATTCCCAGTAATTGAATAGCTGGTGGTAAAATGTTGGCTTTTAAAAAAAAAATACATGTGTTCTAGTTAATAAATGCAAAAGAAATGGTAGGATTAGAAGAATCATCATGTTACGATCCAAGGACATAAGGCATTTAGACAAGATGATCAATGAGTGATAAAATATGTAGGTATTCCTCTCTTCTAGATGAGTGACCTAACAAATCTGGAACTCAGTTCAGTCTTATCACATGAGATTGTGTGTCTACTGATAGAGGAGTTCAAATACCACTACAGTAGATTCCTTCCATCAGTACTGAAGTGAATCAACGTAAGTCTATAGGTTCAATTGCCAGTTTATAGGAAACAGGGATAGAGGAACATTTTAAGAACATGATATGCTAAAGGAAGTTATCCGGGTTCCTGAACAACAACAAACAATGATGTAATAACATGAAGAGAGAGAGGAGGCATTATGGATTTAAACTTAGGAAACACCATGTGGACTTTGCATCTTTATTAAAACAAATGCACCATCAAGAGATATTTTGTGGAATATTTTGGAAACTTGAGCATAGACCAAATACGAGATGGTATTCAGAAGTCATTACTAATTTGTTAAGTATGACACTGATATTATCTTGAAAACTGTAGGGTTATTATCTTTTAGATGTATACACCTAAATAGTTAGGAGTAAATGAATATGATTTAAAAAAAATAATAGGGAAAGTTCACAAAACATGATTGGCAAAATGTGGGTAGTTGTTGAAGCCAGGCCATCAACATATAGTAGCTCATTATACTGTCTATTTTTTATTTGAAAACCCCACAAAAAAAGAATAATCCCTCAGTAACAAATAAGTCCCCACCCCAGCACATTTTCATAAAATTAGCCTTGCTAGTGACCAGAGTTCTACCTCAGAAAAGTGGTAAAGGCCTTGTCTGAACACATTAATTTAGAAAAGCACTGTGGGAAACTTGGAAAATGTTTGAGCTTCAAATAACTAAATATTAAATGAGTTGTGCTATAGCACATAGTCCTGAAGAATTGCTGTTGAATGAATACTTGTTTTTAAATGGCAAAGAAAAGCAAAGGCCTCACCTGGAACTTACAGCTATGACTGTAGGTTACCCTTGAACTCATGCTGAAGATGTCATTGCTGCTGTTTTCCAGGGCTAATTTTAGGTTGCACCCTGGCTTCTTGATATGAGCAATATTTTAGAACTGAAACCAAGTAATAGCAGACATCGTTGTGTCCCAGAAGAGATTTCATGACTTTATGATTGAGGAACGTTTATATTTTGCCCCCTTGAATTAGCCTGTCATTTCTCCTGAACAAACAAAAAAATATAAAGAAAAGAAAATCAATAGGCTTCTGCTTTAGTTATGCACTAAGTGGGCCCCGGCATGTGGGGAGGCCAGAGGACAGGAAGAGAGGAAGGAAAGACAGCAAGAGAAGGAAAGGGAAGAGAAAAATCAGCCCAGCTGCTGCAGTTTTTTAAATGTAGGCTTTTGTTTGTTTCTACTTTCTACCTTCTTGCTCAAGCTATAACGTTAAAGCTTGCATGTATAGGCCAGAGAGAACATTGGAAATATGGCCACCCTGCCCATGTCCATGCCACTCTGCCTACTTTCTCCCCAACTCACCCCTACCCTGAGTCCCATGTCAGGAACCTAAAGGCTGAGATCATGACAGATGGCATAGTCACCCAAGCTCACATAAATAAGATAAAATCCAAATGATAACCCAAAAAGACAGAAGTTTGTTTTAAAGACTCTCTAGTTCTCTTTGTGTTGCTGATTCCTAGTGCCTTATACTCAGCTTTTGGTTGTATCAGAACCAGAGAGAGTAATCATTTGCGCCATAAGCATCTGCTCGTTGACGTTTTTCATACCTTGGCCAGCAAACTGAAAAGAAAAAGAAAACCATACACTAAAAAATAGTTCCTAAAATACAACCAAGAGACATGTGCCCAGATGTGGCTTACCTCCCACCAAATTGTACTTCATGGTTTCCAACAATGTTACCTTTTATTCCTCCTTCACCTAAGGTTCCATGGAGTAGGGCAAATCAAAGAATACTGAGGTTATATTAAGCATTTTAGACCAGCTTTGGGAAAGCAAAGAAGAAGTGTGCTGGAAATGAAGTGTCAGAGGCCTGACAGGTGGTCTCATAGCCAAGTACCAATGAGCACAGCAAATGTAACTCCAGCATGTTGCAGTCATTCTCCACTCTTGTTTTTCATATGGGGTCCACACCCACATACCAAGAAAATTGTGGGTTTCAGCATGCAAGCTATTATGGGTGAGTCTGCATCACCCATAGTAAAAGCAAAAGTTTTATTTGCCCAGGTAAATACATAAAAGTGTTAAGTTCCATGAGAATAGAGCTTTCTGCTTTGTTCCTTGCTGTGTAATTGGCACCTAGAAAGGTGTCTGGCCCATAGTGGGTACAAATTTTAAAAGTCTCAGAGAAATAAATGTTGTACAGAATAGGCATTCTCTGTGCTTTAATGAGTGGTAATCCTATAGGATCTGAACCTAGATAGAAAATATCACCATGATATTAGTCCTTCAAGGTGCCTGGGGGGGCTTGGTGAGGTCCTGCAGGAAGACAGACCAAGTGAGGGCAACCTGGCACTCTGCAGTGCTCACCATAATGTTGGACTCCAGTCGCTTGCACAGCCTCAATTTTTAAATGAAGTGTCATTTTGGTACCAGACTGGGAATCAGTTTTGCTTACTTTCTCATATTGGAATTTTGAGGTTTTGTGTTCTTTTTTGGCTTCTTAGTATCTGAAATTGTTCAGAGAAACAAACACATTAATGACTCTCCCATTACCATGTATTTCTGTTACCAACAGAGAGGGTATAAATGAATCATTTAAAATGAAACAATTCTATCCCCTTTAGAACACTATAAACAATGCCTGAGCTTTGACAATGATTACAGTATGTGGGTGATGCTGCTGAGAAAGTGGTATAATGATAACATTATAGTTGAGAACCATCTGAATAGAAAACACTGAGCTACACTGTGGGAAATTTAAGGTTGGATTACAGTCTGCTTTCAGTATGATTAAGACTGATTAGCCAAATGCCACTGAGAATTTTGTAATATTATAAATACTATAAGAAAAACAAGAGCCAAAATAAAAATGTAAGGAAAAAATCGGAAACCTTTGTTTAATATTTATGTGATGCTAGGAGTCTTATCTACAAAAGTCTAAAGCAAAATAAAAAAGCTCACCACCATAAACGAAATCAAATGAAAAGCTAGCATAGAAAAATCAACACTAGCTTTTTCCTTCTTCCCTGCTAATAAACAATCTTGCATCAGTACAAGAGGACTTCAAAAAAATTAGGGGAAATGAGGAGCTTACCACTGTAGTCCAGGAGAAGATAGTTTTAAAACAGTGGAGAGAATGCAGTCTCAGGGAAGAGCTAGGGAGAAAATGGCAGAGGAAACTCCACACAAATTAGAGGTACACGAAGAAACTACATGCAAATTAGAGGGACACAGTGGACCTACGTGGAGGGTGTGGACATGCACAACTCAGGACCCAAATGCCAAGAGCCTCTGCACCAGCTTTGGAGAGTGAGGTGAGAACAGTCTGCAGCAGCCCAAGCCACTGGTGATAAAACTGCAGGAAAAGCCTGGAGGGAATCTGGCTTGGATCCCTGTGGGGGACAGTGTACCTGCCAAACTAGAGGAGAAAAGGGGAGGGCACGTTTCTCTCTCCCCAGTCACCCTGCAATGGCATCCTGTAACAAGCCTTTAGAGAACAGGTGCCATTTTGGACATACGTAACAGCTGTGCTAACTCATGTCTGTGCTGGGCAACCATCAAAGGAGGAGGTGCTTTTCTCTGACGGGAGGAGAGAACTTCCACTTTGCTTTTTGCCTTAACTAAATACTGACAGAGTGTGTCAATTCAATAGGCTTCCATAGCCTAGGAAGCTCATAGCAAGAGCCTTGGGTGATCACTGACATCATACATAAGAATGTTAATTGTAAATTAACAACGAGAATCACTGAGCACTAACTTCCCATGTAGGACCTCTGTCCTCAAAGAGTTGTATTATAATTATGTCTAAGTGCTCACAAAAGATGTATCATTCTTGGATACTTCTTTAATTAAGTTTCAAAAAAATTTATGAAATGAAATTAAAAATTTATTTCGATGAAAAACATTTTGAAATCACTGAGTATTTTTTTCTGTTTTAAAGATTTATTTGTTTATTTATTTATTAATGCATTTTAGAGGTAGAGTTATACACAGAGAGAAAGGTCTTCTACCTGCTGGTCCACTTCCCAAATGGCCACAACAACTAGAGCTGAGCCTGTCCAAAGCCATGAGTCAGGAGCTTCTTCTGGGTCTCCCACATGCGTGTAGGGGCCCAAGCACTTGGACCATCTTCTACTGTTCTTGCAGGTGTAGCAGAGAGCTGGATTAGAAGAAAAGCAGGCAGGACTTCAACCAGCGCTCATATTGTAGGTTGGCGCCTCAAGTGGAGGCTTTACTCACTACACCAGAGCACCAGTCCCTGAATATGTGAACTTTTGGAAAACCCTCTCATACATCAAGTGGCCTATTTTGAAGTTTTATTTCCCTGCCCATGGCTTGCTTTCATTTTTTACAAACTTGTCCAGTGAATCTAGATTTTATGCTATCATATATTAAAGACGACATTGTTCTATATCTTGATTAGGGGTGTTGGTAACACTATGTATTTGTCAAACTTGAAATACAAACTTTAGATTGTACTTTTCATTGTGTGTAAAGTTTATATTAACTAAATTTTAGGAATTTTTTTAAAAGCTAGAGATTTCCAGCCACAAGAAATATAAAGAAGTAAAATAAAATCAAAGTCAAAGAACCTGGAATAGCACCTGCTGCACCATTGGATAATCATGTACCTCCTGATGCCTGTTTTCTTTGTTGTTAGCATAGAAATATCACATTGTAAAGACAGGCATGGCAAACATGTTCGATTTCCTCACAAGTGTTCTAGAAATGTGTAAATCATACGGTTCTGAGGTTTACTCCCAAAGAAGAAATTGTAGGTTTCTTCAAATGGTTAAGCATTTTAGCGGGCATCTCTGGCCTATAACCAGTCTTTTAGTTTATTTTCTAGGGTGAGTGAAGACATAGCAGCAGTTCAAGGAGTGTGTGTACATGTGTGTATGTGTTGTTGTATGTTTGGGAGGACGAAAGGGAAAATAATTTATATTCCTGACTCATCTCCGTTCTTCTACCCCAAGCTTCATATCTGAGACTCCTCACCCTCATTTGCTGTTATCAGGAAGCTTGGATTCCACCTCCCCTTGTCTTGCCCTATCTCTTGTTCTTTTCTAAACATATAATAACATTAGTAAGTAGTAGTGGTATTAAAAGGATGGCAAGGAGAAACTGAAATAGATAGGAAGGTTGTCTATGTCTATACAAATGACCTCGCTTACAGACTTGGGTTGTTTCTGACTTTGTCTCTTTTATAGTATCCCCAACAAACTATGTGAATCTACAATACCTTTAGCTCTTAAGACCCTGTGTCCTAAACCTGACCAATATTCATTTCTGGATTCAAAGAGCACACCAGATTTTCCTAACATTTCCCTCAAATGAAAGGAGTGTTTGAAAATCGAAACCAAGGGAGGAGTCCCCTCAGAATCTCAGCTAGAGCACCCAGACTCTATAGACAGACTTGGCTTCAGTCCTCTCACTGCTGCTTACTGGCTATGGCATTTTGGACGAGTCACTTAACCTCTAAGTCTTTAGCTGCTCATCTGTAAACAAAGATAAATCCTGCCTACTTTGTAACTTGAATGAAAATTTCCACTGAGCCTTTTAGTTAGTTTCTTTCCTTTTTCTCTCCTGCTTTGAAATTATGTGCTATAAATCACTAAATGTTCATTAACCCAAGGGGAAGTGTATCAATATAACAAAATCCAAGATCTGAGATCCTCTAGAATATTCTCAAAAGGTTCTAGTTGTAAAATGATTAATTTAAAATAAACAAAATATCATATTCTGGGAAAAATAAGCTAATATTTAAAGATAAATATTCAACAAAAGAGGATATTTTCCAAGTAATCAGGTACAGTGCTGCATCACTTAACAACAGGAATATGTTCTGAAAAATGTGTCGTTTGTAGATGATCTCATCATTGTGTGAACACCAGAGTGTGCCTACACAAATTAGGATGGTGATGATTTCACTGGGCGATATAAACTTACAGGACTCTAATCATAGATGCGCTCCACCATTGACCAAAACAACAGTAAATGATGCATGATGGTGCAAAGCATTTGATATTTGCAGTTAATACGGAAGCCATAAAGTTCCACTTAGGAGGGGCAAAGCCAAAAGACTGGTTCCTTGTGAAGGGCTCTTGGCAACAGACATGAGAAATTGTCATCTCTTCCCTGGGCTTTATCTCCCTTTATCTGGATAAGCACAGAAGCACAGCCAGAATCATCAAGAAGAAACTGAAATGACTTAAAAGAACCACTTAAATAGTTAAATGTGAAAAGCATGATCCTAGACATGAAAGATGGTGATTTCTGCAACCAATTTGAAAATAAGGTAGCCCAACTTCAGACCTGGTTTGACTGCTATAAAGTGATGTAACAGGTTGAGGAAAATGAAAATATTCTAAAAATTATGTTTACTTTTGGTGGAGCCAGCCATCTAGAAGAGAAACAAGAGTTCCTTTGTTTAAGAAATGTAAAATTTTGCTGGTGCCTTGGCTAAATAGGCTAATCCTCCACCTGCGGCGCTGGCACCCTGGGTTCTAGTCCCAGTCGGGGTGCCGGATTCTGTCCCAGTTGCTCCTCTTCCAGTCCAGCTCTCTGCTGTGGCCCGGGAGTGCAGTGGAGGATGGCCCAAGTCCTTGGGTCCTACACCCACATGGGAGACCAGGAGAGGCACCTGGCTCCTGGCTTCTGATCAGCGCAGTGCACTGGCCACAGTGCACCGGCCACAGTGGCCATTGAGGGGTGAACCAACAGTAAAGGAAGACCTTGCTCTCTGTCTCTCTCTCACTCACTGTCCACTCTGCCTGTCAAAAATATGTAAAATTTTAGATGGAAGAAAAAAATAGAAGTAGATTTCAGTCTTCTACCTACTAGTGAATTGGAATTATTTAATTGAGCACCTGTTATAAGGATAACATTATTTAAAAGAACTAGAGAGTGGAAGGGAGGCAGAGAGGAGATGGAAACAAAAGAATATATGACCCCTGGATCTGAGGTTCTTCAAGTCTTTCAAGTGCTCTTGTCCCCATTTTCCTTAGACTGTGACTTTATTCGACATCACATAAGAAGATACATAAAGTTCCTGAATAATATTATAGAAAGCAGCAGTGACACTGAAAGTTTTTTGTTTTATTTTATTCACTACTACAGTTATCTGCAGTTGCCTGAGACATTTATAAGTAAGGATAGAAAAATGCCAGTACTGGCCAGTTCCACATAATAAATTTATTTGCTCCAACAATTTTCCCTATATGATTAAGTTATATTGATTGGTACTGGAAAGTAGTAACACATGTTTTCTTATGTGGTCTATGAATTAATTTAAAGATAGTTTGCAAGACAAGTTTTTTAAAAGTCCTTTGAGTAGTAATAACATCATTTCAATTTATTTGAAACTTCTCAGGGGCAGACATTTGGCCTAGCAATTAATATGACCACATCCCATATCAAAGTATCTGAGTTTGATACCCAGCTCTAGCTTCTGACTCCAGTTTCCTAGTAATGCAGACCCTGTGAGTTAGACGTGATGGCTCAAGTAATTGGGCTCCCACCACCCAAGCATGAGACTTTGGATTGACTCAATCCCAGCCCTTCTGGATATTTAGGAAGGATTCAATGGATGGGAATGCTCTCTTACTCTCTTGCTCTCCTTCTCTCCTTCTCTTTCATTGCTTGCTAAACAAATAAAAATTTAAACCTAAACAAATAAATCTTTTCAAGGCACTCACTTTTACAGATAATATATTTAAATATATGAGTACTAGATATTGGTTAAAATTATTTCATTACTTTACAATCATATCAAGTAGTATTGATAATTGAAATCTGGAATTACTGAATAGCATGATAATATTAGCATATGAATATCTTTCTCTGTGAAGCAAGACTATTGCAGCACTTGATGACTTTGATTGTTGTTGCTTTTTCATATCTTCTGCTGGATTCCCCAAACAAGTGTGTAACACAGCATTTATCTCGAGTACATTTCCAAGCATTGTAAATTCATGCATGCCAATTGCTGCTGTTGACTTATAACTATAAACAAGGTGATTTTGATGTCTAAATGAGGTAGATCATCCTTAAGATAAAGTGTCTTACCATCTAAATCCTTGGGGACTTTGCTGGGAAGGAAGTAGGGTTGATGAATAGATGGATAATGGTAATGGATTTGCCTGTTCTCTCCATCCTAGAACAAAGAGTCATTCCTACTTGGGTATTAAGGATCACTAGGATGATTCTTAGAGACTTTCAGGAATGCTGACAAGGCTTGAAATTCTAACTAGGTTAAAGAAGCCACACTATACTTATGTTCCCTTGCGGTCTCCCTGGTTCTCATCTGAAGGGCAATGGTTCTACTTATTTTGTAATTGTCTGGTCCTACATTCCCTTCAAACCCCACCCAACCGCATCTCTATCCTTTGCATTGCTTTCTTAACTTCTTGCAAATCCCAACGTAGTTAAGGTATCTCCAAGTTGTCAAGGCTGGGTTAAATGTTAAAATTTTAACATTTGTTGAGAAAGAAACAGAAACTTTGGTGCGTGCTATGCAGGGGTGCCAGGTGAGTAGATACAGTTGGGCCAAGAGACACACTATCCTCTGGGCCCAACCACAGTGTCTGCTGGAACGATGAGCAATGAGAAAGGATGTACTTTGAAAAGAGATATGCTGAACTGTTTTCACTTTCCTCTCTCTGCTTCTCCATTTCTACTTATTCTCTCTGTCTCATATATCCAGTAACTTGCTTTCTTCAACTGTTTTTTCAAGGCTAATATTATCAATCTAGAAGATGGATGGTCCTTTATTAAGAGTGAAGGCTGATTCATCTGATGAGACTTCTGCATTACCTCAGATTCAGTGTTATGCATCAGTACAAGTATTTTTTATAATGTGGTCCTGAAATTGATAGTTATTTGCCTCACTCTTAAATTAAATTCCTGAATTAAAAAATAAAACCAAAACAGTACAAGAGAAAAAAGTCCTATTTAAAATTATGTAAGTGAGCTATTTCTTAAAATATTTGAGGGCACGATTCAATTGTGTTTATTTTTATTTAATATCATTCCAAACAAAGGGAACATGTAGGTGCTATTTTATCATACATCTATACTGTTGCATCTACACTGTATATATCTAGACTGTAACATTTGTGGGGCCAAAGGAAAATTGAACATGAGAACCTGATAAATTCCCTGCTTTGAGAATAAAGTAAAATATTGCAAACATTTCACTCCTATCGAATAGATGGAATGAAAGTACTATGTTTTGCATAACGAGTAGATGTGCCAGCTACAAGAATTCTGAACTTTCAAACTTTCATATGCTGGACTTGAGGATTTTTTTGGCCTTGAAAAATAAAACTGATGAAATTGCTACAGCATGAATTTTTCAAGTTACAGTCTGCATTTGGTGGGGCATGACTGGAAGTCAGATGAAGTCTCGGGTCTGATGTACACCTAATAATAAAAGCTTTTTTATTTCTTTTTTTTTTCATACTCTGATTCTATTGACCTAAAATGGCTTTAAGTGTTGTTCACATCACAGGCTAAAATGGGCTACTGCATTAAAAAGAAACTGAGATGCTTTATTTTGCAAAACATTAGCAGAATTATTATCTTATGCAGCGGTAAAGGAAGTTTTATAATTATTGAAAGGAGCAAGAACAAATATATTGTTGTCGCAGTTCCAATACTGAGACATTCATCTTCAGACTTACCACCTGAAATTATTTTATTATCATAATAGTATTTTGGTAGTGCTTATTGTGTGCTATTTTAAGTATTTTACACATTTTAAATCATCTAGTCTTCATATCAAGCCTATGAAGTAGGTACCGTTAACCCTACTTAACAGATGAGGAGACTGAGACATAGGAAAAAGAAGTAACTTGGCCTAAGCACAGAGGGTTAGGGGTCATGGAGCTGTCATCGACTCCAGCATCATTGCTCTGAACCACTGTGCTACAGTGCCACTTTACATATTCTTGTGTAGAAATCTTCTAGAATAATAGGAGGCAGTGTGATGAAGAGATTGAGACTGTGAGTTTGTAGCAGGACTTCTGCACCATGGGGCTTGTCTCTGGGCCCAGTTTTCTCATCTTGACTAAGGGATTACCATCAGCCCCCACCCCACACTTTCGTTAAGAGGATTGAACAGTACACCAAGAGTGTCATAATAGAGTCTGACAGATGACAGTACTCAATAAACATCAGCTCTTGTTATCATAATAAAAATGTTAACATCGGCTTTAGCATGTATACTAAATTTCCTGGATGAGAGAGGATATGCCTCTGTTAAACAAGTACTTTTTTAGAGTTTATCCCACAATAATTCAGTAAGAAAACTCTAACCATCCACATTTCACTGACTCTGAAGCTCAGACTACAAAAGAATATAGTGGCTTCCTAAAATCTAGAATTGAAACTCAGGGCATCCTAGCCCCAAAGCCTCAGCTCTTTCCTCCATCACTGTCTTATTTTTAAACCCCAGGTTTGTTCAAGTTACTCTCCTTTTGTTTACCAAGAAGCCCAGTACAAGTCATGGAGAAAAAGTAATGTTAACTTTGTGAGATTGCATTATTGGCATGCTAACAAATGTAATGCAGCTGTATTCAGTGAATAATAACCACACTTAACCTCTTTAGTAAGACCTGACTGAGGCTATAAATAAAGTTTAATTAATAATTACAGCAAGGCAAAAGACCACCCAGGAAATCTTGGTTGCTATAGGAAGTGGCAGCTGTGCTCCTAATTGAAAGATATCGTTTGTTGAATCAGTGCTGGCCATTGCTCCAGGGAGATATTAAATCTTCTCTGTCCATGGAAGACGTGAAATCCAACAGCTGACCTGTCCACTTGTTGCTGTTGATGAGCCTGTAAATTTTCTCCTAAGACAGGAACTCTGTGTTCTATTCCAAATGGAGTGACTACTTCCTGTTTGTTGACCTACAACTTTCATGCTAGTAACTCATCAGTTTAGAGAGGTTCTGTTGAAAGTTACTGTAGTTTCATTAAATGGTCAAAGAAATGCCTGCATATTGTCTTCTTGCTAGACACTCTAGCCTCCCTCCTATCTTCCTATCCCCTCTATACTTTTACCATAACCCTCATCTGTTAATCAATGGTGGCCTGAATTTCAGAACCATACCGCTAATAGGAGGTGGGAGTGGAGAGAAGGAGGTTGAAAATGCACTGGCTTTGAATTGCACAGATCTGGTTCAGTCTCACCTCTATCTCTTACTAGCTGAATGACTATAAGATGCTTAACCTCTCAGAGTTTTACATTTCCCACTTATAAAACAGGGATAATACTAACTACCTTCTATGGTTGTCTTCAGCAGTAAATGTCTGTGTTTATGTAACTTAGTTATATATAGTAAGTACTCATTATCCTTTGTGAGCCAGAAATTCCTTCATTCCTACCAAAGCTTATGATATGGATAAAATATGTCTTCAATTATGAGCCTTTAATGAACTCAGGGCAGGAGGGGAGCTTTGGAACTTGCTTTTCTCCTTTTCCAGTTATCAGACAGTACTTTCTGCTTACAGTTGAGACCAACAAAACGTACAAGCCAACTATGGTAATCAACATGGAGATTCCCAAGCCCCTCCTAGAGAATTTGACTCTAGGCTGGAGCCCAGAAACCTGATGTTTAATGAGCCCTCACATCTTTCCTGGAGCAAGTGAACCAGCCAGTGCATTTTCCAATCTCTCTCCTATAGAAAGGGAATATACTTTTCTTGGCGAAGTTTATACAGACTGTTAATTGCAGCGAAGGTCTTACAAAGAGCCAAAAGCTTAGATCATCAGGGTCATGGAAACGTGGTTAAGAACAGAATGCCCCTCTGTGTTCCCCAGAAGGCCAGATTATTTTCATCATACCCAAATCAGACTTTTATTTATTTTTTTAAATATTTATTTATTTATTTGAAAATTAGAGTTACACAGAGAGAGGAGAGGCAGAGGGAGAGAGAGAGAGAAGGAGAGAAAGGGAGAGAGAGATCTATCTAATGGTTCACTCCCCAATTGGTGGCAACGGCTCAAGCCCCGCCAATTCGAAGCCAGGAGCCAAGAGCTTCTTCTGGGTCTCCCACGCAGGTGCAGGGGCCCAAGGGCTTGGGCCATCTTCTACTGCTTCCCCAGGCCACAGCAGAAAGCTGGATCAGAAGTGGAGTAGCCAGGTCTCAAACCGGCACCCATAAGGGATGCTGGCGCTTCAGGCCAGGGCGTTAACCCACTGCACCACAGCACCAGCCCCAAACATTTATTTTTAAGGCATTCCTCATTCTTTTGTATAGTCCAAAATTGTAAATACATTTTTAGAACTTCTCTTCCTTTGTGGATATTTATCTGAAAAGATTTCATTTTAAGTGCTTAACTTATCCTATAGTGTTTTCTACTCCAATATCTAGGTCTTTTATTAGTATGTAGTTATATTTTATCTGATAGGCAGATGTCTTTTCATTAATATTTCTGTTCCTTTGTGCTCTAACAGCAATCCCTTAAGGATGCAAGCACTTGGAGAGTTATAAGGATATAAGGAACTCAAGTCTATGCCTTGGATCTTTGTACCTAAATGTGCATCTTGTTAAGTTAATCCTGAGGGAGGTGTGGAAGCAGAGTACAATGAAACAGAAAGAGTTTGAATAAGAATTTGCAGGTCTATGCCGTATACAGACACTGGCAATCTTTGAGCCTCTAGCCTTGTTTTACTCATGTAACTGAAAGGGATTTTACTCAGTCATAAATCATTAAAATGTACATTCTATGTTCCATTAATAAAATAATTTTTGAACACATACTGGCAATATACATATTTATATGTTTGTAAACTATATGCAAAATGTTCTAATGTATTTTGTTCATTATAAAATAATTAAAATGCAAATTTTAAAGTCTTGGAAAAGTTGAGACAAGCAATAATTTTGAATAATTTGAATGTTTAATAGAACAAAATACTTGCTGAAATGTGCTTAACAAATTTGCTTCTTTGAGAGGGGGGAATCTTAAGTTAACATTTTATGAAATAGCAGTTTGAAGGGTAGGGTCTATGTTTCATTTATTTCAATTATAGACTGTAGCTGACTGACATATTTAGGAAGGGCACAATATACACCAAGTTACAGGTTCATTCTTAATAAAGTAGAAGTAAAATTTAACTAGTCTCTGGTACAATTCCTATTTTGGAAGTCAATTTCTTTCCAGATTTGGTTAGAGCAGGGCTAATTCTAGCAGAAAGAAAAGTGTCAGCTCAGTTATCTTCTAATTATTGACTTGGGCTTGCATTATTAGTTTTAACATTAAACAAAGTTTCTTTACATGAATCTTTTAACCCACTTGTTTTATGATTAGTTAATTCAACATAATATTAAAATCTGTTTATACACTAAATCAGCCATGTCAAACCTGTAAGAAGTACTCTAAGGCTATGAGATAAGCAGATTCTATTTCTCTCAACCCTGCCACTCTCCTGCACAATTCCTATCATAGCAGAGAAGAACATGTGACTCAGACATGCGCTGGATGAAGGCTCCATGTGATTCTATGTGTTCACTATTAGGGAACCCTAATTTCTTTCCTATTGTACATAGACAACTCATATAAATAAAATTTTTAATATTTTCTCCTCATTCCCCAATGTATCGATCTTACAAGATCCATTTTGAAGACAGTAAATTAGATAATC
Source organism: Sylvilagus floridanus (assembly GCA_949820135.1). Taxonomy (NCBI): domain Eukaryota; kingdom Metazoa; phylum Chordata; class Mammalia; order Lagomorpha; family Leporidae; genus Sylvilagus; species Sylvilagus floridanus. The sequence continues at coordinate 67,784,997 of OX463246.1, read as the reverse complement.
TTTCCAAAAACTTTCATTACGAATACTCACAGTGAGCTGTTGTTAATGTTCTTGTCAGTCTTATGAATCCTGATGTCCCATCCTGAAACATCCCCTCCTAAACTTGTCTTTTCATCCATGTGTATTGCCTATCTACTGATTATTCCTCTACCTATGATGGACAGGAACAAAATTCTGGAAATACGTATTCTTTTTCCCTGACTGCCCAGGAGTCAACAGTTGTACAGTTTAAAGTTGTAACAATTCACAATTAATAATTAGCTCAATACCATATGTAAGGAGGAATCACATTGCTTTTAAAAACAACAACAGAGTAGAATATTAAGCTTTTGACTGTAATGTAAATTAAAAATATGATATCTCAAAATACTTTTTAAAAAGGAAGGAATGTAGGAAGAAAGATAGGAGGGAGGCAGGATGGGAAGTATCATAATATTCTTAGAATTGTGCTTAGCAACTACATTGAATCTGTTTGCTTTGTATTAATATCACATTAACATGAGAATTCATGAGAATTATAGTAATTATCATGCATTTATTGTAACTCTGGTAATCTAACATATTAATAAATTTCTTTAATAAAATTTTTAAAAGCAAAAAAATCCCCCCACACAACAACATATATGTCTTCATGTAGAATAGTGATTACTAGAGGGTGGGAAGATGTGAACAGAAAATAAAGGGAGGTTGGAGAACATGTATGAAAACACAGCTAAGTAGAAGGAATAAGTTATAAAGTTCCAAAGCACAGGGGGGTGTACAGCTGGAAATATACATTTTATAATATATAAATATACACTTTATAATAAGAACAGAGAAGCTCAAAGGCTTCAAACAATAAAAAATAGAAATGTTAGTTACCATTATTTGAGTACACACTATATAAATACATTGAAATATCACATTGTACTCCATAAATATGTATAATTATTTCACATTAATCACAAACTTTAAATATTAAAAAAATACATACAAGAACCATGATTTCTCTAACTATGTTTGAAAGCATGCAAGAACCTGATGCTCATGGAAACTTTTAGTTTATTCAGGCAAATTTTGACTCACTCTGAATGTTTCATTTTATTTTAAATTTCCTACTTAAATGACTATGTAGCTAAATACCTATTTGATGCCATCCATAGTAATAAAATACTCTGATTATACCTGGAATTTTGAACCCACTACATAGTTGAATATCAACATTCAAAATGATTCATTTGTTGTTGTTTCTTACAAGCTTTCCTAATGCCTCGCCAGGCACCTGTCTTACACTCTGACTCTGAACATAGTCTTAGAATTGTGTCATAGATTTTAGGTCTCAGGATCAAGCTTGGGTTCCTCACTATAAATATGAGAATTTGAAATTGAGCATGAGTTTAGCAGTTGGTGGCTATGAAGTAAATATCTGTATAACAGTTACAGTCAAGAAGTTATCTGAGTTTGTGACTCTGGTTTTCATTTCATAGAAGCAATGAAATGTACAGTCAAGATTTTTACCAGCTGTGTGGCCTCGGTCAATTGATATTTCTTTTGGGACATCATTTTCTTCATTTGGATTAATGATGGATCTGGATGTCTGTCAAGGTCTCTAGCAACTCTGAGAGTCTGTGGCTATATATAAACTATCTTCTCTACCAAAGTCATGTTCACAGAATCTTCTTTATTGTCTACAGTGAATGGTGCTTCTCTACCTCTTCTATGGTCCATTTGTCCTTTTCTTATGATTAGAAATAAGGAGAAACACTGATTTGCAAGAGAGAGAGGCAAATGGGGACTATGATTTTACTCTTTGTTCTTGAGAGTTCAACAATGGAATGATGCGTGCCAAAGGATGAACAGATACTCATCAATATGCATGTAACCTTTTCTCTTCACTCACAATGGAAATTGAGAAACATAATGCCTGTTGTAAATAATCAATATCCTGGACTCCACCCCCATTTTTTGTCTGTTTCCTACCAGAACTCCTCTAAGAAGCCTTTAATGTTTATTGTAACTTATATTGGTCTTTCACTTTCTTTATGCACTTCTATGTAACTACTCTAGTATTTGCAATATTTTATTTTGAGCTGATTTCATACGTTTATATTTTATTTTTCCAACCAGACTGAAAACTTCTGAGACAGGATTGTCTAATTTCTCGTTTGTAGCAATCTGGCACTGTTATTTAGGGAATGGGTATGGTTCTGATAATAAAGAAGCTTCTCCTATTTACTTCATATAAATGAGAGTAAAAGATGAAGTGCAGGACCTTCTCAAATCAAAAACAAAATAGTTAATCTCTAAGCTTTAATCTCAAAGTATCTAACAGCTCATAGAAGCTGATAAGTATTTGAGCCCAATGGCAAAAAATATACCTCACCTTAGAGAGAAGAGTCACATAAAGTCGAAAGAGGCAGCACAGCATATGTGGACAAAAGTTTTGAATTGAGAAAAGTCTGGACCAACATCCCAGCATTGCTACTTATTAGCTTTGTGTTTTATCTAAAAATTATCTAACCTTTCTGAAACTGAATTTTCTTATCTGTAACATGAGGATTGTAACACTATCATACAACATTCCACACCAAAGAGTTGTAAGATGAAACGACAAAGCACGTGGTAAGAATTTAGCACAGAGTAGGAGCTCAACCAATGGTAGTTAAAAATAATTTTTAATTAGGTGCAGTTATGTAATTTAAATGTAATTAAAGCATCTATAACTGAGGCATTAGAAAGTGATTGGTGTATTCCCTTATAGTAGTGGTTCTGAAAAGGGGTGATTTGATCCCCCAAGGGACTTTTTGCAATGTCTGTACACATTTTGATTCTCACAACTGAGAGAGAAGCGAGTGCTACTGATATCTAGTAGGTGGAAACTAGAAATGATGATAAATATCCTATAATACAATGCATAAGACAACACTCTGCAACAAAGAATTATTGGGTCTAAAGTATCAATAGTGTGGAAGCTGACAAACCATACCATGAAACCTAGGGTGCCCATACTTCTTACTTATATTTCTTTTATATTTAAGAGTGACTGGATGCATCAATGAGAAAGCAGCTTTCATTTTGGCTGGTAATGAAGAGATTTCCCTTGTTCTAGAATCTAAGGAAACTATTTACTTTAAAACTTGACACAATATATTTTATGAATTCTTCCTTTCACATAGATATGTTTTCCCTTTAGATAAGTTCTACCATCTAAACCATCACTTACAAATAGAAATAGAATTTAAGCTACATATGAAATTCTAAATTTTCTAGTAGCCACATGGGAAAACCAAAAGAAACAGATGAAGTTAATTTAATGTATCTTATTTAACTCAATGTAACCAAAATGTTCTCTTTTGAACACATAAGTCTAATAAAAGCACTACTAATAAGATATATTGCATTATTTTTTCATAGAAAATCTTCAAAATCTGGTGAATATTTTAACTTTATATTACATAGCAATTGAGATGCTCAATTTTCAACAGAGTGAAACATAATTGTACTTAGGGACAATATTTGTACCTCTTTCCATTTAAATTTTAATGTAAGCTACTTAAAATCTAATGAAATTAAAATTCAGTTCCAAAGTCACACTAGCCACATTTCAAGTGTTCAATAGCCAGACAAGGCTAGTGGCCACCACATTGAGCACACAAATGTAAACTCTTGTTACTCCAAATAGCATCTCCAGGTCAGCATTGTCAGTATCTGGGAACTTGTCCAAGGAGCAAAATTGAGGGCCTCACCTACTGAATCCACGTTTTAACAGGATTCCCAGGTGATGTCTGTACATTAAAAGTTAGGAATCATCTCTCTAAACTACAAATCTCTCCAACAAAAAACTCCCGAAAGAAACACAAATGAATAACTGGGAAGACTAAGGAAATTGGCTCCAGAAGAGTGGTGCCAGGGTTTGTATTAATAATGTGCTCTGTGAAAGTAGTTTTCACACAAATGCAAACATGGCTATTCTGTTTGGACTGACACAGGGCTTTCCTAGGGCTTGGAGTTGGCTCTGCTCACAGGATCAATGCCAAAGAATATTATAGTAGCTTCCATGACTACCAAATTAAGGCAACTACACTCCCACTGTCATATATATATTTGAAACTTCAACTTTAGAACCTTTCAAACACAGCTGTAAGCACACAAGTGAGATTTAAGGCCAAAGCTTCCTGTGAGACCCCAGTAAGATCACCCACAGGAGGGTCTTCTGCTGTCTGCTACATTACCATCCCTAGAGCTGACCCATTACATGGGAGTTAGTCCATTTCACCCATGGATTCAATGTATGCTCCTTCGCCTTGCTAATCCTTATTTGGGTTGTTTTTCACATGTCTCAGTATTTGTAGGGCCTTTCAATATATTTGCTTAAGGAATTCATTGTACTAGTCTAACATAGAAGCTCATTGTTCTAATTCAGAAGTTCTCAACCCTGGTTGCGCATTAGAATCACCTGGGGCAACACCAATGCCCAGGCATCGCCCCAATCTAATTAAATGAGCCTTTTGGAAGATATTTTGTTAACGATCAACAGATTATTGTAAGGTGCAGCCAGAGTTGGTCCAATTATAAAAAGCCGTCATCTGGTGGTTAGGAGCCCAGGTCAATGCTTCTCAGTCTTCAGTGTGCATATGCACAGCCGAGGACCTTGTGCAAATACAGATGTGTCCTTGGTGGTATTTTGTTGGTGATCAGCAGCAGTGTGTTGATCACCCTGTGCTTACTCCTCTTTGAAACCTTTTATCCCTCTGACCCTTTGGGGTGATTATTTTCTCCAATACCTTAAACAAATTATCTCTGACTACCTTTTGATTAGCTATTTCTACATGTGCATTGGTGTTACTTCCTTTACTAGAATCTTCCTATGCTAGATTCTGCCTTCATTCTTATAGCAACTAAACAGTGGTTTAAGCACAATAAATGCTGCATAAATATTTGCTGGTTAATTGAAACATGAAATATCTGATGTGAATTCTTAAAAACTCCAAAAAAACTTAGAAAGTCAAGATGTTTTTCATTGAGTAGAAAAAGTTAGATAGTCAAGGGAGTAGGAGAGATTGGAGCTTTCAAATTTATGTTAGCTTAATTGAGGACATATTTAAATTTTGAATTATTTTGTAATTTAGTGACTTTATTTATATGGAACAGGACACTAGTGCCATTTGAACCAGATCATTCTTTGTAGCAAGAACTGTCCTATACATTATAAGGTGTTCCTAGCAGCTCTTGCTTCTACCCACTGAATACTAATATCACCACCTCCTTCGGTTTTGTCCAAAAAAATAGCCCCAGCCATTGCCAAATGTCTCCTGGGAGGAAAACTCATTCCTAACTGAGAACCTCAGGTTTAGGAAAATGAAATGTGACAAGGTGACTTATTGCATCGATATATATGCATAGTTTTAAGTAAAAATGAACACACACATGTAAGAGGATGGCAGGTTATATTCTGAGAAATATGGGTACTTGTAAGTATTAACAGGAAATTATCTCTGTTCCTGCATTTGAGAGGCCACACCTGTATATATATTAAAATGAAAGTGCAGCATATCCATGGAATTTTTTCAGAAATTTGTTAATATATTAGATTCTCAGGGTCACAGCAAATGAATGATAATTACTCAACACAATTCTCATATTAATGTAATATTAATACAAAGAGAACAGATCCAGTGTAGTTCATAGAAACAATCTAATATAAGGATATAAACTTAGGAATTCAAACATGTAGTGGAAGTAATTACACCAAAGGAGAATTACAAAGAGTAAAACTGATTAAGAAATAATGACTAGAGGATGCGTTATGGTACACTGAGTTAAACCACCACTTAGGAGGCCCACATCTCATATTGAAGAGCCAATTTAAGTACTGACTACTCAGCTTCCAATCCAGTTCTTATTAGTGCACCTGGGAGGCAACAGATATGAATTCAATGCTTGGGCCCTTGTCATTGATGTTGGAGGCCAGGATGGAGTTCCAGTAATTGGAAGACATTCTCTCTCTCTTTCCCACCCCCCTCCCGATTTCCAAGTAGATGAAAAATTAATAAACAAACATTTAAAAAATAAACGGTGACTAAACTAACTCTGCTTCTCTGGGAATTGGCCTGGCACCTTATATGAAATACTCTATCTATGGTATCATAATCTTTGGGGTGAATTACTGTGTCAGCAAGTGATAACGTTAAGCCTAAGACTGCACATATGCAGGTATCAATGATTGCTGAATAAATGAACAAGTGAATGAATGTTGAATGTAGATTGAAACCCTAAAACTAAAAACTTTCAGTGTGCTTACTACATGAGAAGACCCTGTTTTTTTGGCATTTGAAACTTCAAGCTTTAGAAATAAAACTACATAAAAGTGTATATCATCATCAATTAGAAGTAAATGCCTTCCACAATTTGGGAAACATAAAGTCTCATTTCTCAATTGGTTTCTTATGAAAATAGGAAGGCTCTCCTTAGCCTTCATTAGGTTCATATTTTCTAGTGACAGACTTGACATTGGCAAAGCATTGCCATACTGCAGGCTTGCATTGGAATGTCCCCACATTTACTTTTTCCTACTATTCCTGGCTAAGAATTTGACATGTGAGAAGCAGACAAGAGACTCTGGTGGTAGCAAGCAGGATATCTTCTGAGTTCAGAAGGGAAAAGAAGACAGAAGTCAATTGTTCTCAAATTAATCATTCAATGTTACACATTAAAATCACTGGGAGCCTTTAAGAATCCAATGCTGAGACAATTAAATTGCTGATTCCATTAATTATCAACTAAAATAGAATCTGAGGGTAGGCATTTGATGTAGCTATTAAGATGCCTGCATCCCATATCGGGGTGCCTGAGTTCAAGTCCTGGCTTGGCTCTTGATTCCGGTTTCCTGATGTGTACCCTGGGAGGCAGAAAGTGATGGCTCAAATAGTTGGATTCCTGCCAGCCACATGTGAGCCTGGACTGGTTTCCCTTCCAGCTCCCAGCTTCAACCTGGCCCAGCATGGGCACTGGTTATTGCAGTCATTTAAGAAGTGGACCAGTGGATGAGAGATTGTGCACTCTGTGTATGTGTCTCTATTTCACAAATAATAAAGATTAAATAATAATTTTAATAAACAGAATCTCAAAGGGTAAAATGTACACATTGCTATTTTTAAAAATTCCCTGAGTGATTCCACCATGTAGACTGTAGCCTTTGTACCAGCTACTAAATTTTAGGAATTTGGATGGTCTCTTTAAAAAGAACCTGACAAACCTCATTCACAATCACTTCAGTTAATTTTCATGTAAGATATTTTCAGAGACCAGCATTGTGGTGAAGCAGGTTAAGCTACCACTTGCAACACCAGTATCTCATGTCAGAGCACCTGTTCAAGTCCCAGCTGCTCAGCTTCCAGTCTAGCTCCCTGCTAATGTACCTGGGAGACCAGGGGACAATGGCCCAAATGCTTGAGGCCCCGCCATGTGTATGGGAGCTTCCAATGGAGTTCCTGGCTCCTGACTTCATCCTGGCCCAGCCCAGGCTATGGCAGCTATTGGAGGAATGATATAGAGGATGAAAGACTCATTCTCTTTCTCTCTCTTTTTATCGCTTTCTCTTTTTATCTCTCTTACTTTGCCTTTCTCTCTCTCTCTCTCTCTCTCTCTCTCTCTCTGTCTTTGTTATTCTGTTTTATAAATAATTTTTTAAATGATGTTTTCTTATGGTCAAGGGACCCAGCTGTGTCTTGTACCATGAATTTCAAATCCCTACTTTTGTGACAATGATGAGTTTAAATTAATGAGCAGTGATTTTTAAATTGAAAGAGTAATTAATGGAGACTAACAAAAAATGAAAATATATTATGTTTAGTAAATTCTAATATTAAATATAATTTCTTTGTATATTTTAAATTTTAAAAATTGAGATAAAGTTCACATGACCTAAGATTTACTATCAGTGATTTTTTTAAGTTTTCATTTTTGATTGACATGTAATACTTGTACATAAGGGACTCTTCCAAATATTCATGGAAAATGCATGAACATGCATGGATTTCAAAACTGCACCAAAATGAATTCATCTTTTAATTCCACTTTCCACAAACTTTTTCAGTGTCATTTATTTATGGGGTATAATATGATCTTTCTATACATATAAACATTAGAAAATGGTCAAATCAGGATAACTAGCATATCTGTCACTTTAAATATTTATCATCATTTCTTTGTGATGAGGACATTCAAAATGCTATTTTCTAGCTATTTTTAAATATACATTATTGTTAATTATAGTCACCTTTTGTGTAATAGCACACCAGAACTTATTCCTCCTGATTGTAATATTGTGCCCATTAACTGACCACCTCCCTCTACATCCTTACCCTCCTCTTTCCCTACTGGGTCAACTCTTTTAAATTTCATATCTGAGTGAGATCTTACAGTGTTTGTCTCTCTGTGCCTGTCTTCTTTCACTTAAAGTACTGCAGGTTCATTCATGCTGTCACTAATGACAGAATTTTAACCTTCTATGGGTAAATAGTATTGTATAAATGCACCACACTTCATTTATGCATTCATCTCTTTCTTGATGGCCAATATGTATAATGCTGCAATAAACATGGAAATGAAGATGTCTCTTTGACATACTGATTTCATTTCTTTTGGATATTTACCCAGTAGTGGAATAGCTGGATCATATGGTAGTTCTATATTTAATATTTCGAGGAACATTCATACTTTTTTACATACTGGCTGTATTAATTTCCATTCTAACCAGCAGTATATAAGGATTCCATTCTAATTATCCCAAAAGAGTTTTTCATATATTCATAGTATTATCTAATTCTGAAATATTCCCCATCATTTCAACATGGAGCCCTGTACCCATTAGAAGTCAATCCCAATTTTCCACTTAACTCCCTTTCTAGCAAACCCAAATCTACTTTCTGATTCCATGAATTTTTTAAAAAGATTTATTTATTTATTTGAAAGAGTAATACAGAGAGAGAAGGAGAAGCAAGGAGGGAGGGAGGGAGGGAGGGAGGGAGAGAGAGAGAGAGAGAGAGAGAGAGAGAGAGAGAGAGAGAAAGTCTTCCATCTGCCAGTTCACTCCCCAGTTGGTCGCAATGGCCAGAGCTGTGCCAATCTGAAGCCAGGAGCCAGAAGTTTCTTCCAGGTCTCCCATGTGGGTGCATGGTCCCAAGGACTTGGACCATCTTCTGCTGCTTTCCCAGGCCATAGCAGAGAAATGAATTTGAAGTGGAGCAGCCAGGACTTGAACCGGTGCCCATATAGAATGCCAACACGGCAGGTGGTGACTTCACCCCCTATGCCACAGTGCCAGCCTCTCTGACTCCATGAATTTAACTATTCTGAATATTTTATATAAAAGAAATGTCATAATATATCACCTTTCACAAGCCAAAATGTTTTCAACATCCATCCATGTTGTAGCATGTCTCAATACTTCATTCCTTTCTACAGTTGAATAATAATCATTAGTATAATTATGCCACATAATGTTTACCTAGTCATCATTTGATGGAAATTTGCATTGTTTCTACTTTTGGGCCATTGTAAAAAATGCTACTATGAACATTCTGATACATATTTTTGTGTGAACTAATGTTTCACTTCTTTTGGATTTATAACTAGGAGCAAAATTGTTGGGTCATACAGTAAAATCTGTGTTCAACTTTTTGAGGAACTACCAAACTGTTTTCCACAATGACATTTCTAGAACAGGTATTTGAGGGTTCCAATTACTTTACATCCTCTCGCTTCATAGTTTAATTATTTAATCGTATTATCTAGAATGCCCCTCATCCTAACCAACTAGAAGATAAATTCTACTGAATTTAATGCTAATTGTTTGTGTGTAATTATTTAGTGTCATTATCTTTTGATGTCTCAAAACCATGATATTCAAAATGTATCTTTTCTAAACAGTGAAACTATAGCAATTCCAGGCGCTGCCTGAGATGCCACCTTCCTACTAAGTGATCCTTGGAAGGCAGCAGTGATGGCTTAAGTAGTTGAATCTGTACCACCCTCATAGGAGACCTGAATTGAGTTCCCTGCTCCTGACTTCAGTGCCCCCAACCATAAGGAATTGAGGAGTGAGCCAGTAGATGAGAGCTGGCTCTTGCTCTCTCTCTTTTGCAAATAAATAAATTTTTAAAAATCATAACTTACTGTGATACTGGAAAGTAGGGTGCTTAGCCTGTATCAGCCACTGTTCTAGGAGTTTTGTGTATGTTACTCATTTTACAGTAGAAGAAACTAAAGAGGTCAAGCAAATTGCCCAAAATTACACAGATTGTAAGTAACGGAAGAGCTCAAGGATCTGGCATCAAAATCTCTGCTGTTAATCTCTACCTAGTATTATCAAAACTTATTTCCTGATAGCATCCTGAGATAAAGAAGTGCCATTGTTTTTAACACATTACTTCATTCCAGGGAAGGATTTTGTGTGAATTATTCAAAGCTGAAGTGAGATTTTTGGATTCATCCACAAAAGTGGTGAGGCTACTTCGTTTAGCTGCAAGAGGCTTGTCTCCCTAGCAGCCCTACAGAGTTACACCATAAATCAATATGATAATCCCTGACCCTGTGCAGAGTCATAAAAATGGTCAAATGATACTGACGAACTTTGTTAATGATTTAGGAAATCTGAAAATGTAGTTTAAGAAAAACAACACCAAATTAAAAAAAAAAAAAAGAATTCCAGAAGGAAGTTTTAACTATCCAGAAAATACCACTCTGTTATTCATTTAATAATCTTGCCTTGGTTTGAGGGAATTACAGACCAATATTCATAATTTTCAATGTTCCTAGAGGCAAAATTAGCTTCATGTGCAATGTTTCTCAAGCTGTAAGTGTTGGTCTATTAGGAAATCATAAGCAGCATTGTTTATAAAATAAAATAGAACAAATTAATTGTAAGTAAAGGAATTTTTGAGACATTTTGTATGTGTGTATGTGTGTGTGTAGCATGTAAATCAATATGCATACTTTCTGGGTCATGATATAAAAAATACATTTCTTCTGACAATCATTTGCAAAAACTTTGAAAGCCACAATGTATTGATTAAGAATACAAACTCTGAAGTGTGACTGCGGTTAGAATCAACACTGTGCCACTTAGTAGCCAAACACCCTTAGGCCAATTATTTACCTCTCTGTGCTTCAATTTCCACACCTTTCAAGGTTGAGAACAATGGTACCTACTTCATTCTCTGATTATGAACACTTTAAAAAGTTAATTATTTAATGAGCAGAACAGTGACAGGCCAAGTGGTGACCCCCAAGAAGTCTTAGGTGCCATGATATTGTCATTCCCCACTTCAACCTGTTCCTATCTGAGGAGACTTCAAAAACCTATAACATTGAACATTCTAACTTCTTCCCATCATGACAAAATTAGATCTTTCTGTCTTCATTCCAAAACCTTTGAAGATCATATGTGTTCTATCCTATGATATGCCTTTCCCCAATAAAAAACTAAATACAAATATGTTTTTAACTCACTGTCACATGTAGGCTCATCGGTCACCTAAACATTTTACCCTAAGTCTAGGCAGTGGACTAACTGCTAGAATCACCATCCCTTGTTTGTTATTTGTGGAAGGAACAGTTTCACCACACTTGGCCTGGACCAGTGTGCTTATGCAATCCCCAGAACATATGAAAGTTATTCCACTTGACAATGAGTGTTTCCTCACTTTGGCTTAGATTCCGCAGTAACCATTCTTTATCCAAATCAGAGTGGCTGAACATGTTGTGACTGTTCTCTTCGAAAACTGACCTTTGATTGACTGCAAGTGCAGATTTCTTATCAGACCCTGAATCCATCACGTTGGACTAAAAGTTATTTGGTCACATATGCTTTTATTTTTTTACAGTATATGCCTTCTCATTTTTCATGCACATGTAACCACATATTCTCCTTCTGTCTTATACTTGCTTTGGCTATTTAGAATTAAAATCATGTTTGAAGACACTTATGTTCTCCATAAAAGCATTTGGTTTAGTATGTTTTTGTACAAATTTAAGTCAGTGTGTTTTCTTAATCATATTAAGGGTGAATGTTTTGTTACATTTTTGTATTGTTTATCTACTGCCATCCAACTCAAGGGGAAATTGTCAACCGGTTGTATTTAATCATACTTTGCTTAGAGGGTGGGTTTCCCCCTTAAGCCTCCTGAAAAATATCTAAGTCCCTGACCATTTGTTCAGGGGTCATAACAAGTGTCTGGAGTTGTTGACAGCTGATGGTCTACATGACAAGGTGCACTGAATAATCTATATTTAATGACAGATGGCCACTGAGTGCTTTCTACTCCACAATGTGGAGCTCTCTGAAGGACATTGTCCTTTCTTCTTCAAAGAAACTTCTTTCCCGCTAACCTTCTCTTCCCACTTCAACTGCTCTTTTTCTTCCATGTCCCCTAACTCCATACCCAAACAGACTTTGGGAACTGGTATGTGATTTCATTTACTGTTTTCCTTCTGTTTGTTGTGGGTTGAGGACAGAAAAGCATCTCTTATCATAGAGCAGAGGGTCAAAACACAAGTTAATACTTTAACACCGAACAGCTGTTTGATGTCCTAGCCCTGTTTGAGAAGGTCATCTTGCTCCAAGGGGAGAGCCACTGGGCTAGTAAGGAAGTAAGCTGACTTCAACCTTCCCAGACAATCTGACATGAAAAGTCAATCATAGAACTATCAAGATGATATTACAACAGCAATACAACACCCCCCCCCCCAGCTCCCTCTTAAACTGTCTCCATTGTCAAAGGTATGGACATGATATCAAACTTGATCAAATTTTAAAAATTTGAATCTAGTAAAACTCTCTCCAAACTTTCCAAACAACAATTGAGTAGGAATACTATTTCAATTATTAATTATTTTTATTGCTATTTATAGTCCATCCGCAGTTTAGGCAGGATTTTCATTCAGTTGCACCATTTTGCTCATACAGCTCGAGTATCTCTTAGTTCTCCAAATGTTTACCAGGAAGTATTATTGTACTCTTCCAAAGCAATGACATCTGTGTCCTCTCCACACCATCCTGAATAAGGCTCCCAGGAGTTGACACCACGCGTTCACTCTTGAGCCAGAGCTCTGCTGGGACTGAATGCAGAATTTAACAAAGTAGAAGGCCCACTTTGTATAACTTTCTTTCTCTGCATTCCTGGTTTTCTGCATATTGCACGCACCTGGGGAACATTTAAGACTCACAATATGCTGGCTGCACCCCCAGACTATTTGATTGTAATCTCTGAGAAGAGGCCCAAGCGTCAGTATTTTTGAAGCTCCCTAGTTTCCAATGTGTAGTCACGATTGGGAATTGCTGCTCCTAAGACTTGCCAGGTTACTGATGTCTGAAAGTTGCATTAAGAGAACATCTGAACTTGTCATTTTTCCCTCCTGGGATTTTTTTTGAAAACAAGAGAGATTTTCTAACAACAACAACAACAAAAAAAAAAAAAAAAAAACTTTTTTTCCAGTGCTAAGACTCTGCTACCTACAGGAATATAAACTTGGAAAATTCACTTATCTAAATTACAGATTCACCTATTTCTGGATTGAAATAACACTCACCTCCTAGAGTCATTGTCAGTATTAAATGAGATAATATCTGTAAAATAATCAATATGATATAATATGTAATATGATGTAGCATACTGATATAACTAAAATAAAGATGCAACTACAAGTTGAAATTCTGATTTTCAAAATGAAAGCACCAAAAAGGAAATGAAAATGAATTCTGAGTCTACTGTCAAGATTTCAGGGTGCTTTGGAATGTGGGATACTCAGGGGTGTTATGGGGAAGGGGGGAGGGAATAGACATTAAAACAAAGAGGGAAAAAATTAGCTTTGCTGCCCTTCGTCTATGTCAGGATTCCTTGTGTAGGAACACACGTCATCGCCTTAGCACACGACCATGAATTTTCTGTTTCTTATTTCAAATGAAGATATAATATGGGCTTTCTATACATCTGGAATTAACAGGAAACAGAATAGGCATAAGAGTACTAAGTTTAAGCAAGTAAAATATGTTTCCCATTAGTTCTCTTTTGAAGTTTTTTTTTTTTTTCAGTTACCAAAGTTTTTGTTTTTTTTCTGTTCCAAGTTTAGGGGGTTGGGTTTATCATTCTTACCATTGTATGACAAGCCTATTGCACAGGGAGTATAGGAACGTGAATAACGTTTGCATTTGGTGTTCTCTGATTGTTTCAGATCAAATGCCAAAATTATGTTCTGGTTTAGTATATTGTATATTATTATTAATGGTTGAATATGTGCCAGTGAATTTGTAAAGTATCTTCTAACTTATCTACTTCAGTCCATTTAGGACATTAAGTCCAAAATGGCTTGGGAAGATCAAAGGTAAATAGTGTCTCAGCTAGGGTTAGAATGCACATCTCTCATTTCTAATCTAGTATATTTTCTCTTCTTATCTACTATGCAAATAAACAGTTAGAATTTAAAATGTTCTTTTCAAGAGGCATTAAAATAGTTATTGTTCAAATATGTTTTAATTATTGCTAATTTCCTAGAAGGACCTAAAATACTATTGTTCGTACCTCAGGTAATAGGAAACAGGAGCTCTTCTTTACAGTATAATAAGTGCTTAACTAACAAAACACACATGTATCTCATAATATCCATGTGTACAAGATTACTCAAGCTCCTATATTTCAGCACACTCAAGGAGTTAGTATACACTGATTACAGAGAGGGCTGACCATCTGTCCTTGGTGCCACGCACATGCTATCCATGCCCCAGAAACTTTGTTTGCCATTTCGTGCAGGAGAATGAGTATATTTTACAACAGTATAACCATGGAATTTTACTGTGAAAATATTCATACTGACATCATCATGTGATCCAGGGCTAAAGACAAATCTGCAACTCAGGATTTCCTGAAGAGTTGCTTGCTTGTGGCCTGACCATCCAGGGGCACAGGTATAATCAAGGACATTTTACCCAAGAGTGAACTTCTGCACTACATTTACATGAGTATTAGTTTAAGAGGGAGAAGTCTCTATTTCCCAACCTTATCATCTCTTCTTCCCTGCTTATTTTTCCTGTTTTTCCTTATATCTACCAGCCCCCATTAGAATGGAAACTGTACAAGACCAGAACTTCAGCAGTTTTGCTCATTGTTCTATCCCTAGAAAATGACCTGGAACATAACTGATGTTCAATAACTGTGAGTGAATAGGTGACTGCTGGATTTCTTTAGAAAACTGATAATTTGGCATCCCTCATGATTTTGTTGCCAGAGGAAAAAAGAGGCATGATTTGATTCAGGACACAAGATATGTTTCTGGTATTTGGAATCTGGAATTTTTATCTATTACATATTATTTATTTTTAAAATATGTTTTAAAAGTATTCATAAGTATTATAAGTATTCATAAAGGCACTTTAAGATTGAGAGCACTCTAATGCCCAAGAATGATCATTTTATATTAAATTTAGAATCAGATTGAAGACTAATCATTGTTTTAAGCAGCCAAAAAAAAAATTAGAAAAATAAACTTGACCACCACCAAAATGGCCATGATTGTCAGAACATGGAGAATTGTTACACAAAAATTAGTTTTGCTTCAAACTTGCCTGTTACACATCTGTAACTTCAGATTTCATAAGTACAGAGGAATTTTGGAAGAGTGTATCCTAAAATATAGTTAGCATTCTCCACCTCCCAAATGAGAATTGATGCACATGTATGCTTGGGTTGTTTGGAGTTGCATTTCTGAATTTACCAGTTGAATCTTACAAGAGTACAAATGCAAGTGACTCTTTATCAAAAAAGGGCACATATTTTGACACAATGGGTTAAGCTGCCACTTGGGACACCCACATCCCATAACAGAGTCCATAGTTTAAATCCCAGCTCTTCCACACTTCAAATAGAGCTCCCTGCTAATACTCCTGGGAAGCAGAGCTTGACTGCCCAGATTTTTGGGTTCCTGCCACCCTGTGGGGAAACTCAGGTATAGTTCATGGTTCCTGTCTTCAACCTGGCCCATCCCCAACTGTTGAAGGTATTTGGAGACTGAACTGCCAGGTGGAAGATTCATTCATTCATTCTCTCTCTCTCTCTCTCTCTCTCTCTCTGTCTCTCTCTCTCTCCACGTATATATAGTATATATATGTCTCCACCCTTCCCTCTGTTACTCTGCCTTTTGAATATATAAATACATATTTTTAATCTCTGAGAAAATGGCTCTGTGGCGGATGTTGTGGGCTCTGTGCCGCAACTCCTGGCTCCACTTGGTGTCCGCTCAGCCTTTTGCAATGGACAGTTGTCACCATGCACATTGTCGCATACTCAGGTGCCTGCCTAGGCAAAGACCCTCCCTCAGCCAGAGTGCATGTACAAGAAGTTCATGGGGGTCAATGTCTCCAAGGCAACCCTCAGCCAATGAGTTCTGGTTAGCTGGTAGATAAATGTCACAAACACCCAACCTTCTTTAGAACAATGGTGAGGCATATTTTACAGTGTTTCAGCGAGGCCTCAGTGAAGTTCACCCCTAACTGGCCTGTGTAGGAACCAACTCAATAACAATAGTTTTAGCAGTTTTCCCTTCTCTTCCACTACCCAACCCCTCATATCTGCTCCTGGGGCCACCTTCCAAATGAACTACCTGAATCCAAGTCCTTATCTCTTATCTCTATCTCTGGTTTCTTAAACAGGCCCTAAAGAATAATGCTTGAAATAAAGGCAAAATGCTTTGTCTTTAGAATCAACAGCTAACATCAGCGAGCAGTAAGCTCTGCAACTGTGACACAGGAAAACAGCTTTTCTGGAAAACATCGGTGTCACTTCCTAGATACATGGTGTTCCATGCACAGTGTAGATACCTGTTTCACTAGGACCACACGGGACACTCCTAATTTCATGCTTTGCCTTTTCTTTTTATTCTACAGATTCTTCTGGGAAGCCCAAATTCACCAAGTGCCGTTCACCCGAACTGGAGACTTTTTCATGCCACTGGACAGATGGGGTTCATCATGGTTTAAAGAGCCCAGGATCCGTGCAGCTGTTCTATATTAGAAGGTACAGCCTTTATGCCTCTCTGATTTTTCTCTCCATAGATTTGCCAGTGTGTGAGATTGAAGTATCCCTAGTTGCATGCAGTTTAGGAATGGAAGTGATTTATTTTAATGACTTAGGTTTATTCATTCATTCACTTATTTTAAAAATATTAATTAAGATCTTAATTGAGTGCTATGTATTGCTTTAAACCCTAGAGATACATCAGTCATTACAAAAGATAAAATCCCTGGTCTCATAGAGATTCTTTTCCAGTGCGGAGCGACTGACAATATGTCAGCTGTTAATATTGGTTATTAAGAAAAATAAAGCCGACCGGCACTGTGGCTCACTAGGCTAATCCTCCACCTGCAGCGCCGGCACCCCGGATTCTAGTCCTGTTTGGGGTGCCGGATTCTGTCCCGGTTGCCCCTCTTTCAGGCCAGCTCTCTGCTGTGGCCAGGGAATGCAGTGGAGGATGGCCCAAGTGCTTGGGCCCTGCACCTGCATGGGAGACTGGGGTGGGGGGTGGCACCCGGCTCCTGGCTTCGGATCAGCACAGCATGCTGGCCGCAATGTGCTGGCCGTAGTGGCCACTTGGGGGGGTGAACCAACGGCAAAGGAAGACCTTTCTCTCTGTCTCTCTCCCTCACTGTCTAACTCTGCCTGTCAAAAAAAAATAATAAAAAAGAAAAATAAAGCCAGAAAGAGTATAAAGAGTGCCAGCACAACAGGAGTGTGTATGGATTTGCGTGTATGAATGTGGGTGAGAGTGTGGATGGGCAAGAGTGAGTTCCTGTGTGAGTGTGGATAACAGCATGTGTGAATGTGGGTGAGAGCATGTACGGATATATGTGAGTGTGCACGTGTGCGACATGTGTGGAATACATGTGGCTGTACGTATGTGCGTGTGTGAAGGTGAGAGCATATCCGGATGCACGTGAGAGTATTTGTGGATGTGCATGAATGTGTGCAGATGTGAATACAGGAATGTGTGCGTAGCGGTGCCGAGTGATATGTAAAGTGGGGGGGGGGGGGGTCACAGGAGACCTGTCAGATGCGGTTGATTAGAGCAGAGACGTGCATGAAGTGCGAGAGGCCCCAGAAGACTTGGGGAAAAGGCTGTCCAGGCAGAGGAACTGCGAGCGCAAAGGCCTGAAGCCGTCTTGGCTTGTTTGAGGAAGGCAGAAGGCCAGCACAGGTGACACAGGATTGAACATGCAGAGAAGGAGGGAAAGAGATCAGAGGGTTACTTAGGGACAGACTTGCCGAGGGACGGCTTTGAATTATACTTTATTTGTGTTTAAATGCCATAGGTGCTTTTTTGAGGCAATGTACCCTTTAGAAGACTCAGCTTGGCATCTATGTGGAGAATAGATTATGTTCCTTTTAAATTAGTTATCCTCAATAAGTGGTTCTAATACTTTTCTCCTCCATTTTTACCAATAGTCCTATAAAATAATGAGAAGAGTGAAGCAAAGTTCTCTTAATATAGTCACGGCACCGTGGCTCACTTGGTTAATCCTCCACCTGCGGCGCTGGCATCCCATATGAGCTCCCGCCGGGAGCTCGCAGCCGCCCCTGCCGCCCCCCTCCCCTCTGACCTCTCTCCCCGCACTGTGCTTTGACTGAATCATCACTAGGTATGACCTCAAGAGACCTCTCTCATCTGCTGCCGAAAGTTCCGTTGCAGCTTTTCCAGCCATTCATGGGGTTCCGGGGACTGATGCTTTCCCAGCAGAAAGGCCCCCATTCTGGTGTTCAGCCACTGTGAGGAGTGTGCTAGTTTTTAATCCACGTTGATTCCTGTGAGCATTTGACTCTCCCCATCAGGTACATCCCACAGAACCTTCTAGAAAAAGGAGGTCATTGACAGATGCTTGCTTAGTGACTCCAGGCCGTGTATTGGACAGCGGTGGTCGCTTAAAGACAAAGTGATTATGCGGGGGAGATTTCTAAAGCTAAATATTATATATTTTATTTTTCATACATGTTTGAGGTGCGAATCTGTGGGAATTCCATTTGTAGGATCAAAGTGACATGTCCATCTTGACATTGTGTGCCACGCAAACTCTTCTGACGGTGGAGTTTTGATTAAAGTGCACTGGAAGATTAAAAAAAAAAATAAGAAGAAGCTCTCTGCTGTGGCCGGGAAGGCAGTGGAGGATGCCCCAAGTGCTTGGGCCCTGCGCCCGCATGGGAGACGGGGTGGGGTGGCACCGTGAGGCACCAGCTCCTGGCTTTGGATCGGCACTGTGCAGCACCAGCCATAGTGGCCGTTTGAGGAGTGAACCAACAGAAGGAAGACCTTTCTCTCTGCCTCTCTCTCTGTCTATAACTCTACCTGTCAAATAAAAAAAAATTATTAAAAAAAAGTTTCTTTCTAACCTTCACTGGCATTATTTCCCTTTCTGTTTTCTCTTACAAGGGACCTTTTTAAACTTTCGTCTTAAACACTTTGTTATCTCTTACACCCAATTCCCAGAGAAGACCCAAGCCAAGCGGCAGGGTTAGTGATGACCCTTTTTCCCAGGCTCTTAGTCATCGCCTCAAGGGTAATGTTGAGGGTAATACATGAAAAACACCTGGCAGAGAGCTTCACCCATATCAAGTATTCACTAAAAGGTAGCTATTTCTCTCAATATTGGTAATATAATCATTTTAAACAATAATGCTGTAGGATTCTAATTCCTTCCTGAGTTAGAAAAATGATTTTTGGATTCTTTGTGAATGTTGTAAATGATAGAAGATCATTTTTAATGCAGAACTGGGTACTTAATTTGCAGATAACAAACTTCTATGTGAAAGACCCTCTTGGATGTACACCAAAGAGCACACAAAAGTTAGGTAATTAGTCATCAAAAACACCATTTTTTCCCTGGAGACTAACACTACAGTGAGCTGGGTGTCCGTAAACAAATCTGACATAAATACATTCACACAGAAAACTAATATGTTTGGTGACCCTTTTGAACATATATGGAGTTGATCATATTATTAATAAATAAAGACAGAGAGGTTTAGTAAGTATAATTTTCATGCTTTACTTCAGCACCTGAAAGAACTAGTTCAATCAAATAAGTTATTTGTTCAGGCACAGTTAAGCAAACTGATTCGAGAAATAGTAGAATAACCTCTTGAAATGGACTCACTTGATGAAAATAGTTTTTGACTACTGTAATACCATATTTGAGTGTGAGCAAAGAGATAAATCCAAAACTGTGGAGTCTTTACCACTCTCTGTCCCTTACCTTCATGTGCCAGGGCCACACAATTCTGTCTAAAGGCTTCTTCCACACACCCAGCCTAAACCCAAGTTCTGTGCAACCAAGGCTACTGCTGAAAGTGTGACCCAGAGGAGGGGAAAATTTCAGAAATTTTCAGAAGGTTCTCTTGGTTTTTACTGAAAGGAGTTTGAAATCCCAGGGGTGAAATATCACATCCTTAAACATCTCAAATACAAGCTAAGTAAGCACAAACTCAAACTCAATATTTTGAGTTTTCTATATAAAAAATATAATGATTTTGAATCCTTCAGCCAAGCTGGCATAAGCTAGTTGGCCCAGCTTATCCAGGAAGGGCCAGATTGAGGGATTAGAGTATCAGGACCAGACCACACTGGTGCTTTACAGATTTAGGAGACTCCTCGTTACTCACCTGCACAAAGGACGATAAAATGCACTTTACCTTCTTGTCATTGTTTCTTAGAATACAGTTCCCAAGCAACTCCTGAAACTATAGAATCATGCTTCCCACCTCTGATACAGTAACAAATCTGTGACATGATGTAATCCATATACCAGAGTCAGTGAAGGCAGAGGGAGCAAAGAAGGGGCTTTCAGTTCGCAAGCCTGGCCTTGGTCCCTAAAGCATTATGGAATCTAAGCACATCAGATTGTCGGAAGGCCAGTGAAAGTGTAGGCCCACAGGCAAACTCGCATTTTGGTTGCTGTGTTCCTTGCCAGATAAGCTGGCAGAAGTGGCAACCTCAGCAAGTTAAAGCAGCTGATTCAGAAAGGTCTCTGAGTTGAGATGGTACCAAATCAGCCTCTGAGCTTGGAGGAGCTCAGCATGATTGCAGATCGCAGGCATAGCCAAAAGAGGCTGTGGGAATCAGGGCAGAGCTGCTATGCACACAGCTGCTCATATATAAATGCCTTATCTTAGAAGAAAGTGCGCAGGTGAACACTTGGACCTTAAGGGAGTATAAGGACCCCTATCTCTCCCAGCCTCTATATTAGATCTCTCAAAAAAATTCCCCCAGCCTTTGAAAAAAAGTTTTGTTTTCATGCAAGATTGAGGGAAATATTGGAAGGAAGAAAGGACATTGTCACTGTTTTCTTAAGAAAAGTGTTAAATTTTAAGCTGAACATGCATAAGCTGTATGTAATGAAACTAGTCACCCTTAAGACACGAGTGATATTTCTTTTCCAATTGATTACCTTTAGATGAAAAAATGTTTCTTCTCTTTATTCTGATTTATAATTATAGTGTTTCAATGGTTCTTACTCTTTCTATTTCACAAAATTGGGAACAAACCTAAAGCACTTAACTATTGGGAGTGAGAGAAGGAGAGATGAGCTCCCAGAAATTGTGTAGAAATTCCACGCAGGTAACAATTTATGAGTCCATTTAGTTTTTGTATAGGTTTAATAGTTTATGAGTATGTTATAAATATTTATTTAAAATTAAACTCAACTTTAGCTAATGAAGATAGAGATTAAAAATAGTTTGTGTTTTGAACTAGCTATTCTTGATCCATCATACTTAAAATAAGTGCTTTAAGTTGTTTCTCTTGTGGAGCTAATGGATTTGGGATAATCTAAACAGGTTCTTTTGCACAGTCCTCGTGGGGACCAGAGTGCTGACGCTGCCAAAGTTTTAAAACTATGTGAACACAGCAGAGCTGTCCTCCCTATTATAAATCCAGACCTGCCAAGTACAATCCTACATCTTTAGAACATCTTAAAGCTTTGAGTTTTCTAACTTCTCTACTTTCAACTACATTAAATACCTTTGCTGTCCCTTCTACTGTCATATGAAAGCATCATTACTTGAGCAATCTTGTTAAACCTTTTCTTTAAGGTACTCTTGTTTGAATGTCAAGATCAAACAAACCATACAATTCATTGACCCGCTTATCCCTAATTTATAAAATAATCAGTGAGCTCTCTACTTAGTGTAGGGTTAATTTTATAAGTATTAAAATTAACAAAAAATAATTTCTGTAAAAAATTAGAAGGAGAATGGAATAGGGAGGAGGAAGAAAGGCAGGAGCATGGTTGGGAAGAGGTAGAGGAGGAAGAGGCATTATGTTCCCAAATCTGTATATATAAAATAAGGAAGTTGTATTCTTTAAACAAAATAAAATAACTTTTAAAAAAACATTAAAGGCTTCTAAAACAACTCACATCTAGTAATTAAATCACTAAGACTGTCAATAAAATCTTTATAGATAAATACATATATATATATATATATATTTACTACTACTCTAAATAGACAAACACACTTATTCCTTTCTTCTGCCTTTTCCCCACTTGCTTTTCCCATCAGGGATGAATTCCCTCTCATCCAAGGGTATGAAATTTTTATTATGTTAACTAGAATTTAAGCAACATTTCATTTTCTTAGACCTTGGAGTTTCTGCCATTTTAATGCCAAGTTCATTTCAACAGCTGATGAGCAGCTGTCTCAAGGAACCTCTGATACTACACAAGTTTCTTCCTTATGCCAAACAGATCAGCCTGAGAAACAGCTGTAAAGGAGGAAACACATGTCTCTTCCCAGTTTCTCATCCTTTCCTTCCAGGCCCTGCCTTCCTCACAGGGCTCTTATTGCCCACTGCTGCCCAACCCTCTTCCAGAGAGTGATGGTCCCCGATCTCCACAGTCTGGCCAGCTAGTCCCAGGCACCTCTTCCGATGGAGGGTCATTCCTACCTTCTTATTCCTCAGAGAATACATGATCTTAGGTTCCCTTAACTAAAACAATCCTCTTCTGAACTGATAGTCTGGCGAATAATTAGGGAATAATGAATTGCTCCACCCAAGTAGCAATGCTAATGTAAGCAAGTTCTCTCTGGGCCAGCATCTGGCATAGTAGGTTATCCTGCCACTTGGGACTCCTGCATCCCGTATCATAGAACCTCTTTTGAGTCTCTGCAACTCCATTTCCAATCCAGCTTCCTCCTAATGTTGGACTTGGAGGCAGCACTATTTGAGTCCCTACCACCCATGTGAGAGACCTGGGTGGAATCCTGTCTCGTGGCTTTCGTCTGGCCCAGCTCTGGCTGTTGCAGGCATTTAGAGAGTGACCAGTATGGGGCTTGCACTGTGGTGCAGTGGATTAAGTTGCCATCTGTGGCATTGTTATCCCATACTGGCACCCATTGGAGTCCAAGCTGCTCCACTTCCAATCCAGTCCCCTGCTGATGTGCCTGGGAAGGCAGCAGAGGATGGCCCAAGTGCTTGGGCCCCTGTATCCATGTGGGAGACCTGACTGAAGATCCTGGCTCCTACCTTTTGCCTACCCCAGCTCTGTCTTTACAGTTGCTTGAGGAGTGAACCAGCAGACGGAAGATCTCTTTCCTCTCTGTCTCTTTTTCTCTCGCTGTAACTGGACTTCCAAATAAGTAAATAAATTTTATAAAGAAAAAAAAGAGGGTGAAATAATAGACAGATGAGGTGTGTGTGTGTGTGTGTGTGTGTGGCCATGTGGATCACTCTGCCTTTCATATAAAAATCAACATTTAAAAAAAGAAAATTCTTTCCTAACATTGTATTGTGTCTCACTCTCTTCAGCACTCTCATGCCAGTATTTTCTTACCTCAATGCCTTTGGCCATTCTGTTCCCTCATTTGCCATCCCTATTGGCATCTATTAGACTTTTGCTCATCCTTCAACATCACTGAAAATACCACTTCAACCTTGAAGCCTTCCATGAACAGTCAGAGCGATTATTCCTTCTTCTGAACTCACAGGGACTCTAAGGAACACTGCTTGTGAGCACTTAACTCACACTGTTACAGAATACAGTGTTTTAGTCTTTTCTCCTGCAGCTGGAATAATTTCTTAGAAACCCATGAATCTCCAGTAGCATCCAGCAAAGTATTTCATACATCATTATTTCTAATTGAATATCAATGGAATGAATGCAAAAGACCAAGAAAGTACTCAGTTCATAATTTCTGAATCATTTTCTATCCTGAAGTTAGTGACCAAATCTTATTTATCTGCCAGGAGTTGAAGAAATACTCAGGTCCAAAGGTTCTTTGCTCTCTGGGAATCTACATTGGTAGAGGGTTGACTACCTCTACTATTTTAATAATGAACATTTTTGAAATCTCCGTAAGTTTTCCTTATCCATCGAATATAAATAATAGAATACCTACCGTAGAAATCACTTGATTCAAAATCTGGCAGAACATATGCACTCAATAAAGAAATGCCTTTACTCTGGGAAGAAATGCCAAATGACCTCCTAACCGCCTTCAGACACTGATGGTATTATTACAAATGTGACAGCTTTGGGGGATGGTTGCTGAAATACTTCCTCACAGTGTTTATGTTCCAATTGATGGAATCTGACTGACAAGCACCTCACTTGGACTTAACCTGGGCCCTCATTTGTACCCTCCATTCCAGGAACACTCAAGAATGGACTCAAGAATGGAAAGAATGCCCCGATTATGTTTCTGCTGGGGAGAACAGCTGTTACTTTAATTCATCCTATACCTCCATTTGGATCCCCTACTGTATCAAGCTAACTAACAATGGTGGTATGGTGGATCAAAAGTGTTTCTCTGTTGAGGAAATAGGTAAATCACAGGTTTGTGTTGCATTTGGCAAAGCTTTAGACTGAATAAGTGGGGAAGGCTACAACTTGCAAAGTAGGAAGACTGTGATCGGGCTCTATGGGCACATGGAGATTCTTTTACATGAGATGGCATCAGCTGGTGACCAAAAAGCAAAGGGTAGGCGGGACTTAAGTTGGCTCTGAAATAAAACAGTGTGGAAGTAAATGTTGTGAAGAAAAGAATGGGAGTCTTGTTAAAGCTGGATTGCCTTTTTGTGTCACTGCAAGGTGAAAACTCACTGTATTCTCAAGATTCCTTCTTTCCTAATCATTAGATATGATTGCTATATACAAATCCACTTAAGTATATTGGCTTTGAACTGATGTCATTGCTATAATCAGAGCCTGGATTTTCTTTATCTCAATGCCTCATAATTCTGGGACTTTACCTTTACACAACATCCACAATCAGTTTAAAGACATGTTTATAAGATCTCAAAACAAACACTGGAGATAATCAGCTCAATGAACTAAGTGAAATATCCAAACAAGTGTTCCCTTTTCCATCATGTGGACATAATGAGGAAACAAAATGAAACCAAACAAATACTGCAACTGGAATATTCCTGTTTATGCTATTATAGTATAAACAGCAAAACAGAAAGAATCAAAGAAACATTTTAAGTAACTGGCCTTGGTGCCTCAAAATCCATCCAGAAAATCTCATTTATTGCTTGTAGTGATTCCTTGTCACTTCTCCCTGATTATTTGTGGTTTCCTAGGCATCATCAATCTGAAAAGGAATGGAAGAAGGTAGCTAAAACTGCAAGAAGGATCAAGTCAAATCTGATAGCCTGATTTTGAGGGGGAAGATTGAGAAAATTCTACTAAGCAGAAAAGACAACCCAGTAGCCTAGTTTGGAGAGACTAATATTATGTCCTGACATCAGTGAGTGTAGCTGTAAGGTTGAAGCTAAATGAGACAGTATTATGTTAAATAAAACTTGTGTTCTAACCCTACCCTTGCCAATAGCTAGCTCCACCAATTAACCACTGACTTTGAGCATTTGCCATCTGTCAGATACTCATTGAATATTGTGGTTACAGATATGGTCAAAGTATGGGAAAGAGGAATGTTCATGAGTAAATGCAGTTTAACATGGTGGGCGCTCCATTGGAGGTGTGGGAATGCATAGTTACTGAGGTAGTGACCCTAAACATGGATTATTGACCAGACCAGAAAAATTGCACAGGGGTGATGGCAGTTCAGTTACCTCGTGAAACATCAGTGAGTGATGCTAGGTATAATGGTAGACTAAGCCTGCCAGCAACTATTAAGTTCAAAACTAACAAACAGCACAGAATGGTGTTAGGTAGGCCTAATGGTCAGCTGGAGGAGTCATCAGTAAACTTACGTGCCTCACAAAAGAATTTGGATTTTTTATCATATTGCCATGAGGTACATTTGTGTGGTTCAAGCAAGAATGATTGAATACAATAATAAACAACACTTACAAAGGACTTACCATGTGTCATGTCTAATAGTCATGTGACATAGGATGTATTTTAAAACCCATTTTACAGATGGGAAAGCCAAGGCTCAAAACACTTAAATGATTAGTTCAAATTCAGACAACTAATGGGTAGAGCTGGTATTTAAACTCAGGTGACATATATCCATGGGCATGCTCTTTTTTATGTTTTTTAAAAATTTTATTTAAGTTATACAAATTTCATGTATTTCATACATACAGATTTAGGAACACTGTATTACCTCCCTCCTGCTCATGAGCCAACTCTTCTTCCTCCTCCCTCTCCCATTTCCACTCTTAATTTTTACAGAGATCCACTTTCAACTTACTTAATTAATGATCATAAAGTTCACCCTACCCTAAGTAAAAGAGTTCAACTCAAATAGTATGAACATTAAAAAAAAAAAAAACTGTTCCTCAACAGAAAACAATCAAAGAACCTCAAAATGTCCATTTCACTCCAATACATTATATTTTAGGTACTCTATTATTTACCTTGAATCAGGGAAAACACATGGTATTTGTCTTTGGGGGACTGGCTTGTTTCATTAAGTATAATGGTTTCCAGAATCTCATTGCTCTACAATACTATCTGTCCTGTTATCAAGTGGTACAAGTAGTTTCAAAACCCTTACTAGAGATATATACTTCAAATTGTTCACATGGCAGCTAAGTGAAAGAAAATATGCAAATGCCACTATTTAAAAGCAGTATAATGCTCTGCTTCCTATGTCTGAAGAATGATCACATATGGCCAAGAAGATAGTAAGGCTTAAGGAACACCTGCAGCATGTTCAGAAGGATTATATTAGTAGCAATGTAGAGATGAATAAGACCAAGTTCCTTGTCCCTGAGTCACATACATCTTGAAAGAAAAAAAAAAGATTTGTCTACCTCTAGATGCAGAATAACCCCAGTTTTAAACATTGTGGATCTTTCTGACTTTCCGTTCCTTCAGTTTTAAAAATTTATAGATTCCTTTGCCAAGAACTAATGCTATCAGAGCTAAAAGTGGTAAAATGTACTCTCCTGTAAAGTGAGAGCTATAGTAGTAATATTTCAATAATTAAGAATATGAGTGATCAAAAAGTATAAAATCATTAGGTTTATTTAGGAGAAAATGCTCCATTAATATCAAGCATGATATATCCCTTTGTATACTAATTGTCTGTTGAATTGCACAGTGCAACCAGATCCACCCATTGGCCTCAACTGGACTTTACTCAACGTTAGCTTAACCGGGATTCATGCAGATATTCAAGTGCGATGGGAACCACCACCCAATGCAGATGTTCAGAAGGGATGGATAGTCTTGGAGTATGAACTTCAATACAAAGAAGTTAATGAAACTCAATGGAAAATGGTAAGACGTCACTACCTCTTACGCTTAGACTTTTCTTCTACTTCAGCAACCCCTCTCATTTATAACTAGATCTCTTTTTGACCTAATACCACATGCTGGCAATATGATCCATAATTTCTTATTTGAGGAAAACTGATTTAACCAGGAAAATATCATCTTGAATTCTGTAAGACATCAGATTCTTGTATGGACCTTATGTATCTGGTAGCATTTGAGAGAAAAAGAAAGCTAATTCTGTGAGTGTTCAGTTTAACTTTAGTACAGAATCTCTGTCTTTGGAGATGAGCCTAAGTTGTGATTAAGATCCACAGTGCGTTATGGACAAATATTATCTGATTATTATAGTTTCTACTATTTACAAGACCCCGTTAAAATCAATTGTTAATAAGAAGACAGAGGGAAGGACCTCATTTCTCTGAGATTTCAGAGATGTATTGTTGTGCACCTCTAAGGGGATCCACACTAAGAGATTCTTAGGTAGAGAGCATGGTAATGATTGGCCTCTGAACCCCTCACTTCTTTGCCATGTATGTGGAAACTCTTCACTTAGATAAATTCCACATGACACACACAACAGGAAGAAAACTAGGATGATGGTGCTGCTCCCAATGTAACCAATTCTGAATTAGTCTAACCTCAGCAACAGCCCTGACCTGGCCAGGCAGTGTCTGGCCAGTCATTCGGTTATGTCCAGCAGCCTGGTATAGCTCTCTCCCAGAATTTGGAAACACCTTTGAAGTTACAAAGTTGGGCTTTGAGGTTTTGTTTCCTGAAACATTTTAATTTAGATATCTGCTCTGTAACTTGGTGAGAAAAAGCATAGTTGTATGCTAAGTCAAGCAGGACTTTCTCAATCCATACCGCAATCAAACAGCCATTCTCAAAATGTGAACTGTGGACCCTTGAGGATCCCTAAGAACCTTCCAGGTAATCCACAATATTTTATTTCCACAATATATAAAATGTTATTTTTTTGTCCACTGTTTTGGCATTTACACTGATGGTACAACAACAATTGTGGGAAAACTGGCACCTTAGCATAAACCAACACAGTAATAACAAACTTTACCCATAGTCACTATTTGATCACCTCCATGTGCTCCCAGTAAAGAAAGAGGAGAGACATTTTCACTTAATTTGTTTAATGGCACTGTAAAAATGGACTTTATTAAATCTAAGCCTTTGAATACATAAAGTCTAATATTCTATGAGACATGTGGGAAGCACACATAAAGCATGTATATTGCACACTGAGGTACTGGTGGTTGTCTTGAGCAAAAGCACTGAAAGGATGGAGCTGCTGGCTGAGCTAACTGCCTGTGTTTGTGGAGCAGTATCTATCGCTTGAAAGAACTGTCACTTTTATTTGAGTAGAAAAACTCTTCTCAAAAAAGAATGAAGTAAGCTTGTCATTTCAAGGAAAACAACTGACGCTATTGTTGCCAATGAAAAACTTTGAGCTTTCAAGGGAAAATTAGAATTTTGGAAAGCTTGTATCTATCCGGGAGCTTGATAGATTTCCAGTGTTTGAGGGCTTTCTCGATGAGATTCATGGTGATATTGGTGAAAGAGGTTTTGTTTTTTTTTATTACTGTGATAAAACATGTGGACATTTAGAAAATCTGAATCAGTGAACCAATGGTTACAAATGAGTAATACATGATGTAATCAAAATCACACATGGGAAAATTATCCCTTCAAGGATAGCAGGGGATAAGAAAGGGGATATAATAACAATATCCATCCTTCAAATCCATGCAATATCTTCCCATTTGTTTCTTCTTCAATTTCTTTCACGGAGGTTTATATTGTTCAATATACAAATCTTTCCCTCCTTGGTTAAATTTATTCCCAATTGTTTTTGTACTATTGTAAGTAAAATTGTTTTCTTCCATTTCTCATTTGGCATATTTCACTATTAATGTGTAGAAACACTTATTTTTGTATATTGATTCTGTAGCATACAAATGTACTGAATTTGTTTAGTCTAACAGTTTTTTTGGTAGAACGTTTTTAGTAGAATGTTTAGAGTTTCTATATATGAGATCTTGTTATTTGCAAACAGCAGAAATTTAAATTCTTCCTCTCCAATTTGGGTGCCTTTTATTTCATTTTCTTGCCTAATTACTCTGGCTAGGATTTCCAAGATTAGCTTGAGAAGAGGTGGCCAGAATGGGTATCCTTGTCTTGTTCCTAATCTTAGAGAAAAATCATTTAAGTTTTCATTGTTGCATATAATGTCAGCTGTGGATTTGTGAATCTGTTTTTTATTGTGTTGAGGTACACATTTTATAGACCTATTTTGTTCAGAGTTTTTATAATGAAAGGATGTTTCATTTTTTCAGTAGCTTTTTTGACACGTATTGAGATGACCATGAGGGTTTTTTTCCCTTCATTCTGTTAATATAGTGCGTCACTTTTATAAATTTGTGTATGTGAAATGATCCATGCATCCAAACAATAAATCCCACTTGATCTTGGTGAATGACTTTCTTAATGTGTTGTTGAATTTGGTTTACTAATATTTTGTCTGGAATTTATGCATCTGTGTTCATTAAGGATACTGGCCTATGATTTTCTTTCCTTGTCTGTCTGATTTGGTATAGGGTAATAGCGGCCTCAGAATGAGGGAATCTTACCTTGAATTTTTTTGAAAAGTTTGAGAAGGATCAGTGTTAATTCTTTAAATGTATAGTAGAATTCGGCAGTGAAGCCATCAAATCCTGAACTTATGTTTGATAGGAAGCTTTGTATTACTTTGTATTGCTGATTTAATCTCCTTACTCATTGTTCTATTCAAATTTTTTATTTCTCCATGATTCAGTCATGATACATTGTATGTGTCTAGGAATTTATCCATTTATTGTAGGTCATCCAATTTGCTGGTCTATGATTATTCATAGCATCTCTAAATAGACTTTATATTCCTCTGGTGTTAGTTGTACTGTCTCATCTTTCATTTCTTATTTTACTTATTTGAATCTTGTCTCTTCTTAGTTTAGCTAAAGATGTGTAGATGTTTTTCTTTTAAAAAAAAATCAACTCAATTCTCTTGATATTTTCTGTTGCTTTTGTAGTATCTCATATATTTCTGCCTTCATCTTATTATTTCCTTCACCAACTTTGGGCTTAGTTTTTCTACTTTTTCTACTTGTTTAATGTGGCCAGTGCTGTGGCACAGTGAGTTAAAGGCCCAGACTACAGCAACAGCATTCAATATGGGCACCAGTTCAAGTCCCGGCTCCTCCACTCCCAATCCAGCTTCCTGCTAATGTGCCTAAGAAATCAGCAGAGGATGGCCCAAGTGCTTGGGGCCCTGCACCCATATCGGAGACCTGGAAGAAGCTCCTGGCTCCTGGCTTCAGCCTGGCCCAGCCCAGGTCATTGCAGCAACTGAGGAGTAAAACAGTGGATGAAAGTCCCCCCTCTTTCTCTGTCTTTCTCTCTCTCTCTAACTCTACCTTTCAAATAAATAGAATAAATCTCTAATGTGTAATGTTAAATGTTTAAGATATTTTAAAGTTCTTTATAGATTTTGGATACTAATTCTTTATCAGTTTCATAGTTTGAAAAATGTGTTTCCTCAGGAAAATTATAATGTATTATATAGAGAAATGTTATATAATTAAATTTCAGTGATAAAACATAACAATAGAAGTGTATTATCTCACAGTGTAGTGGAGAAGTGTCAAGAAAGACTGAGTATTGTAGTGAGATTAGACAAGGAATGGTATCACTAGGAGACATATGAGAAAATTTGAATTTGGTATGGTTGGTATGTCTGGTATGGGGGATTGAAAGAAAATAGGTAAGGATCATATGTCAACTCTGGTTCCATTGTTAATGAAGTTGTAAATAGTGATGCTGACAATAACAGAGAAATTGGGGCTTCTAGTATTGAAACCTAAGCTTACAAAGGTATTTTAAGAAAAATAAGAAATTTTAATATTAAAATTCTACCCTAAAGATAGAATTTTAGGTGTATAAATATTCTATATATTCTGTAGCTACAAGAGAAGATGCAAGTAACCATGTCATGTATGCTTTGTTAGGAGAAACTAACTGGGATGAAAGAAAAATTTGTTTTAAAGGCTGAAGACCCAGCTTCTGATTTAATAAAACAAAGTATGGGATTTATTTATGTGAAATTCCATGTTGTTGAAAAAGTGAATATTCCAAAATATTGCATTTCTAAATATATGCAAATCACACTGAATACCTGCTTTGACTTGAAAAGGGGAAAAACATCATCACTAGTAGGATCAAACTCTTTGATAGTAATATGACTTAAAAGTCTAATAGTCTCACTCTGCCCTTCTCTGGGGAGGTAAAGGAATCTCCTGGCATTGAGGATTGAGAGACCTTGATGTTTATTATCAAACGACTCCAGTGATTTTTCTTTGCATATTTTGAATACTAAACTACTTGTGAAACAAATAGGCTAGGTAAGTAGTTGCTTCTAATACAATTATTTGAAAGTCCAGTAAGGACAATGATGACTTTTCTAACACCTTTTACAATTTAGCAATTATATAAATAATACCAAAAATTTCCAAAAAATCACAAAATCACTTGCTATATGTGGAAATATGTTTATATTTCTATTGTTTTCTTTTCTTTTTTTTTTTTTTTGACAGGCAGAGTGGACAGTGAGAGAGAGAAACAGAGAGAAAGGTCTTCCTTTGCCATTGGTTCACCCTCCAATGGCCGCCGCAGCTGGCGCACTGCAGCAGGCACACCGCACTGATCCGATGGCAGGAGCCAGGTGCTTCTCCTGGTCTCCCATGGGGTGCAGGGCCCAAGCACTTGGGCCATCCTCCACTGCACTCCCGAGCCACAGCAGAGATCTGGCCTGGAAGAGGGGCAACCGGGATAGAATCCGGCGCCCCGACCGGGACTAGAGCCCGGTGTGCCAGCACCGCAAGGCGGAGGATTAGCCTGTTGAGCCACGGCGCCAGCCTATTGTTTTATTTTCTGCCATAAATAGCTGCAGTGTCTCAGATAAGTGGAAAACACAGCTGTAGTCTTATTTACATTTCCATCATTCTACATAATAATTTAATTATGCTTTAATCTTGGTATAACATTTGACAGCCCAATGCAAAGATGTAGCTGCATTTCTTTAAGCAAGTCTGTTGTACCTTTAGATTTACCTGAAAATAAATTCAACGATTGTTATCCATTTAAGAAAATGAATCCTTTCATCATTATTTGTCTCATTCTTCCTTTAAATAGCAGACTCCCCCCTTGAATTTTAAAATATCACCCACTTATAGGAATCAGTGTTGAATACAAAGGCTAGAACACCAACAGAATATACTGCATTCAGTTGTTGACTCTTGAGCCAATAAGCTTTTATATTTTGTCTTAAAAGATGGACCCTGTATTGTCAACATCAGTTCCTGTGTACTCATTAAGACTGGACAAAGAATATGAAGTGCGTGTGAGATCCAGGCAACGAAGCTCTGAAAAATATGGCGAGTTCAGTGAGGTGCTCTATGTAACCCTCCCTCAAATGAGCCCATTTGCCTGTGAAGAAGGTAAAACTAATGAAATAAAATATTCAAACAGTAGCTAACATAGTTTTTGGCATATAGCAGTTTATATGTGCCTTCAGTGTTGGTGAATTGTCCAGATCACAATATATTAATATCAAACATCAGGGTGAGAGACCTCAAGCTCACTATCTGTAGAAAAAAATAACCATTGCAGACTCGGAAGAATTTAGTGTCCCAATTATTTAAATCAGGACCAGACCTGAGGTGGGTGAATGTTTAGAAGAAGGAATACTGTGGTTGTCTCTGGATAATACAATTTCATATGTCTAGTTATTTTTAAAGTTTCCAAAATGAGTTTGTTTTAACTTCATAATCAGAAAAAAGTGTTCTTCTAATGTCTAGGAAAGAAGGTCTGTGTCTATATAAATGCCTGTATATGTGGCATTGAAGAGGGGGACTAATATTGAGTCAACATAGATAGTCATTGAGAGCTGTTTATCAGTTTTGAAAAGTGGAGGTGTGGCTTTTCACCCACGAGTGTGCTGGTCATGTCCAAAGGACACGTGAAACCTTTGAAGAGCCTAATGTGAGCACCACAGAGACGATTAAAATGTTTAAAAATAAGACCTAGGACTTCAGGATAAAAGAATTAAAAAATCTTAGATATTGACATAAAAAAACTGATAATAATGAGCAGTAAGTGTATGATGTTTTCACTCTGAAGCAGAAATTGGTTATATCCCAGCTCTGTTGAAAAAGGGAGGTTTTCAGAGCCGTATTTGGGATTGAGGTTTGTTAATGAAGCAATCACAAGCTACATAAAAATTTAACTTTAATTTCTTCATCTACTATACAAGTAGAATCTCACTAAAAAAAGCTGAGATGAAAATTGCTATAGCACCATTTTTTCTAAGTTACAGTTAAATGGTTCTTGTTTTCCAATAATATTTGATATTATTCAATTCTAGTTTTAAAAATGCAATTGCCACATACCCATTAAGCTTGGTGAAGTGGAATTCAGTTCACTCAGCTTAATTTTTTTTAAAAATAAAAAATTTTTAAAAATAAAAATTCTTGAATTTATCATTAATATAAAATCCTATACTCAAGATACAAAATAGTTTTTCTCTCCCATCAATTATTTAAAATACCTATAACAATAACTTAGTATATAAGAAAAGAATATTAAAACTTAGTATATAAGAAAAGAATATTACAGCATATAGACCTAATTTTAATAAAGCAACATGAAGCTAAATCCTATCTTTATTAAAGAGTAATTAGCCTTTGCCCCTGTGGTAAGAATACTAAGAACCAACAACAAGGTAGCTGGAAGGAATTCTTCCTCAAGGAATAAAATAGAAGTTTGAGGAACAGAGTCCTCCCAAGTCTGATGCAAAGTGAAGATGGGAGTCTCAATCATGATTTTTATGTCAAAGTAGATTGATGTGTTTTACACACACACACACACACACACACACACACACTGAGAAAAGAACTTCCAACAGTTTGTGGAAAAGTGAAATTAAAAGATAAATTTATTTGGGTGCAAAATATTTTTCAAATCCCATACATAATTTTTTCATAATTTACATTTTCTGTGAAGTTTTTAAAGATATGAAGTTGCAAGTTCTATATTCTGTATGCCTAAGGAATTTCTGTCATGATTCATAAATAAAATCTCTGCCCTTGTCTTTTTGATAAATTCTCAATCTGAAGGCTAAAAGTATCACTGAACTTTTAAGAAACAGTGGACAATATTTGAGTCTCATGTTTATCTTTTTTTAAATTTATTTTGATAGATAGACAGTGAGAGAGACAGACAGAAAGGTCTTCCTTCCGTTGGTTCACCCCCCCTCCCAAATGGCTGCTATGGCCGGAGCTATGACAGTCCAAAGCCAGGAGCCAGGAGCTTTCTCCTTGTCTCCCATGTGGGTGCAGGCACCCAAGCACTTGGGCCATCCTCCACTGCCCTCCCAGGCCACAGCAGAGAGCTGGACTGGAAGAGGAGCAACCAGGACTAGAACCTGGTGCCCATATGGAATGCCGGCGCCACAGGAGGAGGATTACCCAAGTGAGCCACAGCAATGGCCCCAGGTCTTACATTTATCAAACAGCATTTTCTTCCTTGAACTGAAGCCTTTAATGATATTCCCTGGGCAGAAAAGATGCATAAAGCATTTGCTTTAACAAAAATTAAAACATTGAGTTTGAGCTGTATGCTCTTTATTTTGAAGTTTCTTTTTTATTTTCTTATTTATTAATATGAATAGAGCAGATTTTACACATTCCATAGCTTCAGTTCCAAGAAAACCACACTTCTCTCATAAAACGGCTCCCCACCCTCTCCATCAATTTTTGCAAAGCCGTAATTTTAATCCACTCTGTATTTACAGGCTTAATTAGACACTAATAATAACAGTTCACAAGTTAAAAGCAAGAAGACCACAGTTCCACAAGAGTATAAGCAAGGGCTAAAAATGACAGTCCTATCCCAAAGTGATCATTGCATTCCTATACATTTTTGGTATTCTATATTAACTGCCATATATCAGAGAAAACATGATATTTTGTCTTTTTGAGACTGATTTATTTCAGTAAGCATAATGGTTTCTAGTTGCATACCATTTTGTTGCAAAAGACAGGATATCATTCTTTTTTATGGCTGAGTAGTATTCCTAGGTACATCTGAGGCCTTTTTTAAATGTAAAAGGATATGAAAAGTGAATGGAGGTGTTGTCCTGAGGGGGGAAAAAAACTGGTTAAGTCATTGTATTCTGTTTCTGTGGTTATTGAGTGAATCATTGATTTACCAGATTAATACATATTGCAAATATTTTATATGAAAAAGGCAAGTGAGATGTAAGCTTCACTTCAACAGTTCACAACTCTGTGAGTGACATATTCTTGTGTGTTTCAGATTTCCGGTTTCCATGGTTCTTAATTATTATCTTTGGAATATTTGGACTAACAGTGATGCTATTCGTATTCATATTTTCTAAACAACAAAGGTATGAGTGAAATAGTCTTCTTTAGTATGTTATTGCCAATTTAGATTTCCATGTTCTATTTGGTACTTGATATTGTCTTTTATAAATTATGACTGGAACTTTAAATTAACCTACAATTTCCAAAAGTTATACTGATTCTGTTTATATAAAACTCAATTTGTTTGTCCATCATAGAAAACTGACAGGTTTAGATTCAGTCTGGGGAGTTTTACAGGACATTAAAAACTTAGGCACCTGACATGCACACTTTGTGATATGCACCTCCTTGTCTAAGAGCTACTTCCTCCCCTCAATGCCTCACTAAGTTTACTTGTTCATTCCAATACCCCAGGATGTTGCTAAGCCTTTGGCTGAGTCTGACACACTTCTTATGTGCAGACAAATTTCAAGTAGCAAACAAAGGCCATTTAGATCATTCAATCTAATCAAACCTTTTTAGACTTCATATGATGGGGATTTCAAGTGAATTTGAGTTTTTATTTAAATCATTTGGATATGTACGATTTTGTGTTTAATCTGCATGTATAAACAAATTAAAATTCTAAATTTGAAAAGAGTTATTTCTGCACTGTCAAATTATAAGATTTGAGTTCTAGTTATTTTCTGCCACTATTATTTAATCTTGCTTGAATCCCTTCACCTCAGTGGATTTCCATATTCTAGTGAGCAATATGAAAGCATAGGGTTACATGACCTTTTAATTTGCCTTGAGCTTTGAGATACTATCATTCTATTTTTTTTCCTGAAGCTGTGTATACACTATTAGATACTTTTTATAGAAAATACAAAGGAAAAAATGGTTCATATAGATTGCCAGTTTCTTACATTTAAGATACTAAGCCTTGTGGGTTAATGCTGTTCCTTCTACTACAGCTAGAGTGACTAACACGACTAAAGTTGCCTGGGGTTTGCCTGGTTTTATCACTATAAGTCCTAGGTCCTGGGAACTCTCTCAATGACAACCAACCAGGCTGGTTGGTCATCCTACATAAAATTGAAAATAAGTTCTCCCGCAGCAGTCAGGGACCATCTACAAAGTGAGATCTATGTGATACACTGTAAAAGCATTTAATTTGTTTTTTGAGGTAGCCTGGCATAGTAAACTTCAAAATAAATTCTATTAGAAAGAAGGATTCTTGTAATGCTAGTGTTCTAGAATGTCAAACATGCTAAAAAGTCTACAATTGGATACAGAAAGAGTTATTGTTGGCACTTTCAGCCACAAATGATATAACATGAAACAAAAGGAAACCGAAATTCCCTATAGAATTTCATTTTATATTTAGCTTTGTAGCAGCATCTCAGTTTTCAAAAAAAAAAAAAAATGTTCAAATCAGAGTGTGGGGAGATTGTAAGATGGCAGAATAGGGAGAGAGCTTACTGTTCCAGTCTAAAGTACATAGTCTTAAAAGAAAAAAAAAGTCGAAAGAGTGCAATTTCAGGGAAGAGTTAGAGAGAAAAATGCAGAGGAAACTCCACGCTAATTAGAGGAACACGTAGATATACACGGAGGATGTGGACATGCACAACTTGGGATCTCAGCAGCCGAGGGCCTTGGCAGCAGGTTTGGAGAGTGAGGTGAGACCAGATTGCAGTAGTCCAAGCCAGTGGCAGTAAAGATGTGGGAAAATCCTTGCATGAGTCCAACTGGAGCCCAGTAGCCCAGTGGGGGATAGTGTACCTGACAATCTAGAGGGGAAATAAAGAAATGGGCACCTAGGCCACCAGGCACCAGTATCCTGTAACAGGCAGAGAGATGGCGGGTACCATGCTGGACATACTAACAGATGAGCCAGCTTGTGTCCATGTGCCCAGCAACCAGCTAAGAGGAAATGCATGAGTCTAGCTAATTGACAGGGGGCTGGGCACTCATGACTGGGGGAGCCTTGTGTGCTGAGATGAGACTGTGAAAACACTGTGGCTGCAAGGGAAGGCACAAGGTGTGGCTGAGTCTCTTAGCAGTCATTGTGGACAGCTCCACATGCTCAGGGCTCCCTGATTGCCTGATGAGAGTCATTGCTGCGTTATCTGTGCTTACACCGAGGACTACACAGATCCTTTGTGTGTTTTTTGTGGCAAGTGTAAATAAATATTATCTCCACTGTGGCTAATATCCAGTTATTGGTCTCCTTGAAGGAGAGGACATGAGCATGATACTATACCAACAGAGCTGATCAAACTCTCCCCTCAGAGAGAGAGAGAGAGAGATTTACCATAGCCAAAGTAGGTGTCACCCTGGAAACTCCCTTCACCCTGGAGTGCTGAACAGGGCTCCTAGGCCACAACCAGCACATACTCTGGGTATTTAATGAAAGAACAGGCACTTCACTTAACCACAGAGGCAAAGTCAAAGGTAAAAAGCATCATAGGGGAAAAATATCCAACAAGTGTCTTCATAAATGCCTAAAAATAAACACAGCCATTCAAGAAACAAGATAAGGAAGACAACATGATGCCCCCAAAGGAATACAACAACACTTCAATATTGGGATGTGAAGATGAAGATTGAAGAAATGCTGGAAAAGGAACTCAAAAACTAGATTGTAGGATTACTTAGAAGTAATCAAAAGCAAATTAAAGAAATCCATACGTGACATTAATGAAAATTTTTCTCGTGAAATTGAGATTTTAACAAGAAACAAAATGAAATATTAGAAATAAAGAATTAAATAGATCAAATAAAAAATGCAGTGGAAAGCCTTAACAACAGACTTGATGAGGCCTAAGAAATAATATTCAAGTTAGAAGACAATCTCTAGAAATTTTACAGTCAGACAAAAAAAAAATGTTACAAAACCAAAAAACTGTCTGAGATTCATGGGATACTATCAAATGATCCAATATATGAGTCTTAGGAATTCCTGAAGGCATGGAAAGAGAGAATGGACTAGAAGGCATTTTTAGTGAAATAATTACAGAAGATTTCCCTAATTTGGAGAAAGAAAGGGATGTCCACTTAGGTATAGGAAGCACACAGAACTAATAGACATGACCAGAA
The DNA here is from genome assembly GCA_949820135.1 of Sylvilagus floridanus. Taxonomy (NCBI): domain Eukaryota; kingdom Metazoa; phylum Chordata; class Mammalia; order Lagomorpha; family Leporidae; genus Sylvilagus; species Sylvilagus floridanus. Next base: position 67,745,778 of record OX463246.1, on the reverse strand, counting down.
AAGATCTTCACTACAACACATTGTAGTCAAACTCTCCACAGTAAAACATAAAGAAAATATTCTAAAATGTGCACATGAGAAACACCAGATTAGTTTCAGAGAATCTCCAGTTAGACTTACAGCAGATTCCTCATCAGAAACCCTACAGGCTAGGAGAGAATGGTGAGATATATTCTAAGATATGACTATAATAAACATGTATGCACCTAATTACAGGGCACCTGGCTATTAAAACAAATGTTAATGGATCTAAAAGAAGACATAGACCCTCTAACAATAGTAACGGAGGACTTCAGTACCCCACTTTCAGCAATGGACAGATCAACCAGACAGAATATCAGCAAGGAAATAATTAATCGACACTGTAGTCCAAGTGGAAGAAACAGATATCTGCAGAACTTTTGATCCTACACTTTCAGAATACACATTCTTCTCACCAGTTCATGGAACTTTCTCTAGGATTAATCACATGCTAGGCCATAAAGCAAGTCTCAGAAGATGCAAAAAAAATCTAAATCATTCCATGTATCTTCTGTAACCACAATGGAATGGAATTGCATTTCAAAAATTCAAGAATCTCTAGAACATATGTTAACACATGGAAACTGAACAGCATGCTCCTAAATGAACCATGGATCATTGAAGAAATCAAAAGAGAAATTAAAAAATTTCTGTAAATGAATGAAGATGACAATACAGTATATCAAAACTTATGGGAAATAGCAAAAGTGGTGTGAAGAAGAAACTTCATAGCAATTGGTGTCAACAGCAAGGAATTGGAAAGACACTAAAAAATGAGCTATCAATGCATCTCAAGGACCAAGAAAAACATAGCAAATCAAACCCAAAATTAGTAGGAGAAAAGAAATAATTAAAATTAGAGAAGAAATAAACAAATTGAAACCAGATAAATACAAAAAAATAAGTGAAAGGAAAAGCAGATTTTTTGAGAAAATATACAAAAATTGACACACTATTGGCCCAACTAACCAAAAAAAAAGAGGAAGAAGACCCAAATCAAAAAAATCAGAGATGAAAAAAGAAATGTGAAAAGAGACACCACAGAAATAAAAAGAATCATCAGAAATTACTACAAAGAGCTGTATATCAAAAATCAGGAAACCTAGAAGAAATAGATTGATTCCTGAACATATAGAACCTACCTCAATTGAGCCAGGAAAATGTAGAAAACCTAAAGAGACCAATAACCATGACGGAAACTAAACCAGTAATAAACATCCTCCCAACAAAGAAAAGCCTAGGACTGGATGACTTCACTCTGAATTCTACCAGACCTTTAAAAAGGACTAACTCAAATTCTTCTCAAGCTATTCAAAACAACTGAAAGGGAGGGAATCCTCCAAAAGTCCTTCTATGAAGCCAGCATCACTTTAATTCTTAAACCTTAAAAAGTTACAGCAGAGAAATAGAATTACAGACCAATTTTCCTGATGAACATAGATGTAAAAATTCTCAAAAAATTCTAGCCAACCAAATCCAACATCACATCTGAAAGATCATTCACCTGGACCAAGTGGGATTTAATCTCTGGTATGCAGAGATGGTTCAACATTCCCAAATCAATGTGATACATCACATTAACAAACTGAAGAACAAAAACCATAGAATTATCTCAATAGATGCAAAGAAAGCATTCAAGAAAATATAACATCCTTTCATGATAAAAAAAAAATTCAAGAAAATTGTGTTACTGAAGGAACATTCCTCAATATAATCAAGGCGATTTATGACAAACCAATGGCCAGCATCCTTTTTAATAGGAAAAAGTTGGAAGCATCATTCCGAATAAGATCTGGAACTAGACAAGGATGTCCTCTCTCACCATTGCTATTCAATATAGTCCTGAAAGTTTTAACCCAGAGCCATTAGGCAAGAAAAAGAAATCAAAGGGATACAAATTGAGAAGGAGGATGTCAAACTATCTCTATTTGCAGATGACATGATTCTAAGACTCCATTAAGAGGCTACCAGAACTCATAAGAGTTTGGTAAAGTGGCAGGATATGAAGTCAACACACAACAATCAATAGCCTTTGTATACACAAACAATGCTATAGTTGAGAAAGAAGTTCAAAGACCAATCACATTCACAATAGCTTAAGAAAAAAAGGACATCAAAGATCTCTATGATGAGAATTAAAATCATAAAGAAAGAAATAGAAGAAAACACAAAAATGGAAAAATATTCCATGTTCATGGACTGCAAGAATCAATATCATCAAAATGTCCATACCACTGGAAGCAATTTGCAGATTCAATGTGATACCAATCAAAATACCAAGGACATTCTTCTCAGATATAGAAAAAATTATGCTGAACTTCATATGGAAACCTGGAGGACCCTGAATAGCTCAAGAATCTTATACAACAAAATCAAAGCTGTGGACATCACAAACCAGATTTCAAGACATACTGCAGGGCAATTATAATCGAAGCAGCCTGGTACTAACACAAAAACAGATGGAAAGAGCAATGGAACAGAATAGAAACTCTAGAAATCAACCCATGCATCTATAACCAGTTATCTTTGACAAAGGAGCTAAAACCAATCCCTGAGCAAGGACAGTTTCTTCAACAGATGGTACTGGGAAAACTGGATCTCCAAATACAGAAGACCCCTTCCATACAACTTAGACAAAAATCCACTAAAAATGGATCAGAGATATAAATCTATGATCTAATACGATCTAATTATTAGATAACTTTGGGGAAACCCTGAAAGACATTGGCATAGGCAAAGAGTTTTGGAAAAGACCCCAGAGGCACAGGCAATTAAAACCAAAATTAGCATATGGTATTACATCAAATTGAGAAGCTTCTGCACTGAAAAAGAAACATTAGGCAAAGTGAAGAGGCAACTGACAGAATGGGAGAAATGATTTGCAAATTTTGCAACTGATAAAAGATTAATATCCAGAATATATAAAGAGATCAAGCAACTCCACAGCAACAAAACAAACAACCCAGTTAAGAAATGGGCAAAGGACTTAAACAGACAATTTTCAAAAGAAGAAATCCAAATGGCCAAATGATACATGAAAAAATGCTCAGGATCACTAGCCATCAGGAAATGCAAATCAAATCCACAATGAGATTCTACTTCAGCCCTGTTAGAATGGCTTTCATACAGAAATCAACAAACAACAGATGCTGGCGAGATTATAAGATAAAAGTGCCTTAATCCACTGTTGGTTGGAATGTAAACTTGTACAACCACTGTAGAAGACAGTATGGAGATACCTCAGAAATATGAATATAGATCTACCATATGACCCAGTCATCTCACTCCTGGGAATTTACCCAAAGGAAATGAAATCAGCATAAGAAAGAGTTATCTGTACCCCCATGTATTTGTACCCCAGCTCAATTTACAATAGCTAAGATATAGAATCAACCCAAGTGCCCGTCAGCTGAAGACTGGATAAAGAAATTGTGGAATATGTACACTGTAGAATACTACACAGGACTAAAAAATAAAATAAAATCCTGTAATTGCAACAAAATGGATCCAACTGACAAACATTATACTTAGTGAAATAAAGCAGTCCCAAAAGGAAAATACCATATGTTCTCCCAAATCTGTGATAACTAATAGAGCACTTAACAGTTAATCTATAGAAGTGAAATTGTCACTTTGATATGCAACCTTGAACATCCCTTGTCTTCACTGTGAGGAGCAGTTGTTTTTTCATACTATTTGTTGAACTCTTTACTTAGTATAGAGTTAATCTTATGTGTAAACAGTTAATTGAAAATAAATCTTAGTATAAATTATGAAATGAAATAGGAGAAGGAGAAGGAATAAGTGCGAGAATGTGAGTGGCAGGACAGGTAGGATGGAAAAAATCACTGTGTTGCTAAAGTTATATTTATGAAATGCATGAAGGTGTATACCTTAAAAGGTTTCTGGGTAAAAAAATAAAATAAAATATGATAAAAGTCAGAGTACGTATTTAAGTAATCCCAACAACAAAAATCCGAACTATTCTGTTGATTATGATCTATACAGTAGGTGGGCTGACTTTTATGTAAGTAACTGATTTATAATAGATATTGATAAACACACTATTTTTAATCATTTTTCTCAACATTCTTATTTTAAGTTACTTGAAGACCAAATAAATTTGTTATGCTGCTTAATTATATTAGCTAACAATAGCTAGAAAAAAAACACCCCCAAAAGATAGGATTTTAAATAAAATGTGTTAATGTTTGTCTAAAAGATTATTTTCTCTGAAAATTGTCCTAAACTATGACACTTGGTTAAAATCACCAAAACATAAGATTGATTTGAAACCTTTATTCTACTTCCAAATTTCTCATTCTAAATTGACTTTTTTGTAGACAAAAACTCATTTTTTAAATCTTCCTATAAAAGCTTTGTAATTCTCTAAATTTTCAAGTTCTAATGTAAGTAGGAAATTATATAAAATAGTTGGTAGCAGAAAGAACATGTAGTTCTAAGAAATAAAATGATGTTCCAAAGGATGAGATGCTTATGCCAGTCTTCCCCAGAAACCCAGGACTATAGAGGGGTTCAGTTTCTACATGTCTTTGAAATTTTCCAGAATTCATTATCCAAGCTACTTCATACTGACTTAATCCACATAATTAACAGTCAACTCTAGAAAAATATGTACTGTAGGGGCCTTTACCTTGGCATAGCAGGTAAAGCCTCTGCCTGCAGTGCCAGCATCCCATATGGGTGCCAGTTCAAGTCCCAGCTGCTCCACTTCCAATCCAGCTCTCTGCTATGGCCTGGAAAAGCAGTAGAAGATGGCCCAAGTGCTTGGGCCCCTGCACCTGCATGAGATTCCTGGACGAAGCTCCTGGCCCTTGGCTTCAGCAGTTGCGGCATCTGTACAGTGAACCAGTGGATGGAAAACCCCTCTCTCTCTATCTCTCTCTCTCTCTCTCTGCCTCTCCTCTGTCTGTGTAACACTGACTTTCATATAAATAATAAATAAATCTTTAGAAAAAATGTATTCCATAAATTGTGTTTGAATAACGAATAGCAAAATCACAAATGTAGTTTCTACACAGGTTGTCTTTAGTCATCCCTGCTGTACATCATCCCTGACCTAATATTAACTGAAGAAAGAGAAAAAGTGTATCAGCAAAAACAGAAGTTTTTGCTGAATATCCATGGTTTATTATTTGTTTTGATTTTGGAGTAAATATTTTGCTACAAAGTATTTATAAAATGGAGAATTCTTACTTTAAAGTCCAGATTCCTGCATTATCTTTTTTGTTTCCTTTTTTCTTTTATTACTTTTTAAAACTTTTAATTTACAGTACTTGTGCCTATTTATGGTTTACAGTGTGACATTTCAATACCTGTGTATAGTATGTCCTATAAAATCAAAGTAGTCAACATTTTCCCCCTTGACATTGCTTTCTGATTGGAGCCCCAGCGTGCTTCTCCTTTATTTGCCCATACAATACATGATAGGTCACTGAGATTATCTTACAAACTGAAAACCTAGTGAAAGCAGAATGATAGTCCTGCGTGGTAGGATGTGCTGAATAGAGAACCAGATGTTTCATTTGAGAAAGGTGTGTACTCTCCATCCTTCCTAATGGCATTGCAACTGGCCTGCTGTATTCATTTGCATGACCTGCTTGGGCCCTTTAGGTTTCAGGACCTGCCACTGGGCCTAAGGCCACTGTAACTCTGGAAAACCACTAACATGCCAAAATGCATCGTCCTCTTCAAAAAGAGAGGCTCACATCACAAAATCAAGCATTAACAATTTGTCTCCTGTAATTAGATTTATATCTTTCTGAGTTTTTTGAAAATTTGAAATATGCATTTAGAAATATAGAATCAAACATGTAACATGACAGAGGACAAACAGTCTGGGCTTTAAAGTCAGGTATTCCGGGTTTGAGACCTACCTGTGCTGACAGTGCAGAGTTTGAATAAAATCTTTAATTTTCCAAGTCTTTGTATAGATAATATCATTTACCACCTTGGTGATTGTAAGGATTAAATGAAATGCTTAGTGTAGGAGGTCAATAAAGAGTAAGATAGTGAATCTTAATGCTTTTCAGGTCACACAGTTTTAGTCACACCTACTTTGCTGTGTCACTGTGCCATAAAAGCAGCCATAGACAGTCGGTAAAAGAATGAGCATGGTTGTAGGGCAGTAAAACTTTATCTAACAATAAATGGCATGTAAGAGTAGGCCCACAGGCCATAATTTACTAACCTCAATTTAGTGCAAAGTATATCTCACAGTATATGGTTTATCAGACATATTCAAACAAAAGCATATATAGTAATTTTTACTTATATATGTATCTGCCATTTATTGGTCATAATTTGTTAATACCTGCCCCCCGATTAAGTCAAGTAGAGGTCACTCGGAGCAACTTATAAAGTGAAACTTGTCAGTTTCCTTGAATGGGTAAGTGGGTGGAACTATTGAGAGATGATCTTCCTTGTTAACCAGTCTAGACTATTCATTCACGCTGGGCAGAATAGCAACTGATATCCAAAAACCAGACTACAATCCCTTCCCTACAGTAACATCTGTGAACACTTTGGGAGGTTTATTAAAACAAAATGAAAATGAATAATCTCTGAGATTTTTTCCAGAGCTATAATGTTGATTTAAAGATGCAAATTCTGGTGTCCACAATTAGCAGCATAGATAAATGATCTTCTCAAATTTATTGAAGTTATTTATAAAGCACTTTCCTTGTTCCAAGAATTGTGTTATGTGCTGGGGATATTTCAAGACATAAGGCAGGCAAGAGAAACATTGAAATGAATTATGATATAAAAATATTTAAATATTTAAAACAGAAAATGTGAGTTTATCACAGAGTTGTGTATATGAATCCATACTAATGATGGATCATATTTAGTCTGTTCCACCAGAAATGAGCCCTGCAGTAACATGCAAGTTAATGAGCTAATCTTAGGTGACTTTATAATTGATGTTAACTATGCAGTGCTAACTTATCCAAGAAAGCCCTTTTTAAAGGCCACACGTAATTTTGGCTTCATGTGGTTTGGCTCTTTTTCTTTGTGTATTTTCTTTGCAAATTACTGATTAAATGTGCCTTAAAATTGCCTTCCTTATAATTGACATGAAAATTGGTTAGCTTCATATGAAATTAAATTTCTTATTTCCAAATACTAAAATTTGCTGTCAATAAAAAGCACTCAGAGGAAAAAGAAAAGATTATTTTAAAAAAAAACACGTTTTATTTAAATGGACTGCAGATCGGGCTTTTTGTTGTTGTTCATTTTCTATCCTTTACTGTTTTGATCATTTATTGCTTAATATTTGCCTTCCCTTTCTCATATTCCATTTATATAAAATACCAGGCTATTTGGAATAAGTAATAGTGCTCCCAATGTTTTATTTTTATGTTTTGAAATAACGCAATATACAACCTTTAAGATATAGCAAACCAAAATTTTGTTTTCAAGGATTAAGATGCTGATTCTACCCCCAGTTCCAGTTCCAAAGATTAAAGGAATCGATCCAGATCTCCTCAAGGTAATTAATAAATCTGTCTAAATTAGATAGCACTAATTGACAGATAAACAAATCTGTCATGTTGTTGAGACTTTGGTTTTTATGGCATTTTTTGTCAACTACATGTATCATATTCAAATCTTTTTCTATCTCATCTCCTGGAGGAAAAAAATATGAACATTTCGTCTCTTAAGATTATGGAAATTTTGGCCGGCACCGCAGCTCAAAAGGCTAATCTTCCGCCTATGGCGCCGACACCTTGGGTTCTAGTCCCGGTCGGGGCGCCGGATTCTGTCCTGGTGGCTCCTCTTCCAGTCCAGTTCTCGGCTATGGCCCAGGAGTGCAGTGGACAATGGCCCAAGTGCCTGGGCTCTGCACCCGCGTGGGAGATCAGGAGAGGCACCTGGCTCCTGGCTTTGTATCAGTGTGGTGCACCGGCCTCACGGCCATTGGGGGGTGAACCAACGGAAAAGGAAGACCTTTCTCTCTCTCTCTCTCTCTCACTGTCCACTCTACCTGTCAAAAAAAAAAAAAAGATTATGGAAATTTCATACATATTTAAAAGTCTACACTGACTTATGTTTGTTATTATATTTGTCTTTCAATTATTCTTATTGTAACCATAATTGGTCTCTGAATACTAGTTGCCAAACTATTTAACCAGAGGGTTTCTCTTCATAGATCCTTTTCTTTGTGTTTCCTAGGAAGGAAAATTAGAGGAGGTGAACACAATCTTAGCCATTCATGATAGCTATAAGCCTGAATTCTACAATGATGACTCTTGGGTTGAATTCATCGAGCTAGACATCGATGACCCTGATGAAAAGACTGAGGGATCAGACACAGACAGACTTCTAAGCAACAGCCATCAGAAATCACTTAGCATCCTTGGAGCGAAGGATGACGACTCTGGACGAACCAGCTGTTATGAACCTGACATCCTGGAGACTGATTTCCATGCCAGTGACGGGTGCGACGGGAACTCGGAGGTTGCTCAACCTCAAAGGTTAAAAGGGGAAGCAGATCTCTTGTGCCTTGACCTGAAGAATCAAAATAATTCACCTTACCACGATGTTTCTCCTGCTGCTCAGCAGCCTGAGGTCATCCTCGCAGAGGAAGACAAACCGCAACCACTTCTTACTGGTGAGATTGAATCCACTCTCCAGGCTGCACCTTCTCAGCTCAGCAATCCAAATTCACTGGCAAACATCGACTTTTACGCCCAGGTTAGTGACATTACGCCAGCAGGGAGTGTGGTCCTTTCCCCAGGCCAGAAGAACAAGGCAGGGAATTCTCAGTGTGATGCGCATCCGGAAGTGGTCTCACTCTGCCAAGCGAACTTCATCATGGACACCGCCTACTTCTGTGAAGCAGATGCCAAAAAGTGTATCGCTGTGGCCCCTCACGTCGAGGTCGAATCACGTGTAGAGCCAAGCTTTAACCAGGAGGACATTTACATCACCACAGAAAGCCTTACCACTACTGCCGGCAGGTCTGGGACAGCAGAAGATGCCCCAGGTTCTGAGCTGCCTGTCCCAGACTATACCTCCATTCATCTAGTACAGTCTCCACAGGGCCTCGTACTCAACGCAGCCACCTTGCCCTTGCCTGAGAAAGAGTTTCTCTCATCGTGTGGCTATGTGAGCACAGACCAACTGAACAAAATCTTGCCATAGCCTTTCTTTGATGTCCAAGAGCTTTGTTATCTAATGGCAAAGAATTGGCTGGGGCATGAATGCTTAAACCAAAACAATGTAGGGGGAGTGGAAGAGTAGGATGTGGATTCTAAATGCCTTCTCTGAAATTCGAAACAGGATATTAAAAAGAAAAAACTAAGAGGAATGCTTAATCAGATAGATATTCCTGTTGTGAATTGTAAATATTTTAAAGAATTGTCTCAAATACTGTTTAGTGGCAGTAATTGTCTTCTTGTGGGTATTAATTTTGTGATACTAAGCATTGAATGGCTATGTTTTTAATGTATAGTAGGATCATGCTTTTTGAAAAAGCGAAAAATCAGGTGGCTTTTGCAGTTCAGGAGAACTGAATGAAAATCACAGCACAGACTAATTTTTTTTCTTCTCAATTAATTGGGAGCTAACACTATAGGTAAGAAGGCAAAAATAGTTTGGATATCTAAAACATTTATTTTGACATAAACTTGATAAAGATATTTTTAACAAGCTAAACTTCAAGCATGGCTATTTTATATCACCCTACACACTGTATACTGTAGTTCAAGAAGATTCATCTACAGAATGTAGCAACTACAGTCTCAAGCTGGTTTGATGCTTTTCATCAGTGCACCTAAAGAAAACACACACAAGTTTTTCTTACAAGGTCCTTTTTATACCTTCCAAAACTCATTGATTCTAAAATAACTGTAAAAATTTGCATATTGGAACATACTTATTTTATCTGAATTTCTAATCAAATATTTGTTACATTTAGAAAATTTTTAAATATTTGCACAAATGCACAAATAAACTTATATAAATCAAAAACCAAACAACACAAAACTTTTCTTCACCAAATCTTGGTTCGTGCCAGAGAGCTGTATGCGAAGAGAAGTAGAAATCATTGCTGGTTCACGCTGACCACAAGACTTAAGTTCTGCAGTGGCACGTGGACTGATTTAGTGCATGCAGACCATGTGAGGTAAGCTCTATAACTCTGCAGTAAAATCTCTTCAAATATAACTCGATTTTATTTCATATTTACCGAAGAGAGGAAGTTGAAGCAGGTCAAATGAAGCTAATGGGTAAAGGAACAGAAATAGGTTTTGTTTCACAGCCTTTACCCAGACACATACATAGTCAGTATTCATGGCAACAAGAAATAAAAGAAATAAGGTTTTCAATCCCCACAGATAACTCAGAATTACTTAAACCAGGAGCAGAAACTTTCTCACCGAGACTTGTATAGGATTTAGTTAAACAGTAAAAGAAGATGTTTCATCATTTTTTATTTTCCCCTCCAAGTAGTCCGACCTCAAAGAAGGTAGTCAGAAGAAAAGAAAGGGACTTGAGTAATTTGTAAATTTTCTAATTCCTTAATAATCTAAACATCATTTTTAGAAGCATAGGGATAGTTCCCAAAAGGATAATTAAAATGAGAATACTTAACCATTTTAAGAATTTTTTTTAAAGTGCATTCTTTTTAAAGTTAGCATTCACTTAAATAGTATTTGCCATTTAGCTCAGACCCTTTTAGAAGGCAAGCTTCATGATTGGTAAGTTTTAATTCCTTCTCTCATTCAGGAAAGAGAGTGGAAAGCTAGACCTGGGTGTTTAAAGTTTACCGTGAAACTTTGTAGTAGATGTTTAATAGATTTTCTGCTACCTTGCTGCTATGGTCTTCTCCAAGAGCTACATAATTTAGTTTCATATACAATATCATCACTGTAGAACCTTATTCAACTTAAAACTATGTGTTTGGAAGAACTATCTTACCATTTCACAATAGGCTAACAACATTTCTATAGCCAAAAATAGCTAAATACCTCAATCAGTCTCAGAATGTCATTTTGGTACTTTGCTGGCCACACAAGCCATTATTCACTAGTATGACTAGTTGTGTCCTGCAGTTTATATTTAACTTTCTTTATGTCTGTGGATTTTTTCCTTCAAAGTTTAATAAATTTATTTTCTTGGATCCCTGATAGTGTGAAGTGATTGTCAAACACCAATATGAAAGACATCCTAGACCAGACTACTTATTATTAGTTCTTCTCATTGTAAGGAGAGCTTAGCTTAGTATGGAGAATTTTGTTCTGGGCTGGGATACATAGAGGAAGAAGAGGCAGCTCCCTTCCTCTCATTTTTGAGGATACAAATGCCCAACTCAAAAATATCCCGCTGACTTGTCTGGACCATGTCTACTCCTAAGATTGTGACTCCCCATGGGCGGAAGGGATATGTCATAGAAGTGAATGGCATGGGTGTTGGGGTGAGAGAGAAGAATAGTGCTTCAGCATTATCTGTAAGATGCATGTCTAGCTTGAGCATGTTGCCGGAAGGAAGAAAGTAGAGTTACCTCTACCATTCACACACTGGAACAAGCCAGTTTGTCAGGCCAGCTTCTTTCATCATGAGAAGCCGATTATAAACCAGGAATGGGAAGGAGGCCAGTAAGCCAAATAGGAGCTTGAGACAGTGATGAAGCCATGAAGTAGATGTTGCTGAATCACACAAGCTGTTGTACAGGCACTGGGTCTTCAGATGCGGGATACTAGGGATAGCACTGAGAAGCCCACTGAGCAGCTACTTATTGCTTCAGCTAATTGTATGCAAAGTGACACAACTTCTCATGTTGCAGGGCTACACTCAATACCAAAAATATATTCTAGGCACCTGCTGCCTTCTGCCATTTGAGCAACTATTCACTGAGAGAGGCTTAGAGTAAAACCTCAAGGCTCCCTTGTTTGGAAATATGGTTTGAAAAATTTTGCCCCTTCTTTCACTCGGATATTGGAAAATATACTGCCTTAACATTTACAGAACAAATAAAATAAAAGATCATCTTTGTGAACATCATATATTTATTTCTTACATATACTGTATAAGAGTCAGCCTTCTAATACAACATGCTTATCATTCATACGAAATGTTTCAAAGTATGAGAAGCAAAGGGAAAAGAAGTCCTGCTTATTGCCATGCACTGAAAGAATATAATCTTTTCCATTTCAGAGTATAATATCAAATTGAAGATGACTTAACATGTGTTTCTGTTTTTTAAATATAAATGGTTCTATCAAAGTCAAGGGGTATGTGGGTCAATGTTCTTGTCTGGAATGCAGCAATGAATTCAAGAACAAGACACAAACAAATACAGTGGATGAATAAGACTTATTTGCAAAGTAAAAGTAAACACTTGAGGAAATGCAGGCATGCTTGTGAGTGAACTACACCCAACAAGATTTGGTGGATCATCCCTTTGTATGACCAGGAGACATAGGCGTGGTGTCTGAGAGTGGGGGTTAATTGAATATTCATAAGGAGTGGTGTTTGAAGATGGATAGAGTCATGTATGTTCTTGATAATTTTCCTCTGAGCTGCCATTGAGAGTATTTTTATGATCTATACTCTTCAACCCATTAGCATCTTTAGTACAACCTCATTGCTATCCTCATTCTATATCAGGAATGATACAATAGGGACTTCCAGATGTCTTTGGAGGCTGGAGTACTAGAAATACTGGAACGTCCTGAGTGGCAGCTGCCTTTTCTGCCCTATATACCAGTGCCTTTCCTCTGACATTATACCTATTCTACTTTTGGTGTCCCCTGCAATGAACAGCTGCTACCCCCAAAGGCCTGAAAACTGCCTGTTTGAGAGTACTAATGACCTAGGGAAGTTTATTACAGTCAATAGGCCTCTTTCTCTCCAAGTTATTCCACATGTTTGTAACATTAGAAAGCATATATAGAATTTGTATAAATATCAACTCTCTGGTCTATCCTCAGTTTTAAGACTCTAGCCCAGGTGTTAAGTTCAGCCTTTGGAGCTGATGTGTTGAATGCTTGGGTCCATGACTTGGGTAAGATCTACTGGAGTACACCTGCTAAGTGGTCTCTACACAAAGAATGAGCCAGCTTTTCAGTATCTTCAGATGGCAAAATAGTAGCTGGACTGAGGACTTAGCATACTTTGTTACCTCCTTGAACCAAAAAGGAGATATCAATATTTATTAAGGCTTCCTCCTTTTAGCCATCTGTGTCCTTTAATCTCTAAGACCTCTTGTACTTGATGTGAAGTTTGAACTTCAAGAGGCTTCCTAAAGTGGATTGGTGATTACCAAAAGTTCAATAGCAGTAGCTTCCCCCAAGCATCTAGGTAATCCTGTGGCCACTGAGTCCAGCTATTCTGGAAGGTAAGCCATTGGTCATGGAAGTGGACTCAATTTTTGGGTGAATATACTCAAGGCTATTCCTTGTCTATCAGCTACAAACAGATTCAAGAATCCATTCTATTTTGAATTTCAACAAGATTTTCCAAAGTCAGTCTTGAGTCAGTATTCATCATTGGCATAATAAAGATATAGATTTAGGGGTGATTAACCCAAGAGAAGTACCCAGAGAACAGAGCATATCCCTGCTGAGCAAAGTAGTTTGATTTCCAGCATCTTCAAAATCTGGTGGGAAACAAGGGAATCTTCTACCAGGCAAACCAGAGGCAAAGTAAATTTGTCAGAAGTAGAACTTGCCACAAAATCCCATGACAACACAACTTTTAAGGGTGGCATCCTACATGGGAATTCAGAACAGAGTAAGTGACTCCCAAGTCAGTTAGACAATTGATATTCTTCACTTTGACATCCAGGATCATTAGGGCTCTAGGATTGTGATGGTCATGTGGGCAGTGGGAACCACTTTTCACAGGCCCCTTCAGCCTTGAATAAGGACATGAGGGAACTTCAAAGCTGATGGCAATCCCATTTCTACTGTCCCTCTTCTTTACACTGGGGGCAGAGGCTAGGCAGGCTTTTCAGGAGAGGTCATTCCTTCTGTCATATCCCAGCTTTCCACACCCAGAATGTTCTCTATTGAACTTATCCCCTCGTGGTTGGAAACCCCTCCCTGGGTTGTCCCTGAAGTCACAGGATACTGGCTACTGTGACTGCTGTCATACAAGCCTGTTGTCTGGACTGTTGCTTCCCAAGTTGAAGTCCATTTCCCCCTCAGTTTTGTTTCTTGGGATTTTGGGGTCCCATTCCCCGTTTCTATTCAAATATCTGGGGTTGATTGATGAATGGGTACTGAATAAGACCTGTCCTTTAGTGAAACTAGGGTCTGTGTCTCTTTTAAAGGCTCTACCAGTCATCCTTGGAATAAGACTGGAATCTTCCTTACGTTGAGTTATTTTCCTGATTTTGTCATAATATCAGTTTAACAATACATTATTTTCATTCTAGCCACTAGACAAGTCATCATATGACTTCAGCACCTCAAATTTTATGACTCTTCTGGTCACTCAAGTTAGGATCTGTTTGTGGGACTGCCATGGCTCCCATATCATACCGATTAGGCTTCTGGCCCTTCAGAGAGTCAGCATGGGTCTGGACCTTGGCCCAGGACTAATGTTTATCTTGGGGTGCAACATAGCAGACAGGAAAATGTTTAGTTCATCCAGGTCAAGTTAAAATCCAATGTTAGAGCCTGAAATTCCTTAGTAAATTTGGTAGGGTCTTCTGAAAACCTCCCTACCTGTTGTTTACATTGATTTAAGTCAGTTGTGGAAAAAGAAACATGGGCTTTGATTGTCCCAGCATCTCCATTAGACACTTCTCAGCAGTCAATACTTATTTGTACCTAAATAGTAGGAGGCCCTGATGGCAGTAGTTCCGACAGAGCTGTCCTCTAGTGAACAGGAACAGATCCAGTTGCAGGGTATGGTAAGTGGGTTATTAGGAAGTGAAAGAGATTCAGGGCTTGAGAGAAAGTGGGAGGATCATGTTCTTCCTAGGCACGCACAACCCCTGGGGATTTCTGTGAGGATGGGAAGGGAGATCGTATAGGATTGATCAGATCTTAACCCTCATTTTTAGCATTTTAGCAAGGGATAACCTGCAGTGCTTCAGTTATAGCCTGTAGCAGTTCAATATTACTGTTAAAATAATCTTGGAAGTTCTTAGTTGGAGGGAGGGTAGAGGGACCATCTTTCAAAGAACACAGAGAAGCTCTTAAATGGAGTATTCCTTAGAACACCTGTCAGTTATATCCAGATTACATCCAGACCCCACAGTGGGGGAATTGCCATGTATATGGGAGATGACAACATTGTAACAAATGGCAGAAAAAACAGAACTCCCAACTAAGTGGAATGGGATCTTGAAGGTGTTGGAGCCAGGAGCATGAGTGTGGTATATGCCAAAGTGTTTTCCACAGAGATAGCAAAGGTTCCCAGGGATTAGAGGATGACAGAATTGATTTGCCCTATATAGGAGGAGACATTCTGCATGGGGACAAATACCTCATTGGTAATGATGTTGAAATATATGATGAGGCACTCATCTTGAAGGAGCAAAATGCTGGAGGTTCAGACACGATAAGCAAAAGGGAGAACAGGCAATGTAGAACATCCATGACTGGATGGCAATAGAAATAAGGATACCCTCTTGTCACTACATGGCCTGGGAGCAAGCCCCAACCACTCTTACGTATCTTCTTCACAGAGTGCCCCATCTTCTCAACATGTCCTCTCTACATGGAGTCAATCTCTCAGCCTTTCCACTCCCAAAAGTCACTGGAGAAGCAGACACTGTTGGCTTAAGATGATTTGGTTCATAGCAGGCTAGATGGAGCGAAGAAGCAGAGAAAGTGAAACCAAAGCTCTCAAATGCAAGCAAGATGAGTTGAGAGAATGACTCACCAGCCAATTTCTATATGGGCTTTCACCTCCTGAATAGTTCACTACACATATTGTAGGATGGTTGGGTCAAGTTTTTTGTCTCTGATGCAAGAAAGAATTCAAAAATGAGACACAATCAAGGAACGGCAGAGGAATCAGATTTATTTGCAAAGCAGAAGTACACACTTGAAAAGGAGTGTGGCATGCTCAAGAGTGACCTTTATCCAATGAGATTCTGGGTTACTCTTTTATAAAACTGGGAGATATGTTCGTGATATCTGAGGTGGTTTTAATTGAATATTCATAGTGGGTGATATTTGGGGATGGGGTTTGAGTAATGCCCATTTTCTTGCCATTTTTGGAAGTCTCGAAAGTGTCATAGCATCAGCTGCATGATAGGAGTGGGAGGGGCAGCCATGGTAATTTTATGATAATGAGATTATAATAGGTTGTAGGTCTCCATGGGAACACAGTCAGCAGCCATGTTGGTTATTTTCAGTTGTCACTGGTTATTGGCAGCAGCCTCGTAGAAACTGGTCTTCCATAGCACAGAAAATGGGGGAAAAGTTTGGGAGGAGTGGGCAGGATTGTAAGAAGGGACTGGTGACCTCTGTTCCTACTCTTTGCCTTAACTACCTCCTTGCCTATATTGCTAAAACATATTAACATTGAACTCTATTCAAGTGTTATATATCTACCAATTTACTTGTGGACTTTTACACCAACACATATCTTTTCATATGCCTTGTTTAGGGGAAAAATAGGAAATGGAAAAACTAAGTTACTAAAATACAGATTCTTTAGTTTGGAATTCAAGATTCCATGTAATTGGAGAAATTTTCTCCAATCTTTAACTCAATAGATAAAGAGCTAGATGTAAAGAATACAGCATCTAAATAAAATTTGAGCTTTTGTTCACATGCAAGTTCTGTTTCCTTGGAAATCTAATAAGGATATTATGTCAACTGTGTTTCATAGACAACCTTGCTATAAACACCTGGAAAAAAATCACACTTTGGATGTGAGTATGATGACTTGTAATTGAGCAAGTCTTCTATGGAGACACCAGAAATTAGCTCCAGTGGGACATAGGGATTCTAAGCCCAGGAAACTCCATCACCTACTTAGTATGAGTACCTCCACATTACACCTGAGTGCTCTGTGGGGAAGGAGTGAAAAAAATATATAGCTGCTGGGTAGTTGTGTAGACTGCTATATGGACTGTTGTCATGATGTAGCCTGATGTTACCCTGCCCTACATTTATCCTTTCTTTTTTTTATTTTTACTTTTTTTTTTTACTTTTTTTTTTTTGACAGGCAGAGTGGACAGTGAGAGAGACAGACAGAGAGAAAGGTCTTCCTTTTGCCATTGGTTCACCCTCCAATGGCCGCTGCGGACAGCGTGCTGTGGCCAGCGCACCGCACTGATCTGATGGCAGGAGCCAAGTGCTTATCCTAGTCTCCCATGGGGTGCAGGGCCCAAGCACTTGGGCCATCCTCCACTGCACTCCCGGGCCACAGCAGAGAGCTGGCCTGGAAGAGGGGCAACCGGGACAGAATCCGGTGCCCCAACCAGGACTAGAATCTGGGGTGCCGGCGCTGCAAGGCGGAGGATTCGCCTATTGAGCCGCGGCGCTGGCTTATCCTTTCTTGTATACTTCTATGCTGAGTAGGACCAAGTATAGTCTGTAATTATTTTGTGAGTATTTGGGTGAGCCTAAGATCCCCCATGCAAATACAGCAAGTGACATTTGCCACAGCTTAAACAAAGTTTGCAATTTTCCATCTCCATGTTTTGGCTCATGCCTCTTCCTCTGCCTGAAAATCTCCCACTTACCAATCCTCTCTATTGAGATTCACCTCGTCCTTCACTCCCTAGTTCTAATTCCTCCTTCATGAAGGCTCCTATGGTTGTCCCCAGTCTTTACTGATCATTCCATCCTCTGAATCACTTTTAATGGGTTTATCTCTGCTTGTTAGTTTGCCTAATAACCATCAATGGACATAAGAAGTCCTTTACATAGGATGTCATCAAACAATGAACCTCAAGCATGTGATTCCCAGAGAAAAGTTTTATTTTCTTGCATTAAGTCAAGGACACAGTTGTAACACAATTTCAGAAGAGAAACAGCCTTCCTGAGAAGCACAGTGTGAGCACTTTTATAGCAAGGGTTGGTGTGCCTAGCATGTAGAAAGTGGGTGCAAGCAAGAGGCGTCTTCAACCATCGTATATTCAACAACTTGACCCAAAGAACTGTTGCTTTCAACTTGAACACTTCTTATTTAATGGTGCTCTGATTTCCTCTGAGTACAATTTTGCAAGATAATCTGTTCTAGAATATGTCCTAAAAATGAGCTCATGATAATATTACTTTCAAACTGTTACTGATTCTCATCCCATGTCCCAGTGCCCCCTTTTGCCTAGGTCCTCCACTCTTAGTTACATAATCACCAAGGATGGGTTTACCAATATGTATCCTGGAGAATACCTGATACCTGAAATGTTCTTAAATGGGTGATTCAATAGTCTAACAAGTCTGGCAAACACCTATACTGCATTCCCCTCAGAATGAGTCACATTGCATATTATAATAAATAAATCTGTAATGGTTAGGATGCCATGTAGGATGCCTGCATCCCATATCAGAGTGCCTGTGTTGAATCCCAGTTCCACCCTTGATTCCAGCTTCCTGCTAATGCACACCCTGAAAGGAAGCAGGTGATGGCTCAAGTGCTTGGGCCCCTGTCACCCATGTGGGAGACCTTGGTTAAGCTCCCAGTTCCTGGCTTTGACCTGGCTCAGCCCTGGCTCCTGTGGGCTTTTGGGGAGTGAATCAACAGATGTAAGATATATATTTCTCTTTCTCCTCCCCACTCTTGCCTTTCAGATAATTTTTTTAAATCTGTTTAAAGTTAACATTTTATTTCCTAATTGAACAATGAGACGTATTGATGAAAAATACGTATATTTATTTCTATTAACACTTGGGAAAATCTGCTGCAAGATCAGCATGCCTGACACACATAAAAAAGTTATAATAAATTTCAGGTGAATGTGAATTTCAATAAAGAATCTTCAAGTGACAGATTAAAATTTACTCTCTCAATAATGCTTTCTTAAAAATAAAAGGCAAAATCTTCACATGATAAAGGAAGAACTCACAGATTTTTCTCATCTCAATTAAGTTACGTTACCTTTTTTCACATATGGAATAATGTTTTTCTAAGTGCTTAACAGTCTTAGAACATTTGTTATCTTCTCTGTGACAGTAACCTTATCAGCATACCGAACAGAATTGCCCAACTTTTTACCCAAAGACTTGGAGAAAATGACTAACACATGGGATTTATCAACATTAATAAATTTTTCATCTTTACTTGAGATATGGAGACAACTTGAGTTGACTCTGAAACCTGAGGCTCCCTGTGCCAAGAAATGCTTCTCTCACTCCTCATGAGGAGGAGCAAATTTTGCTGTGGATGGAGCTATAGAAAAGCATTTTTCTGTTATTACCTGAACATAAATGATTCACTCCTTAATGTTGCTTGGTAAGTCTAAAAAAAAAAAAAGAAAGAAAGAAAAGAAAAACAAAAAACACCCGGACAGAACTTCACACATAATAGATTTCTACACAGTAGTCCTAGGAAGCAGTCTTTGTGGGAATATGTAGGAAGCAATTTTCTATTGATTTTTCTTGTCTCTACGTGATTGCTCTGTGGGCATTAAAAGATGTTAGTAGCATTTTCTATAAGAATGAAATAGTTTGCCAGGAAATTGTATTTGCTTTGGCTTTCCCTGTGGTACTGTATTCAAAAGTGAAAAATAGAAAGATTTTCATTATTAGTTTTCCATTTAGATGATACCATATAATAAAAAATAATTTTCCTAGAGTTCTGATTTTATAAAGCACTTGAATATGTACAATGCTACTTCAAAGAGTTCATGAATAGATGAAATTAAAAGACAACTTTATTTTGATTCAAATTTTTTTGAAATCCATGCATAATTCATTCATAATAAGAATTTTTGAAGACCTTTTGAAGTCTTATATTACGGATTTTATATTAATGGATTTGACAATCTTTGCACCAAAATAAGCATATTCTTTGAATTCTATTTTCCATGAAATTTTTAAAGTATCCCCTAAATGTAACAAATCTGTGTTGCAAATAATTCAGAAATTATTTTTTAATATTTTATAGGATAGTAAATCAACCCTCAGAAAAATCTAGGTTTCCCCAAAGTTAAGAAACTAATGGCCGGCGCCGTGGCTCAACAGGCTAATCCTCCACCTTGTGGCGCCGGCACACCGGGTTCTAGTCCCGGTCGGGACGCCGGATTCTGTCCCGGTTGCCCCTCTTCCAGGCCAGCTCTCTGCTGTGGCCCGGGAGTGCAGTGGAGGATGGCCCAAGTGCTTGGGCCCTGCACCCCATGGGAGACCAGGAAAAAGCACCTGGCACCTGGCTCCTGCCATTGGATGAGCGCGGTGCGCCGGCCACAGTGCGCTGTCCGCGGCAGCCATTGGAGGGTGAACCAACTGCAAAGGAAGACCTTTCTCTCTGTCTCTCTCTCACTGTCCACTCTGCCTGTCACAAAAAAAAAAAAGAAAAAAGAAAAAAAGAAACTAATAAGTGGTGGAACCAGGGTGACAATTAGACCCTCTGAGTGGTACAGAGTGCTAGAAACAATATAGGCTATCCTATTACTTTGTGGCGGGGAGGGGGTCAGTTTCTGATCCTATTCACAATGTAGAGAAAATGGAAAATCAACAATTTTATAACACCCATGGGTCCAAAAAGCCACCTTCCCAAAATAAATGTTGTGTTTCTGACAACCCAGTGGCTTGCTAGTAAATGGTTAACAACCAATTCCTGAGGGGCAGTGAGTCTAGATGACCATTTGACCATTTTCATGATGCATGTATGTTTCCTGAGAAGGATCTTCCTGCTCCCCCTTTTCTACATCCATCACACAGACTAAAGCCCCAAACTTCCAAGCCACACAAATAAATATAAAGGGAGAAGGGCTGGCGCTGTGGCACAGCAGGTTAAAGCCCTGGCCTGAAGCACCAGCATCCCATATAGGTGCCAGTTCTAGTCCCGGCTGCTCCTCTTCCGGGCCAGCTCTCTGCTATGGCCTGGGAAAGCAGTGGAAGATGGCCCAAGTCCTTGGGCCCCTGTACCCATGTGGGAGACCTGGAAGAAGTTCCTGGCTCCTGGCTTTGGATCGGCGCAGCTCCTGCCATTGCAGCCATCTGGGGTGTGAACCAGCGGATGGAAGACCTCTCTCTGTCTCCACCTATCTCCATATCTCTGTCTTTCAAATAAATAAAATAAATCTTAAAAAAATAAAAAAACAACAAGGGAGAAGTAAGAGATTAAAAAAAAATATGTTGGGGTAAGAGTAGGAAGCAGGGCCAGTGTCATGGGTGTATATTAGTATGAGATCCCAGATACAGAAAGACAAAGTCTGTAACAGCTGCTGTAACAAAACCACAAACTGTAGCTTTTAAACAACATAACCTTACTTGTCACAGTTTGGAAAGCTGGAAAGTCCCAAACCGAGTCAGTTACAGATTTAATGTCTGATGAGGGCTCTGTTTTTTCTGCATAGATCTTGCCTTTCAGCTGTGTCCTCACTTGGTGTAAAGAGACACCTCTCCTCTCTCATTATTGCTTTTATACAAACATGAATCCCATTCGTGAGGGCACCACCCTCATGATTTAGTGACTTTTCAAAGACCCCACCTTCAAATACTGTAGAGATTAGTTTCAACATATGAATATGGGGAACCTCAGCAGAGGCCCACACTTTACTTTGTGCTCTGCTATTCCAACTTGATATTCTTAAATTTTGAACAGGGGTTCTGCATTTTTATTTTGCATGAAGACCCACAAATTATATAGCCACTGAGTTTGGAGCTTGGCACACACTTACAATCCTATAACAAAAGGTTTGACATTACATTTTCCTGAACTTCTTTTAACCATCCTGCCCCAGCCATAAAATCTTTTAATCCATTTTCCCATAAAATCACTTATAAATCATTTTTTCAGTGTTTCTGTTATTTTACCACTTGCTGCATTTTCTGCCCAGAGTCTTCAGTGAGCAAAAATAATCCATGTGAAATTTAACCCCTTCCTTCCGTTTCCCTTGTGCTTATTTTCAAATTCTTCTTTTCGTAGTAAATGCAATTTTCCAACAAGCATGATTGGGTAGGCTTCATTGCAGGAAAGTGGGTGTGTGTTTTATCCTGAAGATTAAGTAGAGAATCCAACATTGGTACTGTCAGCCCAGCAGAACAGAGGTGCTTGGCCTCTCAGCTGAGTCTGCATAGCCATGGAAACACAGCTTTCTGTGGTAATTCAGTTTACTTAAGTGGAAATGAGTGTTGTTGGTTTTCAGTAGTATTTAATTCCCTGCTGTTTCCTTGAACAAGGCTTTGAGAGGATGCAACTCTTTCTTTTGGCAAATAAACAATACAGCCTCTGATACTCTGCTGGTTGCAAGGTGAAATCACTCAGTGGATTCCAGAGGAGGAAATGATGTTCTCAAGAGGATATGTTGTCATTTCTTTCTATTTGACCCAGATTTTCTCTTTAAAGCCTATGTGAGCTCTGTATGAATTATTATAGGGACTTAAATGGAATTGGACATTACCTTTCTGCAGCAGCATTAATTGAAAAGTGGAAATGAAGTCTCTATGAAGCATGCTACATGGTTGAGGAGACAAGCAATCTCTTGATCCATACAAGGTCAATGGATAAATTGTTGCTATTAGCCATACATGATATTAAGGTATTATTTTTCTCTTTAAATCTCTTTCAACCTATATGCTTAAAATTTCTTTACAATCAAATTGTTGTTCATGCTTCATGGTAAAGATAGAAGATAATAATCATATCACATAGTTTATTTCCTTTAAGCTAACCAGCAAAACAGTCTAGATTAAAACAGCCAAAAATTTCAATAAGTACAAAGAAAAAAACCATGCCTTTATATAATAATTTAAAAAATGACAGCCAAAGGAAGAAACAGAAGAATAGCGAGAGCCTCTCTACCCACCCTCATCCCCAACAAGCACTGCTGTTGAATCAGAATCAGGCAATGCTTGAGAGCCACTACCAGGAAATGTAGCAGGATAAAGAAACCCATCCAGAGGCGCCCCCTTTAGTGCAGTGCGTTAAGGCTGCAGCATGAAGCACTGGCATCCCATCTGGGGTACCAGTTTGAGTCCCGGCTGCTCAACTTCTGATCCAGCTGCCTACTAATATGCCTGGAAAATCGGAAGATGGCCCAAGTCCTTGGGCCCTTGCACCCACGTGGGAGACCTGGAAGAAACTCCTGGCTCCTGGGTTCAGATCAGCTCAGCTCTGACCAATGCAGTCATTTGGGGAATGAACCAGCAGATGGAAGCCCTCTCTCTCTCTCTGTCTCTACCTCTCTCTGTAACTCCGTCTTTTGAATAAATAAAATAAATCTTTTTAAAAAGAAAGAAAACCATCTAGAATTGCCTTTTCAGAAAATCAATCTTCCTAGCTCTTTCCCTGCCCATTGTACAACACCTCACCTGAATTTAAAAACGAATATATATGAATATTTTTCAGTATACCCTAAATTGTTAGCCTGTCCCAGACTGCATAGGTATCAATTGGGCCTTTGACTAAAATCAATGTTCCCTTTTTCTCAAAAAGGAGAAAGTGTGTTTAAAATACTAACACTTTTGCCATTTGATTTGTTGTCTTTTCCTGTAACTGTGGTTTTGATAGTAATCTGGCATTTTATGGAGATAAGGATTCAGTAGCAGAAAAAAATTTTCACACAACTTAAATGTTGGTTATCCATCATAGTGATTAGCAAATAGACACCATCTGCTAACAACATATGTTGAAGCACATTTTGTTACAAATAGTTTCAGTGACTCAAAATGTAAGCCTTGGGAAATGAACTTCAATTAGAAATGAATAAAAATCGTGATTCAGTGGTGCTAAACCTATGAGGAAATCCCCTAGCTATCTAAATCTCAGTTTCCTCATTTAAGAAATGTGTATGATAACAACTCTTGCTTTGAGATTGTTCTTGGGATTTGTTAACAAAAATCCCAAGACCAGTCAAATTTTACAAAATGTACTTGAGCAGGAAAAAGTTTCTCTAATTAGGTAGCACTCCAAACTAAAAATGGTTAAGAATATTCAACCCCACCACATATACAAGGTATACTGATAGCCAGAGAAGGAAGTCACATACAGAAACAATCTGATTGGCTGCTGTGGGCATTTGCTTTATATCATTGTTTTGGCAGCTGGCTAGAGGCTCAACTCCTATGATTGGCTAAGGCCCTATTGCTTGATTACAAAGGTATATTCTTCATTTACAAAGGTACATAATCTTTGGTTATGATTTGTTTACGTATCAAGCTTTGTTACAGTTTACTATGTATGGTGGAAGCTTTGGGCCACACTTATTCAAGTACAGCACAAGGGCTGGTTAAAGCCAAATTTATTCCAATTCAACAGAGTTAAATGAAACCATATTTGATATTCATAATGTTTTTGAGCAGCCATGCAGCACTGTTATGGTTTTCTGAGTTCTTGAGATGGCATTCACGTCTCTTCGGGTTTGTCTGGGAGATTCTGGTATGTGCTATGACCACCTTTAATGGTAAAACAACAAATGAGGAGGTCTTCAAAACGTTTATAGAAATAAGTATTATACAAAAAAGTATGCATGGATTTCAAATTTATTTCAACAAAATAAACGTATTTTAATTCAATTTTTCCATAAACTTTTTGAAGTATTTTAAGGAAGGAAAACTAACCAAAATGTTTTCTGCCCTAGCTAAAGAATAATGTAGTCAATTGAAAATGCTAAGCTGGTTATACAAAACTGTGAGCCCTTAAGTTTCTTCCAAGGTAGGCAAGTCATCTAATGTTACAAACTCAAAGCTCAGTAGCACTTACTAAAAATGTGAATCTCTTTATTCAAGGATACAGTAAACCTTCTCAAACAAATAACATAAAATAGAGCTCCTTCCTTCAAAGATAGATGCGGTCATACAAAGATGCATTAAAAGTCTCTCCCAGTCCAAGTGACTGACATAAAAACATCTTAAAGGCATCTCAGAAAGGGATGCCAAATTTATAAGAAAATAATGAGTTGTTTGAGTAAAAAGATTCATCTTCAGGAAAATCTAAAACTGCTTTTCCAAGAAGCTGTATTGTGGAGAAAATCAGTGTAGGAACAAATGGAACAGGAAAAAACTGTTTGACAATTCTAACATTTGGACGGGACAGACTGTAAATAATAGACCAAGTTAAGAACTCTGACTAGAGTCTTGCTGAAGATAAGATTACCTGTTTTCTTCAGAATCAGAGGGTGATCATCTAGACTATCAGTCAGAGCTGATTTGGGGGAAAATCGTTAAATTAAGGTCTTCCTTTAGATGGCTGGAGTGAGAAAAACAAGATTTTTTACAATTATGTAAAGAAAATCAAGTGATTGAAGCACTTATAGTTCAAATGAAAAGTTTTTAAGCTGGCAAGCATCTTTACAATCTGAAATGCACAACGTGAAAGTTAAATTCAAAAGCTTCCACTGAAAGTTCAAATTCTACCTGATATGCATAAAGAATATTAAATGCAACTTTGCAGAAAATGAGTATGGGAGGGAATTTACTACTTAAAAATAGAGGTGAAAGAAAATCCCCAAAGTGTTTGAAAATATCACTCATATACCCTGGAAGCATTCTTTCTAAAGCAAGGATTTCCATCTCAAGGGCATACTGGGGCAGGGGGAGTTTTTAAAAGCTTGCAGAAAATACATATTATGAAAAACTATGCATGGATTTCAGTTTATTGCACTTATCTTTTAATTCTACCTCACAACTTTTTGAAATCTAGTCATATTATCTCCCTTGAAAAACATAAGAAATAGTGTTGGCAGCTCTGTCAACCAAGGGTCATCTCAAAAGGCTAAGATAAGAGTAAAGCTACAATGGACAAAAATTGATGAGAACAGAGTTTAAATTGATATGACTTTTCAAAATTCCACTGAAAGCTCTTCTCTTATTTGCAGTTCATCTGAGTGCAGCAATTTGGGAACTCCTTGAACAAAATGCTTGCTCTACACTGATTTTTCAGTCAGAATTGTGTAAGCTGAGTCAGTTGAGATGTCTAAAGTGTTGGCTATTGTTTCTGCTGTTAATCATCAGTCCTCATCAATCAAAACATGAACAAGATTAATTTTTTCCTCCCAAATTGATATGGATGATCTGCTGCTATGGGCTTCATCATCAACATTTGATAAATCATCAGTAATTTCACCATTCTTCCACCTAAGCATCACCATAGTTTTGATATCTGTTATGGCTTTAATTTTAGCAGAATTCATGTTGCTCTAATAGTAGCTCTTTGCAAATCATCCTTTGTAGTGCCTCAAACAAGATCATGTTCAGACACATTATGATAAGTTAGCATATATTTGTTCCAGTGCAGAAAATTTTTTGAAATCCATGCATAAATTCTTTTACAATATACATTTTCCATAAAGTTTGTGAAAACCACATTTTCAAAGTAAATGAAATGATATATAGTGGTATATAAACAATGAAGTACACTAAAAACACAGGAGCCCTAGGAATAAGTTCCCTCGTCTATAAAATAACAGAGTTAAACAGAATTGTTTCTAAGGATCCATTCATTTCTATTATCTCAATGCCAGACCTATCATGAATCTCAGATCCTTATTCAAACTACCTAATTACATATTTGGTACAATACAATTACTACTTAAATGAGCCACTTGGCTACTTCATAGATCCAAATTCAACATACCCAGAAATAAATGTGTATTTCTTCCTGTTTTTGTGTCAAGAGTCCCTATTGTGTTGAAGTATCATGTCATCTACATAATGACCCAAGCCAGAAACCAGGGAATCATCCTGACTCTTCCTTCACATCATATCCAATAAATCACAGAATGTTGTTAATCCTCTCCCCTATATATAAAATGTATCCTCAGGCCTCAAAATATTGTGCTGTCACTCAAATCTGAATCACAATAATCTCTAACCTGAACTGTTGTCATTACCACTGCTGCAGTAGACGCACACGTCATTGCTTCCACCTCTTGATCCCCAGTTCAGCAGCGCCAGAGCAATCACTTTAAAATACAAGTCTGGTCAGGCCACTCATCTTAAAAACACAGTGTCTTGTAATTGTTGATACAAAGTCCAAGTTCTAATACACTAAAGAAGTCCCTGACTGATGGAATGTCTCTTTCCTCCTGCTTCTGCTTATACTTTGCAAAGCATGATTTCCACTCCCCCTTCTGCCTTTCTAACTCCTTGAGATGTCCTGTGTCTTGAGAGTTTATACTCATGCCTTAGTTCTCAATTTTGGTGTAACTTTCTTGTAGAAGACTTGTTTGATTCCCCTCACGCCTTTTTATGTGAAATTCCTTATTAGATGCTCACTTAAGGCCATGTGGTTCTTCTATATGGCATACAGCATGTGTCATATGTAACTATTCAATGACAGAGTCATTTATTTAATGATAAACTCAGTCTCTGTAGCAAGAAAATGTGTTTTTCTCAAAAGGGCTGTGTCACAACCATCCTGTGCTTAACCATCATACTTTATGAATGGGAGGGAGGAAGGGAAGGAATCTTCTATATTATGAATATGAGTTATTAGGCACATACAATCCAAACACAGCTCCAACATTAAATAAAACATCAAGCTTCAAAAGAAATTTCTAGCTTTCTTCACGTGGTTTCTTTGCCTCTGCTATTCCCAGAGGGAGGTGCAAAAGGATCAGGAGATCCACTAGATCATCAGATTTTCAGGGAAGGAGGGTTCACTGTGAAGAGTACAGGGTCACATGCAGGTTTGATTCAGCTTTCTCATCTAAACATCTATAACCACACAGCATTTAATGCTGTTTATTCTCTTTAAAAATAATTTTCTCTTTTTAGTGTAACTGTGGTTATTTCACTGATGTTACATTTGATCTTATTGAAGTTTTATAAAATCATGTGTTGCCGAAGTAATGTTCTAGAATATAGAAAATTTTAATATAATGCTCATAATCTGGCCACGTTTAAGCAACTTGAAACAATATATTTGATATACTATGAGATGTCATTAAATTGAATATGTCCTACACTGCTTATTCACATTTCTAGATTCAGCTTGTTGATTTTTTGCTTATCTGTTTTCTGTTTTTATTTGAATCCATTCTGTAGATCCTCATGGCACTGCTGCCTACAACTTCCTTTACTTTATTATTAGGAGCCAGGCAGCTGAAGAACTGGGCTCTGGAGTTGTAGTCAAGCCCAATATGAGAGTAAAATATTAGAACCAGATATACAGATAAGAGCAAGGAGCATTGTGTCAAGAAAACCAGCAGGTACTACAAAGGGCAATCTTGGCATTTATTTGTTGCCTTTTAGTGTACCCTTCAAGTCTCACTTTCACCAAATCCACTGACAGATTTTCCCAGGCAGCTACATCCAAACCAACTTTCATTCACTTTTTAGATCAATACACCATTATTGGCAAGAGATACAATCCAAGACTCCTGATAGATGCCTGAAACTATGAAAAAATATTGAACTCTATATACACTATTGTTTTTCCTTTACATACATATCTAGAGTAAAGTCTAATTTATAAATTAGGCACAGTAATAGATTAGTCAAAATAGCTAATAATAAAATAGAAAAAGTATTAATAAAACCATAGAGTAGTCCATTGTTAAGTAAAATAAGAGTTACTTGAACACAAGCACATTAATACACTGACAACTGAACTGCTATCCAAGAGAGTTAGAAAGTGATTGATAGATGTGTAGTGTACAGAGTGTGCATCTGTTGGACCAAGTGATGATTCTACTGAGTCGGATGAAGTGGAATGGTGTGATTGTTTCATCATACTTGTCAGAACAGTGTGAACTTTAAGTTACAAACTGTTTATTTGTGGAACGCTCCAATGAATATTTTTGAACCTCAGTTGACCAGAAGTAACTGAAACCCCAGACAGTGAAACAATGGATGAGAAAGAACTACTATATCAAAATTTATGTTTTTTGTACAACTAATTACAATTGTAATTTATAGGTTATTTACTCATTTTTATTAATCTAGTTCCTCTATTAAACTGTAAGCTCTCTGGGGTCAAGGACCATGTCTACTTTTTCATATTGTTCTCACAGATCTCAGAACATGCTTGGAACTCAGCAAGTATTTCTTGAATAAATAAATAGATAAGTGCTGATAGTATTAAAAAAAGGGAAAGGAAGGAAATGAAAAACTCTAAAAGCTTTCTTCTTAGAAGACCAATGCATTTCAAACATTATTGCAAGCATAAATCATTTGGGGATCTTGAAAAACATGCAGAGCCTGATTTACTAAATCTGAAATTCTGCATTTTTGCAGTCTCAGGTGATGCTGAGGTTGCTGGTCCAAAGGTCACCCTTTGAATCATTATACGACAATTCATTATGATTACCATCGCCAGTTTACACTGGCCTTTTCAATAGAGATACTTTTATGAAACCATCATAGAGAGCTCATTTCTTTCTCTAAGGTTACTATGAAGGGATTTGCCTGTTAAGTTAGCCATTGTTTTCTACATGAATCTTGATGTGATAAGAGGTTAAGTCGGGAAACACTCTGTTCCTCCTGTGAAACTGTGTATCGTCCTCTTTCCCAAGGAAAACTAAGTAATTGAGACCATATCATTTTTTATTCTGGACAATAGGAATTCAAAGCCAAATTTGTGACAGAAACATTACAACCTTATACATCTAGAAACCAACGTACTCGTTTTTCATTTTCTCTACTTTACTTTCATTTCTAATTTACATTTCATTTTGTGTAGTCACCTGCCCCCAATTACAGCCTTTTACAAATACTCATGGGAATATTAAGCTGGAATATCAGTCACTGGCAAATTTCATAAGTCAAAACAACAAAAAAAGCCCTCAACAGAGGTAAGAATATTCAGAGAACTGAGTTGACTAATATAGTTGGAACAGAGGATTCACTAGCTTAGCTAAGCCACTTTTAAACACTTGACATGATGTGGAAGGAACATCATTATATTCTGTTGTTATAAAAATAATGAGCTGAGAGTCTAATGCCAAAATTGCATTGCCAATAACATAAATCAGATTTCAATCCCCTAGAAGGATATCCTAGGCAAAGAGAGTATCCTATTCATCTTGTTCTCTTTAGTGCCTAGATCTGCAGCAGCTGATAACTTTCAAGTACTTAAATATTTTACAATGAATTAGTAAATGAAGTTGTTTGTAACCTAAAAAATATCACTCATCTTGAGATAATTATATGTATTATCTGTTGCTATTAATTTCAATTGCCAATGTGCATATGTGTTTCCTTACTAAATCAGGATGTTTCCAAAGGATTCCAATACTACCTTCTTTTTTGGTATGACATAACAATGCAGTTTGTTTCTCTTTTATGGTTTTTCAGGCAGTTCCTGAACAGTCAATGAATTGTTGATCAATCAGCAAATGTATAATATCTGAGCAAATATTCAACGAATTTTTCTCAGATAGTGATTGAGTAATAAAACAATTCATCTGTGAAAATCATTCCCTCTTAAAAGATGAAATCATTTCGACACAGTGCTGTGTCGAAGCGGGTAAAGCCACTGCCTGCAGTGCTGGCATCCCATATGGGCACTGGTTTGAGACCCAGATTCTCCACTTCTAGTCCAGCTCTCTGCAAAGGCCTGGGAAAGCAGTAGAAGATGTCCCAAGTCCTTGGTCCCCTGCACCCACGTGGGAGACCCGGAAGAAGCTCCTGGCTCCTGGTTTCTGGTCAGTGCAGCCCCAGCTGTTGTGGCCACTTGGGGGAGTGAACCAACAGACAGAAGATCTCTCTCTGTCTCTCTCTTTCTCTGTCTGTGCCTCTCTGTAACTCTGCCTTTCAAATAAATAAATCTTTTAAAAAAAGAATCATGTACTTTCTCATTGACATATTTTGAACTCACTATGATTCTTTGAAATTAAAAAAAAAAGTGCTTACATTTATAAACTGGAAGAGAATTTGTGACTCATTCCAAACTAGAAAAATCAAACTAACTTTTCCTCATTTGTTTCTATTGTGTTATCCATTTTTTATTTTTTCTGCTTATGCTGGGAATTATGGAGAAATATACATATAAAGAAAATAGAGTTTCTTCCCAGACAGAAGCCAATAAAGACCACAGCCTGAGAGACAAAACATCAGTTCAAATAGTTCTAACAATGCCACAAAGAGCCTGGCATAGTGCATAGGGTAAAAAAAAAAAAAAGGTAGGCCACTGCTGATTGATATGGTCTGTGAATGCATCATGAAGAAGGCAGCATTTTAGATGGGTCATAAAAAAGATTTGCTTCAAAAATGAATATGACATGAGTCATATTTCCGTGTGACATTTTATATTTGTTAATTTGACAGAATCCACAAGTCAGGGAGCCATTTACTTTCAATATCGCTATGCATTACTGCTAATGTGGAAAAAGATTTACCTAAACAGCAGAGCAGCAGAGTGAGGCCAACACTCCACATTTCTTACTTTGATTAACTTCTCTTGTCACTATGCTATACCAGCTTTCAAGTAATACAGTGTCAGTTATCTTATTATCATGTCGCATTTTTTTTATTTTCCTGCTTGCCAAATTTCACATCCTATAGAAAATTTAATTAATAAAATCAAATCTCTCATCTCAAAAAAAAAAAGACAGATGGGGCCAAGTTGGCAGTGAATATACTTACAAAATGTCATTTAATAACATTTTAAAATTATTAGAACTATTTTTGAAGACTTACTTTAAGCAAGGAACTCCATTAATTATCCTCTAAATGCATCGTTTCATTCACTTATCACAACATCTTATGTGGCACACACTATTATCACTCTGTACGATACAGATAAAGAAGCTAAGGCACATGTAATTAAGAACTTGCCCATGATTGCCCATTGGTGAATAGGGATGTGGGATGTGAATACACACCAAACTATCAAGACAAAATTGTGTAGACTGGAAGCCCTATCAATTAACAGACTCTACAAGCCTCTGTTATAAACTAGAAGAATAAATGTGGACTATTGTTTAATCAATGGCACAGACCCATAAATGAAAACTTAAAGCAGTGTGATTTATTCTTTGGTGAAAAGAAAACAGCTATTCATCTGGAAGTCAGTGGGTGTTAATCCATGGTCTAGAAACACACACACACACACACACACACACACACAGAGGAGGGGGGAGAGAGAGAGAAAGAGCGGAGGGGAAGGGAAGGGAGAGGAGGGGAGGGGAGGAGAGGGGAGAAAGAGCGGAGGAGAAAAGCCAAAAAAACAGTAGATACTGAGGGGAGTTGGGACCAAGCTGGCAAGAACGCAGCGGGTGCGGGTGGGAACTCTAGGACAGGGCACCAGCGGGCCCAGGAGAAGGCCGGACTCATTGTTGAGGGAATCTGATTCCCGGGGGAGGACATTAGTGAGGGGCAGACCGGCACGGGGAGAAGGTGAGGCGGAGTTGGAGACTGGGACCACCAAGTTCGCTCCAAATTCTTTATTGCAGATTCGAAATCTCCACTTTTCACGTAGGGATTCTTTCCTTCACACCCCCTCAGTGCCCTGTGTCCGTATTGGGCTTTGTCCCTGCCACTCCTGTCACTCACGGGAGTCCTCGGCTCGCACGCTGCGGTGCCGTTGGGCCCCTTAGGGAGACCCAGACGAGACGGAGATGCGGCCCGGCTTCAGAACTCAGTGAAGTAACCGAGGGCCACGAGGAGGGGAGAGATGGCCCGAGCCTGCTCTTCCTGCGCCGGCTGGCGGCGGCCAGGACCCCACCGGACTCTGGGGAGCCCGGGGACGGAAAAGGGGCTGTCATCGACCTGCGGGGATGGGGGAAGCCGGGCTTTGGGTATCGTAAGGCACTCGCTGCTGCTCACAACGTAATTTGACACGCGCTGGGCCCCGCGCTGGCGCTGCGGGTTCAGCCTCTGAGCAGAGGTTGGCGTTACAGCTGCTCCGCTTGGGCTCCAGCGCCCCGCTAATGTTCCTGGGAAACCCTGGAAGATGGTCCTAGGTCTTGGGCCCCTGCCTCCCACGTGGGAGACCCTGATGGAGTTCTGGCCCCTGGCTTCCTCCTGTCCCAGCCCTGCCCCTGCAGCCATTTGGGGAGGGAACCAGCGGGTGGACAATCTTTCCTTTCCCGCTCTGTGTCACTCTGCATTTCAAGTAAATAAATGAAAGAAAGAATAGAGAAGAGGGAGGGAGGAAAGGGAATGGACGAAAAGGGAGGGCAAGGGAGGGGGAGGGAGAGAAGGAGAAAGAAAAGAATTTGCCCACCTCTGAATCGTGAGGCTGCCATCTAATTTCACCCGCAAGAAGACTGTCCACTGAAAGGCTGTACCTCAAACTGGAGCCATGAAGAAATGAATTGACTAGCTCACCAGCAATGATAGTAGACGGGATGTTAGAATGGTTTTATTAGGAAAAACACTCCACCTGCCTTAGCAGGATGAAGGACTTGGGAGAGTATCAAGCTCAGATTAAAGTGCATTTGGTTGTAGAGCCAGGCTCTGAGACAAAACCCTAGTAAAACCTTTGTATTTAAAATGTCAGCGACTGAGGTGCCAAGATTGGAATAAAAAGGTTTTGCACTTACTTCTTCTAATTACCCTATAGTTCTATTAAAGTGTAACAGTAACACCAAATAACTGGTTTTTCATTGTCACACAAAAGGAGTTTCCCTGTATTCATCATGCAAAGCTAATACAATAATTTTTTTTGCAATGTCGATCAAGTTTTAACTACTTAGAGGATTTATATAGTGTTTCATATTTGTGACACAAAAGATAATTCAGTAAAATGAAATTTTATGCTAAAAAATCTCATTTAAAAGCCATTAAAAAATGCTAATGTAAAATAATATAACAATGAAGAAGGACTTGTGATTTCTTAAAGCAATATATTGCATGCAAATTTTTTGGTGTACTTCTTTTTAAAAAAAAAAAAAAATGCTCTCCCTGGCTGGCGCCCCAGCTCACTAGGCTAATCCTCTGCCTGTGGCGCCGGCACCCCAGGTTCTAGTCCCAATCGGGGAGCCGGATTCTGTCCCGGTTGCCCCTCTTCCAGTCCAGCTCTCTGCTGTGGCCAGGGAGGGCAGTGGAGGATGGCCCAAGTGCTTGGGCCCTGCACCCCATGGGAGACCAGGAGGAAGCACCTGGCTCTTGGCTTCGCATCAGCACAGGGTGCCGGCAGTGGCGGCCATTTGGGGGTTGAAACAACAGAAAAAGGAAAACCTTTCTCTGTCTCTCTCACTGTCTAACTCTGCCTGTCCAAAAAAATAAAAAATGCTCTCCAAGTTATTTTTAGTAATTACTTCAGAAATTTTACTTTCCCTTTGCTTTGGACTAGTTACTGTTTTCTTAAACCAAAACATTGGATCATGTTCTTTCTTCAACGTAAAATGCTTGAATTCCAAGTTTGTATTTCTCCCCCCTCTTTGTCTAAAGACAAGGGTCTCATACTTTCAGATTGTCTTATTTTTGATTTCCTGTAGACACCAATCAATCACCAAATGTGGATGCTCAATACTTTGCAACAATCGATCCCTCCATCCTCATTGAAACAGTTTATCTCTGGGATTCTGAGTAATTTCTTACAATGGGTTCCATAGGATTACTGAAACTTACTTTTCCCTTCATCAGTTCATTTATACAAAATTATAAAAGAACAAAAAGAACGAAAATTTGCTTTGAGCACATTAACTTTAAATTTCTTTATTTTCCAAATAAGCTACTGAACAAAATATGAAAAAGGACACTATCAGAAAATGTTTATGACTTGATAACAAATAGGTGCAGCATCTTAAGTAGAGAATACTTAGACTTAAAAGTCATAACTTGTGTTTAACAATGCATTTCATTTTAAGTCCAGCTATACTGATGACAAGGTAATGAGTACAAGACAGTGGAATTACTAGTTGGTTTTGGTAACTGGCACAGATATTTCCTATGCATGCACATATCATTGCACTTATTTTAAATTTGTTTAGAGAAAACTCTGCGGGGGTGGTAAGGAGTGAAGAAAACACATTTGACCATTATTAACATGGAGAATAATATAAATTCTCTAAATTGAAATGGAGCACAAAGTAGTTGCTCTATGAGTACAGAAACTTTGAATATTTGAATTATGACCATTTTTTATTTGCTTCAGATTTTTATTATTTGTTTTTCACACTGTCTACCTTTTATTTACTCAGGCATGGATAGAGACAGTGAAGGATGTATGAAAAAGATCAGCAGTGTGAATCTTGACAAGCTTATAAATGATTTCTCACAGATGGAAAAGGTATGTAAGGGTGGCAAACAGTTGCATTATACAAGGAAAAATTAAATAGATTTTGCCAATAGATGAAGTTGAGAAGAAAGAAAAATGCACCCAAAAATGAGGAAGGTAAAGATAATAGAAATTATTTTGTTAAGACCTTTCTCTCTCTTTTAAATATTTAATATTAATAATATTTAATATTTAATAATAAATATTTAATTCTGTATTTAAGATTTTGTTTCATTTGTACTAATATATTAAAATGTTTCTTAAGCAAGGAACAAATAATTGATATGAAGTTAAAGAGAAGCTACATCCTTATATGCCCAGGATGTCCATTAACTCGGGAATGGTTTTAGAAAAAATTAGACAAATCTTTCAATATTTTATAGTTATAAGTAACTGTAATTTTTATTTTTTATTTTTTTTTTATTTTTGACAGGCAGAGTGGACAGTGAGAGAGAGAGAGACAGAAAGAAAGGTCTTCCTTTGCCGTTGGTTCACCCTCCAATGGCCGCCACGGCCGGCGCTGCGGCCGGCGCACCGCGCTCATCCAATGGCAGGAGCCAGGTGCCAGGTGCTTCTCCTGGTCTCCTATGGGGTGCAGGGCCCAAGCACTTGGGCCATCCTCCACTGCACTCCCGGGCCACAGCAGAGAGCTGGCCTGGAAGAGGGGCAACCGGGACAGAATCCGGCGCCCTGACCGGGACTAGAACCCGGTGTGCTGGCGCCGCAAGGCGGAGGATTAGCCTATTGAGCCACGGCGCCGGCCAGTAACTAATTTTTTAAAAGATTTTATTTATTTATTTGGCAAGTAGAGTTACAGTGAGAGGAAGAGACAGAGAGAAAGGTCTTCCTTCCGTTGGTTCACTCCCCAAATGGCCACCACAGCCGGCGCTGCGCCGATCCAAAACCAGGAGCCAGGAGCCAGGAGCTTCTTCCTGGTCTCCCATGTGAGTGCAGGGGCCCAAGCACCTGGGCCATCTTCCACTGCCCTCCCAGGCCAGAGTAGAGAGCTGGACTCCAAGAGGGGCAACCGGGACTAGAACCTGGGAGCCCATATGGGTTGCTGGCCCTGCAGGTGGAAGATTAACCTACTGCGCCACGGCGCCAGCCCCAGTAACTGTAATTTTGTTTTAGAGTTTTTTTCTGTTCTCTATGTTCTTTTTTCTTTCTATTTTGCTTAAAACCAAACTGGGGAGTAGGCGTTTGGTACAGCAGTTAAGATGCATTTTGGGTCAACCACATCCCATAGTGGAGTGACTAGTTCAAGTCCAGGCTCTGCTTCCAATCCTTTTCTTCCTAACTGGGCACCCTGCGAAACAATAGATGATGCCTCAAGTACTTATTTCCTTGCCACCATGTGAAATCGGATTCCGGACTCATAGCTTCAGCTGTTGTGGGCACTTGGGAAGTGAGCCTGTGGATAGAAGATAATTTGTGTGTGTGTGTTTATGTGTATTTCTTTCTGCGTCTCTTTTCCTTCTTCTCTCTCCCTATCAAAGAAATGAAAATAAATAAATAAAAAGTTAATTTAAAATTGAAGTCCTTTTCCCCCTTCTCTGTACACACAGTCAACTAAACCCATAAATGTAAGTTAATATTGGATTTTTTCCCTTCCTCTGCTAGGCGGAAGAGTTGAAATAGATGTTGAAACAACATTTAGATAGATAAATTAAACATGTGGAAGGAGAATTTATGAAGCAAGAGTAGGAGTGAGTGTAAGACCTATCTCAGTTTTCCTTTTTCATTCTTCTCTATTCCTTTTTTTACTCTACACATGTGAGTGCACCTGCTCACACACACATACAATACCATAAAGAAGTAAAATTCATTATGATGGGATTTTAAAGTAATGTTATGAATTCTTAAACAATGAACTTGAATTTGCTTAGCCAAGTGATTCTTAACATAGAGAGAAAAGAGAAAGAAATAAGTTTTGTCTATATGAGAGAAATTATGACAAAGTTCAGAGATTACTTTGGAAATATACATCATATTCTTAAACTTTCTAAGTAGGAAATAATTGTTTTTATATTAAAATGGTATTTATGTCATATTTTAAAGTCTTAGCACTTAGAAATAAATATATATGATGGCATTTACACATGAAATAATATGTCAGGAAATTGCTTAGAGATAAATTTTGAAGCGATGAGACTAGGACTGTGGATAGAGGTGTTGATAACACAAGGCAGGTCATGAATTGATGATTTATGAAGCTGTTTGATGAATAAATGGAGGCTTATTCTGTTAATATAATACCAAAGATGTAAGTACAAAAATGTTTTTGTGTGTAATAGCAAAACAAAGTTTAGAAAAAAAACCCACAAATTCTCCTCAGTAGGAGTATAGTTAAATTAAATTATAGCATATTCAAAAATGAAACTCAGTGCAGCTGCTGAAAAGATTGAGGTGGACATACACATACTTATATAACATCATCTCCAGTTAATAGTGCTAAGTGGAATAGCCAAGAAATAGGATAAAATGTAATATGATCCTTTTTATAGTCGATAGTCATAACATATTTAGGAAACATATACAAGGAATTGTCAACCATAGGACTGTGAGTTGAATAGTCAGAAAGAAAAGCCTTCAAGTTAGGTCATGTTTTACCTATATAAAATTTTGCCATGTTACTTTTAAAATTAAACATAAATCAGGGAGTTTACTTATTTAAAAATATATACCAGATTTAATTGTTAGATTTAACAGTTATTAAGCAGTTTATATTTTCATTAGTCTTCGTATCTGCAGTAAAAGAATCAAAAGAGCCACATTTATTTGGTAATAACATATATTCTATTTCTTCTACAGAAAATGATAGAAACCAGTGGAAAGAACAATATATTGGACATGAAGTTGAGAAAGACTAACTGTTTGTTAAAATTATTGCAAACAAAGGAGGTTGCAATTAAAGAAGGTTGGTTCTTTGTTACATGAACAATACTATTTTTTTAATGGCTGCACCATTTTTCTTTAAGATTTACTTGCTATTTATTTTAAAGGCACAGTAACAAAAATAGAGGGAGAGAGAGAGAGAGAGATTTTCCATCTATTGGTTCACTCCCCAAATGGCCTCAAGGGCAAGGGGATCAGATTATAAGACTTCTTGGTGGCGCTGTGGCTCAATAGGCTAATCCTCCGCATTGCAGCACCGGCACCCCAGGTTCTAGTCCCGGTCAGGACGCCGGATTTTGTCCTAGTTGCTCCTCTTCCAGTCCAGCTCTCTGCCATGGCCCAAGAGGGCAGTGGAGGATGGCCCAAGTCCTTGGGTCCTGCACCCGCATGGGAGACCAGGAGAAGCACCTGGCTCCTGGCTTCAGATCAGCGCAGTGTGCCAGCTGCAGCGCGCCAGCCACAGCGGCCATTGGGGGGGTGAACCAATGGAAAAAGGAAGACCTTTCTCTATCTCTCTCACTGTTCACTCTGCCTGTCAAAAAAAAAAAAAAAAGATTATAAGATTTCTTAAGCTTTTTTAGCTGTGTAAGAGATTGCCAAACTATTTTCCAAAGAGGCTGCACCAATTTGAATTCCCATCAGCAATGAATGTGTTTTACATCCTTGTCAGTCTTTTAAATGTCAGCCATTCCAATTGGTGTGTATTAATATCTCATTGTTTTAATTTTCAGTTTTCTAGTGACAAATGATGTTAAACATTTTGTCATGTGCTTGCCTGCCATCTGTATATCTTCTTTGGTGAAGTATCAGTTCACATCTTTAGCTCATTTTAATTGAATTGTTTGTTATCCTGTGTTGAGTTCTGAGAGTTCTATATGTATTTTGGATAACAATCCATTCTCTGACATGTTTTAGAGAGGTTTTCGCCCAGCCTATGGTTTTTCATTTCATTTCTAAGTATAATTGACATTTAAAAATGGAAAAATTCTTCATAGAAGATAAATTAATTTTAAAGATTGAATAAGAAAAATAAATGACAACAGGTTTGCAACCCATATCACAGACAAGTTAATGAAAGGCCAGTAATAATAGCACAATAGGAAAGGACATGGTGCTTTGGACCACAGAAAAAGAAAAGCAAGTGATTCATAAATATATGAAAATCTGAGCTCTCATAATTTAGAAATTTTATATTATCATTTTTGTAACAGATTGACAATGATAAGAATGTTTAATATTCTAATTTGTTTTTTTTTTTTTCTTATTTTTTGACAGGCAGAGTGGACAGTGAGAGAGAGAGACAGAGAGAAAGGTCTTCCTTTGCCGTTGGTTCACCCTCCAATGGCTGCCGCGGACAGCGCGCTGCGGCCGGCACACCGCGCTCATCCGATGGCAGGAGCCAGGTACTAGGTGCTTATCCTGGTCTCCCATGCGGGTGCAGGGCCCAAGCACTTGAGCCATCCTCCACTGCACTCCTGGGCCACAGCAGAGGGCTGGCCTGGAAGAGGGGCAACCGGGACAGAATCCGGTGCCCCGACCGGGACTAGAACCCGGTGTGCCGGCGCCGCAAGGCGGAGGATTAGCCTGTTGAGCCACGGCGCCGGCCAATATTCTAATTTGTAAGTATGTAAAGAAATAGTCATTCTTATATATTGCGAACTAGGGGATAAATTCTCTGTAGAATATAGTTTAACAATATCTACCAAAACTGAAAATTCACATGCCCCTAGAGCCCATTATGCTTCTAGGTAAATTTTTGCCCCCCAGAAGCCTTTTATTTCAGGAAATCAAACTTCATGCTTTTCATAAATACAGCTTTAGGAACATAGTGATTCTTCCCACCTTACCTCCTTCCCACACCTCCTCCTCCCTCTCCTATGCCCATTCTTAATTTTTACTAAGATCTGTTTTTAAAAGATTTTATTTGTTTATTTGAGATGTAAAGTTACAAACAAAGAAGAGAGAGAGAGAAAGGTCTTCCATCCACTGGTTCACTTCCCAGTGGCCGCAATGGCCAGAGTGAAGCCAGTCCAAAGCCAGGAGCCAGGAGCTTCTTCCGGGTCTCCCATGTGAGTGCAGCTGCCCAAGCACTTGGGCCATCTTCAACTGATTTCCTAGGCCATAGCAGAGAGCAGGATTCGAACAGGAGCAGCCAGGACTTGAACTGGCACCCGTATAGGATTCTGGCACCGCAGGCAGGGCCTTTGCCCACTGAACCACAGCGCCAGACTCTAAGATTTATTTTTTAAGAAATCTTTTCTTTAATAGACACAAATTTCATAGGTATAGCTTTAGGAATAAAGCAGTTCTTCCCGTCATACCCACCCTCCCACCCCCACTACCGCCCCACCTCCTACTCCTTCTCCCATCCCATTCTTCATTAAGATTAGTTTTTAATTAACTTTAGATACAGAAAACTAACTCTATACAAAGTAAAGAGTTCCAAAATTTGCACCCACACAGACACACAAAGTATAAAGCACTGTTTGAAAACAAATTTTAGCCAGAGCTGCGGCTCCCAAGGCTAATCCTCCGCCTATGGTGCCAGCACCCCGGTATCTAGTCCCGGTTGGGGGGCCGGTTCTGTCCTGGTTGCTCCTCTTCCAGTCCAGCTCTCAGCTATGGTCCAGGAGTGCAGTGGAGGATGGCCCAGGTCCTTGGGCCCTGCACCTGCATGGGAGACCAGGAGGAAGTGCCTGATTCCTGGCTTCGGATCAGCGCAGCACGCTGGCTGCAACACGCTGGCCATAGCGGCCACTTGGGGGGTGAACCAACGGAAAAAGGAAGACCTTTCTCTCTGTTTCTCTCTGTCTCACATACTGCCTGTCAAAAAAAAAAAGAAAAGAAAGGAAAACAAATTTTATAGTTAATTCTCATAGTGTATAATAATTCACTTGGAAAGGAAGAACAAACTACACATAACTGGATTTATTCAACAAAGAAAATTACATCTGGATATTTAAGTTCTACATTTGATGCTAGATGAGGGATTTCTTTACTGGTTCAAAGTGGCAGTATTATTTATACTATAGATGGCACTGTAGACTAAGCACTATAGAAAATCCTTTACATACATTATTTATTTAATTTGAAAGTCAGAGTCAAGGAGGGAGAGAGATAGAGAAACAGATCTTCCATTCATTGGTTCACTCCACAGACGGGTGCAACAGCCAACACTGAGCCATGCCAAAGCCAGGAGCCCCATCTAGGTATCCCACACAGGTGGCAGGGATCCACACACCTGGTCCATTTTTCAGTGCTTTTCCAGGCCAGTAGCAGAGAGCTGGATGAGAAGTGGAGTATATGGGATTCTGGCTTCACAAGCAGCAGCTCTATGAGCTACGCTGCAACACCACCACACTAAATACATAGTTTTGTTTAACAGTTCCAAGTGTTCTACGAAGTATATATTAATTCCCAAATTTCTAATTAATCTAAAAGCCTATATTTATGCTCAACATGATCACTAATCTACTAAATTATGTAGCATAAGAAATAGCAACTCTGATTTCTAGGACAGTGTTTTTAAAACTGCATAGTGAAGTCCAGTGGAAAAAGTAATATGTATTAAGGTATCAAAGAGAATTAAAAACCATTATTCTAAGTTAGTGAATGTTATCCTGCCTTATGACAAATTCCTTATCAAGTCGGTATCCATTGCATTAAAAAATATGGTGAGAGAGCCACCTTGTGTTCAAATTTAGAAAATGCACATTTTTTTTTCGCTGTACCTAGTATTCTTTATTTCAAAGTAATTTGGGATCACATTGAAAGTTGTAGTATCACATGCAGGTTTTATTTTTCTTCATAAGACTTTGATTAGAATGACTTTTTCCCCAAGAGACCTTTAATTTAAAGAATAAAAGCTTCATACGTTTCATAAATACAACTTTAGAGACATAGTAATTGTTCCTACCGTACCCACCCTTCTACTCACATTCCCACCATTCTTCCTCCTCCCTCTCCTATTCTCATTATTTTTTACTAAGAAGATCTATTTTCAATTAACTTTATATACATAAGATTAACTCCATACTAAGTATTCAACAAATAGTATGAAAAAAGTGTTGAGGAACAGTTTCTCTTTTGATTTATTCTATTACCCACTATTCATTCAGGAGCATGTTGTTCAGTCTCCATGGGTTTGCATACCATGGAGATTATTGAGTTGTTGATTTCTAGCTTCATTCCATTGTGGTCAGAGAAGACGCATGGTATGATTCTGACCTTTTTTTAATTTGCTGAGACTTACTTTATGACCTAGCATGTGGTCTATCCTAGAGAAAGTTCCATGCACTGGTGAGAAGAATATGTGTTCTGCAACTGTAGGATGAAAAGTTCTGTAGATATCTGTTAGGTCCATTTGGTCTATAGTGTCGATTAACTCTATTGTTTCCTTACTGATTTTTTTGTCTGGTTGATCTGTCCATTGCTGAAAGTGAAGTAGTGAAGTCCCCCAGTACTATTATATTGGAGTCTAAGTCTCCATTTAGATACATTAACATTTCTTGAATAACCAGGCACCTTGTAATTGGGTGTGTATACTTTTATTATGTCACTTCCTGTTGAATTAATCCCTTAATCATTACACAGTGCCCTTCTTTGTCTCTTTCAACAGTTTTTGTATTAAAGTCTATTTTGTCTGATTTTAAATGGCTACACCAGCTCTTTTTTGGTTTCCATTACCCTAAAAATATCTTTTTCCATCCTTTCACTTTCAGTCTGTATCTTTGTTGGTGAGATGTGTTTCTTGTAGGCAGCAAATACATGAGCCTTAGTTTTCAATCCATTCAGCCAGTCTGTATCTTTTAATTGAATAGTTGAGTCCATTTACATTCAGGGTTGACTATTGATAAGTAACAACTTTGCCATATCATTTTTTGATAAATATTCTTATCTTTTACTTTGAATTTCCTTTGTACTTTTACTGGGAGATTTTCTGCCTTCACATTCTTTTGTAGTGATGACCATGTTTCTGTGTGTCTGTCTGTAGCATATCCTTAAGCATCCTTCATAAGGCTGAATGAGTGGTGAGAAATTCTTGCAACTTCAGCTTGTTGTGTAAAGTATTTATTTCACCTTCATTCATAAACGAGAGCTTTGCAGGGTACAATATTTTATGTTGACAGTTTGTTCTCTTTAGACAT
Source organism: Sylvilagus floridanus (assembly GCA_949820135.1). Lineage (NCBI taxonomy): Eukaryota > Metazoa > Chordata > Mammalia > Lagomorpha > Leporidae > Sylvilagus > Sylvilagus floridanus. The sequence continues at coordinate 67,702,510 of OX463246.1, read as the reverse complement.
AGAATATATCTCATATGCTCTCCTAGCCTGTAGAGTTTCTGATGAGAAGTCAGCTGTGAGTCTAATTGGAGATCCTCTGAAAGTAATCTGGAAATTCTCTCATACACATATTAGAATATTTTCTTCATATTTTATTGTGGAGAGTTTGACTACAATATGTTGTGGTGAAGATCTTTTCTGGTCATGTCTATTAGGAGTTCTGTGTGCTTTCTGAACTTGGACATCCCTTTCTTTCTCCAAATTAGGGAAGTTTTCTGTAATTGTTTCAAGGTGTTTTAATCCATTCTTTCTTTCCACGCCTTCAGGAACTCATAAGACCCTTATATTTGGTTATTTGATAGTTCCAACACTGTTTTTTAGTTTTCTAATTTCTTCTTCTTCTTCTTCTTCTTCTTCTTTTTTTTTTTTTTTTTGGTCTGACTAAAATTTTCAGAGATTTGTCTTTTTTGTTTTATAATTTGGATATTCTTCCTTCTGCCTCACCGATTCTGTTATGGCTTTCATTGCATTTTTTATTTGTTCTATTGAATTCTTCACTTCCAATATTTCATTGTGACTTCTCTTTAAAATTTCAGTTTCATGATAAAATTTTTTTTCTCCAAATTAGGGAAGTTTTCTGCTATTATTTCACTAAGAAGCATTTTTAATCCTTTCTCTCTTTCCACACCTTCAGAAACTCCTAGAACCCATATGTTGAGTCATTTTATAGAATCCTGTAGATTCCAAACAATGTTTTTTAGTTTTCTAATTTCCTCTTTTTGTCTTTGGTTTGACTGTATCATATCCTGTGCTTTCTCTTCTAAGTCCAATATTCTTTCTTCTGCTTCACCAATTCTGTCATTAAGGCTCTCTACTGCATATTTTATTTGCTCTATTGAGTTTTTCATTTCATTTTTTTCTCTTTAAGATCTCAGTTTCATGGGAGAAATTTTCTTTCATGTCCTATATGGATTTCAGTAGTTCGTGCATTTGCATCTGATTACTTTTATGCAATCTTATGATCAATTTTTTTTTAATTCAATGTCCAGCTGTTACAAATAACTCCTGCCTGCTCTTGGCTAGTTAGAGGACACTGGTGCTGGGTGGCCAGAGAAAGAGAAATGTGCCATCTTTTTTTTTTCCTCTAGGCTGGCAGATACACTATCCACCAAAGGGCTTCAAGCCAGATTCACTGCAGGCTCTTCCTGCACCTTTATCACCAGTGGCTTGGGCTGCTGCAGTCTGCTCTCACCTCACTCTCCAATGTTGGTGCTGAGGCTCTTGGCTGCTGGGGTCCTGAGTTTGCGCATCAACATCCTCCATGTAGATCCACAATGTCCTTCTAATTTGTGTGGAGTTTTCTCTGTCATTTTCTCCCTAACTCTTTGCATGAGACTGTACTCTCTCCACTTTTTTTTAACTATCTTGCCCTATACTAGAGCAGTAAGCTACCTCCCTATTCTGCCATCTAGGTACTGCTCCCAAACCTCACGTTTTTAAAGCATCTATACTTTCAGTTATAGGACTCTGTTTTCAATTTGCTGATTACTGACATAGTTTCAACTACAGCTACTGTCTGATGAATTGCTGGATTCATTACTCTAAAAGACAAAAAGACAAGTGATGGCATTGATTATAGATTTATAATTTTTAAATTATAGCAATTAGCAAAGCACTATACACAAAACAGCAAATGGCCATATGTAATTTAATCATCATTCCGAATGGGAAAATAGAGACAACAAAGGCTAGTTTGAGCTTTGCCCTAATAGTAGTGATGACAGTATGAGGGTAGGAAGAAGTGAAAGACAACAATAGTAAGATCTTGTATCTGCAGAAAACTTAATTTCTTTAAAATACTTTGTTTTATATAAGCATAGTTGAATAAAGCATATGGTGATTTAGGGCAGACACTTTAATTGAAAGATGAGAATTTTTTTATTGCCCTATTACAATATGGTTCTTTCATTCAGTCAATAAAATAAACTATTTTCAGGCCACAGATTCTCCATTTATCCCTCCCCTGTTCTGGCTTACTGTGATATCACCTATATATCCACCAGTCATTCAACAAATATTTTTAGATTTCCTACTGTGTACCACAGCTGTTTTAAATACTAGCATGAGGGACCAGTGCTGTGTTGTAGCAGGTAAAGCTGCTGCCTGCAATGCCAGCATCCCATCTGGGCACCAGTTCAAGTTCCGACTGCTCCACTTCTGATCTAGCTCTCTGCTATGACCTGGGAAAGCAGAAAATGGCCGAAGTCCTTGGGCACATGCACCCTTGTGGGAGACCCAGAAGAAGCTCATGGCTTCTGGCTTTGAATTGGCCCTGCTCTTGCTGTTGTGACCATTTGGGTAGTGAACCAGTGGATTGAATCTCTCTCTCTCTCTCTCTCTCTCTCTCTCTCTCTCTCTGCCTCTGCCTCTCTGTCACTCTGCCTTTCAAGTAAATAAGTACATCTCTAAAAATAAATAAATAAATAAATAAATACTAGTGTGAGATAGTGAACAAGACAAAAAACAGTCTTCTGTTGTGTAGTTAATAGCCAAATGGACTGCAAAAGCCATACAAATTTCTACCACTGTTTTTCCCCCTCAAAAATGTGGCTGTTGGGGCCTACACTGTGACACAGCAATTTAAGTCACCACCTAGGAAGCCAGCATCCCATATTTGAGCTCTCGTTTGAGCCCTGTCTGTTCTGTTTCCAATCTAGTAAAAGATGGCCCAATTGTGTGGGCCCCTGCCACCCACATGGGAGACCTGAACAGAGTTCCAGACTCCTGACTTTGGCCCAGACCAGCCCTGGCCATTGCAGCCATTTTGGAAGTGAACCAGTAGATGGAAGATATCTCTTTCTCTCTCTCCCTCCATTCCCCCTTTCCCTCCCTCCTTTCCTCACTCCTTCCCTACCCCCATAACTCTGCATTTCAAATAAGTAAATCATTGAAAGAAAGACTCAGGCATGAGTATCAAGAGGAAATGTTGAAGGACAATAAGGAAAACATTGTCCAACACATTCTTACCAACTTTGGCCATCTTTTTTCTTGCACTTTCCTTAGAGTCAATACTCTAAGGAATACTATGGAAGATTTGTATTTATACACCCCTCATAGCCTCCCACATGTGTTCAGGTATGACATTTATAGGGCAGAAATTGCTAAGGCATATGGGAGCATCCCTACCATACCATGCTTTAGAAAACTCATTACTAAATCTTGAAATTCATTTGATTTGAAAGGTTCATTACAATTTTACTATATATGTGGTGGGCATTTGACACAATGGTTAAAGCATTACTTGTGATGCCAGCATCCCATATTGTAGTGCCTGAATTTGAGCCCTCATTCTACTTCTAATCCAGCTTCCTACTAATGTGCATCCTGGGAGGCAGCAGGTGCTGACTCAAGAACTGCATCCCTGCCACCCATGTGAGAGACTCAGGTAGAGCTTGGGGCTCCTGGCTCCGACCTGATCAAGCACCAGCTGTTGCAGGCATTTGGAGAATGAACCAGCAGATGAAAGCTCTGTATTTCTCTTTTTATTTCTCTGTCAGTCTGCCTTTCAAATAAAGCAAATAAATAAATCAAACTTTAAAACCATTATATAATTTATTTTGAGATGCCTAATTACTTTTAAGATTTCTTAATTATCAAGTAAATATTATTTTAATTATTTCAACTGAGAGAATTATTCCAAAATGAAAGCATTTACAAATAAGTTTTTCTTTTTGTTTTAGAATGTACTACTCTTCATAATATGATAAAAGGGTTACAGCAGACCATTGAATATCAACACAATTTGAAAGGTAAAATAACATGATTTACTTGAGCTCCTCTAGGGAATTTTTTGTGTCATTAACAATAAGTTCATTTTAATTTGATCTTATTCAATTTATTATCTAAAGGAAAGACTCTTATTAGTACTATAGTTCCAATATGATTATGAAATAAATGCTGTACTGAATAGAACAATTTGGTAACATTCTCTTATAGCAATTTCTGGATATGTTTACAGTAGTTCAAAACAATTCTTTTACTAACTTTCAGATACTTAAAAGTATATTTATTTTCAGTAGCAATGATTTTTAAAAACTTCTATTTTGAAAAGTGGGTATTTACTACTTAAACCATGGCTAAACTATTCAAAACTCAGTGATAAATTATCATTTAACTTTTTGTCTTGGACTAAGACTACATTAACAGTGAAGCCAACATATTCAGTATATCTTTATTGACATTCTATTTCGTTTTTTAAAAAATTCATTCTGAGAGACAGACACCTAGGGACAGAGAGAGAGAGAGAGAGAGAGAACACGTGAGACTCCCATCTGCTGGTTCACTCCTTAAAATACCTGCGGCAACTTGAGCTAGGCTAAACCTAAGCCAAAGCTGGAAGCTTGGGAACCAAATCTCATGGGTGATGAAAAAAACAAGTACTTGAACCATCACCACTGCCTTCCCAGGGTCTCCATTAGCAGAATGTTGGAGGCAGGAGCTAGAACTGGAAATCAAACCCAGATACTCCTATATGGGATCTGAGCATCTTAACTGATAGGCTAAATGCCTACCATTATCCTACTATTAAGAGGTCTGCCATTCAGGAAACAGAGCAACTAAGTATTCTGATTCAGCTGTGGGAGGACTGTGAAATTTTCTTTGAGTTTATTAGAGATTATTAAACTAAATGCCCTTAAAGGTCCTTTCCAACATAAAACTCCTTTGAAATAAGAATTTATCATCTTAAGCCTCTGCTTTTAAAAAATATTATTTATTTTTACTTATTTGAAAGGCAGAGCAATAGAAAGAGTGTTGTTCCATCCTCCAGTTCCCTCCCCAAATACTTATAAGGATTGGGCTATGCCTAATCCAGGAGACAGGAACTCCATCCAAGCCTTCCATAATAGCAGAGCACAAAGTAAATAAGCCAATATCTGCTGCCTTCCAGGAAGCTGGATCAGAAGCCAAATGTGGACTTGTACCCAGGTACTCCAATATGGGATGCTAGCATCCCAAGTGATGCCTTAACCCTCCGTGCCTCAACACTTGCTTTAGCCTCTGCCTTTATCATAAAAGAAAGCACTGTATATAAATGAGATAGAATATTGATCATTATCCACATTCCCAGATACTCTTTTTAATGTATAACTCCATATTCATATCTTCATTGTTCAAAATTCATTGATGACTCCCTGTAGCCTGTAAAAAATCCAAAAACTTTAAGAAAATTGGGTATAGAAGGAACATTCTTCAATACAATCAAGGCAATTTATGACAAACCCATGGATAGCATCATATTGAATGGGGAAAAATTGGAAGCATTCCCACTGAGATCCAAAACCAGAGAAGGATGCCCACTCTCAACACTGCTATTCAATATAGTCCTGGAAGTTTTAGCGAGAGCCATGAAGCAAGAAAAAGAAATCAAAGGGATACAAATTGGGAAGGAGGAAGTCAAACTATCCCTATTAGCAGATGAAATGATTTTATATATATAGGAGACCCAAAAGACTCCACTGAGAGACTATTGGAACTCACATGAGAGTTTGATAGAGTGGCAGGATATAAAAATCCACACAGAAAAATCAATAGCTCTTCTATATAAAACAATGCTATTATTGAGAAAGAACTTCTGAGATCAATCCCATTCAAAATAGCACCAAAAAAAGAAGATCAAATTCCTTGGAATAAATTTAACCAAGGATTTCAAAGATCTCTGCAATGAGAATTATAAAACTTTAAAGAAAAAAATAGAAGACACAAAAATAATGGAAGAATCTTCCATGTTTATTGATTGGAAGAATCAATGTCATCAAAATGTCCATACTACCCAAAGAAATTTACAGGTTAAATGGGATACCAATTAAAATACCAGACATTCTTCTCAGATATAGAAAAAATGATTCTGAAATTCATATGGAAACACAAGAGACCTTGAATACCTAAAGCTATCTTATACAACAAAACAAAGCTGAAGGCATGACAATACAGATTTAAAGACATACTACAGAGCAATTATAATTAAAACAGCCTGGTACTGGTACAAAAATAGACGGATAGAACAATGGAACAGAATAGAATTGCCATAAATCACCCATGAATCTACAATCAACATATCTTTGACAAAGAGCTGATACCAATTCCTGGAGCAAGGACAGTCTCTTTAACAAATGGTGCTGGGAACGCTGAATCTCCGTTCGCAGACATATGAAGCAAGACTTCTACATTACACCTTACAAAAAAATCCCCTCAAAATGGATTTAAGAACACAACCAATGCCTCCACATCATCGAATTATTAGATAACAATGGGGAAAATCCTACAAGACATTAAGATAGGCAAAGAGTTCTTAGAAAAATCTTCAGAAGCACAGACAATCAAAGCCAAAATTAACAAATGGGATTACATCAAATTGAGAAGCTTCTGCACTGCAAAAGAAAACTCAGTAAAGTTTAGAGGCAACTGACAGAAATTTTTTCTGAATCTGTCTTTTTTTTTAACTTTTATTTAATGAATATAAATTTCTGAAGTACAGCTTATGGATTACAATGGCTTCCCCCCCATACCTTCCCTCCCACCTGTGACCCTCCCCTCTCCCATTCCCTCTCCCATTCACATCAAAATTCGTTTTCAATTATCTTTATATACAGAAGGTCAGTGTAGCATATATTAAGTAAAGATTTCAACAGTTTGCACCCACAAAGAAACACAAAGTATAAAATACTGTTTGAGTATTAGTTATAGCATTAATTCACATTGTACAACACATTAAGGACAGAGATCCCACCTGAGGAGTAAATGCACAGTGACTCCTGTTGTTGACTTAACTTAACAAATTGACACTCTTGTTTATGGTGTCAGTAATCACCCTAGGCTCTTGTCATGAGTTGCCAAGGCTATGGAGGCCTTTTGAGTTCGCCGACTCTGATCATATTTAGACAAGGTCATAGTCAAAGTGGAAATTCTCTCCTCCCTTCAGAGAAAGGTACCTCCTTCTTTGATGACCTGTTCTTTCCACGGGGATCTCACTCACAGAGATCTTTCATATAGGTTTTTTTGTTTGTTTGTTTTTGTTTTTTGCCAGAGTGTCTTGGCTTTCCATACCTAAAATATTCTCATGGGCTCTTCAGCCAGATCCGCATGCTTTAAGGGCTGATTCTGAGGCCAGAGTGCTATTTAGGACATCTGCCATTTTATGAGTCTGCTGTGTATCCCGCTTCCCATGTTGGATCATTCTCTCCCTTTTTTATTCTATCGGCTAGTATTTGTAGACACTAGTCTTGTTTATGTGATCCCTTTGACTCTTAGTCCTATCATTATGATCAATTGTGAACAGAAATTGATTGCATGGACTAGTGAGATGGCCTTGGTACATGCCACCTTGATGGGATTGAATTGGAATCCCCTGGCATGTTTCTAACTCTACCATTTGGGTCAAGTTCGATTGAGCATGTCCCAAATTGTACATCTCCTCCCTCTCTTATTCCCACTCTTATATTTAACAGGGATCACTTTTCAGTCAAATTTCAGGAGAAATTATTTGTAAAACATGCAACCAATAAAGGATTAATAACCAGAATACATAAAAAGATCAAGAAACTCAACAACAACAAAACAAACAACCCAGTTAAGAAGTGGCCAAAGGACTTAAACATTTTTCAAAAGAAGAAATCCAAATGGCCAACAGACACATTAAAAAATGTTCAGAAACACTAGCCATCAGGGAAATGCAAATCAAAACGACAATGAGGTTCTACCTCACCCCCATTAGAATGGCTTTTATACAGAAATCAACAAAGGAAAAATGCTGGCAAACATGTGGGTAAAAAGATACCCTAATCTGCTATTGGTGGAATGTAAACTCTGTGGATGACAGTATGGTGATACCTCAGAAAGCTGAATATAGATCTACCATATGAACCAGTCATCCCTTTCCTGGAAATTTACCCAAGGGAAATAAAAATCAGCATATGAAAGAGTTATTTATCCCCCCATGTATTTGTACCCCAGCTCAATTCACAATAGCTAAGACATGGAATCAACCCAAATACCCATCAACTGAAGACTGGATAAAGCAATTATGGGATACATACACCATGGAAAACTACACAGTGGTAAAATAAAAATGAAATCCATTCATTTACGATAAAATGAATGAAATTGGAAAACATCATACTTAGTGAAATAAGCCAGTCTAAAAAGGATAAATTCCATATGTTCTTTCTGATTTCTGATAACTAATAGAGCACCTAAAAGGTAATCTATGCAAGTGGAATTGACATTTTGAAATGCAATGACTTTGAACAGCCCTTGTCTCAACCATTGAGGAGCAGTTTTTTTATGCTATTTATTGAAATCCTTACTTACTATAGAGTTAATTGAATGTATTATAAATTTAATTGAAACTAAGTCTTAGTAAAAAATAATACGAATAAGATAGGAGTGGGAGGAGGAAGAGGGATGGAGGTGGCGGTTCAGAGTAGGGTACAGTGGGAAGAATTATTATGTTCCTGAAGTTGTATTTCTGAAATGCACCAAGTTTTTATTCCCTAAATAAAAGATTTCTGTGTAAAAAATAAAATCACATATTTAAAAAGAATCCAGTATTTCATTTTTTAAAATGATTTATTTATTTATCTGAAAGTCAGAGTTACACAAAGAGAGGAGAGGCAGAGAGAGAGAGAGGTCTTCCATCCTCTGGTTCACTCCCCTATTGGCCACAACAGCCAGAGCTGTGCCGATCCAAAGCCAGGAGCCAGGAGCTTCCTCCAGGTCCCCAACGTGGGTGCAGGGACCCAAGGACTTGGGCCATCTTCCATTGCTTTCCCAGGCCACAGCAGAGAGCTGGATTGGAAGTGGAGCAGCCAGAACAGAACCAGCGCCCATATGGGATGTCGGCGCTTCAGGCCAGGGCATTAACCTGCTGAGCCACAGTGCTGCCCCCGGAGTATTTCATTTAGAATATGTCCACCTGAGTGATAGAATAATCATAATCTATGTAGTATCCTCTCCTCGCATTTTATTCTCCAGCAGTTGTGCTTGAATTTTAGTTTTTCCAAAAGTGCCATATTCACTCAAGCCTAAGTTCTTTTTTGCAGTCTTGTGTGTCTGAAATGCCTTCCCCTAATACAGGAATTTCCTTTTCTTGAAATCCTTTCCTGACTTCAAGCTGACCTAGTCTTTCTTTCCACAGATTCCCACAGTATTTCAGATACATTGCCATCATTCTCAAAACATGTAACTACTTATACATCTATGTCTATCTTTGAAGAGCAATAAGTGCTTCTACATTCCTAGGATCTATCACAGCAGTAGACAAATATTTGTTGAATACATACCTGAGTTGAAGCTAAAATGTTAAAATGATCATATATTAATTGAAAAGTGACATGCATTACAATGTTCTTTTTTTTATTTTTATACAGGTGAAAATGAACAACTGAAAAGAACTGCTGATCTTATAGAAGAAAAGTTAAAATCTCATGAACAGGTGAATTTATGTGTCATTATACTTGAGCAAGTATCTGTAAAGCATTGTCTTTACAAATTAGAAAAAAGAGATGATAATAAGCACAGACAAATATTTTTGTTTATACACAAAAGTGCATACAAAGAATCTTCTGAAAGCTCATGGAAAACATACATTATGGAAAAACTATGTGTGAACTTCAGATTTATTTTGCACTAAAATAAACTTATCTTTTAATCCCATTTCCCACAAACTTTGTGTGTAAATACACCATAATCTTTAAAAAACGAATATTTATTTTAAGATCAATATAAATTTTGAGAAGTCTAATGTCTCTTTTTATAAAATGTAATCTACTTAATATATCAGGTACATTATTTTTTGCTTCTACCACAAAGAGCTGCAGTTATTTTGCTCTGTATTTTCAATTGTGTTAATAGAGTCTTTACCATAAAGTAATCCATTGATTATTAATTTGAATGTTTATAATAACATAATTGTGTGTACTTTTTATGATTTGGGTAATCATTGCACCAATAAATGAAGAGAGTATTTTACATGGATCACAAATTAAATCTTTTTAAAGGGCAATCATACCTATTGGAACAGTAGAGTCTTTACTATAAAGTAATATTTGATTAGCTCTTTTAAAATTTTTATAATAAAGTATAAATGTATAAAAATATATGTATAAAAATGTATGTGTACTTTTATAATTTGGGTAATCACTTCACCATCCAAATGAAGGGAGTATTTTACATGGTTCACAAATTAAATGCCTTTACAGAACAACCATACCTATAGGAACAGTATAGTGATAGCAGTTTTAGAACAAATGAGGGTACTTCAAAAAGATCATGAAAATAGAACTAAAAGATAAGCTTATTTTGGTGCAAAAATATTTTAAACTCTTTTCATAATTCACATTTTCTGTGAACTTTCTGAGGATCTGCTGAATGTGTAGATTTCAGAATATTTTACACAAAGCATTAATTTTATTTTAATTCCATTTTCCAAGAACTTTTCTAAGTATCTTCTTATAGTACAGTGTCTAAAAAAAGTGATAGAAAGTGCTTAATAAATAGCAGTTCACATGTTTCTGCCCTTTGGGATCCTAAAAGCCTTTGGGATTTATTATGCTAATTTTTTCATTTCCAAAGAGCCAAAATGTCAAATTATGGCAGATCTAAGAATTCCAAAACTCAAGCTGAATCTAAAACAGGCTTCAATATTAAAACCCTTCTCTAAATTCTGTCTAGTTTCTCATTTAAGGAGCATATGAAAAGAACACAAGCTGTTTCTAGAAACATGTTCAGAACTTCTGGGTAATACTCAGCAGTAATAAAAAGTATTCTAACTGTGCTTTGTAAAAATTAACTGTTAACCACCAATTTTAAGGTAATGTAAGTACCTGTGGAATTCATCTTACTCTTTTCTTTTTCCTTTATCCTTCCTCCATTCCTCTTGTGTATTGAATCTAGAGTTCAACAGTAGATGGCGAAGTCAGGTTTTAGTTGGAGTAGGAAGACAGAGGAAAAAATTTTTACCTTATATCCCTTCTAAAGCTTCAAGTCCCAGAATACTGCTTTGTCTGGAATTCAAAAGGAAATTTCAGAGGACTGGAAATTAAGGAGAAAACATCACAACCTGACATTCTGAATTTCTTAATTAACTGCTAATGAAGGCAAACTAAAAAATGACCTTTGTCCAAGGGAATTCATTAGTACAAAATTTGCCAAGCACATCCCAAACTTGAGAAGAACAAATACAGGAAGTACTTAATGGAAATATTTGCAAGTCAGGGAGGATTTTTATAACCTGTGTATAGAGAATACTCGAGTTTTATACAACCAGAGGCTATCCTTTGGAATTTTTTAATTTTTTAATTGAAATACAATAAAGATAATATATGTGATTTTGATTTTTTAAAGTTTATTAAGGATTGTCTTCTGCACTAATATATGTTCTATCCTGGAGAATGTTCCAGGTACTAATGAGAAGAGTGTGAATTCTAAAGCTATTTTGTGTAATGCTCTGATGTTTGTTAAGTCATTTGGTCTATAATATAATTTAATTCCTTTGTTTCTTTATTGATTTTTTTTATCTGGATGATCTGCCCATTGATAAAAGTGGAGTGTTGGGCCAGCCAGCACTGTGAGTAGTAAGCTAAGCCTCCATATGCTGTGCCCGCATCCCTTATGGGTGCCAGTTCGTGTCTCTGTTGCTCCTTTTCTGATCCAGCTCTTTGCTTATGGCCCAGGGAAGCAGTGGAAGATGGCCCAAGTACATGGGTGACCCAGAAGAAGCTCCTGGTTCCTGGCTTTAGATAGGCCCAGCTCTAGCCATTGCGGCCATTTGGGGAGTGAAAAAGTGAATGCAAAACCTGACTCTCTGTCTCTCCCTTTCTGTGTGTGTGTAACTCTGCCTCTCAAATAAATAATCCTTAAAAAAAAAGTAGGGTGTTGAAGTCCCCAACTATTTCTCCCCTTAGATCTAATCATGACTGCTTTATAAAATTGGGTGTTCCAGTGTTGGTTGCATATTTATTTATTTATAATTCTTATTTATTTTCAATGTTTTAAAATTTTCATCTTAAAGTCCATTGTATCTAAATATACCTAGTCCTGCTCCCTGTTGGTATTTGCATAGAATATCTTTGTCCAACCATTCACTTTTAGTCTGTTTGTCTTTATGGTGAAGAAATTTCATTCAGCTACTCTATAGCCATGGATTGGGAAAATTTTTCTATTCAATATTATTTATAACATTCAATATTATTATTTTTATTATTTATTTATTTGACAGGTAGATGTACAGATGGTGAGAGAGAAAGAGACAGAGAGAAAGGTCTTCCATGCGATGGTTAACTCCCCAAATGGCCGCAACAGCCAGATCTACACTGATGCAAAGCCTGGAGCCAGGAGCCACTTCCTGGTCTCCCATGCGTGTGCAGGGGCCCAAGCACTTGGGCCATCCTCCACTGCCCTCGTGGGCCACAGCAGCGAGCTGGACTGGAAGAGGAGCAACCAGGACTAGAACCCACTGCCCATATGGAATGCCGGTGCCACAGGCAGAGGATTAATCTAGTGTGCCATGGCACTGGCCCCTCAGTATTATTATTATTGATAAGCTCAAATTTACTCCTGAAATTTTCTTTTTCCTTTCTTTTTCTTTTTCTTTTCAAAGGTTTATTTTATTTATTTAAAAGACAGAAGTACAGAGAGAGGTAGAGACATAGAGAGAGGTCTTCCATCCACTGGTTCACTCCCCAGATGGCCGAAACGGCAGGAGTTGCGCAAATCTGAAGCCAGAAGCCCAGAGCCTCTTCCAGGTCTCCCACGTGGGTGCAGGGGCCCAAGGACTTGGGCCATCCTCCACTGCTTTCCAAGGCCATGGAAGAGAACTGGATTGGAAGTGGAGCAGCTGGGACTAGAACTGGCGCCTGTATGGGATGCTGGCACTGTAGGCCAGGGCTTTAACCTGTTGCACCACAGCGCTGGTCCCTTATTTTTTCTTCTTTAAAAGTCTACATTCTAGTGCTTAAAAAATTGCATTTTTATTTATTCGAGAGGTAGAGAGACAGAGAGAAAGATTGTCCATTTGTTTGTTCGTTCTCCAACTGCACACAACAGGCAAGGTAGGTGCAGGGCCAGGCCAAAGCCAGGAGCTCAGAACTCAATCTGCATTTCCCACATGGGTGGCAGGGATCCTAGTACTTAAACCATCATTTGCTGCCTCCTGGGATGCACACTTTCAAAAAGCTAGAATTAGAAATACAACAAGGACTGAAAATCAGGCACTCTGATAAGGGATATGGGCATCCCAAGTGGTATAAAAACTATTGTAACAAATGCCCACCCCATGTTACTGCTTCTGACTGTTTTGTATATACTTTGTTCCTTTCATCTCTTTATTTTTGTGATATGGCAATTTTCTGTGGAGATAGGACTTGGGTCCTTTCTGTTTTTCATTTGTATATCTGCTTTACCAATGAGTTTTATTCTTTGCATATTTTCATGAAGGTAATTATCATCCTTTAACTTGAAAATGTAGGACTTATTCAGGAATTTCCTCTAAGGCCAATCTAAGGATGGTGAATTTCATCAGTTTTTGTTTGTTTTGAAAAGTCCTTATTTCCCCTTCATTTCTGAATGATACCTTTGCTAAGTGTAACATTCCTGGTTGGCAAATTTTTCTTTCAAAATTTTGAATATGTCATTCTGTTTCTCCTTGACTATAAGATTTTTGCTGAGAAATATGATGTTACTCTAATAATGTTCTCTTAAATGTGATTGGCCACTTTTTTATTATTATTTTTTAACTTTTATTTTGTAGATAAAAAATTTCCAAAGTACAGTTTATGGATTACAATGGCTTTTCCCCCCATAACTTCCTTCCCACCCGCAATCCTCACTTCTCCTGCTCCTTCTCCCATCCCATTCACATCAAGATTCATTTTCAATTATCTTTATATACAGAAGATCAATTTAGTGTATATTAAGTAAAGATTTCAACAGTTTGCCCCCACACAGAACGCAAAGTGCCAAATACTGTTTGAGCACTAGTCAGATCATTAATTCACATTGAACTACACATTAAGGACAGAGGTCCTACATGGGGAGTAACTGCACAGTGACTCCTGTTGTTGACTTAACAAATTGACACTCTTGTTTAAAGCACCAGGCTCTAGTCATGAGTTGCCAAGGTCATGGAAGCCCCCTGAACTCACTGACTTTGATCTTTTTTCGACAAGGCCATAGTCAAAGGGGAAGTTCTCTCCTCTCTTCAGAGAAAGGTACCTCCTTCTTTGATGGCCCGTTTTTTCCACTGGGATCTCACTCGCAGAGATCTTTCATTTAGGTTTTGTTTGTTTGTTTGTTTGTTTGTTTTTGCCAGAGTGTCTTGGCTTTCCATGCCTAAAATACTCTCATGGGCTCTTGAGCCAGATCCGAATGCCTTAAGGGCTGATTCTGAGGTGAGAGTGCTGTTTAGGACAACGGCCATTCTATGAGTCTGCTGTGTATCCCGTTTCCCATATTGGATTGTTCTCTCCCTTTTTTATTCTATCAGTTAGTATACACAGACACTAGTCTTGTTTATGTGATCTCTTTGACTCTTAGACCTATCATTATGCTCTACTGTGACCTGAAATTGATCACTTGGACTAGTGAGGTGGCATTGGTACAGCAACTTTGATGGGATTGTATTGGAATACCCTGGCACATTTTTAATCCACTACTTGGGGCAACTCAACTTGAGTATGTTCCAAATTGTCATCTCCTCCCTCTCTTATTCCCACTCTTATATTTAACAGGAATCACTTTTCAGTTAACTTTAAACACCTAAGAATAATTGTGGCCGTTGGTTTTTCATAAATTGCTTTGATTGTATTGAGGAATGTGCCTTCTATACCTGGTTTGCTTAGGCTTTTCATCATGAAAGGGTGTTATATTTTATTAAATGCTTTCTCTGCATCTATTGAGATAATCATATGATTTTTCTTCTGAAGTCTGTTAATGTGGTGTATTACATTGATTGTTTTGCGAACGTTGAACCATCCCTGCATACCAGGGATAAATCCCACTTGGTCTGGCTGGATGATCTTTCTGATGTGTTATTGCATTCTTTTGGCCAAAATTTTTTTGAGGATTTTTGCATCTATGTTCATCAGGGATATTGGTCTGTAATTCTCTTTCAATGCTGCATCTTTCTCTGGCTTAGGAATTAAGGTGATGCTGGCTTCACAGAAAGAATTTAGGAGGATTCCCTCTTTTTCGATTGTTCTGAATAGTTTGAGAAGAATTGGAGTTAGTTCTTCTTTAAATGTCTGGTAGAATTCAGCAGTGAATCCATCTGGTCCTGGGCTTTTCTTTGTTGGAAGGGCCTTTATTTCTGTTTCAATTTCTGACTCACTTATGGGTCTGTTTAGGTTTTCCATGTCTTCTTGGTTCAATTTAGGTAGGTTGTATGTGTCCAGGAATCTATCCATTTCTAATAGATTTCCCTGTTTGCTGGCATACAAGTCCTTGTAGTAATTTCTAATGGTTCTTTTTATTTCTGTGGTGTCTGTTGTTACGTTTCCTTTTTCATCTCTGATTTTACTGATTTGAGTCTTTTCTCTTCTTTTTTTTAGTTAGTTGGGCCAATGGGGTGTCAATTTGTTTATTTTTTCAAAAACCAGCTCTTCATTTGGCTATTTTTGTAATTTTTTTTGGATTCAATCCTGTTGATTTCTTCTCTAATTTTAATTATTTCTCTTCTCCTACTAGATTTGGGTCTGGTTTGCTGCAGATTTTCTAGATCTTTGAGATGCATTGAAAACTCATTTATTTGGTGCCTTTCCAATTTCTTGATATAGGCACCTATTGCTATAAATTTTCCTCTTAACACTGCTTTTGCTGTATCCCATAAGTTTTAATATGTTGTACTGTTGTCCTCATTTACTTCCAGAAACTTTTTGATTTCTCTTTTGATTTCTTCTATGACCCATTGTTCATTCAGGAGCATGTTGTTCAATCTCCATGTGTTTGCATATGTTCTAGGGATTCCTGAGTTGCTAATTTCCAACTTCATTCCACTATAGTCTGAGAAGCTGCATCATATGATTCTAATTCTTTTGAATTTGCTGAGACTTGCTTTATGGCCTAGTATGTGGTCAGTCCTAGAGTAGGTTCCATGTACTGCTGAGAAGAATATAAATTCTTTATGTGTAGGATGAAAAGTTCTGTAGATATCTGTTAGATCCATTTGGGCAATAGTGTCGTTTGAATCTACTGTTTTCTTGTTCATCTGTCCTGTTGATCTGTCTTTTTCTGAGAGTGGAGTATTGAAGTCCCCCAGTACTATTGTATTGGAATATAAGTCTCCTTTTAAGTCCCTTAACGAATCTTTTAAATAAACCGGTGCCCTGTATTTAGGTGCATATACATTGATAATCTTTATATCTTCCTGTTGAATTGATCCCTTAATCATTATATAGTGCCCCTCTTTGTCTTTCTTAACAGTTTTTGTGTTAAAGTTTATTTTGTCTGATATTAAGATGGCTACGCCGCTCTTTTTTCATTTCTATTGGCATGGTATATCTTTTTCCAGCCTTTCACTTTCAGTCTGTATGGATTTTGTTGGAAAGATGTGTTTCTTGTAAGCAGCAAATTGATGGGTTTTGTACCTTAACCCATTCAGCCAATCTGTGCCTTTTAACTGGAGAGTTGAGGCCATTAACGTTCAATGTGACTATCGATAAGTAGTAACTTTGCCCTGCCATTTTCCCAAAGATATTTTCTAACATATACTTTGAACTTCCTGTGATATTTTGCTGTGAGGTTTCCTTACTTTACCTTTCATATTAATGACCATATTTCTGTGTTTCTAAGTGTAACACATCTTTAAGCATCTTTTGCAGGGCTGGACGAGTGGCAACAAATTCTTTCAATTTCTGTTTGCTATGAAAGGTCTTTATTTCACCTTCATTCACAAATGAGAGCTTTGCAGGATATAATGTTCTGGGCTGTCAGTTTTTCTCTCTTACTACCTGGGCTATGTCTCACCATTCCCTCCTAGCCTGTGGGATTTCTGATGAGAAGTCTGCTGTGAGTCTAATTGGAGATCCTCTGAGAGTAATCTAACGTTTCTCTCTTGCACATTTTAGGATCTTTTCTTTATGTTTCACTGTGGTGAGTTTAATTACAATGTGTCATGCTGAGGATCTCTTTTGGTCATGTTTACTAGGGGTTCTATGAGCTTCCTGTACTAGGATGTCTCTGTCCTTCTCCAAACCCGGAAAGTTCTCTGCTAGTATCTCACTAAAAAGGCCTTCTAATCCCTTCTCTCTCTCCATGCCTTCAGGAACTCCTAGAACTCAAATGTTGGGTTTTTTTTAATAGTATCCTATAGATTCCCAACAATATTTTTTAGATTTCTAATTTCCTCTTCTTCTCTTTGGTTTGACTATATGCTTTCCTGTGCTCTGTCTTCTAAGTCTGATGTTCTCTCTTCTGTTTCACTGACTCTGTTTTTAAGGCTCTCTAATGTGTTTGTCATTTGATCTATTGAGTTCTTCATTTCATTATGATTTCTCTTCACTATCACACTTTCCTAATCTACTAATTTCTGCGTTTCATTTTGATTCTTCCTGAAGATTTCATTTTCACGAGAGAGATTTTCTATCCTGTCCATTAAGGATTTCTGTAGTTCAAGAATTTTTTTTGAAAACTTCTAAATGTTCTTAGCATAAATTTTTTGAAATCCATATCTTGCATTTCTTCTGTCTCATCATCTTCATAATCTTGGCTTTGGTGTCTTATTTATTTGGGGGCGTCATAATGTCTTCCTTGTTCTTGTTCCCTTGGTTTCTGTGTTTGTTGCTTGGCATTGTGGAGAAAGTCTTTGAATTCTTCTTCCCTCATTATGATGTTTTTTCTTGTTATACTATGACTGTGTTAAGTGGACTGTTTGCTTTTGGAGAAGCCTTGGAGGCTTGAGATGGGTGTGTCCAGAGAGCTCTGCTTGGTTCTTCAGGGTTAAGGGTGTGCCAAAGGTGACACTTCCAGGTTAGGCGTGGTAAATCTCTCTATTTATTCATTTATTTATTTTTATTCGGGAGAGAATAATACCACACAGCTGAGCAGAACTGAAGGTAGTCAGCTTCTGATCTCTGGCTTCTATGGGTATATCATTCATTTGCTTTTCCCAAGGACCACATAAAGAATCTGTTCTGCCCTCAGTGTGGGCTCAAATTCTACAGGCTCCCACTGGGTTGCCAAGGTTACCATATTGTAGCGTTTCTGGAGAGTGCTCACGTGAACTCCATGAGTTCTTTCACCCACCATCTCTTTTTTCACTGCCTCAGTTCATTAGCTCCACCCATTCACTAAGTCCTAACCTCCTTTATTTCACCCCCCCACACACAGAGTCAGGTTTTTCTGTTTGACTCTGGCCACTTTACTCTTTCTGTGTTTAAAATTCTTTTTCTGTCTTGGACATTTTGCAGTTTGATCTAATATGCCTAAATGAGGACTTTCATAGTCAAATCTGTTTGGGTTCCTTTGGCTCCTGGACCTAGATGTCTGTATCTTTCCCAGAATTAGCAAAGTTTTCAACTGTTGCTTCCTTGAGGTTTTCTATGCCTTTTCCCTTCCATTTTCCTTGTAGTATTCCCACAGTTTGAATATTTTTTATTTACTGGTGCTGTATAAATCTCATAGATTTCTTTAACCTATTTGTCTTTTTTCTTTGTCTGACTAGGATATTTCAAGAAGCTTATCTTGAAGTTCAGAAATTCTTTCTTCTACTTGATCCAGTCTTTGCACTCTCGACTGTATTTTTTATTTCACATATTGAGTTCTTCTGTTTGGTTCTTTATCCTCATCTTTATATATTGGCTTAATTTCTCAATTCATATCATGAATTGTTTTCCCCAATTATGTTGAAGTGTTTGTTTGTATTCTATTGACTCTCGCTTAATTTCCTTAGGATTGTTCTTTTGAATACTTTTTCAGGTATTTCATCAATATTCTTTTCTTTTGGGTCAGAAGCTAGAGAGTTATTGGAGAGGTCATGTTACATTTTTTTTCCTACTTTTTTTGTCCCTATGTTAATGTTTGTGCATCTGACAGAACAGTTATCTCTACAACTTAGATGGTTTTTGTAAAAGTATTTCTCATGAAGATTTGCCTAGGGATATATTTGGTAGGCTTTGGTTCCATTTGGACACAGAGTGTGTTCTTCCTAGAGTTTCATTAGCTATCATCCATGGCTTTGGTTGCAGTACATGTAGAAAGTCCATCTATTTCTGAGGTGTTGAGAGGAGTAGGAGTACATTGGTGACTCAGGAAACTCACTCTGTGGCCATTCCATAAATTACAGTAATGGCACAGAGGCCTTGGACCACAGTAAACATTTCAGGTACTGCTGAGGTACATTATTGCTATTATCAGAGACCTCTGACAAGTGCAGAATTAACAAGGTGCATGGAGCAAATACTCTCAGGTCTAGTGGTAGTGCAGTTGCTGATAGCAGTGCATAAACTGTGGGGAAGTGGAAGAAGATGGGCCCCAGGTCCCAGGGAGCAAGCACCTTTGCTTCTCTGGTCTTGAAGGTGGCATTTCCCACCACGCTGAACTATCTGACTTGTGTAGTGCAAAGCACTGTGCAACTGGGTGCTATGGTCAAAGTTCCACTGCAGAGTCTAATTGGGTTCCTGAGCCTGCAGCCTTTTGTTCTAGTGTGGCAACATGTTTATAGGATACCAGTGATGGAATATACAGAGACTTCTGTCCCCTAGGCCACTATTTTTGGCATCAAACTCTATAGAGCTGCCTGGGCTCTGGGAGTTGTGTGGTTTTGGGGGAAGGGAGATAGTGTGAGTTCTTTCTCTGAAGCAAAGTGTCATAAAGATTCCAGGAAGCTCCTCTATTTGGGCTCCAAGTCTGTAACAACTGTAGAACTCAACTCTGCTTTAGCTAGCACTGCCAGCTCTGCATTGATTTGGTCTGCAAGGACTCTCACATTTACCCTTTAACCTGAAATGAGGAGTCCTTTTAGCCAGAAAGCTAAGGTTGAGGTTGCCAGTGGACTTTATTCTTTTCTCTTTGCTTTCATCCCAAGTCTCCATGTCCTACATGGTTCCTGTCTCTCCCTTGCTCTCCTTCAGCAACTCATCTCAAAATACAGCTCTTCATTTGTTGTTTTATTCCTTTTTGTGGAGAAGGAGTTGAGCAGCCATCTTCATTGTTTTCAGCTATCTCTCAGAACTTAAAAGTTTCTAGAAAGCAAATAAGAAGAAGGCAATCAACTATAATTTATTAGAGTATGATACCCTTAGAGAAAAAGAAATGGTTAAATTATTTAAGGTTGGTACAGACTAAAATGGGGGAAAGGAACTGAGTGAAATATAGCCTGCCTCAGCCCACACCTTAGAGACACTTCATGCCTGGAGGCTAGAGTGAAAATTATGGGTTTTACCAAATTAATGGAAACATTCCATTCTAATGGTGGCATCTTCAGATGCCAAAATCAGTGGGTAATGGAAAGTTACATAGATTTGACTTGTGATTTCTCAGGGCAGCAATCAGTTAGTGCACATGGTTGAATCAGGACTTGTTGGGAAAGCCACTTTAGTATTACCCATCTAGAAACCTAAATACATACATATGGAAAATGGTGATTTGTGATATCCACCCCTGTATTTGCCTGCCCAGCCTTAATCAGAGCCAAGAGGTTGGATAGATTTGACTATTCTCTGCAAGTTGCATGGAGGATAATTAGCATGAATGGGAGCCCTGATCACCTTTGAGCTGCAGTAATCTGGTAGAATGTTTCGCTATTTTTAATTATAGACATGTAAGCCAATGTACCTTGATTTTTTTTAACCTCTTCAATACCGTTGAATATCTAAGTCGTAAAAGCTATGCACCTTCTTTGGGGAAAAATGCTCAAAGGCATGTATGCATGTATGTATGCAGACAAACATAATTTTGCATAAATTTCAGGAAGTTAGTTTGCCCTCAAAAGCCCATTCATTTTGAAGGCTCTGCCTTCAAAAATTCCCTGTTTTTTAAGGTTTTACTTTAAAGACAGAGTTACACAGAGAAAGGGATAGACAGAGAAAGAGAGCTCTTCCATCTGTTGGTTCATTCCTCAAATAGCTGTAATGGCCAGGGCTGGACCATGCCAGAGCTAGGAGCCAGAAGCTTCATCTGGGTCTCCCCGAGGTTATAAGGGTCCAAGCACTTGGCCCATTCTGTGCTGTTTTCTCAGGTGCATTAGCAGAGAGCTGGTTTAGAAGTGGAGCAGCTGGGACTCAAACAAGTGCCCATATGGGAACTGACATTGCAACTACAACACTGACGCCAACTTGAAGAATTCTTATTGACATTAATTCAATAAATATAAAACAAGATAAATATTTAAGAAGTTGGGAATATAATGCTTGGGTCTCGGCATTCATGATATTTAGACCCTTTTTGGGACATCTTGCCTTTCAAAAATGCATTTCTCTTACTGTCCTGTTTAACTTTCATTCTTCCTGTTTTCCTTTTCTCTTGTCTGCATCATCTTTATGTAATAAAGCTCTTCTGGAAAAACTGTAAAAACTGTACCATTCTCAATACTACTGTCAACTTTTAGTGTAATAAATCATTTATATGCTTTAGCAACCTAAGAAGTTAATTTAGGCAGCTGTTGAGGACTTCTCAAATTAGATCCATCTTTAGATGCTTCCTCATAAGGCTAACCCTTGCCATGGATAGTGTTTGATGTCTATCAGAATTAGAATGATCTATATAATTTTCAAAACTAAAGTTCTCTCCACATTCAGAAGACTTTTCCTACATGAGTAAAACTTGCTAGCTAACAGACAGTGCCTTTTGTTGGCTATAAAGAAGTGAAAAGCATCATGATGCCACGTGTTAAGCCACTGCTTGGGATGCCCAAATCCCATATTGGATTATCTGTTCAAATCCTGGCTACTTATCTCTTCCAATTCAGGTCCCTACTAACATACCTTGGAAAAAGCAGATAATGGTCCAAACTTGGGTCCCTGCCACCCACATAGGAGACTACAAAAGCGAGTTGCTGACTCCTAGCTTATACCTGGCCTATTCCAGGCTGTTGTGGACATATAGGGAATGAACCAGTAGATAGAAAATATCTCTACCTCCCTCCCTCCTTGTCACTCTGTCTTTCAAATAAGTTAATAAGTCTTTTACAAAAACTCAAAAATTGTTGCATGTGAATTCAGTTTTAAAAAGTAAATAACAAGGCTGGCGCCGTGGCTCAATAGGCTAATCCTCCACCTTGCAGCGCCAGCACACTGGGTTCTAGTCCTAGTTGGGGCGCCGAATTCTGTCCCAGTTGCCCCTCTTCCAGGCCAGCTCTCTGCTGTGACCAGGGAGTGCAGTGAAGGATGGCCCAAGTGCTTGGGCCCTGCACCCCATGGGAGACCAGGAGAAGAACCTGGCTCCTGCCATCAGATCAGCGCCGGCTGCAGCACACTGGCTGCGGCGGCCATTGGAAGGTAAACCAATGGCATAGGAAGACCTTTCTCTCTGTCTCTCTCTCTCACTGTCCACTCTGCCTGTCAAAAAAAAAAAAAAAAGTAAATAACAATAAGTACAGCTTTGCCTTATATTTAACATACACATATTTTAATGCTTTAGTGACATTTACTCATATCAATAAGCCAAATATTTTGTGTGTCCATACTAAACACTGGTGTTGAGTATCAGGTAGCAAAGATAAAAGGTCATCTTTTCTACATGATCTAGATCTGCATGGATCAAAAACTGATCTGTCTTATGTAAGTCTTATATAAATGTGGAGTGGTTTCTTAACACGGGCTTTCATGGGTTGGGGGACATAACTGGGGAAATGTTGGTCAAATAATGCAAAAAAAATCAATTAGATAGTAGTAATAGACTCATGATAATTATAATTAATAATAATGATTATAGACTTGAAAATTGCTAAGAAAGTAGAATTTAAGTGGTTTTACCACATACACACAAACACACACACACACACACACACACACATATATATATATATATATAAATAAGTGGGTCAGGATATATATATTTTAATTAGCTTGATTTAGTCAAGCTAATATATATATATACCAAAAACATATATATATATACCAAAAACATATATATATATATACCAAAAACATCAGGCTGTACACTCTAAAGGTATAAATTTTGTCAAATGAAAAGCTAAAATAATTTAAATATTTATTTTTTAAAGATTTATTTATTTTATTTGAAAGTCAGAGTTACACAGAGAGAGGAGAGGCAGAGAGAGAGAGGTCTTCCATCTGCTGGTTCACTTCCCAATTGGCCGCAATGGCCGGAGCTATGCCGATCTGAAGCCAGGAGCCAGGAGCTTCCTCCAGGTCTCCCACATGGGTGCAGGGGCACAAAGACTTAGGCCTTCCTCTACTGCCTTTTCAGACCATAGCAGAGAACTGAGTCAGAAGTGGAGCAGCTGGGATTAGAACCAGCGCCCATATGGGATGCCAGCGCTTCAGGCCAGGGCATTAACCCACTGCACCACAACTCCAGCCCCATTTAAATATTTAAATATGTTCACTACATACATACAAAAAAGAAATTGGTTTTTCTCTATGCTTATAAATCAAACAAATGCTTTTTTTCTAGATATAATTACATATCAAAAATTATATAAACTGCTAATTTTACCTTTTTAATTAATCAAAAGTTTTACACACATTTAAATTAGAAAAAATAATATATATTTTATCTCTAGGAGTATGAAAATAATATTGCCAAACTTTTAAATGAAATGAAAATCAAAGAGGATGAACATAAGATAGAAATAAGCAATGTTTATCGGGACATGCAGAAAAAAGGTAAGTTTTTTTTTATTGTAAATCTACTGAGTTCTAAGATATTATAAAATAATTTTAACGTGCAGGCTCATTTTTTCTGTAACAGCCAGTATTCTTGAATAAATTATACCTTGATTATTTTTCATTTATGGTTTTTAAAAATATTTCTCCATATTTATGTTATGTAATAACAACAGTTCTGAATCTGATTCACACATTTTGCATTTAATGTTCTCTAGTGTTAAACAATATACATATAAAACTACTACAAATTTTATGTAATACAATGAAACTTTTGTATTTATATATTAAACATATTGAATATAAAGACTAATGAAATTTTTCTTCGATAAATTAGATCTCACATGATTGCATTGAGGATTAATTGATTTCATATAGTTATTAGAAACCTTCCTAAAGATCTCATCTTTAAACTCTACTAAGAGACTATTGGAACTCATAGAAGAGTTTGGCAAAGTAGCAGGATATAAAATCAATGCACAAAAATCAACAGCCTTTGTATACACAGACAATGCCACGGCTGAGGAAGAACTGCTAAGATCAATCCCATTCACAATAGCTACAAAAACAATCAAATACCTTGGAATAAATTTCACTAAGGACATTAAAGATCTCTACAATGAAAATTACAAAACCTTAAAGAAAGAAATAGAAGAGGATACCAAAAAATGGAGAAATCTCCCATGCTCATGGATTGGAAGAATCAATATCATCAAAATGTCCATTCTCCCAAAAGCAATTTACAGATTCAACGCAATACCAATCAAGATACCGAGGACATTCTTCTCAGATCTGGAAAAAATGATGCTGAAATTCATATGGAGACACAGGAGACCTCGAATAGCTAAAGCAATCTTGTACAACAAAAACAAAGCCGGAGGCATCACAATACCAGATTTCAGGACATACTACAGGGCAGTTGTTATCAAAACAGCATGGTACTGGTACAGAAACAGATGGATAGACCAATGGAACAGAATAGAAACTCCAGAAATCAATCCAAACACCTACAGCCAACTTATATTTGATCAACGATCCAAAACCAGTCCCTGGAGTAAGGTCAGTCTGTTTAATAAATGGTGCTGGGAAAACTGGATTTCCACGTGCAGAACCATGAAGCAAGACCCCTACCTTTCACCTTACACAAAAATTCATTCAACATGGATTAAAAATTTAAACCTACGACCCGACACCATCAAATTGCTAGAGAGCATAGGAGAAACCCTGCAAGACATAGGTACTGGCAAAGACTTCTTGGAAAAGACCCCAGAAGCACAGGCACTGAAAACCAAAATTAACTACTGGGATTGCATCAAATTGAAAAGTTTCTGTACTGCAAAAGAAACAGTCAGGAAAGTGAATAGGCAACCGACAGAATGGGAAAATATATTTGCAAACTATGCAACAGATAAAGGGTTGATAACCAGAATCTACAAAGAAATTAAGAAACTCCACAACATCAAAACAAACAACCCACTTAAGAGATGGGCCAAGGACCTCAATAGACATTTTTCAAAAGAGGAAATCCAAATGGCCAACAGACACATGAAAAAATGTTCAAGATCCCTAGCAATCAGGGAAATGCAAATCAAAACCACAATGAGGTTTCACCTCACCCCGGTGAGAATGGCTCACATTCAGAAATCCACCAACAATAGATGCTGGAGAGGATGTGGGGAAAAAGGGACACTAATCCACTGTTGGTGGGAATGCAAACTGGTGAAGCCACTATGGAAGTCAGTCTGGAGATTCCTCAGAAACCTGAATATAACCCTACCATTCAACCCAGCCATCCCACTCCTTGGAATTTACCCAAAGGAAATTAAATGGGCAAACAAAAAAGCCATCTGCACAGTAATGTTTATTGCGGCTCAATTCACAATAGCTAAGACTTGGAACCAACCCAAATGCCCATCAACAGTAGACTGGATTAGGAAATTATGGGACATGTACTCTACAGAATACTATACAGCAGTCAAAAACAATGAAATCCGGTCACTTGCAACAAAATGGAGGAATCTGGAAAACATCATGCTGAGTGAATTAAGTCAGTCCCAAACAGACAAATATCATTTGTTTCCCTTGATTGGCGATGACTAACTGAGCACCAAAGGGGAAACCTGTAGAAGTGAAATGGACACTATGAGAAACAGTGACTCGATCAGCTCTTGTGCTGACTGTTGTTGTACAATGTAATACTTTATCCATGGTAGTATTTTTTTTTTATCCTAGTACTAGTGGTTGAACTCTGTAATTAACACACAATTATTCTTAGGTGTTTAAATTTTAACTGAAAAGTGATCTCTGTGAAATATAAGAGTGGGAATAAGAGAGGGAGGAGATGTACAATTTGGGACATGCTCAATCAGAACGGCCCCAAATGATGGAGTTAGAAACTTGCCAGGGGTTTCCAATACAATCCCATCAAGGTGGCATGTACCAAGGCCATCTCATTAGTCCAAGTGATCAATTTCAGCTCACAATTGATCACACTGATAGGTCTAAGAGTCAAAGGGATCGCACAAGCAAGACTAGTGTCTGCTAATACTAACTGATAGAATGAAAAAGGGAGAGAATGATCCAACATGGGAAGCAGGATACACAGCAGACTCATAGAATGGCAGATGTCCTAAATAGCACTCTGGCCTCAGAATCAGCCCTTAAAGCATGCGGATCTGGCTGAAGAGCCCATGAGAATAGTTTAGGCATGGAAAGCCAAGACACTCTGGAAAAAACAGAAGACCTAAATGAAAGATCTCTGTGAGTGAGATCCCAGTGGAAAGAACGGGGCCATCAAAGAAGGAGGTACCTTTCTCTGAAGGGAGGAGAGAACTTCCACTTTGACTATGACCCTGTCGGAATAAGATCGAAGTCGGCGAACCCTAAAGGCTTCCATAGCCTCGGCAACTCATGACCAGAGCCTAGGGAGATTACTGACGCCATAAACAAGAGTGTCAAATTGTTAAATCAACATCAGGAGTCACTGTGTACTTACGTCTCATGAGGGATCTGTCCTTAATGTGTTATCCAATGTGAAATAATGCTATTACTAGTACTGAAACAGTATTTTTGCACTTTGTGTTTCTGAGTGGGTGCAAACTGGTGAAATCTTTACATAGTATATATTGAATCGATCTTCTTTATATAAAGATAATTGCAAATGACTAAAAAATCTTGGTGTTAAACTGGAAATTGCATAGACAATTAATCAATTTTTTTAAAAAAAATCATGTAGGATCTCTGTCCTTAATGTGCTGTACATTGTGAATTAATACTATAACTAGCACTCCAACAGTATTATCATTTTGTGTCTCTATGCGAGGGCAAACCGTTGAAATCTTTACGTAATATGTACTAAATTGATCTTCCGTGTATAAAGAGAATTGAAAATGAATCTTGATGTGGGCGGAGGGCGGGAGGGAGCAGGAGAGGGGAGGGTAGGGGGAGGGAGGGAGGTTGTGGGGGGGGGAGCCATTGTGATCCATAAGCTGTTCTTTGGAAATTTATATTCTTTAAATAAAAGCTTTATATAAAAAAAAAATCTCATCTTTATACATACCATACCCAAAAGTTAATTTAATGGGTGATAGGTCTAACTGTGAAACTTACAACTACAAAACTTCTGGAAGAAAGCATGAGTGATTACTTTTGCAACCTCGAGTTTGGCAAAGCTTCTTCAAATGAAACAAGAAACTCAAATAATAAAGGAAAATAATATATTATATTACCACAAAATTGTTGATTTTTGTTCTTTAATGCTGTGAAGAAAATGTAAAGACAGGTGGATGAAAATAAACAAAATTGACACACCATTGGCCAACTAACCAAAAATAGGAGGGAGCATACACAAACTAATAAAATTAGAGATGAAAAAATGAAACGTAACAACAGGCACCACAAAAATAAAAAGAGTCATCAGAAAGTACTACAAAGAGCTGTATACCAACAAACCAGGAAATCGAGAAGAAATTGAAAGATTATTGGAACATACAACCTACCTAAATTGAGTAATGAAGATATAGAAAACCTAAGCAGACCCATAAGCAAGACAGAAATTGAATCAGTAATAAAGTCCTTTGCAACAAAGAGAAGCCAAGGACTAGATAGCTTCATCCTGAGTTCTACCAGACATTTAAAGAAGAACTAACACCAATTCTTCTCAAGCTATTCAAAACAATTGAAAGGAAGGGAATCATCTCAAATTCTTTTATGATGCAAACATCACTTTAATTCCTAAACCTGAAAAAGATACAATAGAGAAAGACAACTACAGACCAATTTGCCTGATGAATACAGACATAAAACTCCTCAACAGAATAGTAGCCAATTGAATCCAACAACACCCCAGGAAGATCATTCACCAGGACCATGTGGGCTTTATCCCTGGTATGCAAGAATGATTCAACATTCACAAATCAATCAATGTAATACATCACAATAACAAATTGAAACAAAAACCATGATACTCAATAGATGCAGAAAAGGCGATTGATAAAATACAATACCATTTCATTACGAAAACTCTAAGCAAATTGGGTATAGAAGGTACATTTTCAAAACAATCAACACAATTTATGAAAAATCCATGCCCAGCATCCTATTGAATGGATAAATGTCAGAAGCATTCCCACTGGGATCTAGAACCAGACAAGAATGTCCACTCTCAACAATGCTATTAAATATTGTCCTGGAAATTTTAGCCAGAGCCATTAGAAAAGAAAACAAAAATGAAAAGGATATAATTGGGAAGGAGGAAGTCAAACTATCCCTATTTGCAGATGACTTGATTCTATATATAGGGGATCCAAAAGACTCCACTAAGAGTCTATTGGAACTCATAGAAGAGTTTGGTAAAGTACCAGGATGTAAAATCAACACAAAAAAATCAACAGCCTTAATGTACACAGACAATGCCATGGCTGAGAAAGGACTTCTAAGATCAGTCCCATTCACAATAGCTAACAAAAAAGAACAAATACTTTGGAATAAATTTAACCAAGGATGTCAAAGATCTATACAATGAGAATTATGAAACATTAAAGAAAAAAAGAAATAGAAGAAACAAAAAATGGAAAAAACTTCCATATTCGTGGATTAGAGGAATCAATATCATCAAAATTTCCATACTATCAAAAGCAATTTACAGATTCAATATGATACCAATTGAGATTCCAAGGACATTCATCTCAGATCTAGGAAAAAATGATGCTGAAGTTCATATGGAAATACAGGAGACAGGAGACCTCAAATAGCTAAAGCAATTTTATACAACAAAAACAAAGCTGGAGGCATCACAATACCAGATTTGAAGAAATACTACAGGGCAGTTATAATCAAAATAGCCTGGAACTGGTACAAAAACAGAAGGGTAGACCAATGGAACGGAATATAAATGCCAGAAAACAATCTATGCATTAACAACAAACATACCTTTGACAAAGGAGCTAAAATCAATCCCTAGAGCAATGACAGTCTCTTCAACAAAAGGTGCTGGGAAAAATGGATCTCCACATGAAGTATTATGAAGCAGTAACCCTACCTTACACAAAAATCCACTCAAAATGAATTAAAGACCTAAATCTACAACCCAATACCATCAAATTATAAGAGAACATTGGGGAGGCCTGCGCCGTGGCTCAACAGGCTAATCCTCCGCCTTGCGGTGCCGGCACACCGGGTTCTAGACCCGGTTGGGGCACCGGATTCTGTCCCGGTTGCCCCTCTTCCAGGCCAGCCCTCTGCTGTGGCCCAGAAGTGCAGTGGAGGATGGCCCAGGTGCTTGGGCCCTGCACCCCATGGGAGACCAGGAAAAAGCACCTAGCACCTGGCTCCTGCCACTGGATGAGCGCGGTGCGCCGGTCGCAGCACGCAGACTGCGGCAGCTATTGGAGGGTGAACCAACAGCAAAGGAAGACCTTTCTCTCTGTCTCTCTCTCTCTCTCTCACTGTCCACTCTGCCTGTCAAAAAAAAAAAAGAGAGAGAGAGAGAACATTGGGGAAACGCTGGAAGACATTAGCATAGGCAAAGAGTTCTTGGAAAAGTCCCCAGGGGCACAGGCAATCAAAGCCAAAATTGACAAATGAGATTACATCAAATTGAGAAGCTTCTGCACTGCAAAAGAAACACTCAGCAAAGTTAAGAAGTAACCAATTTAATGGGAGAAATTATTTGCAATCTCTGCAACTGATTTAAGATAAATATCCAGAATATATAAAGAGATCAAGAAACTCAACAACAACAAAACAACCCATTTCAGAAATGGGCAAAGGACTTAAACAGACATTTTTCAAAAGAGGAAATCCAAATGGTCAACAAACAAATGAAAAATGCTCAGTACCACTAGCCATCAGGGAAATGCAAATCAAAACCACAGTGAGGTTTCACCCCATCCCCATTAGAATGACTTTCATACAGAAATCAACAAACAACAAATGCTGGCAAGGATGTGGGGAAAAAGGTACCCTAACCCACTGTTGGTGGGAATATAAACTGGTAATGACACTATGGGAAACAGTATGTAGAAACTTTAGAAATCTGAATATAGATCTACCACATGACCCACCATCCCACTTCTGGGAATTTACCCAAGGGAAATGAAATCAGCATATGAAAGAGTTATCTGTACCTTTTTATTGCCGCTCAATTCACAATAGCTAAGACATGGAATCAACCCAAATGTCTATCAACTAAAGACTGGATAAAGAAATTATGGGATACATACACCATGGAATACTACACAGCAGTTAAAAAAAGGAATCTTGTCATTTGCAACAAAATGGATGAAATTGGAAAACATCATACTGAGTGAAATAAGCAAGTCCTAAAGGGATAAATATCACATGTTCTTCCTAACCTGTGATAAGTAGTAGAGAAACTAAAAGGCAATCTGTAGATGTGTAATTGACACTTTGAGAAGCAATGATTTGAATAGCCCTTGTCTTGACTGTTGAGGAACAGTTGTTGTTGTTGTTGTTGTTTTCATTCTATTTGTTTTAACTCTTTGCCTAACATAGAGTTAATCATATGTGTATAAATTTAATTGAAAATAGATCTTAGTGAAAAAAAAAAGAGTAGGACTAAGAGAGGGAGGAGGAAGGAGTATGGAAGTGTGGGTGGGATGATGGGCATGGTAGGAAGAATCACCATGTTCTTAAAAGTTGTAATTATGAAATATATGAAGTTTGTGACTGTAAAGCTGTGTAGTTCTGTACATAAAAAAGTGATGTGAATGAAAAATTCATGAAGGAGATAGAAATCATTGAAAAGAACTAAATAGAAGTTTTGGAGATGAATTCTTCAGTCAATGAAATAAAAAATATGATTGAGAGTTCTAGCATCAGAAGAGGAAAGACTTTTTGAGCAGGAGGCCAAGACCTTTGAAATAACAAAATCAGACAAAAATAAAGAGAAAAGATTTTTGAAAGAATGAAGAAAGTCTGTGTGAAAAATTGGATGCCATTAAACAATCAAATATCCATACCATAATGATGCTGAAACAAAAGAGAAGGAAAATGATATTGAGAACCTGCTAAGTGAAATAATAGTTGAAAATTTCCCAGGTCTTGAAAGAGACATGGACATCCAGATACAGGAAGCTTAAGGACCCCAAGGGGATTCAGCCAAAAAAGATCTTCTCTAAGGTATATTGTAGACAAATTTTCAACAGTTAAGGATAAGGAGAGAATCCTAAAAACAATAAGAAAAAGGCATTAAGTTGCATATAAAGTAAAACCAACTTGGTTAACAACAGACTTCTCAGCAGAAATGCTACAGACCATGACAATAGAATGATATATCGAAAGTCTTAAAAGGAAAAAAAAATTACAAATGGAGGGTGGTATATCCAATGAAGGTATCCTTTAAAAGTGAAGGAGAAATAAAATATTTTCCAGATAAGAAAAGAGCTGAGGGGCTAGTACTGTGGCATAGTAGGCTAAGCCTCCCCCTGCAGTACCCCAGCATCCCATTTGGGTACCAGTTCATGTCCCAGCTGCTCCTCTTATGATCCAGCTCTCTGATTATGGCCTAGGAAAGCAGTGGAACATGGCCGAAATGCTTGGGATCCTGCACCCACATGGAAGACCCAGAAGAAGCTCCTGGGCCCTAGTTTTGGATTTGCTCAGCTGTGGCCTTTGTGGCCATTTGGGGAGTAAACCAGCAGATGGAAGACCTTTCTCTCTGTTTCTCCCTTTGTCTGTAACTCTACCTTACAAACAAGTAAACAAAAGGTAATTTTAAAAAATCTTAGAGAAGCCACCATCACCAGACCAACCTTACAGGAAATCGTGAAGGGGTCCTGCATTAGAAGTACATGTCATAAAAGCACATGATACCAACAAATCCATTAACAGAGCAGGTATAATCAGTATCCAATCAACAAAATGCAGATGTAAGTGCTTATCTATCAATACTAATCATGAATGTAAATAAATTCAGTTCCCCAGCCAAAAGATTTAGGTTGACTGAAATTATTAATATATATATATATATATATATATATATATATATATGCTTCCTTTAAGAAACTCACTTTACAAACAAAGATATACACAGGCTGAAAGTGAAAGGCTGGAAAAAGATAAACCAGGCAACTGGAAACCAAAAACAAGCAGGAATAGCTATCCTGTTACCAGGTAAAACAGACTTTAAATCAAAAACTATAAAAAGAGATAAAGAGAGACATTACATTTTGATAAAAGGTTTGATTCATCAAGAAGACACAACAATCATAAATATATATGTACCCAGCATAAGACCATCCAGATATATACAGCAAATACTATTAGACCTAAAGGGAGAGATAGATTACAATGATATTGGGTGCCTTCAACACTCCACTCTCATCAATGGACAGATCATCCAGACAGAAAATCTATAAAGATACATCAGAGTTGAAACACACTCTGGAAAAAATGTACCTAACAGACATTAATGTGGGCCATTTCACCCAACTGCTTACAGAATACACATTCTTCTCATCAGCACATGAAACATTTTCTAGACCATATATTGGTTCACAAGTCAAGTCTCAGTAAATTTTAAAAGATTGAAATCATAACATGTATCTTCTCAGACCATAGGGGAAT
Organism: Sylvilagus floridanus; assembly: GCA_949820135.1. NCBI lineage: Eukaryota > Metazoa > Chordata > Mammalia > Lagomorpha > Leporidae > Sylvilagus > Sylvilagus floridanus. The sequence goes on along the minus strand of OX463246.1, from coordinate 67,669,607 downwards.
AAAAATAGAAATCAACAATAAGAACAACAATGAACACTCATAAATACTTGGAAATTAAACAACATACTACTGAATGATCAATGGGTCATTGAAGAAATTAAAAAGGAAATTAAAATCTTTCCTGAAATAAAATGAAAATGGAAGCAAAAAATCTCAAAACCTGTGAGATACAACAAAATCAGTATTAAGATGGAAGTTTAATCTGGAAAACATCATTCTGAGTGAATTAAGCCAGTCCCAAAGGGACAAATATCATATGTTCTCCCTGATCGGTGACAACTAATTGAGCACCAAAGGTGAAACCTATTGAGTGAAATGGACACTATGAGAAACAGTAACTTGATCAGCTCTTGTGCTGACTATTGTACAATGTAATACTTCATACATTTTAGTATTTTTTTTTATTCTAGTACTATTGGTTGAACTCTGTAATTAACAAACAATTATTCTTAGGTGTTTAAATTTTAACTGAAAAGTGATCCCTGTGAAATATAAGAGTGGGAATAAGAGAGGGAGGAGATGTACAATTTGGGACATGCTCAATCAGTCATGCCCCAAATGATGGAGTTAGAAACTTGCCAGGGGATTCCAATACAATCCCATCAAGGTGGCATGTACCAAGGCCATCTCACTAGTCCAAGTGATCAATTTCAGTTCACAATTGATCACACTGATAGGTCTAAGAGTCAAAGGGATCACACAAACAAGACTAGTGTCTGCTAATACTAACTGATAGAATCAAAAAAAGGGAGAGAATGATCCAACATGGGAAGCGAGATACACAGCAGACTCATAGAATGGCAGATGTCCTAAATAGCACTCTGGCCTCAGAATCAGCCCTTAAGGCATTCAGATCTGGCTCAAGAGCCCATGAGAATATTCTAGGCATGGAAAGCCAAGACACTCTGGAAAAAAAAGAAGACCTAAATGAAAGATCTCTGTGAGTGAGATCCCAGTTGAACAAATGGGGCCATCAAAGAAGGAGGTACCTTTCTCTGAAGGGAGGAGAGAACCTCCACTTTGACTATGACCCTGTCGGAATAAGATTGAAGTCGGTGAACCCTAAAGGCTTCCATAGCCTCGGCAACTCATGACTAGAGACTAGGGAGATTACTGATGCCATAAACAAGAGTGTCAAATTGTTAAATCAACAACAGGAGCCACTGTGTACTTACATCTCATGAGGGATCTGTCCTTAATGTGTTGTCCAATGTGAAGTAATGCTATAACTAGCACAGAAACAGCATTTTACACTTTGTGTTTCTGTGTGGGTGCAAACTGATGAAATCTTTACTTAGTATATACTGAATCAATCTTCTATATATAGATAATTAAAAATGAAAAAAAAAATCTTGGTGTTAAATTGGAAATTGCATAGAAAATTAATCAATTTAAAAAAAATATATCATGTAGGATCTCTGTCCTTAATGTGCTATACATTGTGAATTAATACTATAACTAGTACTCCACAGTATTTTTCACTTTGTGTTGCTATGTGAGGGCAAAGTGTTGAAATCTTTACTTAATATATAGTAAACTGATCTTCTGTATATAAAGAGAATTGAAAATGAATCTTGATGTGAAGCAAGGGGAGAAGGAGTGGGAAAGGGGAGGGTTGCAGGTGGGAGGGAAGTTATGGGGGGGGAAGCCATTGTAATCTATAAGCTGTATTTTGGAAATTTATATTCTTTAAATAAAAGTGTTATAAAAAAAAAGATGGAAGTTTATAGCTTTAAGTACTTACATTAAAATGTCTCAAATTAAAAATCTAATGATGCATCTTGATGACTTAAAAAACAAAAACAAACCAAATCTCAAATCAGCAAGAGGTGAAAATAGTAAAGATCAGCATAGAAATAGATGAAATTGAAGTTAATAAACAAAAGAGCAACAAAATAAAAGGCTGGGTTTATTTTTTTTAAAGATAAATAAAATAGATAAGCCTCTAGCCAGACTAACAAAGGAAAAAAAAGAAAACTCAAATAAAATCAGAGATGAAAAGAGACAATGAGGCTGTTCCTGTGGCATAGCAGGTGGGGCCACCACCTACAGTGTTGGCATCACATATGGACAGTAGTTCGAGTCCCAGCTGCTCCACTTCCAGTCCAGCTCTCTGCTGTGGCCTAGGAATGTAGAAGATAGCCAGGCCTTTGGGCCCCTGCAGCCATACTGAAGACCCAGAATAAGTTCCTGGCTTCTGGTTTTGGATCAGCCCAGCTCCAGTCATTGCAGCCAGCTGGGGAGTGAACCTGTGGAAAAAAGACCTCTCTCTCTTTCTCTCTCTCTCTCTCTCTCTCTTCCCCCACTCCCTGCCTCTGTCCCTCCCTCCTTGCCTCCCTTCTCTCTCTGCCTCTCTGTAACTCTGCCTTTCAAATGAGTAAATAAATCTTAAAAACAAAAGAAAATAAGACATTACAACTGACACCACTGAAATAAATTACTATGAAGAACTATATGCTAATAAACTGGTAAAACTCAAAGAAATGGATAAGTTCCTGCATACATATAACCTACCAAGATTAAATCAAAAAGATATAGACAAGCTAAACAGACCATAACAAGTAACAAGATTGAAGCATAATCAAAAAGTTTTCCATCAAGGGAAAGTCCAGGACCTGATGGCTTTACTACAGTTCAACAAAACATTCAAAGACAAAGCAACTCTAATACTTCTCAAACTACTGCAAAATATTGAGTGGGATGGTACTCTGCCAAACTCTTTATGAGACCAGCATCATTTTATCCAACACTGGACAAAGACAAGACACAAAATCTATAGATCTATATCCTTAATGAATATGGATGCAAAGATTCTCAACAAAACATTAGGAAATCAAATCCAAAACCACATCAAAAAAGATCATTTATTATGATGAACTGGATTGTGAGGGCAATTCAACATTTGTGAATTAATAAACACCATAAATCACATAAATAGAATGAAGGACAACAACCATGTGGTCAGCAAAACAGATTCAGAGAAATAATTTGATAAGATTCAACACCCCTTCATGATAAGAACCCTCCACAAATTAGAGATAGAAGTAACAGACCTCAAAATTATAAAGGCTGTATATGTATGACAAACCAACACCCAATATCATAATATCATACTAAGTGATCTGGAGCAAGACAAGGGCACCAAAGTTGAAAAATAGAAAATTAAATTATCCATGCTTGCAGTTGACATGATACTGTACACAGAAAAACCTAAACACTCCACCAAAAAGCTGTTAGAATTGAAAAACCATGTCAGTAAAGCTACAGATTACAAAGTAAACACACAAAAAACAGTAGTGTTTTTATACTTCAATGATGAACTCACTGAAAGAGAAATCTCATTCATGATAGCCACAACAACAACAAAAAAATATTTAGGAATAAATTTAACCAAAGAAGTGAAAGATTTCTACAGTGAAAATTATTACTGATGAAAGAAGTTATCTGGACACACACACACACACACAAAAAAGGAAAGATTTTCCTTTCTTATGGATAGGAAGAATCAGTATCATTAAAGTGTCTGAAATACCTGAAGCAATCTATAGATTCAAAGCAATCCCTAACAAAATACCAATGATATTCTTTACTTTATTAGAAAAAGCAATTCTAAAATTCATATGGAATCACAAAAGACCCAGAATAGCCAAGGCAATCCTGAGCAAGAAAAATCAAGCTGGAGACACCACAATACCTGACTTCAAAGCATACTAAAAACCTATAGTAATTTAAAGAGCATGGTACTGGCAAAAAAAAAAAAAGTCCTAGATAAATCAATGGAACAGAACAGAAAGCCCAGAAATTAATCCAAGTACGTACAGCCAATTAAATTTTTGACAAAACTGCTCAGACCATACGTTGGAATAAGGATAATCTCTTCAACAAGTGGTGCTGAAGAAACTGGATGTATATGTGTAAAAGAAAGAAATTAGATCTATGCCTCTCACCATATACAAAAGTCAAATCAAGAGGGATCAAAGACCTAAATTTAAGACCTGAGACTAAGAAATTGCTAGAAGAAAATTTAGGCAAAACATTCCAAGACATTGAGATGAGGGACAACTTCTTGGACAAGACTTCCAAAGCACCAGCAACAAAAGCAAAACTAAACAAAGGAGATTATACATAACTCTGAAGCTTCTGCACAGCAAAGGAAACAATCAATAGAATGAAGAGACATCCAACAAAATGGGGGAAAATATTTGCGCTACCTATTTGACAAAGGATTATAATATCCAGAATGTATCAGCAATTTTAAAAACTCAACAACAACAAAATCCAGTTAAGAAATGGGCAACAGGCCTCAATAAGACACTTCTCAAAGAATAAATACAGGGATGACATTGTGACATGGTGGGTGAAGCTGAACCCTGCAACACTGACATCCCATATGAGCAGTGGTTCGATTCCTGACTGCTCCACTTCTGATCTAGCTCACTGCTTTTGCTCCTGGGAAAACAGTGGAGGGTGACCCAAGTGCCTGGGGACCTGCACCCATGTGGGAGATGCAGAAGAAGCTCCTGGTTCCTGACTTCAGCCTGTCCAGCTCTGGTCATTGCAGTCACCTGGTAGTAAACTCAATGGAAGGTTCTCCCTCTCCCTCTCCCTCTCCCTCTCTCTCTCCCTCTCCCTCTCCCTCTCCCTTCCTTTCACATAAATAAATCTTAAGAAGAAATACAAATGGCCAACAAACATGAAAAAATGTCTGGACATAAAAGTGTACAACAGGAGCATGATTTTACTCTGGAGTTAACCAGTAGTCAGGGCCCTGTGTGCCTAGAAACCCAGGCTTGTGTCACTCTTAAAACACTTAATCTTCTTATTTTCTAGGCCTTGGCTATTTTAGAGTAAAACCTAGTTAATTCATATAAAAGTACTTGGTAAGTGACCACCTTATTTCAACCATTATTCAGAGTATTGTCAAAAATACATAAAAGCTCCCCTAACCACAAATAAATTCTAAAATATAATTTATTTTAAAAATGTACTTTCTTGTGAATTTTAAAATACTAAAAGTACAGGTGTATAATATTTGTAAAATGTTAACTGAATTCTATTTTTGTTTTATTTAGTTGAATTAAATGAAGAAAAGTATAAAGAACTAATAAAGAAAAAGGAGATGGAAATTTCAGAGTTAAAAGTAAAATTAGAAACTCAAGAAAAGAGAAAACAAAATGAAATAATCAAACTACACCTGGAGGTAGGTGTTTAAGAATCTGCTAAACTTAAGGAATCATTCCTTATTATAAAACATACTTTGAGTATTTTATCACAGTTAGACACATTTCAGGACTAGAAACAATTCTTTACACAAGCTCATACTCCATCAAATACCATGCTCAAGCACTGTCCACCAGCTACGCTGCCTTTCAGCACTTAACCTGAAGGTGGGACTCTTCACTTGTTCCAAAGGTCCTTCTTTCCAGCGATGTTGCTGCTTCTGGACAAGAAGACAGATAACTGAGGGGTTACCTGCTTCCTACAGCCATTCCCTGTAGGCTTCTTAAGACTACCATTCCAAGAGAAATTGTGGAAACTTGGAAAGCCAACTAGAAATTCCTCCTGTTTTGTTTGGGATAAAAAAGACAAATTTCTCCCTAAAAAATTCCTAGGGGAAATATATATATATATATATATATATATATATATATATATATATATATATATATTAGGAGTCAGCACTGAGGCACAGCAGGTTAAAGCCATGGCCTTCAGTGCCACAAGCATGCCATATAGGCACCAGTTCAAGTCTCAGCTGCTCCACATCTGATCCAACTTCCTGCTAATATGCCTGGGAAAGTAGCAGAGGATGGCACAAATCCTTGAGACCCTGAACCCATATGGAAACCCAGAAGAAGCTCCTGGATCCTGGCTGCAGCCTGGCCCAGCCCTGGCCATTGCAGCCCTTTGGGGAGTGAACCAGTAGATGGAAGATCTCTCTGTGTGTCTCTGCTTCTCTCTCTGTAACTTTGCCTTTCAAGTAAATAAATAAATCATCATAAAAAACTGTAGAGGCAAGCACACCAAATTCCTAAAATAACATTTTAAAAGAATTTCAAATAAGGTATCTTAAAGGAACTTCAAATAAGGGATCTTACAGGCCAAAACTCCACCCTGCTCTAAAGCATTTTTAGTTATTTCAGACTCTCACAGATATTGATATTTTGACAAGAAAACTGTCCTTAAATTTTTTTCTATATTCTACCCATCTTCCTTTCCATACTTCTTCCATTGTTTCCCCAAACTTCAACTCCCACCTTAATTTCTGTTGTATGAATTTGCAAGTCTTAAATTAGTTACTTACTATTCATTTTCTCAAAGCTCTGATACCTCTGGAGTGTTTGGTGAGAAACCATGTGTAATCACTAGGTAGAAAGGAAATTGTTGTTAGCTGTAGAGGCTCTTTGCTGTTACTGCTACTATTGCTGACTCCTGACCAAGTATACCCACAAACTACTGACAAGGCTGAAATATGATAGCTCTTATTTCTGATCTACCACCAATTTCCAATCCACTAGCTGGGAATTTGTATTTTCTTTGCCATCTGGTCTCTGTCACTAGACTATCCCAGCCTGTTATTTGATTGGTATTCAAAATTCTGTTGGTTGTCTTCATCATAACTACCCGTTTCTCTCCCCAAACCAGAACACGGTGTCACTGAGAGTTTATTGTTATTGTTTATCAGAGAGACTCAATAAACCAAATCTAAAGAGAAGTATAATAAAATGCTACACAAAAGAAATTTGTCCTGTAAGCCTATCTTTTCAGAAATTTTAATACTGATTCAGTTGAATTTGAACCAGCAAGAATTTAAACTAAATCAACAAAATCATATCCAACTCTATCACTAAGTCTCAATGTTTCTACAAAAGTGTATATGAATTTTTTCCCAATATTTGTTTTTTTTTTTGACAGGCAGAGTGGACAGTGAGAAAGAGAGACAGAGAGAAAGGTCTTCCTTTTTGCCGTTGTTTGACCCTCCAATGGCCGCCGTGGCTGGCACGCTGCAGACAGAGCACCGCACTGATCTGAAGGCAGGAGCCAGGTGCTTATCCTGGTCTCCCATGGGGTGCAGGGCCCAAGCATGTGGGCCATCTTCCACTGCACTCCTGGGCCGTAGCAGAGAGCTGGCCTGGAAGAGGGGCAACCAGGACAGAATCCGGCACCCCAACCGGGACTAGAACCCTGGGCACCAGCGCCACAAGGCGGAGGATTAGCCTATTGAGTCGCGGAGCCGGCTTTCCCAATAATTGTTAATGGAACTATATTTTCTTTGCAGAAGTATGCTGAAGATAATGTAAAAATATTTTTATTCATCTTTAAGCTAAACTAGATTCTCAATCCTGGCAGGCTGATGGGGTCATCTGATGTTTTAGGGAAAAGATGGTGCTAGCCATACCCTAGAATCTCTGAAGTGTGCCCAAGCACTTGGTACTTTTAATCCAACAGAGTTAAACTTGTTGGAATATTTATTGCTTTTTAAAATTGTTTCTTAATGAAATATTTTTTCATAACATTGTATAGACAATGTATGTAAATTACAGATTATATGTCAGATATCATGAATTATTTTATGGAAATGCTTGTTTCTAATTGTTTTACTGGAATGTTCTTAATAACTTTTTTTAACTTGTTTCAGTTCGATGCCAAACTAGCAAAAGTTCAGACTAAATCAAAATCATATCCAGATGCTACTGTTTTGCCACAGAGTATCTACAGAAGGGTATGTGAATTTTCTTCCATGACTGTTGCTTAAGAAAGTAATTTTCTTTCTATGTTTCTATAAAAAATTATCTAATATTTATGAACAACATATTTCACAGGGTTTTTTGTACCCTTATACCAGCTTTACCCCTCCCCATATTAAGTAACATAAGCTGAAATTATAGATCTTTCAAAGGTATATTTTTAAATACAAGCTTAAACTAGACTATATTTTTTATTGTTGTTTTGTTGGTATTTTACTTGACCTCATTATTTCTAAATTGCAATAACACACTTTTTTTGCTTCGTTTAGAAGCTTCAACATCTTCAAGATGAAAAAAATAAAGAGATTGCAGGTCTTCGTAACACCATTCGTGATTTAGAACAACGCCTTTCTGTTAGCAAAGATTCTCACCTTAAGCGTAGACGATTTTGAGAATAGCAGCAAAGTCATTAGTTGCTATTTAAGTTCTTCAAAAATAATTGAAAAAGTCACGTATATTTTCATTGTAAGCATACTGCCTAAATAATAAATAAGAGACAGCTTTAAACTTTTTTATTGAGTTTATTAAGACAAATCTGTATGGTAACCAACTGTGAACTGCATTCTCACTTAATATGTTTTCCATAAAGAAATTCAGGTTCATAGGGTATAGTTTACCTGTTAAACCATCATTGACTATGGAGATACTCTGAGCAGTCTAAAGATAGACAACATTCTTTTCTCTTTCCCCTTATATCTTTCAAGACAGACACTAAAATTTCAGAAGAGTGTGATGCAATGTTAGATAAAGAGGAAGATACAAAGGCTTTACATATGTGAAAGTAAAAATCAAGACATGAGTCTTAGCTAGAAAGAGATAAATGCATATTTAAAATGTAGAGACATATGCTTTTTTAGAAGAATATTCATATGTTAAGTGTTTCTGAGTATTAAAAAAAACAGAATCTATTTTTTTCCTTAAAGACTATAAGATTACAAAGATAATGTTTTTGAGAGATAAGTAAAGAAAAAATGGAAAACATGTCTTTGTTGTTCCTTCTCCATTCTAAATTGCTAATTATCCAACAGAAACCCCTAGGTCATAGTTTATGTTTCTGTTATCATTAATGCAAGTAGAATGTTGGAAAAAGAAAAAGAAAGACATATTAACCAAAAGCTGCAATCACCTTTCAGTTGCCCCATTATAAAATATTTTTGGTTCAAAATTTCTGTGATGTGTAATTCAATGTTTGGGAAGCCAATCTATTACATTTCTCCATGTTTGCACAAATCCAATTCTATTTTTGTTTCACTAATTAGGTAGCTTGTAAAAATTCTGGAAATGAAATTGTATCGAGACTGACTTTAGAGAGTACTCCAATATCTTATTTTAAATATTTAGTTTGAAGGTCATTTTCACTTTTTTGCTAAATTTTTTCAGCTTCAATTGGTGCTGGCTTCTGTGGGCTTGAGCTGCTGACTTATCTGTCAGGCAGCAGGAGGCAAACGTCACTGACAAGATTCAATGACGTTCTCCTCTGCCAGAAGTCCCTGTCAGCTACATAAAGATGGGAGGTTTTCTCTACACCGTCAGGTGATTGCAGACCCTGTGTTTTCAAATATCAGATGTCGACAGTGTCAGCATCAGCTACTTGGAGCTAGCTCTGACTTCCTGAGCAACTTACACCGTAACTGATTTATACATCCCCTTGGTCAGAGCTTCTTTTGTACAAGTGAAAGCTGCAAACTTTCACTTTCGGGCATATCTCAGCTCTCCTGGTTCCCCTGCTTATGTTGGTCCCTGTGCTGATGATGGTGACGAAGGCCTGAAGGAGGGAGATGCAGAGGAGCATCTGATGTTGCTGGGTGCTGCTTCTCTGAAAGCTCACTGCTGTCAAGATGCTGGTGCCCGTGTTTGTGGTGATGCGTGTGATGGAGATGTGGCTGCAGAGCCTCACTTACATTTTCCACAGTAGCCAGAGATACATTTTTACAAAAGCTCTCATCTTCTGGAGTCTGGAAGAAATTTATAGTTCATTTATTAAGTTTATAGATTTAGCAGGAATGTAAGAAAGATTATTCGTAAAGGTCACATGTAAGAAACTTCTGCTAATTAAACAGGACAAAGTTGACTTTGCTTTTCTAGCATCACATTATTGGAAAAGAAATGAAGTTTTAGTCTCAACATCTACACCTTTCATTAAATACTTCAGGAGAAAGTAGTCAGACTACTGTATTTATACCTGTAGAAACAAAAGTAGGTAAACTGGCTAAAAGAACTTAGATCGCAGTGAAGTCACCCAATATCAGATCCTAAAATCACTTGTCTACATGGAACCTTTCACATCTCTTGGTGGTAATGAGAATATATTGTCTATATTGATTTTTACTTTCTAAAGTCCTGCTAGGTAAATGCAGGAATATACACCTTTTAAAATTGTGTTTTTCTTATTTTTTAATGAATGTAAAGAGAACAGATTTCATGTATTTCATAGACATAATTATAAGATAACCATACGTCTTTCCCTCCCTCTCTTAATCCCCCTTCCTTTCTTTTTTCTTTAATTTTTTCCAATAACCTAATTTTAATTTACTTTATAATCACAAGCTTAATGCACTATAACCATAATGTTTAACAAGTAAAATATAGAAAGACCACTATTCCATGGGAGTATAGACAAGGACTAAAAACAATAATCAAATCATAAGATGTCAATTTCATTCTTATACATTTTTTGTATACCACATATTAGAAAAAATATGATTTTTGGAATGGGCTTACTATACTAAGTATAATGATCTCCAGTTCCATGCATTTTGTTGCAAAGTGTATTATATAACAAAATTTGCATAGCTATAAAATTATTGTTTTTCTCTTTAGAACATCATCAAGAAATTCATTAGCTAATTGATCATAAAACTAACTTATTTAGCTAGCTCTTAAATATGTACCTTTTTCCCCCACTTTTTTTATTTATTTTTATTTTTTATTTATTTTTATTTTATTTTATTTATTTTTATTTTTTAAATAAAAAATAATTAAGAAAAGTACCATGAGAGAGCAGTTTCCACATGTTTCTTCACAGTAAGCAATCTTAATAGCTTCTTCAACATATGGGAAAGTTAGAAAGGAATAAGGCAAAGCAAGATGATATACAAGTCGGCCACATCTAACAAAAGGAAAAATACAATATTATTACATTATGTTCCATATTATTATCCTACTCATGTATGGTTTGAGATAGGCATTGTAGGTATAATGATCTTATAACCAAAACCTTTCACATCTTCATTAAATTTTCATGGATGGGGTCTACAAATGAGCCCAGATCTCCATTTGGGTATCCCATGTGAATGGCAGGGAGATTAATATTTGGGCCACATTCCACTGCCTTCCCAGACACAGTACTAGGGAGCTGGACTGTAGGTAAAGCAGCCAGCACTGGAATTGGCCCTCTGATATGGAATGCTGGCATCATCACATGTGGAGGCGTAAACCACTGTGCCAAAATACCGTCCCCACGTCTGCATTTCTGTACCTTAAACTATGTTAATCATTTAAGTATAATCTGCATGAAAATGCTTTTGATCCCATGAACAAATAAAACATTCATATTTTGAGAGAAAATACAATGTATAAAAATGCATACACTATGTGCTGTTATAAACGTTCTTAATTGGTACTTTGTTATCTGTGGACTTTTCAGAGTGTGGTAAAGAGTGCCACTAAGTCTACACTAAGTGTCTTTTTTAAAAATACATTTCATTACTTTAGGCTTCTTAACTTCTAAGTTAGTCAGTTGCAAAGTATAACCCTTTGATGGTCACATAAAACCACATATACTGAGTAAAATGTGGGTAAGGACATTTCAATTCTGTCTTTCTGAAAATGCCAGATGTTATACTTCCAATTCTTTCACTGTGATGAAATGTTTGTTGCATCACATGTATTTTTAAATAGTTTTAAAAGTCACAGCTTCAAGAAATTTTTGTCATGATGTGATTTCCTGTTGTGTGGAATTTATGTTGCCTTAGCAGTTATGAAAATCTCAAGTCATTTGCATGGCTTAACTTACAAGTTAGTAGTTTGGGTACTGGAAAATTTATAATTCAATTACATACTTGTACTTGACCAAGTCACAATGCATTCATATGCATTTTTATGAATTAGTGATACCTATTATATATGAAAATGCTAATATTAGACTTGTAGTTTTCTATGAATTTACTTGGTATATAGTTAAAATTGAATATACTATACAAATTGATTCTTCTTTTTATTTAGCCAGAATGCCAATTTATAGGGAAAAAAAAATGTTTCAGCGATTTTCCTTATTTCCTTACTGGAATTGTGAACCTGTTTGCATGCCTTGCTTTCAAGAAAGTCATTTCAAAAATATTAAAACCAAACACTCTAATCGGCTTATTTTGAAACTGAGTAATTGATAATAAAACAAGAATAAATGTCTTATTTTAAATCACTTGCTCTTAAATGCAAAGCAAGAAGTAATCAAGTGAGGATGCAAAAATCTCTAGGAGTGGTAACGGGGAAGTAACTTGAAATAGTGATTATAGAGGCTGGAACTGTGGTGTAGCAGGTGAAACCGCTGCCTGCAGTGTCAGCATCCCATATGGATGCCAGTTCAAGTCCCAGCTGCTCTTCTTCTGATCCAGCTCTCTACTATCACCTGGGAAGGCAGCAGAAGATGGCCCAAGTCCTTGGGCTCCTGCACCCACATGGGAGACCCAGAAGAAGCTCCTGGCTCCTGGCTTCAGATCAGTCCAGCTCCAGCTGTCATGGCCGTTTAGGGAATGAACCAGCAGATGGAAGACTGAGCCTCTGTCTCTCTGTCTCTGTCTCTGTCTCTCTGTCTCTGTCTCTCTCTCTTTCTCTCTCTCTCTGCCTCTGCCTCTCTGTAACTCACACTTTCAAATAAACAAATAAATCTTAAAAAAAAAAAAAATGGTGATTGTGAAGACAGGATAAGTACCATGAGGATCTAGAATCCAAAGTTTGATTGATGCAAACTGGAAGTTTTGATAAAAATAAGTAGTACCTCACTGCCACACAATTTTATGATGGGTAATATCAGCAAGCCTACCACACTTGATGGTATTTGTGATATCCTGTTGATATCAGATGATGACTGGCACAGGGTGCTGAATATTTTGAATTAATTGTCCCAGTGGGTGGCTACATCTACTTCCAAGAAGATTGCTTCATATAATTTACACAAAGGTTAAGTAGAAGCAACTTTTAGGAAAAGCTACATCAGTCCAGATTTGAATAACTGAATTTGAGATGTTGGTAAATGTGTCTGTGAAGTAGACATAATGAAGAGGAATTCAGCCGTTGTGTTTGAACTTTGTATATGTGTTTGGGATCCTCAGAATATAGGTTGTAATTGTAGTCAAGGAATAGATGAGATTATATGGGGAGAATGTAGAGTGTGAAAAGAAGGAAACCCAAGTAGTCCTGAATAACACAACCATGTACAGAATAAGCCAAAGAGAATGTAAGAAGAAGAAGAACAAGAAACAAGACTTGGATGGAAAGGATAAAGAGGTGGAGGAGGAGAGATATGGGGGAAAGCAGTAGAGCATGATGAGAGGGTTTCAAAAACAAGTAGTTTTCACTTCTATAGGTTATATGAGATGAGGACCAAGATATGGCATTGTATTTAATTTTAAAGAAGATTGCTATTTGGGGTGTGTGTGTGTGTGTGTGTGTGTCTACACACCTGTCATATATGAGAAAGTCATCTTTGGATCCTTTTAAGAGAGTCCAGACATCTGTTTGATTTTCTTCTTGTTGATAGACAAGAATATGGTGAGAAACCTTATTTTTAAGATGTATGTATTTTAATTGAGAATTGATTCCTTGATGATTAACTACAACATAGGAAATATTAGAATATCCTTCGTTTTCCAGTTTTACTCGCAGGTTTTCCAATCTAAAATATTTGGGGAAAAATACATAAAGTTAATATTTATTAAATAAATATATAATATAAAAATACATAAAATTAATTATTTCATTAGTGGTTTCTTCTCTCTTCTTCCTCATTCTGTTGTTTTCTACGTGAAACTCTCCTTATTTTTGATTGACCCAATTTCTTATAATGTGTGCTTAGTTAAAACCTTATGCTAAATGCTTGCACAAACTGGCTCACTTAGTCTTCCAATAAACCATATAAAGTATATGAGATTTTAAAATTCATCTTGTACACAGAATTTTACTCAATGAATAGTTAGGGAAGAACCCAACATGTTTTTATAAATGTACATATTTGTTAAATAACCCAGTACATTTTATAGCCAGTCTAGTGTTCATTCTACTCTTCTCCTTATATTGAAGGGCAATTTTCATTACAAAAGTATATATATTTAGTAGGGCATTATAATACAGGTCCATAAACAAAAACTTTCCATAACCCAAAGAAAGTCATTGTAAACAATTTAATGCATATCCTCCTACTCTTCTCCTTTTAATATATCCTATGCAAACACACATTTTTTTCAAAAATGCGATTTAAGAAGTGCACTGTTTCTGTTTTTATCTTATTTAACTATTTATATAATGCATTTCATAACTTTACCCTAAATATATCCTAAACCACATCAAGATTATCTTACCTGGATGCCTGCAGAATGCACAGGTATCAGCTAGCTTGAAGAAGAGCAACCACAGTTACTGAACCAAGGGAATTCAGCATTGGATCTTGTTCTGCTATGCTCCAAGATGGTGGTTGCTTACAAATTGAGCTTGGGATATGGCTCTCTGTTCCTCTCCAGGGGAGAAGACAGAGAGCCAGGGCAAGCCCCAGGCTTTTCCACATTGCTGCGATTGTGTCCTGTGAAAGAGAAAATCTGTAGTCTTCTTCATCATTGACTTCATAGTCATAACTATGAATTGCTATAAATCCATCAAATATAATTCTTTTTCCTGTAAATACCTGGCCCACTGGTTCTCTCTCAAGCTCATTTATTCTGTTGGACTCATTTCCCATTGTAATAAGCCTGTCTGCACTAAATCATCATATAAAGGGGACAGTATCAGCTTGAAGCAAGTGAATTGTCAAAGCATCTCAACTATCTGGTTTGGCAAGGTATTCTTAGTTAAGCATGCTATGGAAATCTGCCTGATCAGATGGCCAGGCTGTTCCCTAGAAACACATGTATTGAAAACTGGTCAGACCATAACTTATATAGCCAAGTACCATTTTGCACACACAATCTGATTTTTGTTTGTGATGCAACAAGTTCTGACTGCTTCTTTCTCTTCTACTGACCAAAAAAAGGAGAGAGAAAGTAGGGGATTTTGCACTGAAATCAAAAATGCCAGAATAGAAAGAACTCAGGAAGAATGGAGGGAGCAGTGAGGACAGCTTATCAGTGTGAATGTGGCTCAGGTTGGGCCCTTAGCTCTTCAAGTTCAAATCTTCTATATTTATAAATGTCTTGGGTTTTGTTTCTTTCATGCCTCAAAGTCTAGCTATCAGATTATCAAAGGATTTGAATCTCAACAGATACAAAACAGCCTGCCAGATATTACCACCACCCCCGAAATAAATATGACAAAGGATTGGAAAATCAGATGAAGGAGAAATAGCACAAACCATTGCCCTTTGTGCCATTTAAAATTCACTGAAATCTACACTCACTTAGTCTATTTATTGGCTGCCATTACTTTCAGAAAGTTCCTGGAACTAAACAGCACATTCTTGGATAGAAAGATTCGCTGTGGCCCGGGAGTGCAGTGGAGGATGGCCCAAGTGCTTGGGCCCTGCACCCCATGGGAGACCAGGAAAAGCACCTGGCACCTGGCTCCTGTCTTTGGATCAGCGCGGTGCGCCGGCCGCAGCACGCCAACCGCAGCGGCCATTGGAGGGTGAACCAACGGCAAAGGAAGACCTTTCTCTCTGTCTCTCTCTCTCACTGTCCACTCTGCCTGTCAAAAAAAAAAAAAAAAGAAAGAAAGATTCGCCCTCTCTGTAGGTCAGTTAAAATGTTAAGATCCACTGCAAATTAGAGCTAACTCTCTCAACAGAGAAATACACACACATACAAACACACACACACACAAAGAGAGAGAGAGAGAGAGGTAAATTGTAGAGAGGTGAAAAAAAGGACACACCCAGCAGAAATGAGCAAAACAAAATCCACACAAGTAATTCAAGCTCATTTTGATATAGAGAGATCAGAAGAAAATTCCAAAACTGGGAAGGGAAGTTAGTACATTTTCAGCACTAATGTGAGATTTGAGAAAAACAAAAAGTTAAAGCATTTTTGGATGGGAGGACAGTTAATGATAAGTTAGCTAGAGTGAGCCAAGTATTTAAAAGCAAGCAGAATAGCAAGAAACTAACTGATCTACTCTCTAATGCACAGATATAGATAGAATTTTTTAAAACCTCATTATCCTTTGTTATTTAAAACCTGAAAATCCCAGCTCAAATGGGATATCTTAGTAAGATACAAACTAAAGAAAGAGAGAAAGAGGATAAATTAAATTACTGTTGAGGTCATTCCAACTATTAATGCATTAAAACTATAATATTTATCAAGGGAAGACATGAACTAAATCTAGGAAATTTCTTTGGAATAAGATTAATATTTATAATTGTACTTATTATAGTTATCACATATTGAGCATTTATAAATCATATGCAGGTGGCACCATGCACATTTATGTGTCATGTCAGTTCTTAACACTACTATGTGAATACTACTCCTTTTGCAGTTGAAAAAATTATGGCTAAAAGAGAGTTAGGCATTTTATCTATGATTGCATCAGAAGTAAGTCGCAGGAGAGACTGGATTCAAACCAGTTCTTTTAAATCTAATACATGACCCTTTAGCTCCTGCAGTATATTGATAGTTTTTAGTTAAATCATCTTGGAATAATTATAGCAGCCAGGTTTCAATTTATTTTGCTCTAAGATGATAAGAAGAACAACAAAACTCAAGCTGTTCTCTTTTCTTAATAGTATGGCTATATTTTTCCCTATTGTTTTAAACCAAAATTCATTAGTTAGAGAGCTTTCAGCATAAAATCACCACTGGGTAGTCTCATGTCATCGAGCACACAGTTTAAAATAGCTCAGTGGGGAATATAAAGATAAGAAGATTTCCCTCATTTGGTTTTTGATGAAAAAATAAGCCATCAGCAGAGGGCATTACATTAGACATTTCACACTTCCTGATTTTTTTCCTGTCATTATAAATCAATAGGCTATTCATTTTCATTTTCTTAAAATCATTTTACACAATAATTTTTATTATGGCTATCAGATAAATAAAAATAATGAGAATAAATAGTAAAATTGAGTTTACTATAAGATGATACAATAAAAACCAGAAATTAAAATTTACATCTCAGTATTAAATTTATTTTCCACATTTAAATTACAAAATCTAGATTTGTTGTCCACCTACAGAGCTACATGTGTTTAAAAGTCCCCATTAAAAGATAGAACAAACAGAAACTTTTTTCTTCTGTTCCACCTAACTTCAGACCAGCATCTTAAAGTCCCTCAGTCACCAGAAAGCTTCCATTCTCCACTCTGCATTTAATCACAGAGCACCTGATTGTGACAAGGATTCTTTAAAAATGATCATTTCTGCAGTGTGGGATGAACTTGCTGTCTCCCACTCGATTCTTTTATGTTTCCTTCTTTACTTTATGAAACCACTCACCATATCCCTGGACATTTCAATAGCACTTTTCAATCTTTGCTTTTCAAATCCTATTTTTTCCCCTGGCTGCTCCCACTCTGCATCTCAGTAGAACATATTTGAATTTGAGCATGTAATAGTGTCTGTGTAATAGCACAGGATTTTGGGAAAATGAAAGTGCTAGATTTCCCTAGTTCCCCTTGCTCAGTGTGCAGAAGGCAGGGGAGAAATCAAGTAGGAACTCAGCTGTAGCTGAGAGAACCTCACCCCCCATACCCTCGTTCAGGCACTTTTGTTCCTCTTTTATTATTATTATTATTATTATTATTTTGTTCTTCATATTGTTAATTTTTTCCTTTACTCACTTTTCTAAATATAATCTATATGAGATAAATAATCAGATTCAAACTATTTACCCAATCTTAAAGAAATCAAGTATTGCAAAACATAGGTCTCCTACTTACACAACCCTTCCCAGGCCTGCTTCCTCTCTGCTTGGCTTGGGCAGCTCCACAAAGCCACAAGAGGCTCTGGTATTTATAGTCCTGTTGTTTACTCACCCCTCAGTGGGAGTCCAAAGTTCAATGTTCACTCTTGCAGTGACCTTGCACGCTGAGCAAGTCCTGAACTGATTATGATTATTTTGAACTTAAAGAGGCAAGTGCCACTATGCATAAAGTGAAGGGGAAAGTTTGACAATTACTCGTTTATTTCCTTGTCCTTTTCAGTCACCCCAGTATCCAAGATTGAATGGTACAGTCGGGGGTGGGATGAAGAGCTAAGAGAAAAGAGGGCCTCCAAGTCATGTTATTTTCTAAACTATAACAGAGAAACACATTTACTGAGCCAGCGATTTCGGTACTGCTTTAGAGGGGCGAGGGGGAGGGGGAATGTGGGTTTTTCTTTTTCTGTTTTTACTTTAGGGCGAGGAAGTATTAGCCTAACCCAGCTGCCTGAACTTTTAGGAAAATCATCTGCTGTTTCAAATTGTTCTGGTCTCCTGCTGTTCACAGAACCACCGCTCTTTTCTTTTCCATTTAAGGAAAGGAAATAAGACAATAGGCCTCCTGTCTAAGGGAAACCAGGCTTAATTTTTATGTCACCAATGTTCTACTCCCTAGAAGACCTATGTATTCCACAGAATGTCATAAAATTTTAATATAAAATTTTTACAAGTGTTAGATAACCCTACAAATAAAAGTTAGTGATGGTTTTGGGGCATAGAAAGGGTACAGATTTTTAAATACACAAATAAAATAGAAAATGCTTGCTGCTTCAGAAAGAGGTAAATTCCTCCCAGTAAACCTTGCAAGACAGCATACCTATATTGAGTGGGGTGAGGAGCAACATGTGGGGCTCCTCAGTCTCCCTCAACTCTTGGCCTTTACAAGCTCTCATTCTTTGTCCTGATAGTAAAAATCAAAGAATGCTTTAACTGCTCTGTTACCAGATCGGCTACAGATTTTTTCTAGAAGGCTTGAGCCCAAGCTGGGCCTTGGACATTCCCAGGCACTGATAAAAGCGTTTGGCTTGTTGAAAGAAACTGGTGCTGGCCCTGAGCCAACATTCCTTACACCTTCTTATAAATTCCCTGCCCTTACACCATTATTGCAAACATAGCCAGGGAGAACATGTCATTTCTCCTGCAGTCTATCCGGAGGATACACTGCAACAACCTAATCAATGCTCTGTACTACTTGATCTGGCATTTAAGTGCCTCTTTCTTTGCCTCATCTCAGGATGGTTTGGGGCAGTTGTTTGCAGGGGCTATCCTGCCACTGCTGTAGGGGTGACTCCTCCCACAAGTCTTAAAACAAAACACAATGATAAATGATGTCATTCTTGGATAGTGATGATTTTCAAGTAAGCTTTGCTCTTAGTATTAATGCATTTTATTCAAACAAACCCCTATTGATTGCTAAGCGCTGGATACCATTGTACAAGATACAGGAAATACAAAGAGGCTCAGATATTGTCCTTCCATTAAAGAAATTTCACATCAAATTAGAAGGTTCATGTTTGAAAATCAAATTCTGTTTACTTGCAGTAAGCAGTAGATATTAGCCTCTTTGGGCCTCAGGTCCCTTTGAGAATCCAGTTTTCTCCACAGGAAAAAATATACATGACACGTATTTTCTCTTTATTTATTTTTATTAATATAAAGAGAAGAGATTTCATGTATTTCATAGGTACAGTTTTAAGATAACCATACCTCCCTCCCCTCACTTCTCCCTCCCTCAATCCACTTCTTTCCTTCCTTTCTTTTTACCTTTAATTTTTGCAAAGAATCTCATACAAAATCTCTGTTCAAAACAGAAAATCCCCAGTAGTTAATTTCCTTGACAAATTCAAATAATCACATTAGTCTGGCTGCAGTATTAAAGCAAGTATTTCACTATCTCCTCCTTCTTTTGCATGTGGCTTAGTAGATGCCTCCTACCCCAAAAAGATTCCCTCCAAGTGCTTCTGGCTCCAAAGAAAGTAGCTAAGATTGTGATTATCCAAGCCAGTGAATGTCTAAAAAGGAGAAAATGAGGAACTTGTACAATTAAAAGCGATTCATTCCTTTTTGCAGCATCAAGGGAGAGATCTTTATCTGCTGGCTCTCTCCCCAAATGCCTACAACAGGCATGACTGAGCAAGGTCACAGCCAGGAGCTCAGAACTCAAACCTGGTCTCGCTGGTGGGTGGCAGGAACCCAAGTACTTGAGCCATCACCTGCTGCCTCCCCCCGGGGTGCCCATTAGCGGGAAGCTGGAATGGAGAGCTGAACCAGAATCCAAACCCAGGCACCCCATTTGCAGATGAATCCATTCACAATAGTGTCTACTGTGCTGGACAATCTGGGAGCAGTCAGTGTTTTAATAAGGAGGAATATTTTGAGCAAATATGAGTTGGGTGCTAAATCAAATTATGTTACATCAAACAAATCAAGCAAAGGCTTATTTACCGCTTCTATTAGGCATAATGCTAATTTTTGGATTATAGAAATTAAAATTGTTTTAAATCTCTGTGTTTCTTATTTTCAAGGGCCTCAAAATCTAATGAATAGATAAGTAAGCAGAAAAAAGAGACTCTAAAATGTGATCGTGCCTAGGATGGCTGTAAGCATAAGGTTCTGTTGCAAATTTGGAAATGAAAAAAAGGATCATTGAACCCAGTCTGGAGATAGGGTCAGCATGGTAAACTTGGCACAAGTTTACCGATCAAGTGAACTGGCACTTTCTCTTGGGTTTTAGCCTCTACCTGAACAACACCCAGCAAACCAAACCATAGCACTGCCTAGCCAGTGATTTTGATTTGTTTCAATTTTTATAAATAACTAAAATCTCCTGACAGTTTGTTCCAGCCACTACCATACAAATACTAAGATTACTAGGAGCAACTAATTGTCAAGTTTAACTTTATCCTAATGATCTCATCTTTTAGAACTTCCAACCCTGGAGCCACAACTTAGAGCCTTCAAACTGTCTCATTCTTCAACATGCTTAATCATTTGTCCCTGGAATGCTTATGCATATATTTGATCCATGTTTCTAGTAATAATTCTCACTTTTTATGAGCAGCAAGTGATTTCCATGAAAAATAGAACCCTGAGACTCTCTTAGTCCATGGCATACTTAAAAGAGGGAAGAGCTATAACTTACAATTTTATTAATCAGTTTATTAACTAAGATGATATTATAGCATGGATGCACTCATTAATACTTATAACACACGGATATCTCAAAATGTCAAAAAGGGAAAATATTGTTACTATATGAGGTGCCTGTGTAAAATATTAGTTGCTGCTGTTTATATGTTAAGTAGTGCTTTACATACAGTGGGAAATGGAGGCCTTCTCAATATTTTTGTTCACTAGCCTTTTCACCTAAATTATCTTTTCTCCCCTTGTGCATATAAAAAAGCACACTAGATGTTATCCCAAGAACTACACTAATTACAAACTGTTTTCGACAGTCTTGTTGAAACATTAGTTAGCCCCTGAATACATAAAGGATACTGGAAGAAAGCAAGGTGTTTTTAAAGTGAACAAGATGAATCAGAACAATAGCCAAAGAAAGTCATGGGAACAGCAGTTTGTATCAGATAAGAGCTAACTTGATCCTTTGAGACTTTTCCGAAACGGAAATATGCTTTGAAGGGAGCTGTTCTTGAAGCTCACAGAGTTTACAGCTCTGAGACTGTTTGATATCTCAAACAAAAATGCAACTGGGGGGTAACTACACACAGTGCCAAATTTCATATGGGACTGAATGCACTCAGAGAATAACAAACATTAGAAGAATTTTTCCTTGAAAAGAATGTTATTAAGAAGGAGGGAGGGGAGCTTGTTAAAACCAGAGCCAGTGCCTGCAGATCCTTGTGAGACAGTGCCAGCATCAACATGTAAGAAGCACGTAGGGTATCAAATGGAACCTAAACAGCATTAATCCCATGAATTAGTGAAGCATATTGTAGAATCTGCCATTTGTGCTTTGGCCTACAACAAAACCAGGTGACTATATAACTATTTTAAGACATTTGCTAATTGGTATGAGAAATTTTTAACTTGTTTTTCCTTTTTTTTTTTATTTAATGAATGCATTTTTACATAGATACAACTTTAGGAATACAGTGGTTCTTTCCTTTATGCCCCCACCCTGCTCCCTTCCCACTTCCCATTCCTTCTCCCATCTCGTTCTTCATTATGGATAATTTTTAGTATGATTTTATGTATAGAGGACCATCTCTATGCTAATCATAGAGTTCAACAATTTGCCCCCACACCCACACACAATCTATATGAGAAATTTGACAGTTAAAGAGAGCATAGATATGGGCACAGTGAGTTAAGCTTCTGCTTAGGACACCTGCATCTCATTTCTGAGTACACGGTTCATGTCCCTGGTACTCCCTGCTTCTGATCCAGCTTCCTGCTAATACACCTGGGAGGCAGCAGATGATAATGATAGTCCAAGTACCATGGGAGAACAGGATGGAGTTCTTGCCTCTGGGCTTCAGGCTGACTCAGACCTGGTCATTTCAGGCATTTGGGGAGTAAACTAGCAGATAGAAGACCATTCTCTCTGTGTCCTTCTCTCTGTCACTCTGTCTTTCAAATAAATAAATCTAAGGGAGGGTGGGTGGGAGGGAGGGAAAGGGAGTGAGAGAGAGAGAGAGGAGAGGGGAGAGAGAGAGAGAGAGAGAGAGAAAGAGAGAGAGGGAGGAGGAGGAGGAAAAGGAAGAGGAGGAGGAGAAAAGGGAAGGGAAGGGAAGGGAAGGGAAGGGAAGGGAAGGGAAGGGAAGGGAAGGGAAGGGAAGGGAAGGGAAGGGAAGGGAAGGGAAGGGAAGGGAAGGGAAGGGAAGGGAAGGGAAGGGAGGGAAGAGGGCGTTGAGGTGGGCATGTGGCACAGACGCCACTTGGAATGCTCACCTTCTGTATTGGAGTGTCTGGGTGTGCATCCTGTCTGTAATTGTGATTATAGCTTTCTGATAATGCATGCCCTGGGAGGCAGCAGGTGATGGCTCTAGTAGTTGGGTCACTGTTACTCAAGTTGGAACATGTAGGTGGAGTTCCTGGCTTCTGGCTTTGGTTTGACCAGCCTTCATTGATTGTGGGCATTTGGGGAGTGAACCAACAAGTTGTTAGTTCTCTTGACTAATGAGGTTAATGTTAATGATATTAGAACTTTCATTGCTTGAAAAAATAAGAAACATAAAATATTTCAACTATTTTAGAAGTATTTATTACTGATTTTAACACAATATGTAAGAATCACATATTCCCCCAAAAAAAGTTCATCTCTATTAACTTACGTTTTAGATTATGTTTTAAAATAACAGTACAAGAGTTACTTGTACTTTGTTTAAGCCTTGAAGGATGTTTCTCGTGTGTACTAGAGCAAACCTAACAGTTTGTAGCTGCACTCGGGCTATAACACACACAACTGCTTTGAGAGGGGCTAAGGAAATGTTTGAATACACTGCAGTCCACATCAGACAGAGTTCTCGTGAGAAAAATAACTCATACCATCTGCCCTGGAACACAAGAAAGCGAGGTCCATAGTTCTCATAGAAGAAAGAAACAGATATTATAGTTAACCCTAGGGCTCCACATCAATGTCTGGCTTTGATCAAGGACTCATTCCATAGATGTAATGATTTCTGGAAAACTTCTCATTAAACAATATTTCTGGAATACCTGGCATTCGTTTTTCATTATAACAATATCAATCTATCTTTATCTCATTGTTCAAATTGGTATTTAGATTGGATTTTATGGAATTTCTTCCCAAGTGTCCCATCTAGTTTTCTCAAAGTCAACAATGCTGTGTAAGCCTGGTTCATAATCTTGCTTTATCTAATACATGCTCCTCAGTCATTTTACTTTTCTCATACATATGAATTGGCTAGTCCAGGAGGCAAGGGCCCTTGAGGTGGGGTGACTATGAATTGTTTCTGTAAGCTTTGGTAAACACTGAAATCCAAGGAGCTTATACAACTAAAATCTGAATCAGAAACTGAAAATTCTTAAAGTCCAAGGGGGACCACTGGCAGGGTCCAAAAATCCAAGAATGAGATTGGAAAAAAAGGAATGGAGAGAGAAAAATTATAGAATTTGGGATGTAAAGAACAATATGGAAGATCTGCCTGGTCAAACAGCTGGACAGGCATTGTTGACAGCAGTTGCTCTTACTGTTCAGCAGGGAACAGTGGAAAAGACCAGCAACAGTGGGTTAAAGCCACAGCCTGCACCACCAGCATCCCATATGGGCTCCGGTTCAAGTCACAGCTGCTCCACTTCTTATCCAGCCCCTTGCTAATGCTACTGGGAAAGCAGTTGAGGATGGCCCATGTCCTAGGGTCCTGGCACCCATGTAGGAGACCCAAAAGAAGCTCCTGGCTTCTTGCTTTGGCCTGGCCCAGCTCTGATGGTTGCAGCCATTTGGGGAGTGAACAAGCAGATATAAGATTTCTCTCTCTCTCTCTCTCTCAGGCCGGCACTGTGGCACAGCAGATTAATGCCCTGGCCTAAAGTGCCGGCATCCCATATGGGTGCCGGTTCTAGTTCTGGCTGCTCCACTTATGCTCCAGCTCTCTGCTATGGCCTGGAAAAGCAGTAGAAAATGGCCCAAGTCCTTGGGCCCCTGCACCCGCATGGGAGACCTGGAAGAAGCTCCTGGCTCCTGGCTCCTGGCTTCGGATTGGCACAGCTCTGGCCATTGTGGCCAACTGGAGAGTGAACCATCGAATGGAAGACCTCTCTCTCTCTCCCTCTCTCTCTCTGTGTAACTCTTTCAAATTAAATAAATCTTTAAATATATATATATATATATATATATATATATGTCCCCATCTCTCTAACTCTGCCTTTAAAACAAGTAAATAAATAAAAGGACCCTGGACAAACACTGGGAACATGACAAAGCTGTTAAGGCCATTGTCACATGAAACACAACAATGGAGATTATTGAGCACCCTAATACAAACAATTGACTCAATAAATATTCAGTGAAGGAAAGGGTAAATAAATGATGAACTCTTCCATGATACATAAGAACTGAGAAGTCTTCATTCTAAGTTTTAAAATTTCCTTGAGATTTCCAAAGGAGTTTCTTGTAACCCAAAGAATGAGCCAAACCTAATAATTCTTTACTAGTCTCTGTCTTGGAATTTTTTGTACCTTGAACTTTTCCAATAGTCAGAGCTACTTTATCCCCAGTGAAGTTCAAGTGAGTATTCATTTCCTCACATATCATATAAATGATAAACAAGTCTCTCTGATGCATTGATTCCCAAAACTAATAATGCTGAAGCCAATGTTGTGGCGCAGTGGTTTAAGCCATCACCTACAACACTACATCCATATGAGTGCTGGTTCCAGTGCCACGTGCTCTACTTCCCATCTACTTCCCATTTCCTTTAAAAAAAAAAAAAAAGCAGAATAAGATATCCCAAGTGCTTTGGCCTCTACCACATGGAATACTCAGATGGTTCCTGGCTTCAGCCTGCCCCAGACCCGAGCATTCTGGCTTTTTCGGAAGTGAACCAGCAGATGGAAGATGGATCTCTCTGTCTCTCTCTCTGTTTCTGTAACTCTGCCCTTCAAATAAATAAGCAAATCTTTAAAAAAAGCTAATACTTTAGGCCATTACTCAGGCCAATGCTAAAAACCATTTTGTCCATTTTCCTTAAAGTACAGAGAGCTTTCTGTTGGGTTTCTAACATGCTATCCAGTTTGCAATGAAGTACTGTTTATATGGTTGAAATTTTTTTCTAAATCACTCCTCTCACCTCCAGTAAATGGATATTTCAAGATCACTACATTAATTTTCTAGTAGTCTTTCTTTATTTATCACTTCATTTTTTATGTGAATGCACAACCTATGAGTATTCCAGAACTTGTATTGATGATGATTTCTCAAGTCCTAAGGGTTTTTTGGTAAAATCTTGTAAATCTTAAGAATTTTCTGTTAGAATAACCAGTAAAGTAATAAATAATTTTATATCAAGTGGCTTTAAATAATATCCATTAAAATCAATTTGACTTTTTGGAGGTGGCAGGTAGCATAGTGATTTTCTGCAAGTGTGCACAGTGGGAGGCAGTAGACAATTGCTCAAGCACTTAGGTCCCCAGCACACATGTGAGAGGCCGGGACTGTGTTCCCAGCTTCCAGCTTTGGCCTAACCCAGTCCCAGAAGTTGCAGGCATTTGAGAAGTAACCCTGAAATAGATGTTCTCTGTGTCTGCTTCTCTCTATCCTCTCGCTCCTGTCAGTAAATTAAAAAAAATATTTTTTTAAAATTCTAACCTTTCAAAAGAGGTTAAATTGTGTTCATTTTGGGTGGATTTTTGTGTAAAGTGTAAAGTAGGGGTCTTGCTTCATACTTCAGCATGTGGAGGCCCAGTTTTCCCAACACCATGTATTAAAGAGACTGTCCTTGCTCCAGGGATTGAATTTAGCTCCTTTGTCAACGATAAGTTGGCTGTAGATGTGTTGATTTCTGTCATTTCTATTCTGTTCCATTGGTCTAATCATCTGTTTTTGTTATCAGTACCTGGTTGTTTTGATTATACCTGCCCTAGAGTATGTCTCCAAATCGGATATTGTGATGCCTCCAGCTTTGTTTTGGTTATATAAGGTTGCTTTAGCTATTCAGGGTCTCCCGTGTTTTCATTGAATTTCAGCATCATTTTTTTCTAGATCTACACAGAATGTCATTAGTATTTTGATTGGTATTGTATTGAATCTGTAAATTGCTTTCAGTAGTACAGACATTTTGATGATATTGATTCTTCCAACCCATGAATATGAAAGATTTTTCCATTTTTTGTGTCTTATTCTATTTCCTTCTTAAATGTTTTTTAATTCTCATTGTAGCGATCTTTGGTATCCTTGGTTATATTTATTCCAAGGTACTTAATTTTTCTAAAGCTATTGTGAATGATATTGATCTTGGAAGTTCTTTCTCATCCATGGCATTGTCTGTGTATACAAAAGCTACTGATTTTTGTCTATTGGTTTCAAATCCTGCCAGTTTACCAAACTCTTTTATGGGTTCCAATAGTCTCTTAGTGGAGTCTTTTGGATCCCCTATATATGGAATCATGTCATCTGGAAATAGGGATACTTTGACTTCCTCCATCCCAATTTGTATCCTTTGAATACTTTTTCTTGCCTAATGGCTCTGGCTAAAACTTTCAGGATTATATTGGATAGCAAAGGTGAGAGTGGACATTCTTGTCTGTTTCTGGATCTTCGTGGCAATGCTTCTTCCAATTTTTCCCCATTCCATAGAATGCTGGCCATGATTTTGTCATAAATTGCCTTGATTGTGTTGAGGAATGTTCCTTTTATACCCAATCTGCTTAAAGTTTTCTTCATGAAACGTTGTTGTATTTTATCAAATGTTTTCTCTGCACCTATTGAGATAATTATGTTTTTGTTCTTCAGTTTGTTAAAGTATTATGTGATAAATATTAAAAGATGTTTTGATGTTTTTGTGCATAGTTTAATCATGATTGTGGAAACTTATCCAATCACTGAAGCACATATTCTGACCTTTATAAGAAGCATAAAGATGTGTGTGTGTGTGTTTTCATGTGTGTGGGCACATGTGTGTGTGCATGTGCACACACGTGCACTGAGACACTAGACACTGGAGTATGACTCCGTAGTGGAGATAAACAGAAGACATGCATGTGAAGAAAATCTAGAAAAGTAAGCGTGTAAGTAACAGTGGTTCTCCTCAAGTTTGAAGATGAGTTTTAGTTCTTCTTTGTGCTTATGTCACTTTTTTTTTTTTGCAGAAGGTCTAGAATAATAATAGCTAGTATTTATTGAGGAATTGCTATGTGCCAATCACTATACTGCCTTTTATAGGCAACAGTACTTTTTTCCCTCACAATAGCCATTACCGGTGTTTTACAGAAGAGAAATCTGACCCAGTTTCAGAGCTAAAAAAGAGAAGCCTGGATTCAAACTCAGCAGTTCTAGAGTCCAAGATTAGAATTGCCACATAAACATGAATTTATTTTCCTCATAAATGTGGGTATATCTTCATATACATATACAAAAGCTTTTAAGAATTTATTGAAATTTTGATTTATAAGTTTATTTTGGTATAAAATTATGTTGAGGGGCAGGCATGGGCCTAGCAGTTAAGATACATATCCCATACCAAAGTACTTGGGTTTGAGATAGGATGAAGAATTGTAATAAAGGTATTTTGATTTTTTTGTCTCTGCCTGGTAACTGAAAGCCAATCTGATTGTCAAGTTTTTTTTTTTTTCCTTCAAAATTGTACTTAAAAACTCCAGTGCCATGGGGCCCTTTGGGTTTTTTCCTCTGTTGGAAGCCCCCCTCCATATCACTCTGGCTGGAGGTCTTTGACTGTAATAAATCTCTTCTTTTATAGAAAGCTTTTATTTAATAAATATAAATTTCATAGATATAACTTTTAGATTCTAGCGGTTCTTCCCACAATACCCACCCTCCAACCCCCAAACCGTCCCATCTCCTACTCCCTCTCCCATCCCATTCTTCCTTAAGATTCATTTTCAATTATCTTTATATACAGAAGATCAACTTAATACTAAGTAAAGACTTTAATATTTTGCACCCACACAGACACACAAAGAATAAAGTACTGTTTGAAGACTAGTTTTGCCGTTAATTCTCATAGTTCAACACATTAAGGACAGAGGTCCTACATGGGGAGCAAGTGCACAGTGACTCCTGTTGTTGATTTAACAATAGACACTCTTATTTATGATGTCAGTGATCACCCAAGGCTCTTGTCATGAACTGGCAAGGCTATGGAAGCCTCTTGAGCCCACAAACTCCAACATTATGTAGACAAGGTCATAATCAATGTGGAAGTTCTCTCCTCCCTTCAGAGAAAGGTACCTTCTTCTTTGATGGCCTGTTCTTTCTGCTGTGATCTCATTCACAGAGATCTTTCATTTAGGTCATTTATTTTGCCACAGTGTCTTGGCTTTCGATGACTGAGAAACTCTCATGGGCTTTTTAGCCAGATCCAAATGCCTTAAGGGCTGACTCTGAGGCCAGAGTGCTGTTTAGGACATTTGTCATTCTTCATCTGCTGTGTGGCCCACTTTCCATGTTGGATCTTTTTTCTCCTTTATAATTCTATCAATTATTAGGAGACATTTGGTCTTATTTATGTGATCCCTTTGACACTTCACCCTATATTTATTATGAGTTATGAACTTAAACTGATCACTTTAACTAGTAAGATGGCATTGGTACATGCCACCTTGATGAAATTTGGAGTCTCATGGCAAGTTTTTACTTTAACTTTAGGGGTAAAGACTGAGTGAGCATGTGCGAACGTACATCTCCTCCCTCTCTTATTCCCACTCTTATTTTTTTTTATTACAGGCAGAGTGTACAGTGAGAGAGAGAGAGAGACAGAGAGAAAGGTCTTCCTTTTTGCCGTTGTTTGACCCTCCAATGGCCACTGTGGCCGGCGCACTGCGGCCGGCGCACCACGATGATCCAAAGGCAGGAGCCAGGTGCTTCTTCTGGTCTCGCATGGGGTGCAGGGCCCAAGCACTTGGGCCATCCTCCACTGCACTCCCGGGCCACAGCAGAGAGCTGGCCTGGAAGAGGGGCACCCGAGACAGAATCCGGCACCCCAACCGGGACTAGAACCTGGGGTGCTGGCGCCGCTAGGCGGAAGATTAGCCTATTGAGCTGTGGCGCTGGCCCCCACTCTTATTTTTAAAAGAGATCATTTTCAATTGGATTTAAACACATAAGAATAATTCTGTGTTAAGTAAAGAATTCAACCAATTGTATTAAGTAGAACTAGAAAATACTAAAAAGAATAAAATAGTAAGCTGTTCCTCGACAGTCAGGACAAGGGCTGATTAAGTCATTGCTTCTCATAGTGTCAGTTTCACTTCAAAAGGTTTCATTTTAGGTGCTCAGATAATTGTCACAGATCAGGGGGAACATATGATATTTGTCCCTTTGGGACTGGCTTATTTCACTCAGCATGATCTTTTCCGGATACCTCCATTTTGTTGCAAATGACCAGATTTCATTTTAATAAGTCTTTTTAAATATAAAAAAAAAAAACAAAGTAATTGGGTTTGATTACCAGCTACATTTCCAATTCCAGCGTCCTGCTAATTACCCTGTGAGGCAGCACGTGATGGTTAAAATGGTTGGTTCCTTGTCATCCTCTTGAAAGACCTGTGCTGCATTCATTCCCATCTCCAGGCTTCAGTCCATCCCAACCCTAACCATTGCAAGCATTTAAGGAATGAACCAGCAGAAGCAAACATTCTCTCTCTCTGTCTCTCTCTGTCTCTCTCTCCTTGCCTTCAAATAAATAAATAAATAAGTTTTTTAATAAAACAAATACTGTCAGGAATAAAGGTACATCTCTTAGAATGGTGCCATGTTTCTCCTGATGAGCTTCTCATATCATAGATCATGTCTCCTGACATCTCATGGTGTAAGTTCTACACTCAGAAATGACATGGAATAGAACGTAATTGGAAACTGATATGATTCGCCACTTTATTCAAATCTCTCCTTATTGGGGCTGGTGTTTTGGCACAGCAGGTTTAGCTGCTGCCTGTCTAGCCAGCATCCCCTAGGAGTACTGATTTGAGTCCCTCCTGCTCCACTTCTGATCCAGGTCCTTGATGGAGCACCTGGAAAACTATAGAAGATGGCCCAAGGATTTGGACTCCTGCCACCCATGTGGAAGACTGAAATGGAGTTCCAGGCTCCTGGCTTTGGTTTGGGCAAGCCCCAGACATGATAGCCACTTGGGAAGAGAAACAAGATATGGAAGTTCTCTCTCTCTCTCTAAATCTGCCTTTCAAATAAATAAAACTTCTTAAAACTCCTTCTTCTTAATTCTATTATTCTTTTCTGTTTCCACTCCAGTTACTCTGTGTTTGAAGGAAGTTAATGATAGTATTTGAAAGTAATACATTCCAATGGAAAACATTTCTCTGTTTCATTGGTGTAATGATTGTTTAGGGTCATCATGCTATCATGTTCTTTTTTTTTTTTTTTTTTTTCAGGCAGAGTTAGACAGTGAGAGAGAAAGAGAGAGACAGAGAGAAAAGTCTTCCTTCCATTGGTTCACCCCACAAATGGCCAGTACGGCCGGCGCACTGTGCCAATCTGAAGCCAGAGCCGGGTGCTTCCTCCTGGTCTCCCATGCAGGTGCAGGGCCTAAACACCTGGGCCATCCTCCACAGCCTTCCCGGGCCACAGCAGAGAGCTGGACTAGAAGAGGAGCAACCGGGACAGAACCGGTGCCCCACTGGGACTAGAACCTGGAGTACCAGCAGCGCAGGCAGAGGATTAGCCTAGTGAGCCAAGGCGCTGGCCAGTGTCATCATGTCCTCTTAAAGTGCCAGTTATGTGTCAAAGGTGCTTAGGAGGTACAAATATAAATATATACAAGGCCTTTGAAATGTAATATTCCAGGATTCCAGCTCCTCAACTCTCTGACACCAGATCATCAAACCCTAGCCTCAGGCTCCTATATTCCCAAAAGCCCTATACATAGCTCCACCTTCAGAACACACTGAACCCAATCTTGGCTGCTGTTTCTTAGGGTGTTCCAGCTTCAACTTTTGATCTGCTGTGTACTCTGTGTTCCAGCTCTGCTCATATTTGCACTGACTATGGTCACATTCCCTGACTTGGCTTTTTCCTCCTGATCCAGGCTCTTACTTCTTGCCAACATTTGTCTATTTATGTCCTCTTTATATCAATCTTAGAAGTGACAATGCTTTGATCCTGAAGGCTTAACCAAACAGATGCCATGACCCAAACCACCTTTTCCACCTTACTTCCCACCACTTCTCAGTGTGACTTCTCTCTTGCAGCCCCAGGGTCTCCCTTGCACATGGTCATGGCCCCCTCTACCACCTCATTAACACCATTCCCCCCTGTTCCAGAGTGCTGTTTCCTCTACTTTCCAGCTTAAATCTCAGCATGAGGCTGAAAGTTCAAGCCCTGTAAATTAGATTGCCTGTGTTTGTGTTCTGCTTTTATACTCATTAACTATATGACCTTAGGCAAGTTACTTAATTCTCACTGTTTGGGTTTCCTCCTATGCCTAGTGAGAATTACAGGAGAACCTATCAGCACTGCTAACTGCCTGTCCAATATCCCTTTCCTTCCTTCTTCCTCATTACACAATTGCATTTGAGATCATGTGCTCAGAGAAAAATATGACAGCAAACCATAAAAGGCCTCTATTTCTCATCCAACCTCTGGGGTATCTATGATGCATTTCTAACTAATGGGATGCAGTAGAAGTCTGAAGTCTGCAAGAGAGATTCTTAGTTTTTCTTTCTCTTTATTAGCACTTCTTGCTTTTGTTGTCTTTCTGCTGGGATACCTGTTCAATGCCTTAACTGGAGCAGCCATTTTCTAACCATGAGGCTAAAGTCCACACACTGAGCATTGTGAAGCAGAAAGTTAGAAGGAGCTGGAATCTTGTTAATGGTTTCTTAAGCCTTTATATCAGCCCCAGGCTGCCTACTCGTGGACTTCTTAAAACATGAGGAAAGGTAAGCCTCTCGTGATGGTGCAGCTATGGTTAGGCTGGTGTTATGAACAGCTTTGTAGCTTGTTGTGAGGATTAAATAAGAAAATACACATTAATTCCTAGTGTGATGTCTGGGATAATAAGTGCTCACACGAATGTTAGCTATCATTGTTATTTCAAACCTCCAAATCCCAGTAGCGCCAAAGCTTGCTTTCCTCCAATCCTGCGAGATCTAAGTACCAACATTGTCCTAAGCACTAGATATATGATGGCAAACAAACAAGAAAGTTAAAGAAGGAGTGAACATTTGGTAGTAGCAGTCAAGACACGTCTTGGGACCTCTGCTTTATGTATGGGAGTGCTCATGTTTGCATCCAGGCTCTGCTCCCAATTCCAACTTCCTCTAATGCATACCCTGGGTGTCAGCAAGTGATGGTTAAAATAGTTGGTACCCAGCCATCCATGTGGGAGATCCAGGTTGAGTTCCAGCCTCCTGACTTGCGCCTGACCAAGTCCCAGCTGGTGTGGGTATTTGGGGAGTGAACTAGTGGATAGAAGATCTATCTTTGTGTCTCTCTTTTTGTATTTCCACCTTTCAAATAAGTAAGTAAATAATTTTAAGTAAAAGAAAACATAGTCCTACCTTCACAGTCTAAAGCAAATGTCAGCAAGTGGTAAGCAGAAGAAAGTAGAAAAATAGCAAAATCACTCAGCTCTTGAAGTTGAAGACTTTTGTGAGAAGATAACAATAGCTGCAATAGGAATGAACTGTGAGAGTTAACCAGATGAAGAAAAAAAACAAAAAGGCAGAGAGTACATGCACAGTGGAAGGGAGCATGGCAGGTGGAAGGAACTGAACAAAAAGGCAAGTGATGAAACAGACACATGAACAGCAGCCGCATCATGCCAGGCCCCGCAGAGCCCACAGGAGTAGCATGGTGTATTGTATGATCAGTTTTGTATCTTAGGAGAGTACTTTGGTGAGCTATCAGGAAGAGAGTCAAAGGCACTGAGAATAGTAGATGTATCATGGATAGCCTAGACTATTTCTCCAAGATAATCTTTGCTTTTGCAACCATAAGCTCCCATCCTACAGGAATTCTAGGGCTGTTTCTATGGGGAAACTCGGGGAGGACTGTTTATGTACTTGGTCAGAACAGTTTAGGGTCAAACTCAATTAACATCCTTCTTCTGAGGTTGCTGCTAAATTCATATGTATCCTCCTAACTTTCCCAGGAGACTAAAAATTCATGCCTTGCCATCTCAGTGACTTTAATTGAATATTTTACTTGGTTTGCTATCCTGAGAAAAGGGAGCCATTTTTTTCCTGATGTAAAGCAATTCGGAGTCACTGTGACACTAAGAAGTAACTGATACATGAAAAACTGAGAGTCTTAGGAAGGCTGTGTTCATATTGGGGAAGGAGGCTGAAGCGAGGAAATCCCTGAGTCGGCCTGGGGAGAGCCGCCGCATGGTTCTTTCTGGCAGGTGATTCTCAACGGGCTATGTTTTCCTGATTTTCCACCAGCAGTGCTCAGCCTGTATTTCAATGAAAGTAACACAGCGTTCCTCAAAGCTAAAGACGTCAATCTCAAAATCTTACTTGTATCTGCTCTGAGAAAAGCCTAGAGTTTTCTTTTGTTGCTCTTCATCTAGGATAAGATTTTCTGGTAAATCTGAGAAGAAATTTATGCCTTTAGATAGGAAATGGCATTATGGTGGTTTGTTTTGTTTTGTTTTGTTTTGTTTTGTTTTGTTTCTTGGGGGAAGGTCAGCCTTGTAATCAGTTTCTCTGTCATACTTGAGCCTTGGAAGATGCACATTGGCCATTGTGTTCTCATGCAAAGACTGCAATTTAGATCAATACAGGCGTACTTTGGAGGCACAGCGGGCCCTGTTCCCTACAACAGCATAAAGCAAGTATTACAGTGAAGCAAATCACACAAAATTTTGCTATCCCAGTGCTTACACAGCTTACACTATTGTTGTCTATTAGTGTGCAATAGCATAATATCAGGAAAAATAAAGTGCCTGTATTAATTTACAATACCTTGTTGCTAAAAAATATCTGTTAAAATTGCTTTTTAAAAAAAGCTGTTGGGCTCTTTCTTCCATGTGGACTCGGGAAGAGAGGGCAAGCAAAATGTATGCCACCAGAGGATGCCAAGTCGAGTAAAACCAGATGACCCCAGAAAGACAAATACCGCATGCCTCCCTTCTATGTGGGAGCTTAAATTTAAAAAACAAACAAGAAAAAGAAGAAATGTCTCTCTCCACTATGGCACAGGTCCCTGGGCCTCTGTACCCATGTGGGAGACCCAGAGGAAGCTCCTGGCTCCTGGCTTAGGAATGACACGACCCAGCTCCAGCCATTGTGGCCATCTGGGGAGTGGAATTGCAGATGGAGGACTTCTCTCACTCACTCTCTCTCTGCCTCTGCCTCTTTGTGACACTGACTTTCAAATAAAACTTTAAAAAAAGTTATAGTAATGAATAGTTTTAATGAATTTTATACTACTTTAGTTTTAATGATCTGTGATTACTTTAAAATTTACCATATATGGGTGAAATGGTCATTTTTCCATTCAATTATTGTTTATAATCGTTGTCTATAATCCCATTAAACTAGGGTCTTTTTGCATTTTACTTGTTAAACTTCTTCTTTGGCGAAGTATTAAGCCTTTTTTACTCTGTAAATTTAAAATGTTATCTCTAAACTAAAAAAGAAAAAAGAAAAGAAAGGAGGGTGAGAGGGAAACAGGGGGATGGAGGGAAGGAAGAAAGGAATATCATTATGGGGTTTTTTTGTTTTTGTTTTTAAGGCTTTATTTATTTATTTGAAAGTCAGAGTTACACAGAGAGAAGGAGATGCACTCCCAAATTGGCCCCAATGGCCAGAGCTGTGCCCATCCAAAGCCAGGAGCCAGGAGCTTCTTCTAGGTCTCTCATGCGGGTGCAGGGGCCCAAAGACTTGGGCCATCCTCTACTGCTTTGCCAGGCCAAAGCAGAGAGCTGTTATCAGAAGTGGAGCAGAAGCCGGGACTTGAACCAGCACCCATATGGGATGCCAGCACTGCAGGCAGTAGCTTTACTCACTATGCTACAGTGCTGGCCCCTCATTATGTTTTTAAAATTGTATATCTACGGGGGCCATCACTGTGGCACAGTGGGTTAAGCCTCCACCTTCAGATCAGGGAAAACATGATGTCTCTCTTTTTGGGACTGGCTTATTTCACTAAGTATAATGGATCCCAGTTGTGAACATCTTGTTTCAAAAATCAAGATCTCTCTCTTTTTATTTTATAGCTGAGTAGTATTCCATAGTATATATATACCATAATTTCTTTATCCAACCAACAATTGGTTGATTCCATATCTTAGCTATTGTGAATTGTACTGCAACGAACAGGGGCATACAGATAACTCTTTCAAGTACTGATTTCTTTTGGTTTGCTTAAATTCCCAGGAGTGGGATGGCTGGATCATATGGTAGGTCTATATTCAGATTAATGAGTTAGCTCCATACTGTCTCCAACAGTGGTTATACCAGTTTACATTCCCACCAACAATGGGCCATGGTACCTTTTTCCCAGCAGCCTCTGCAGCATTTGTCATTTGTTGATTTCTGTATGACAGCCATTCTAACTGGAAGTGAGCAGAAACCTCATTGCAGTTTTGATATGCATTTCCCTGATGCTGAGCATTTTTTCAAGCATCTGTTGGCCTTTGAATTGCCTCTCTTGAAAAATGCCTCTTTAAGTCCTTTGCCTATTTCTTAACTGGGTTATTTGTTTTGTTGTTGTTGAATTTCTTGAGCTCTTTATACATTCTGGATATTAACCCTTGATCAGTTGCACAGGTTTCACATATTTTCTCCCATTCTGCACTTTGCTGAGTGTTTCTTTTGCAGTGCACAAGTTTCTCAGATTGATATAATCCCATTTGTCAATTTTGGCTTTGATTGCCTGTGCTTCTGGGATCTTTATGTCTATGCCAATGTCTTGAAGAGTTTCCCCAATGTTATCTAATAATGTGATGTTATCAGGTCATAGATTTAGGCCATTGATCAATTTTGAGTGGATTTTTGTATAAAGTGTAAGGTAGGGGTCTAGTTTCATACTCCTTCAAATGTCTAGTCAATTCAGCAGTAAAGTCAACCCGTCCTTGGCTTTTCTTTTTTGGGAGGGTCTTTATTA
This sequence comes from Sylvilagus floridanus, assembly GCA_949820135.1. NCBI lineage: Eukaryota > Metazoa > Chordata > Mammalia > Lagomorpha > Leporidae > Sylvilagus > Sylvilagus floridanus. The sequence goes on along the minus strand of OX463246.1, from coordinate 67,633,010 downwards.
CTGATTCAACTTTTTCTTGATTATTGGTGTGTTTAGGTTTTCTGTGTCTTCATGACTCAATTTTGGTAGGTTGCATATGTCTAGGAATCTGTCCATTTCTTCTAAGTTTCCTAATTTGTTGGCATACACTTTGGTCTTCACTGTTTATTCTTGGCCTAGTGCAGCATGTTGCTCCTTAATCTGCCATCTTGGAGTCCAGAAATTTGATATTTCAATGATAAGCATTTCTTATCCCAATTCTAAAAATTTGCTCAACCTAAATCAACATCAGACAGTAATATCCTTCAAAACAAAGTGTTCTCTTTGTGGTTTCTAGATGCTCCTAAAGAGTATGGTTAATTTGAAACCAGAATGGCCTTTGTAGTGACATGATGGGAGGAATCCTATTTAAGAGTAACAGATCAATAAGAACCCTAAAATTATAGTTTGGTCTACAGAATAAAGTAAGCTGAAATCCAGTGCCATCACTCAAAACAAAAATGGAAGCCCAATCAATGGAATGAAGATGACTGAGCAGCAGGAGAAAATGTTTGAACCTCTGTGAGAACTTTTTAAGCTAAAGCAACAAGTATGCACTCAACCCAGCCCAAGTTGTGGCCTAAGGAACCTTATTCCATGGGTTTATAGCTAAATTCCTGGAGGAAAAAGTACCAATGTCAGAAAGAATAAGAACAGACTTAGAGGGAAGCAATGGAAGACAGATTCTAGGAAGGACCCCCATCACCCCTTCCTCCTGTATCCATGTCCAGGTGTAGTCACTCCTCATGGGGTGTAATGAGGACATAGTGACTCACACTATGGGGAAAAATGTGCTGCAGTAATAGAATATCACTTTGAAGACCCAGATTCTCTGCCTTCTTCCTTCTTCCACTGCCTCATTAACTATAAAGGAAGCCCCTTGTTACACTATCAGCTTCCCTATGGAGAAGTCTGTGTGACACAGAACTGACAGTGATAACCAGCAAATAAATGAATTCAACCAACAACCACATGAGGTCATTTGAACCAGATCCTCTCCAAGTCTAATCTTCAGGTGAGACCGCAGTCCCAGCTGCCATTGTGATCGCAGCCTGTGAAAGATAATGAAGCAGTTGCACCTCAGCTAAGCTGTTCCCAGACTCCTGCCCACAAAAGCTGTAAATTCTGGTTGGGTATATATTTTTTCATTTTATTTGTTTATTTTTCATCTTATTTTGAAAGGAGAGATCATCCACCCACTGATGCACTCCCCAATTGGCCACAATAGCTAGGATTGGACCAGGCCAAAGCCAGGAGCCCAGAACTCAATCCAGATCTCCCACATGTGTGGCAGGGTACGATCACTTGAGCCATCACCCACTTCTTCATAAGGTGTGCTTTAGCAGGAAGCTTGAATGGAAGTGAAGGAGCCAGGACTCAAACCAGGCACTCTGATATGGGATGTGGGTGTCCAAGTGGCAAATTAACACCCTTTTTGTTAAGCAGTTATGTTCTGGGGTAATTTGTTAAGCAGCAATCAATAACAGTAAACTGTGCCAAAAGTGAGGACCGTATTATCTGAGTCTCATTTACTTATTCATTCATTTAGCTCTTATTTTCTGAGTATTAGTAAGATAAAACCATCCCAAGGATAATAAGTAGTCCTTATCTTCTAGGAGACATTCTAGACAAGTCTACACACATCTAGAAAAGACAAAAATAATTAAGTCCAATCAGGATAGGCATTCCAGAGAAGGTAAACTGAATTCTTTTTTAAAAAAATGTTTATTTCTATTTTGAAAGGCAGAGAGAGAGAGATACATCTTCCATTTGCTGGTTCACTCCCAAAATACCCACAACATCTGGGCCTGGGCCTGTCAAAACCCAGGAAGTTGGACCGTGATCCAATTCTCCTACATGATTGGCAAGGACTCAGTTACTTGAGCCATCTTCTGCTGCCTTCTAGGATGCACATTAACAGGAAGCTCGATAAGAAGCAGCATAGAAGAGACATGAACAAGACACTTCAATATGGGATGTGGGCATCCCAAGCAAGAGCCTAACCCACTGCCTCAACACTCACTCCTAAACTGAATTCTTGATCAGACCTTGTGGAATAGACAGTATTCAACAGGCAGGCCAAAACAAAGGCAGAGCAATGGGGAAGTGAAAAGGATGGTGGCAGTTGGGAAGCAGATCTCTGACAGTCTACAAGTGGGTGAGAAAGCAATGTGTTAAAACCACAAGAGAAGAGATGCAAAGTTCATTTAGGATTTCCTTTCTGGCCAGTCACCAGTATCAGGGATTCTGCTGAGAAAGAAGCCGAGGACAGGTGGTTGACACAGCCATTAAGATGAACTTGGAGTGCCTGTATCCCATATCAGTATGCCTGGGATCAGGTCCCACTTTGAGTGTCCATTAATGTGTACCCTGTGAGACATCAGGTATGGTTCAAGAACTTGAGCCTCTGCCACCCACATGGGAGACTTAGATTGAGTTCTGGGCTCCTAGATTTGGCATGGTCCAGTCCCAGCTGTTGTGGGTATTTTGGAAAGGAATCAGCATATGGGAAATGTCTCTCTCTATCCCTCCTTCTCCTCCTCCCCTCCCTCATAAATAAAACTAAGTAAAAAATTTTAAAAACAGTCTGTTGTCTGCATGGCCCTAATACTGTGTATGGAACTTGTTCATCTCTAAGATTCGGGGAGAAATATTTCCATTCAGTTCTTCAACCATTTCTGAGGTTATTTTATACTATACTTTTGATCCTAAACTTGAGTAAATCATTCATTGCAAGAAAAAGGGTGGGGGTGGGGGGAGGACTAAACAAAACAAAGCAATAGTAGTTTAGGAAGCAGCATCCTAGGGCTTATAGCTATCATTTGGACTCTAGAAATTTGACTATGATGTTGGAAATAGCTCGTGAAATGTCAGAAGAGAGAAATTTTTGAACCACAAACACAAAACACCACTGCTGAACATGACAGAATGATAATGGCTTTAGGGTTTGTAAGTTCCTTTTATAAAACAATTACACAAGTATATTGTTAGCATCATACTTTCCCCTGGCTCTTTTTGGAGTCTTTGGAAAAGTCTTACATTTGTTCTGAAAATATTCTTCATTTCAGAAATGAAACATTTGAAGAGACGCTCTAGGATATCCTCCAATTTTTATTAATGTTGTTTTCATCACTGATTATCAATTTCTAATGTGAGGAGTTGTTTAAGCCAGACATTTGCAGGATGGAAATTGTTATGGGCTCAATTGTATCCCCCTAAAAAATTCATATGTTGAAGTCCCAAGCCCTCATATCTCAGAATGCAACTGTATTTGGCAATAGGGTTTTACAGAAGTAAGGTAAAATGAGGTCACATGGGTGGGCTTTTATCCAAGTCTCTCGTTGTAGAATTTCCTGCAGTTTTAATACTTTTGGTCTTTTAGCAGCCTCTTGTTTGGGAAAACTTCCAAAAGCACAGATGGGGTTGAGAACTTGCTAAGACTTAAGATACTGGGAAAACAGAACTGTTCTTGCTGGCTCAGCACCACAGCTGCCAGATGCCTTGGTTGAAAGGGAAGTACAATGGAGTTGGGAAATGAAATTCTTTAGAGACCACAAAATTATAGTGCCAGAATTGAGGTTTCTCCTTGGTTAACTTTTAATTAAAGTTCTAAGGGCCACATAAGCCCCAGTCTCCCAAGTCTGAGCCAGAGGCAGGCTATTGCTGGGAACCAATAGGAGGAAACTAGTCAGGCACCAAAAAAGTCACCCCGTTGAAGCCCCCTATACCACCACTGTAGTCACCACATTGAAGCCCCCTATACCACCACTGTAGTCACCACATTGAAGCCCCCTATACCACCACTGTAGTCAAAAAGGCAATATCAGGACAGGCGTTTGCAGCAGCAGCTTAAGCCATCACTTGGGAAATCCACATCTCATATTGGAGTGTCTGGGATCGAGTCCTGCCTCTGCTTCTGATCCAGCTTCTTCCTTATGAACATCCTGGGACAACAAATGATGGCTCAAGTACATGGGTCCCTGCCACTCATGTCGGAGACCCAGATTGAGTTCCAAGCTCCTGGCTTCAACCTGGCCCTGGCTGTTGCAGGTATTTGAGAAATGAACCAGCAGATAACAGTTTCTCTCTCTCTCCCTCTCCCTCTCCCTCTCCCTCTCCCTCTCCCTCTCCTTCTCCCTCTCCCTCTTTTCTCTTTTTAAATAAAATGAAGAAAAATCAACCTCCTTCACCTTAAGTTTTGTTCATTGAGATTTCCTAAAATGCAAGTTTAAGCCTATAGATTTTAGCATGCAGTTCTAGTCCTTTCCCAAAGGAAAACTGATGGGAAGCAGGGAACAGCTTAAGAAAATGCCTGGGGGCTGGTGCTGTGGAGTAGCAGGTAAAGCCGCCGCCTGCAGTGCCGGCATCCCATATGGGCACTGGTCGGATTCCTGGCTGCTCCACTTCTGATCCAGCTCTCTGCTATGGCTTGGGAAAGCAGTGGAAGATGGCCCAAGTCCTTGGGCCCCTGCATCCACATGGGAAGACCTAGAGGAAGCTTCTGGCTCCTGGCATCAGATCGGCCCAGCTCCAGCCGTTGCAGCCAATTGAAGAGTGAACCAGCGGATGGAAGACTCTCTCTCTCTCTCTCTCTCTCTCTCTCTCTCTATAACTCTGACTTTCAAATAAATAAATAAATATTTAAAAAAAAGAAAAAGAAAATGCATGACACCTGTGGATAGAGACGGCAACCCCAAAGTGGCAAGACAAAGAAAACGAAGGCTGGAGACGGACCCCTTAAACCCCCACAGTTAAGTCGTGTTTACCCCCGCTGAGCAAGGGCCAATAGAAGCTGCACTGGGGTATATAGTAATAGGACAGCCAGTGAAGCTCACTTACAAATACTCCATAACCACAAATCACGAGAAAAGCTACATCCTAAAGGAGCATCAGGATAATTCCTGAGTATATGCAGAGTAGGGCTTTCTTGATATAGAAAACGTTTGCTTTTATCCGTGACACTTTATGGAGCAGCATTGCGATCTACAGAAGACACAATATAGGTCTTATGAGAAACAAGGATAGTGAGCTCCTGCCTGTGAGCAGCAATTCTTTCTTCCTGGAGTTCCATTATCATATAATGCAACTCAACAAATACTTGTCAGGCATTGACTGTAGGCAGGGCTTGGCTTTAAGTTACATCTGCCTAATGGAAGTGATGCAGGCAGGTAGGAGTTTCTTTTGTGCAACAGCTACCAGAGAGCTTTGGTCCTGGGGGCTGTTAAGACGACAATGGCAGGAAGACCTGCAGAGGGACCCTCTGCCCATACCCAAAGGAAGGAGTACATGACTCCAACAAGCCAGCCTAGTAGGGTTTTCCTGCAACCAGATTTTTCTTAAAAAAAAAAAATACAAGTCTCTCTGATCAGGATAAAGAATTTAACATGGCTCTTTAAATAACCCTAAGAAACAGATGTGACTGTTTATTTCATAAGAGATAGATGTTGTGGAACAATATGTTCCAGAAGCTGAGCCAATGGCAAACTATTGGGGCAGTTGCTACACACATTTGGATGTTGGTTTTTTTTCCTGCTTGTCTTCTCTGAATTTAAATGCTCTACCACTGAGCTATACTTCCTCTGCTCGTCTTTTCTAGCAGTTTGCAGGCAAAGAACATTGTCTTTATATATAAACTTTATGCTGTGAGTGTAGAACTTTTAAAATGGCACAATCTCCAGAGTATTGCTCACAACAAAGAAACTCCAGTGATTCTCTTCAATGTACCATACCTGGAGACATAGGTTCTTCATTTGGAAAATGTGCATTAACCTGACCAGATAGGTCACCATGCTCTCCAAGTCTACTCTATCCTTCCAAAGGGGACTTCCAGGCAGTGCCCTGGAAGAAAATCAATCCAGACCATTGACCCCAGCTCTGACTGCACATGATAATCACGGGGAACTTAAAAGCACATCTCTCTAGGTCCCACCACCCAGAAAGTCTAACAAATCTTGATGGGGTCCAATTTGTAAAGGCATCACAGAAGATTCTGTTTTGCAGCCTGAGTTGAGAACCACTGTTCTAGAACATTCCATAAGCTAAAGTGTCACTCTCCTTTCCCCATGTGCAGTTAATTATTTTAATTAATTTTAATTAATCAAGGTGGCCTGTGCCATAATCTAAAAGACCATCCTCATATTCAGAGATATGCTAGGTTGACTTGTAGGACTCAGCATATATTGGACTCATGGCTAAGGACTTATAGGTCTCAGAATATAACTGGATTCATATTTTAGATTTATTACAATTATGTAACAGTAAAGATATACATTCAGGGCAAAATGGGAAAAAAACAGATAGGATCCATGCACAGAATCCCTGTGCTTTCTCTTCTGTGAGGGCTACACTTGAGTGGGATACTTTCTCTGGCAATTAAAAAATCCAGTAACATATGTACAGTGTTTCTACCTGGAAATTCCCACCATCAGCCAGCGTTCTAGAGGGGCTGGTCATGTCCACTCTGCCTACCATGTGCCAAAACTCCTGACTTCCAGAAGGAAAGCAGTTGTTTAACATAAATCACATTGTTTGCACAAACAGCCTAGACACAGTGAACCACCCTTATCAGTACTGGGAAGATTAGGAACACCACAACTTCAGCAGAGGTCCAAGTCTTATAAACAGACCTTTTCTTTTTTTCTTTTTTTTTAAAAAAGATTTATTTGAAAGAATTACACAGAGAGAGAAGGAGAGACAGAAAGAGAGGGAGAGAGGTCTTCCATCCGCTGGTTCACTGCCCAGTTGGCATCTGATCCAAAGTCAGGAGGAGGAGCTTCCTCTGGGTCTTCCCATGCTGGTGCAGGAGCCCAACTACTTGGGCATCTTCTACTGCTTTCCCAGGCCACAGCAGAGAGCTGGATCAGAAGTGGAGCAGCCGAGTCTTGAACCAGTGTCCATATGGGATGCCAGCAATGCAGATGTTGGCTTTACATGCTACACCACAGTACCAGCCCCCAAACAGGCCTTTTCTAAAGATAACAACCACAAACCTGCTATGTTGGCTCTTTTCTGCACACCCCAAAACAGAGATGACAATTATCAGATGGACTGATAAATTCTGTCTCAGGGATTCGACTTGGGAGCTGTGGAGAGCTTCAGGCATTTGTTCCTGAGAGAAGTGACCAGACACAAACAGAAGTAAAGCTAAGAGCATGGCTGAATCACATCACTGACAATGCCCCCAGTGAAGAAAGACTCCAGGAAAGAAGATTCAACAAGATAACTCAGCTTTTTTTTTTTTTTTTTTTTTTTGACAGAGTGGACAGTGAGAGAGAGAGACAGAAAGGTCTTCCTTTGCCGTTGGTTCACCCTCCAATGGCCGCCGTAGCCGGTGCGCTGCAGCCGGCGCACCACACCAATCCAAAGGCAGGAGCCAGGTGCTTCTCCTGGTCTCCCATGGGGTGCAGGGCCCAAGCACTTGGGCCATCCTCCACTGCACTCCTGGGCCACAGCAGAGAGCTGGCCTGGAAGAGGGGCAACCAGGACAGAATCTGGCACCCCGACCAGGACTAGAACCCAGTATGCCGGCACCGCAAGGCAAAGGATTAGCCTAGTGAGCCGTGGCGCTGGCCAATAACTCAGCTTTAAGAGCTCTGTCAGCTCTGCTTCCCAAACAGGGTGCCTGTCCTTGCCCTGACTCTTATCATCCAAGTTTTTTCTTGTTTTTTTTTTAATTTTTTTAAAATTTTTTAAATTTTTCTGTGCCTTTAGGCCACATTCATCCTCTCTATAAGTCTCAATCATTTTCTCCTCTTGAATAAATACCAATCCCTCAGCTAGACCCTTTATCCCTTTGAACTTAAAAAAAAAATCAAATCATACTCTTCACGTAACACTGATCTGGGAGCACCCCAGATGGAAGAGGAGAAAGAACAACCACTAGCAGCCTCAAACAGGAGAAAAAGGGGAGTTTGAGTCAATAACCCACATTGTGCTTCACAAAGCCACAGCCATCATTCCTAGCAATATGCTGCCTTCCATTCCAGATTGCACCTGTGCAGAAAAGATTGACAGGTTGGATCGCTTGAGTAATTTAACCCCATCAGTCAAATTCTTCAATTGATTCTTCAATTGAACAATTTCCCCCTGTCCTGAAACTCAAACTCTAGGAGAGAGAAATATACGTTTTCGGTTGTTATAGGTTTGAACTACCAACCAGCTACTAGTTATTTGGAAATTGTTGGCTACTCTTCTGCCCAAACTTCACTGCCTATTTTGAAAGGCATAGTTCAGCCTCATTCTACCATTCACTCCAAATCATGGCTGTTTACACTCAGACTATCCTTGGTTTCCAATGTGTTCAGGTTAACCATAATAATCCAACTGCCGTTGGATGTCATTTCTTGATGTGCATCCCCAAAACTATTGAAACAAATGTAAAGTTAAGTTCAAGATCATGAGAGGGGTTCATCATACAACCGTTGGACTCATATTTGGCCACATTTGTATGAGGCATAATCTATTTGGACATAATGCTTTCAATTCTCTTATTTTATAAATCACAACAGTTTTCTGTTAACTCATATAATATTTTGACTTTAGAAAGTTTTAGTACAAATATCCAAAGACAAATTCATCAATAGAATACATCTGAAAGACTAATTATTCATGGAAATTCTTGTCATGAAAATCTTCGATATTTCATCTTCATGAATACTTGAAAATTGTGCAAGAGTTGGTAGTTCTATGAAATTCATCTACTTACAATTTGGTCTCCTTCATATTTGGATGGACATTTCTATGACCTTCAAAATCTTTTTAAGCAGTGAAATAATCACATAATATTCAGGACAGATGCTATGAAATATAAGGTTTTAGGTTAAAGTATTTATGTTGTTCCCCTATTAAAAGATCATCGATTTGCGCTCCTCTGTTCTACTGCCCATTTTTCCAGTTCTAATACTTTCCATTGTCATTACATATTCTTTCTGCCATAGTGGTTGTTAAATAAATTATAGAATCATAAACAAGAAGAGATATTATAAATCCTCAGAAACTCAAGTTTGCAATTTTAAATTTGAGGAGCTAGAGGCCCAGTAAGATTTTAGACTTATTCAAGGTCTCATAACTGGCTAGAACCAAGGCCAGATCAAGAATTCCAATCTCCTGACTCTCGGGCTAATTTGTTACAACCCTAGACTCCTAAATCTTGGCCTTTTCCTGTGCAGGTTCCAAAACTGTGGATAAATGCTGACTATTTTTGCAGCTTTTATCTTTTCCAAACTCTGTTGTCATACCCAGAAAATACTAACATTCACAAGGCTGTGTATTTGTGATTGTGCAATAAATAAATAACATGACATTATCAAATCTGCTAATGTTTGCAGACTAAATTCACATGCTTCTAAATAACAGGAAGCTATGCTCACAATTTGTACTTTAGAGTCTGCAAGAACAACTCAGCACAATGTATTGTTTGTTACAATTACATTAAAAAGAGAGTGTAACTTTCATTCATTGGTTTGCTTTTAAACTATATGACCTGATGATATTCAAGCCAGAGGTAAGTCTCACCTGTTCAGCAACTAATTTTCTCAGGAGTTAGGCATCTACTAATCTTTCAGGAATCAATGGAAGATTTTAGCTCACCATTGTTAGGATCCAAACACTGTTCCAGGGCTGGGTGTGGTGGAGGGAGGCAAAACAATACAAGCCAAGGTGCTCTCAGAGAATTCAGTATGCAGAAGCATGAAATGCAGAAAGACATTATGTGCAAGGGAATATAAACCAGTAAGCACTAGGTCATGCAGCAAATCCTAAAATCCCACAAGAACTAAAGAGAGGCATCGTCAGAGATAGGCCTGGCCCAGTGACTGTTTCTGACTTGGGGTTGGTGCTTGCAGGTGGTTAGTTCAGAACAGTGTGACCCCTGATGCATAATGGAAAGGCAAGGCAGCCTTGGTGTCTGGTTTTTATGTCCAGTTATTCCATCCAGGATTTACTGAGCCCTGTTCTTGTGTGTAAATCTTTGCTAGGCATTGCAAAGGGTCCAGCCACGGACACATTGCTGCAGTTCTCAAGGCCTCAGCTTCCTCATCAGTGAAGTACAAAAGGATCAGCTGATGTTAAGTCCCTTCTAGCGCTCACTTCCTGTGAGTCCAGTGTGCTCCATGATGAAGACAGGACTCTTGTAAGTTCCTAAAATCTATCTGCGGTAACGAAGTTTGTGCACCCATAAATTTAAACAGGAATACACAATACCTGGTTTTCCGGGGTTCTAGAGTTACTGCCCTCCTGGACCTTGCCCTCAGCTACAGTGGCAGGTCAGTCCACCTGACTGAGGTATAAGCTTGCCCTTGAGGGGGAGTATCGAAATGCTGGCGGGGGTGAGATGATGCAGACATGTGCTCCTCATCTAAGAACCACTCGCCCAGCTCTCTCCTCAGCTGAGAATCATTAGAGTGAATGCGCAAGTGGGTGGAATAGTCGAAGGGGAAACTAGAAAGCAACAATGATTTTAAAAAGAAAAACTTTCTCCTCTCATTCAAAATAAATTTATTTTTTAATTTTTCGTTTTAATTTTACTTTGTATTTATCAGATCTGTAGATAAAATTCTAAGAACATAATGATATTCCCATCCTCCCTCCCCCTCTCTCCCTCCCACCTTCCTCCCTTCTCCCTTTTTTAATTTTTTTAGTTTCTGAGATAACATAGTTTAAATTCATATTACAGTAAAAGAATTTCTACTTCACCAAATAAGAAGGTTAAAAAATAAAAAGCAAAATACAGCAACAGCTGTAAACAACAATTGAGTACTTATTATGTTCCTGTCATCATGCGACTGACAAGTCAGGGTCCCAGCCTTAAGGGGTTTACTGCGCTGTAACTGAGATCAACCACAGAACACTATAGGATGAAAATAACAGAGAAGCTGACTCAAACTCGCTTAAATACTGGTTCTTTTATTTGTGATAGATCTAGAATCCTGAAAGCAAAGGAGACCTCATAGCTGGCTACTTGTACTGACTATAAACAGTGGTTTCCAAATCCTGAGCTGGAAGTCCCAACTCCTGCAATTACTAGCAATGTGCCTGGAGAAACTGTTCAGCCTCTTCAGTTCTCAAATCCAACAAGAGTAAAATGTGAGGAATAATAGTTCCTACCTTATGAAGATCAACTGGGACTATAGTAATAAAGTATTTAGCCTATTCCCTAGCATTTATAAGAGCACAAAATAGCAATTATTATCCACATTTTTGATAAAGTGATCAACTATGTCCAATGATAATCTTTTAATCATAGAATTTTTAAATATATTTATTTTATTTATTTGAAAGGCAGAGTTACACACACACACACACAGAGAGAGAGAGAGAGAGAGAGAGAGAGAGGCCCTCAAACCATAATGAAGTCCAAGGTTCCAGTCCAGGTTCTACCTTTGATTCCAGCTCCCTGCTAGTGCACATCCTGCAGGAAGCAGCTGGTGGATCAAGTAGTTGGGTTTATGCCACCCAGGTGGAAGGTCTGAGTTGAGTTCTGGGCTCCTGGCTTTGGCCTGACCCAACCCTGGCTGTCGCAGGCATTTGGGAAGTGAAACAGTGAAAGAAAGATTCATATTCTCTCTCTCTCCTCCCCCCCTCCATTTCCTCGCCTTCTCCCTCGTCTCTCTAGCTTTCAAATAAAATAAGAATAAATATAAAAAATTTAACTCCAAAATTATGTGCATCCAAACAATTTTGAACTGATCAGAGAAGTCAGCAACGGCATATGCGCTGCTTTTTATTATTATTATTATGTTTAGAAAGTGATCCCAGAGCAAGAAGACAAAGGAAGTGAGATAAGGAAGAAAACAAAGCAAATGTAGGGTGTGCTATGGAGCTGTTTACATCTGTGGGCCCCTGTGGTACTAGTACCCTCTGAGGAATTCCATGGACTGTGCCTCATCAGTTTCCCTCAGAAGAACAAGAGTCTGGAAAACTTACCCCTTGACTGCTGCTCAGTGAATGAGGGTGGCCCCTGGCACTGTTCCTCTGTACAAGCAGCCTGTGCCTGTGCAGCCATGGAATTCCCAGGATCAGGAAAAGGGCTCACGTAGACAAGCTGGGAATTTCTTGGCGGGAGCCTTGCAGAGCCCATGGAACTGTCCCCTACAGCTGGCCTGGAATCCAGTGGCCTGAGGGGATTTAGTACCTGGTTTGGATCTGATTCACAGGAAGTAACACAAAACAATAATATACATTATTTAGAAGACACAAATATATGTAAAAGTGTCAAAAACAATCAAGGGAATAACACAAACCACTACCACCATCACATTTTTGATGAGGAGGAGAATGGATATAGGGATAGGTGTCATTTAAACTGTAAGTATAATTCATTTCTTTATTTTCCCTTTTTTTAAAAGATTTATTTTATTTATTTGAAAGACAGAGTTACAGAAAGAGAGGGGGAGAGAGAGAAAGAAAGAAAAATCTTCCATTCTCTGGTTCACTCCGCAAATGGTTGCAATGGCCAGGTCTGGACCAGGCTGAAGCCAGGAGCCAGGAGCTTTATCCAAGTCTCCCACATGGGTGCAGTGACCCAAGGACCTGGACCTCCTCTGCTACTTTCCCAGGCACATTAACAGAGATCTGGATCAGAAGTGGAACAGCCAGGACTTGAACCAGCACCCATATGGGATGCTGGGATTACAGGCAGTAGCTTAACCAGTTATGCCACAATGCAGGCCCCAGGTATAATTTATTTCTACAGAGAAAAACAGGAATCCAAAGGAAATGTGGAAAATGTTAATATTTATTATCACTATATTCGTAAAGCTGTACTTACAAAATTTATACTCATTAAATAAATGGTTACTTTGGAAAAAAATTATTAATTCAAAAATCATAGGTATCTAATCATTTGTACATTAAGTCTTTTTAAAGAAGAGTAAATTTATGTTGCTTCTGGTTGCAGAGCTTTACCCGATCATATATGGCACAGTCACTGAACTTCCATGAAATAAAGAAGCCAGGCTGGAAAAGCTTGATTGTGCCTGGGTGGGTTGTGGCCCCCTGCAGAAGCAGAAGCAGAAGCAGCTCCTAAGCTGCTTTCTGTTTCTGCGAGGGATCCGCCCACGTAAAGCATCTGAACTTGGAGCTCGTGAAGCAGACTGAGGGGTCATTTGCAGTGAAAAGCTGTCTCAGCAGCCACAGTGACTTACACGTCCCGCTCTGTGCCTATCACGTAGATTTCTCTGAAAGTCATCTCAGCATTCTTTCCTGTCCTTCCTAATCCTTATCAGTCTATGGGGATCATTTTCATTGAGCAGTTTCCATAAAGTGATAAATAGTTTGTTTATATGATAACAGTCATGGTTTATAGCAGTTATAAAGATAGATTGTCTCTCTAACCCTGTCTGCAAGACTGTGTGTTTGTTTGCTTTGAGGCTATAACAGTCCTTACATATAAGCCTAATCTCTTTCCAATTCACAGAAAATGAAGCCCAGAAAAAATCAGATTCCTCCACTTAAAACTAGAAGTGACAAAGCTAAAAGTCACATTTTTTGGATACGTCATTGTCTCCATTCTTCGAGGTAACACCTACATTCCTTTACACAATGAAATGTGGTATCTGTGAAGAATGTAGAAGGCATTGATCATGAAGACGTCATGGTTTATAGACACCAGGCTTAATGCATGTGTCTGTGTCATAGCTTCTGTCACTAGAAGTCATGGCCCTGGGCAATATTCCTGTCCTCAATGTGCCTGTCAGGTGATGCTATGCTCTTGGGCTCTCTAAAGGCCGCATGACCTGAGCAGTGTAAGGCCGGCGGTGTTTGTTGACATCAGCCTTCGCAGCCTAGCAGCCTCGATGTACTAACATAGCTAGGCACACCCTATTGGAATCATCAAATTTCCCCAGGCCATCTGCTGTTAGGCTGAAGAACCACTGGCCTGGAGAAGGCTGAGAAGACACAAAGGACTCCCGGACCTAATAGCCAAGGAGAGTTCAAAAAGTTAATGCAAAAATGGAGTTAAAGGTAAGTTTATTTTTGTGTACAATTTTTTCTTAATTCATGAGTAAGAGGGGTCTTACAAAAGTTCATTAAAATTCATATTATAAAAAACTATACATGAGTTTCAATTTCTACATTAAAATAGCATCTTTTAATTCCATTTTCTATTAACTTTTTGAAGCACCCTCATAATGCTTCTCAAACTGTAGTGTGTACATGAATCATGTAGAGATCTTGTTAAAATGTAGGTTCTAAGCCAAGTGTCTGCTAACAATAATAAATAGAATTACAAAGGAGAGAATGATCCAACATGGAAAGCAGGCCACACAGCAGACTCACAGAATGACAAATGCCCTAAACAGCACTCTGGCTTCAGAATCAGCCCTTAGCACATTCAGATCTGACTAAAAAGCCCAAGAGCATTTCAGGCATGGAAAGCCAAGACACTGTGGCAAAAAAACAATGCCCTACATGAAAGATCTCTGTGAGTGAGATCCCAGCAGAAAGAATGGGCCATCAAAGAAGAAAGTACCTTTCTCTGAAGGGAGGAGAGAGCTTCCACTTTGACTATGGCCTTGTCTAAATAAGGTCGGAGTTTGCAGACTCAGGAGGCTCCCATAGTCTTGGAAGCTCCTGACAAGAGCCTCGGGTGATTACTGATGTCATAAATAAAGAGTGTCAACTGTTAAATCAACAAAAGGAGTCACTGTGCACTTGCTACCCATGTAGGACCTCTGTCCTTAATGTGTTTATACTATGAGAATTAACGGCAAAACTAGTCTTCAAACAGTACTTTATTTTTTGTGTGCCTGTGTGGGTGCAAACTTGAAATTTTTACTTAGTATAGATTTGATCTTCCGTATATAAAGATAATTAAAAATGAATCTTAATGAGAAATGGGATGGGAGAGGGAGTAGGAGGTGGGATGGTTTGTGGGTGGGAGAGCAGGTATAACCACTATAATATATAACCTCTATAATCCAAAAGTTGTAACCTATGAAATTTATATTTATTAAATAAAAGCTTTCCATAAAAAAATAGGTTCTAAGTAGATTTGGGGGTGTGGCCTGAAATTCTCCATTTCTTTTTTTTTTTAAAAAAGATTTATTATTTGAAAGTCAGAGTTATAGAAAGAGAGGTTGAGACAGAGAGCAAGAATCTTCCCTCCACTGATTTACTCCCCAGATGGCCACAACAGCCAGTAATGGGCCAGGCTGAAGCCAGGGGCTTAATCCTACATGGGTCTCCTACATGGGTGTCAAGGGCCCAAAACTTGGGCTTTTAGCTAGGACCTAGATCACAAGTGGGGCAGCTAGGACACAAATCTGTGCCCATATGGAATACTAGCATTGCAAGTGGCAGCTTTACCTGCTGCACCACAAAGCCAGCCCCTTAAATTCTTCATTTCTATCAAACTTTTAGTTACTACCAATACTGCTGGTCCAAGCACCAGCCTTCAAGAAGTAATGCTTTTCCACATGTTTGAAAATCTCCCAGGGTCAACTGTAGTACAACAGTTAAGCTGCTGCCTACAACCTTGGCATCGCATATGGTGCCAGTTGGAGTCCTGACTGCTCCACTCCTGATCCTCCTTCCTGATAACGCTCCTAGAAAAGCAACAGAAGATGGCCCAAGTGCCTGGGTCACTGCACCCACATGGGAGACCCGGAAGAGGCACCTGGCTCCTTGCTTTGGCTTGGCCTAGCTCCGGCCGTTGCTGCCATTTGGGGAGTGAACCAGCCGATGGACAATCTGCCTTTCTTTTTATCTCCTTCTCTTTCTCTGTATCTCTGCCTTTCAAATAAATACATAAATCTAAAAAAAAAAAAAAAAAATACCCCAAGGTCTAAGAGGATGAAGCTCTGCTTCTTTAAGGCAAGACTTTGGTGACCAGGGTGTTGGAGGTAACACTCACAAGCAAGGAACACGCTGTCTGCTTTCTTGTTTACTAATCGAAAACAACAACTCTTCAGCGGTGCCAGAGTGCATACCCCTGAGGTTTTCTATGGACCTTGTAAACACTCAAAGCACTTTTAGCAATTAGGCAAGCAGCAAATCCTTCCACTCTTTAACTTAGCATGTTTCAACAGCTATGAACCCATAAGGGCTGGGGCCATGGAACTTAGAATGAGAGGTTCAGTTTTGGTAGCAAAGTTTTAAGCTCCTGATCACCCATCTACTTCCTGTGTCACCTTCGGTAAGTTATTTAAAGTCTGAGATTCAATTCACAACTTTAAAGGGGGAACAATATTAATAATAAATCTGTTGGAACAACTTTGTATGTTGAACAGATAATAATTTGAAAATAATGATTTGGGAGATCCAAGACTGCTGAACAGGGAAACGACGTTCCAATTCTGACCACAAGAACATAACAAGAAAAGCAGAGTAACTGCATTCCCAGGGAAGAGGTGGAGAGAAGTTTGCCATGGGAATTCTACAGTAAGAAGAGAGACTGACCCTGGAGCACCGTGGACAGTACAAACACATAGCAGCGAGCGGGGACAGTACCAGCAACTCCAGCAGCTGGGGGCTGCATATGGCACTATCTTCTTGGAGCCAGGAGTCTGTGGCAGCCCATGTCACTGGTTCTGTTGCCTGAGGGAGAACCTGGTGGACCACACTGGCTCTGAGGCTGGCCTGGAGCATTGGCAGGTTGCATGGTGCCCACCCGACGCCATGAATGGAGAGTTCATTGCCTTCTTCGCATGCTCCCTGCAAGGGCATCTGGTGACTAGCAGGGACAAGCCCCATCTTGATACGGTGAGAAGAGGCTGCTGCAGCAGTTCTTGCGCCTGCATGAGTAGGAGCTTTTACTGGAGGGATAAACCCATGGTTCCCGCTGACTTTGAGTCTGGCCTGGAGAGTCGGCAGGGGATGGGGCACCCACTTGGGCCTGTGAGTCAATCCTCTCCCCTCATTCTACCAAGTGCACCTGGACTCAAACTGCCAAAGCAGACCATTGACAGGCAGCTGTCTCTGGGAATGCCTCGGCTCTCTCTGTGGATGACCAACAGAATGGGAGAAAATATTTGGAAACTTTGCAAATATTTTAAACTTTGTGATAAAGGATTAATATCCAAGATTTATAATGAGCTCAAGAAACTCAGCAACAACAAAACAAATAATGCAGTTAAGAAATAGACAAAGGCCATTAACAGGCATTTTTTTTTTTTTTTGACAGGCAGAGTGGACAGTGAGAGAGAGAGAGACAGAGAGAAAGGTCTTCCTTTTCTGTTGGTTCACCCTCCAATGCCGGCGCACCGCGCTGATCCGAAGGCAGGAGCCAGGTGCTTCTCCTGGTCTCCCATGTGGGTGCACCCAAGGACTTGGGCCATCCTCCACTGCACTCCTGGGCCACAGCAGAGAGCTGGCCTGGAAGCGGGGCAACCGAGATAGAATCCGGCGCCCCGACCGGGACTAGAACCCGGTGTGCCGGTGCCACAGGCGGAGGATTAGCCTGTTGAGCCGCTGCAATGGCCAACAGGCATTTTTCAAAAGATGAAATTCAAATGGCCAACACACACACATAATGAAATACTCAGGATAACAAGCCATCAAGGAAATGCAAATTAAAAATCACAGAAAGATTTCACTTCATCCTGGTTAAAATGGCTATCATCCAAAAATCAAAAAAACAATAAATACTGGTGAGGATGTGGGGAAAATCTATCCTAATACTCTGTTGGTGGAAATGTAAACTAGTACAAACATTATGGACGACAGTAGGGAGATTCCTCAGAAATCTGAAAATAAATCTACCCTATCTCCCAGCCATCCAACCCCTAGGAATTTACCAAAAAGAAATGAAATCATCATATGAAAGAGTTATATGTACCCCCATGTTTATAGCAGCTAAATTCACAATAGCTAAGACATGGAATCAACCCAGATGCCCATCAACTTTTAACTGGATCAATAAATTGTGGTGCATATATACACACTATGGAATATTACTCAGCCATAAAAAGAATGAAATCCTGTCTTTTGCAACAAAATGGATGCAATTGGAAACAATTATGTTTAGTGAAATAATCCACATACAAAAAGACAAATATATGTTTTTTCTGATATGTGACAGTTAACATGGAATGCAAAAAATGTGTAGCAATAAAATGGACATCTTGTGATATAAAGGATGTTTTAGCTCTTGTTTATACTCCTGTGGAACTGTGGTCTTGCTACTTTTTACTTGTTGAATATCATGGTTAGTGGTGAATTAAGCATGTGATCACAGAGTGGATTGAAAGTATTTCTTTGCAAAAATTAAAGAAAATAAGGAAGGAGGGAAACTGAAGGAGTAGCATTATCTTCTTACAACTGTATCTAAGAAATATATGAAATCTATTCTGTTTATATCAATAAAATTTATAAAAAGAAAATGATGATTTTAACAGATAATTATTTGGAAAGTGCTTTTGTAAATTAAATAAATGCTCTGGTATAACAATTTTGTTTAAAAGATAAAAGTTTAGGGGCCAGAGCCATGGCGTAGCAGGTAAAGCCACTGCCTGCAGTGCCAGCATCCCATATGGGTGCCCGTTCAAGTCTGGCTGCTCGACTTCCAATCCAGCTCTCTGCTATGGCCTGGGAAAGCAGTAGGAGGTGGACCAAGTCCTTGGGCCCCTGCACCCATGTGGGAAGACCCAGAGGAAGCTTCTGGCTCCTGGCTTCAGATTGGCACAGCTCCAGCCATTGCGGCCAATTGGGGAGTGAACCAGCTGATGGAAGACATCTCTCTCTCTCTCTCTCTCTCTCTCTCTCTCTCTCTCTCTCTGTCTTCTCTCTCTGTGTAATTCTGACTTTCAAATAAATCTTAAAAAATAAATAAAAGTTTAAAGAGAATTACTAGATAGATCTTAATATCTTAATTAAATTTTAAAAACTTCAGGATAGGCCGGCGCCGTGGCTCAACAGGCTAATCCTCTGCCTTGCGGCGCCGGCACACCGGGTTCTAGTCCCGGTCGGGGCGCCGGATTCTGTCCCGGTTGCCCCTCTTCCAGGCCAGCCCTCTGCTGTGGCCCGGGAGTGCAGTGGAGGATGGCCCAGGTGCTTGGGCCCTGCACCCCATGGGGAGACCAGGAAAAGCACCTGGCTCCTGGCTCCTGCCATCGGACAAGCGCGGTGCGCCGACCGCGGCAGCCATTGGAGGGTGAACCAACAGCAAAAGGAAGACCTTTCTCTCTGTCTCTCTCTCTCACTGTCCACTCTGCCTGTCAAAAAAAAAAAAAAAAAAAAAACTTCAGGATAGTACTTTAAAAAACACTTGACAGTTCACTTCTTTTTTATTATTTTAGAGAATCAGATGCAGAGGCAGACAGACAGATAGAGCACCCATCCTTTAGTTTGCTTCCCAAATGGCCACAATGGCCAAGGCTAGACCAGACCAAAGTCGGGGGCCCAGAACTCAATCCAGGTCTCCCATGTGGGTGCAGAGACCCAACAACTTGAGTCACTACCTGCTGTTCCCTCAGGGGCCACAACAGCAGGAAGCTGAAATCAGGAGTGGACCTCAGACTCAAATATCAGAGATAAGGCAGGTGGCATGCTTCTCAGAGCTCAACCAAAATGGGTCATAGTTCATCTTCTCCAATTCTTCCTGCCGGGTGCCTGCATTTGGACCTTGGAGAACTCTCCGGTGCTGCTTAAGCATAGTATGACTCTTATTACAAAGCAATGAATTTCCTCCAAAGGGTCTTTCCGTTTTCTTAAAAAGATGTATGTGTTTGTTTGAAAGGCAGAGTGGCAGAGAGGGAGGGAGAAACAGGGACCTTCCACCCATTGGTTCACCCAAGACGGGTCAGGCTGAGACCAGGAACCAAAACTCTATTCAGCTAGGATAGATTAGGAAAGACCAGTTTTACCCTCATGTTGAAAATAATTTAAATAAAGGGGGAAATATAAAACAATGGCTTGAAGTCAATAGGATATCTAACTAAGGACAGTGGATCCCTAGGGCAGAAGAAAAAGGGGAGGGAAGTAGCAGTGTATCTATGAGCAATTTTAAGCAATATAGTTACATGAGGATGCTTCCAGAAGTTTATGGAAGAATGAAAATAAAAGATAAGTTTATTTTGGTGTAAGAAAAAATTTAAAGTCCATGCCCATTTTTTTTTTTTTTTTGGAATACACATTTTCCAGGGACTTTTTGAAGGCCGCTGATATATGTTATAGGATTGGTTGAGGAGGGGGGCAAGGAGGTTGGGGACACAAAGAAAATTTGAAGAGGAGTGGGCTTTGAGGGCTTCAGTTAAGACAGCACCTGGGATGCTCATCCAGCATCAGAGTGCTTGAGCCTGAGTCCCAGCTCCACTGCCTATTCCAGCTTCTTCCTATTGAGCACCCAGAGAGTAGCAACAGCCCAAGTACGTGGGTCGCTTCACCACATGGGAGACGTAGATTGAGTTCTGGCCCAGCTCCAGTTATTACAGGCTTTGAGGAGTGAATGAAGAGATGGGAGACTCTCTCTCTCTGTCTGTCTGTCTGTCTCTCTCTCTCTCTCTCTCTCTCTCTCAAGCTCTTATTTCTTTGCCTTTCAAATGAAATTTTTTTAAAAATTGAGGATCTGGTGTTGTAACTTATCAGTTAAAGCTGCTGCTGAGGATGCCAGTTTCCCATATGGGAGCCAGTTCATGTTCTGATTACTCCTGTTCTAGTCTAGCTCCCTTCTAATGGCCTGGGGAAAACAGTAGAAGATGATGCAAGTGTCTAGACCCTTGAAAATCACGTGGGAGACCCTGAACAAGCTCCTGGCTCCTATCTTCAACTTGCCCAAGCCTGACTGTTACAGCTATTTGGAGAGAAAAAAAAACTTGTGGATGAAAGATATCTCTCTCTTTCTTTCCCTCTCCCTCTCTTGCTGTAACTCTGACTTGCAAATAAATAAATAAATCTAAAAAGTAGACTTTCAAGGTCCAAGAATCTCAATGACCCCTAAGTACAAGAAAAAAAGAAGAGAGGGAAGAGAATATCAATATAGTTGAAGCAATTTTAGAACGGTAGCAATCTGTGAAGTATTTTCCCTTAAAACAGTTTTTTAAAGCCAGTTTCAGATCATTTAGATGCTTTGCTTTTCTCCTTTAAGTCAGTACTGCAAATCAGAATAGTGTGATCTCTGTTTTAGTAGAATGTGAAACTCACTGGCTAAATGAATAGATCCCATTGTTCTGCTAATATATGATTCAGCACAGTCACATGGTCATGCCAGACCAAGTTTAAACAGCAGCCAGAACTTCCACGCCAAGTTCAATTATCTGTTTATAAATCCTCTCCTTCTTTACGTGTATATTTAGGAATCTGACTCCTCTCCATTCCTCTTAGAAGCACTGAGAGCTGACAGCATGTATAGGGCCTCCTGCAAATCCATGGGAGCCAAACTATGAGGACATCGCTTCCTCCCCCAACAGCTCCAATCTTTGTATGCACTTCGTGTCCAGCATCTTCTCCTGAGCGCTGACTCCCCCCTCCCATAAGGCACACATCCAATTGTCTGAGAACACAGGAGCTTCTAAGAATCAAGTGGTGAAAGAGGGGGACAAATAGCTCACTAACACCACTGGCACCCTTGGCCCTCATCCATCTAATGATCACCTGTCCCCTACTCTGGGATACAGTGCCAAGGTTTTCACTCTTTGATTTTACATGCACATGTTTAACCTCTGATGCTCAGCCATTTGCTCTACAAAGGTCTGAGGTTCCTGCTTTGAACACACACTGCCCTGAAACCAACCCTGGCTCCAAACTGTTAGGCCCTTTCATTAATCCTAGAATTCCCAATTCCTCTGATAATATCTGCTTTAAAGTTTTTACTATCATTTGCTGCCAACAGGCTTTAGTCAAGTTTAGCAGGCATCCCAAATCTACGTCTCAGGGTGCAGGCATGGGACAACCTCATTCCTTACCTAATATGTATTTCTTGGGCAATTGGTCTCCCCTTTTATAAAACTCCAGGTACCCTGCTGGACAATGTGGCTCTGTTGGATATATGGGCACCTGTTTGTGTCCTGCCTGCTCCACTTCTGATCCAGCTCCCTGCTAATGGCCTGGGAAAAGCAGAAGAGGATGGCCCATGTCATCTACATGAGATATCTGGAAGAAATGCCTGGTTCTTGGCTTTGGCCTGGCTTAGATCCAATCGTTGTGTCTATCTGGAGAGTGAACCAGAAGATGGAAGATCTCTATGTGTGTGTGTGTGTGTGTGTGTGTGTGTGTATGTGTCTCCTTCTCTCTCTATAACCTTGACTTTTAAATAAATAAATAAATCTTAAAAACAAAAAAAAAAAAAAAAAGAAAAAGAAAAAGAAAATTCTGTGTACCAACAAACCGGGCTTTCTTCATTAAATATAAAAGTTTCTAACCCCTTCCCCAAGTCGGGCAGTCAGGACTTGAACTGGTGCCCATATGGGACGACGCCAGCACTGCAGGTGGCGGCTTCACCTGCAGTGCCACAGCGCTGGCCTCTAATATTTGCTTCTTGGAGAAAAGGGAAACCAGAAAGTTAAGTAACTTGCTGAAGGGTAGCAGAAGATGCTACCCCAAAATAAACCACTTTGCTATATTATTTTTGAGCTGATGCAAATTTAAGAAGTAGACACACACAAAAACTTCACCCTGCCCCCTCTCTACCAGAAAAGGCAGGGGATTCTTAATCATCAGATTAGGCTGTAGAATTCGGCACCAGAAGAATTGACAAAACAAACTTTGCTAACCAAACTTTGTCTTCTACTTGTTGCTGCCATATGTTTACCTTCCCACAATCGGCCTCCCCTAGAAGCTCAAAGTCCTTTTCCTTTGTTTGCTCATTTCCCTCTACACTAGAACTCTTCTTTACATATGAGCCCAAGTCCTAACCACCCTGTGAGTTATGTATCACTAAAACCTCCGAAGTGTTTGCAGCATGCGCAGGTTAATAAATTTGTTTGTCTTGGGGCCTGCGCATTGGCACAGCCGGTTAAAGCCCTGGCCTGTGAGGGAGTAAGAGAAATGACCTAGGCCGTATATCATTGCCATTAAAGAAATAATAAAATGGCAAAGAATATTTGACGGACGTAGTTCTTTAAGCCAAATCTACTTTTAAGAAATAGCCATTTCTTCATTTGTGAAATAAGAATAACATCTTATGAGGCTATAAGAGTTTAAGGAGGCCGGCGCTGAGGCTCACTAGGCTAATCCTCTGCCTTTGGCGCCAGCACCCGGGGTTCTAGTCCCAGTTGGGGTGCTGGGTTCTGTCCCAGTCGCTCCTCCTCCAGTCCAGCTCTCTGCTGTGTCCCAGGAGTGCAGTGGAGGATGGCCCAAGTGCTTGGGCCCTGCACCCACATGGGAGACCAGGAGGAAGCACCTGGCTCCATAGCAGCCATTTGGGGGGTGAACCAACGAAAAAGGAAGACCTTTGTCTCTCTCCCTCACTGTCTAACTCTGCCTATCAAAAAAAAAAAAAAAAGAGTTTAAGGAAACCAGGAATGCTACAAATACTCATTCCCATCATAACACTGTTTCACCCCTCCGTGTGTTTGCCTTTACCTGGAAATCTGGGCTAAAACTTAGAAGTTCTTACATAACTGTTTCGATGATGCTCATAGTTTTTGGTGTTTTTCATAGTCAAGATATAAATTACAGTCAATAAGTAGGTCAGATCCTTTCAAATACTTAAATTCTCTTAAAAGTATTTGAAAAAGTTATTATCAAATTTAGTTGAGCTTTCCTAAGAGAAACAGGTGACTTACTCCCACCTTAATAATCAGTTTTGATTTGACTCTTGTACACTTAACACAGTGTGGATTTCTTTCTCAGCTTCATAGAACCATAGCATGTCAGAGAGAGAAATGACCTGGGAGAGTACCTAATTCATCCTAATTCATGTCTCATAGGTGAGACAGCTAAGGCTAAAGGTGCGGTGGTTTGTCCAAAGCTATAGGTAGCTAATTAGTGGGGCAGAGCCCTGACTGGCACATAGTTTGAAGCTGAAAAATGTCACCAACCTGCCTCTCCTGGGAGGCGTCAAATGTTTACTTTTTCAACTATTCTTTCCATTATGCCCCAACTTTCATCGCATATTAGGTGGCACTTTATAATTGATACAGCAGGACAGTCTTAAATACCTATTTCTTCAAATTGGTCAATACTGCACTAGTATTTGGGAGGTAAGATTCTGTTTTGAAATCTAAAGCTTGCAGGTATGAATACAGATTTTTGGCATTTATTGCATTCTTATTATGTATCATTATATAACATTTAAAGTATTATGTAAGTAGATGTTACAATTTTGTCTATGCTTAGTAACAAATTTGCATTTTTGATTTGATGTAATAAAAGCTTTAATGTAACTTCTGTTAAATTTTGCATTTTTTCTTAAACTTTAACCTGACAGAGTGAATGATTCTTATGTTACTGTATTAGTACTGTGAGTAATTGTGAAATGCTTTGAGACAGAGTATTATATTTGTGAATATAATGTTATGCATATTTATCATTTAGTAGAAATATTTCCATCAGTATGGAAAACTAAGAAAAGTGTTTTCTGCTGTATTATCTGGCATTCATCATAGATTAAAGCTTATTTTTCTGTGAATAAAAAGTATTCAATAAAGTACTGTTCTTTAAAGTAAAAAAAAAAAAAAGCCCTGGCCTGGCCTGAAGCACTGGCATCCCATATGGTTCTAGTCCCGGCTGCTCCTCTTCCAATCCAGCTCTCTGCTGTGGCCTCAGAAAGCAGTAGAAGATGGCCCAAGTCCTTGGGCCCCTGCACCCACGTGCGAGACCCAGAAGAAGCTCCTGGTTCCTGACTTTGGATCAGCTCAACCCCACCACCACCACCCGTTGCGGCCATCTAGGGGGTGAACCAGCAGATAGAAGACCTCTCTCTCTGTCTCTACCTCTCTCTGTAATTCTTTCAAATAAATAAAATAAATCTTGAAAGAAAGAATTTCTTTGTTCCCTTGTCAATCTCTTGTCAGTCTAATTTACAGGGCTCCAGTCAACAAACCCAAAATCAACAGGAGAAAAGAAATGTCCCTTCATTGCACTGTGCAAGACACACACGGGTCGTTGGTGAAGCAGGCATCCAAGCGTAACATTGGAGAGCTGTGTGTAGCTGCTGTGAAAAGGAGAGTGATGTGGCTGAGAAAAGGCTCATCGGTTCCTCGGAAACCATGCCGGGGCAATTTCATGAAGACGTGTGTGGGCAGCACCACAGGAGTGCCCAGCCAGTCCTTCCCCTAGTCCTGCCCTTCTTGCCTTTTCCTCCCTTCTGCTACCTGCATGTGCAAGAGGCTGTGGCTCCCTGCCTTCCTCGCTCTTTGCCAGGCCTAGCAGAATTTCCACTGGCATTTTTTCAGCTCTCAGTAGCTAAATGAGTTAACTCATTGGAGAAAAGAAAAGAAAGTTGTGTGCTGGCATTTAGTCCAAACCACATTTTTCCCTCCAGTTTTTCCATTAATAAAACTGGCAGTTTAAATATCCAATATGTACTATTTGCAAAGCCATGAAAACAAAACAAAACAAAAAATCAGTGAACATGTAACTATCAACATGCTGATTCTCTGCCTATTTGTTAAGAAACCCCAGGACACAAACTACAGTGGCTTCTTAAAATATTTCCTAGGGAACATGGAGTACCTCATTCTTGTCACGTCTCTGGTTACCGGGAGAAGCTACGTCCCTCCCCAAACGGAGCTGTCAGAAATGAAAGCTGAGAAGCCCTGTTGCCTGCACTTTGAGCTCTGCCTTGGGTCCAGTGACACAGGCTCAGCTTCCTTGTTTGTTTAACATGTGCGTCAGTGTATTATTGTTTGCCCACTCTTAGAGGCTTTCCCCTATATTCCAGCTCAAGTACTTGTTAATAACACACATTTCCAAAGCTCAGCCTATTCAAGCAAAAAAGAGCAATCTCAAGAAGCAAAGTGGAGCTGGAACAATCTGTGTTCAAGCAACGCCTTCTGATCTTTCTGTCTTAACTTGCCTTTTGGAAAGGAGCTTAAGTAAACACTACCTCCGACAGGTTTTGCTTTGCAAATGGAGCCAACACCATACCTTTAAACCCCTCCCCAACCCTCTGCTTGCCCAAGTGTTGCCAAAAATACGTGTTGTTCCTCCATTAGACAACACTTTACCTGGAATGAGTGATTTCTTAGAGAAGTCTATTAGCCAATACCTTTCTCCCTCAATGAGATGAGTTATGTCTAATTCTTAGAAAAATCCAATCAGACTCATGGACTCTGAGAGTTTTTATCAAATGTTTTGGCCACATATTGGCTGGCATTTAAAAAAAAGCAAATCAAACCAAACCAATTCTTCTCTCACTTCTATATGTTTTTTTTTTTTTTAAGACTTATTTATTTATTTGAAGGAGTGACAGAGAGTGAGCCAGGGCCCTGGATTCCATCCAAGTCTTCCATGATGGTGGCAGGGGCCCAAAGACTTTGACCGTCTTCCCCTGCTTTCACAGGCACATTAGCAGGGAGCTGGATCAGCAGCAGAGCAGCCAGGACTCGAACCAGCGCTCACATGGGTTACCAGTATCATAGGTGGCGGCTTAACCTGCTATGCTACAACACTGGTCTCTAGATTGTTTTTAAACTGTTATGTGATAGTCTTCATTAAAAAAAAAAAAAATCTGGATCAGAATGAGAAGCTGAGCTCTGGCCAGCACTGTAGTGCAGTAGGTTTATCCTCCGCCATTGGCACCAGTATCCCATATGGGCACTGGTTCTAGTCCCAGCTGCTCTTCTTCTGATCCAGCTCTCTCTATGGCCTGGGAAAGCAGCAGCAGATGACACAAGCACTTGGCTCCCTACACTCCTGTGGGAGACCTGGAAAAAGCTCCTGGCTCTTGTACTGGCCCAACTCCGACTGTTGTTGCCATTTGAGGAGTAAACCAGCGAATGGAAGACCTCTCTCTCTGTCTCTTCTTCTCACTGTCTGTAACTCAATCTCTCAAAGAAATAAATAAAATTTTTGGAAGAAAAGAAGCTAAGCTCTATTCTTCATTATCCTCTCCTAGTCAATGTCATGGGCTCTTCCAGAGAGAGACTGTGGCTGACTCGCTGTGCACCTGCAGCACTTGCACAGCACCCAGCTCATCTCAGGGCACTGGATGCACACTTCCCATGGCCCCTCCAGATCTGCCTTCTGCTCCCTTTCTCACCTTGCTCTGCATGGTATTACAAGGGGTTCCCTAGCTTTCTGCTCCTGGTTGGGTTTGGACAGTAGAAAGTGGAGATTGAAGTGAGGGAAGGAGAAATCTGTTCCCTTCCTGCCAGGTTTTGCTTTGACCCTGGCTGCTTCCTCTACAGAACTTGATGCCCATACTCAGGAATTTGTCCTTCCGCTGAGCTCTTCCTCCGTCATGGTGGTGACTCCTTCCTGCCGTTCCCCATCAGGCCTGGGTGGGGGGCTTCCCTCCGCGGCTCCCCTCTGGGCACCTCATCCTTCCGGGTTCGTTTCCTTCAACATGCCTCACTTTCATAAATGCTCTCCATCAGACTCAGTGCACTTACCCTTTTGACAAATGCTTCCTCATGTGTTTTGAGATGGGACTCTACCCCATGAGAGTGCACATAAAGATTTATGAGAATGCATAGAATGTCCATCATGCTGACAGAATTCAGAAAAATATTTAGCTGACAATTCAGAGGTGAATGCTGTCCCAAAGGTCAAAGTCTTCCCAGAAGCATGACACTCGAAAAGTAGACATCACCCTGAATCTCCGCTCTGCAGTTTGCTAGCTTCTGTGACAAGCCATCCATGACGAGAACACCTCCTACCCCAGGATGCTTACTCTTTTTATTTATTTATTTATTTATTTTTTTGGACAGGCAGAGTGGACAGTGAGAGAGAGAGACAGAGAGAAAGGTCTTCCTTTGCCATTGGTTCACCCTCCAATGGTCGCCACGGTCAGCGCGCTGCAGCCGGCACACCGCGCTCATCCGATGGCAGGAGCCAGGTGCTAGGTGCTTTTTCCTGGTCTCCCATGGGGTGCAGGGCCCAAGCACTTGGGCCATCCTCCACTGCACTCCTGGGCCACAGCAGAGAGCTGGCCTGGAAGAGGGGCAACCGGGACAGAATCTGCCGCCCCGACCGGGACTAGAACCCGGTGTGCTGGCGCCGTAAGGTGGAGGATTAACCTATTGAGCCGCGGCGCCGGCAGGATGCTTACTCTTGTCCAAGAAAACAACCCTAAATGTTGTCAGAGAAACCAAAGGCTGGGGACTTCATGGTCACTCTTGAATTATAGTGGCTCCAGTTCTGTACACATATACATATCATACACATACACATTCACACATGTTCACACATTCCATTCACATATGTAAACTTACAAATATATATATGCCCTCATATATGTCACATATATACACACATATGCACACATCTATCTATATACATGTGTGTATGTATATACACATATACACATGCATTCACATACACATGTTGTCACATATAGCCACACATATATACACATACTAACACATATATACACCCTCATATGTACACCTAAATATGAGCACACATTCATTCACACATGTGTATGCTCACATACATACATACATCTACTCCCACATACACTCAGGCAACATTCATATATACATGTATTCATACATACACATGTAGACAAATACATACACATTCACATACCCATGTACTTGCATATATGCCCACACATATATGCAAATACCCTCACACATATATTCATACTCACACTTTTCTCCTATGATGTCTCAGAAAGACAAGATCAAGAGGGTCTTTCACCTTTGGTCTAATGCTGTGCTCAAAACTACCTTTGCTAATACTCATTGTCTTCCCTGAGCTTAGGAAACATGGTGACCCAGGGCACACCCACATGTTTTGCTACTGGACAAACAACACTAACTTCAGACTAAAGCCCCACCTCAGTGCAGCCTTCACTAAAGTTATCTAAGTAACTATGAAAGGTGATATTATTATGGTGCACAAGTTTCTGCTCTACCTAATGGAACTGAAATATAACTGTCATCAAACATTTCCAAGTCCAAGTTTGGCACCTCTAACTACAAAATGCAAAATCGAAAATGCTCCAAAATCCAAAACTTTTTGAACACCAATGTAATTCCACAGGTCTAAAATTCCACCCGTGACCTAATAGGATGTCTCACTGTCAAAATGCGAGCATCCTAAAAATACTGTCTAATATTACCTGCAGGCCATGTGTCTAAGGAATAAAGGAAACATACATGAATTGCCTGTTTAAACTTGGTCCCATTCCCTAGATATCACAATATATGTATGCAAACGTTCCAGTATGAAAAAAAATCCAAAATCTGAAACACTTTCGGTCACAATCATTTCAGGTAAGAGATACCCAACCTCTGTTAAAATGTATTTGTAAGGGTTGCTGCTGTGGCGTAGCAGGTAAAGCCACAGCTTGTGGTGCCAGCATCCCATTTGGGCGCCGATCCAAAACCTAGCTGCTCCTCTTCTGATCCAGCTGTCTTCGTTGCCTGGGAAAGCAGTGGAAGATGGCCCAAGTGCTTGGGCCCCTGCACACATGTCGGAGACCTGAAAGAGCTCCTGGCTTCAGATTGACGCAGCTACAGCCATTGTGGCCATTTGGGGAGTGAATCAGCAGATAGAAGAGCTCTCTCTCTGCCTCTACCTCTCTGTCATTCTGCCTTTCAAATAAATAGCTAAATATTTTAAAAATGTATTTTTAAACAGAAACAGTAAATCGTTCTAATGCTTGGCAACTCGTGCGTTCTCAGTCTCATAAGAATCCTTGTCTGTCCTTTCATGGGAGGATAAAATGATGCAGTCTCTGTGTCACTACTCACCCAGGTCAAGAGAGCATCCTGCAATCAGTGCATCTGCTCACTGAGGTACTTGAACTTCAGTGAGACACAGAGAAGAGCAGTAAGTACCCAAACATGGCTATACTTTTTTATATTTATTTTATTTATTTGAAAGGCAGAGTTACAGAAAAAAAGGAAAAGACATATATAGAGAGAGGGGTCCATCTGCTGTTTCATTCCCCAAATGGTGGAACAGCTGGGGCTGGGCCAGAACAAAGCCAGGATCCAGGAGCTTCTTCCAGGTCTCCCATATGGGTGGCAGGGGTCCAAGTACTTGGGCCATCCTCTGCTGCTTGCCCAGGTGCATTAGCATGGAGCTTAATCAGAAGAGGAAAACTAGGACTCAAAATGATGCCCACGTGGAAAGTCAGCATCACAGATGTCAGCTCACCCTGCTGCACCACAATGTTGGCCCCAAGACGGTTATTTCGGATCCTGTTTCTCTTGACTACAAATTACATATGTTTATATATGTGTGTGTGTGTGTGTGTGTGTGTGTGTGTATGTATGTATTTACACTTGCCTGGCACTTTACAGTTTAAGAACATTAACATATAATGGGAAATCTTGGCATTGGGATTTAACAGCATCCTGGATATTGGTAATCTATCATCATTTTCCTTTGGTTTTTCCATCAGTCTGTGCTTCTGGATTCTTTGTGGCCACTGTAAATCATATGGGACAAATGATAAGATACGCGGGTCTTAGGTTGTGTCCCCTAAAGGCACACTCTCATACGCAGGCACAGGGGCATTCCTCGCGTAAAGGCTTTGTCAAAGGAGCATTCTCAGGGAAACCTGCAGGGAGCAAGAGGAGCCGGGGAGGCAGAGCAAGAAGCCAGGTTCTGACGAGGGCTGAGCCCTCAGACAGCCAGGGAAGGAAGGACACCACAGAGCTGGTCTGTGATGGGACAAGTGAGGGAGGTGTCCTTTAGTGTCTGGGAATGGAGGTTCCCAAAATCGAAGGCAAAGCCCTGGAAAAAGGGGCAACTGTGATCTCCTCATGGCCAACACTCACTGCAGCCAGGGCTGGGGGTGGGGTGAGTGCTCCAGCCAGCAAAGGGCATCTGTGCAGGGACCAACAACGTCTACCCCAGGGAGGACTCAGACGTGCAAACCCAAGGTCTCAGTTTGTACCTCTCATATGTGTGACGAAATTTCTGGTTTCTAGTTTTTAAACAGTGATCTCAAAGTCCACTGGGACTGGGAATGGGATAAACAAGCAGAACTTTAGCCCTCGCCCTGATTTCCTTTTATTTGTTTTATAAATGGATTTTCAGGTAAGATGATAGCTGAACAGTTAGCTAATTAAAAAAAACATGAAATTTTTTAATTACAAGCACCTTGATGGCTGAGTCCTTGTCAAGAACAAATGAATAAAATTTTATTAGTCATTTCTTAAATTAAATATCCATTTAATTTTTACAACAGTCTAATAATAAAATCAAAGCAGGCATTGGCTTCCACACTTGCATGGGAAGAAACACAGTGTTCGAGGCTTAACCAGACTCATGTAGATCACCTGTGTGCACCAAGGTATCTGTGGTAGGTTGAGAGTAAACACCCCTACTCTACCTCTAAAGAGGTGCCCAGAAATCAATAGCAGATAGGACTTGGAAAATTGGAGTACCTCATGCAGCAAGCAATCAACAAATCTAAAGTTAGCAATTTGGTGTAAAATGAAAATAAAAACTCCTGTTAGGCTTGACAGCACCTTCATGACCTTTGTGCAGGACAGATGTCGGTCAATTCTCAACCCTAACTGTGATGCAACGTCCTCTTTTACAACATCCTTTGATCTGGTGGATTTGTGCCCCATCCCTTTCCTCTGGCCCTAAATTTCCAAGCATTTAAAATCCAGAATCTACTCTCAGGATGTCCACACCCTATCCCAGCAAGAAGAACTGAGACAAATACAGAAGCTGCTAGCTAAGCACGATTCCTGTTTTCTTTTCTCGAGAGTTGCCCTTCCTGTCCCCCAGGCCATACAGAGAAGGAGGAAGCAGAGCTCCAGGGTCAGAATCTGAACCTGAGTTGAAAACAGGAAATTAAAAAATGTAGGTCTCTGCAGGGCCAGTGCAGTGAGAGCAGCCTTGGTGAGCAGCCTCCTCTGGAGGCCTGAGCCACCTACTTCCTGTGCAGGAGCACTTCAAAAAGTTTATGGAAAATTGGAATTAAAAAAAAAAAAAGTTTATTGTGGTGCAAGAAAATTTTGAAGTCCGTGCATTTTCCACTAACTTTTTGAAAACCTCTCTTATAATCC
Organism: Sylvilagus floridanus; assembly: GCA_949820135.1. Taxonomy (NCBI): domain Eukaryota; kingdom Metazoa; phylum Chordata; class Mammalia; order Lagomorpha; family Leporidae; genus Sylvilagus; species Sylvilagus floridanus. The sequence goes on along the minus strand of OX463246.1, from coordinate 67,600,971 downwards.
AGAAGATAATTAGGGGTGAGCAGTGCCACTCCTGGGGCAAATGATTGCCCATCTGGTGTGTAATTTCACAGAATCCGAAAACTTGCCCATCCTAAAACCTCACCAATTAGAGGTTCCTTTGGGGTTAATTACTTTCTTTTCAAAAATCTGTCTTGGAAGACTAATTCAAGTCCCGGCTACACTGCTTCTGATGCAGCTGCCTGCAAATGCATCTGGGGAAGCATCTCAAGACAGCCCGGAGACTCGGGCCCCTACAACCCAGGTGGGAGACGCAGATGGAGTTCCTGGCTCCAGGTTTCAGCCTGGCCCAGACCTGCCCGTTGCCCAAATGAAAGGAAATGGAAGATCTCGATTCTCTCTCTCCCCACCCCCTCTCTCCTTTCCCCTGCCCTCCTTCACTCTGCCTTTCAAATAAATACATTTTTTGAAATGTATTTTTGAAATTTGTTGTTAGAGAGGAAAAATAAGATAACAATTTCATGGCACTGCAATTGCAAAATGCAGACAAATGTAGGTTTTTGAACCTATAGGGTGAAGCAAACAGGAAAATTGGGATTTTATGCCTTGCTCAAGAAAAAGAAAGAATAAGAAAAGAATGCTTGTCAACTTAGCAGCCTCAGGATGGACACATTGAACAGTAGTTAAGATACAGCTTAGAATACCCACATTCCATATGGGAGTACCTGGTTACTCAGCTTTCCAGCTATCTTCCTGCTAATGTGCCCCCTGGGAGGCAGCAGGTGATGGCTCAAGTGCTTGGGCCTCTGCCACCCACCTGGGAGACCTGGATGGAGTTCCTGGCTCCTGGGTTTTCCTGGCCCATATCTAGCTGTTGTAGGCATTTGGAAAGTCAAACAGTAGAGGGAATCTCTCTCTCTCCATCTGTCTGTCTGTCTCTATCTATACCCCTCTCTGCCCTTCAAAAAAAAAATGAAATGAAAACAAATTAATATTAAAACATTGAACATGATTTTAAAAATTAGCAATCTCACATGCTAAAATTTCACGTAAAAACAGTGATAGAGAAATTTTCACTATACTCTATGAGTCTTTCACTACTCACACCAAGGAAGAAAACAAAAAACAAGATGCAAAGACAGACAGTCAGAGAAAGCAATATGATGGGTATGACTTGGTTCTCTTCTAACAGACATTTGAGACCTACCAAGTAGGTGCATATGTGAAACAAAGAGAGATTGCTATGAAACAGGAGCTCATTAACATGTCTCACAGTTCCATCAGGGCCATCACAAATGCCCCTTTTGAATCTGATCAAAACACCTGCTTTAATTTTTAGTTAAGAAATTAAAGTATGGGATGGGCATTTGACACAGGGGTTAAGACATCACTTTGAATGCCCACCTCCTATATCAGAATGCTTAGGTCTGAGTCTTAGCTCCACTCCAGATTTCATCTTCCTGTTACTGTGCACTCTGGGAGGCAGCCGGTCCTGCCACCCACATGGGAGACCTGGATTGATTTCCTAGATCCTGGCTTTGTCCTAGCCCAGCCCTGGCTGTCATAGGCATGCAGACATCTGGAGAGTTAATTAATCAATGGGAAATCTCTTTCTCTCTCTCTCTCTCTCTCTCTCTCTCTCTCTCTCTCTCTCTCTCTCTCTCCCTTTTTCTTCCCCCTTGCAAATGAATAAAATAAATAAATATTTTAAAAGAAAGATTGATACATAACTTTGGAAAGGCACTATTTTCATTCAATCATTAAAACCAGGCTTAAATGTTTTTTTCTGCCCTTCTGTAACTGGATAACTCTGGGCATCTCATTTATACTTTCTGAATAACAAATTCCTCAAAAAAAAAATGAGGTAATAACACCTGACTACTAGGGCAGTGAGGAACAAGTTGAGTTAGATAACCTATCCAAAGATGTGGTAAAAACCCTAGGACCTTAACAAACTTTCAACAAATAGCAGGTTTTTCTGCTATTTGGGCATTGAGAGAGCAGCCCATAGGCAAGGGTCACAGACATTAGAAAAAACTCTATTGGGTTGATTACATAGATGAATGCAGAAAGATTTCAGTGTGGCTAAGCCCCTGAACTGCCCTGGAGAAATGCAGGTGTCAAGGCCAGAAGTTCTGAGAAGGTTGGGGAAAGTTCTCTTTAGCTCATGCACATGAGGCTCCCAAGGAACAGAAGGGTCTGGCTTCCCACGGCTTGGAGGAGAATCGATTTGGGTGGGATCCTGAGAGCCATCCATTCACTCCTCCCCCATCTAAACCCTGCATCGGGCATCACTAGCTTCCACATGAGGTTTGTAAGGCCTTAGGCAAAGGCCAAGTTCATGAAAAAATAAGAGAAAAAGCAAATGCAGAGGGCGTGCATTGGAGAGAGAGATTTAGAATGGACAGTTCAGACCAGATTCAGTTTTCATTCCACCAACTAAAGCAAAAAAGCAGTGACCCCAAGCACTGTGGTCAGACTGAGACACACACCATTCAGTTGTACATGCCATCGATCAGGAGCCAGGCTAACCCTCCAAAGGGCAGGAAAACCTGGTAGCTCTTTCCTATATTAGCTCCCTAGCCCAGGAGCTAATGGATTCCATTCCTCCTTCTCTTTGTCTGGCATTAGGTAACTCCAGGACCTTGGTGAGGCAGGGGGTCTTAGATGTGACAGATCCTTACTTTGTAGAGCATACACTATTTAAAAAGGCTAGGAAATTCATCTCATCTCACACACAAATAATAGCGCAGCCCATACTTGAGGTTGTATTCTACTCCACCCTGTGACATGTGGTATTTATCTTGTGATTCCCTAGAGAAAATAGTTTATCTGTCAGCTTCCTATTGTGAAATTAGAATCAGACAGGGTCCAAATCCAGGCTACCATGGCTGAATGATTTTGGACAAGCAACTGACTTTCACAGAACCTCAGCTTCACTGTCCAAAAATTAATAATCTGCACAGGTTACTCAAGGATGAAATGAGTTAGCATGTCACGTAGGTACTCTGTGCCCCCAACACCAGAGCACTTACAGGTGCTCACTATTGCCATTGATTAATCTGTGATCTTTCATTGGACTTCAGGTAGCTGGAGAGAGCTCCGGGGGTCAGGGATCCTTGAGGAGGGCATAAAAAGGGGCTGATTAGCTTCACATTTTTAGTAATTCTACCTAGACCTGCTAAACTCAGGATCACGTGGAGAGCAGAGAGCTCAAATCTCCAAGTTCCTCTTGGCTGTTTTATTGAGTTCTCTCTCAAGAATATGACTTTTTTTTTTATATCAACAGACTTTTGTTTTTTTTAAGGAATGGATTGATAGAGAAAAAACTTAGGGAAGAGAAGTATGGAATAAAAAATTAGCTGTTTGGTCAATTATTTTACAACCACAGCCAACTAACACAGAAAATGCCCTGAACAAAACACAGTGAAAGTTCAAAGGTTTGTGTGTTCCCTTAGCAAGACTTGGGTTTGGCACTTAGGCTGAGTCCTTGTTCTACAATGGGTCACCGCCGGGATGAAGGCAGGGAGGGAAGGTCCATGCTTTTAACCAGATCTGAACTGAAGAATGGCCATCTGGCCTAGGAAGAAGTAGATGAAATGTTTGCTTCATTAGTCACAGAACTGCGAAGATTCTCCCAACAATACTGTGCCTGAGGAAGTTGCATTTTGTGTCAAATTCCTGGCCTTGAGGAGCACAGTCCTTTCCTTAATTTCGCACTCCCCCGAGTCCTGTTCCGGGTCTTCCCACATGCCCGCATTCTCCATCACTGCCTTGTTATTCTACATGGTTACCATGGAGCAGGGACCACCCCTGAACTGTTTCCTGGGGGAGCTGCTGGCATGGCTCCATCCAAGCAAGAGCTAGAGCTGCATCCAAAACCATGGAGCATCTCAACACATTCGACCTCTAACCGTACAAGTTAGTAGGAAAAGGCAAACAGGCAGGCCCAGTCAGCAGAGCTGTCTTTGGGATGGAGCAGAAGCCCTGGGATGACTCTGTCCTTGCTGGGACAACAGGGCTCATACTCCAAACATCAAAAATCAATAAACTGAGACAGGAAGGAAAAAGGAAGAACACTAGCCTTGAAAGTTATTCAGTATCAAATTTCAGCATCTAGTGCTAACTAAACAAAGGTTCCTGTTACACAGAACCCTGATGATATCTGTCCCTCTCCAGGTTCTCTACCGGAATTCCAGTCATCACTCAGTTGATCAAAATACAAATTCACAAGTTTTTTGAATGATTACAATCCCAAAGTTAACCACTTACACTGCCAACAGAATTCTCCTTGGGGAGTCTTTTTAAAGGAAGAATTAGAAAAAAAAAAACTCATAAAATGTATTTTAAGGGCTAAAGCCAACTACTTGGGTGCTAGTTCTAGAAAAAGGTAACCAACCGTCTTTGCTATGAAAATCATGAGTTCAGCATTTAGCCCTTTCTGCAAGGAAGAAGGGAAGGCTGGGCGAGAATAGACAACGTGTTCTCGGTCTTTAGCTCTTCCCTAAACAGAGCCTGCATCTGAAATCATTAGATATCAAAAATGAAAACCACCTTGTAGGGCTGTGCTTGGTGAACCATGTCCTTGAGCCAACCTTCCTGCCCAGAACTACAGTGTGTGTGTGTGTGTGTGTGTGTGTGTGCCCGCACGTGTGTCCAGAGAGAGAAGGGGCTGGGAATGACCATATTCAGGGCTTTCCTGTTTATTCCCTGCACTGGAGAGCAACCTACAAGAGTGTAGAATGGAGTAGGGCCTGGGGAGTTGGGGGAAGGCATGATGGGGAGGGAGGTAGTGTGAAAGGAAAAGACTAAAATTTCTCTGAGTACATAAGGCAAAGCTTCCTAGTGATCGCCTGCCCGACTGACAATCAGCCCAGCTTGATCAGCAGCGACACGTAGCCAGTTCTGACCCCATGAAGCGAAACTGCTGTCTATTAATGCTAATCAAATGTCTTCCCCCTGCAGAATCCGCTCGTAAGAGAGTTAAATCATGGGTGGACTTTGCTATGACCTCACCTCCCTGGCTGTTTTATGAGCTTTAGGTTAGCAGATAGTCAGGCACCAGAAGAGTGATAACGATGCACAGTCAGGCCCTAGGCTAGATTGGCACTAAATGACCCAGACAGATTTCTCAGAAATGCAAACTAGATCCAGACCACTGGCATTTAACCTGATAATTTATGAAAGTGAGAAGTTTATTGAAGGCAGAGCTTTTAAAAAACTCAAAAACCCCTTTGTCATTTGCCTACTGTAATGCTGCATATATTTACTGCAGTCTCAAGTTTTTGTTTGATTTTAGCTAATAGTATGTCCATTCATTTTAAAATACATGTAACTGGGGCTGGCACTGTGGCGTAGAGGGTAAAGCTGGTGCCTGTAGTGCTGGCATCCCATACGGGCAGCGGTTCAAGTCCCAGCTGCTCCACTTCCAGTCCAGCTCTCTGCTATGGCCAGGGAAAGCAGTAGAAGATGGCCCACGTTCTTGGGCCCCTGCATCTGTGTGGGAGATCTGGAAGAGGCGCCTGGCTCCTGGCTTCGGATTGGCTCAACTCCAGCCATTGCGGCCATCTGGGGAGTAAACCAGTGGATGGAAGACCTCTCTCTCTCTCTCTCTCTCTCTCTCTCTCTCTCTCTCCTCTCTCTCTCTCCACCTCTCTGTAACTCTGCCTTTCAAATAAATAAAATAAATCTTTTAAAAAAACAGCTAATTTTGAGTTCACTACAAAATCCAACATGTGAAAAATCCAAACATAAATTAGAGTGATTTCTTACATGAGAGAAGTTGTTTCTCTATTTCACCAAAATATTAAGCTTTTACATTAGTTTTCTCTTACACATCTTAGTCTTAAAATGTGTTCTGATGCATTTAACCTTAACTTTATATGCTGAATCATGATAAGTTTACAATTACAGTTCTTCCAAGTCCCTTAAGAATTTTCAGTCAGGTTCTGACACAGATGTTTCCCCACACAGCTGGACTAGGAGATTATCTAGTATTCTTTTTCTAAACTGAGAATTTGAAAGAGGATGAACCAAATTTATAACTCTTCCATCTGTGCATGAATCAATGGACAATCTCTTCTTTCAGTTTTACAGTAAATTTGTTTGTTTTTTTTTTTTTTTTAGATTTCTTTTATTTATTTGAAAGAGTTACAGGGAGAGGTAGAGACAGAGAGAGAGGTCTTCCATCCGCTGGTTCACTCCCCAGATGGCTGCAACAGCCAGAATTGCGCTGATCCGAAGCCAGGAGCCAGGAGCCAGGAGCTTCTTCCAGGTCTCCCATGCGGGTGCAGAGGCCCAAGGACTTGTGCCATCCTCCACTGCTTTCCCAGGCCACAGCAGAGAGCTGGATTGGGAGAGGAGCAGCCGAGACTAGAACCAGCGCCCATATGGGATGGCGGCACTTCAGGCCAGGGCTTTAACCCGCTGTGCCACAGCATCGGCTCCTTAGAGTAAATTTGAACAGTGATAATATGTTGATTTTCTCTGAATTTTTCACACTGATTTCTCTTGCATACAGTAAGATATTTCCATTACTTATAAAAAGGAGTACAAAGAGAATGAAGAGCATTGATAAAGCAGATGTCTGTCTGCCTTCTTCTCCTCCCAGAGGCACAGGGTAATTCAGGTTTGATTTGGGGCCACTGCTCAGTGATTGGATTCTGCATGCAGTGGCAGGGCTTGGTACACTTTCGGCTCGGGAGACTTCAGACCATTCATTGCTACTTTGTTCATTAGGACTGACACATCAGCACGTTAGACATTGAACTCAGTGGTAGTTTTGACATGTCACACCTCTGGGCCAACGGATGACTGAGGTCAATGGATAATCATTCCTGTTCTAAGGCCCACACAGATTTTCTGTCAAAGAAATGGAGACCTTGGTATTTCCAGGAGAAAAAAATGGCAAATATGAAGACGCTTAATTACTCTCATTTTCTGGGAGTAATTAATGACTCTTGTCATCTCTTGAAATATCTTAGAAATGGGTCTGGGAAACATTCTTTTCTGTTAGCACCTATTATGCAGTTTGTTGTAATGTGTTTAGTACTGCAAATACAGTGATGATGGTTCTTAATTAATCCAAAGTACTTCATGGATAATAAAGAACCCTTGTTCTTTTCTGGGACTTTACTGATTAATTCAATGATATAATTGCCTTTTAATTCTTTTAAATATGGTGATGTGATTTGTATTCCTTTGGAAACATAGCCTAAGGCAAATACTTGGTATGAGGAGCTTATTTAAAAGTTTCTTTCCGGGGTTGAGACAAGGAGAGCTAACAAGAACAAGCTAGCATGATGATGCATGACTTAGGTCCCTGCCACAGTTAAGGGGTGCTCAGTTCTTCATGGACATCTGAGGACTGTGTGTAATTTTTCCCTAAGTGGCTCACCTGAAAGAGGGAAGGTAGAGTAAACACTCTGAACCCTTTACTCCAAGACTAACTCCTGGGAGCTTGAACTCCCTTGCACGTCTGACCTGCAGGTACAACCCAAGAAGTTGCCAGAGCTTAGGAAATGGAATTGGGCAGAATGAGGAAGGACAAAAAGACTCAGCAGCTAGGTTAGGCCGGCCTGTCCCAGCTGTGGCTGAAATCAGAGGTGGGCCGGGAGGGGGTGCTGGTGCTCCTTTGGGGTGATTTGTTATGCAGCATAGATAACCAACAGAGTGTTCATATAAGGTGAAATATTGTGCGGCAATAAAATAGCAGATGTTCAAAGAATACTTGAGTAAATACTTTTAAAAACGATGAATACACAGTATCCAGTGAAAGCAGCAGGAAAGGGAACTATGTAGCAAGCCCCGCATGTCTGCTGTTTTCTTCTGATCAGCACGGGCCCTTCCTTCTCCTGCTGAGATAACTTCCTCTTCTTGTAGGGAAACCATCCACGTGTTTCAGATGGAGCCCACTCCAACCTAGACAGGTTAAATAAATAAATCAGATCAAATCACCTCATTACCTTGGCATCTCAATTCCTGGGCCTTTCTTCTCAGAGTTGTTAACAGAGAGAAAGGCTTTAATTTCCATATAAAGTCAAAGATGGTGGAGGAACTGGACACTCTGGATTGAATCATTACTACAGTCAGAGTCAACTGGAGAATTCTTGGTTATGAGCTATTAAATTCTCTTTCTGCTTAAGCTAATTGCGGCTGGGGTTCTGTCACAATAATATACTATCTTACTTCAAATTTGCATGAAATAAATAAATAATATTATCCACAAATAGAATGGTGAGATCCACCCAATGTTAATAGTGGTTATATCTGGATTTATGGCTTCAAATTAGGAAACTTACAGTATCACAACTGTTAAAACAGATTCACAGGCCTCAAACTTGAAAACATTTTTTTTTCAATTTGAGAGGTAGAGAGAGAGGACAGAGAAAGAGAGATCAAAGACAGCACCATCCACTGGTTCGCTCCCCAAACACATGCAACAGCCCTGGACGTGGCTAAGGAACTAACGCCAGGAACTCAGTGCTGGACTCCCAGAGAGGTGGCAGGAAGCTAATCGCACGAGCCATCTCTACTACTTCCCAACGGCTTCATTAGTAGAAAGCTAGAGTCAGAGGCTGGAGTGGGGTATCGAACCTGGGTACTCTAATATGGCACACAGGTATCTTAACCAGCATCTAAACCACTAGGTCCAATACCTGCCCCATGGAAGCTTGGACGCAGAAGTCCTGGGTTGCAGACTAGATCTTTTGCTGATTGTCTGCAATTTTGAACAATTCGTTAAATGTTCTTATTTCAACTATCCAGAATCTCCAATGTGAACTATTAGAAAATTAGATTGTAAGCCTTTTCTCTACCTTCCCTCCCCTTCCCTTCTTCTACCTCTCAAACTTTTGTCAGAAGAGTTTTCGTTTTCACACTTGCAGGCTCAACCACCTTTAGATTTTGATCAGAAATTTATATAATTGTGAGAGAACAGATGACCCCCTGGCTAGTAAATCAGCAAAAACAAATCATTCAGACAGGTATGGTAGTGGAAAGCATTTTCTTATCTCTGGGAAAGATTAAAGTCTGTCTATGGGGCAAAATCCTCACGCATAGCAGAAGGAAAACAGCTCCCCAGTGCCTCTCTGATCCTTGAACAGTAGCTGGAGCCAGGAGAGCCTTGAGTCTCACCACCCCCAGGTTTCTAGTCCCTGCTAATATCCTCATGCAACGTTTCCCTACAAGACAAGGAAACTTCCCTACAGTCGATGGTTTTTTCCTGGTTCAATTTATGGCTGAACCACCAGGATAATGCCTTCTGCTTTTTAAGAAGGTGTTTTCCTGCTGTCTAAGACAGTTCTTATCTAAGAGCTGTTGAACGCAGTAGACCTGGCCAAGGCTTATCTCTACCACATTTAAACCTGTTCTTATCTACATGTTGATTTTTAAACATTAAAACAAATAAAGAATATTTAAATTACTGTGTCCATGTAAACATGGATTAACACAGGGCTGAGCAACATCTTTGGATTGCATTTCCTTCTCTCACTTCCAGATGGTTCCAAAGTCTAGATCCAACCGCTTCTCTCTTCTCACATCCCATCAGTTCCTCACAATCCAGCATTTTTTTATTTGCTTCCTATTTGGACTTTGGCTTTCAGATATTTTACTTGTTTTTTTATTATTATTATTGTCATGGAATTTCTAAATACCTCTCCCCCCACCTCCTTTTTTTTTTTTTTCATCATAAAAAAGCCTTCATTCAGGTGTTTTAGTCATGGTATTTCATGAAATTGCTTCCATTTTTCTTAGAGTTCCTTGACTTCCTGATCTAAATGGACCACTGCTTTGTAGGCCTGTGTCTTAGGCTGCTTGGTGTTGTTATAAAGAAAAGTTTATTTGACTCTTGATTGTGGCGGTTGACAGGTGCAAACTGCCTGGGGCCAGTGACCTGATACAGGCCCTCTGGCTGCATCAGAACACGCAAGGGGAACAGTTACGTGCAGGAGGGACCAAGGTATCGGGTGGCCTCACTTTATCACACCCCACTCCTGTGAGAGCTAACCCAGTCACAGGGGAGTTGACTCAGTCCCATGAGATAGCATCCATCCCCTCCTGACCTCGTTACCTGCCACTAGGCCCTACCTCTTAAAGGCTCCACCACCTCAACACTGAGAGTCAAGCGTCCACCACATAGACATGTGGGGAACAGCCCACACCCCAGTCACAGCAGCCTCTTCCACCAGCTCACCCTGCTTCACTGGACCCCTGCATTCCCTACTGCCTTATACCCCACACATTCCACCCACTTGTTCTCATCTCCATTTCCTTCCAGCACATCCTTGGGTATCTTTTCTTCACATGTAAGAAGAAAAATAAGCCCTTGAGTGACTAAAAGTCTCCATTCCTAGTTGACAATGATTCATTATTTTTGGCTATAAAAATAAGCTCAAAATTATTTTACCACTAGTTTCTCCGTGAAGAGAGAGACTGAGTGAGGGGTCAGCACTGTGGCACAGTGGGTTAATCCTCCATCTGCAGCACCGGCATCCCATATGGGCGCCAGTTCTAGTCCTGGCTGCTCCTCTTCCCATCCAGCTCTCTGCTATGGCCTGGGAAAGCAGTAGAGGATGACCCAAGTCCTTGGGCCCCTGCACCCATGTGGGAGACCTGGAAGAAGCTCCCAGCTCCTGGCTCCTGGCTTCAGATCAGCACAGCTCCAGCTGTTGTGGCCATTTGGGGAATAAACCAGCAGATGGAAGACCTATCTCTCTGCATCTCCCTCTCATTATCTGTAACTCTACCTCTCAAATAAATAAACAAGATTTAAAAAAAAAAAAAAGACTGAGTGAGAGCTTGGTATACATGGCACAGTTTATCATTGAGAAGCCTTATTTTAGAATGAAGGGTGAGGTGCTGGTGTGACACAGTGGATTAAGCCTCTGCCTGCAACACTAGCATCCCATATCAGAGCATTGGTTCAAATTCCAGATGTTCTACTTTCATTTCAGCTTCCTGCTAACACACCTGGGAAACCAGCAGAAGATATCCCAAGTACTTGGGCCCCTGCCACCCATGTGGGAGATCCAAAGGGAGATCTGGACAGCTGGGGTGTTGTGGCCATTTTGGGGAGTGAACCAGTGGATGGACGATCTCTCTCTCTCCCTCTCTCTCTGTGTGTGTGGCTTCTAAATAAATGAATAAAATATTTTTAAAGCATGAAAATTTACTTTTAAAAAAGAATGAAGGATGAAAAGCAGAACTGAAATGGATTGGCACATACACAACCAGTCCCCGATTCTCATTAAGTTTTCTATTTCTTTAAAGAAGAAACCTCTGGGTTTTTATTCAGGAGGTAAATCCCAAGCACCCACTCTCAAAGGGGCCAGAAAGGAGCGAGTATGGAGCTCAGGGGCACATGTATTCCACAGGCAGAGTTTTCAGTAAACACTCTCACTTCATTATCTCCCTCTCGGAAGGAAAGCCCTTACCTTCATGGTGTCTGGCAAGGTAGAAAACTCCCTTCTTCAGCGTTTTCTCACCTTGAGCTACTAATTCCTCTTCCCTTACCTGTCCCAATTTACAGTATTTATCAAAACCTCTCATTTGTTAAAGCCTCCTTCGCATTACCTTTGTTTTTATTTATTTGGTCTCTCTTTAAAATTCCTTCACTGTTAAGTTCATGAGGTACTGAAAGTAGACATTCTGACATCTTGGAAGAGCTGGCACAAGTCTCAACGGTAAAGAACTTTGAAGGTTGGCAAGAAACAGAGCAGCTACTGTGTAGGACTCTGGTGAGTCATCTTAAAATCCCTGCCACAGCTCACATGATCCAGCTCAAAGGTGAAGACGGAGATGGAGATGAAATCCAGGAATCAATTCACATGGAGATCCATATCTAACTACTCTGGAAGCACAGGAGGTATGAGATGGCTCCAGTCATCCTGGACAGCTGAGAAACAGGCACTCCCCCATCCCAGCCTAGATGGCCAAAGGTACCATCATGAATCCTGTTGGAAGGAAGGAAGGGGGCATTTAAAACATTTAAGGAATTACTCTGTAAGTTGTAAAGTATTTTTCTTTTAAAAATAAACAAGAATTTTGTCGGGGATTCATCAATTATGCTTATTCAATCATTTAACAGAAAGGGAATAAGACTGTGACCCAAAGATAGGAAGGTAAGTGGGGCTAGCACTGTGGTGTAGCGGGTAAAGCCGCTGTCTGCAGTGCCAGCATCCCATATGGGCACTGGTTCAAGTCCCAGATATTCTGCTTTCGATCCAGCTCTCTGCTATGGCCTGGGATAGCAGTGGAAGATGGCCCAAGTCCTTGGGCCCCTGCACCCATGTGGGAGACTGGGAGGAAGCACCTGGCTTCGGATCGGCGCAGCTCCAACCATTGTGGCCAATTGGGGAGTAAACCAGCGGATGGAAGACCTCTCTCTTTCTCTCTCTTTGTCTCTCCTTCTCTCTGTGTGTAACTCTGACTTTCAAATAAATAAATAAATAATCTTTATAGGAAGGTAGGAGGTGGTGGTGGTGGTGGAGAGTCACTTTCCTAAATGAAGTTCTTAGGGACATCTCTATCTTTAAAAGTCCATCCATCATTTTCTACTTCTAGGAGCATATCCAGATTTTAATAATTTTTATCTCAGTATTTCATTTGGTTAATCACTCTGGATAAAACTAAACACATATTGACTTGTTTTAGAAGGAAAATATTATCCCATGAGTTTCTCTGTGAATAATTCTAGAACTCTAAATAGGAAGTATTTAGAGTAATTTATTATGGTTGATAATTAAATATTAAAGCTGAATTTCCCTCTCATTTTGATGCATAAATTTAAATCATTTTGTGTTGTAGTATTGAGTGATAAACATTAAAAACTATTGAACTCATTCAGAATTTTATTATCACATATGTCCAGTGATAATCACTGATTTAATTCATGCATATTTTATACTGGCTGTTAAGCAAATGAAGACAGTGCTAGGAGAATACTAGATTTTTTTGAAAATGTTCTTTAAATAACATTTTAATTATTTGAAATTAAAGTTAGAATTATATATGGAAAAATAATATATAGCACAAAGAAATTCTGAAACAAAGTACTGAAAACAGGCATTTGGTACAGCAGTTAAGTCACTGCTTGGGATGCCCACAGCCCATATTGGAGTACCTGGATTTGAGTAACAGCTCTGCTTCCAATTCCAGATTCCTGAAAATGTCCACCCTAAGAGACAGCAGGTGATGGCTCAAGTGTCTGGGTTTCTACCACCCGTATGGGAGAGTCAGATTGAGTTCTGGGCTCCTACCTTCAGCCAACTATTGCGGGCATTTGAGGAGTGAACTAGCAGTATCACTCTATCTCTGCCTTTCAAATAAATAGAAATAGATCAATAATAATTTTAAATAAATGAAATACAGTATTTGAACTATCAATGGATGCTGCAGCTTCTAGACAAAAGGAAGATTATACCATTTGCAGGGTAGTGTTCTTGAGAGCTTTAAAGTAATCCTAGTCATAAAGATGTTTCATAAGCTGTAAATTGTGACCAAAATGCAGTATGTTTTGTAATGTACCTGAGGTTTGGGCTTACATAGAAAAAAGATCTGTGTAACTGTCTCTGGTGTACCAAGCATCCCTGGGTTCTGATGGAGACAAGAGAGTCAGTGAGAGGCTCAGCAGAGAAGCAAGGAAAAACCATCAGCCCCTCGTTTGTCCCTGACCTACTCACCTTTGCAAGTAAGATTCACCAAACGGGAAGTCGAGGCAATGAGGTGGCAGGTGGTCCTCAGGTGGTGGTTTGATCAGTGTTTGGAGGGCTCAGGCTGGTGAGGAGTGAAGCACAGGCTGTCCATCCATAAGCAAGAGGCTCAATACCTCATTCTCACAGAGAAGTTAAAACTGTGGGCAATAGAAGGACAAATGCCAATGTATTTCAAGAAGCTTAATTCTCCCTGTTGAAAATAAGGAAAGATTGGCTTTTCTCTTTTCAGTTACTAGAGGTTAGGAATGCTGCAGGGCATGGAAGGATAGAGGGAAGTTGAACAATGGGTACAAAAGCACAATCAGATTGAAGGAACAAGTTCTAGTGGCCACAGCACAGTAGGATAGCTGTGGTTCACAATAACCTATTACATAATGAATGAATACACAGGAGATAGGAGCCCAAAGACTCAAAATACAAAGAAATGACAAGGAGAGGGAAATGCCCACTATGCAATTTGATAAGCACACATCACATACAGCTGTTGAAGTATCTCACTGTGATTATATGTAGACCTAACCATAAAAATATGTAGTTACTAGTTATTAATCAAAAATATTTGAGGAGATGGAAATGCTAACACACCTGATTTGATCATTACTTCCTGAACACATCTGTTGAATTACCACACTGTATTCCATAAAGTTATACAGTTAAAATCATAGATATTTTTAAATTTTAAAATTAAAAGAAATAAAGATGATAGTAATAACTACCTCGATAAGTTATTCACTTAAATAAAGATCTGGTATGGCTCTGACCTCAGAATCAGCTTTTAAGGCATTCTGGTTTGATCAAAAAGCCCAGGGGAGAATTTCAGGTATGGAAAGCCAAGATGCTGTGGCAAAAAAATGTTCTATGTGATGGACCTCTGTGGGTGAAACCCCTGTGGAAAGAAGTGGCCACCAAAGCAGCATGTAATTTTCTCTAAAGGAAGGAGAGAACTTCCACTTTGCTTATGGCCTTGTCAAGTTACTGGCTCCAAAAGGCTTCCACAGCCTAGGCAGCTTCATGTCAAGAGCCTCGGCTGATCACTGATGTCATTCATAAGAGTGTGCATTGTTAAATTAACAACAAAAGTCACTGTGCACTGAATTCCTATGCAGGACCTCTGTCCTCAAAGAGTTGTATTATGAGACTTAATGGTAAAATTTGTTCTCAAAGAATTACTTCCTTTTAGTGGAGGATATTCTTATGTCTCATATGTTCTAGTTAGGTCTAAGTGCTCGCAAAAGAAGTATCATTCTTGGGTTCTTCTTTAAAGATGATTATGTTTCTAATAGGAAAGAAAGGGAGAAGGGGGACAAACGCGAAATTACCTTCAAGATGCAATAACTTTGAACAGCCCCTGTCTGGACTGTTGAGGAACAGTTTTTTGTTTGGTTGGTTGGTTGTTTTTCTTTTTCTTTTTCTTTCTAATGCAAATCATTGAACTCTTTACCTAGAATAGAGTTAATCCTCTGTATACAAAGTTAAATGAAAATAGATCTTAGTAGAAAACAAGACAGGGAACAGGAGAGGGAAGAAGAAAAGGGAGGGGAGAGTGGGTCGGATGGTGGGTACCATGGGAAGAATTCCTGTGTTCCTAACGTTGTATTCCTGAAATACATGCAAATAAATAAAAGAAAGATCTGGCATGAAGGGGATCACTTAGAAAAAGAGAGAGAGTGTGAGAGAAAAAATAATGAAAGCAGCATCCACCCCTCCCCTTTCTTAGGGCATGGACTTTGGACAGCTTTTCAGTGGAAAGTCTCCGTCCTTTCTGGAAGCTAAATAAGCCTCTGGCAGCATCCGCCAGTCTGGGCCCAGGAAGGCCTTTCTCAAGGCTCTGCAGCCAGGGCTTTGAAATGTAAAACAGCAAGGGAGGTGGTGCCCATCTCTCCCAGTTTCTGCAAGATGGTAGGAACCCCACTTGGGTTTTTCCTCTGGATAAGATCAATTAACAAATACAGGTAATCATCCCGATTACCCCATAGGTGATCTATGTGGACAGATGTTGCTCTGACTAAAGCCAGCTAGCTATTGTGTGCCTTGAAAATACACAGGGAAACTGTTGTGTCTGCCTGGCTGTTTGAAACTGTGGGGCCAGGCATTTTACCCTGAGAGGCAGTGGTAATGACTCCTCAAGTGAGTGGGCTGGTGCTCCCCATGGATTGAGTTCCTTGCTCCTGGTTTCAGCCCTGGACCTCATAGATAGGAGCACTGCCTCTCTTCCTCTCAAATAATTTTTAAAAATTTTAAAATAAATAAAGGGATGGAATTTCTTTCCATCTTTGCAGACTCTGCACATTGCATACTACATTCCAGTGTAGAGTTATTCCATTTTCTCTATCTGCTGCCTTTGTGGTAAAGTTTCTGAGTTGAGAGAAATTTTCTATTTTCTATTTCCCAACCACATGGTGCCCATGCACATTAGTAATTACTGACCCTGCCTCCAAAAAAAAAAAAAAATGCTATAACACAAGAAACCTGTTGGCTATAAACACCGAGAATAGAATTATTCTGAAGAGAATGGAAACAGTGACAAAAATCTCATAAAGGCTCATAAGCAAGCTATAAACGTTGCCATGCAGCCTGTTGTGTGATTGTGTTCCCCTTTGTCAAAGTCTGTGATACTTAAGGACACTAACAGGGCCTAAAACATTTCAGTGGTGTTGTGGACAGTTCATGAGGATCAGAGGTCAGAGATTTAGAAAATAACTGGTAGGAATCCCCAATGTTTTCAGGGGTGAGCTAAATTATCAAAGAAACATGCTTATCATATAAACGTTATGCAAATATTTAGAAAGTGTTCTTCCATCTTTCCTCTTTGGATAGTTTTGAATTTGTTTTTGCTCGTTGTCATTAAACTGTGTACCTTGCTTTTTTTTTTTTTACTAAATATTAACATGAGTCTTTTCCATATATTCAAAACATCATTGTTTCTGCATGAAAATCAGTTGAGTGAGTGTACTGCATTTATTTAGTTGTTTATTTAGCCCTGGAAGCATTTATATTATTTCTAATGTTGGTTTTATTCAACACCAAAAATTGCATTGGGAAGAAAATCTGTACGACAAGCTAAATCTTAGTATGTATTCACAGAAGTCAAACTCACCAGCAATTTTAACTCTTTTCTGATAAAGGGAATAGATGAAACACATTCCACTGTGACTTTATGCTTTCGTGAAAAGCACATTAGTTAGTTCCCTCTGCATTGTTCTGAAACCACAGAGCTGTTTCTTCATAAATTTGATTTTCTATAGTGACACCTACCGTTCCAATTGGATCACATTTTATGGAACTCTTCAAACTCACTGGCTCCAATTTTATGCAAAACTCTCATATATAGCCTCTCAAAATTTCCTGGGTAGGCAAGTCACCTGGAGATCTTGTTAAATGCAAGTTCTGAGTCAGAGGCCGTCATTTCTAACTTGCTGTCAGGTGATGCTTGCATTGCTGGCCTATGAAGCACACAATCCCACAGCTTTAAAGAAGTGCTCCCCGACTGCACATTGCACACCCATCTGGGGAACTTTATGAACAATGGATTCGATACCCGAGTCCTGGCCCCAAGACTTTTTAAAGCTCTCCCCCAATGACATTAACATGTACCAAGCTTGGGAACCACAGCTCCACTGATACAACTCCAGTATTCATACATTATGGAGCTATTGCCTGTTAAACAAAGAAGATTTTAGATATTGTAGTATTCTCCCCCACATTTTATTTGGTAGATGAACTCAGGTCCAGAGATAACACATTTAAGCAAAGCCCCCTCCTGGGACTTTTTGTGATTCCCACTACAACATACTCTAGTCTCACTGTGTGCTTTATTCACACTCTCTAATGGAATTCATGCAGCTAACGCTACTTCTCAGATGAAGTCAGTCTATGCTAACTCTCCTTGTGAGATGGGTATTAAGTCTGAGCACTTAATCAAGAACAAGGGAGAGAAGGGAAATTGCATCTGTAGGTAACCCCACATGTGTTATTCCCCTACCCCCCACTTCTGAGTGATTGGAAAACCGAGTCTAAGCAGCTGATGTGTGGACTGAGGTCTACGGACTATTATAGGCCAGTGGAGCTGTTTGGATTTGATGCAAGGCCTTAAGGAAAAACCATGTGCCTCTTTTTCAATTTAGGGTTAACAAGGGGTTACCATTGTTATGAGACCATGCAGTGGGAGATTCATTGTGAAACTCCAGGACACAACAGAGATCTGAAGAGCAGCCCAGCATGCCCAACACAGCTTGCTATGCTGCCACTGGCCACTGGGATCCAGGCCTTCCCTGCAAGCTAAGTTCTCTGGCAGAAATTTCATCTGAGTTTCCCTACAAGGAACAAAGAGCAGAGCAAGCTCTTCCCTCCAACTCCTGTATCTTTGCCCTTAGAACTAAGCTCTGAAGAGGGAAGCACAACTATCCCCATAGACTTCTCATCCTAAGCAACCAAAAGACTCCTCCTTAAATTCCCCCATCCCACCATTTACCTCCAACAGCTGCTTTCTCAACACCCTTTCTTGTAAAACTTCTACAAAGAGTTGTCTCCACTTTCTTACCTCTCATCATGCTCTCAATCCTACTGAGTGCTCACCCCTAAACACTGCCCCTGAACTTGACCTTATCCAGATACCAGTGATTTCCATCTTAATAGACCTATAAGCACCCTTGAGACAAATGATTTCCCCCATTTCCCTGAAAATCCTTCAGGACCTACTAGAAGTCTTCTCTCTGGTGATGGTTCCTCCCTCCAGCCTCACAGGGCTCAGTCTTCAACTGCCTGTGTATCTACTGTGCCCTGTCAGGGTGGTCTCAGTCATATTTATAGCTTTAAGTATACCTAGATGCTGTCAGACTATCATCTTCACCCCAGCTCATGTCTCCAGCAACATATTGAAAACTATGCTCAGTGAACCCATCACATACACAGCCCACCCTTCAACTTCCCTGTTTCAATAAATAGCCCCAATATGCACTCATTATTCAGTTGTTCAGTCATGAAACATAGCAGAAGATTTTACTCTTTTCTTCACATTTTATATCCAATTAATCAGTAAGTTCCATTCACTCTACCCTCAATATTTATTTCAATCCTCACTGTCTTTTACCACTTCCACCGCTACCATCTTGTTAGACCAAAGAAACCATCATTGTTCACCTACATCAGTGAAATGGGCTTATACCTGGACTCTCTGATTTCTTTCTTACTGCTCAGTGGGCAAGTCTCCTAATAGCACTCAGAATGATCTTCTTAAAGCATAGATCAGTGGAGATCCAAGACAGCTACATAGGGAAAAGATGAGCTGATTTTGATCATGGGAAGATAACAAAAGAAAGGGGGAGGAACTGTATTCTGGGAACAGTTGGAGCGAAGTTTGCAGTGGAAATTCTACAGAAAGAAGAGAGATTCTGTGGAGCAACTGGGATGATACAATCATGTAGCAGCAAGTGGGACACCAGCAGCTCCCACAGCTGGGGGCTGGAAGAGAAGCCATCTTTTTGGAGCAAAGTGAAAGGAATCTGCAGCAGCCGGTGACACTGGTGATATTGTCTAAGGGAGAACTTCATAGTCCCCACTGAGTTTGAGTCCAACCTGAAGCACTACCTGGGGTCAGGATGCCCACCTAATCCTGTGAATAGATAACACATTGCTTTCTTCCCCTCCACTAACAAAGGCGCCTGATGACTAGCAGGGAGGAAGCACCATCTTAATAAGGTGAGTAGAGGCTGTTGAAGCCTGCGCGTGACTTGAGGGACCAATCCATGGTCCCCACTGACTTTGAGTCTGGACTGGAGGGTTAGCAGGGGTGCAGGACACCCATTCAGGTCTGTGAAGCACTCCCCTCCCCTCACTCTGTCAAGGCACCCAGACTCAAATTGCCGAGGCAGAGCACCAAACAGCAGGCAACTGGCTCTGAAAATGCCAAACTCTCTCCATAGATGAAGGAGTCTCGTGGGGCTGTGATTGGAGGAATTATTTGCAAACTATACATCTGATAAAGGATTCTTATCCAGGATACATAGTAGTTCAAAAAACTCAAAAACAACAAAACAAGCAGTGCAGTTAAGAAATGAACTATGGACATGAATAGGCATTTTTCAAAGCTTCAAATGCAAATGGCCAGTGGACACATGAAAAGGTTCTCAAAATCACTAGCTATCATGGAAATGCAAATAAAAACCACAATAAGGTTTCACCTCATCTTTGGTTAGAATGGCTATCATGCAAAAGTCAAAAAATAACAAATACTGGTGAGGTTGTGGGGCAAATGGTACCCTAACACAATGTTGGTGGGAATGTAAACTAGTACAACCATTATGGAAGACAGTAAGGAAATCTGAAAATAGATCTACTCTATTACCCAGCCATTCAACTCCTTGGAATTTGCCCAAAGGAAATGAAATAAGTATGTGAGAGTTATCTGTACCACCCCTCATGTTTATTGCAGCTCAACTCAAAATAGCTAAGATATGGAATCAACCCAGATGTCCATCAACTGATGACTACATAAAGAAATCGTGGTGGGACTGGTGCCATGGTGCAGTAGGTTAATCCTCTGCCTGCAGCGCTGGCATCCCATATGGGCACTAATTCGAGTCCTGGCAGCCCCTCTTCCAGTCCAGGTCTCCACTATGGTCTGGGAAAGCAGTAGAAGATAGCCCGAGCACTTGGGCCCCTGACCTACATTGGAGACCCAGAAGAAGCTTCTGGTTCCTGGCTTCGGATCGACACAGCTCCGGCTGTTGCGGCCATCTGGGGAGTGAACCAATGGAAGGAAGACCTTTCTCAATGTCTCTCCCTCTCTCTGTCTGTAACTCTACCTCTCAAATAAATAAATAAAATCTTTAAAAAAAAAAGAAATTGTAGTATATACACACAATAGAATACTACTCAGATGTTAAAAAAGAATACAATCCTGTCTTTTGCAATATAATGGATGCAACTGGAAACCCTTATGCTTAGTGAAGAAATCCAGTTCCAAAAAGTCAATTATTGGCCGGCGCCGTGGCTCAACAGGCTAATCCTCCGCCTAGCGGCGCCGGCACACCGGGTTCTAGTCCCGGTCGGGGCGCTGGATTCTGTCCCGGTTGCCCCTCTTCCAGGCCAGCCCTCTGCTGTGGCCCAGGAGTGCAGTGGAGGATGGTCCAGGTGCTTGGGCCCTGCACCCCATGGGGAGACCAGGAAAAGCACCTGGCTCCTGGCTCCTGGCATCGGACGAGCGCGGTGTGCCGGCCACAGCGCGCCAACCGCGGCGGCCATTGGAGGGTGAACCAACGGCAAAGGAAGACCTTTCTCTCTGTCTCTCTCTCTCACTGTCCACTCTGCCTGTAAAAAAAAAAAAAAAAAAAAAAAAAAAAAAAAAAAAAAAAGTCAATTATCATATGTTTTCCCTGATTAGTTGTAACTAATACAGAAAGAACAAAAAATGTAATGTATGTGAGTGAAATTGGCATTTTTAGATTTGATCATTGTTTATAGCCCTTGTCTATACTCTTGAGGAACAGTGGCTTTCTACTTACTACTTGTTGAATTATTTTTCTAGTGGAAGGTTAAACTTGTAATTATAAAGTGAGTGGAAAGTATATCATGGTAAAAATTCAAAGAAAAATATGAAAAGAAAGGAGGGAGTGAGGTAGTACCATTAGAATGGAAAGATCTTAAAACTGTATATATGAAATGTGTTCCATTTATATAAATAAAAAAGTAAACAAAGCATATATTAGTTCATGTCTCACCCTAGTCTCAATGGCCTCTCATAACATTTTTAATAAAACCCAAACTCCTTAGCATGCCCTAAGAAAATAAAATAGCTGGCTCTTGCCTGCTTATCCAGATTCCTCTCCTTTTACTCTCTGCATCACACTCTCCAGATTGACCAAAATGATCTGCTTACTCTTCCTGGAACAGGTCACACTGTGCTGAACCTCCCTTTCCCAGACACTCCCACCTCTCTCATCTCTGCTCAGTGTTACCTGGCCAGAAAGACTCCCTGAGCCTCCATCTTAAATCTTCACTCCCGACCCCTTGACATGTTATACTCCTTCTTGCTTTTCCTGACATTATATTACATATATATGTATCTATTATTCTTTCCTCCCCTGCTGGGATACAAGCTCCCATAAAAGCAGAGGAGTTTTAGATTGTTAAATTCTAGATGCCCAACACCCAGAATTGAGCCTGGGACCTGGTAGGTGCTCCATAACTATCCATTAGGTAAATGAATGAGCAGAGCTTGGATGATGGAAGTCCCAGAGAGAAAGAAATTCACAGACAGAAAATCTGTTGCGAGGAACTGATCTCCCTTTCTCTAACCATGTGAGCCTTTCATTGAAATTTCACTTGGAGATCTCTAGTGAATGTTCTTCAAACCTGTCTCTGAATGGTGGCTGAAAACCAGGTTTTGAATACTCTTTTCAGAGAATAACAGGTAGAAAGAGCAGTCATGTGACCAATATCAAAACAATTCAGTAGCCAGGGGCGTGAGCAAAAAGGAACCCTGTATTTTCCAATTTGAGTTCATCCTAGGGTTAAGCCAGATGGAGAAAATGGCATAAGGAAACCAGTCATGGGTGAAAGAGAGAAAACAAAAGCAGATCAACACAGATTGTTCTGCTGAAAGTAAGTGAAAACAAAGCCAAGCCTGTGTTACATTTTTAATTGGTATTGATATCTTAAGTGGTAAGACTGACGTAACATCCAATCCTTTTTTTAAAAATTAGATGTTACATGTTTCTTTTCTTCTGTAACATTCATTTATTTAATTGTATTTTATTTGAAAGGGGGATAAAGAGGTCTTCCATCCAATGGCTCATTCTCCAACTGCCCTCAAAGTCCAGGGATGGGTCAGGTGGAAACTAGGAATTCATCTGGATCTCCCAGAGGGTGGCAAGTACCCTAGGACCTGAAGCATCATCTGTTGCCTCCCAGGGTGCACATCAGTAGGAAACAGGATCAGAACTAGCGGAACCAGGACTCAAACCTAGGCACTCCAATAATAGATGTGGTCATCCCATGTTGGGTTTTAACCAAAAGCTCACTCCTGACTTCCATTTCCTGTGTTGTTATACACTGTCCATATGGGGTGAGTCAGATTGTTACTGAGCAAAATAGAAGCTACCAAATTGTATACCTGCTGCTGAAGAGGCACATGCTTATAGGATCACAACACACGGGACAGTCAGCACAGCATCTTTGCATGGGCAGTGTGATGCTCACCCTACAGAGACTGAACCTTACGAGGCACAGATGTGGCTCCTGACACACAGCCAGACGGCCGGCCCCAGTCCCAGTGGCCTCTCCCCATCATCATGCCACTGCCACTCCCGCACGTACCCCAGTCTTTGACGCAGTACGTAGCTACTATCTTCCTTCTTCCAATTATAACTTCTTCAAGGCCCTAAGGCCCCACACAAAAGGCAAAACTATTTTCTCTGATTTTTCCAATAGAATATCTCTTGCATAAAGCAGTAAATACCTTCTGGTCTAGATCAGGACTCTCTAATACAGTAGCTTTTAGCCATGTGTGTTTTTAAATTAATTAACAGTAAACAAAATTTAAAATTTAATTTCTCAATTACCACCTTTGAAGTGCTGGGTATCCTGGTGGCAGGTGGCTACTGCATTGCGGAGGCAGAAATAGAATATTACCATCATCTTGCAAAGCTCTGTTAGCACCGTCTTAGGTAAAAAATGGATGAACTTTTCAAGGTGAAAAAGACAGCAAATATTACTTAAGAAATTAACATATCATTCTGCTACAAGGAGGGTTAAAAAGGACTAAAACATTATCGTGAAGAATTCTAGAATGTAAGAACTAGATGGGCAGGCGCCTGGCACAGGGGTTAATTCTCTGCTGGGGACACTCGCATCCCATATTGGAATGCCAGGATTTGAGTTCTGCTACTCCATTTCTGATCCAGCCTCCTGCTGTTGTACACCCTGGGGGCAGCAAGCTCAAATACTTGAGTCCCTGCCACCCATGTGGGAGACTCAGATGCAATTCCAGGCTTCTGACTTTGAACTGGCCCGGCTCTGGCTATTGCAGGCATTTGGGGAGTGAAACAGTAGATGGAAGATCTCTCCCTGTTTTTGTCTGTCTCTGTATCTCACAGCCTTTCACAAAAATAAATAAATAAATAAATAAGTAAAGAAAACTTTAAACTGGGGGGCCAGTTGTGCATAACAGTTTAAAATGCCACCTTCAATGCCAGCATCACATGTGGGCGCCAGTTCAAGTCCGAACTGACACACTTCTGATCCAGATCTCTGCTAATTCAACTGGGAAAGCAGTGACAGATGGCCCAAGTGCATGGGCCCCTGCACTCACATAGGAGACCTGGATGAAGCTCCTGGCTCCTGGCATGAGCCTGGCCCACTCCTAACCATTGCGGCCATCTGGGGGAATGAACAAGAGAATGGGAGATCTCTCTCTCTCTCTCTTTCTGTCTCTCCCTCACTCTGTGACTCTGCCTTTCAAATAAATAAAATAAATCTGAAAGAAAGGGAAAAAAAATGAATGAATTGGGCTCAGGAACTAAAATCAGCAACTGACAAGGAAAAGCTGGTGATATACAAAGACACGCCAATAATGTGAGTCACAGAAGGCTTACTGGGTAATTTGGGCAGGGGAACATTCTGAGTTGTGAGGCCATACGCTAGACTTCTGTAGGTATAAATGTGACCAGAAATGGGGAAATGGAAGAGGAAAACTGTGTATATAACTCTTTAAAAGAAATGGGCACAGGGACCAGTGCTGTGGCATAGGAGGCTAAGCCTCCACCTGCGGCACCAGCATCCCATGTGGACACCCGTTCGGGTCCTGGCTGCTCCACTTCTGATCCAGCTCTCTGCTATGGCCTGGGAAAGCAGTGGAAGATGGCCCAAGTCCTTGAGCCACTACATCGGTGCAGGAGACCCAGAAGAGAAGCTCTTGGCTCCTGATCGATGCAGCTCCGGCCATTGTGGCCATCTGGGCAGTGAACCAGCGATGAAAGACGTCTCTCTCTGGCTCTCTCTCTCTGTCTGTAACTCTATCTCTGAAATAAATTAATAGCTTTTAAAATTGGTCACAAAAATACAGGAGAAAAGAAAGTTGGCAAGGGAGCAGTCAAAGGGTAATTTTTTAAAAAAGATTTATTTAGGGCTGGCGCCGTGGCTCAACATGCTAAT
Organism: Sylvilagus floridanus; assembly: GCA_949820135.1. NCBI lineage: Eukaryota > Metazoa > Chordata > Mammalia > Lagomorpha > Leporidae > Sylvilagus > Sylvilagus floridanus. Next base: position 67,576,147 of record OX463246.1, on the reverse strand, counting down.
CCTCTGCCTTGCGGTGCCGGCACACCGGGTTCTAGTCCCAGTCGGGGCACCGGATTCTGTCCCGGTTGCCCCTCTTCCAGGCCAGCTCTCTGCTGTGGCCCAGGAGTGCAGTGGAGGATGGCCCAAGTGCTTGGGCCCTGCACCCCATGGGGAGACCAGGAGAAGCACCTGGCTCCTGCCTTTGGATCAGCGCAGTGCGCTGGCCGCAGCGCGCCAGCCGCGGTGGCCATTGGAGGGTGAACCAATGGCAAAGGAAGACCTTTCTCTCTGTCTCTCTCTCTCTCACTGTCCACTCTGCCTCTCAAAAAAAAGAAAAAAAATGATTTTTTTAAAAAAAGATTTATTTATATAGTCCCCAGCCTAAAGTAGAGAACTCGCACATGGGTAGTAGGAACTCAAGCACTTGAACTAGCACCATGGCCTCCCAAGGTGCAAATTAGCAGTAAGCTGGAATAGGAAGCAGAGCCAGGATTCGCACCCAGACATTCTGCTGTGGGGTGCAGACATCCCAAGCTGTGTTTTAAATGCTGCACCACTCTGTAATTGCTTTTGTGTGTGAGCTTCATTCCTACTGGCCTATTGATTCCTTGATGCCGTACTTGTTTTTGTAGTTCCAGCACCAAACAGGAGTGACACATAATACTGCTCCAAATTGTGTCTTTGAAATCACATGAAAATCGGCCAGCACCACGGCTCAATAGGCTAATCCTCCGCCTGTGGCACTGGCACACCGGGTTCTAGTCCCGGTCGGGGTGCCGGATTCTGTCTCGGTTGCTCCTCTTCCAGGCCAGCTCTCTGCTGTGGCCCGGGAATGCAGTGGAGGATGGCCCAAGTGCTTGGGCCCTGCACCCCATGGGAGACCAGGAGAAGCACCTGGCTCTTGGCTTCGGATCAGCGCAGTGCACCCGCCGCAGTGCGCCAGCCACAGCAGCCATTGGGGGATGAACCAACAGAAAAGGAAGACCTTTCTCTCTGTCTCTCTCTCTCACTGTCCACTCTGCCTGTCAAAAAAAAAAGAAAAGAAAAGAAAAGAAATAACATGAAATGAAATAATCTTAATTCAGTAAAACATAGAGTTCCCAACTCTCAAACCCTAAGTCAAAGCCTAAAGATTAATGAAGTGCTTATTTTTCTAGAAAATTATTTGCTATTTAATATACCTTTAAATCCATTGAAAATGCTAGCTGAAATTTTCTTACACAAATAACATATATACCTTCCACTCAGAAAATAAGGAATCCTACTTAGTCCAATGGCGCCACCTGTTGTCAGTATCTGGGCGCTGCTTAACTGCCTTGAGACGAGCCAGGGCAGGGAAGAACGCTCTACTAGCCCTCTGGCCTTGGTCTTCTAGATCATGATTGGCAGCCTTGAAGAAGAGTCTGTAATTGGTTGGCCCTGATCCTCTCCTCATAGGCAAAAGGTGAGGGTATTTTTGTTCCTAAGAGGAAAAAAGGAAGTCCCATATTGCAAGTGGGAGCTGACTATATTAGCAGTGTGCCTAGGAAAGACAGTCAACTGTTTGGAGGCACCAACTTGATGTATCTTCTCAGCTGCCTCTCCTTTGGCCTTTTGGCCCAATACTCCTTTGAGTAGTCGGGGAAATGTTTCTCCTCCGAGTGTGGGACCTGACGTCCTGCAAGGAGTGAGTGCATCAACCCAGAAGTGCCAGGGGTAGGTCCTCAGAGGGTAAAATTTCACCAGTGAAAATTGAGAAGCTACTTCTCACTTCTTTGATGGATACTCCTCCTTCCAACCCGGCCCAGGAAGCCCTGTGTGGAATTCCACCCTGCTGGCTTCCTGGATTACGAAGGCAGAGGAAGCACAGTCACATCCCCTCTCGTTGCTTAGCGTCCTCCTTTCCTCCACCGATCGCTGACCTGGGCGGACACAGCCAGAGGAGCTGCTGGCACCTTAATCCTTGCTTCAGCCTCTACTTTCTTGTTGAGATTTATTTTATTTGTTTGAAAGATAGAGTTACAGAGAGAGGTACAGACACACACACAGAGAGAGAGAGAGAGGTCTTCCATCTGCTCATTCACTCCTCAAATGGCTGCAACAGCCATTTGATCCAAAGCCAGGAGCCAGGAGCTGCTTCTCGGTCTCCCATGTGAGTGTAGGGGCCCAAGGACTTGGGCCACCCTTTGCTGCTTTCCCAGGAGTGTTAGCAGGGACCTGGATTGGAAGTGGAACAGCCAGAATTTGAGCCGGTGCCCATAGGGGATGCTGGCACTGCAGGCTAGGGCTTTAACCCATTGCACCACAATGCCAGCCCCTCAACCTCTACTTTCTAGAGAATAGACTTAATATAGTATTCTCTTAGGTACCTCTGACTTTTTTTAGAAAAGTTTTATTTAATAAATATAAATTTTGAAAGTACAACTTTTGGATTACAGCAGTCCCCCCCCCCCATAACCACCCTCCCACCCACAAACCATCCCATCTCCTACTCCTTCTCCCAGTCCATTCTTCATTAAGATTCATTTTTAATTATCATTATATACAGATCACTTTAGTATACACCAAAGAGTTCAATAGATTGCACCCACACAGACACGCAAAGTATAAAGTACTGTTTGAATACTAGTTTTACTGTTAATTCTCATAATACAACACATTAAGGACAGAGGTCTTACATGAAGAGTAAGTGCACAGTGACTCCTGCTGTTGATTTAACAATTGACACTCTTATTTATGACGTCAGTGACCACCTGAGGCTCTTGTCATGAGCTGCCAAGGCTTGGAAGCCTCTTGAGTTCACAAACTCTGACCTTATTTAGACAAGGCCATAATCAAAGTGGAAGTTCTCTCCTCCCTTCAGAGAAAGGTATCTCTATCTTTAAAAAAAAAAATCAATGAGGAGCAAGAATGAGGTACAGTGTTTAAGTTACCACTTGGACTGCCTGTATCCCATACCAGAGTGTCTGGGTTCAACTCCTGGCTCTACTTCTGATCCCAGCTTCTTGCTAATGCACACCCTTGGAAGCAGGAGTGATAGCTCAAGTACTTAGCCTGGGTCTCTGCCACCCTGGGAAATGTGGGTGGAGAGCCTGGCTCCTGGCTTCAGCCTGGCCCAGCCCTAGGGTTACTGCAAATATTTGGTGAGTGAACCAAGAGATGGAAGATCTCTGTCTCTCTCTTGCTTCCTTTAAATAAAATAAAATAAGAAGATGATGAAGAAGTACCAGTACCTACTTTCCATTAGGGAAAAGCTGAACAAGGAGGGAGGTAAGAGGCACAGAACACCCTAACCTCTCCACTCTCTGTCAGTTCCTGCACCTTTCCCCATAGCTTTGTTTAAGGGGGTTGTAGCGCTAGGTATGTGGGGCCTGACTGTTGCCTGTAATAATAGAGCAGTGAGGAGATACAGCACCCTTTGTTGACTGGACCAAAGACTTACACAACCTCACCAGTCACACCAGGCTCTTCTCAAGAATGGTTTTCCCTCAAAGTAAATGGAGCCCATTGTAGGAAATCACTATGCCCATTGTAGAGAATCACTATGCCCTACAATCAATGAGTTCAAACATTTGTTATTACAAAAGGTTATGAGAAATGTCACAATCTGCATGGAAAAACCTGTCTACACAAAACAGACTTTTGTTCAAGGGAGGAAAACCCTGGCTTTTTCTATTACAGATGGTGTTGTTTATCAGAAACAGGTTACATTGGGGGCCAGCACTGTGGCACAGGGGTTAAAGCCCTGGCCTGAAGTGCTGGCATCCCATATGGACACCAGTTCAAGTCCTGGCTGCTCCACTTCTGATCCAGCTCTCTGCTATGGCCTGGGAAAGCAGTGGAAGACAGTCCAATTCCTGGGGCCCTTGCACCTGTATGGAAGACCCCGAGGAGGCTCCTGCCTCCTGGCTTTGGATCAGCTCAGCTCAGGTCCTTGCAGTCATTTGGAAAGTGAACCAGAGGATGGAAGACCTCTCTCTCTCTCTCTCTCTCTCTCTCTCTCTCTCTCTCTCTCTCTCTCTGTCTTTCAAATAAATAAAATAAATCTTTAAAGAAAGAAAATAAAAGAAACAGGATACATTTAGCCAATTTGTCAGAGAAGTGCTGAGATGGGAATTGGGGTCTTTAAGTCATGACTTCAGGACTTCCCAGCTCATTTGACTCTAGGCTTACAGCTGAGTCAGAGAACGTAACGGAGCCCTCGGAGTTCAGTCTTCAAAACTGCAGAGCCGGGTCTGGAGAGGCCGAGTAGGAGAGAGCACAGGGACCTCAAATGTCCAGTTCCATCAGTGGTCAGTTGACGTCAGTTTAAGAGTTGGTTCCCTTGTCTTCACACCAACTGCTCCATTGGTCAGCAAACATAGTATAATGTTTAAGAACCAGGCATTGTGCTAGAGGCTGGCAAGGTGAAGATGAAAAAAGATATGTTGGCCCTTTAGTGCTCATTCTGGTCAGAGAGGCAGATATGCAGACAAACAATGGCATCATAAATGGCACCTGTGTGTGTTAGGTGTGCACACTTGGAGAGAGAGAGTAGCAAATGTTGCCACATAGGGTCCGTGCCCCCTTTACACAGCATTCCAATATCTTTGGAAGAGACAGTTAATTGGGAAAAGCATTATGTAGTCTGAAGTAGACATAAGTATAAATGAGCTTCGTATAAAATGGAACAATTTCATATTAATAAGCAAAAATGATGTTGGAATAAGTTGGTTTCCATATGCATATAAAATTTTGAAAATTTCTACCTCATACCAATACAAATATGAGTATAAACACAGATAAATACAAGGCCTAAAAATTTAAATTAAAATTTCAAACCTATAAGAAAATGTAAAATATTTTTATGACATTGAAATCAGGCCTTCTTTTAAGATTATTTATTTGAGAGGCAGAGTTACAGACAGAGGGAGAGAGAGAGAGAAGTCTTCCATCCACTGGTTCACTCCCCAAATGGCCGCAATGTCCGGGGCTGTGCCAATCTGAAGCCAGGAGCCAGAGCTTCTTCCAGGTCTCCCATGTGGATGCAGAGGCCCAAGCACTTGGGCCATCTTCTGCTGCTTTCCCAAGCATATTAACAGGGAGCTGAATCGGAGGTGGAACAGCCAGTGCTCAAACCAACACCCACATTGGATGCTGGCACCACAGGTGAAAGCTTAACTTAGTACACCTATACCAGCCCCTGAAATCAGACTTTTATAAAACAAAATCTTATATGTTACATATATGTTATATGTATCTTATATGTTATATGTATCTTATATGTTATAAAGTTATAAAATCTTATGTGTTACAAAGTAGATGTCAATAGACAATATTGATAAATTTGACTACACTGGACTGTCAACTACCTCTGTTGATTAGATAAAAGAAACATAGTAATACTGGCTTTGGGGTGGACATTTGTTGGTGCAGTTGGCACACAACTTGAGATGCCAACATCCCATACTGGAGTGCCCAGGTTCAAGCCTTGGCTCAGCTTTACTTGCTCCTGGTTCCAGCTTCCCGCTAATGACCACCCTGGGAGGCAGCAGGTGTTGTGGCCTCAATTTCTTGACTCCCATCATTAGCCTGGCCAGCCCTTGGAGCAGGCATTCGGAGGGTGACCAAGTGGATGGGAGCACATTCTCTCTCTCCCTCTATCTTTCAAATAAGTAATAAAATAAATTTTTAAAACCTGGCATCATTCTTGAAGAAAATATGCTAAATATGTATAATCAGGTCTAATATACAGATATATGTTAAAGGATCAATATGTCTTTTGAAAGCTCATACATCTAAGAAAAATTTCAAATTTGTCATATTTTAGTTATTAAACATTAATAGATAAGCATTCAAAGCTTTTAAATGTATTCATTTGAAAGGCAAAGTGACACATATAGGTGATAAGAGACACACAAAAAGAGAGAGATCTTCCATTTGCTAGTTCACTCCTCAAATGGCCAAAATGATGAGGGCTGAACCAGATGAAGCCAGGAGACAGGAACTCCACCCGGGTCTCCCAGATGAGTGTCAGGAGCCCAAGCTCTTGGGCCATCATCTGCTGCCTTCCAAAGTGCATTAGCAAGGAGCTGGGACAGGCATTCTGATATGGGATGCCACTGTCACAAGTAGAGGTTTCACATGCTCACCACGGTGCCAGCCCCCAATAGACAAACACTTAGAACAAATATTCACAGCCCAAAAATAAAAGAAAAACAAGTAGAAACAATAGCTAAGCAAGAATTTTCATATAAAACATTTTGACAACTATTTCTTACTATGTGACAACTTCTCTAATTCCTCAGGGAATGGATCAATTCATCCCATGAAGAATTGGAAAAACAAAATCAGACTTTCTTCTGAATCTGAGAAAGTTAAAACATGAAGCTAAAATATGGTTTTGTAGCCACATGGTAGAAAGTGTAGCTCAGGAGAGCTGTGACTTCACCTTGTCACCAGCATTATCGCTGGGTGTATCCAACCTTTAGGAACTCAGCATTCTCCTTTGACTTCCATCATGGACAGCCCGGGAGCGGGGGGAGTTCTCAGGTCCAACCAGGCTTTGTGTTGTGTTCTGAGCCAGTCATCTTGCTCCCCGCCTCCATCAGGACTAATTCTTGCCCCTCTTCACCCTCCCCCCAGCATCTCACTGACAGCCACACCCATTGACATCCCCATGGGCACTCTGAACTCCATCACCCTAGCTAAGGGTGAACTCGGGTTTTGTGGCATAAAAGATATATAAAATTGGAGTGGAGGGAGGTGGGGACCAAGGTGGTTCTATTTAAGAAAGACTAAAAAAACTGAAAATAGAACAAAAGATCTCCTTGACAGCAACATTGAAAGAGCTTCTCAATATAAAGTTGGGAAGTCATTTGGGAAGCAGGACTCAGGCAGGACGTATCTATAAAAAATAAAAAATAAAGTTTATTTACTTGAAAGAGTTAGAGAGGTGGGGGGAGAGAGAGAGAGAAAGAGTATTCCATCCGCTGCTTCACACCCCAAATGATCACAATAGCTGGGTGTCCCAAGCATGTGGGCCATCCTCCACTGCTCCACTGCTCTCCCAGGTGCATTCGCAGAAATGGAGCAGCTGGGACTCTAACCGGCACCCATATGAGTTGCCTGCACGGAAGGCCCGTGCTTTAACCTGCTCTACCACAACACTAGCCCAGAACTTCTCATCTTTAAACCCTTATATTGTCACCTGGAAAGTGCGGACAACAAGAGTACCTGCCTCAGAGAATATGATGCAAAACAGGAAAAGACCTTTGTAAAAGCCCACTGCAAAGAGGGTGCCCAATGAACAAAAAGGATTTGAACATAAACTGTATTCATCTGCTATTGATATCTAAGCTTCTCTTCCTCTCTCTCTCTCCCTCCCCCCCTTCCCCTCTCCTCTCCCATCTTTTTTTTTTTTTTTTTTTTTTTTTTTTTTTTTTTTTTTCATTTGACAGAGTTACAGACAGGGAGAGAGAGACAGAGAGACAGGTCTTCCTTCCGTTGGTTCACTTCCCAAATGGCCGCTATGGCCAGCACTGTGCCAATCTGAAGCCAGGAGCCAGGTGCTTCTCCTGGTCTCCCATGCGGGTGCAGGGCCCAAGCACTTGGGCCATCCTCCACTGCCCTCCTGGGCCACAGCAGAGAGCTGGACTGGAAGAGGGGCAACCGGGACTGGAACCCGGTGCCCATATGGGATGCCGGCGCCGCAAGGCGGAGGATTAACCAAGTGAGCCACGGCGCCAGCCCCATCCTCTCCCATCCTTTCCTCTCCTTTCTTCTCTCTCCTCAGTCCTTGTAATTTAGAAATCCAAAGTGTAGAAACAAAGAAAGAAGCTGAAAGTCCCAGGTGGCACTCACTGGAGAATTAGTCACCCCCACGGTATCCCCTAGCAATCCTCCCATGGAGATCCAGATTTCAATCTCAGGTCCAGTTTATCCTGGGGTCTGATTTAGAGTAAGAATTTGAGCCTTTGTAAAGGCAGAGGATACCTGGTTGGTAGATGTGCAGTGAACATGAGATATCACATGTATGAACAAAGCAAAGTATCTGGCTTTTAAAAATTATTTTCAATTACCTCTATTTTCCCCCAAAGAAATATTTTACAAATTTTATGCATTTCATAAATACACTTTTAGGAATAAAGTGATTCTTTTCACCATACCCACCCTCCCACCCACTCTCCCACCCCTCCTCCTCCTCCCTCTCCCATTCCCAGTCCCATTCTCCACTAAGATCCATTTTCGATTAACTTTATACACAGAAAACCAACTCTATACTAAGTAAAGAGCTCAATAATTTGCACCCAAAAAAAAAAGAAGAAAAAAAAAGCTATTCCTCAACAGTCGAGACAAAGGCTGTTCAAAGTCATTGCATCTTGAAGTTAATTTCACTTTTTTTTTTTTTTAGAAATTTAATTGACTTTAAAGAAGCACACAAGAATGATACATCTTTTGGGAGCACTTAGACATAATTATAATACAACTAATTGAGGACAGAAGTCCTGTATGGGGAATTAGTATACAGTGATGCTTGTTGTTAATTTAACAATTAACACTCTTGGGGCCAGCGCTGTGGTACAGTGGGTTAACGCCCTGGCTTGCAGCGCCGGCATCCCATATGGGCGCCAGTTCAAGTCCCAGCTGCTCCTCTTCCGATCCAGCTCTCTGTTATGGCCTGGGAAAGCAGTAGAAGATGGCCCAAGTCCTTGGGCCCCTGTACCTGCGTGGGAGACCTGGAAGAAACTCCTGGTTCCTGGCTTTGGATCAGCGCAGCTCTGGCTGTTGCAGCCATCTGGGGAGTGAACCAGCAAATGGAAGACCTCTCTCTTTCTCCCTCTGTATGTGTCTCCCTCTCTGTGTGTGTAACTCTGATTTTCGAATAAATAAATAAATCTTTTAAAAAAAATTAGCACTTTTATGTATGATGTCAGTGATCACCCAAGGCTCTTGACATGAGCTGCCTAGGCTATGGAAGCCTTTTAATCCACAAACTCCATCAGTATTTAGACAAGGACATAAGCAAAGTGGAAGTTCTCTCCTCTCTTCAGAGAAAAGTACCTCCTTCTTTGGTGACCACTTCTTTCCACTGGAATTTCACCCACTGAGGTCCTTCATGTAGGACAATTTTTGTCACAGTGTCTTGGCTCTCCATGCCTGAAATCCCCTTGTGGGCTTTTCAGCCAGACCAGAATGCTTTAAGGGCTGAAGTATCTGGCTTTTTGTAATAACTCCAAGTGTGATGTTTTGTAATTTTAATCTAATTAATCACTAATACGCATTCAGTTTTATGCATTTGCATCTAAGATAATTGTTCTTAGAACCTAATGTCATCAGAACAAGCCTTCTGAACAAATTTGACTCAAAACATAATGTCATTACCCAACCAAATGTACTATAATTCAGGACACGGCCAGTACAGGAGTACCACCAGTACCGATCCCAGTGCTGACTCACTGTTGAATCCTTTGCCTCCTCTCTCGGTCCAAACACTCAGTTTCCCTGATCTCGAGGCTGATGTCATGGACCAGCTTTTCACCTCTGTGTGAAGCAGGCGTAGGATTCTCTGGAAATGGCACTGGAACCTCTGCTCCCTTCATCACTGAGCTCTGAAGATCATGGGCGTTGGCCTCTCTCTTTCTACCCCAAGCTGGAGGAGCCCAGGTGGACAGCCTGTTTCAATTGGGAGTTGCTTTCCAGTCTGTGTGGGCTACTGAGTGCCCGAGCCAGACACTGTAGAACCAGCCCCAGACCTACCTCCATGAGACCCTATACCCACGATCTAGGAGAAATCAAAAACAGCCTCAGCAGAGCAGAGCCTGCAAAGTAACCCCACAGGCTCCTGCCCTCCCGGGCTGAGCCCTCCAGCCCAGCAGACAGCCCAGCTGGAGACTGAGACAACATGGTGGGAGGGCTTTCAGGATGCAGCTGCCCCCACCCCCTCCTCCCCAGACACATGCTGATCATGACCTCTGTGCTGTGACCTCTAGGTCTTAAAAGTACTGAATTATCAGCCTGGTAATTTTTACTTGTTCATCCTCTCCTAGATAAATATAAGACTTCACTTTAAAAAAGTCTCTTCAGTTATTAGCAAGGAAATAAATGTTTTTATAGGCTTCTGTAGAGGTGTGGTTCTCTTTCTCAACAGCAGACAGAATGAAGAGGGGGACAGCTCACACAGGGGCACTGCCTTTCCTACTAATACTTTGTCTTAAAGAACTGGGCTGGACCAGGGTGAGGTGCAGTGGACCAGGCTCTGACCCTGAGCTATCCTGTGGACATCCTTTCAGGGCCTTGCAGAAGAGCACCTTTGGCTTGAGTAGGTAAAGAGACCCACAGTCCTGGGTACAGAGATTTCCATGTGTCCAGACTGTCCACAAGTGTCCAGAATTGCCAGTGTCAGAGGAGCTCTGTCAGTCTAAAAAATCTGGCCAAGTCTAGGAAAGGGTTGTGATAGCATGGGGATCGGTTAAGTGAGAAATATTTCTGCTTGGACAATTTTCACTCAGGATCAAGCTAGAAAAAACTCTGAAGTCTTCCATTTTAAGCCATCTGTACAGCAATCCCTGATCAATACAGCCAGACACTAGCCACATTCAGACTCCAGTCTCTGGTCTAGTTCTACACTATTCATGAATTTAACACATATAAAAAATCAAAACGTCCTTTTTTTAAAGATTTATTTATTTATTTGAAAGGCAGAGTTACAGAGAGGCAGAAGCAGAGAGATAGAGAGAGAGAGGTCTTCCTTCCACTGATTCACTCCCCAGAAGGCCACAATGGTTGGAGCTGCACTTATCCAAAGCCAGGAGCCAGGAGCTTCTTCCGGGTCTCCCATGTGGGTACAGGGGCCCAACACTTGAACCATCCTTTGCTGTTTTCCCAGGCTATAGTAGAGAGCTGGATTAGAAGGCGAGCAGCCCAGACTTGAACTGGCACCCATATGGGATGCCAGTACTGCAGGAGGAGACTTTACCCACTACACCACAGCACCAGCCCCCAAAATGTCTTTAACTTACTTTTAAAAGATTTATTTATTCATTCAAAAGATATAGCAACAGAGAGGGAATGACAAAGAGAGAGAAATCTTCCAACAGCTGGTTCACTACCCCCAAATACCCTCATTAGCCAGGGGTAGGCCAGGCCGAATCCTGGAGCAAGGAACTACATTCAGGTCTCCCACATGGGTGGCAGGGGTCCAAGCACTTGGTTAGGTGACTTTCCAGGTGCATTAGCAGGGAGCTAGATCAAAAGTAGAATATCTAGGACTCCAATATTGGATGTCGATGCCACAAGTGGTGGCTTAATTTGCTGCACCACAAAGCAACTCATAAATAATTTATTCTTGGTGGAAGGAATTATGAGAAAGGAAAACTAAAATTTTGAGAGGAAAATCACAGTAATTTATTTTTGTATTTACTTTTTCCATCTAAAATTATGAGCACTATAAAACTAATGTTCTAAAAATATCTTGCAAAGACAAAGAAAACTTTAAATACTTAAACATTTTATTGAGAAATACAAATTCATTTTTTCAAGATTGTTAAAAAGAAAAGGAATTGCAACAAGCTGAAAAGTGTAAAGTTAAGTGTGATGTCACTGTTGTATTTTATCTTATAATTTTTAGGGACAGAAACTTAACACACACACAATGTTTAAACACAAAGAGATTTATTAAGAAATTAAAATAAGTTAAAATCAGATAGAAAGGTGAAGACAGACTTCAGACTGGACATCAAGGAATGAGTCTCAAGTCCATGCGGCAAACTGGCTCACACAGGGCAACACCATCCGAATTTTTTTTTTTTTTTGACTGACAGAGTGGACAGTGAGAGAGAGAGAGAGACAGAGAGAAAGGTCTTCCTTTGCCGTTGGTTCACCCTCCAATGGCCACCGCGGCCGGCTCGCTGCGGCTGGCGCACCACGCTGATCCAATGGCAGGAGCCAGGTGCCAGGTGCTTTTCCTGGTCTCCCATGGGGTGCAGAGCCCAAGCACTTGGGCCATCCTCCACTGCGCTCCGGGGCCACAGTAGAGAGCTTGCCTGGAAGAGGGGCAACCGGGACAGAATCCGGCGCCCCGACTGGGACTAGAACCCGGTGTGCCGGCACCGCAAGGCAGAGGATTAGCCTGTTGAGTCATGGCGCCGGCCACCATCCGAATTTTAAAAACACCAGGGTAGACATTTGGCTCAGTAGTTAAGACATACCTGGGACACCTGCATCCTATATAATGGTCCCTAGGTTAGGGTCCCAGCTCTGCTTGCAATCCAGCTTCCAGTTATCGTACACCCTGGACACAGCAGACGATGGTTCAAGTACTTGAGTCCCCAACACCCATGTGGGAGATCCTGAATGTGTTCCAGACTCTGGTTTTGACCCGACCCCCAGCCCCAGCTATTGTGGGTTCTGGGGAGGTAAACCAGCAGATGGAAGCTCGCTCGCTCTCTCGCTTGCTCTCTCTCTCTCTCTCTCTCTCATTCTCTCTCATAAACATATAAAATGTTTAAAATTAAAAAACACTGGACCAGGCATTTACTGCCATAGCCACTGACTTCAGAATCACACAGCCTCTGGCAAATGTTAGGACACTCAGTCATCCCAAGTGCTTGAAGAGTGTGTGTGCACTGAGTACTCCAAACCCATCATTGCTGCAAAGTAAATGCTGCATTCTTGAAAAAAAAAAAAAAATCTGGTAATGCTCAGTAAAACTAGGTTAATACCTTTTCTGTAGGACAATTCTGTTCCTGCTATATATTCCAGAGACATTCTCTCATAGATCCATAAAAGATTGGGGGCTGATAATGAGCAGGACGACCCGAGTGTCCACTGTAAGACAGTGGAGAGGTACAGTGTGGCAGAGGCTCATTAGAAGCTGCTATGCCAGGGTGAAAAGCAGCAGATGAAATAGACCTATAACCATCTCAGAAATTTGTAAATCAGCAGAAAATGTTGGGCAAATAAATGTTGATAGTTTCTACATGAATTGAAAATATATGCGATGTACACATCATTTACAAGGTCAACTTTGTGGTCTAGAGAGTGCAATGCCAGCATCCCATGGCAGAGTACCAGTTCAAGTCCTGGCCGCTCTGTTTCCAAGTTAGCTCTTTGCTAGTGCAGCTGGGAAGGCAGCAGATGATGGCCCCAATGTTTCGCCACTGCCACCCCTATGGGAGTCCTGGATGAAGTTTCTGGATCCTAGCTTTGGCCTGGCACAGCCCCTAACATTGAGGTAATATAGGGAGGGAACCAGCAGATAAAAGCACTCTCTCTCACTCTCTCTCTCTCACTCACTCTCTCTATATGTGTGTGTGTGTGTGTGGGTGGGTGGGTGTGGGTGTGTGTCATTTGGCCATTCAAATTTATAAAAAGACTGAAAAAAAACATGCTCAACATAAAATACTAATTGAAGGAATTTCAATAGAAGTACAGAACGCAGGTACAAGGATTAACCCTTTAAATGCATGTAAAATGATGCAAAGAAGGTAAGAAAAAACATTACTGATCATGTGATATTAATTCAATTTATTTTATATGGAAATCACAACGAATTGTAATGACCCTATAATACAGGCAATCTAGATACAAAGAGAAAAGTTACAATTCTGTGTGAGCATGAAATCCCCTTTTCTCAGCACAACTGAATTCCTCCTTTGTTCATGACCATACCCCTTAAAAATATTTGAGAACCAGGTTCTTAACAACTCCATGGAGAATGGGCTGTGACCTTAAACTGCCATCTCACTGAGGCTCATCTCTGAAACCTCCAGATGGGACAAGAATCAGTCAAGAGTGTATGTGGGCCGTCTGACACCAGGAGAGAATATACACTGATCAGCAATGGCAACAACTGCATCTTTCCTCCACCCACCCCCTTCCTTCCCTTTCCTCATCTGACCACACCCAAGGCAGCTCAGGGATGCAAATGTAGGCCTAATCTGCTCACTCGGAAGGGATGTGCATCCCCACCCCCTGGCAGACCACTATAAAAGGCACAGTCAGGCAGGACTGCCTCATTCGCACCTTGCCCTGAGCAGAGAGAAGCCACACACTTGGCCTGCAGGGGAGAAGCAGCAATGGCGCTCCAGCCCTCCTCCCTGGAAGCGCTGTGCTGGCCGACGGCCCCTCCGGAGTCCCACATGCCTCCGGGGCTGAGCCCAGAACAGGCGTGGGCCTGGGCCCTGGATAACTTTGAAGCGCTGAGCACCCGCTCGTGCCAGTGCCCCCAGGCCTGCGCAGACGGGAACTCCGGAGCCCGCGGGCTGCGGCGCGAGGCTTCTGCCAGTGTGGGAGCCGCGGCCCAGGTGCAATCCGGGCAGAAACGCTGTCGAGACCCAGACGTCCAGGAGCCGATGGCTGAGAGCCCCGCGGACCCCCAGCCACCTCACCAAGTGTGTCTGACCCAGCCTGGAGATGCCAGCGCCCGCGGACGAGGACAGACCCACGCCCAGAGCGGGCCCTGGAGTCCCGGCCGGCCCCGCAAGCTGCTGAAAACCGAGGTCTTCGTCTGGGAGGAACCAGGCAAGGAAAGGAGCCCCAGCCTGGGTCCCAGCCCGCTCCAAGACCCTCTTGCCCCGATGGCCTGGAGGGAGCGCGAGGCCCCCTGGTGGGGGCCCTCCTACTGCCCCTGTGGACTTTTGTTCCAGAACTGCCCTCTGCACGCCTAGGATTCTGACCACAGAGCTGGAGGCTGCACAAGGAGCCTGCGAGCACAGCCGCCGGCCGCTCCATGGCCTCTTTTGGCCTGGGATCCCTAGACGCTGAGGAAGGGAGACTGCGCTGGCCCGGGGGAGCCACCGTGGCCGCATCAAGACCGCTGACTGAGGACGTGGCCAGCAGGTTCGCGAAGACCGGGACCGCCCCTGCCATCTGCCTTTGGCGACTCAGCGCCCTGAGGACTCTGAATAGACTCCTCCTTTGGAGACCCTGGTAGAACAAACGGTTGTTCAGCGCCGGACCTAAGTCCATGTGGATCTTGGTGAGATTTCCTCTCCATTCCTGAGTGACATTTCACAAACTGCCATCATGCTTTCTCCCGCATGTTTCCAGTGCGGCCCTGGAGGAAGGAGGTGCGCGAAGGCTGAGAGCTGAGCGCCAGGATCCTCCTGCGCCCGACCTTCTGAGGTTCCCCTGGCTGGACTCGCGGCAGGCAGCGGTTTCCTGTGCAGAGCCGCGCAGGCGGCTACCAGTCCAGCGTGGCCAACATGGCCCTGGGGGTCTGTGCGGAGCCTGCGAAAGAGCCTGCAGACAAGTCGCAGCCCAGACTCCACTGAAGCCACAAGGTCTCCTGGTGCGTGGCCCCAGCTCGGAGGCTCCAGCTTCTGCAGGGGGCACTGCGGCAGCCTCCTGGGACTGGCCGAGCTTCTCCAGGCATCGACAGGACGAAGCCTCGGCTGAGTTGTCCTCAGGGACCCGCAGGCAGTGCCCTGCTCCTCAGACTGTCCTTCCAGCCCCCACAGTGGAGCGGCCCAGCTGCCCACCTGCTGCAGCCCATGGGAAGGTCCTTGGTCCCAGGACGGGAAAACATCAGCGACTCTGTTCTGTCCTGTGCGGCTGGGGCTCTTGCACGCTCGAGTGGGACTGCTTGTCTTCAATGCCTGCTCCCATGTGGTGAGTTGCTTGTTTTCTCTTGTAGAAGTTCTTTATCTTTGAAGCACAGAGTGACATGGAGGAGAGAGAGAGAGAGAGACAGAAAGAAGGAGAGATCTTTCATCTGTTGTGGTCTGTCCAAGTGTCCAAAACATGCAGGACTGGGCATGGGGAAAGCCTGGCGCTTAGAACTCCATCTGGGTGTCCCACTGGTGTCATCACTAGTGATCATCTGAGTAGGCAGAGGAATGCAGCTCCATTGGGATGTCAGTACCGAAAGGGTGGGCTGAACTTACTTTGTCTCTCCTTTATTTCCTAGAGAGTTTCCACAAGAAATGCTCTCAGTGTGAACTAGAAGTTAATGACACTCATTGATTCAACTCCTTATTTGGGACTGTATGTGAAGCTGATTGGGATCTCCGTAGGATTATTTAGAGGGGCCTGCTTGTGACACAGGTGAGATCAGATCCCTCACCAGCGACCCTGGCTAGTAACCCCAGAGCCAGAGACACTGCAATGGAGAGAGCCCAGACGCTGCTTACTCCTTAGTCTCCTTAGACCTCTGATCCAAGACTTCGAGGAATGAAGACTCCACTCCCACCTGAGAGCCACCTCGGACGGCATCAATATTGCAGAGTGAGGACATGGCCTGAGGAACTGCGAAGACCTGGGATCCGTTCTGCCATCTGCCTTTGCCAACCAATCACGCTGAGGGACTCAAGCAGATGCCTCACTGAAGACCCTCAGAAACAAATGGTTGTGAAGTAACGGAACTCATTGCAACACCCACATGAGCAGTTTTCGCTCATACTCATTTGAGATACTGTGTCCATAGCTAAATAAAATGTTACAATAATCCCATAAGCAATAAAATGTTACAATAATCCCATAATCAATAAAATGTTACAATAATCCCATCATCATCCGTTCTCCCGTATGTTTCCATCTCGCCCTTTGGAGAAGAGTGGGAACAAGGGTCAGGGTGGCTGAGCACCAGGATCTGTGCAGCAAAGGACCTTGGGTGGCTTCGCTCTGCCAGACCCCAGGAGACAGCAGTCTCGGTCTGAGCACAGCAGGGCAGGCAGAGGTCAGCCTTGGCCTATATGCACGGGGCTCTTTCTGCCCGGCCCGCAGGAGACCCAACAAAGCATTGCCAGAGTCCCCACTCAAACCTGAATCTCTCCTGCTCTCTGGCCTCCCACCCTGCAGCCATCATGGGGCCCTTGCACCAGCTTCAAGTTGCTCTGATGCAGCTTCCTGGGACTGTCCCGGCTCCAGAGGCATCGCCAAGCACCGGCCTCCTAGGGGTCATGTCCTCAGTCTCTAGGATCTTCTCTGGCCAGCCATTCCCTTAGGCCTCAGATGTCTTTTGAGCACACACCATGGAGCTTGCAACCACCAAACTGCTTCTTGCAATTGGATGGTACCCTGGGCCCCAGGACATGAGAAATTCAGCGAATTCTCTCCTATACTTTGGGCTTAGTGCCCCGGATTCTGGAATGAGCATGCTTGTTTTCACCCCCAGCTTCAATCCGGTGAATTTTCTTTTTAATAAAATTTTTTTTAATTGAATATCTAAGTTCCTTGTGGGAGGGGTTTCTAGTCGCAGTTGGGGCGCCAGATTCTGTCCTGGTTGCTCCTCTTCTAGTCCAGCTCTCTGCTGTGGTCCATGGGGTGGACAGTGGAGGATGGCCCAGGTCCTTGAGCCCTGCACCCACATGGGAAACCAGGAGGAAGCACCTGGCTCCTGGCTCTGATAGGTGCTATGCACCTAGGGTCACTTGGGTGTGAACCAATGGAAAGAGGAAGACCTTTCTCTCTGTCTCTCTCTCTTACTTTCTATCTCTGCTCATGCCTGGGAGCCACCGTGTCTGGTATCAAGATCCCAGAGTGAGGACATGCCCGATTACCCGGGGAGACCCGGCGCCTCTTCTGCCATCTGCCTTAGCCGACCAATCACACTGAGTGACCTGAGGTGATGCCTCACTGAAGACACTCAGAAGCAAATGGTTGTGAAGTAATGGAACTCATTGCAACATGCACATGAGCAATTATTGCTTGTACTGTTGAGATACTCTGTCCATACCTCATAAAATGTTACAATAATCCCACCATCCTTTCTCCCGTGTGTTTCTGTCTCGGCTGTAAGGAAAGAAGAGGAACAAGGGTCTGTGCTGAGCACCAGGTTCTGTGATGCAAAGATGGTGGTTGTGCCTCCAGCCAGCCTGGAAAGTTCCCGTGGTGGTGGTGGGGGTCAGGCTGTGCCCAACATTGCAGAGGGACTGTGCCATCAGAGGTCTCTACGTCTGGTGGTCTGTGCCAGAGCAGGACAATCTTGGAGACTGAGACTGTGACAACAGCATGCATCTGTCTCGTGGGCATCTGTGGGTCCTTTGGGTCCAAGGCATCGGGTCCTTGAGGAAGAGCTCTTCACCCCTCCTCTGGGGGCTGGACCTTCTCCGTTGTTGTGGCTGGCGGCCCTCCTTCTGACGTCTGCAGGGATGGGAAAGTACTTCCCTATGGACTAAGCAACAGACTCAAGAGCAGAGGCATTGAAAAGAAATGGGGCAGCTATAGCAGAGAGCTGGATCACAAGTAGAACAGCAGGGTCTTGAACTGGCGCCCATATGGGATGCCTGCACTTCAGGCCAGGGCTTTAACCCTCTGTGCCACAGTGTCGGCCACAGGTAATCTTTTTTCTGAAATGTACCATATATTCGCCCAAATGATTGGAAGTATAGCTTGGCTATTTTTATGTGTACTTGCAGCTGAATAGTGACACACCTGAGTGTGTGTTTGTGTGTATGTAATGGTTACTTTTAGGTAATGGGTCTAGCTTTAATTGCCCAGTTCTCCTATGTCCCCCCTGTTCCTTTGATCCCTACGAAGATGCAGTGGATAGTTTCAGTTGCTTTTCCTCTGGAGATTCAAAGTGTCCTAGAATGCTAGTGAGTTTGGTGAAGGGATTAAGAGCAAGTAGATCCACTCATTCATGTTGTAGATCTCAGAATTTCCTTCATTTTAGGACTAAACAGTATCCTGTTCTATATGTAACCAAATTCTGATTGGTTATTTATCAATTAGGGCCACATGAAATGCTTCCTTTTTTAGCTATTATGACCAATATTGCTATGAACAGAAGTATAAAATATCTCGTTGAGAACTTACATTCCATTTTTGGGAGGTTTATGGCCTGAGGTAGAGTTGCTAGATTAGGGGGCAATTCTAGAGAACAGATCTTTCAAACACAGAGCAGCGTGGCTGGGAAAGCTGTACAGTGGTGCTCCTAAGCCAGGAGTCTCTTCCAGGTTCCCCGCAGGTGCAGGGCTCAGGTACTGGGGCATCTGCTACTGCTTTCCCAGGCCATCAGCAGAGAGCAGGATGGGAAGTTGAGCAGCCGATACTCGAACTTGCATCCATGTGGGATGTCTGGCTCTGCATATAATAATTAAGATACTATGCCACAGGTAGGCCCCAGGAAGTGCTTATGGAGAGAATTCTGGTACTGAAACCACAAAGCTGAAGTTAGCATTTCCTCCCTGAAGTAGCAGGCAGAGTTCTCTCCATGGTGAACTGTGAATGTTCTCCTGCTTGTAAATAGAAAGCAGAGCCTGGGTAACTGTACCGCAGGGTAGAGGGAGTCCTAACAGGCACTGTGCTACCCACACCTACACCTGCTGTAGAGCACCTGTTGCAGACGTGCACAGAGAAGGTCACTAGTTTTCTCAACTCCCCCAGACAGAAACATCTGATGAGTTTAGAGATGCTTCATTAGGGAGTTTTGATTCACACAATGTTAAACTATACTGAAATTCTCACTTCAAAAGCCTACTGGTGTCCAGTATCCTTGAAAGGTTCCTTGACTACTTATATCATATTGTCTTGCACTTTATTTCTCTTTTACTCTCTTCTGGAAAAGTAGTGTGTTATACCCTAAAAAGAACAACAGCAACAAAAGACTTCTGATGTGGGAGCCAGAGAATCTGACATGTTTAGGGAGAAACGTGAAAATTCTAATTTTAAGATTTATTTAGGCCGGCGCCGTGGCTCAACAGGCTAATCCTCCGCCTTGCGGCGCCGGCACACCGGGTTCTAGTCCCGGTCGGGGCACCGGATTCTGTCCCGGTTGCCCCTCTTCCAGGCCAGCCCTCTGCTGTGGCCCAGGAATGCAGTGGAGGATGGCCCAAGTGCTTGGGCCCTGCACCCCATGGGAGACCAGGATAAAGCACCTAGCACCTGGCTACTGCCATCGGATGAGCGCATTGCGCCAGCCGCAGCGCGCTGACCACGGCAGCTATTGGAGGGTGAACCAACGGCAAAGGAAGACCTTTCTCTCTGTCTCTCTCACTCACTGTCCACTCTGCCTGTCAAAAAAAAGATTTATTTATTTCATTGATAGGCAGAGTTACAGAGAGGCAGAGGCGAGAGAGAGAGAGAGAGAGAGAGAGAGAGAGAGAGAGGTCATCCATTCGCTGGTTCACACCCATATGGCTGTGATGGCCAGACTGCATCAATTAAAGTCAGGAACCAGGACTGTCTTCTGGGTCTCCTACATGGGTGCAGGGACCCAGCACTCTGGACATCTTTACTGACTTCCCAGGCCACAGCAGAGCGGTGGATCAGAACTGGAGTAGCTAGGGCTAGAACCAGTGTCCATTTGGGATGCTGCCAGAAATCTGGAGAATTAATTACTGTGTCCCAGCACAGGCCCCACCGTTTGCTTTTTTAGATGGCTCTGGCCTGGTGGGTGGTTCTCATTAGGTGCCAATAATGTGGGTGGGGACCATATTCTTAGGAATTACTACATCAGAAAACAGAATTAGAGGGTCTTGTCATGTGGTACAGTGGGTTAACGCCCTGGTCTGAAGCACCCACACCCTATATGGGTTCTGGTCCTAATCCAGCTGCTCCTCTTCTGGTCCAGCTCTCTAATAGCCTGGAAAAGCAGCAGGGAAGTGTTTGGCCCCACCACTAAATGTCAGAGACCCCAATGAAGCTCCTGGTTTTGGCTAGAGCCAGTGCTGGCTTTGGCCATCATCCAGGGAATGAGCTAGAATGGGGAAGATCTTTCTCAAAGTCTTTCACATAAATTGAGAAAGAAAAGAAGAAGGAAGGAAGGAAAGAAGGAAGGAAGGAAGGAAGGAAGGAAGGAAGGAAGGAAGGAAGGAAGGAAGGAAGGAAGGAAGGAAGGAAGGAGTAATGATATGCTGTAGTGTTCACTGGCCAGTACAGGCATCTCCTATACAGATATGGGTTCTCACACTTGCTAGGCCTCCAAGACACTATGCAGAGGATAGGAATCCTTATAATTAGCTGGGATTCTCACTGGTCTTTCTGCTATCTCTTCCCTCTGAATCCTACTCAGGGTTTCCTGTCAACATCCCTGCAACTCTGCCTTCCCATATATACCTTGAATCTTTGATTCCTGGGGACCCAGAGCCTCCAACCATCTCAGGTGCAAAGTCTTAGGAGGTATCCTTCTAAACCCACCCAGATCCATAATTCACAGTGAGCACAATGGGGCCCAGCTCTTGAGAGAAGGAAGGGAGTGATGGGAGTAAGACTTTTTTTTATTTTTTTGACAGGCAGAGTTAGAAAGTAAGAGAGAGAGAGACAGAGAGAAAGGTCTTCCTCTTTCCATTGGTTCACGCCCCAAGTGACCCCTAGGTGCATAGCACCTATCAGAGCCAGGAGCCAGGTGCTTCCTCCTGGTTTCCCATGTGGGTGCAGGGCTCAAGGACCTGGGCCATCCTCCACTGCCCACCCCCCGGACCACAGCAGAGAGCTGGACTGGAAGAGGAGAAACCGGGACAGAATCTGGTGCCCCAACCGGGAATAGAAACCCCTCCCACAAGGAACTTAGGCTTTCAATTAAAAAATTTTTTATTAAAAAGAAAATTCACCGGATTGAAGCTGGGGGTGAAAACAAGCATGCTCATTCCAGAATCCGGGGCACTAAGCCCAAAGTATAGGAGAGAAGTCGCTGAATTTCTCATGTCCTGGGCCCCAGGGTACCATCCAATTGCAAGAAACAGTTTGGTGGTTGCAAGCTCCATTGTGTGTACTCAAAAGACAGTCTGAGGCCTAAGGGAATGGCTGGCCAGAGGAGTTCCTAGAGACTGAGGACATGACCCCTAGGTGGCCGGTGCTTGGCGATGCCTCTGGAGCCGGGACAGTCCCAGGAAGCTGCATCAGAGCAACTTGAAGCTGGTGCAAGCGCCCCATGATGGCTGCAGGGTGGGAGGCCAGAGAGCAGGAGAGATTCAGGTTTGAGTGGGGACTCTGGCAATGCTTTGTTGGGTCTCCTGCGGGCCGGGCAGAAAGAGCCCCGTGCATATAGGCCAAGGCTGACCTCTGCCTGCCCTGCTGTGCTCAGACCGAGACTGCTGTCTCCTGGGGTCTGGCAGAGCGAAGCTACCCAAGGTCCTTTGCTGCACAGATCCCGGTGCTCAGCCACCCAGACCTTGTTCCTCTACTTTCCCTACAGCTGAGATGGAAACACACGGGAGAACGGATGATGGGATTACTGTAACATTTTATTTAAGAATGGAAAGAGTAACTCAAATGAATATGAGCGAAACATGCTTGTGTGCATGTTGCAATGAGTTCCGTTAATTTACAGCCCTTTGTTTCTGAGGGTCTTCTTGGGACATCTACTCAGGTCTCTCAGCAGGATTGGTCGGCAAAGGCAGATGGCAGAAGGGTCTCGGGTCTTCATGGCTCCTCAGCCCTTGTCCTCAGTCTGGGATCTTGATGCCGGACATGGTTTCTCCAGGTGCGAGTTGAGTCTTCATTCGTCAAAGTCTTGGATCCTGAAGTCTAAGGAGGCCAAGAGGTAAGAGGCGTCTGGGCTCTCTCCATTGCAGTGTCTCTGGCTCCTGGGGTTACAAGCCAGGGTCGCTGGTGAGGAATCTGCTCTCAGCTGTGTCACAAGCAGGCCCCTCCAAATAGTCCTCCGGAGATCCCAATCAGCTTCACATACAGTCCCGAATAAGGAGTTGAATCAATGAGTGTCATTAACTTCTAGTTCACACTGAGAGCATTTCTTGTGGACAACTCTCTAGGAAATAAAGGAGAGGCTCAGTAAGTTCAGCCCACCCTTCCGGTACTGACACCCCAATGGAGCTGCATTCCTCTGCCTACTCAGATGATCACTAGTGATGACACCAGTGGGACACCCAGATGGAGTTCTAAGCGCCAGGCTTTCCCCATGCCCAGTCCTGCATGTTTTGGACACTTGGACAGACCACAACAGATGAAAGATCTCTCCTCTTTCTCCCTCTCTCTCTCTCTCCTCCATGTCACTCTGTGCTTCAAAGATAAAGAACTTCTACAAGAGAAAACAAGCAACTCACCACATGGGAGCAGGCATTGAAGACAAGCAGTCCCACTGGAGAGTGCAAGAGCCCCAGCCGCACAGGACAGAACAGAGTCGCTGATGTTTTCCCGTCCTGGGACCAAGGACCTTCCCATGGGCTGCAGCAGGTGGGCAGCTGGGCCGCTCCACTGTGGGGGCTGGAAGGACAGTCTGAGGAGCAGGGCACTGCCTGCGGGTCCCTGAGGACAACTCAGCCGAGGCTTCGTCCTGTCGATGCCTGTAGAAGCTTGGCCAGTCCCAGGAGGCTGCCGCAGTGCCCCCTGCAGAAGCTGGAGCCTCCGAGCTGGGGCCACGCACCAGGAGACCTTGTGGCTTCAGTGGAGTCTGGGCTGCGACTTGTCTGCAGGCTCTTTCGCAGGCTCCGCACAGACCCCCAGGGCCATGTTGGCCACGCTGGACTGGTAGCCGCCTGCGCGGCTCTGCACAGGAAACCGCTGCCTGCCGCGAGTCCAGCCAGGGGAACCTCAGAAGGTCGGGCGCAGGAGGATCCTGGCGCTCAGCTCTCAGCCTTCGCGCACCTCCTTCCGCCAGGGCCGCACTGGTAACATGCGGGAGAAAGCATGATGGCAGTTTGTGAAATGTCATTCAGGAACGGAGAGGAAATCTCACCAAGATCCACATGGGACTGAGGTCCGGCGCTGTACAAACCCTTGTTCTACCAGGGTCTCCAAAGGAGGAGTCTATTCAGAGTCCTCAGGGCGCTGAGTCGCCAAAGGCAGATGGCAGGGGCGGTCCCGGGTCTTCGCGGTCCTGGTGGCCACGTCCTCACTCAGCGGTCTTGATGGCGGCCACGGTGGCTCCCAGGGGCCAGCGCAGTCTTCCTTCCTCATTGTCTAGGGATCCCAGGCCAAAAGAGGCCATGGGGCGGGCGGCTGCTGTGCTCTCAGGCTTTGGCACCTCCCTCTGCGGCGCCTATGGCTGGTTTGCTTCCTGGGTTTTGGTCAGGGGCAGCGGCTCTGCCCTCTGCGTTGTGTCGCGGGCAGGCCCCTCCCAGAAGTCCGCAGGGGCTACAAAGCAGCTTCCCGTCAAAGTCCTGGTGGCACCCAAAAGGCTGACCCAACCTGGGATAAAGGGGCAGCGCCCAGGGCCCAGACTTGGCATTGCTCAGGGGAGGCAGCACCTGGGGCCCCTGAGGCTCTTGTGCGGAGTCCCAGGCCTCCCGCACACAGCGGGCAAGATGCTGCTCCATTGCTCTGCCTCTGAGAGGAGGAAGGGTTTGCTGGGACTGGGGCCTCCTGCTTTTATCCTGTCCTGCCCCTCCACAAACCAATCAGAGGGTGTGGATTTGGGCGGAGACCTTTGCTCAAGGTCAAACCCATCAGAGAGCAGGACTGATCCTATCAGGTCAATCCCATCATCATGATTGAAATGATAGGAAATGGCCTTCTTCTTATGGATTGATGAGTTTAAAGTGTGCTAGGAAGCATGGAGGGAAGGGTTGTTTGGAGGGGATTGGACTACACAACCTGTGGAGAAAGTTACTTTTAAAGTCTTTAGTGTCCTGACCTTTATGAGAAAATGCCATTTGATTCTCAGGTCATCTTGTAGGTTTTTGTTTGTTTGTTTGTTTTTTTCAGCGATCTATTGATTTATTTGGCTGGATCTGGACCAATTTGAAGCCAGGAGCCAAGAGTTTCTTCTGGATCTCAAACATGGGTAAAGGGGGCCAGTGCTTGGGACATCTTTTCTGACTGTTGGGTCAGAAGTGTAGTAGCCAGGGTTAGAACCTGTGCCTATTTGGGATGCTGCCACCAATCTGGAGAATTAATTACTGTGTCCCAGCACAGGCCCCACAGTTTGCTTTTTTAGATGGCTATGGCCTGGTGGGTGGTTCTCATTAGGTGGCAGGAATGTGGGTGGGACCTTATTCCTAGGAGTTCCTACATCAGAAAACAGAATTAGAGGGTCTTGTGCTGTGTTGCAGTGGGATAAGGTTCTGGCCTGAAGCACCAGCACCCTAGATGGGTACTGGTTCTAGTCCTGGCTGCTCCTCTTCCAGTCCAGCTCTCTGCTATCGCCTGGGAAAGTAGCAGGAAAGTGTTTTGGCCCCACCACCAAATGTCAGAAACCCCAATTAGCTCCTGGTTTTGGCTTGAGCCAGTGCTGGCTTTGGCCATCATCCAGGGAATGAGCCAGAATAGGGAAGATCTTTCTCTAAGTCTTTCACATAAACCTAGAAAGAAAAGAAGGAAGGAAGGAAAGAAGGAAGGAAGAAAGGAAGCAAGGAAGGAAGGACAGTGATGAAATGCTGTAGTGTTCACTGGCCAGTACAGGCATCTCCTATGCAGATATGGGGTCTCACACTTGCTAGGCCTCCAAGACACTATGCAGACTAGAGAAACCCTGAAATTAGCTGGGATTCGCTCTGGTCTTTCTGCTATCTCTTCCCTCTGAATCCTACTCAGGGTTTCCTGTCAACATCCCCGCAACTCTGCCTTCCCATATATACCTTGAATTTTTGTCTCCTGGGGACCCAGAGCATGCAACTGTCTCAGGTGCAAAGTCTTAGGAGGTTGTTTCTAAAGCCACCCAGATCCATGATTCACAGTGAGCACAATGGAGCCCAGCTGTTGAGAGAGGAAACGGTGTGATGGGAGTAAGTCTTTTTTTAAATTTATTTTTTATTTATCTTGTTGAGAGGCAGAGTTAGACAGTGAGAAAGAGACAGACAGAGAATAAGGTCTTCCTTTCTCCGTTGGTTCACACCCCAAGTGGCTGCTAAGGACAGTGCGTGGCAGCAGGCACATTACTCTGATCCGAGCCAGGAGCCAGGAGCCAGGAGCCAGGTGCTTCTCCTGGTCTCCCATGTGGGTGCAGTGCCCAAGGACCTGGACCATCTGCCACTACACTTCCAGGCCACAGCAGACAGCTGGACTAGAAGAGGAGCAACCAGGACAGAATCTGGTGCCCCAACCGGGACTAGACCCCTCCCAACACGGAACTTTGGATTTCAAATAAAAGAACTTTTAATTAAAAAGAAAAATCACCAGATTGGAGATGTTGTTGAAACCAAGCATGCTCATTCCAGAATCCGGGGCACTAAGCCCTGACAACAAGACAGAAGTGACTGCTTTTCTCATGTCCTGGGCCCCAGGGTTCCTTCCTAATGCAAGAAGCAGGTTGGTGGCTGGCAAGCTCCATTGTATGGGCTCAAAAGACATCTGAGGCCTAAGGGAATGGCTGGCCAGAGGAGTCCTAGAGACTGAGGACATGACCCCTAGGAGGCCGGTGCTTGGCGATGCCTCTGGAGCCGGGACAGTTCCAGGAAGCTGCATCAGAACAACTTGAAGCTGGTGCAAGGGCCCCATGATGGCTGCAGGGTGGGAGGCCAGAGACAGGAGCACTCAGGTTTGAGTGGAGACTCTGGCAATGCTTTGTTGGGTCTCTAGCGGGCCGAGCAGAAAGAGCCCCGTGCATATAGGCCAAGGCTGACCTCTGCCTGCCCTGCTGTGCTCAGACCGAGACTACTGTCTCCTGGGGTCTGGCAGAGCGAAGCTACCCAAGGTCCTTTGCTGCACAGATCCCAGTGCTCAGCCACCTAGACCCTTGTTCCTCTACTTTCCCTACAGCCGAGATGGAAACACACGGGAGAACGGATGATGGGATTACTGTAACATTTTATTGAGCTATGGACAGAGTATCTCAACCTTATGAACAATAAAGGCTCGTGTGCATATTGAAATGAGTTCTGCTTCTTCACAACCATTTGCTTCTGAAGGTCTTCAGCGAGGCATCTGCTTGGGTCCCTCGGCGTGATTGGTCGGCAAAGGCAGATGGCAGAACGGATCCAAGGTCTTCCCAGTTCCTCAGGCCATGTCCTCACTCTGGTATCTTGATGTGGGCCACGGTGGCTCCCAGGTGCAAGTGGAGTCTTCATTCGTCAAAGTCTTGGATCCCGAGGTCTAAGGAGGCCAAGGGGTAAGAGGCGTCTAGGCTCTCTCCATTGCAGTGTCTCTGGCTCCTGGGGTTACTAGCCAGGGTCGCTGGTAGTGCATCTGCTCCCTGGGCTGTGTCACGAGCAGGCCCCTCCAAACAGTCCTACGGAGATCCCAATCAGCTTCACATACAGTCCCGAATAAGGATTGAATCAATGAGTGTCATTAACTTCTAGTTCACACTGAGAGCATTTCTTGTGGAAACTCTCTAGGAAATAAAGGAGAGGGTCAGTAAGTTCAGCCCACCCTTCCGGTACAGACACCCCAATGGAGCTACATTCCTCTGCCTACTCAGATGATCACTAGTGATGACACCAGTGGGGCACCCAGATGGAGTTCTAAGCGCCAGGCTTTCCCCATGCCCAGTCCTGCATGTTTTGGACAGACCACAGGCAGATGAAAGATCTCTCCCTCTTTCTGTCTCTCTCTCTCTCTCCTCCATGTCACTCTGTGCTTCAAAGATAAAGAACTTCTACAAGAGAAAACAAGCAACTCACCACATGGGAGCAGGGATTGAAGACAAGCAGTCCCACTGGAGAGTGCAAGAGCCCCTGCCCCACAGGACAGAACAGAGTCGCTGATGTTTTCCCGTCCTGGGACCCAGGACCTTCCCATGGCCTGCAGCAGGTGGGCAGCTGGGCCGCTCCACTGTGGGGGCTGGAAGGACAGTCTGAGGAGCAGGGCACTGCCTGCGGGTCCCTGAGGACAACTCAGCCCAGGCTTCGTCCTGTCGATGCCTGTAGAAGCTTGGCCAGTCCCAGGAGGCTGCCGCAGTGCCCCCTGCAGAAGCTGGAGCCTCCGAGCTGGGGCCACGCACCAGGAGACCTTGTGGCTTCAGTGGAGTTTGGGCTGCGACTTGTCTGCTGGGTCTTCCGCAGGCTCCGCACAGACCCCCAGGGCCATGTTGGCCACGCTGGACTGGTAGCCGCCTGCGCGGCTCTGCACAGGAAACCGCTGCCTGCCGCGAGTCCAGCCAGGGGAACCTCAGAAGGTCGGGCGCAGGAGGATCCTGGCGCTCAGCTCTCAGCCTTCGCGCACCTCCTTCCTCCAGGGCCCCACTAGAAACATGCGGGAGAAAGCATGATGGCAGTTTGTGAAATGTCATTCAGGAACGGAGAGGAAATCTCACCAAGATCCACATGGGACTGAGGTCCGGCGCTGTACAACCATTTGTTCTACCAGGGTCTCCAAAGGAGGAGTCTGCTCAGAGTCCTCAGGGCGCTGAGTCGCCAAAGGCAGATGGCAGGGGCGGTCCCGGGTCTTCGCGGTCCTGGTGGCCACGTCCTCACTCAGCGGTCTTGATGGCGGCCACGGTGGCTCCCCCGGGCCAGGGCAGTCTTCCTTCCTCATTGTCTAGGGATGCCCAGGCCAAAAGAGGCCATGGGGCGGGCGGCGGCTGTGCTCTCAGGCTTTGGCACCTCCCTCTGCGGCGCCTATGGCTGGTTTGCTTCCTGGGTTTTGGTCAGGGGCAGCGGCTCTGCCCTCTGCGTTGTGTCGCGGGCAGGCCCCTCCCAGAAGTCCGCAGGGGCTACAAAGCAGCTTCCCGTCAAAGTCCTGGTGGCACCCAAAAGGCTGACCCAACCTGGGATAAAGGGGCAGCGCCCAGGGCCCAGACTTGGCATTGCTCAGGGGAGGCAGCACCTGGGGCCCCTGAGGCTCTTGTGCGGAGTCCCAGGCCTCCCGCACACAGCGGGGAAGATGCTGCTCCATTGCTCTGCCTCTGAGAGGAGGAAGGGTTTGCTGGGACTGGGGCCTCCTGCTTTTATCCTGTCCTGCCCCTCCACAAACCAATCAGAGGTGTGGATTTGGGCGGAGACCTTTGCTCAAGGTCAAACCCATCAGAGAGCAGGACCGATCCTATCAGGTCAATCCCATCATCATGATTGAAATGATAGGAAGTGGCCTTCTTCTTATGGATTGATAAGTTTAAAGTGTGCTAGGAAGCAAGGAGGGAAGGGTTGTTTGTAGGGGATTGGACTATGCAACCTGTGTAGAAAGTTACTCTTTTAAAGTCTTTAGTGTCCTGTTATTTATGAGAAAATGCAATTTGATTCTCAGGTCATCTATTTCTTTTTTTTTTTTTTCAGCAATATATTTATTTATTTGATAGAGTTACACAGAGAGAGGAGTGGGAAGGAGAGCGATAGTGAGGCCTTCCATTTGATGGTTCACTCCCTATTTAGCGACAACGCTGCAGCCTCATGGACTGATGCCAGAGGCCAGGAGTTTGTTCTGGGTCTCCCACGTGGGTGCAGAGGCTCAAAGACTTGGGCCATCTTCTAGTGCTTTCCGAGGTTATGGCAGAGAGCTGGTTCACAAGTTGAGTAGCAGGGTCTCGAACTAGCGCCCACAGGGGATGCCAACACTTCAGGCCAGGTCATTAACCTTCTGTGGCACAGGGCATCGGCCCGAATTAATCATTTTTCTGAAATGCAGCCTATATTCGCCCAAATGATTAGAAGTATAGGTTGGCATTTTTTGTGTGTAATTTCAAAGCTGAAGTGTGAACCTGAGTGTATGTTTGTGTGTGTGTGTGTGTTTGTGTGTCATGACTTAGTCTGAGGTGATGGGTTTAGGTTTTATTCGCAGTTTTCCTATGTCCCCAGACCCTTTGAACCAGGAACACTATTTAAAGGGCAGGCATGACAGTGCAGCGGCTCAATTGTGTAATCCTCTACCTGCAGTGTCGGCACCCCGGGTTCTAGTCCCAGATTCTGTTCAATAAAATCAAGTGTTAGAGCTTCTATTTCTAAGTGCTTGAAATTATTTTTTTATATAACGCTTTTATTTAAAGAATATAAATTTCCAAAATACAGCTTATAGATTACAATGGCTTCCCCCCCATAATTCCCTCCCACCCGCAACCATCCCCTTTCCCATTCCCTCTCCCCTTGCTTCACATCAAGATTCATTTTCAATTCTCTTTATATACAGAAGATCAGTTTACTATATATTATGTAAAGATTTCAACAGTTTGCCCTCACATAGCAACACAAAGTGAAAAATACTGTTGGAGTACTAGTTATAGTATTAATTCACAATGTATAGCACATTAAGGACAGAGATCCTACATGATATATTTTTTTAATTTATTAATTTTTTATGCAATTTCCAATTTAACACCAAGATTTTTTTTCATTTTTAATTATCTATATACAGAAGATTGATTCAGTATGTACTAAGTAAAGATCTCATCAGTTTACACCCACACAGAAACACAAAGTGTAAAATACTGTTTCAGTGCTAGTTATAGCATTACTTCACATTGGACAACACATTAAGGACAGATCCCTCATGAGATGTAAGTACACAGTGACACCTGTTGTTGATTTAACGATTTGACACTCTTGTTTATGGGGTCAGGAATCTCCCTAGGCTCTAGTCATGAGTTCCGAGGCTATGGAAGCCTTTAGGGTTCAAGCACTTAAGATTGAAGTCGACGAACCCTAAGTGCTTGAAATTATAAATACTGGTCATTACTCTGAAGGTGGACATGGGGTTGGTGCTGTGTTCACTTGGTTAATCCTCCACCTGTGGCACCGGCCTCCCATATGGACACCAGGTTCTTGTCCCGATTCCCCTCTTGCAGTCCAGTTCTCTGCTGTGGCCCGGGAGTGCAGTG
The DNA here is from genome assembly GCA_949820135.1 of Sylvilagus floridanus. Lineage (NCBI taxonomy): Eukaryota > Metazoa > Chordata > Mammalia > Lagomorpha > Leporidae > Sylvilagus > Sylvilagus floridanus. The sequence continues at coordinate 67,545,684 of OX463246.1, read as the reverse complement.
GAGGCTGGCCCAAGTGCTTGCTCCCTGCACCCACGTGGGAGACCTGGAGGAAGCACGTGGCTCCTGGCTTCGGATCTTTGCAGTACCGGCCTTAGAAGCGGTTTTGGGGGTGAACCAACGGAAAGACCTTTCTCTCTGTCTCTCTCACTCACTGTCTAATTCAGTCTGTCAAAAAAATAAAAAATGAAAAAGTAAAAACTAAAGAAAATGAAGGGCAGGCAGAAGGGGTGTAACTAAGTCAGGGCAATACGAATTCTATTGGATGAAGCCGATACTGGCCATGCTATGCTTTTCCAATCAGCTTGAATGTCTCCTAGGCTACAGTAGCTCTCCCCATGGTTCTGGGATTCCCTCCTTCCTCCAGAAATATACATGATGGGCAGAAGGTGGGGGTGGAGGGAAATGTGCCCTGGGGTTCCCTCCACCTGCCAGCAGCCAGGCTAACTGCATGGGCTACCAGGCCATCTCAGGGGATCACCCACACAGCCTGACATTTTTGGCCAATTTTGGGTGTGAACCAACAGATGGAAAATTTCTGTCTCTTCTTCTCCCTCTGCAATTCTTTTAAATAAATAAATTGAAATGATAATAAAAAGATCAGATTTTATGTGAGCACACTCAATTTTACTTCTTTAAACTGAGATAATGAATAAATGTTCATGCTTAACCGTTATGACTAGCACTCCCATAACTAAGTGGAATGTGAACGTGCATAACTGTACTGGGTTAGAGTCTATCACTGTTGAAATGGCACTCGTGGGTTTTTCATACATGGTTTCCATTATGTTGAGGTGGGACTAGCCCTTGAACTTCCAGAAAATACCTTTCTATGAATCATGGTCTCCAAATCAGAGCCTCTCTCCAGGCCAGTAGGACTCCTGCTCTTGGTCTCCACCCTAAGGGATTCTAGGAAACCTGCTCCCAGATGACAGCATTTTACTTCTAATCCCATCATCTCAGGTAATGAACTCTAGGATTAACTCCCCCACCCACCCAACAATGGGCTGCCTAGGACCACCCACGAGGGCAGGGCAGTATAAAAAGGCAAAAGGTGGAGGCTTCTGAAATCCAAATTCCAGCCACTTGTGGTCCCCTTGGTGGACATCTCCATGATGGAGCCGCTTTCTGCCTGCTCCTTGGTAGACAGCAGAAAGTCCCCACACCGGCTCCCGGGGTATGGAAGCCACAGTCCCCAGGGTTCTAGAAGCCACAGGTGCCCATATTGGCCAATGCCGTACTTTGGCCGCTCCCATTTTATTTCGACGTGAGCGAGTTCTCCTGGGACAGCACAGAGTTGGACAGCGCCCTGCTCTTCACAGTCCCTGAGATGCTCAGCTGGAAATCCTCACGGAGCAGTTACTTCCCTGGGCACACAGTACCTTGAAACCCGGGAGGGATACAGAGACCTCTGCCCAGTGTCTGCCGACCACGACTCAGCAGAAGCCATGGCTTGGGACTCTCCTTTTTTGGGTCTGGTTGAATTCTTCCTTTGTTCATGTTACTACCCCATATGCAACCTTGAGACCAGGTTCTTAACAACTCCAAGGAGAACTGGCTGAGACCTTAAACTGCCATCTCACTGAGGCTCATCTCTGAAACCTCCAGATGGGACAAGAATCAGTCATGAGTGTATGTGAGCCATCTAACACCAGGAGAGACTTTACACTGACCAGCATTGGCCAATAACTGCATCTTTCCTCCACCCACCCCCTTCCTTCCCTTTCCTCATCTGACCACACCCAAGGCAGCTCAGGGATGCAAATGTAGGCCTAATCTGCTCACTCGAAAGGGATGTGCATCCCCACCCCCTGGCAGAACACTATAAAAGGCACAGTCAGGCAGGACTGCCTCATTCGCACCTTGCCCTGAGCAGAGAGAAGCCACACACTTGGCCTGCAGGGGAGAAGCAGCAATGGCGCTCCAGCCCTCCTCCCTGGAAGCGCTGTGCTGGCCGATGGCCCCTCCGGAGCCCCACATGCCTCCGGGGCTGAGCCCAGAACAGGCGTGGGCCTGGGCCCTGGATAACTTCGAAGCCCTGAGCACCCACATGCCTCCGGGGCTGAGCCCAGAACAGGCGTGGGCCTGGGCCCTGGATAACTTCGAAGCGCTGAGCACCCGCTCGTGCCAGTGCCCCCAGGCCTGCGCAGACGGGAACTCCGGAGCCCGCGGGCTGCGGCGCGAGGCTTCTGCCAGTGTGGGAGCCGCGGCCCAGGTGCAATCCGGGCAGAAACGCTGTCGAGACCCAGACGTCCAGGAGCCGATGGCTGAGAGCCCCGCGGACCCCCAGCCACCTCACCAAGTGTGTCTGACCCAGCCTGGAGATGCCAGCGCCCGCGGACGAGGACAGACCCACGCCCAGAGCGGGCCCTGGAGTCCCGGCCGGCCCCGCAAGCTGCTGAAAACCGAGGTCTTCGTCTGGGAGGAACCAGGCAAGGAAAGGAGCCCCAGCCTGGGTCCCAGCCCGCTCCAAGACGCTCTTCCCCTGATGGCCTGGAGGGAGCGCGAGGCCCCCTGGTGGGGGCCCTCCTACTGCCCCTGTGGACTTTTGTTCGAGAACTGCCCTCTGCACGCCTAGGATTCTGACCACAGAGCTGGAGGCTGCACAAGGAGCCTGCGAGCACAGCCGCCGGCCGCTCCATGGCCTCTTTTGGCCTGGGATCCCTAGACAATGAGGAAGGAAGACTGCGCTGGCCCCTGGGAGCCACCGTGGCCGCATCAAGACCGCTGAGTGAGGACGTGGCCACCAGGACCGCGAAGACCCGGGACCGCCCCTGCCATCTGCCTTTGGGGACTCAGCGCCCTGAGGACTCTGAATAGACTCCTCCTTTGGAGACCCTGGTAGAACAAATGGTTGTACAGCGCCGGACCTCAGTCCATGTGGATCTTGGTGAGATTTCCTCTCCGTTCCTGAATGACATTTCACAAACTGCCATCATGCTTTCTCCCGCATGTTTCCAGTGCGGCCCTGGAGGAAGGAGGTGCGCGAAGGCTGAGAGCTGAGCGCCAGGATCCTCCTGCGCCCGACCTTCTGAGGTTCCCCTGGCTGGACTCGCGGCAGGCAGCGGTTTCCTGTGCAGAGCCGCGCAGGCGGCTACCAGTCCAGCGTGGCCAACATGGCCCTGGGGGTCTGTGCGGAGCCTGCGGAAGACCCAGCAGACAAGTCGCAGCCCAAACTCCACTGAAGCCACAAGGTCTCCTGGTGCGTGGCCCCAGCTCGGAGGCTCCAGCTTCTGCAGGGGGCACTGCGGCAGCCTCCTGGGACTGGCCAAGCTTCTACAGGCATCGACAGGACGAAGCCTCGGCTGAGTTGTCCTCAGGGACCCGCAGGCAGTGCCCTGCTCCTCAGACTGTCCTTCCAGCCCCCACAGTGGAGCGGCCCATCTCCACTGGAGGAGGTTACCAGGTGAGGCCTTACTCTAGTTGTCTACTCAAATGCCCACAACAACCAGGGCTACTCTTGGGCAAATCCTGCAGGTTGGAACTCCATCTGGGGGTCCCACTGGATGGCAGCCTGTCAAGCTTTGAGGCCATCACCAGTTGCCTTCCCAGGTGCATGAGTGGTAATCTAAGTAGGAAGAGTAATGCAGCTCCTTTGGGATGTCAAAACCCGAAGAGTGGGCTTAACTTACTGAGCCACAATCCAGCCCTTCTTTATTTCCTCGAGTGTTGGGCATAAGATATGGTATCAATGTGTTCTAGAAGTTCATGACACTCATCAACTCAAGTATTTTTTTGGGACTGTACATGAACTACTTTGCAGCTCAGTGGACTTCTTGGAGGTGCCTGCCTGCAACAAAATCCAGAGCGCTCCCAGAGCCCCGGGGTCGACCTTCATCATAAACTCGAATTAGCCATTGATGCTGCAAAGAAGGAGAACCCAGCCGCCACCCGCCCATAGCCTCCCTTGGTCTCTGGATCCCGAGACTCTGAGGAAAGTAGACTCCGCTGGAAAGAAAACAACTTACATCTTTAATTTGTCTCATTTATGTCTTATGGTGACCTCCAGAGAGTCTGTTCTTTTTGCTACTATTGTAAATGAAATTGTTTTGGCAACTTCCTTTTCAGATTGTTAGTTGTAAGAGGATAGAAATACAATTGTGGTGTTGTGGATTTGTGCGTTCTTCTGGGTTTTGTTGAATTTGTTTAGAGTGCTAACAGTGTTTGGGCTTTTTGGTTTGTGTGTGTGCCGATCTGAAGCCACGAACCAGGAGCTTCTTTCGGGTCTATCATGTGGGTGCAGGGGCCAAGAGGTTAGTCCATCTTCTGCTTCCCCAGGTAATAACAGAGAGCTGGATCCGAAGTGGAGCAGCCAGGATTAGAACCCGCGCCCAATTGTGATGCCAGCGCTTCAGGCCCACTGAGCCACAGGGGACACGATTTTATTTCCAATTCCATCATCTCATGTAATGAAGTCCTAGGATGAACGCCCCTACCCACACTCCGATCAGCTAATTAGGACCACCCATGGAGCCAGGCAGTATACAAAGGCAACAGTGGTGGCTTCTGAAGCCCAGCAACAGGCAATCCCCTTGGGGAAACACCTCTGTGATGGAGACACCCTCTACCTGCTCCATGGTAGAGCCCAGGGCCTCCCTCCCTACACCTGGGTCAGGGAAGCCACAGTCCCCAGGGTCCTGGAAGCTACAGGCACCCAGATTGGCCAATGCTGGACCCTGGCCATTCCCATTTTATTTCGACCTGAGCGAGTTCTCCTGGGACAGCCCAGAGCTGTACAGCACCCTGCTCTTCACAGTCCCTGAGACGCTCAGCTAGAAATCCTCACGGAGCAGTTACTTTCCCAGGGCGCACAGCACCTTGAAGCCCAGGACCCGCTGCCCACCACCCAGCAGAAGCCAGCTGTGCCTTCGGGAGAGACCAGCACAGCTGAGGAGCCTGACCCACGTCCACGTCCTCTGCCTCCCTCAGCCTGATCGCCCTGCTCTGGTGATAAATGACGGGGTCCCAAGACCACAGATGAGAAAGACTACAGGGAGCATCACCCTCGTGCACTCAGCAGCCTCTCTGGGACTCATCCAGGCTGTTGGTGGGGATTCGAGAGCTCGGGATCCAAGATGGAAGCCTGGATTCATCTCAGGACTGCAGTGCCCAGGAGCCTGGAGATTTCTGTGTCGACCGCTGGCCAGAGGATACCGTGGGACCCCACAGAAGCACTTCAGCAATGCTGATGCACAGTGCAAGCTGTACCTTCTGAGTTGTTTTCTGTTTTCCTTTCATCTTAATAAAAACTGTCCTGCACGCAAAATTCTTGTAGCACACCTGCTGTGGATGTTGGTTAAAGGCAGAGAGACCATGAATATTGGGAGATGGTGCCCCAAGGACACAGGAAACAGGCTGTGCTGGTCGCATGCTGGTGCCTGTGTCTCCTGGGCTAGGGAGCGAGCCATGGTCAGGAGGAGAGGGTCTTTCCCTCCAGAGCCTATAAGATAGGCTGAGATGCGGGCAAGCCCCAATTATTGACCCCTGGCCCTCTTCAACCTCGAGTCCTTCCTCATGGTGTCTGCTCTCTAGCCCCCTGGAAGTCTCCTCTTCTCCCCAGACCTCTCCTTTAAAACACAAGGGTCTGTGCTTTTTAAAGACTGAAACTCCACGCAGGTGAATGGGACTAGGATGAGTCAAACCTGTGGCTTCCAGCTCCACCCGGGAGAGCCAGGACGCCCCCTACAGGCTGGGCTGTCTGTCAATGGATCCTGGGACCCAGCTCCCCAGGAACCACGCAGGCAACCAGCCATAGCAAGCCCCTCACTCCCTGCCTCCATGTTGGTCTCTGGAATGGCACCTGAGTGTGGTTCTACCTAGGACCCTAAGCCACCCCCCATAATTCTCCCTGCTTCGTCCTCTTCCCTCTGGTCTGACCCTAATGAGCCCGTTCCTCCAACACCAGCACGGGATCTGGGAGCTGAGAGGATATTCTGCTCTGGCGACTGGGAGACTGTCGAACCCTCGCCAGCGAAGGTCCAACGGAGTCACGACACGACTGCTGTTGATCGGTTCTCAAGGAACTTTTATTTTTAGTGATAGCAGAAGGAACGGAGAGAAAGAAAGAGAAGAAAGAGAAGAGAAGCAGCCGAGAGAAAGAAGGAGAGAGACTGAAGAGACTGCTCAACTTTCCCGCCCCTATCCTGGTCTTTTATCCATTCCAGGTCCCCTAGGGCTAGGGCGAGCAGTCCATCAATCACATCAAAAGGCACACACAGCCTCAGGTCAAGGTGTGTCTCATCCCATCAGGTTGTTTGCAAGTCTTTTCAGGTCAAGGTGTGTCTCATCCCATCAGGTTGTTTGCAAGTCTTTTGTTCAGCACTTCCTTGACCTTGACCTTGTTCTGCTCCGAAGGATGAGGCAGTGCAATGAGGAGGTCCCCACGGGTGGCCGGCCTGTGGTTCCCCACAGGAGACCTCATCCACAGCTGAGGTCCCAGCTCCTCCAGCCTCACTGGGGCCCAGGATCTTCTGAGTCCCATGCCATCGCATGTTACCTGCGCCCTGACGAAAAACTTCCCTTTGAGCTTGAAATAGTAAAATATCAACAGAGGACTTAAAAAAATACTGTTTTAGGTTACTATGGACAGGCCAGGGTTCTTAGAATGATTCAGTGTCCGCAGCCTTGTCAGCCAAGGCAGCAGGCAGACGAGGGGCAGGGGAAGGAGGGAAGGAGGGGAGATGTGCATGGGGGCAGGAGGAGGGTGAGGACCTGCAGACCAGAGAGGGGAGGTGGAGAAAATAGAGAGTTCTCCAGAAGGAAAGTGGAAGCATGCAGACAACAGACGTGGGTGGTAGGAGAGCAGTGGAAATACTGGGGAGGCAACTACAAGCCCAGAAATGGTTCACCGCCCAAGAGGTCTGTGTAGGTCTATACAGGTCTGTGTAGACAAGCGACCAAGCTGTGCATACAAGGTGCAGAGATCAGGTGGACAGAGGGAAAGCAGTGCAAGCCTGAGACCCTCCCACACTTGTCTGGGGAAGCACTCCTGGCTCTTCTGACCATGCCCGCCCAGGGGCTCCGCCCAGCTTCCCAGGTTACCCTGCAGCTGCCTCCAAACAACTCTTCTGATCCCAGGCAAATCTCAGCAAACTTTCCTCAGCTTGCCTAGACTACATCTTCTTTGCCAAGCTCTGCTCATGCGATCCTGCTGCGAGGACTGGTGTGGAGGGTGCAGGCATTGGAGGTCTGGACAGGGAAAGCAGGGCACAAGGATGGAGACATGTGTGTCTCAGGCACTCTCACCCCATGCTTGGAGAGCTTCCTTCTCCTTCTGCTCCAGCTTGAGAACGTTCATAGGTGACTTATCTCTCACTACCGAAGGGAACGTAGGTTATCAAATCCACCAGAAGGAACCCTTGAAAATGCCCTCGGACTTAACACCCAACCAGGTGGGCCGGGAAGAGGAAGGGAGTATGTGGGGGAAGGGATTGCCAAGAATCTTCATCAGGGTCATAAAGATCAGGGCACTTTTTCTGTAACATGCTGAAGTCTCCACTTCCTTGCCAGGAAATGCTCTTCCTATGCCCTGCACTTTCCATCTCCAAATGGCTGATTCTCACCCCTTGCAGGCACTGGGGGAGTGAACCAGTAGATGGAAGACCTCTCTCTCTCTCTCTCTCTAAGTCTTTCAAATAAATAAAATAAATCTTTTTTTAAAAAAAAGCTTATGGTTTGACATTTTGCAGATTCTAACTTTTACTTCCTGCATGTTTTCAAGTAACTTCTGTTTATGTATTTATTGAAAAAATTGTAAGTCTAGTGTTTCAAAAAATGCATTGCAAATTTAATCTTCATATATTTTGATAAGCATAGTCCACTATTCTCCAAGCCAGTCTCGATTATCAACCAGGAGAACTTACACAACACCATCGTATGAAGAGCACCGATGTGATTGTTTGTTTTGCACAGTATATATTCCATTGTGCTAATTACTGTGGTTTTCATTTCAGCACTTTGAACATCATTGGTTTCCTTTAATATAAAGATATGCCTCTATAAATATTGTACAGCTAGTAGGGCAAGATGGCGGAATAGGAAGGCAGCACACTGATAGTCCGGGGAGAGACAGTTTAATAAAAGTGGAGATATTGCAGGTTCAAGGAAGAGTAGGGGAAGAAACAGCAGAGGAAACTCTTTCAGAACTAGTGATTCACAGTGGACATGCGTGGAGAGCATGGGAGCCTGCAGTTTGGGACACCAGCGGCAGACTCAACACACCAGCTCTGGAACGCCAGGTGAGCCGATCCTCAATAGCCCGAGACACCGGCAGGGAAGCCGAAAGAGGAGACTAGAGCGAACAAGGCTTGAAACCCTGTGGGGAAAAGTTCACCAGGCTAACTAGAAGAGAGAGAGAAAGAAAAAAGTGACCGATATGGACACGAGTTTCTCTCTCTCCGCCCACCTCTCAAAGGTGAGCAAGACAAAGAGCAGGCGCCATTTTGGACATATGTCATAAGCAGGGCGACCTCAGGTCTGCACCAGCCCTGAGCCTAGCAGAAAAACCTGACTCTGGGTGTGGGGGTGAAATAACAGCAGATTAGAACCTAATGAATGTGTGGTGCGAATGAACTGAGACTGTGAAAAAAGAGACTGTCGGGGAGAGAACTCACGGAATTCACCACGTGAGTACTCTCCAGAGACGCTACAGTTCGGTAGCCTTGGTAGCCCAGTGCTGAGACTGCAGAAGAATTTGAACCCACACTGAAGGCCGCAGAGATTCCCTCTGTGGTCCTTGGGAAAGAGCTTCCGATCTCTGGCTCCTGTGGGTATATCATTTGCCTGCTAACCACCCCAATTCCATTCAGCTGTGATGGTCATGCTGTAGGACTTGCGTTTTTGCCTGCTCTTAACCATCATTTAGACCTCAACGTTTATGGGCAACAATTGTAGTTTCAGATTGAGAGGAACCCTTGCTATATCCTCAAAGTGAAGTCATCCCCTTCAAGGGGCCAAGTCTTCCTCCCAATCCAGCAAAGCCTGAAGTTTCAGGGGCAAAAGAGGGAAAAGGAGCCTGGGGAACAAGGCCTGAATGATAGCGAGCTGGTGAGGCTGGAGGAGAGGCAACCAGGGGGAGGAAGCAGGAGACATGTGAGGATGTTTGAATGTGGACACAGGAGCTGATGAAAGATACTGCAGGAGCCAAGCCAGGAAACTCATCTAGGAAAGAGCCGTCGTCACCTGTGATTAAAGAGTCTGCTCCACCCCAGCTCGTTCCTGGCGTGTCGTCCCCTGTTGTGTCGCCCACCCACGGCAGGGCCCGAGAATGCAGCCTGGCTCACGTCTCTCCAGGTGGCGAATTTTGGCATCACTCGCATCACAGCGCTCTCGGAGATGGTCCTCACCTGCTCACCTGCTGTTATTGCTCCCCTCAGGCCCGGGGAGGCTCTTGCTGGCAGACCAGGGGACCCTCCTCCTTGCTGCAGTGGAACCGTCCAGCCTCACGTGCGGGAGCCCCGGAACCGGAGCAGCTGCTGTAGGGTTCTCTCTTCCTGTTTGTGACGTCTTCCTTCTTGTCATCTGCTAGCAGAAAAGTGGTGGCCATTGCCAGAGGTTTGGCAGGGGATGGGGGGAGATCATGGGAGAACTTACAGTCGAGAAAATTCCATTCATTGACTTAACTATTTCTGGAAACTCAGAGAAGACCACCATGATGCTTTAGCCATGAAAACGCTTGGGCCAATGGCAAATGCTAGAATTTTGCAGGAGGCAGCTTTTGAGAAATCCTCTATTGTGCAGTTGTGCAGCCTGCGTATTTTGCTCTTATGTGAGGACTTTGGATTAGTAAATAATGCTACAGCAACATGAGGTGAATTAACCCAGAGAGTGAGGATAATTATAACCAGAGGGGCCGTAATAACTCACACAGTCATCACCTTGCCACACTTACCCTTCCATGTCAATGCTTCATAATATTTTCCCAGATCTCATCCTCATGCAGACTTATTATCATTTTTTTTATGTTGTGACAATTATGTTCAACTCTGTTTTCTGCTTAACATTGCAGCATAACTGTTTCTCCATGCTGTTAAACAGGCCTCATGGTCAAGTTCATGGGCTGTATAATTCACTGGCTAGATGTATCATGGTTTACTTAACCCTTGCTATTGGCTGTTTCAGTCACATTGTGCCATTAAAAGTGAAATCAGCAACACCGTTAGTGGGAGTCTGAAATGGCACAACACTTTTGGGATAGTCACTTGGCAATACATGCCCCAGGCCTGGGAAATGTTCATTGCCTCAGAGCTAGTCAATCCAGTGCTAGGAATCTCCCATAAGGAAATTATACTACGTATAGACTCAGATTCATGCAACTGGATCAAAACTCTGTGTAGTATAGAGAAAAACTGGAAGCAACCTAAGTGTTTGAACACAGGGTAGCATTATGTAAATGAATACATATTGCCCAAAGGAATATTATGCAGCCATTAAAAATGTTTATAAAAAGTTTATAAATGGAAAGTGCTTATGTTATGAGGAACATATATAATTAGAATGTAAGATTGTATTTCTATTAAGATGACAGCTGTTTAGAATAGGCTACTGACTATGAATTAAAAAAATTTCAAGAAAACCCACCAGAAGGCTAAGTCAACTTTGTGTGTCTGAAAAACCAACCCAACAAACAAATAAAACTTCTATTTCATTCCAATAAAAATTCACACGTCCATTGAATAAAACTGCAAGCAATAAAGAAATCTATAACACAGAAAGTTAGTCCTTGTTCATTTCCCTCTTTGCATTGATGTAAAACATGTTTCTAAAATAAACAGTGTGAGAATGTTGAAAATAAAGACTTATTTTTATTTATTTGGAAGAGAGAGAGAAAGGGACAGAGAGAAAGAAAGAGAGGGCTCCATCCACTCATTCACTCCCAAAATGGCTGCAATGGCTGGAGCTGGGCCAGCCTGAAGCCAAGAGCAGGAGCTTCTTCTGGGGCCAAAGGAACGGGCTGTCGTCCACTGCTTTCCCAGGCACATCAACAGGAAGCTGCATCAGAAGTGGAGAAACTGGGTTTTGAACTGGTGCCCATATGGAATGCCTGCACTGCAGCCTGCAGCTTAACCCTCTATGCCACAACGCTGGCCCCAAGAAGCTAATTCTACTCCTTTCCCCTTGCTTCCTAGGTTTAGGGGCTCTATCGATTGGTGACACAGAACCATATATCAGCCACTGGCTCAATATATAAAACACAACTATGTCCCAACACCACAAGTTAGCACCTCACCTGCGTCTTAAATGGGCATTACATTGTTCTGTGAGGGCAATATTTCACAGCATCAATCTAGTCATGCTTGTCTTGCAACTGGTATACCTCATATTTGTTATGTTATCTGTTATTTAATTTGATTCTTCCTACAGATTTATAACACTAATTTGTGAGGATAAATTCAGCCCTGGAGCTGAGGAACAGCCCTGATTTGGGGTAACATTTGTGAATCCACATCTTTCTGATCAACCTCGCACTGTTCTCTAATCTTGCATTTCCCTTCTCTGCATGGAAGATCTCACTTTCCTGGTGCCTGGGCTTCCATAGCTGCTTCATCTTGAACTAAGCTTCAGTGAGATGTTTGGGGACTTTCAGACTGCTAATATCAGTTTTCATTGATGTAGTGATGACAATAGTGGAGCAGGAAATATAAACGACCGCAGAATAAAAGATGAGGATTCTGACAAACAGAAGATAAGGCAAAGTGGAGAGTGGAGAAAAGGGATGGAAGTAACTGGACAGCAGTGATTGGGCACCATGTGCTGCTTTGATTCTTAATAATAATTAGATCATCATGGCTGGCGCCGCGGCTCACTAGGCTATTCCTCCACCTGTGGTGCCGGCACTCCGGGTTCTAGTCCCGGATGGGGCGCCGGATTCTGTCCCAGTTGCTCTTCTTCCAGTCCAGCTTTCTACTGTGGCCCGGAGTGCAGTGGAGGATGGCCCAGGTCCTTGGGCCCTGCACCCGCTTGGGAGACCAGGAGGAAGCACCTGGCTTCTGGCTTCAGATGGGCGCAGCGTGCCGGCCACAACGCACCAGCCATAGTGGCCACTTGGGGGGTGAACCAACGGAAAAAGGAAGACCTTTCTCTCTGTCTCTCTCACTGTCTAACTCTGCCTGTCCAAAAAAAAGATGTATTTATTAAAAAAATAATTAGATCATCCATTATTGTTTGAGGAGGTAGATATATTTATCCCAATTTGAACGTTACACAATGTGTATATGTAGCAGGACATCATATGATTACCCATAAATAAGTGTAATTATTATGCACGATTTACAAGCGAAGAAATGGCACATAGCAGGAAGGGAGAGACGAAGATGTCAAGCAGAGACAGTGAAAGAAAAAGAGAGGCACAAACACCTGCTAGAACGTGGAAGCAATGGCGTCCTCCGGTGGAAGTGAAAGCTGAGATTCTGCTAGCTCAGCGGAAGCAGTTTCCTCCTAGCGTAGCAGGGTGGAATCAGGGCTGTTACTGCCAACCCCAGAGCTGAGAATGGAGACTGTGTCCAATCTACTGCGCTTAGCAGCTGACTGTAAAACATTTTAAAAAATACTTTTACCTCCAAAATGTTTCTGAAACATACCTATTAATTCAGGAGTTGACCGTTGGATCACAGGAAACCTCATTCATTCAAAGTCCCCTGAGACGCTTCCTGTACAAGGAGTAGGTTTATGCACATGGATAGATGAATAATTGATAGATAAGAATATTCAATGAGGGCTGACATGAAAGCTCTAACCACAAGGAAACCAAGTGTGTGCTTCCCTTCTCTTTAATCTCCCTCTACTGGGATTTCCTGGGAATTCGCATTTGTGTGGACTGGTAATATAAGTCTGCAGTGGGCTTAATGTAAAGTAAGAAGTAAGCCTACATTAGATTCACAGCAGATTTTTCTCCATTTTTTTCTCTTTGTCTGTAATTTTCAAAGGAATCTGTGTCTTCAGGGGATACCAAGGGAAAAGTGTGGTGCAGCTGCAAGCCTATGGATTATCCCGACACCACCCAAATTTCCAATAATTATTAGCAATATTTTCAAGAAACACAAAGATTATAACAATAAAAATAAAACATGCCAAAATAGTTAGATCATCCCCAAATTCCCAATTTTGCTTTGGATGGAAGATTTACAGGAATTATTTCATATTTATTATATGTAATATAAATATATTTATATAAAATAATATATGTGTATTAATAAATATAGTCATATATGTATAGGCCATGATTGGACCCATGAGGAGAACATGCCATAAACCAAACATTTTGATGACTCTGTAATTCAGGTTCATGAAATTTAATAAAATAAGCAAAACAAATTTAGCTACCAAGAAAGTCTCTGTGAAATTTTCACACATTGGTCTCTCTGAGGATGTGGGAGGCCGGACCATCAACAACAGCACACTGGGAAGACGGCAATGTGGTAATTCAGAGCAAGCCGCTGGAGTCAGAAAACAGAACCGGCTTCCAATCCAATCCTTCTGTTCCATTTGCTTCTGCTTTCTCTCTCTCTCTTTTTTTTTTTTTTCAAGATTTTATTTATTTATTTGAGAGGGAGAGACAGAGAGAGAAAGGTCTTCCATCTGCTGGTTCACTCCCTAAAAGGCAGCAATGGCTGGAGCTGGGGCTATCCAAAACCAGGAGGCAGGAGCCTCCTCAGGGTGTCCCACGCAGCTGCAGGGGCCCCTGCACTTGGGCCATCTTCCACTGCTTTCCCAGGCCATAAGCAGAGAGCTGGATCAGAAGAGGAGCAGCCAGGACATGAACCGGAACCCATATGGAATACCAGTACCGCAGGCTGAGGCTTAGCTACTAGTATTGACCCTTTCTTATTCTTAATATCACTTTATCAAACCTTAGTTTGCACCAAAATTTACTGAACCCATTCTTTCACAAGAAAAGCTGGAGACAAAATCAGAATCTGAGGAAAGGACTGAAATACTTGAATTTATAAAATTTTAACTATTTTATTCCACACACATCAAACACCCACAAACCATGTTGAATAGGAAAAGGTAATGGAAATATTTTTAAATTTTGAGCAATCTCTCCTTACCATAAATAGAAAGAGCTCAAAGTGTCCTCCTACCCAAAGACCATGGAAACCCATCCACAGCCAACCAAGTTGGGTCTGTCCCTCAATAGACAAGGAAGAGAGCACGCAGAAGGAGCCCTGTGGCCCGGTGGGGTGTGTGCGTGGGTGTGTGTGTGTGTGTGTGTGTGTGTGTTAAGAAGGACGGCTTGGCTGGTGCCACGCCTCACTAGGCTAATCCTCCGCCTGCGGCGTCTGCACTCCAGGTTCTAGTCCCGGTTGGGGCGCTGGATTCTGTCCCAGTTGCTCCTCTTCCAGGCCAGCTCTTTGCTGTGGCCCGGGAAGACAGTGGAGGATGGCCTAAGTGCTTGGGCCCTGCACCCCATGGGAGACCAGGAGGAAGCACCTGGCTCCTGGCTTCGGATCGGCTCAGCGTGCAGACCACAGAGTACCAGCCATAGCGGCCATTTGGGGGATACATCAACGGACAGAAGACCTTTCTCACTGTCTAACTCTGCCTGTCCAAAAAAAAAAAAAAAAAAAAAAAAAAAAGAAGGACGTCTTGACATCCTACAGGATTTAGATTTGGTTTCTTAGGAGATTTCAAGGAAGTGGGCTTTTGGTCTGAGCTGGATGCCTTCAGAAAGTTGCTACCATGTAAAGATTAGGTATCTTTATATGGAGGATCTGACAGAGGCAAGACTGGACAAAGGCTTAAACACTGATGGACGCAGAAGCAACTGTCATTCCTATTAGGGGACGGGGCTGTTGTCATCACTGTGGCTTGGACAATTTATGTTTTTCCAGATTCTGATATAGTACCTGGCGGGAGATCCACTCTGTCCTCTGTGCATGACGCCATCATTTTGCATCCCTAGAAGCAGGAAAATGGCACCAAAGAAGACGACTATCGCTCAGATCCTGCACCTCGGCACAGAGACCACGATCTCAGCTCACCCTTCCACTGCTGGGCCGGAGAATACCTCCTGCCTGACTTGTGTGCCTTAAGACTTCGCTGGTTTCCAAGGCCCCGCTGCATTTTGCTGCCTCCTGGTGTTAAGGGGGAAAAGAGCTTGGTGTCTCACTGGCCACCAGAGGGCAGCAGTAAGCAGGGCGCCAGAGTGACAGAGAAGTTCCTGGGCGACCACAACAAACAGGGTTCTGTGAGGATTTATCATCATCGTCGTCAATTCAGCTACAAGGAGGTGCTCTTGCTTTCCAAAAGCAAACCAAAAGCAAAAATTATTTTTGTATTTGACATGCAATATCTGCTGGGAAAGGTGAAGAGAAAGATTAGAGGGCAATTTTTCTTTCAAGTTTTTTTTTTTTTTTTTTTTTAAAGGATGAAAGAGAGAGAGAGAATCTTCCATACGCTGGTTCACTTCACTCCCCCGATGGCCCCAACTGCCTGGGATAGGGCCAGGCTGAAGCAAGGAGCCTGGAACTGCATCCAGGTCTCCAACGCGTGTGTAGGGGCCCAAGTACATTCCCAGGCGCATTGGGAGGGAGCTGGATCACAAGTAGAGTCACCAAGACTCAAACCGAAGCTCCAACATGGGACGCCAGCCCAAGGGCAAATCTTTCTAAGGTGAAGCAGAAAACGCCTCAAGAGCCAAGGATGACTTGAGCAGCTATGGCCACCACAGGTGGTACAAGGGAAACGTGAAGATTCCATTAAAGTGAGATACAAACCTGGAAAAGGAAGAAATGTAATGTTGATTCATTTATTCCTTTTAATATTATTTTTACATTATAAACATTCATTAATTAAGGAAATATCTACTGAGCACCAGCTAAGCACTGTTTCAGATACTTTGAATATATAAGTAAATAAAGCAAAAAAAAAAAAAAAAAAACCTTCATGGACCTCACATTTAATGATAGCAGGTGCTTGGTGTGGAGCATTTAGAAAATACAGAATTTTGTTACAAAGTAAAACAGTCTATCATTCTACCTTCTAAAGACAAGGATTGTCAACATTTTTGTCAAAAATTTTGATTCACTTTTTCCTATGCCTGTATTTACACATCTCTATAATTTACGAATTTGGGAAACCGGGGCAAGTGTTTACACACAACTTGCATTGCCTGCATCCCATATCAAAGCGCCAGGATTTGAGTTCTGGTTCTGCTTCCTATTCCAGCTTCCTGGGAGGTAGTGGTGATGGTTCAAGTACTTGGGTCTCCATCACCCATGTGGGAGACTTGGATTGAATTCCAGACTGCTGGCTGCAGCCTGGACGAGCCCTGGCTGTTGTGGGCATTTGGAGAGCGAACTAGCAGATAGAAGATTTTTGTTGCTCAGTCTTTGTCTCTGTCTCTATCTGTCTTCTAACTTTCAAATAAATTTTTTTTTAAAAATTAGGGACTGGTATTGTGGTGTTGTGGTAAAGCAATGCCAGCATCCCATACGGATGCAGGTTCATGTCCTGCCTGCTCCACTTCCAATCCAGCTCCCTACTGATGGCCTGGGAGGGCAGCAGAAGATGCCCAAGTCCTTGGCCCTTGCACCCACGTGGGAAACCTGGAAGGAGTTCTTGGCTCCTGCCTTTGGCCTGGCTCAGCCTTGACTGCTGGGGCCATCTGGGGAGTGAAAGCAGTAGATGGAAGATCTCTCTCTCTTTTTCTCTCTCTCTGTAATTCTGACTTTCAAATAAATTAATAAATCGTTTTTTAAAAATGAAAAATCACTTTAACTTGGTATTTATTTGTACCCTGCTTGTACATGTTGTATTTTTGAAGGATTGTAAAATTGCTAAATCTTCTTCATAAAAATTGTAAAATGATTCTCCAGAAAGCTTGTTAATCAATGGCTTGAAAGTTATTAAGGGTTTAATATCAACAAGACTTTATAATAAGTTGATTCAATGTATGTGTTTGAGAGAGTGGTAAAGAAAAAGAACATCTCCAGGCTGGTGCTGTGGCTCAGCGGGTTAAAGCCCCAGCCTACAGTGCCAAAATTCCACGTGGGTGCCAGTTCGAGAACCAGCTGCTCTTCTTCCGATCCAGCTCTCTGCTGTGACCTGGGAAAGCAGTGGAGGATGGCCCAAGTCCTTGGGCCCCTCCACCCATGTGGGAGACCTGGAAGAAGCTCCTGGCTCAGCTCTGGCCATTGCAGTCATTTGGAGAGTGAACCAGCAGAATGGAAGACCTCTCTCTCTCTCTCTCTCTCTGGCTTGACCTCGCTCTGTAACTCAATTTTTCAAATAAATAAGATAAATCTTTAAAAAAAAAAAAAAACAAGAATGTCTCTCCTACCTATAACTTGTTTTAATAATGGGTGGACGTGAACATCAGTAACTAAGAATGTGATTGACATAAGAAGAGTACACTTCATATACAGAATATGTAGTTTTGAGGTACCCAAGGAAACCAACAGCTTGGTGCTGAACACCGAAATCTGACCTAGAAATATAGGTCTGGGTTATATAGTAATCAGACCAAGGGTGAGACGACCCTGTAGTTAGTGGAAGCAGGATAAGAAGAAGACAGAGGTGGAGTTCCAGGAAACGCCATCTCAAAGACTTGACCTTGGACTTCCCGACTAGGGCAGCCTGGGCTAAGAAAGTTCTAGAATGTCCTATAATTTTTTATTTACTCTAGCATATACTCGAGATGAATAGTAGTCTTTCAGTGTCAGTCCTTGGATTTCTTCCTAATAAAACAGATTATTGGCATCAGTAGTTAAGGTACAGATTTTCTGAGTTTACTTCCAACCCCAATACACACACACTCTCTTGCTCGCTCTCTCTCTCTCTCTGCCCTCTACGCACACATGTATCTCTTGCATTTAGCTTAGGTTTTTCCATATAAGAAAGTTGGATCATGCTAGAAAAACAGGAAGGAAAACCATGCACAGGAAATAGTAACAACACTATGAAGTCTTAAAGTTTCAGTAGTGGTGGGTGTTTAGCTCAGCAGTTACCATGCCGCTTCTCACATCCCATATCAGAATGCTGGTTCTAGTCCTGCTTCCAATACAGCTTCTGCTAATATGCACCTAGCAGGCAGCAGACAATGGCTCAAAAACTTGTCTCTGCCATCATATGGGAGGCCTGGATTGTGTCTCAGGCTTCTGGCTTTGCCCTGTTGCAACCCAAGCTGCTGAGGGCTTTTGGAAAGTAAACCAGAAAGTGTAAGACTTCTCTTTGTCTGTCTGCCTGTCTCTCTCTGCCTCTCTTTCAAAGAGAAATAAATAAATAAATAAATAAAATATAGAATATGTCTTCAGGAAACCTAATAACTGAGTAGCAACTCATTTTCTGATATCTTGACTTTCAAATGTCAAATGAATCATTCAGAAAAGCGTTTAGCTTGAAAATAAATGGCAACGAAAATTCAAAGCTGAGTAAAACCAGTGCCAACACAAGAATTAGGAATGGGGAAGACGTGAGGAACATTTGACTCAAGATTTCATGTAAATAATGGACTTCAAATACAGAGCCACAATGACAGGATTGGAAGATGGTAAGTCTTACTTTCAACATTTGTCTCTGTAGGGTGTTAAGAATTATTACATTCCTCCCTAAAATCCTGAAACAGCTTTGAAAAGTGTAATTATATTGTATCATATTTTGATTTTTGACAAAGTCGAAATTTGTTAAATGAAAATATTTAAGATAGGCCACACATTTTGGCGATTGTTTCTGGAATTTCTTGATTTGTAAGCATGCTAGACACCTCCAAAAATCAAAGTAGCTTTGTTGACTTCCACAGACCACAGACAAGACACAGCCTTCAATAAAGTTCCAGTCTAAGGGGCAGAGACACAGTGACAGGTCGCTTCACTACCGTGTGCACCTGAAGCTTTTTAAGCCGTCGATGAGAAACTTTCAAGGCAAATCACTAAAAACAATAGCAATGAGTTAGCCAAAAACAGATTTTAAACTGCAGTGCTTAGAACTGACCAAAAAAATGGTCGTGATTTATCACTCAGTTTACTCCTAGTTCTCAATTAATTCCATGTTCCATTCTGTTATTCCTGTCAATTTTCTCAACAAAAGTTCAAAATCTATTGAAACAGTTACCTTGCCTCATTTGTATATAACGAAGTTCATTTTTACTAAGTGAGATTATGAGTCATCTGCATTTAAGGGAAAGAGAAATTCTTTAGTTGGAAATACATTCAGATTGGAGATATGCACTAAGACTACCTTGGGTCTCTTCTTGACCAGATACTACTCATAAAACACAATTCTCAGTGTCTCTGTCTACACCACTATGCTATATTTTTTGGGCTGACATCAGATGCAGGACCCTGTTTTCCTAGCCCGCAGAGAAACTTAAAAGATTTAGAACCCAGGGAACAGATAAGGAAGTGCTACCTTCATCAGTAAGAATAAGGCTCTGGGCCGGCACCGCGGCTCACTAGGTTAATCCTCCACCTTGCGGCGCCGGCACACCAGGTTCTAGTCCCGGTTGGGGAGCCGGATTCTGTCCCGGTTGCCCCTCTTCTAGGCCAGCTCTCTGCTATGGCCCAGGAGTGCAGTGGAGGATGGCCCAAGTCCTTGGCCCCTGCACCTGCATGGGAGACCCAGAGGAACTCCTGGCTGGCCGTTGCAGCCATTTGGGGACAGAATCAGTGGGTGGAAGACCTCTTTCTCTCTGTCTCTTTGCCTCTGCCTCTCTGTAACTCTGCTTTTCAAATAAATTATTTAAAAAAAAAAGAACCTAAGCTGTCACATCCTAAAAGTAAAGGAGAACTGAAAGTAGACGGAGGAAAGATGTCAGTCTTTGACTCACCTTTATTTCAGAAATTAGATTGCAAATGCTCCTGATTGCCAGCCCAACGTAAAAATAAATCCTCTATAGAGGAAGATAAAAATCGTTCCAGGCCTCAAATTATTTCTGCATATTTGTACACCTGTCTGGTCAAGAGGAACCATCACAGGATGGTCAATGTCAAGCCACAAGGTTTGGTTCAAAGAGCCTAAGGGCCAGGTCATCAGCCTAAGGTTGTTGGTCAAGCCCTGCAGATTTCTGGCCAGTTGAACCAACTCCACCTTCAACCAAGTTGGGTTGATAAGGTTGCTCATGCACTGTACCAGTCAGCCACTTCCGGCCCTGCTTCAGATGACCCAGAAGATGAAGCTTCCTGACTGGAAACAACAAAGTAACAGTGCTTTTAGGGACCGTGACAGATGATACGCAGATTCAGAGGGTGCCCAAACTGAAAATGGATGTGCTGCACGTGGGCAGTCAGCCTGCAGCCACTTCCTCAAGGCCAGGCACCAGATCCTTTGTCCAGTTGGACCTGAACTCCTACAAAGGCTATGACACCATCTCTTTGGCTCTTGCAAGGGCCAATAGATACATTAATGCTTCTGCAAACCTCACACAGACACACCAAATCCCATGTCCACATAAATTGCCCAAAGTCCAAGTGCATCAGAGGCTGAAGGGATGTCGTGGATACAGACACTAGCCCCAGATTCCCTAGGGAAGAGCAATCATGGCTCAAGTAATTGGGTTATCACCTCCCACAAGGGAGACATGGATTTCATTGCTGGTTCCTGGCTTTGGACCCTGCCAAGCCCCACGGATTGTGGACATTTAAAGAGTGATTCAGTGGAGGGGAATTCTCTCTCTCTCCCTCTCTCTCTCTCCCCCTGCCTCTCAAATTAAAAAATTTAACAAGAAAATGAGAGGTAAGGTTGAAAAACTTGGCATAAAAATGTGTGGAGGGGGGTCAGCGCTGTGGTGTAGTGGGTTAAGCCACCATCTGCAGTGTCAACTTCTCATATGGGTTCCAGTTTGAATCCAGCTGCTCTGCTTCCCATTCAGCTCCCTGCTAATGTGGCTGGGAATGCAGTGGAATATGGCCCATGTGCTTGGGCTCCTGTACCCACATGGGAGACCAGGATGAAACTCCTGGCTCCTGGCTTTGGCTTGGCCCAGCCCCGGCCATCATGGCCATTTGGGGAGTGAACTAGTTGTTGGAACATCTTTCTCTCTGTGTGTCTCTCCTCTCTCTCTCTCTCTCTCTCTCTCTCTCTCTCTCTCTCTGTGTGTGTGTGTGTGTGTGTGTGTAATGCTAAGTTTCAAATAAAATAAGTAAATCCTTAAAAAATGTTTGAGTATTATATTTTTGGTATATAGATAGTTGTAAATACTGAATTCACTGAATTATGCTCTCTACCTAATAATATACCATTTTTCCTCACTTTACAACCCTTATTACAAATCTCACATTATGTAATATTAATATCCCTGTGTCCAAGAAAACTAATGTGTTTGTATATGTATATAATATTCTGTGTATCAAGTACATATGGAAAAATGTTAAAAAATGCTACATCATTAAAAATTTAGTATTCCGGCCGGCGCCGTGGCTCAACAGGCTAATCCTCCGCCTTGCGGCGCCGGCACACCGGGTTCTAGTCCCGGTCGGGGCTCCGGATTCTGTCCCGGTTGCCCCTCTTCCAGGCCAGCCCTCTGCTGTGGCCCAGGAGTGCAGTGGAGGATGGCCCAGGTGCTTGGGCCCTGCACCCCATGGGGAGACCAGGAAAAGCACCTGGCTCCTGGCTCCTGCCATCGGACGAGCGCGGTGCGCCGGCCGCAGCGCGCCGACCGCGGCAGCCATTGGAGGGTGAACCAACGGCAAAGGAAGACCTTTCTCTCTGTCTCTCTCTCTCTCACTGTCCACTCTGCCTGTCAAAAAAAAAAAAATTTAGTATTCCAAAAAATTTCAATGTTGATAGTGCATTTGAAGGCCTAAAAGAAAATCTTAGTGGAGAATTAAAAGTGATAAGAAAGAATCAAAAAGAACTACAATATAGGAGTCAACTTAAAAATTCAATGGGTTAAACAGATTAGATATAGTTGAAGAGAGAATTAGTGGACAAGAAAAAATACCAGAAGAAAATGTCTGTGAGGAAGGTAGAAGAAAAGTCCAAGAGATGGAAAATACAGGAGATATGGAGAATTCAGTAAGAAAGTCTAATAGGTCTAATAAGAAGTCTTAACAGGAGATAGAAAATGGAGTAGAAGGAATATGAAAAATATTGTACAACTTTCTTCTGGCCTCCATGGTTTATTCTTTTCTTTTCAATATTTAAATATTTATTTATTTATTTGAAAGGCAGAATTACAGAAATAGAGGAGAAACATAGAGAGAGATCTTCAATCCACTGGTTTCCTCCCCAAATGACTACAACAGCTAGGACTGGGCCAAGCTGAAGCCAAGAGCTTGAAACTCTATCTGGGTCTCTCACATGAATGCA
Organism: Sylvilagus floridanus; assembly: GCA_949820135.1. Lineage (NCBI taxonomy): Eukaryota > Metazoa > Chordata > Mammalia > Lagomorpha > Leporidae > Sylvilagus > Sylvilagus floridanus. The sequence goes on along the minus strand of OX463246.1, from coordinate 67,523,442 downwards.
GGGATCTAAGGACTTGGGTCATCTGCTGCTTTCCTAGGCACATTACCAGGGAAAGATCCACCTTGATCAGAAGTGGAGCAGCCAGGACTTGAACAAGCACCCATATGAGATGGTGCCACAGTGCCTTCCCCCTCCATGGTTTCTGATTTTTAAAAAAATGCCATTTGAATTGTTTTTCTTTACAGTAACTTTTGATTTTTTTGACTGCATTCAAAAATTTTTGTCTTCATTTTTCAAAAATTTAATTATGATTAGTGCTGATTTATTTTCATTTATCATGTAGGTTCTCTCAGCATTTTGAATTACAGACTTATGACTTACCTAATTTGGTTTTCAACGATTTTTTCTTTTTTTTTTTTAAAGATTTATTTATTTATTTGAAAGTCACAGTTACACAGAGAGAGGAGGGGCAGAGGGAGAGAGAGAGAGGTCATCTGATGGTTCACTCCCCAGTTGGCCTCAACGGCTGGAGCTGCACTGATCCGAAGCCAGGAGCCAGGAGCTTCTTCCAGGTCTCCTATGTGGGTGAAGAGGCCCAAGAACTTGGGCCACGTTCTACTGCTTTCCCAGACCATAGCAGACAGCTGGATCAGGAGTAGAGCAGCCAGGTCTTGAACCAGTGCTCACATGGGATGCCGGCTCTTCAGGCCAGGGCATTAACCCACTGCACCACAGCACCGGCCTCATGGGTATTATTTAAACATTTTGTTTTTATTGGATCTTTTTTATGACATTGTTCCTGCAGAGCAAGGGGTGGGGTGCAAATTTATTACCAGTAAATAGAGACAGAAGTCCAGGTTTCCCACCTGGTCTCTTTTGACATCAAAAGAGGAAGTTACTTCTTATTATTACAGGGCAGAAGTAGGTGTGTTCTTGCTACTGACAAGATCCAGCAACACTGAGGTAGATACGGTCTTACAACTGCTGGATAATGGTGAAAGTTCTCTGACAACACTCCAGGACAAGAAAGAAGGGAATCTTGTTACTGCTCTGGGTCAATGAAAGTCTGGGCTCCTACGTGACCTTCTCTGACACCACTGCACGGGATACGTGGGAGCTAGGGTGCCTCACTATAGCCTGGAGAGGGCTAGAAATTTAGGTCCCTCACTTAGCTTTTGCTGATGTGGATGGCGATAAGGCCACATATTTTTTCTGTGATGTTATCAATAATGAATTTTTTGTCTGAAATTTTTCTGTCTTACTAGGTAGTTCCTTTGCTGTTTTTGTTGTTGTTGTTGTTTTTTAACTGGAGACAGCAAACATTTGTCAGAGTTTTTCTTGTGCGTAGTCAATGGCATTTCTTATTTGTTGTCTTCTTTGGTTCAAAGTTCAGACCCTCCCACTCTGCTGTTCTTCAGGCTTCAAGGTCCCCAGTCAGTTTTTTTCTCTTCATTTTTTTGAAATCTTTTGATATTTGTTTTTTGAAATATAATGTCCAGGGATTTCGGTTGTTCTTGCTGTGAGAATTAGAGAAGATGCATTTACTATATCTTTCCACAAATGGAAGTCCTGCACTTATTTTTTTTTTTAGAGTTTATTTCTTTATTTGAAAGGCAGTGACAGGAAAAGAGAGAGACAGAGAGAGAGAGACAGAGAGAGAGAGACAGAGAGAGATCTTCCATCTACTGATTCACTTTCCAAATGTCCACACTTTCCAAATGTCCGTAACAGCCAGGTCTGGGCCAGGCTGAAGCTAGGAGCCAGGAGCTCCACACAAGTCTCCCACACGGGTTGCAGGAACTCAAGTACTTAAGTTATCATCCTCTGCTTCCAAAACACATTAGTAGAGAGCTGGATTGAAAGTGGAGTAAATGCTTTGAACTTTGATTTGAACTGGTAGTTCCCATACTGAATGTGAGTATCCCAAGTAACATCTTTGCCCACTGTGCCACATGGCTGATCCTATTTTTTTCTTCTAAAAATATTGTATTAAAATGTTATTCTTGATTTCTGAATTGTTGGCACAGCAGGGAGTGCCTCACTCATCACACTCTAGTTCTAGCCTTGTTTGGAAGTCATCATGAGGCTGCCTTTCACAGAAGTTTTAAAAAAATGACTTCAGACAAAACTATGAGAATTTGTCACCAACAGACGTACCCCAAAGAAAACACTTTAAAAATCTTTTGCAAGCAGACGGAAAGTAACACGAGTTTGAAGTTCAAAGATGGAGATTGAGTGAAGAATAACACAAAGGGTAAAGTATGAGCAAATCTGAATGAATGTTAAGTACACGAACAACAAAACAATATCCTGGGGCTGGCACTGTGGCATAGTGAGTGAAGCCTCCACCTGCAGTGCCAGTATCCCACATGGGCACCAGTTCAAGTCCTGGCTGCTCCACTTCCAATCCAGCTCTCTGCTATGGCCTGGGAAGTCAGTGGAGGATGGCCCAAGTCCTTGGGCCCCTGCACCCACATGGGAGACCCGGAAGAAGCTCCTGACTCCTGGTTTTGGATCGGCACAGCTCCGGCACTTGAGGCCGTTTGGGGAGTGAACCAGCTCTGCTTCTGATTCCAGCTTCCTGTTAATATGCTCTTTGGGAGGCAGTAGTGATGGCTCAAGTATTTGTATTCCTGTGACCCACCTGTGCATTGAATTTCTGTTAAGGTACTTTGGAGAGTGAATCAATAGATGGGAGCTCTCTCTGTGACTTTCTGCCACTCAAATAAATACTAAAAAGATGAGATCTTTATTGCTCCATATATAGCTTATATAAAGGTATTTTTTAAACGTATGTATTTATTTGAAAGTTGGTTACACAGAGAGAGGAGAGGCAAAGAGAAAGAGGTTTTCCATCCACTGGTTCACTCCCCAATTGGCTGCAATGGCCAGAGCTGTGCCAATCTGAAGTCAGGAGCCAGGAGCTTCCTCCAGGTCTCCCACACGGGTGCAGGGGCCCAAGGACTTGGGCTAACTTCTACTGCTTTATCAGGCCATAGCAGAGAGCTGGATTGGAAGTGGAGCAGCTGGGACTCTAAGCAGCACCCATACGGGATGCGGGCACTGCAGGCAATGGCTTTACCTGCTACACCACTGCGCCGGCCCCCTATATTCAGCTTTTTAAAAAGTCTAACAGGTGGAATACAAAGCTTATACCGGAGCATAGCAGTGATGGCCATTTTCTGAAAGCTATTATGGACCAGGTACTAACATAAGTGCTTCCCATATATTATCCCATTTGCTTTCACAGAATCATTTCAGATTATGAGACTGACGTACTGCCTACTGTGCTATGGAGGCAGGCCTTCCGCAGAATCATTTCAAAGCTGAGAAAAGCCTAATGAAGTTAAACCACTTGCCTAAAGCACCCAGCCATTAAGTTGAACCAAAATTTCAACTTAGGCTCTTTCAAAACCATGTTGTTAATCATCACACTGTCCCGTTAATTTCCCCCAAACACACCAAAGGATACCACTAAGGTATCCAGAAATATCGGTCAATTCCCATTGAGTTTGAAGAACCTATTTTAATTCCAGAGAAAATCTATCAGGCTGCTTGTCATACTGACACATTCATACCAGAGAACTGTGTTTGAACACTAGCTTCATTTTGTGTCATCTGTGTTTGCAGGTAACTGACCACTGAATTCTTCTGGAAGAAGCTACAATGTTTGGTAGACTACTGTTATAGAAATTCCACATTATCAGTTGCTACCACACTGGTGATGCTACTGCATTTCCTGTTTTGGGGTTTTGGGATTTTGTTGTTGTTGTTGTAGCTGATCTTTCTTTAAAAGGATGTATTGTATGCTTGAAAGGCAGAATTACAGAGAGAGAGGGAGAGAGAGAAAGACAGAGAGGTCTTTCATCTGCTGGTTCACTCCCCAAATGGCTGCAATGGCTGGGTCTGCTCCAGATTGAAGCCAGAAGCCAGGAGCTTCTTCCAGGTCTCCCACATGGGTGCATGGGCCAAAGGATCTGAGCTATCCTCTGCTGCTTTCCCAGGCACATTAGCAGGGAGCTGGATCAGAAGCTGAACAGCCAGGAACTCTAACAGAACTGTTGCCCATGTGGGATGCCTGCACCACAAGCGGTGGCTGAAATTTCCAGAGCACAGCACCAGCCCCCAGAGGGAGATTTTGTGAAGAACTCAAGTCCTTAGTCTAAGAGCCCGGGAACAACTGAGTGTTGTGAAGAACCACTTGAATGACCTAGAAAACAGATCCTCCCCCAGCAGAGCAGTGAGATGACAGCACTCCCAGAGGACAACTTGATCGGAGCATTGAGAGATCCTGCAAACCCAGGTAAGTAACACGCAGCTTTCTGACTGATAGTAATTGTGAAGTAATAACATTGCCCATTTGAGGGGTAATGTGTTGCACAGCCTTGGACAACTAATCACAAACTTCATCTCCAACACACACTTGGTCTTCCTCTCTGAAATCATAGCTTTTAGTAGACAACCTCGTCATCCATTTCACAGAGAAACTAGAGGTCTTCAGTTAGGAATTCCCTCAACTTCTTGAAAGTAACTCCCTTTTGGCCGGTGGTGCGGCAGTGTGGACTCTACTGGGGAAGAGCGAGGCCTCTGTGTTTCCTACTCACCTGGGAGGTGTTCAGTGGGGAAGGGAGCAATGTCCAAGAAGAAGTACCTGGTAAACTTGGGTCTCCTAGAGGAGGACGATGATGAGTTCAAGGTGTTCCCTGCAATAGACCAGGCTGGTTTAGATGAAGATGAAGATGCGCATGTCTGGGAGAATAATTGGGATGATGATAACAAGGAGCACGACTCCTCCAATCAGTTCGAGCTGAACTGGAGAAGCATGGTTATGAGACTGAGACTCGGGACCTTCAGAAGAAATGCTGAAGTAACCTAAACTTGAACTGTTGACTAAGTTCTAGCGTGGAGAACTCAGGATGGAATACAAATGTGTTTATTTCATTATTTTCCTGGATTTGTTTTTGTTTTCATAGCACAAGAAAAATAAATAGTTTGCTCTTAAAGAAGAAAAGAAAAAAACAAAGTAAATCCCTCTCTTGCATACTTAGCTGATTTTCTCCCTGTATTTATTTCCAAGTTTTTATTTATTTATTTGAGAGACAGAATTATAGACACAGGTAGAGAAAAGAGAAGTGGTAGGAGAAAGAGCACATCTTGTATCTTGCCTGAACACCTCTATGCATAGGGGGGGAATTTAGGCTGCTTGGGAAGACTCCATGGGTATCAGGCTAGCTTGTTTATTTAAAACTGTGTAAGTGGGCAACAGAAGTCCAAGTCAAAATGCATTTGAAAGCAGGAAATTCATACTCACTGGGCTTGTCATTTGGCATGACAGAAGTACACAGCAAGAAAACTATACTACAGACGGAGAGAGGTCTTTCATCCTCTGGTTCACTCCCCAGATGGTCACAATGGCCAGAACTGGGCCGATCCGAAGCCAGGAGTCAGGAGCCAGGAGCTCCCACAGGCCAGCGCTAGAAGTGGATGCTTAACCTACAACCACAGCTCCAGGCCCTCTTCCTGTATTTTTTTTTAATCATCTTCTTCTGCTGGATCTTTCCTTGTCAGCATTTAAATTTCCCAAGTGTCTCCTATCCAAAACAAACAAACAAAAAAAACCCTTAAAATTGACCTGACCCATCCCTCTCTACAAGTATACCTTTCTCTCCCTCCTTTTATTTATTTTAATAGCACTGTGCAGTGTTATCAGTCATTCAGGCATAGTAGTATAAGGGAAGATGAGGGCAAAATTGGGGTTGAAAAGTGAACCAATAATTGGAATCTGACAGTTTGAAAGAAGCTATCACATACTTTTGTTTTTTTGCAAACATGTTTTTACTGAGCCAATAAAGTACCAGTCATTTCCCTACTACACCAAATGTACTGAAGTAGAAAAACGCAACAAGAGAAATAGTTGCATCGGAAAGATGAGCACTTTACAAAAAAGAGTTAAAACGCTTTCAGTGGAACAGCGCTGTGCTGCAGAAGATTAAGTTGCCACCTGTGACGCCAGCATCCCATATCAGAGTGTAGATTTGAGTCCTGGCTGCTCCGCTTGGCCCAAGTACTTGGGTTCCTGCCACCCACATGGGAGACCTGAATGGAGCTCCTGGTTGCTTGCTTTCATTAGGGGAGTGGCCCAGCAGGTGGAAGATCTCTTTCTCTTTTCTCTCTCTGTCACTGTTTCAAATAAATCTTTAAATACACACACATTTTTGGATTCTACACATTAGCTCCTAAAACAGCATTTTGCAGTGTGTACCTAACTAGATAGTCTACATCAATTCCTACAATATTTGTGGGGGTGAGAGAATAAGATGACACCAGCCAGTACAGACCTCGGATATCCCAGGGAGGGGAGAGGAAGAAAGTCAGTTCTTGGAACAAAGCAGTCAGCTTCACCCCCACAAGCAGGATCCCACTAACACAGTCATTGTGCTTCTGCACCTCTTCAACCCGGCTTCCCTCTATAGGATGTTGCATTGAGTAACCTCTCATTTGGGTTCTACTTAAAATTTGTTGTATTCAATCCATTCTTACAGTACTAAATTTATCTCTCTAAAATGCACCTGAGAGGGGCCTGCATTGTGGTCTAGAGGGTTAAGCCACCGCCTACAGCACCAGCAACCCATACAGAGTAGGTTTTTCTGTCCTGGCTGCTCCACTTCCAATCCAGCTCCCTGCTAATGGGCCTGAGAAAGCTACAGAGAATGGCCCAAGTGCTTGGGCCCCTGCCACCCACGTGGGAGACCAGGAAGAAGCTACTAGCTCCTGGCTTCAGCCTGGCCCAGCCCTAGTGAGTGTGGTCATTTGAGGAGTGAACCAGCAGATGGAAAAGCTCTCTCTCTACAAAATAAATAAATCTAAAAATAAATACATGCATAAAACAAATAAATAGATAAGTGCACCTGAGAAAGCAGTGGAATATGGCCAGAGTCTTTGGTCCCCTGCACCCTCAAAGGAGACCAGGATCGAGTTTCAGACTGCTGGCTTTGGCCTGGCCTGGCCCTGGTCATTACAGCTATGTTGGCGAGTGAACAAGCAGATAGACGATCTCTCTCTGTCTCTCCCTCTCTCTGTAACTCTGCCTTTCACGTAAATAAATCTTTTTAAAAAGTTAATCGTGGGGCCAAGGCTGTAACACAACGGGTTAACACTATCAACGGCTATTTCCATGTCTCCCATGTGGGTGCAGGGGCCCAAGGACTTGGGCTGTCTTCCGCTGCTTTCCCAGGCACTTTAGCAGGGTGCTGGGTCCGAAGCGGAGTAGCCAGGCTCCACCTGGCCGCCCATATAGAATGCCAGCGCAGCAGGCAGACGCTTGACCTTTTATGCCACAGTGCCAGCCCCATGCCTAACACTCTTTGCAAAGCCCTTATGGGTCTGTCCTAGCCAGACTTTCTGTTCCTGGAATGCCGCCATCCCGGGGCCTCTCTGCGTGTGCTGTACCCTTGGCTAAGAACACTCAGGCTGCCTACAGGTCGCAGACTTTCAAGGACCCCCAGGTTATGTTTCTTCACACAACACTCAGCAGTGCGCAGAAACAGTTTCTGTTCAACATGTCCATCTACCAGATGAACAACGTGGCAATCGCAGGCACCTGGTCCATCGCTAATTCCCCGGTCCCTTAACGAGTGCCTGCCTCAGTGTTGACCCTTAGTATGCGTGTGTTCAAGTAATGAGCACCTTCACTCTTGCATGTAGCTATTCCAGCTATCTCCACTCCCCGTTTTGAGACTTGGAGAGGAAAGACCTCCACTACCGCATTATTCTCAAAATGCCTTCCTCCGGGTGAATGAATGAGCCAGCCACGCGCCGTCATTACGGCGCACGGGTCTCTTTAAGGCCGGAGGGGGGTGCTGCATAGTACGGGCATCACGTTGTAACTCCGAGCGGCTCCAGGTACCGAGCCCAGCGAACACGTGCCGCAGGCCCCGCGCGCCGAGGGCGGGCACTGGGGAGGAAGGTCCCCGGCGGCCCGAACGTGCTCGCGCCCGTGGCCGCCGCCGCCGGCGCGTCCGAGCGAGCGCACGCACACGGCTGGACCCGAGCTGCGGGAGCGCCCCGGCTCATGCGGGGACCATGGGGCGCGAGTCGCAGCTGCGGCGCGGGGAAAGGTGCGGGGCGAGCCATGCCGCGGCGGGGGCGAGCACGGAAAGAGAGGAGAGAGGGCGGACCACGAGCTAGGTAAGGCGGGCCGACCGCGGGCTGGGAGGAAAGTGGGCGGGGTGGGGCGTGGCCGAGCGGCACGGATTAAAACGCCCGGCCGCGGCTGGCGAGTTTATCCTGAGCTCGCGGGCTGAAGCGCCGGCCGCTGGAGTAAAGTGAGGGGCGGTGGGAGGTGGAAGGTGCAGGGCGGCGGTTTAAGCTCCCCGCTCCCCCGACAGCCGGGCCCTGCCGGGGCCCAACCCCGGTGCAACCCGATTTCCTTTGGGAACGCGCGGCCTGGCCCTCGGCGAGCGCCGACTCCCGAGTTGGCTCCGCCCCTCCGCGGAGGGGCGCTCTGGGGGCGTGGCGCCTCCCGGCCTCGGCCCGCTCTCGGAAGTCGTCCGCGTCAGCCGGAGCCCGACGCGGTGACGCAGGACGTCGACGTAAGTGACGCGCAGGCCCGGGGCGCTCCTCCTTCCCTGTGTGAGTGCCGGCCCGGTTGGGGCGGGGGAGAAGAGGGAGGGCGGGGGAGGGAGAGGCGACCCGGGAGTCGTTGTGGGCCGCGGGCCGGACCGGGTCCCGGGGACGGCGGGAAGCCGGGCTGGGCGGCAGGGCTCGGCGGGCCGTTAGGGGGCCGCTGCGGCGGCCCGGTCCCCTCCCTTGCCGGACTTGCGCGCCCCGGCGTCCGGAGCCTCCGGCGCTGTGCCCACCCCGCTCCAGCTCGCGTCTCCCGACTCCAATTAGGTCAGGCTGGGAGTCCCGCGGCCGCGGCTCCGGCCCCCAACGCGCGGCGGCCGCTCGGGCTCGCCTTTCTTTCTTCCCTCGCCTTCCTCTTCTCTTCCCTCACCCTCCCCCATCCCTTTCACGTTGCTGGGGTTTTGTGTGTTGTTTTTCTTTTTTTTTTTGTAGATTTTGTGCTTTAGGGGTTTCGTTACTCCGCCCGACCTCATGGGTGTACATTATCATGCTCCTCTTTTGTAGAGCATCCCGACGGCCATGGAGGCCGAAGAGACGATGGAATGCCTTCAGGAGTTCCCTGAACATCATAAAATGATCCTGGACCGATTGAATGAACAGCGAGAGCAGGACCGCTTTACTGACATCACCCTGATTGTCGACGGTGGGTAGGGCAGTGGGCACCGGCGCGAATCTGGGGCTTCAGGTCTCTTCCCTGCCACCACCCGCCTTTTTTTTTTTTTTTTTAATAAATCCACCGTCTGTGACTCCCTCCCAAAGTGTGGAGGGTGTGCGCCGGGACTGGAGGGCACTTGTCAGCGACTGCTCACGTAGGTCATGCTGCAGGAGGCCGGTTGGCCAGTCCTGCTTCGACACATCGTGGGGTTCATCGCATTTTAGCTACTCCTCGAGCCGGTGGACGTGTTTTCTCCTTGCACGCTTGAGTGTAAAATGATGGCATTGGGGTTTGGGAGGATGTCACAGCATGTCTGGCTAATGTAGCTGCTGTGGGTGAGCCGCTTTGAGGAGTCCCCCCACTGGAGTCCCTTGGGAGAAGGTGAGAGAGTCCTTTGCAGCACTCACATCGGCTTTGGGAGCTCCCAAAATAAAGTGGGTTCTTGCCAGAATTAGGAGTTGTCATTATAATAGAGGCAAGTCCTGCATGGTACCTTTTCTGGTTGGGGAAGGCAGGCTTTTTGAGGCAAGGTCTTGTTTATTACAGGTCTGTCACAAATTAAACTAACAGATATTAGGCACATTAAGATATTTCCTATCACAGATACATCCAGCTTTGTGCTTATTCTGTGGTTTTTCCCTTCTTTCCAAATGATGTATGACGTTTTATGGTTTTTTATTTTTGCATATAGCAGTATGATATACTTCTCATTAGTTAATTGAAGATAGAGGAAAGTGTTAGACTGCTTACCTAAACTGGCCTTTGGAAGTAAAGATTTGGTTTTGCATCTAATTAAGATCAAAATCTGCCAAGATACCTGCCAAGAATATTTTTACTTTAGTTCAATAATTTATATAGGTACTATGAAGAAAGATCTGTTTTACGTGATGTAATCTTCTGGGTTATAGTTTTACATTTGATTTTCGTGTGTTTGATTTTCTTTTTTTTTTTTTTTTTTAATGTAGGACACCATTTTAAGGCTCACAAGGCTGTTTTGGCTGCTTGCAGTAAGTTCTTCTACAAATTCTTTCAGGAGTTTACTCAGGAACCTTTGGTGGAGATAGAAGGTAAATGCAATACTTAGTTCACATAGCTGGCTCTTTAAGTTTTAAGGCAGTTAATTTGTGAGCATACGGTGGGAGAGACGCATCAGTAGTTCCTAGTAGGTGACTAGATAAATTGTTCTTTTGCTTAGTTGTAGTAATGTGCTTGGTAGGATGATCTGCTAGGAAAAAGTCTTGGATGGTAGATGTTGGTGTCTGAAAGGAATTCTTATTGCTGAAACCAGTGGTCACTCTTTCTTGAAAACATGCACTGAAGGTGAATTATAGTCTTTGTTTGGTGGGCATGTGGTTCAGATTGGTGGGTGTGCTGCAGGTTACAGGAGAGGCCTCTAATGGCACGATAAGGCACAGGGTGACTTGGACTGCTGTAGTATGGAAGAGGCAAAGGAAGATGAGCTGAAGGTGCATTCAGAGGAAATTCTAGTCAGGTTGCAGAATGAGGTGGAAGGATCATCCACTAGGTATTACCTTGAAATGATAAGTGATTTTTGTACTTGGCTCTTTTAACAATAGCTGGCCAAATGCAAGGCTTTGTGCTCTGTAGTTTATGTCTGTCATCTGAGGCTCATAGCAATCTTTTGGGAAGTTAAGTGGTGGTATTTTCCAATTTACACATCAAGGAACAGATTCCAGAGGTTGCTCAGCTAGTGAGGAATTCAGTTTGTGCTATTCACTACCATGCCTTTGTGCTTTGCTTCTAAATGCCTCTCCCACCACCACCATCAAATTCAAAGAGTAGGAAATAATTCTATTTGCCTGCACGAGTACAGACTTTTAGCTTCTTCCAGAGTTACTCAATTTTGGTTTGTATCTCTTTTCACTGTGTACATATTCTTTGTTATGAACACGTTGCCTAGAAACACTATTCCCTTGGAAAAATTTGGTGCCTAGGGAAGTAAAGAAAACAAAGAGTTAAGAATGTCTTTATTTTGTTATATTTCAATGTAACCTTCCAGCTGATATATCTGCAACTAGATTATCTCTTGATGATCTGATGGACAAAGCTCAGGCATAATAGAAATAAACAGAGCTTATTAAAGTGAGAGTCACTGCAAGAGGGTATTGGTTTTTACTATAAGGCATGACTCCATCAGTTCATTCACCTGAGGCTTACTAGACTATCCCTTACCAGGTTACTTACCCTCAGTTGCATATTTATCTCCTCATCTGAAGAGTTAATAGGCTGGTAATCATTAATTGGAAGAGCATTTAGAATACCTCATTAATGGGAGCTTATCTCATTGAATACCTGCTATGTGTTACGCTAGATCCAGAAAGGAAGAATTGGTGAGGTACCTTTTAGGACCTATTTAATAGTGGGTTAGGAAAGGACTGCAGAAAGTCGTAGAGACTTCCTATGGAACAGTATTACTGAGGAAGGAGAAGGAAAGGTTTAGTCTACTTTGAAGAGAGAAAACATTTTATAGAGAAATTTGCTTCTGAACAGAATAAAAGTTAAGGGGGAAAAAAAAGCTTGTATTGGGATTTTCTCTTCTGTCTCAATATTTCTGACCTGCTGTGTCATAGTAAAGCACATACAAGCCTAAGGAAATAAAATGGTAAAACAATTTTTGTCATTTGGCCACATTCAGGTTTAAAGAATTCATTTGATTCAGTGTCTTATGCCCTTAACTTTGGGATAACTGTCTAGAAAGATCCCTGGCTTCAGAGAAAGCTCTGGGTGTATAATTTAAAAACTTTAGTTCTAGTCCTGCATTACTGTTTTTTGGTTTTGTGACTTTGGACATCTTAGCATCCTTCTTTTTTTTTTTTTGTCTGTAAAATATGTTGTATTTCGGATTATATCATAGATGTTTTGAATATCGTGGGACTAGGGGCTGTTAAAATTTTCTGGAGAATGATTTTTTTTTTTTTTTTTTTTTTTTTGATTTCGTGTGTTTTAGCAGACAATCAATCTCGTTAGGTTCAAATTGCCCAATGTGGGCTATGGGTCAGATTCTGATTTAGTCTTCAAAATCTTTGTAATGCTGTTCAGGTCCCATGTGTACCACCTTAGGACATGGGTGTCACAGCCCATGCTGTGGTGCAGGTCTCAAAGCCTGTGTTACGCTGTCTTTGGTCAGTTCTGCCAGTATAGCTCTGTGGTGAGCTTGAGATTACATACACAGATTTCCACAGTTTCCTCTATATTCAGGCTCCCAGGACCTTTTCAGAGTTCTCTGCCTAGAAACCTGAGGTTTTAGTCTGTGATGTTGTACCTTTCTGCAGATGGACAAAGTGATGAGAGACAAAAAGTAGAAGGGAAAAAAAAAAACCATGAATTCCCTTCATACTTTTCAGATCACAGTCTCCTAGTTCCCTTGTCTGAAGGAAGTTTTAGGTGTTGGCCACCACCCACACGCAGCCTGAGAAGTGAGGCTTGTCTTGAGGCAGAGCTCAAAGAAGAAAATTTAGTTATCTCTCTGCCACTCTGGGCCATTCCCCTACACTCACCATCTTCTTTCCTGGTTCTGTAGCCAAAAAGAGTTCCTCCTGGAGCTTTTTTCTGTCTCCACCCACTGCTTGGTTTTGGGATTTGGGCTCTGCTGGAGTCTAAACTGGGACATGTGGGAGAAAAAAAAATAAAAACCGGGAAACTCACTGTTTGAGTTTTGATTTTTCTCTCCCTAGTCTGCTTTGTTTACTTTTCAGAATCCTTGCGTATTTGCTTTGTGTATTCTCCCTAGGATTTTTAGCTCTAATTAGCAGACAAGATGGATGGAGTCTGTGGTTTTTTGTTTCATTTTGTTTTGTTTTTAAAGATTTTATTTATTTGAAGGTCAGAGTTACCAAGACACAGAGAGAAAAGGAGAAAGATCTTCCATCCACTGGTTCACTTCCCAGTGGCTGTAATGGCTGGGGCCTGGGCCAGCCTGAAGCCAGGAGCTCCATCCTGGTCTCCCATGTGGGTGTAAGAATTTTAAGCACATGGACTATCTTCCAGTGCTTTCCCAGGTACATTAGCAGGGAGCTGGATCAGAAATAGAGCAGCTGGGTCTTGAACCAGTGCCCAAATGGGATGCTGGCATCATAGACAATGACTTAACCCTCTGTGCCACAACACCAGCCCAAGGATGGAGCCTGCTTTCCCTAGCCTAGCCAGAACTGGAACCCCTGTTTGTAAAATATGAATAGTGACTTATATATGTACAGTAAATTTGAGCAGTAGTGCCCTAAGACAGTTCCAGTGTACATTCAATGTTGGGGCAACAGCTGGAGCTGGGCCGGTCTGAAGCCAGGAGCCAGGAGCTTTCTCTGGTTCTCCTACTTGGGTGCAAGGGCCTAAGCACTTGGACCATCCTCCGCTGCTTTCTCAGGCCCTAAACTGAGAGCTGGATTGGAAGACAACTGTCTGGGACACAAACCAGCACCCATATGGGATGCTGGCACTATAGGCAGAAGCTTACCCTGCTGTGCCACAGTGCTGGCCCCTTGTGTTATTTCTTAATATTCAGATTGCTTTGAAACATTTTAAAGATGAGCACTGAGCCTCAGAGGTTCTGACTTGCCCAAAAATCACACACTTGATTCAAGAGGTGAGATTAAAACTAAATTTCTGTCTCCTTGATTGGTATACTTTGTACAAATATAGGGTGCTGATTTGAGTATTACATGGATCCTCTCTCAATAATCCTATGTTGTGCTCAGAAGCCTCACTTAGGTGTTTAAGTGGATGATTTGTAGTTGTACATGTTGTATACAATTTGGACTTAGGCATTGCTTGATCTAAAATGTCTATAAAATAATTTTGTCTTCCTGTTAATAGCTTTTTTATTGCCTTGCATCAGTAGATTGAAAGACTAATGCATAGCATTAAGGTGCGCAAAGAAATAGAGTATCACTTTGGAATTAATTTTTTTTAAAGATTTATTCACTTATTTGAAAGAGTTAGAGAGAGATGAGAGATCTTCCATCTGCTGGTTCACTCCCTAATGGCCACAATGGTGAGGGTTGCACCAGATCAACACCAGGTCGCAGGAGCTTCTGGGTCTCCCATGTGGGTACAGGGACCCAAGAACTTGGGCCATCTTCCACTGCTTTCCCAAGCCCTTAGCAGAGAGCTGGATTGGAAGTGGAGCAGCCAGGACTCGAACTGGTGCCCGTTATGGATGCTGGTGTTAAAGACAGCAGCTTTACCTGCTATGTCACAGTGCTGGCCCTGCAATTAAATTTTAAATAAGATTTACAGAAAAGTTAGAACCATAGAATCTTAATTCTGAAAGTAACTTAAGCATTCATTTATTTCTGCTTTGTGTGCCTGCATTGTAGGAGGCACTGTTAGGTATTGTGAAGTGAGTATACAGTTCAAAATTTCCTTCAAGTAGCTTACAGCCGAGAGATGTCTGAATTATAATTGTCAACACAGGTATAGAGTTGAGCCCAGGGAAGTGTTAAAGAGAGTTTCATTTTTAAACCATGAAGAAGCAGAGTCTGAACAGACTCATAGCCACTGTGGAATTGAAGCAGTTCATGAAAGCCTTGCAAAGAAAAGCCCAGGATCAGATGACATTACTCACTAGTGAGTTCAGCTAAACATTTAAATAATTAGCACCAATTTTTTTTTTATTTTGTTTATTTGTTTGAAAGAGTTACAGAGAGAGAGTCTTCCATCCACTGGTTCACTTCCCAAATGGCCGTAACTGCTGGAGTTGGGCCGATCGGAAGCCAGGAGCTTCTTCCGGGTCTCCCATGCGGGTGCAGGGGCCCAAAGATTTGGGTCATCTTTTACTACTCTCCAAGCCATAGCACAGAGCTGGGTCGAAAGTGGAGCAGCTGGAACTAGAACTAGTGCTCATCTGGAATGCCGGCACTGCAGGTAACTTACCTGCTATGCACAGCACTGGCCCCTAACACCAATTCTTGTCACATTCTTGTCAAAAAGTAGAAGAGAGAGGAACATTTCCAAGTTGATTTTAGCCCAGCATTACCCTGAAGTCAGACATTAAAGATCTCTCCTCTCCTCTCCTCTTCTCTTTTCTTCTCTCTCTCTCTCTCTCTCTCTCTCTCTTACACACACACATACACACACACACACACACAACTATAGGCCAGTATTCCTGAGAAACAGAGATGCAAAAATCCTCAAGAATGGGTGGGTATTTGGTGCAGCAGTTTTTTGTTTGTTTTAAGATTTACTTATTTATTTGAAAGAGTTACACAGAGAGAGAAGGAGAGGCAGAGAGAGAGAGAGAGGTCGTCCATCCTCTGGTTCACTCTCCAATTGGCTGCAACGTCCAGAGCTGTGCTGAACAGAAGCCAGGAGCTTCCTCCCGGTCTTCTCATGCAGGTGTAGGGGTCCAAGCACTTGGTCCATCTTCTGCTTTCCCAGGCCATAGCAGAGAGCTGGATTGGAAGTGGAGCAGTGCCTATATGGGATGCTGGTACTGCAGGTGGCGGCTTTACCTGCTATGCCACAGTGCTGGCCCCGGCACAGTAGTTAAGATGCCACTTGGGATGCTTCATTTTGTATTAGGGTGCCTATGTTCAGGTCCACTTCAAGTTCTGATCCAGCTTCCTGCTAATGGGAGGCAGCAAGATGATGTCTCAAATACTTGGTTCCCTGCCACTCACCTGGGAGGCACAGATTGAGTTCTGGGCTCCTGGGTTTAGTCTAGCCAGTCCTGGCTGTTGTGGGCATTTGGAGAATGAACCAGTAAATGGAAAATCTCTCTTTGTGTCTCTCTGCCTGTTAAATAAAATCCCTCAACATAATACTGTCAAATGGAATTCAACAGCATATTTAAAAGATCGCACATGATCAAATGAGATTTATTTTTAGGATGCAAGAATAGTCGAACATATAAAAATCAATGTGATACACTACATTGGCAGAATAAAGGGTAAATATCAACATGATCATCCTAACACATAAAGTAAAAAACCTTGGACAAAATGTTTTATTTCATAGATACGACATCAGAAGTTCAGGCAGCTAAAAAATAGACAAATGGTGATGTTATATCAAGGTAGAAAGCTTTTGCACAGCAAAGGAAAAAATTTACAATGAAAAGGCAACATACAGAGTAGGAGAAAATATCCATACCAAATAATTAAGGAATTAATCCTCAAAATATGACTATAACTCAGTCAAACAAAAAGAACCTAATTACACCATTGAAAAATAAGCTAAGAACTTGAGTAGACATTTCTCCATTCTACAAATGGCCAACAGGTATATGAAAAACTGCTAAACATAACTAGGCATGGGAAGTGCAAATCAGAACCACAATTAAATGGCACTTCACAACTGTCAGGGTGACTATTACTGAGAAAACAGAAGACAAATATTGGTGAGAATGTAGAGAAATTGAAACCCTTGCACATAATCTTGGTGGGAGTGCACAAGGTTATTACAGAAAGAGTGTGGATGGTCCTTAAATTTTTGTAAGTAGAAATACCCTATGATCTAGCAGACATATTTCGGGCATTTATCCCAAAGAACTGAAATCAGGTTCTCAAAGAAGTAGTAGTCCTCCTGTGTGTGTTGCAGCTCGGTAGCCAAGATGTGGAAACAATCTAAATGTCCATCAACAGATGAAGGGAGAAAGAAAACATGAAATATGAAAGGTCCTCAAAGTTCCTGGAGCACAATATGTTTTGAAACAGCTATATATAGATCTCAGAATTAATTTCAAGTCTCCCATGTGGGTGCAGGGGCCCAACCACTTGGGCCATTTTCTGCTTTCCCAGGCCATTGCAGAAAGCTGGATTGGAAGAGGGTCAGCCAGGACTTAAACCTGGGCCCACCTGGGATGCTGGCGCCACAGGCAGAGGCTTAGCCTGCTATGCCACAGCACTCAGAATTAATTCTTTCCATGTACTTTTTTGAGGTGCTCATTGTATACAGTTCATGGAAAAATAGAAGTGAGGGTTTTGGTGCAAAAAATTTTTTTTGAGATTTATGTATACTTTTTTCATAATCATTTTCTTGAGCCTTTTAAGATCTTTTTTTTTTTGACAGGCAGAGTGGACAGTGAGAGAGAGTGACAGAGACAAAGGTCTTCCTTTGCCGTTGGTTCACCCTCCAATGGCTGCCGCGGATGGCGCGCTGCGCCCGGCGCACCGCACTCATCCGATGGCAGGAGCCAGGTGCTAGGTGCTTTTTCCTGGTCTCCCATGGGGTACAGGGCCCAAGCACTTGGGCCATCCTCCACTGCACTCCAGGGCCACAGCAGAGGGCTGGCCTGGAAGAGGGGCAACCGGAACAGAATCCGGCACCCCGACCGGGACTAGAACCCGGTGTGCCGGCGCCGCAAGGCGGAAGATTAGCCTCTTGAGCCATGGCGCCGGCCTCTTTTTAAGATCTTGTATGCATCAATTTCAGAAGTTTTTAAAAAGATTTATTTATTGAAAGGCAACATTACTGAGTGAGAGATCTACTTGTTTACTCCCTAAATGGCCGTGATAGTCAGGGCTAGGCCAGGCTGAAGCCAGGAGTTCCATCAGTATCTCTCATGTAAGTAGCAAGGGTCCTAGTACTTGGACCACCTTCTGCTGCCTCTCCAGGCACATTAACAGGGAGGTGGATTGGAAATGGAACAGTCTGGACATGAACCAACATTCCGTTGTCGGATCTGGTCGCACAGGTGGTGGCTTAACCCACTGTGCCACATGGCTGGCCTTCAAAAAATGTTCTGCACCAAAATAAACTTATCTTTTAATTGCATTTTACACAAAACTTTTCTAAATACCCTTTTAGGATACTTCAGCCTTTAAAAGTAGGGTAATTTTGCCATATGTGACAAATTGAAACTTGAGGGGCGTGGCATTGTGGCACAGCAGGTTAAAGCCACAACTTGCAGTGCTGACATCCCATGTACATGCCAGTTCTGGGCTCAGCTCTCTTCCAATCTGTCTCTCTGCTAATGCGCCTGGGAGGGCAGCAGAGGATGGCCCAAGTCTTTGGGCCCCTGTTCCCACATGGGAGACCTGGAGGAAGCTGCTGGCTCCTGTCTTTGGCCTGGCCAAGCCCCCGGTCATAGCAGCCATTTGGTGAGTGAACCAGTAGATGGAAGATCTCTTTGTCTTTTTTTTTTTTAAGATTTATTTATTTTACTTGAAAGTCATAGTTACATTTAGAGAGAGAGAGAGAAAGGTCTTCCATCCACTCATTCAATCCCCAGATGGCCACAGTGGCCGGAGCTGCGCTGATCCAGAGCCAGGAGCTTCTTCCAAGTCTCCCACGTGGGTGCAGGGGCCCAAGGACTTGGGCCATCTTATTGCTTTCCCAGGCCATAGCAGAGAGCTGAGTTGGAAGTGGAGCAGCCAGGACTCAAACCAGCGCCGATATGGGATGCTGGCACTGCAGGCAGAGGCTTTACCTTTTACACCACAGCACAGGCCCCACTCTGCCTTTCAAATAAATACATCTATAAACAAAAAAAGGAAGAAGAAACTTGGTACATTACACTAAGTGAAAGGCAGAAAGACCAATACTGTATATTTCTACTTAGATATTTAAAAATTGATAGAATCATGGAGTGGAGTAAAGATTAGCAGGGGCTAGGGGTAGGAAAAATGGGCAGTTAACGATTGATAGGCCCAGTGTTTCAGTCAAGCAAGATGCAAACTCTAGCAATTTGTACACCAGTGTACCCAAAGTCAGCAATAATATACTCTTAAAAATTTGTTAAAAAGAGTAGAGCTCAATTATTTTTTTTTTACTATAATAAAATACATGTTTCATTGAAGATGTGGCATCAGAGTTGGGCCTTCAAAGATTGTAGTTGCTCAGTATTCAGGAAGGAGGGTAAGTACCATTAAAGCATGGAATTTGTTAGAGAATACAGGGTTTAAGAAATAATGTGTAGTTTGGACTTGATCTGGTTTAAAATTTAAAATGTTTAGAAAAATAATATGAAGCACCTTGAAATAAAGACAAAGAGACAGTACATTTTAGTAAGCAGTGGAAAGCCTTGAAGATTTTAGAGCTGAGTTGACACAGCTGTAATCTCTCTGGCAAGAAATGTAGCATGTCCAACATGCACTGTGTTTGAATAATATTACAGTTCTTTAAGATTAGTTTCAGAACTCTTTGGGAAAGATCTTATAAAGTAGTATGCTAGGTGGTGTTGAAATTTGGTTACGTTATTATACAATTAATGAATTTTTCTGGGAAATAATTTGCAAAAATGACACACACTAATCAAGTTCCTAGCATCGGACTTTTTTTCCTTACTGAATGTTTTAGGCTTTGAATTAATGTGAATACATGCTAAAGTACATCTTCTTTACAGGTGTTAGTAAAATGGCCTTTCGTCATTTAATTGAGTTCACTTATACAGCAAAATTGATGATACAAGGAGAAGAGGAAGCCAATGATGTGTGGAAAGCAGCGGAGTTTCTACAAATGCTGGAAGCTATCAAAGCCCTTGAAGTCAGGTAATTATTTCTTTTAAGATTTATTTATTTGAAAGGCAGAGTGACAGAAGAGAAATGGAAGATCTTCCATTTGCTGGTTCACTTTCCAAATGCCCACAACAGCCAGGGCTGGGACCAGACCAAAGCCAGGGCTTGGAATTCCATCCAGGTCTTTCACATGTGTGGCAGGGACCCAAGTACTTTGAGACATCAGCTGCCTTCTCAGACACATTAAAAGGAAATTGAAGTAGTAGCAAAGTGGCCAGGACATGAACCAGCACTCTGATGTGGGATATGAGCATCACAGTTGGTGACTTTTAATAATGCTGTGCCACAACATGCACCCCTATTCATTCTTTCCTCTTTCCCTCCTTCCCTTCCGTTTTTAAAGGTGGGCAGAGAAAGAGTGTGTGTCATGCCATGAAGATCTGACATTTTGAAATTAAGACCAAGGATCTGTAAAATTTTTCTGGGTTCTTGCTATTCTTTCACTTGCATTTGATTTCTTGTCCTTGTTTAAAAACTGTGAAGGTTAAAGCAAGAAGCATTTTTGTTATCTAATATTCTTTAAGGTGATTATCTTTGGATCTCTGTAAACTGTTTTTGTTGGATTCAAGTTGCTAATTATTTGTACCAAACCTTGTTAGCCAAACCTTTTGTAGAATAAAGATTGATGTGACATTATTTAAAAATAAGTAAGGAAATTGGTGAAATGAAATAGGCCAGGTGAGAGATAATCAATCAACTTAGAAATATAAGATGCTAGGTGTACTGTATCTAGCTTAGTTCTGAAGCACCTTCTGCAGAAGAAACAAAAATCACTCTATTACAACATTTGTTGTGAGAACAGATCAATTGCTAAGGAGCCATTCTTGGTATTTAAAAATTTCTCCTAGGAAGTGTTTGGAAAACATTAAAAGAGCTAAAAGTCCTCACATAGTGAATGGTGGCAGTGTAGTACAGGGACTAGGACAGTTTCTGCAAGCTTTCTCTCTGGGTTTACATCTTAACTCTTTGCTGCTGTATGCTCTTGATGAATGTATTTAACCTCTTACCAGTTCATTGTCCTTATTTGTGAAGTGGGGATAATAGTGATACTTTGTAAATAGGATTATTTGTGAAGGATTAATAAATTAATTCATGGACAGTGCATAGCCTGGTGTATAACACATAGTACTCTGAGCTATTGGCTTTTATCGACTCGTACTGTTTTTTGATGGTGACCCTCAATAGAGGTCATTAGCATGACACTAGAGTTTGGTAAAATGACAAAATGAGCTAATGCAATTCATTGGCATGGTTTCATTGGAAGAGAAAAATGACAGTAAGAAATTGAACTGTGATCTATAAATACCATGTCTTTTTTAACTGTTTTGATGACAGTTCAAGGTTAAACTTTTCTGACAAGAGCTTGGTCATTCACTTGAGGTATATGTTCTGTGACATGTAGCAGGTGCTCAGTGAACATTTGTGAAGGGGTAGATGTATGTGTGCCAGTCAAAACAAGATCAGTGTTCCTGCAGGGTATGTTGAACACAGGGAGTCACTTAGAAGTGCATGTTGAACATATACACCTGGGTAGGCCTTCTATTGTCAAAATAGAGGTAGACTAAAGGGGGATACTTATAAATGGGGTTAAATCTTGGTTGAGAATCTGCTGGAAAAGTTTGTTTGGCTCTTTTGCTGCTCATGATAGTGAGTTACATCTCACTATGGAGAAAATTCTTGGCCACAAAACCGTGGAACATACTCTGCCACAGTGGCCTTGGTGGGTTCTAGGAGGCATTTTAATTGAGTTCACATGTATAGTTATTTGGGAGATGGGAAGTAAGAACAACTAGGTATGGTTGTTTTCTTTGGCCTGTTTATAACCTTTTAGAATATGTATTGTTCTACTTAATTTGAGTGGCAAAGAGAGAGCTCCTGTCTTCTAATTACATTCCCCATATGCATATAATGGCTAAGGTCCAGCCAGAACCAAATCCAGGATCCAGGGAACTCAATCCAGGTCTTCCATGTGGACAGCAAGAACCTGGTACTTGAGCTGTCACCATGGCCCCCAGGGTGACATTAGCAGGAAGATGGAGTTAGGAGCCAGAGCTGGGACTTGAACACTGGCACTCTGATGTGGGATGTGGGTATCTAACTGCTAAGCAAAATGCCTGCTCCCATTAGAGGTTTTTTGGTTTTTGGGTTTTTTTAATTGTTAAGAGTAGGATCCCTATGGTAATTAGAACCTTCACTGCTTTTCAGTATAAATATAAGTACAGTAACATGTTGAATTGTTTTTTGAACCACAAAGGCATGCAGTATGCTCTAAAGGGTTTCTTTGAAAACAGAAAAGCAACAGTATTACATATTGGCTGTTTATAGTAATGCAATGCCTGGGCTTCTACAGGGAAAGGTTTATATTGACTTCTTTATACTGGTTTATGAGCTGTTCTGCTTCATTTTGTGTCTTGTAATTTTGTTCAGAATTGAAATCATGTGTCAGAACTCCTGTTTAGAGACACCTCTTCTCACACCCACATTTGTTGTTATTTGTTTAGCAACTTTCCTAGACTAATTCTGTAAAGTTTATATTCCTAATGTGTGGCCATTGAAGTCTCTGTTCTATTACTGATCAGCTGATGATGTGACAGATATTTCATTAAATGTCTTGAGTCAATAAGTGTCCATACCCTTGTTGGGGAGGTCTCTGTATTGAGGCACACGACTAGCGTTCCATCCAGCAGCTCTGACTTACCCTTTACATTCTGCATGCATGGAGCCTCAAGGTCAGATAGAGGTGAGACCTTTGGACCTTCAAAGGAATTTCCTAGGCATGCACATAGCCTTGGGTAGATGTATATCTTCCAGATTTTCTGGAATATGTCATTTTTCAAAGTCCCTCATGAACATTCCAGTTTTTTCCTTTAACCTTTTTTGGTTAGTTTCTTAGTAGCCTAAACTGGTAATACAACTTTAGTAACTACAATGATGAACTCTTGACTTTTTTTTTTATATATATAACACAACCTTGTGTTTGGGACTATTTGAAGAATGAGCTTTATGGTCACATCTCAAAATATTTTTGTCTTGTTTTAGATGTACCTTTTAATGAGTATGTGTAAAACAGTACCTGCCACATGATGATGTTAAAGTACATACACTCTAATCTTTACTTGAAATGACTTCTCCCTCCCTGCTTGTATATACATTGGCATAATATTACTCATCTTCTGGTCTTGGTTGAGAGCCAGCCACCTGCTCTCTGAAGCCTTACATGACTGTTGCAAGCAGATTGATTATATATACTTCTGTAATTCTATATTTCCTTCATTAAAGATACTTTATTATTATTATCATCATCATCATCACAATTTACTAATAGGCTTCAACCTTCTGAGCCAAGAATTATCTGTTTTTCATCTTTAGGAGGCATTTGAGTGGGTTTGAAACTTGAACTTTTGTCTCTTGGGCTACCCAGTTGCTAAGTTTCTCTCCTTTCCTTCCCTTACAAGCCTCTAAAATCTCTTGCCTTGCCATTCGGTTCTGAAGACAAGCTGGTTTTTTCAACAGTACAAATTGTAAAAAGCTGTAGCTGCACTTTTTGTTGTTCTTTAATTGTTCCTGTGTGAGGAAGGGATCTGGGTTCACCAACTCATTCCTTTAGAAGGATAAGACTGGTTAAGAAATAGTTTACAATTTACCTTAACACTTGTATTTTAAAATAACAGAAAAAGAACCATACTTACTATAGGAAGCAATTTTTCTCACTTTAATATCTTGCAAATTAAGTATGCCTCTTTAAATGAGTAGCCAAGCAGTACTCATAATTTAGGTTCAATTAAGTTGTTGTAGATAAGGTTATTTGTGTTACTGGTACTGGAGAGGTTGAGCATGTCATTTAAAATGTCCTCTGGATGATTACAAGGTGAATGATACTAAAGCAAAATATTATGGAATGGAAATTGGACCATTCCAAAGTGAGGCATTGATTTCATATTAATTGAGCAAATATTTATCATCACCAGAGTAACTGCAAAAGCAGTAACTGAGGGCTTTATAGGACCATGGGAAAACATGATTTAACAGCGTAAACAATTTAGAAATAAAAATTAACTTTGTCATTAAATTGATTGCTTAAAGCAGCTCTGTTGAGATTATTGTATAAATTTTGCAGGTACAGAAAGTAAGTGAAGTGTTCTCACATTTGCGGTAGAAATTATTTTTGGAATGTAGAGTAAATATAGAGTAAACTAGTACCTTACTTTGCTTTGTTGGAATTGTACCATTGTCAATTTAAAACTGTATGAAAAGGTTCCTGTTATTTGTTAGGAAGCAATAGTAGCCATACAAATTTTGCCTCCCTAGCCTGTTGATGTGTAATTTACATAAACGACCCTACATCCCTTTAAGGTGTAGCATTTGAATTTTGCTCATATATACAGTGTTGTAACCACCACCACAGTCACATAAAGGAACATTTCTACCACTCTTAGAGTGGATCCTAATTCTCAGTCCCATGCAACCACAAATCAAATATCCCTGTAGTTTCATCTTATTTGGAATATCATATGCATGACTCCTACAGTATGTAGTCTTTCATGTTTGCCCTTTTTTGCTTAGACTTTGTTTTACAGATTTGTCCTTGTGGTGGTAGTGTTGATTCATTTATTTTCGTTGCTGGATAGTAGTACATAGTGTGGATATCCCCACAGTTTGTTTTTCCATCTAATGGACTATTCTAATGGCTATATAGTGGTATGTCATTGTGAGTTTATTTGCTTTTATTTGAAAGAGAGGTCTTCCATTCACTCTTCACTCCCAAATGCAATAGCTGGGGTGAGCCAGGCAGAAAGCAGGAACAGAAACTCAGTCCTGGTCTCCCACTTGGCTAGCATGTACCTGACTACTACCTACCATCTCCCAGGGTGCATATTAGCAGGAAGCTAGACTAAAAAGCAGATCAGGTACTGGAACAGAGGCACGCTATTATGGAGTGTAGATGTCCCAACTTGTGTCTTAATCATTGCTTCAAATCTGCGCTGTTATTCTGGTCCTAATAAGGTAGGACTGATGTGCACTAAGTTACTGATATTTATTTGAAGTATACAGCTTGAGGAACTCATGCTGTGGTGTAGCAGGTTGAGCCACTGTCTGCAATGCCAGCGTCCCTTATGGGTACCACCTTGAGTCCTGGCTGTTCCACATCCAATCTAGCTCCACTAAAGTGCCTGCAAAAGCAGTTTAGGATGGCCCAAGTACTTGAGCCCTTGTACATGGGAGACTGGGATGAAGCTCCTGGCTTCAGCCCTAGCAGATGCTGCCATGTGGGGAATGAACCAGTAAATGGAAGATCTCTCTGTAACTCTGCCTTTCAAATAAATAAATAAATCTTTATATGCACACATACATTGAGGTGATTTAAAGATTTTATTTATTTGAAAGAGTTACAGAGAGCGAGGTCTTCCATTCTGCTGGTTCACTCCCCAAATGACTGCAATGGCCAGAACTGAGCTGATCCAAAGCCAGGAACCAGGAGCTTCTTCAGGTCCCCCACACGGGTGCAGGGGCCCAAGGACTTGGGCCATCTTCCACTGTTTTCCCAAGCCATAGTAGAGAGCTGGATTGGAAGAGGAACAGCCGGGCCTCAAACCCATGCCCATATAGGATGCCGGCGCTGCAGGCTGGGGCTTTAACTTACTGTGCCACAGCAACGGCCCCGAGGTGTTTTTTAAGAGTATTTATTTATTTATTTGAGAGACGGGGGGGAGAGAGAGACAGAGGAAAAGGTCTCCTGTCCGCTGGTTCACTCCCCACATGGCTGCAGTGGCCAATCTGAAGCCAGGAGGCAGGAGCCCAAGCACGTGGGCCATCTTCCACTGTTTCCCTATGCAAAAAGCAGAGAGCTGGATCAGTGGAGGAACAGCCAAGACACCAACTGGTGCCCATCTGGGATGCCAGTACTGCAGGCTGAGGCTTAGCGCACTACACAATAGCACTGGCCGCACAGTTTAACATATATATTCACACACATAAACACCTGTGGTACATTATCACTATCGAGATAATGAGCACATTCATCACCCCCAAAGTTTCTTCATGCTGTTCTCTGTTTTTATCCTCATATCCATACTGATCTGCTGTCACTATAGATTACTTTGCCTTTTCTATAATTTTATATACATGTGATCATATAGTGTGTATTTGTCTTAGTTCCTATCACCAATTATCTTGAAATTCATCTATATTTTTGAGAGTAAATGCCTTTCTTTTATATATATTTTTGAAAACTTTAATAAATATAGATTTTGAAAGTGCAACTTTTGGATTATAGTGATTTTATGCCCCATAATCACCCTCCCACCCACAAACCATCCCATCTACTACTCCCTCTCCCATCCCATTCTTCATTAAGATTCATTTTTAATTATCTTTATATACAGAAGATCAACTTAGTATATACTAAGTAAAGATTTCAACAGATTGCACCCACACAGACACACAAGTATGAGGTACTGTTTGAAGACTAGTTTTACCATTAATTCACATAGTACAACACATTAAGGACAGAGATCCTACATGGGGAGTAAGTGCACAGTGACTTCTGTTGTTGATTTAACAATTGACACTCTTATTTATGATGTCAGTAATCACCTGAGGCTCTTGTCATGAGCTGCCAAGGCTATGGAAGCCTCTTGAGTTCACAAACTCTGACCTTATTTAGACAAGGCCATAATCAAAGTGGAAGTTCTCTCCTCCCTTCAGAGAAAGGTGCCTCCTTTGATGGCCCATTCTTTCTGCTGGGTTCTCACTCACAGAGATCTTTGATTTAGGTCATTTTTTGCCACAGTGTCTTGGCTTTCCATGTAAATGCCTTTCTATTGCTGAATTGTGTCCCACTAAATAGATGCACTACTATTTGTTTATCTGCTCACTTATTAATGGAGATTTATGTTGTTTCCAGTTTAGGGATAAATACTGAGGAGTGGAATAGCTGGCTAGTTGTATTTTCATGCCAGACTGGCATGGGCATTGTAATGTGGTTAAGTTGCTTTCTTGGGACACCTGTATGCCATATTTGAGTGTCTCTTTCAAGTCTGGCTTAACTTTTCTTCCAATGCAGTTTCTTACTAATGCACTGGTAGGCAGCAGATGATAGCTCAAGTACTTGAGTCCCTGCTACCCATGTGGCAGGCCTTGGTGGAGTTTGTGGTCCTTGGCTTTGGCCTGTACTGGCCTAAGCTGTTTTGGGCATTTGCAGGATGAACCAGCAGATGGAAGATCTCTTTCTCTGTTACTCTGCCTTTTGAATAAATAAGTAAATCTTTTAAAAAAGAAAATGCCGAACTGTTCTCTTAAGTGTTTATATCACTTTACATTTCAACCTGCAATGTATGAATGTTACAGTTCTTCAGTCTTGCTGATACTGGTATGTTTAGGCCTTTTCATTTTAATTCATGCTGGTGGCCGTGTAGTGGCTTTAATTTATACTTCTCTAATGACTAATAGTGTCGAGCATCTTTTCACATGCTTTTTTTGCCGTCTTTATATTCTTTGGCAAGGTGTTTGTTCAAACCTTTTGCCGTTTTAAAATGTGGGTTGTTGTCAAGAATGTGAAGAATATTATGACATTTTTTTTGTATTGTGAGCTAATAGGTTAGCCAGCCAGTTTCATGGATGCTAGCAGTAGACACAGACTCCTCAGTCAGAAAGGACTCGGTTGTTTACAGCAGGGATAGGGAACATCCAGGTGGTAAAAGGCCTTTGAAATCAAGTGGTCTGGTTCTGTAAAGGCAACTGCAGGCAAGAACTCACATTTAATGAATTTTTAACAGGCTGATTTTGAAGTTAGTAATTTTGTATGAACTGCGAATGATGTTATAAAGAGCCAAGTCATCTTGGCAGAAGAAAGATTTTCAGCCACTGACTTAAAGCAAAGGGAACAGCGTGAGCTCCATGTTTGTATCCATTTTCTTCCTCCACCTTGCCCAGTCCTATAGGTGTGACACAGTGACCTAGCTGTGTGCTGTGCTTACAGTGGTTTGTGTCATAGTCAAGGAACCCTGAGCTTTAGAAAAGCCAGATCTTTTACGATGCACTCCAAGCAAACATGCTTGATCTTTATCCTGCTGGACAGTATGAGGGGAGTTCAGAAAGTTCATGGAGAAATGGGAGTAAAAAGTAAGTTTATTTTGGAGCATGAAGTTTTTGAAATCCATGCACAGCTTTTTCGTAATACACGTTTTCCATGAACTTTTTGGATACCCCTCATAAGTAATACTCCCTTTGCTTTGGAAGAAGACAAGCTCCGTCTTCCAAAGCTCTTTGCTATAGAAACAACCTTGAAAAGATGGTCCAGAATCAAGGGCTAACACTGCCTGTATTTATAAGACATGTAAAAACATGTGAGGGATCCATACTTGTTTCCATATTATCTTGGCTTCTGGTTGTCTGATGACTACAACTTCATTGGTCTCTCTGGTTAAGCTACCAATAGGGACTGGGACCTAATCGTATTATCAAACAGTACTTCAAGCAGTAGGATATGGCTGCCCTGCAATGCTGACCTTAATCATTGCATCCACGCCACCAAGGTCCACCTGGACTCAACCAACTGAACAAGTCACTAGAAAGAAAAATGGCTTTCTCCTTTAGTTTCCATATTGACTTTTCAACTTTAAAATGCCCTAGGCATTAATCCAAGCATAGCAGGGTGTTTTAGCAATTACAGCCTGTTTTGGCCCGCAGGGAAGAAGTTTAGGGTGAGTCTGTCAAGCATAGTAACTCTTCACCAGTCATTTGAGGCTGACAAGATTACCTTCCGGCATCTAGGTGGGGCCATTGATCACATGAGTCTAAATTAGGCTCAATTTTTATGCCACCTTTTTTAATTGGATAACTCTTAGCAGAAAAACTGCCTACAGGGCATGCATAAATAAGTCAGTTATTCCTCCAGGAAGCTCTCCTTTGAGAGCTTCTAACCAAGAGTAGCCTGGTTTCACAGAGATCAAGAATCCTGAGAGCTACACCATCTTCCTTTAAGACTGCCATTCAGTACAAAGTACCACAAACCGGGTGCCTTAACAAAAGTGTGTTCCTATTGTCTCTCAGTTCTGGAGGCAGCAGGGGCCCAGCACTTGGGCATCTTCCGCTGCCCTCCCAGGCCATCAGGAGGGCCACAAATTGGCGCCCACATGGGATGCCAGCACTGCAGGCAACAGCTTAATCCCTACACCACAGTGCCAGCCCCTTGTAATCATCTTTTGGAGGAGGAAGACACAGTTCACAGTGATGGCAATAAAGTGGAGGATTCTTTATTGTTCAGTTGTGACTATACAATTTGGTCAATGTGTTGACCGCCAAATTCTGTGAATTTTCCTCATAGTCCATTAATTGCTCTGTGATGTTTCATCCTTCCTATTTTTTTTCCTACAGATTTATTTATTTATTTAAAAGGCAGAACATCAAAGAGAGAGAAGGAGAAGAGGAGGAGGAGGAGGAGAGAGAAATATATTCCCATCTACTGGTTCACTCCCCCAAATAGCTGCGATAGGCAGGGCTGGACCAGACCAAAGCCAGGGCTGCATCCTGATATCACACATGGATGCAGTGGCCCAAGTCCTTAGGTCATCTGCTGCTGCCTTCCCACATGCAGAAACAGTTCTTGAACTAGCATTCAGCATCACAGGCTACTGCTTACCCTGCTGCGCTGCAGTGCCAGCCCCTCATCCTTTCAGAAAACCTTACCTTGTTTCGATATCCTGTCCTCAATGCCAAAAACTGACAAGAATTATGAGGGATCTGAGGTTTTGCTCACAAGCTAGCAAGTTATTCCACCACTGGGTGATGGATGCTGGTAGATCAGAAGACTTAGGGGCCCAAAGGACAGGATTTTATCACCGTCCATGATCATAGCAAGTCGCAGAGTTTTGAGTTCACACTAGTTTTCCCTTCCCCTTAAGTCATCCCACAGGGGTGGCATAAGATGGTCCCAAGTGAATGCTGTATGTGTGAGTGGTTTATATCATAGCTAAGGAATATTTAGCTTAGAAACCCAAGTCTTTTATGATGAGCTACAAGCAAACCTGCCTGGCTTTATCCTAGAGGGAGGGGACTATTATCCTTATTACATGGGACAGTAAAAAACCTTTCCTGTCTTCTGTATTGTGTGCATGTATCTGTGAAGAGTCCAAAATGTTTATAAGATTTTCAGACACTCAGGAAACTCTTAGAGAATGGTCTTTCAATAGGTGTCATCTTTTATTGAGCTTGTTGTAAGATAGCTTATCCCTTTCTGGATATAATACTTTTGACAGATGGATGTTTATAAATATCTTCCATAAATTGCCTCTTCATTAACTGTAATTCTAAAGGGTAGACATTTTTAATTTTGATGAAATTAATTTTACCAGATTTTGCTGTTAGGGATCTCTGCTTTTTTTTTTTTTTTGTATGCTACTTAAGAATTTTTTTCACTAGATTTCCCGCAGATTTTCTTGAAATTTAATAGTTTTATTTCTTACATTTAAATCTGAGGTCTACTTTTTTGTGTATGATGTGAGATAAGGGTTATTTTTCCCATACACATACCAGTTCTGGTACCATTGTTAAAAAAATTAGCTTTCAGCCGGCGCCGTGGCTCAACAGGCTAATCCTCCGCCTTGCGGCGCCGGCACACCGGGTTCTAGTCCCGGTCGGGGCGCCGGATTCTGTCCCGGTTGCCCCTCTTCCAGGCCAGCCCTCTGCTGTGGCCCGGTAGTGCAGTGGAGGATGGCCCAAGTGCTTGGGCCCTGCACCCCATGGGAGACCAGGATAAGCACCTAGCACCTGGCTCCTGCCATTGGAGGAGCGCAGTGCGCCGGCCGCAGCGCGCCATCCATGGCAGCCATTGGAGGGTGAACCAACGGCAAAGGAAGACCTTTCTCTCTGTCTCTCTCTCTCACTGTCCACTCTGCCTGTCAAAAAAAAAAAAAAAATTAGCTTTCTCCATTGTATTGCCTAGGAACTTTTTTTTTTCTTATGGAAATAAATTTAATGTACAAGTGTGGATCTGTTTCTGCACTTTATTTTGTTGTGTTTATCTTCATGTTTATACTTTACGAAATGTCATTGTCATAATTATTGTAGCTTTTTAGTAAGTCTTGGGGTCATAAAGTATAAGCTGTCCAACCTTGTTTTCTATTCTTCTGTATCAGTTTCTTTAGCTTATCAGTTTCTTCAGAAAAGCCTTTTAAGATTTTAATCTTACAGATTTTTAAAATCTACACATTCTGTATTTCAGAAACAAAGAAAATTCAGCTCCATTAGAGGAGAATACCACAGGAAAAAGTGAGGCCAAAAAAAGGAAGATTGCAGAAACTTCAAATGTTATCACTGAGTCATTGCCGTCTGCAGAATCAGAACCTGTTGAAATCGAGGTGGAGATTGCCGAGGGCACGATCGAGGTGGAAGATGAAGGCATCGAAACGTTAGAGGAAGTGGCTTCTGCTAAGCAGTCCATAAAGTACATACAGAGCACAGCTTCCTCTGATGATTCCGCTCTAGCACTGTTGGCAGACATTACCAGCAAGTACCGTCAAGGTGATAGGAAAGGGCAGATTAAAGAAGACGGCTGTGCATCTGACCCCATAAGCAAACAGGTAGAAGGTATTGAAATTGTGGAACTTCAGCTGTCACATGTGAAGGACTTATTCCATTGTGAGAAATGTAACCGTTCATTTAAATTGTTTTACCATTTTAAGGAACACATGAAATCACACTCCACTGAGAGTTTCAAGTGTGAAATATGCAATAAAAGGTATCTTCGGGAGAGCGCATGGAAACAGCACCTAAATTGTTACCACCTTGAAGAGGGTGGAGTCAGTAAGAAGCAAAGAACTGGGAAAAAAATTCACATTTGTCAGTACTGTGAGAAACAGTTTGACCACTTTGGACATTTTAAAGAGCATCTTCGGAAACATACAGGTAATGAGCAAGTGCTTTTAAAAGTTTGTCTTTTGCACATTCTCTTCAAGTCCAAATCCTTTCCTTGAAAAACAGTGCTACAGAAACCCACTTTCTATATTTTGTATCTGAAGGCTAAGTACACTGTTTTTTTACTAATATCTTCTTGTTGAAATAATGATTCAAGTGCAAAGCAACATCAGCCTCGAGAGTAATTATCAGTTAATGCCTTGCCAGTTTTTACATTTTTCAAAGAAATATATAAAATATAGTTTGTGATATTTTTAGGAAAGGATCATAAATTATTAAATCCTGATTGTAGTTGAGTCTTTACTGTTACTAACTGTATTTCTCAAGTTAACATGTTACATAAGTAAGCAATACAAACAATCTCTGGCATGCTTATTCTTTTTCTTACATGCATTTAGTTAAATGTTTTGATCCACCAGCTAGATTGGCAAAATACATGATCATCTCCCCTCACCTCTTCAGTGACAAGTATGTCAGGATTGGTAGGCAGGAGGAGGGTAAGGTCTTTGTACTGTTCCTTCAGCTGGAGCCACTCCATACAGGAGATGGATGTTCTAGGAAGACTGCCCCAGTGACCCCTGCCCCTCAGAGTTCTGCATCTCCTGCTTGCCTACCTTTTCCTTGCCCAATTCCATGTCATTTCTGCCATCCCCAAAGCATTCTTCCCTAGGGCTCTGTCAGACATAGTAGCTCCCACCAATGACTTGACCATTGGGTAGTCCTGACCCATTATAACAGGGTGTAGAGTAGAGTTACCACAGGGCTGTCAGACTTTGGAACTTGAGGCTTAGTGCAGTTAAAGGGCTTCAAGGTAACAATTAGGCATTCAGGAAATCTATTGGGAAAATAGCTTCTGGTGTCAGAAATATGTGTTTTATATGAACCACATAGAGTATGGGGATGGTGGTCCTTATAAAGCTTATGTCTATTTTAATAGTTTATTGGTGAGTATTTTTACAGCTACTATGAATTTTGCAAAAGAATCAATGAACCAGCAGCATAATAAATATACATTAGGTAACCAGCAGACTGACAAGGGTTTCCAGTTTTTCCTGTGGATAATCAGTTGCTTGGATATGATTTCCTAGGAATGTCAGTTCTCTTTGAAATTATGTTTGATAAGTAACAGTTAAATTGTTATAAATAACTGAACTATTTGGCCATTAAAGGAACAGTTTAGCACATACGGCAAACTAACCTTTTATTTTTAACTTCAGTTACTGTACTGATAATTGGTGACAAGATAGTTGGAATTGTGATTAGTGACACTGAATTCAGGAAGAGCAAAGTAAGTTAAATAAGACTTGGATCATTTTTCCCATAGAATGAAGGATGAAGATAAGAGAGAATCTTGTTCCTATTTACTGCTCTCAAAACACTTTATACATGCCACTCAGTTACATGTTTTAAATCTTTTTGTTAGTGTAGTGGTTTGGTTTCCTTTGTGTTATTTTGTTTGTTTGTATGAGAGGTAGAGTTATAGACAGAAGGAGAAACAGAGAGAAAGGTCTTCCATCCACTGGTTCACTCCCCAAATGGCCGCAACAGCTGGAGCTTGGCCAATCCACAGCCAAGAGCCAGGAGCTTCTTCCGGGTCTCCCATTCAGGTGCAGGGGCCCAAGGGCTTGGGCCATCTTCTACTGCCTTCCTAGGCTGTAGAGAACTGGATGGGAAGTGGAGCAGCTGGAACTGCAACTGGCGCCCATATGGAATGCCAGTGCCAAAGATGGAGGCTTAGCGTACTGTGCCACAGTGTCGGCCCCACGTGTTCTTTATTTATATATATATATATATATATATATATATATATATATATATATATATTTGAAAATCAGATTTATAGAGAGGGAAGGACAGAGAAGTCTTCTATCCACTGGTTAACTCCCCAAGTGCTACAGTGGCCAGGACTGAACCAGGCAGAAGCCAAGAGCTAGAAACTTAATTGGGGTCTTCCACATGGGTGGCAGGAGTCCAAGCACTTGAGCCATCTTCCACTGCTTTTCCCAGCTGTTAACAGGGAGCTGAATTGGAAGTGGAGTAGTTGGGATGCTTACCCTCGTCCGTAAGTTTCACAGGTGCCAGTTTCACAAGTGGTAGCTTTACCTGCTTTGCCGCAACACCAGCCCTTCCGATGTGTTTTGAAGTATGAACTATAATACTGTGTCTTGATTGACAAGTTAGCTGTTACCTGTCCTCTGAATTTAATGTGGCTGAAGAGGCTGAAAGGACTGACCATGTGGCGTGCATCTAGGCACATGGAGTATCTAGAAGTGATGTAAGAGAGAACGTTAGGAGAGATGAGGCTGCGATCATGTAGTTGTTTTTATGAATGCTGTAAATAAATGAGTTGAGTTCTTACCTTGAACTTTGGGTCATTTTAAAAGAGTTTAAGTTGAGAAGAGCTCTGATCAGATTTAAATTCTAAAGGGATGACTGGTAAGATAGAGTGGGATGAAACCTGCTAGCTTATGTCATGAGGAATCTGTTGGAGTACTCTAAACCAGAATGGGAGTTTAGGGAAAACATGGTGGGAAAGGGGGAGAGATTTTAATGATGGTAAGTAGGCAAAATCAGTAGGATTTGATATTCTGTAAGGTATGAAGCTCAAAGAGAGGTTGACTCCCACTTTCCTGATTTGAGTGACTTCATGATTGGAGGTTATTAACCTAGAAAAATACAGAAGGGTAAGCACTTTGGGGGCAAGGGAAAATACCAGGTACATTTGCAGATAATCTTGTGGAATCTTCATGTGAGAGAGAACCTAAGGGTGACTTTTAGTTGCTTCCTACTTTCCATAGAGCATGGGTCTGGAAATCAGAATTCAGTTCTGGTTCCAATTCTGACGTTTGCCAGCAGGATGAACTTGATTGGTCACTTTGCCGCTGGGCTTCTTTCCTTGTCTGTGTGAATAAGGGTAATTATACCTGCTTTATAGGATTGTGACACATAAGGAAAATGGTAAAGGCACTGTGAAAACATTCATTTACATATCTTAAATAGTCAGTTTTTTGCTATTTCTAGATTTTACTGAGCTTATGAAGCTAATTTTTAAACAGAAACAGTTCAAGTGGCTGATGAAAAGTGAGTCCCTGTCCTACTTGACTCTTGAGAAGCAAGAGTCATTTTCTTATTTAACCCTCCAGATCTATTCCGTGCATTTTCAAGTAGCCATAGACATGCATACTCACACATTCAGGAAAAATAAACAGGAACAATCATAGTGCTGGGCCACTTAATTTTTAAAAAATATATGAAGCATTTGATTTGTGAATATAGTTTTTCGATTGGTTGGTTTTTGTTTTTGTTTTTTGTTTGTTTTTTTTGTTTGTTTGTTTTTGCTGTAGCTGCCCAGTATTTCAGTGCTTGCTTATGCCATAATTGATAATTGCTCCTTTTGAAGACTTTTAGGAATACAAACTGTACTTTTATAAGTATATATACATTCAGTTGTAAGAGCAGAATTACCAGGTTAAAGAATATACATTTTAAATCTTGCCAGTGTTATCAGATTTCCATTTAAAGAGGCTGTGCCAATTGATGTTTGTAGATTTCATTGATAATGAAAAAATATACACTAATAAAGCCATAAATCGTAGCTATTTTATTTAACAGTTAAATTCTCAACATTTTTTAGAATTGAAAAGTTTCTTTATCAACACTGATTCCAGGTAACTAAGTCTTCCCTTTTTTTTCCTTTGAAATCTTAGTTCTATTATATACAAGCCCTGAAGTCCCTCATTCTCCTCATTTTGAACTATACGTCACTTAACCTTCCTGTCATTCCATGTCCCCTTCCACCTAGATATTACATGGTTTTTTGTTTTGTTTTTAAGATTTATTTATTTGAAAAAGTTACATAGAGAAGGAGAGGCAGAGAGAGAAGTCTTCCATCTGCTCATTCACTCCCCAGTTGCCGCAATGGCCGGAACCATGCCGATCTGAAGCCAGGATCCAGGAACTTTTTCTGGGTTTCCCACAGAGGTGTAGGGGCCCAAGCACTTGGGCCATCTTGTACTGCTTTCTCAGGCCATAGCATAGAGCTGGATCTAGAGTGGAGCAGCTGGGACTCGAACCAGTGCCCATATGGTATGCCAGCACTGCAGGCAACAGCTTTACCCGTTATGCCACAGTGCTATATCCTAGTTGTTACATGTTTTTTGACCTCTCTTTTTTTTTTTTTTTTTTTTTTTTTTACAGGCAGAGTGGACAGTGAGAGAGAGAGACAGAGAGAAAGGTCTTCCTTTTGCCGTTGGTTCACCCTCCAATGGCCGCCGCGGCCAGCGCGCTGCGGCCGGCGCACTGTGCTCATCTGATGACAGGAGCCAGGTGCTTTTCCTGGTCTCCCATGGGGTGCAGGGCCCAAGCACCTGGGTCATCCTCCACTGCACTCTGGGGCCACAGAGAGAGCTGGCCTGGAAGAGGGGCAACCGTGACAGATTCCGGTGCCCGGACCGGGACTAGAACCCGGTGTGCTGGCGCCACAAGGTGGAGGATTAGCCTGTTGAGCCACGGCGCCGGCCTGACCTCTCTATCTTAACTGAACTCGTTGTATGCAGCCTGAGTCATCTTTTCTTATACTGTAAGAATATTTCCTTGTTCAAAGGAACCATACGTGATCTAAAAAGACCTCCATCCTAGAATCAGTGCATTTATTCCTACCCCCTTGTTGCTCATTACAGCTGGAGAACAGTTTGTCTCTGACCATAGGTTAGGCATTTTGCTGTCTCACTTTTCCTGGTTGCTGTTCAAGCAAGATCTTCACTACCCATCCAACACCTCCAGCAGATGACATACCTGTCTTCCCTCCCCCAACATACCTGTAGCATCTAACACCTCTGTTTTCTCTTTTATTCCAGAAGAAGAGATTTCCCTTTTCTTCAAATCCCATCCTGAATCCCACACCTTGATGGTGTCCTGAGACTTTATCTTCCTCCACTGTCATTCCCACTGCTTCTCTCCCTCTCCACTGCCTGCTTCCTCAACAGATCAATTATGATATCTTTCCTTGCACAAAGAGCTCTGTTTTCGATTTGTTCCCCTCTGGTCATCTCTCTCCCCTCTCCAGATGCCTGCAACAAGCAGAACTAGGCCAGGCCAAAATCAGGAGCCAGGAGTTCCGTTTGAATCTCCCAAAGTATATATAAGAGCAGAACTCTCCCACTTGGTTGGCAGGAGCCCAAGTACTTGAGCCATCACCTATTGCCTCCCCAGGTGTACATTAGCAAACAGCTGGAATCAGAAGTAGAGCCAAGACTTGAACCCAGGCACTCTAATTTGGGGTACAGGTGTCCCAAGTGGTATTTTAACCACTGTGCCAAATGCCTATCTCACTAAAATAATTTCTGTACTGGGTGTTACCATTCACATGCCTCTTATTCACTTTGTCTCATCCCACAGTGGAATGTGACATCCGATGATACCATATCACTGACTACTGTAATTTCCCTCTTTTTTTCTTAGCTATCCTATTTATATTTCTTTTGCTATCTCACCTACCTGCTGTTTTAACTCAGTGTTTTCACTAGGTTCTGACCTTGATTCTTGAATCTTTTTTTTTTTTTGTAAAGATTGATTGATAGATTTGAAAGTCAAAGTTAGGCAGAGAGAGAGAGAGAGAAGTCTGCCGTCTGATGGTTCACTGCCCAATTGGCCGCAACGGCCAGAGTTGCGCTGATCCAAAGCCAGGAGTCAGGGGCTTCTTTAGGTCTCCCACACGGATGCAGGGGCCCAAGGACTTGGGCCGTCTTCTTCTGCTTTCCTAGGCCATAGCAGAGAGCTGGATTGGAAATGGAGCAGCCGGGTCTTGAACCAGCACCCATATGAGATGCTGGCACTTCAGGCCAGGGCCCTCTGTGCCACAGCACCAGCCCCGATTCTTAATTCTTTATCACACAACATCCTCTGAGTAATTTTACCCATTCCAGAAGTTTTTATTACCATTAAAAATAACCCCTGCCCCCCATTCCGTACAACAGTGTACCCTCTGACTCCAGAACTGTTTCTACAGCTGTCTGCCAGACATCTCCACTCTGCCCTGAAAACCACAAACCCAGCAGACATAAAACTGAACACACACTCTTCTCCCACCACACCCCACTCCAGACCTACTTTGACTTACATGTCTGCATGTTTTGTGCAGCCTGGTGTTCTAAGCCAGAGATGGGGGCGTCCCCATGCTATTGTACACTTGTGTGCCCTGCATAGGATGCACTTCCTCTCTCACTGCAGCCAGGCAGACTTGCCCTTTCCTCTGAGCTGCTGCAGTGCATGTCCCAGTGTGTGTGTGTATGTGTGCACATATTTCACTTCAGAGTCCGACCTTTGAGGTGAAGTTTTTGAAAGGGACAGTTTATTTATCTTTTTACGTTCAGCCCCTATCACCCGGTCTTGTAACATGGTAAGTGTAACATGGTGGGAAGGATAGTGCTATACTTCCCCAAAATAGAGAATGATCATCATTTTCATCTAATAGAAAAGACAGTTATGAAATGCAAAAACATGGAACAAAACTCACATCCAAGTTTTATTTCTTCATCAAACAGATAATTATAATCACTAAATCTTGTTACTACCATAGAAAAGCTTTTTTAGATGTGGAGAGAACATTTCAATTATAAATTGATTTCTCTCTCTTAAGAATGTACAATGGAAATTAACAAATGATAAAAACAAACTTAAAAATTACTTGTTCTTGCTGCTTTTCTTCATTTGTCATTTTCCCCCCTCTTCTAATAGGGGAAAAACCTTTTGAATGTCCAAATTGTCATGAACGATTTGCTAGAAATAGCACCCTCAAATGTCACCTCACTGCCTGCCAAACTGGAGTGGGGGCAAAAAAGGGAAGAAAGAAGCTTTATGAATGCCAGGTATGTGTGTTCTTGTTTGTAGTCCCTAAGAAAACAAAACCAAAGTGTAACAGACTGTCCTCAAGTTAAGATGGTACAGTTTGGAATTTTTGACCTTACAGTGTTAGAAAAGGTATGTCTGTTCATTAGAAACAGTATTACTAATTTTGGTTTCCTCCAGACTAGCAGTGTTCAGTAGGTTATTCTTAAAATACCAGGCAAAGAAGAGTTGCAGCTCCCAGTTAGCCAAATGATTTCACGAGTAAACAGTTGATACTCCACTCTGTTCTGATGCTGCCAAGGTGTGATGCTCAGTAGTTTAAGTGTATTAAATGCAAAATGGGAAAAAAGAATATTTTATTTTTAAAGATTTATTTATTTGAAAGGCAGAGTAACAGGCAGAGAGAGAGATCTTCCATCCAATGGTTCACTCCCCAGTGGCTGCAATGGTCAGAGCTGCGCCATTCCAAAGAAAAGAGCTGCTTCCGGGTCTCCCACGCAGGTGCAGGGGCCCAAGGGCTTAGGCCATCTTCTGCCTTCCAAGGCCACAGCAGAGAGCTGGATCAGAAGTGGAGTAACCGGGACTCAAAATGGCATCCATATGGGATGCTCGCACTGCAGGTGGCAGCTTTACCCACTACGCCCTTCTTGATTTTTTTTAAGGGGTTTTAGGATAGTTTTTTCACCTAACTCTAGATGACACCAGTTTCAAAAAAAATTGTGTCCTAAGTAACAGATAGTCTGAAACTACAGTTATTAACTGTAGAACAACCATGATCAGTGTATTTTTATCCCAAATAGTGTAAGTTCTAAAAGCTGGTGTTATTAGGAGAAAGTACAGGGTTGTCACTTTATATTCCCAAAACTTACATGATACTTTAACAAGGCATTGTTGTTGAAGTGTTTCCCAAAATGTATTTATTCACTTTATCAGCTCAAAAGACTGAGCCAAAAAATTATGAAACTAGCTTAGACTGGATTATATTGCAGATACTGTATTCATAACATTTTCAGAATAAACCTACAGTTTATTAGGAATGTATTCTGCAGAGAATAAATGTATCAGTACCCTCAGTTTGAATATAAGTAGTGTTAATGTCATATGTTTGGTTATTTCAGGTCTGTAACAGTGTATTTAACAGCTGGGACCAG
The DNA here is from genome assembly GCA_949820135.1 of Sylvilagus floridanus. Lineage (NCBI taxonomy): Eukaryota > Metazoa > Chordata > Mammalia > Lagomorpha > Leporidae > Sylvilagus > Sylvilagus floridanus. The sequence continues at coordinate 67,483,840 of OX463246.1, read as the reverse complement.
TTCAAAGATCATTTGGTAATACACACTGGAGATAAACCCAACCATTGTACTTTATGTGACTTGTGGTTCATGCAAGGAAATGAGTTAAGGAGGCATCTCAGTGATGCTCACAATATTTCAGAGCGTCTAGTAACTGAAGAAGTCCTTTCTGTGGAAACACACGTGCAAACTGAACCTGTGACATCAATGACTATTATAGAACAAGTTGGGAAGGTGCACGTGCTACCATTGCTTCAGGTCCAGGTGGATTCAGCACAAGTGACCGTGGAACAAGTGCATCCAGATTTGCTCCAGGATGGCCAAGTGCACGATTCACATATCAGTGAGCTTCCGGAGCAGGTCCAAGTGAGTTATCTAGAAGTAGGCCGGATTCAGACTGAAGGAGGTACTGAAGTACACGTGGAGGAGCTGCATGTTGAACGGGTAAATCAGATGCCAATGGAAGTACAAACTGAACTTCTGGAAGCAGACTTGGATCACATGGCCCCTGAAATCATGAACCGAGAGAGTGAGCCTAGCCACCCAGATACTGCTGAGGCTGCCAGGGATCACGAAGATGCTGAGAGTTTAGAGACCAAAACAACAGTGGATTCCCAAGCCGAAAACACAGGGAATGAGGACAGAACAGCTATGCCAGTTTTAGAATGAAATAGCAAATGAATATATTTTTAAATTTACATGTTGGGCTTTTGAACTGATATATGGGGCAGTGTGACTGTCCCTAAGCTAACAGACAAGTGGACCAAAGTTAATCTATTTCCTGTTGTGCTGAGCTGTTTCTATTGAAACAGACTGATTCTGATTCTTTTTCTCCCACTTAATGCCACAATGGAGGGATCTTTCCCATAAATGAAGGGGAGCTTTGAGAAGTATATTTCTGGAAACTTAAATGGGTTATATTCTTATTATATAGTTGGGTACGAATGTATCTATTTTCATTGTGGTAAGGGTTCTCCCTTTTCTCCAGGTCATGTCCTTCTTCAAGTTTCTTCCATATTGTAAAATCATTAGAATACAAGTCTGTATTCTAATGCATGTTAGAAAACAATGTATAGGAAGCAAGGCTGCATGAAGAAAAGTGCATTGTTACTGTGCAGTTAAATTTTGGCTCTGGCTTTCTTTTCTTTGAACAACATTTTTGTCTACCCCGATAGCCACAGATGCCATCTCTGCAACAGAAACAGAATGGTGGTGGCAAAACTTCTGGAATGTAAAAAAAAAAAAAAAAAATCCACACCCATGTGCCTTTCAAAACCAACTAAACTTCTATAAAGCATCTCTGGTTCTTTCAAAGTTTGTGTTGTAAAGAGCAGTGTAGATGTTGCTGTAGCACTTCATATTTTTGCTTATAATTACAACCACCAATTCTTTCTCATTTAAGTTAGGTTCAGAAATCGCATTTATTGGCAGCTGAAGGGCCATTTCAATTGGAAAATTTGTTTACATCTGTGGTAAACTTTATTTTGATGAAAAGTTGCACTAGTATTTTACCACCAGATGAAAAACAGATGGACATCCTTTAAAAATTAATGTATTTAAAATAAAGTACAGAGAAAAACATGTATATAATATATCAGGCTTTGTTTTGAATGGAATCTTTTTTTTTCCCCGATCCTTAATGTAAAGATCTTGTGCTATAACTTTTGAAGCCATACAAATAAGAGTGCTAAACTGTGGACTTAAAAGTAGGTGTGTAAATATTTTTAATCAGTATTACTTGGAAAATAAAATATAACAACCATATAAAAATAAACCAATATGCTATTTTCTTTACCTGTTAAATACTGGGAGATATTTACCTTTTTAAAGTAAACTTTAAAATTATGTGTTCATGACTCTTTTTTTTTTTTTTAAGTTACCCAGTGTAGAAATTGGTTTATGGTCAGGTATTTTCTGATGTGTATTTATCTATCTTGTTTGCATTCAAGTATCTATGTTCCTGATAATTTTTTAGTTCTGTTTTGTGTTTTTTTTTTTTTTTAACAAAGCCCTATCAGTGATCCTAAATCTATAAATTGCTAGCATGTAGTGAATTTTGAATGCTGAAAACAGTTCATACTAGTGCCTTTAAACCTTTTTTTTTTTGGACAGGCAGAGTTAGAGAAAGGTCTTTTTCTGTTGGTTCAACCCCGAAATGGCCGCTACGGCCAGTGCGCCACTGATCCAAAGTCAGGAGCCAGGTGCTTTCTCCTGGTCTCCCACATGGGTGCAGGGCCCAAGGACTTGGGCCATCCTCCACTGCACTCCCGGGCCACAGCAGAGAGCTGGACAGGAAGAGGAGCAACCGGGACTAGAACCCGGGGTACCAGCGCCGCAGGAGGAGGATTAGCCTAGTGAGCCGCGGCGCTGGCCACCTTTAAACCTTTTAAACATAATGGCAGAAGAGCTTTGACCACAAGGTGGAGATCAGAAACAGAGGCATATCAAAGCATTAAAACTCATTATAGTTTTCATATTTATCAAGGCCTTTCAAGACAATTTGAAGGGGCAGATATAGTTCATCGTCCTTTCAAAAAGTATAAAAGCTATCAGTACACTCAGAATGCCAGTAAATTTGATTACACAAGGGAGGAAAACTACTCACTGGTGGTAAATTTTTGTTAACACTTTGTATTTGGCGAAGCATTTTAAATATAACAAAACAGTTATTCAAAACTGATGTGTTTTTTCTGGATATTGGTTACTAATTGTTCCCTACTAATCCTCTTGAGGTTTTAAGCTATGTTTACCTTAACAATAATTGAGCAGTAGAATATGCACCATCGATCCTTAGAAACAGAAATCCTAAGTGCACTAGAGATTGTGTTCCATTGTTCCAACATTGACTTTGTGACACCAGGTGAGTGTCCGGCAATTCAGTCTGACACTGCCCAAATACACAACAGAAGTACACCAAGTGCCCAGCTCTACAAGATTGCCCCCCACTTCAGACACCAGCCGCAAGTGGGGTTTGTTAAGTGCACCCACACTTGGAAGCCAGCTAAAAGTCCTGGTTCTTAAGTCCTTCCATCCCCAGGTGTCATTGCTGGAACAACTCCCAGAACTCAGTAATGCACTATCCTTAGTTTTACTGTAGGGGATACAACTCAGATACAGCCAAATGGAAGGGCTGTATTGGGTAAAGTGAGGGTTGCAGAGGAAGAAAACATTTCCACACCTTCCCCTCCCCTGGCGTGCCACTCAGCAGGTTGTGTTCAACAACTTAGAAACATCCTTAGTGAGTTTTCATAGTCTAGGCTGATGGCGTCATCGGTGTCTGGGGATGAACCTTCAGCATCTCTTCCGGTCTCCAATTGTCCTTTACTCACGATTGGGTCCTCCGGTGGCCCTCCCTCAACTTGAAGCTATCTAGGGGCCCCCTGCCTTGAATGAAGCAGGTTCACATTTAGTGTATTTTACTATACCACATACCTCCTATTGCTGATTGTCGTAACAACACCTAGATTAAGATCAGACAGGCTAGAAGATACCTGAAAGCAAAGCATCATTCAGCTAGTAACAACCAGAAGTCGAAAGTGCAATTTTATGACTCAAAAACCTGCATTTGTAGCCACTGTCAATGTTAAAGCATAGATTGCTCACCTCCTGCTTTAGAATCTGGTGTTTGGGAAGGCATTTGACTTACTGACAACACAGGGAGCAGGGTTTAAAAGGAAAAAAAAAATTTTTTTTTTTTTTTGACAGGCAGAGTGGACAGTGAGAGAGAGAGACAGAGAGAAAGGTCTTCCTTTTGCCATTGGTTCACCCTCCAATGGCTGCCGCAGACGGCACGCTGCGGCCAGCACACCGTGCTCATCCGATGGCAGGAGCCAGGTGCTAGGTGCTTATCCTGGTCTCCCATGGGGTGCAGGGCCCAAGCACTTGAGCCATCCTCCACTGCACTCCTGGGCCACAGCAGAGAGCTGGCCTGGAAGAGGGGCAACCGGGACAGAATCCGGTGCCCCGACCGGGACTAGAACTCGGTGTGCCGGCGCCGCAAGGCGGAGGATTAGCCTGTTGAGCCACGGCGCCGGCCGAAAAAAATTTTTTTAACTTTTGCTTTGAGAAGATGGCTTCCATCTACTGGTTTAACTCCCCTCAAATGTCCACAATAGCCAGGAGCCCAGAACTCAGTCTTCTCCCATGTTAGTGGCAGGGACCCAAGTACTGCAGCCATTACTCGCTGCCTCTCAGGGAGCAGTGTGAGACCCAGCCCTAGACGCTCATAATGAGGGTGTCCAAGCAGCATCTTAACCACTATGCAAAGCACTCACTCTGAAAGTTAAAGTTTTATAAGCTTTCTAATAACCTTGAAGCCTTCACTCTATAGGGTTTACAACTTCATAAATTCTTTAGGAAAATAGTTCCCTGACATTAAAGCATTTTTCTGACATTTGCTCATTGTAGTAAAGGACTGGAAGTTTAATTTAAATCACCTGTGATTTAAATTAAACAGGTAATGAAAAGCATTTCTAATATTCACTAAAACGAGTAGATTTCTAGCATCAGACTCTGGGGGCATAATGTGAGGGCGGAGAGCCTGTGTCAGGTTGGCAGTTTGAGTCTGTTGGTTTCTAGGCAATTTCCCTATGCAATTTTAACCTATATATGTTAGAGAATCTGAGCAGTCATACCTTTTAAAGATGCATAAAGTTTTACCCTATAGTATGTTATTTTAGAAAACACACTGGTAGTATGTATTATTTATGAGCACTTTTTTTTCTTAAGTATTTTTTAAAGAATTCCCTTGCCTTTCTGAGAGCCTCCCCCCATCCCCTGCCTTTAAAGATAAACCCTATCCTCCACAAACAGGTGACTGCTCTCGAAAACCAAGGAGGCAATATAGTTCCAGGTTCTAGTTTCTTGCCCATGTCAATGGACAGAGCATGGAGCTGTCCAAGGTTTTACTTCTTGCCTTTTGTCTTCCTGACCCCTTTAGTCATCACACCAGGAGACAGCAGAGTAGAAAAAAAGCGCATAGACGAGGCAGAGCGGCTGGGTTTGAGTCCAGCCCAGCATTCTACAGCCATAGTACTTCAGCCTCATCTGCCAATCCGAGGGTAATAACAATTCCTAACTCCTAGATTATTTGTGAGGATTTGACTAGTTACTCTTCTCACAAGTATTCATTACAGTGCCCGACAAACAACACTAGAAAGGAATCTGAGCTCCCTAATTTCTACCATAAAAGGATTTCAGACAGGCTGTTTTTCTTCTGAGCACTTTTGCCTGGGCAATTGTGAATACAGGATGCGGAACATAAGCAGGTGTAAAGATCAGATCGGACGCAGAACCAAGCCTTAGGGCGCTCAGTCCCGGCTGTGGGACCCCTGCTACGTGATCAGACCTCTCTGAACTCCGTTTCCTCCTCTGTAAAACGAAGGGCTTTACCCTCCAGTAAACAACCCCATGCTTTAGTATTCCGTGAATCACGTTCCCTGCTCTGCACTCAACCCACTGACTTGGCTTCCTTGTTTGTAAACTGGAAGAATACTATCTGGCATCTACCATCAGCCAGAGAGGATGGATCATAGCCAGTGGTGGGCAGCGGAACGGGGCACTGTCTAAGCGGCACCAGCGGAGCCAGGCCTGATGGATGCTCGGAACCCCGCTAGGGGTGACACTAGCGCTTCGTTCTGCAGAGCCTAAACCCTGCGGGACTCGCCCAGACGAGCTGTCACTGTGTGTTGCCGGAGCCCTCCGTTCTGTTGCGAGGACACAGAAACCCTCGCTCAACGGCTTGCAGCGGCTGAGTGGCTGGGAGCCGGGTCGCCTAGGGGGACCCTCTCCGCTGCAGGCAGGGCCCCCCTCCCGCGCGTCTGCAGTGGGTGTCCCCGCGCCTCGCGCCCCTCCCGCCTGGCTGCCATAGAAACCGGCTCCGCGGTCCGGGCCCGCGTCCCCTCGCCTCCCTCTTTCCCCTCCCCCGGGCCAGCCCCCAGCTCCCGATTGGTCCTTCGGGAAACGCTGCGGGGCGCCTGGGTCCCCTCCGCCGACACCAGGCAGAGGCCGGCGGGCGGGGTTTGCCGGGCCGCGGGCGGTCGCGTTGACCGCCCCTGACAGCTCCGGCGCCGGAGACACCCCGCGCACCGGGACCACCACGCACCGCCCGCGCCTGCCGCCGGGAGCGCCTGGCCCGGCACCGCGCGGCGCAGCCTGCGAGCCAGCGGCGCCACCCAGGTAAGCGCGGGGTCCCGGGGCGGCAGCTAGCACCGCCACCCGCCCTTCCTGGGCCAAGCTGCGGACCTGAGCGGCCAGGAGGAGGGCGTCTCCATCCCGCGGCCCGAGGGAAGGGAAGAGGAGACCCAGGCTGCGGCGTGGTGGGGTCAGCAGCAGGTGAAGGGCGCCTTGATTTGCCCGCAGGGCCGGGGCGAGGGCGCGCTCGCGCGTGGGTGCCCAGGCCATGTGCGGCGCCCGTGTCCATGGGCGCGTGTGTGCCCCGTGTCCCTGTGTGTCCCGTGTGCGCGCGGCCACCCGTGAGCCTGGGAGAGCGGCTTAGGGCTGGACCGCGGGCCCGAGGCACCGGCGCGGTCTGCAGGTTTGTGACAAGGGCAGAGACCTGGGCGACCTCCTCCCGGGCGCTGGCCGCGGCGGCACCGGTAAGGGAGCGGGCGTCTCGCCGCTGCGGCTGGGGGAACGACACCGCCCGGCACACCCCGCAGCTGCCGGGGCCGGGGGTGCCGGGGGGAGTCCCTGCGAAGTGAGGAAGAGCCTCGTCTCTTCCTCCCAGAGGTCCCTCTACCCCAGCGGGAAAGGACCGCAGCTGGGACTCCGAAAAGCCGGTGCTGATGGGCTCCCCGGGGCCTGGTCCATCCGAGCAGACGGCGAGGCCCAGGCACTAGACGAAGGCGCTCCTGACTGCGGAGGACTGAGAAGACGCAGCCATGGGCACTTCGCCCCTTGGCTCCCCTGTCGGTTACTCCTGAGTTCAGCAGACAAGAGGGCTCTATGTTAAAACTGCCCTCCCCCACCCCGCTCCTCCTCCCGCTTCAGAATCCGAGCGAGTGAATCCCATGCTGCGCTCTCACCCGTGTAATTCAGACAACTTTGGAAATTAAACAAATTGCATTCGCCCTGGAGGCCACGGGAATCCGAAAGGGAAACAAACAAAACCACGAAAATAATATCTATTCCAAGTGGAAGCTTAAAACAAGTTTTGTTTATGGCAATTTAAAAAAAAAAAAGTTCGAGAAATATGTATCGCACAAGCTTGCATCATCAGTATTCGATGTGATTCACAGAACCGCTCCAAGAGATGGTCTCTGAGTGTTGCAAAACGCTCCGAATCTCAGTTGCCATGGTAACGGAAGAAGTCGCCCTGTGCTGTTGAGAGGCTGCCTGGCTGGAGCCAGGAGCTCTTCTAGAGAGCACTCCTGTGTCCCCTCGTGTCACCATGGCAATCACCGAGCTTATAAAAAGAGGCTTGTTCCTTTCCCCCTAAAGGACTCTTTTGAAGTCCCAAGGCTGGTTGTTGTTTTTAAATTTTATCTTTTCAGAGTTTTCCATCTGGGCCACAAATCCCTCTCAGACAGACGAGAGTAAACACTATCCGCAGCTTTCTTTCCAGAGCTGTCTGGGCGGCGGTGGACGTCAAGGAGTCCTGGCCTTGGACCAGAGCTCCCTCTCCATTTAGCACTTACGTTTGGAATCCTAACTCGCTTTCTAATTCGTAGATGGGGAAGTGTGGGTGGGGGTCTTGGGAGAGACGGTGGAAGGAAAAGCTGAGCCCAGCCCTCCGTGGCCTGGAGTTTGGTGTGCTGCTGAATTTGTCTGGTAAAGCCGTCATGGGTTTATTTTGGGCTTGACCGCTGTTAAGTGGTCAGCCTGGAAAAATCTTCCAAGAGGCCTCCTTCTGTGTGAGAAAAAAAATGCAGGGTGGATATTTGGTTTGAGGTGTGTGTGTGTGTGTGTGTGTTGGTAATTAAACTGCGTTTAAAATAAAGGCAGAATTATATGAAAATCGAAATGCCCAGTAGTGACTACACTTAGACCATAGGGCCCTTTCTGCTCTTGGTTGGCCCCAGGTTTTTCATTAAGGAAGCTCCACTAGCAGCAAGCAGTGATACCATTTCAAATATTTTCAATAGCAAACGTTGATGTCTTTACAGCACCATAATTTTTTATGCCTCCATAATTCCTCAGTTTTGAATCCTGTAAATGAGTTTTACATGTTGATAGCTGTGGTTTTAAAATCTGAAAGCCCCCAGATTTTACATTTTTAAGAGAAGAAAAGCAAAGATTTTTGTCTTGACAATTTAGCATTTTCTCAGTAGATCAGCGTTTCCGTTTTCAGAAACTTAAAAATTGAAATGCAATTTTAAATCCAACTTTATTCTTTAAATCTGGTCACTGTGCTTCTCCAGAGCTTATTAAAGAGCCTTACTTGATGGGCTGATTTTATTTTAGTTGTTAATAAATAGGCTGCTTATAAAATTGGTTCTGTTCTATATCCTGTCATTTCCTAGTGTCATCCTCTAGAAAAAGTTCTTCAGTTGAAGTTAGAAATTTTAGAAGACAATGTTCCTATTACTTCCGAAGTAATTCAGAAGCACAACTTGAATTAAGCGCATCACATATTCTTCAAGCGCTTACTCTCAAGTTTCAGGCTGATCTCAGCCACTACACAGCACACTGAGGAATAATAGCCTCTTCGGTGGGCAAGGTGTGTGCCGAGGGTGAGTGATTGTGGCTCATCACCCTGCGAAGCAAGGGACAAAACTCTAAATCACCCAGCAGGTCTATAAATAGAAGGATCAGCCAAGCTTTAGAGAAAGCCAGAGAGAAGACACAGGGGGAGGATGGCAGGAAGAACTTAAGATGATACAGAAAAATCAAACCCGAAGAAAAAGAATCTCGACTGATTAAGGGAAAGGGAGTAAAAGAGAGAACTTGGAGTGCAAAAAGAAGTGCACAGGAGACCGGTTGCAGACGAGGAAACTGAGCAGAGCTTCACCTTTCCTCTTGCACGGATTTTCCAGTGATCCCTAGGGTCTCTATGGTGCAGAAACCCTTGACTTCCTCAGGGAATCCTTGGAAGGCCTGAGCTACGCATGGAAGTGTCCCTGATTCATGCTCCAGGGACTCAAAAATCTACCGTGACTCATTTCTGTGTCAAGACCCTAAAAGCACTGATGTTCTAAGTTACTACCCTTCGCTTCATTTTATTTTTATTTATTTACTTATTTATTAGATGTATTTATTTATTTATTTATTTGAAAGGCAGAGTTACAGAGAAGCAGAGGCAGAGAGAGAGAGAGAGGTCTTTCATTCACTGGTTCATTCCCCAGATGGCTGCAATGGCCAGAGCTATGCCGTTCCAAAGCCAGGAGCTAGGAGCTTCTCCCGAGCTTCCCACACAGGTGCGGGGGGCCAAAGGCTTGGGCCATCTTCTACTGCTTTCCCAGGCCATAGCAGAGAGCTGGATCGGAAGTGGAGCAGCCAGGACTCGAACAGGCGCCCATATGGGATGCCAGCACTGCAGGTGGCGGCTTTACCTGCCATGTCACAGCACAGGCCCCCCTTGGCTTCACCCTAGAAGGAGCTTAAGTCTTAGTACCATAACATGCAACCTGTGTTAGAACATGTTTCTGAACTGTGTCTGTGTGAACTTCTACCCACCCCGACATGCAATGGAAACAACTTCCCCGCTTTCATATTTATTTCCCCACACACTTCCCCTGTCCATGGAGTCGGCTTTGGAAATTATTCCCCAAGGACTCCTTAATTGCTGTAAATAAATTACTTCCTGTGACAACTTCAGGTGCATTTCTTGCAATTCACCAGGAAGCAGGCCCACAATGTTGGCTGGGTAACAGCTCTACTTGTAGCTGCCTGCTCCCCACCCCGGTGGTGTGGGCTGAAGCCACTTTCCACCTCCAGATCTGTGCCCTGGCTGCACAGCAAACCTCTTCTCCCCGGTACTTAAAACCCTGCAAAGTTTTCAACATTTTTGTTTGTTGGGATCATTTAGTTGAGGTGATTTGTAGACACACCAGATTGTATAATTGGAACTTAACTTTTTACTTTAAAATTTTGTTTAAATTATTGTCAAAATAATACATCCATCTATGTTTTTTAATTAGAGCAGATCAATGATTATAACAAAAACAGAAGTCCCACTCCCCAGATACAACCGCCTTCAGCTCTTAACTGTCTCGCCAATTACTCCCCTACTTCCAAATACTTGTTTGCTGATTCTTGATTTTTCCACTTGAGACAGAATCTATTGACATTACACATGAATATATAACTCTCTTACTCTACCCTTGCATCTTTTCTCCATTTCTGCAATACGATCTGTGAAAGGGAATCAGCCCGTGAACTATCAGCAAAAACTCTCCTCCTTTGTCAATGCCAAGCCAGAGGATGAGATGTTTCAGATGGAACTGTAGACAGAGCAGCCAAGTTCAGCTCATGGATGGTTCTTAGGAGAGAGGAATTGTTCTCGCTGGTGAGCAGCTGTTGTTTGACCAAGTCAGATTTTATACAGCACTTACACAGAGCAACTGGGGAGGAAGAGTTGTACGCTGCACACGAGGAGGAATAGCTGCAGGGGACAGGGACTCGCATAGACCACAGTGGAAAATTCTCAGTCCTTCAGTGGCTCTCCTAAATCACATCACAACTGTAATTAAATCAATGCTGAGTTTACATTGTTATGAAAGTTATTGTTCACTGCAGATCCAAGTTGTAAACTCTGCTTTATTTCATCTTTGTCTTTCTTGAGAGAAAAATAATCACTTTTTTTCATTTCCTCAACTTTTTGGAACCTATTGCTATACCTTTCCTAAATATTCCAGTGGCTCTGTGAAACCCCTGTCCTTGGTGTTTTCCTCACAATGGACCCTACTGGACGATCATCAGTGCCTTCCAAACCCCTCCCCAGCACTCCACATGGAGTCCTCCATCCTCCAATCGGAATCAGTTGTTCTCTACCCCTGATGCATGTTGACATTCTGAGATTTTCCTTCTGTGAGAATTTCCTATTATGACTTTCTGTTTTTTGTTGTTCACTCCTTCATTTTATACAGTACCTGCACTGACAGTTTCTTAAAAAAAAAAAGATTTATTTTATTTATTTGAAAGGCAGAGTTACAGAAAGAGAGAGAGAGAGAGAATCTTTCATCAGCTGGTTCACTCTTCAGATGGTCACAATGACCAAGGCTGGGCCAAACTGAAGCCAGGAGCCAAGAACTTCTTGGTCTCCCACATGGGTGTAGGGGATCAAGAACTTGGGCCATCCTCTACTGCTTTCCCAGGCAGCAGGAAGCTGGATCGGAAGTGGAGCAGCCAGGTCTGGGACCGGCTTTACCCACTATGCCACAACACTGGCCCCTCTGATAGCGTCTATTTTTTTTTTAAGATTTATTTTATTTATTTGAAAGACAGAGTTACAGAGAGAGGTAGAGCCAGAGAGAGAGAGAGAGAGAGAGAGAGAGAGGTCTTCCATCCACTGGTTCACTCCCCCAAATGGCTGCAATGGCCAGACCTGAGCTGATCCGAAACCAGGAGCCAGGAGCTTCATTCAGGTCTCCCACATGGGTGCAGGGACCCAAGCACTTGGGCCATCTTCTACTGCTTTCCCAGGCCATGGCAGAGAGCTGGATCGGAAGTGGATCAGCCAGGACTTGAACCAGTGCCCATATGGGATGCCAGCGCTGCAGGCGGCGGCTTCAACCTGCTGCACTGGCACCTGATAGCTTCTTAAGAAAGCATGACGCAGGCAGGTGCTTGGGCGGCAGTTGAGATGCTGCATCCTCCAGTTCTGATACATCTTTCTGCTGGCGGTCACCCTCCCGGGCGTCAGATGAAGGCTCAAGTACCTGGGTCCCTGCCATCCATGTGGGAGACCCAGACTGAGTTCCAGGCTCCTTGCTGCAGGAATCTGGAGTGTGAACCAGCAGATAGTCAGTCTCTCTGTCTCTCCGCCTTTCAAATAAAATGAAAATAAATAAAAAAGTCTTTAAAAAGGGTATGAAAGTAAATTTTTGAGATCTTATGTACCTAAAAATGTCCTTATTGTAGTCACACTCTCCCACTTAATTGATACTTTGCCTGGGTGTAGAATTCTAGATTGGAAATTAATTCCTACAAACTTTTGAAGGAATTGTTTTCCAGCTTCCAGTGTTGCTGAAAAGTTCAATCCCATTCTGATTCTTTACTCTTTGTATAAAATCTATTTTTTGCCTCTAGAACATGTAAGCATTTCTCATTGTTTTATGAAAGTTCATTGAAGTAGGGATTCACTTTGTACAGATTACGTTCATCTACCTAGTGGGCCCTTCCACCTGAAAACTCATGTCCTTTACTTCTGGAGAATTATGAATGGGCATATTTAGAAAGTCACTTTTCCATGTCATGTATTTTTGTTTTAAGGATTTATTTATTTATTTGAAAAAGAGGCAGAGGCAGAGAGAGAGAGAGAGAGAGAGAGAGAGAGAGAGAGGTCTTCCATCCGCTGGTTCACTCCCCAGATGGCTGTAATGGCCGGAGCTGCGCCAGTCTGAAGCCAGGAGCTTCTTCTGGGTCTCCCACATGGGTGGAGGGGCCCAATGACTCAGGCCATCTTCTACTGCTTTCCCAGGCCATAGCAGAGAGCTGGATGAGAAGCAGAGCAGCCAGGGCTCAAACCAATGTCCTTATGGGATGGCGACACTGCAGGTGGTGGCTTTACCCGGTACACCAGAGCGCCAGCCCCCTTTGTCACATATTGATTGCTGTTGATTGCATCAGTTGAAGACTTTGAAGTTTGAATGTCTCGGTTAATGCCCTATGAAATCATGCCAGCTACCAGGCCATTTTGCATTCCATTTTGATTTTTCTCACCACATTTTTTTTAACCTGTATTCTCATTCATATAGGAATCATACCTTTGGCCTTCCTAAGAGTTTTAATACTTAGTGCATTTGCTTTATGGTGCATGTTAGCTTGAAAATATAAAATGCAAAGACAATGAATTTGCTTTAGATGAATCTATAATCTGATGGTCAAACCTAAAATGATGACACATTTTTCATGCCAGCAGTTGGTGTTCTGTAGAGTAAATCTTTCTCTGGAATAGAAGTTTGCTCACCTCCTGTTCTACAGTTGAGATAAGAAATCCAGAGACGTCAAGTGCAGGTCACACGGCTTCTCAGAAGAACACCATCCTCACTCGTTTCGAAGCTACCATGTGTCACATTTCTTCTCTTTTTAAAAATCCTTTTTTATTTATCATAAGAATGTCTTTAGGTGCTAGCATTGTGGTGTAATGGGTTAAGCTGCCCCCTGAGATGCCAGTATCCTATATGGCAGCCAGATCATGTCCTGGCTGCTTCCCTTCTGATCCAGCTCCCTGCTAATGTGCCTGGGAAGGCAGTGGAGGATGGCCCAAGTGCTCGGGCCCTGCACCTACATGGGAGAGCTGGAAGAAGATTCCGGCCCCAGGCTTTGGCCTGGCTTAGCCCTGGCTATTGCTTCCATTTAGGGAGTGGACCAGCAGATGGAAGATTTCACTCTCTCTCTGTCTGTCTCTCCCTCTATCTCTGTAACTCTGTCTTTCAAGTAAATCAATAAATATTTTTTTTTTTTTTTTACAGGCAGAGTGGACAGTGAGAGAGAGAGAGACAGAGAGAAAGGTCTTCCTTTTGCCGTTGGTTCACCCTCCAATGGCCGCCGTGGACGGCGCGCTGCGGCCAGCGCACCGCGCTCGTCCAATGGCAGGAGCCAGGAGCCAGGTGCTTTTCCTGGTCTCCCCGTGGGGTGCAGGGCCCAAGCACCTGGGCCATCCTCCACTGCACTCCTGGGCCACAGCAGAGAGCTGGCCTGGAAGAGGGGCAACCAGGACAGAATCGGTGCCCCGACCGGGGCTAGAACCCGGTGTGCCGGCGCCGCAAGGCGGAGGATTAGCCTTCAATAAATATTTTTAAAAAGAATGTCATTATTATCAAACATTATATGTATATTATATATAATACAGGACATATTCCAGGGGCCAGCACTGTGGCATAGTGGGTAAAGTTGCCACCTGCAGTGGCAGCTTCCTATATAGGTGCTGGGTTGAGACCCGGATACTTGACTTCTGATCCAGCTCTCTGCAAAGGCCCAGGAAAGCAGTAGAAGATGGCCCAAATCCTTGGGCCCCCCAAACCCCTGTGGGAGACCCAGAAGAAGCTCCTGACTCCTGGCTTTGGGTCCACACAGCTCCAGCCATTACGGCAATCTTGGGAGTGAACCAGCAGATGGAAGACCCTCTCTCTCTCTGCCTCTGCCTCTCTGTAACTCTGCCTTTCAAATAAATCTTTAAAAAAAAAAAAAAAGACATATTTCAGAGGCAGCAAGCAGCAGTGGTCAAACTTTAATTATGGAACTAGCTTTTTAGTTTTTTTTTTTTTTTTTATCAACTTCTCATTGCTTTAAAATACGTGAGAGGACCTTCTTGGGAGAGAAAAGATTTATTTTGGCTTGGACTTTGGGGATTCGCAGTTCAAGATCAGGCAGACCCATTACAGTGGTGTCTGCTGGGGGGGGGGGGCTAGCAATGGCAGAGCAGGTGCCCGGGAAGCAGAGGGAAGATAGACTGAACTTGGCCTAAATAACCAGCACTCTTGCAGCAACTCCTTGGGGCAGCAAGCCCCAGACAACCTAAAGCTCTCCCAGTGGGCCCACCTCCCACTCCCATAGTTAGATCAAGTCCCCTTCTTAATGCACCGACCATTAGCATTGAGCCTGTGGGATTTAAATGTCTGCATGCATGTATGGAGCATAACACTAGGTCAAGCCCTAGATGTGTGGCACAACCACCATGTGTGATCTTGGCAGGTGATTTGACTTCTTTGTGCCTCAACTTTCTTGGGCATAATAATAGAATCTACCTTAGAGAGTGCTGTAAGAATTAAATTTTTATTTCTGTAGAGCTCTTAAAATCCAATAAATGTCATTCTTCCTCATATTATTGTCAAAAATAGAGAAACTAATAATAAAATGAAAGAAATGATCATCTAATCTCCTTTATAATCCTAGTCAAAGAGGTTACATAGTTAACATTGCAAAACATTATTTGTTTAGTAAAAACAAAGTGAAAATTTTGGAATAATGTACTTACAGCCTTATTATTGCTTTTCCCACGTAGCTCTGTATTTTCAGGTTTATTTTTCATGATACTGAACAGTCAGTGTTCTTCTGCAGGGTGTATTTGTTTTCTGGATTAATCCCAACTTAGAACTCATAAACCAGGTTTTGCATATGTATCCCTAGGCTGGGAAGCCAGTTCTTACTTCCATTCCCCCTGGGCGTGGGATGGATGTAAAGAGAGGTCCTCCCATCATGTATGGGAAAAGCTCCTCCCTAGAGCAAGACAGGTCCTAGCTTTCTCTTTACATTAAAAGCATTTGGAATGGTGCCCAAAAGGCGTGGGCCACAACAGAATGAGGGAATACTCGTGTGGACAGATGATGGAAGAGTGCAGGCCGGTATGAGCAAGAATGAGAGAGGATGGAAGAAGTGGGATATGACTCAGGGGGTCCACCAGGCCTGGGATGGGAGTCGCCCCACCCACAGGGAAGAGGCTTTTCCTTGGAACCTCAGAGATTTGGGGAAGCTGGGAAGCCAGTGAGAAAGCTCCTGGACGCAAGTCCCTCCTGGGAGCTCCGGCTGCTTTGCTCTGCTCAGGCTCCTCTGGCGAGAGCTGACCCAGTTTTTGTCTCCCACAGTGCATGACAGTCACCACCCTGCTTCACTCACACAGGACATATGTGGCCAGAAATAGCCACTTAGCAGCACGTTCAGGGTTTTAAAATTAAGCCTCGAACAGCCCTAGTGAAGACGTATGCCACTCGAAGGCACAGCGT
This sequence comes from Sylvilagus floridanus, assembly GCA_949820135.1. Classification (NCBI taxonomy): domain Eukaryota; kingdom Metazoa; phylum Chordata; class Mammalia; order Lagomorpha; family Leporidae; genus Sylvilagus; species Sylvilagus floridanus. Next base: position 67,468,037 of record OX463246.1, on the reverse strand, counting down.
GGAGCATGGGACAATTTCGTGGCAGTGGGCTCGTGTTCGGCCACGCTGCACATGTTGCAGAAGTAAGCAGCTCCCTACGACAGAGAAGCCCTTAGGAGGAGTCCAGGCCAGGTGGCCGGCTTTGGGCTGAGGGAGTCTGGTGAAGAGAAGCATTTCTGCCTGGCCTGGGCTCAGACTCCCCTGAGGCACTGTCTAAATACAGCCCATCACGCCCATGTCCGAACCACTCTGGAACCACTATCTGCCAAGACAAGTCAAAATTTGCTAACGTTCTGCAATGTCTGAGCTGGTTAACATCTATTAAAAAAAGAACAACCACAACAACAAAACCCAAAAACGGACATATCATGCTTTGTTGTTTTGTTTTAAGTTGCAATATTGCAGAGCTAAGTCAGTACCCTTGGCCTCACCAATGTGTCTCACTGCTAGAATGTTCAGTGGGAGTTGTAAATCGGTGACTCAAACTTTCTAATTCCTTGCTGGATTAACTGGTGAACATTGTTCGTTGGAACAGAGGATAAGAGGCAAATACAGAAAAGGTGGCAGGTGTTATGGCACAGTAGGTTAAGCCTGCATCTCACAGTGAGTGCCAGTTTGAGTCCTGGTTATTCTTTTGTTTGTTTGTTTTGACAGGCAGAGTGGATAGTGAGAGAGAGAGACAGAGAGAAAGGTCTTCCTTTGCCATTGGTTCACCCTCCAATGGCCTCCACGGCCGGCGCACCGGGCTGATCCAAAGGCAGGAACCAGGTGCTTCTCCTGGTCTCCCATGGGGTGCAGGGCCCAAGCACTTGGGCCATCCTCCACTGCACTCCCGGGCCACAGCAGAGAGCTGGCCTGGAAGAGGGGCAACCGGGACAGAATCCGGCGCCCCGACCGGGACTAGAACCCGGTGTGCCCGGTGTGCCGGCACCGCAAGGTGGAGGATTAGCCTAGTGAGCCACAGCGCTGGCCTGAGTCCTGGTTATTCTGCTTTCCTCCCAGCTAGCTCCTGGCTAATGCATCCAAGAAGGCAACAAATGATTAACCAAAGACTTGGCTTCCTGCCACCCACAGAGATGCAGCTGAAATTCTGGGTTCCTGGATTCAGCCTAGCCCAGCCCTGGCTGTTGGAGGCATTTGGGGAGTGAGCCAGTGAATGGAAGACACTCTCTCTCTCTCTCTCTCTCTCTCTGTCTCTCTCTGTCTCCCCCCCCCATGCCTTTCAAATAAATATTTTTTTTAAAAAATGCTTGCTTGATGGAAGATCTGTTTCTCCCTCTCTCTCTGGCTCTGTCTTTCAAATTAATTAATTAATAATTCTTTTTTTTTAAAAAAGACTTGTTTTAAAAAAGAAAATTACTGTAAACTACTGGAATAAAGCAGTAATAGCTCATGTAATTTAGGATCGCTTTTGTCTGAGAGTAACAAAAGGATGCTCTGCGCTAGTTAAAAGCTAATTGTTCTTGCAGAAGAAGAAGGATGGGTGATTGACTTTTGCTTTAGCTGCCGTCAGAGACACAATTTATGCATCTTTCTGTTCTGCTACCTTTCCTTCTGTCCTCGTATTTACCTCTTCATGGCTTTAGTTGGCTGCTGCATCTCCAGCCGGGTTCACACAGGCAGAGAGGGAAAGGACGACACTAGCTACAACTGTCCCCTTTAACAGAAGAGCATGTGCAATCAGAACCCCTCCCCAGGCCCCCCTGGCCAGTGTGTCTCATGGCCATCCCATCTGGGAGGGAGAACAGGGAGCTGCCTTTTCTTTTATAACTGAAGAAGACGGGAAAAGGAGAAGGGAGTTAGTGAAGATGTCGAGTGAGCTGATCTACACAATGCCGGCCACCCTATCACTTACTGATGGGGCACCCATGGGTCCTTGTTGTCAGGGCAGCCCTGGTTTACACCTGTTGTCCCGGAGTGATTATTCACAGCACGCCATTCTACTCCTAAAAGTGTCTTGGTTGGAATAGTGTTGAATTGAGCCCTTGCTGTTTATTGCTGGCTCTCATTAAATAGTGGTTATTAATAAGACATACAGGGGCCGGTGCTGTGGCGTAGTGGGTAAAGCCACTGCCTGCAGTGCTCAAGTGCTTGGGCCCCTGCACCCACGTGGGAGACCCAGAAGAAGCTCCTGGCTCCTGGCTTCAGATCAGCCCAGATCCAGCCATTGCAGCTGGGGATTGAACAAGCAGATGGAAGACCTCTCTCTCTGCCTCTCCTTTTTTCTCTGTGTAACTCTGACTTTCAAACACATAAATAAATCTTTAAAAAAAAAAAGACATAAAGAACCCAATTGTAAGATAAATGACAAGCCACGTTCCTGTGTGGTGAACGCTGGCATGGGGCAGGCAGGAGGTGTGCAAAGTTTCCAAAGGAGAGAAGTATATGTGAACTGACACACAGGTTGGGATGAGCTGGTCTGGATGGACACAAAGTACGGGGGAGCTGTAACACCAAAAAGGATGAGAAATAAGTGGATTGAGCACCATTTGAAAGCTGGAAATGTACACAAAACTTATCACAGGGGCAGGTGCTGTTGCACATTGGTTAAGCTGCTACGTGGATGTCCGTACTCCATATTGGAGTGTTTAGGATCGAATCTGACCACTGCTTTCTGATCCAGCTTTTAGCTAACGTGCAGCCAGAGAGGCAGCAGATGATGGTTCAAGTCGTTGAATCCCTGCCACCCATGTGAGAGACCAAGACAGAGTTTCTGGCTCCTGGATTTGGCCTGGTCCAGTCCCAGCTGTTGTGGGTATTCGGGGAGTGAACCAGCAGATGTAAGATCTCTGTCTCTGTCTCTGTTGCTCTATCTTTCAAATAAATAAAAGTGAATACATAAACATTTCTTAAACACTTGAGACCAGGCGCTGCAGCAGAGTGGGTAAAGTCACCACCTGCAATGGGTGTTGGTTTGAGACCTGGCTGCTCCGCTTCCGATCGGGCTCCCTGCTAAAAGAAAAGCAACGGAAGACAGACACCTCAAGCGCTTGGGCCCTGCCACCTGAGTGGGAGACCTGGAAGGAGCTCCTAGATCCTGGTTGCAGGCTGGCCCAGCTCTAGCCATGGCAGCCATCTGGGGAGTGAACCAGCAGGTGGAAGATCTCTTTCTGCCTCTCCCTCTCTGTAACTCTGCCAATCAAATAAATGAATAAATCTTTTTTTAAAAAAGTCACAAAAATTTTACATGTGAGAAGAAAAATGTTTTCCTAAATTATTCATGAAGAGCACACAGTAAAGTGTGGCCTTGAAACAATTAGTAATGAAGTCCTCTGTGATGGAGTGAGAATGTCTGCATCCTCCAAATCTTTATAGCTGCTTTTTTTTTTTTTAAACTTCGGCTTGGCTTTTTGATCTCCCCAAATTGTTTTAGATGCGTTCATTCTGTTGTGGTGCTTGGTGGACCGATGGGGTGAAAAGAGGCAAAGTAAGGAAATGTGATTCTTGTCTTATCCCTGCCACTAGCTAGTAAATCTCTTTACCTCTCTGCATCGATTACTTGAATACAAAATGGACTAAATCATCCTGTGAGCCCCTCTGCTGTATTCCTTTGGTTGTCAAGGGAACCCAGGAATCTGCCAATCTATTCAGAGCCTCAGATTCATTTGATTTAGGGAAGTGTTAAGAAGTAAGACTGCAAGGGCTGGTGTTGTGGCATAGCGGGTAAAGCCACCGACTGCAGTGCCTGCATCCCATATGGACGCTGGTTCGAGTCCTGGCTGCTCCACTTCTGCTCCAGCTCCCTGATAATATGCCTAGGGAAGCAGCAGAATATGGCCCAAGTGCTTGGGCCCCTGTACCCAGGTGGGAGACCTAGAAGAAGCTCCTGGCTCCTGACTTCGGCCCAACCCAACCCCCTGTCGTTGCAGCCATTTGGGGAGGGTAGACCTCTATCTCTCTCTTGTCTCCCTCTCTCTGTAACTCTGTCTTTCAAATAAATAAATATTAAAAAAGAAATAAGAAGAAAAAGAAATAAGACTGCAGGGGAAAACTGAGATGAGACCATGAAGTGCCTAAAGTCCAGCTAAACACACTGCTATTTATTTATTTATTTAGGCAGAGGGAAGGCATTTCTCAAGCAGTGTGGAAGGAAGGTCAGTGTGAAGAAAATGGTGTGCTAGGTGGGTAAAAGAGAAGAAAGAATGACAAGGAAGAACCTCTCCCTCCACTGTCACCCCTCACCAACACACACACACCAGGTTCTGAGCTCTTGTGCAATGCCCGATGACCTAACTACATACCTGGCCCAAAGAGCAGAGTCTTGGTCTCCAGAGAGCCAAGGGCCAGGCTTAGCTCCCCTTGCAAGGCTCCTGTCCTGAGATGTTCTAATCACCTTACAGGGCTAATCAGCTTGACACAGTCAATTGCTGTTTCTTTAATATCACCCCTCCCTCCTCATTTTGTCCTCACTGGAATGATACTTGTGGCCTGTAGTTTTCCTTCTGCCATCTCCCACTCACCCCTACCCCACAACCCCTGTACAACTTAAAAGCTCCCTTCCGTTCCCCAGGACAGCAGTTCCTGGCATTGTAGAATTAAATTCTTACTATCGCTGTTAACATTTTATTGGGTCTATGGTAATAAATGCACTAACCTATTGTGTTTGTTTAGTGGATTATGGTGACATTACCAGAGCTGATCTCAACTTTCCGTAAAATTCCACCCTTCCTAAAAGACAATCCCGATGTTTTGCAACCTTATTTCCACAACACTTTTATTTTTGAAATGAAAGATTTAGAATCTAGATAATCTGTGTGTTCAGTCATCCCAACCTGTGTTTGTTCAGATTTTCCGTTGGGAAACAGTGTTACCAGATACCACAGGGCCACTCTCGGGTGGATTCAGGCCAGGGATAGTGATGTTTAAACTGCCTATTGAGAAGGTTGTGATGGACTGAAGTCCTCAAGGTACCGAGCGATACCACCCAGACCTGTTCCAGGTGTTCACAGTGTGGTTTAGAATTCATGGGGAGAGGCAGGTGTTTTGGCACAGCAGGTTAAGCGGCCTCTAGGGACGCCCACATTCCATATGGGAATGTCAGTTTGAATCGGCTATTCCACTTCCGATCCAGCTTCTTGCAAATGCATCCTGGGAGGCTTGGTGCCCTGCATCTCACGTGGGAGACCTGAATGGAGTTCCAGGCTCCTGGCTTTGACCAGGCCCACCCTGGGCTATTGCAGGATCTGGGCATTGAACCAGTGGGATGGAATCTCTCTCTCTCTCTTCCTCTCTCTCTCTCTCTCTCTCTCTCTCTCTCTCTAGTGCTCTGTCTTTCAAGTAAATGAAAATAAACTTTTTAAAAAAGATTTAAATACTTTTTTTGAAAGTCAGAGTTACACAGAGAAAGAAGGAGAGGGGGAGGGAGAGGGAGAGGGAGAGAGAGAGAGAGAGAGTCTTCCATCCACTGGTTCACTCCCTAGTTGGCCGCAATGGCCAGAGCTGGCCTGGCCCTTGTTTTTGTTTTTTAAAGATTTATTTATGAGGCCAGCGCTGTAGCACAGTGGGTAAAGCTGCTGCTTGCAGTGCTGGCATCCCATATGGGCGCCGGTTCAATTCCCAGCTGTTCCATTTCCGATCCAGCTCTCTGCTGTGGCCTGGGAAAGCAGTAGAAGACGGCCCAAGTCCTTGGGCCCCTGCACCCACATGGGAGACCCGGAAGAAGCACCTGACTCCTGGTTTCAGATTGGCGTAGTTACCGGCCATTGTGGCTGACTGGGGAGTGAACCAACAGATGGAAGACTTCACTCTCTCTGCCTCTCTTTCTCTCTCTGTAAATCTGACTTTCAAATAAAATAAATAAATTTTTAAAATAAATAAATAAAAATAAAGATTTATTTATTTTATTTGAAAGTCAGAGCTCCAGAGAGAGAAAGAGAGGGAGAGACAGAGAAAGAGAAAGAGAGAGAGAGATCTTCCATCCACTAGTTCACTCTCCGTATGACCACCACAGCCAGGGCTGAGGCATGAGAAAACGAGGAGCCAGGAACTTCATCCAAGTCACCCACATGGGTAGCAGGTGCCCAAAAACTTGAGCCATCTTCCGTGTGTTTCCCAGGCCATTAGTAAGGAACTGGATCGCAAGTGCAGCAGCTGGGACGTGAACCGGCGCCCATGTGGGATGCTGGCATCACAGGCAGCAGCCTTACCCGCTGCGTCACAGCACTGGTCCTTCTTTGTTTTATGGTAGATTTTGATCTCGCCAACTCTCCACTTACGGAATCGTCTGCTGTGCACTCCCTGCTCCAGCTAACAGACAGGAACATCCAGTAAGACCCTCTTCCCCAATTGTCTCGATGTACTTCTCTGCCAGCTCCTTTGCTAGATTTATTCTTAGGTAATTTATGAATCTTGTTGCTATTAATGTACAGAACATGTTTCATTTCCTTATTGCCAGATTATTATTTTGAACTAAGTTGTTGCAGAAAATTGGCACATTAACCTTGTCTTCAGCAGCACTTACTGAACTTACTTATTAGTACATAATAGTTTATGAATCTCCAGGATTTTCTATGCTCAGAATCCTTGTCTGCAAATGAAAGCAATATTAGTTCTTCCTTTTCAATAATTAGTTCTTGTGTTCTTTTATTGGCTGGAGGCGTCAATGAATATTGAATAGAAATGGGATTAGAAGGCATCTTGGTCTTCTTGACTTTGTGGAGAATGCTTCTAGTATTTCGCTATTTGAAAAGATGTTCGATAAAGGTATTGGCAGACAGTCTTAACCAGGTTGGCCAACTCCCCTCTCATACCTAATTTACTAATATTTTTATTCATAAATAGTGTGCACTTTTATCAAATATTTTTCTGTATCTGCTCAGATGACATTTTGGGATTTTTCTTTCCTTTAAACAACTTAAGTGTTGAGCCAAATTCACACACCTTCTATTGTTAAGCCAGGCACATATTCCTGGGAGAGCCTTACTTGGCCATACTTTTCTAATATACTTGTGAGTTTGATTTAGTACCATTTTATTTCAAATTTTTGGTATCTATGTTGATGAAATGTATAATTTTTGCTTTCTTGTATGGTCTGCTAAACTTTCAACAGATATTCTGTTCCAAGATGGCCTGAGTTCTGGTTTTAGCATAGAGGTAGCTTGTTTCTTCTATGATACAAATATACCAAATTTTGTTACATATGTATGTGTGTATGTATTTATTTTTAAAAGTTTATTTATTTATTTGAAAAGCACAGAGGCAGAGAAAGAGAGAAAGAGAAAGAGAGATCTTCCATCCGCTGGTTCACTCCCCAGATGGCCACAGCGGCTGGAGCTGCACCGATACAAAGCCAGGAGCTTCTTCCAGGTCTCCCACATGGGTGCAGGGGCCCAAGCCTGAGCCATCTTCCACTGCTTTCCCAGGCCATAGCAGGGAGTTGAATCACAAGTGGACAGCCAGGACTTGAACCAGTGCCCATACAGGAAGCTGGCATTGCAGGTGACAGCTTTACCTGCTACACCACCATGCCAACCCCATGTATTTATTTATTATACACTTACTACTTTGTACTTTATTTATTTGTAACCTCCATTGAGACATGTAGTAATAATGATAATCATTACTAAGGTGGACTTGCGCTATATAGATTGCTTTCCACTCCCATAATGTTGTCTGAAATTTTATCAAGTCATCTTAGATACTTGCAGTGTGCATAGCAACTCCATTACGAAATTAGGAATAAAGAGTAATTTAATTGGCATATTTACTATTACAGATGTATATCATCAGTCCCAATGATCTATTAAAAAAAATGTAAAGAATTTTCTGGGCTGGCTTGGTGGCGTAGCAGGTAAAGCCCCTGCCTGCAGTGTGGGCATCCCATAGGGTGCCGGTTCAAATCCCGGCTGCTCCACTCCCTGTCCAGCTCTCTGTTGTGTCCTGGGAAAGCAGTGGAGGATAGCCCAAGTCTTTGGGCCTCTGCACCCACATGGGAGACCTGGAGGAAGCTCCTGACTCCTGGTTTCGGATCAGCTCAGCTCTGGTCGTTGTGGGCAATTGAGTAGTGAATCAGTGGATAGAGGACTTCTCTCTCTCTCTCTCTCTCTCTCTCTGCCTCTCCTTCTCTCTCTGTGTAACTCTGACATTCAAGTAAATAAATAAATCTTAAGAAAAAAAAAAAAAAGAATTGTCCTTGCTGATTCTCCTGCCTGTCCTGGCTTATATAGCTGATTCATGCCCTGGCCACACTGAAAGCAGACTTCATGGTAGTGGCTTATTCCTTAGTGACCAGAGGGATGATCTTAGGGACCTACACCCAACCCCAGCCCTGTCACTCACTGGTTCTCTGATTGGACAAATTCCTCAAGCTCTCTAAACCTTAATTATTCCATCAGCCCATTGGAAATTTAATTTTTTAAATTATTTTTATTTTTACTTTTTAAAGATTTATTTTATTTATTTGAAAGCCAGAGTTACAGAGAGAAACAAAGAGAGAGAGAGTACTTTCATCCATTGGTTCACTCACCAAATGGCCCTGATGGCTAGGCCTGGGCCAGACAGAAGCTAGGAGCCAGGAGCTTCTGCCAGGTCTCCCACGTACTTACAGGGACTCCAGTACTTGAGCCATTCTCTGCTACTTTCCCAGGAGCATTAGCAGAGAGCTAGACCGGAACTGGAGCAGCCAGGACTCAAACAAGTGCTCAAATGAGATTCCAGTGTAGAAGGCAGCAGCTTTACCTGCTAAATCACAATGCCAGCACCCCCACTCCACACTGGAAATTTTACTCTCTGCCTTACAGTTTGTTATAACGGTCAGTGTTGGTACGTACTAAACACTAAATAGAAGTAGCTTTCAGTCCACTTTCACTGGTATATTGAATATAATGCTAGCGATGCAACTCTAACACCAAGTGAAAGAATGACCACTTCCCAATGTCCTTCAGAAGGTGCTATTGATCGTGTCTTATAGCACCATTCATATGTAATGGTTTAATTCTTTTGTTTATTTTTGCTACTATTTATTTAGCACCTATTATGTCCTGGGTTGCACTAAATGCCAGGAAGTCGTGAGGATGGGAAAATGAATGAGCAGAGGAAGGTCAGTTTTAGAGAGGCTGAAGGTAACCCATATCATCAAGGTGTGCATGGAGTTCAAAGGATGGAGCAATGCACTCTGGGTGACTAGAGAACACACCAAGAAAGGTTTATTTGGGGCAGGTTTTGAAGGCTGACTAAGAAAAGAAAAAGTTTGGGGCCGGCACTGTGGCACAGCGGGTTAAAGCCTTGGCCTGAAGCGCTGGCATCCCATATGGGCACTGATTCTAGTCCCGGCTGCTCCTCTTCTGATCCTGTTCTCAGCTATGGCCTGGGGAAGCAGTGGAAAATGGCCCAAGTCATTGGGCCCCTGCACCCTCATGGGAGACCCGGAAGAAGCTCCTGGCTTTGGCTGTTGCGGCCGATCGGGGAGTAAACCAGCAGATGGAAGACCTCTGTCTCTGTCTCTATCTCTCTCTGTAACTCTGTCTTTCAATGTCTTTCAAATAAATAAAATAAATCTTTAAAAAAAATAAAATAAAATAAAAAGTTAGCTTCAGGTAGGGAAAACTGGATATGTAATACCTAGGCCTGAAAGGACATTGTACCATAGGCAAGGTGAAACTTCGGGAATACACTGCATAACGCAGATCTCAGAACTTTTCTTCAGAGCTTGATATTTGCTGTGAGTGTTTGATCTTTGGGGAAAAGGAACGAGGCATGCCTTGGAATCCCAGGTAAACACCGACCCTCCAGTGTGCAGGCAGTGAGGTTTGCTTCACTGGTAATTAGTGTTGGTTTTGGCTCCCCTGAGGAAGGGTAAACACAGAGGGCGATGAGTAGGGAGAAAGACTCGGCAAGTGCAGGGCTGTGGATACTCACAGAACTGTGTGGAGGAGCTGAAGAGTGCAGAGTCTTGAAAATCGAGCAAAGATTGCTCCTCCTGCTTTCAAATTAAGCACATTCTGCTGGGGGCTGCTAACCTATCACCGCCTAAAAATACAAACAGAGAGAAAATGGAGCCCTTTTTCACTCTCAGTGTGCAGCCTTGCCAGGAGAAACCATAATCAGGTTGTTTTTATTGTCTGTGGGCTGGAGCAAATGCTGCTCTGTAAACATTTTCATGCTTCCAACTCAAATAGCCTCCTTAGGAATGTCTGCCCGCTCTTGCAGCACGCTTGCCCGGGAGCCTTAAAATGTGCAGAAGCGCTGGGAGAGTCTCATCCGACCCTCGGTGCTGAGACGTTTTCCAGCCAAGAGCTCTGCCGAGGGACGCCTTAACAAACCTGCCCTTGTTTCAGGAGAAAATGTTTGACATTTTTTAATTGGCTGTTTTTTAAAATTTGCTTTTTTTTTATAATGCAACAGTTGTTTTTGGTGTGTTTTTTTTTTTTGAGCCAAAAAAGAGAAATATCTATTTTTGTATCTTCTGGCTTCCAGGCTACTTTTAAAAAGATCTGAACAATTTAAATCCATTCAGCTCTCATGTATGGACTCCTGTTGCTCTGTACTGGAATCCTGAAATGAGTAAGGTTGAGGAATTGGCCCACAACATTTCACAGGACAACAGGAAAGACAAGCTTGTACCCAAGTCACTCAAACATCAGTCAGGATTTGAAAATGTTGGATGCTGGGGTATCAGGAAGAGAAGAGACAGGAGTGGGGTGGGGGAGGAGAAGGAAGAATTAGAGCTTGGGTTTGAATAACTGGCAGAATTTCAATCATTAGATAGTTAAGAAAATGAAGTAAAATTAATCTCATAAAATAAGAACTTAAAAATGATTTTTGTGCTTAGCAACAAAATACAACTTATCTAAATTCATGTATTTGTCTGTTTCATAAACACGTATTGAGGACCTAGCATGTTCCAGGCGCTGTTTAGAGACGGAGACCAACAGAATATCATTGCCCCTGCTACTGTCGTCATCCAGAGGGTCAGAGAGGTGCACGCAAATGACTGTGCCGTGGAGAGGTAATTGTCAGCAGAGAGGGGCATGAACTGCTCCAGGGACATCACAAACATAGGGCATCGAGAAGGCTTCCTGGAGGGATAGAGCTTGGAGGTTCAGTGGGGAATGGTGAGAGGAGAGCAGTCCGTGTAGGGAATCCCACCTGCAAAGGCACTGAGGCATGAAACTGCAGGCAGTGTTAGTGGGGCCTCAAGTACTTTGATGCACTTCAAAAATAGGGTACGTGGAAGGCAGACAGGTGGGAGCAGGCGAATGAGAAACGAGGTCAGAGATAAAATCAGGAAGTACATCCTGAAGAGCTTGCTAGACCATACGATAGCGATCAAGTGTTGTCTTACAGAGAGATTTTTTAAAATTTTATTTATTTATTTGAGAGGCAGAGTTACAGAGAGAGGGAGATCTTGACTTCAGATCGGCCCAGACCCGGCCATTGCAGCCATTTGGAGAGTGAACCAACAGATGGAAGATATCTGTCTCTTTCTTTCTCTCTCTCTCTCTCTCTCTCTCTCTCTCTCTCTCCCTCTGACTTTCAAATAAGTAAATACATCTTTTTTAAAAAAAAAAGTTTGCATTTTGAAATAACTGCATAGGTGGTTTCCTGGTGAACAAAGTTGAGCTGGGCAAGACAGGAAGCAGGAAGGCCTGCAAGGAGCCTGTTTCCTCCAGCCAGGCACAGGGTGGGGTTAGGAGAGAGTGGGCATTTAGTCTTGTGAGTAAGATGCCTCTGAATCATACAGAGGACCCGGGTTCAATACCCAGCTGGCTCCTGCCTCCACATTCCTGCTAGTGCAGACACTGGGAGTTAATGGCTCAGATAATTGATTCCTACCACCCACGTGGGAAACCTGGACTGACTTTCCAACTTTGGGAGAGGAAGGGGGAGGGGGAGGGGGAGGGGGAGGGAGGCCCAGTTCCGGCTGTTGCAACCAGCTCTATTTCTTAGAAGCCATCATGCCCTACAGGCAATTTGAAATGAAACTGAAGCAAAACTAATCCTAAAATAAATGTAAGTAAAGTAACTTCTCTCATGATGATTACTTAGGTGTGTTTAAAAACATACATCAAGAAAGCTATAGAAGCGAAATAGTCACTTTTTGAACCAATGTCTTTAAGAATCCTTGACCTGATTGTCGAGAGACAGTTGACCATTGTTACTTTTTTACTGTGTATATCCTTTTTGTTTTGTTTTGTTTTTTCGTTTTTTTTCTGTTTTCTTTCTTTCTCTCTCATCTCTTAACACTATATGCTGAACTCTCTATGTAACACAGAGTTAATTATACGTATTCTAAGGCAATTGGAAAAAGATCCCAGTTAAAAATAAGGGAGGGAATAAGAGATGGAGGAGGTAGTCTAAAACTGTGAAGCAGTATAGTTCTGCATACAATCATATAGACTTACCTCTCAGGGTACAAAATAAGAACTAATCAGGGGCTCCAAAGCCATAAGAATCGGTGGTATAAACACCATCTTCTCTGTTACAATGGCCCATATTAAATGTTAAAGGCAACAGATAGACCAGTCCAAGTTTAAAAGGGATAACATAAATAACATCAAGTACCCGGTAAAAATAATAGAATTAAAAAAGGAAGGAAGGACCAACATGGGAAGTAGTCCACACAGCAGACTCCTAGAATGACTTCCACAGTAAATAGCACTCTGACCTCAGAATCATCCCATAAGGCTTCCTGGTTGGCTGAAAGGCCTGCAAGAGCATCTCAGGTATGGAAAGACAAGACCCTGGGAAAAAAATATCCTACACAGAGGATCTCTGTGAGACCTCAGAGGAAAGAAAGGGTCAGCTGGCGCCGTGGCTCAACAGGCTAATCTTCTGCCTTGCGGCACCGGCACACCGGGTTCTAGTCCCAGTTGGGGCACCGGATTCTGTCCCGGTTGCCCCTCTTCCAGGCCAGCCCTCTGCTGTGGCCAGGAAGTGCAGTGGAGGATGGTCCAAGTGCTTGGGCCCAGCACCCCATGGGAGACCAGGAGAAGCACCTGGCTCCTGCCATCAGATAAGCGCAGTGCGCCAGCTGCAGCAGCCATTGGAGGGTGAACCAATGGCAAAGGAAGACCTTTCTCTCTGTCTCTCTCACTGTCCACTCTGCCTGTAAAAAAAGAAAAAGAAAAGAAAAAGAAAAGAAAAAGAAAGAAAGGGTCATCAAAGAAGGAGACACTCTTCTCTGAAGGGAGAAGAGAACATCCTCTTGGCTTATGGCCATGTCCAAATACCAACGGAGTCTACAGTCACAAAAGGCCTCCATAGCCCTGGCAGCCCACAAGAGCCTCAGATGATCACTGACATTATAAATAAGAGTGTTAATTGTTAAAGGAACAGCAGTAGTCACTGTGCACTTGCTCCCCAGGTAGGACCTCTGTCCCTATTGAATTGCAATATGAGAATCGACTGCAAATTGTCTCCCCAAACTGTACTCTACTTGTTGTGTGTGGGCGTGGGGGCAAATTGTTGAACTCTATGATTAGTACAGAGTTGGTCCTCTGTATATAAAGTCATACTAAAAATGATCCATAATGAAGAAGGAGATGGGAGAGGGAATGGGAGGCGGGATGGGAGTGGGGTGTGGGGCATGGGGGAAAGAACCACTATATTCCTAAAGTCGTATCTATGTAAAAATGCATTCATTAAATAAAAAAAAATAAAACATACACCAAGTCAAAATATTTTTTTTTAAGATTTATTTATTTGAAAGTCAGAGTTACACAGTGAGAAGAGAGACAGAGAAAGAGGTCTTCCATCTGCTGGTTCACTCCCCCTGATGGCCGCAACGGCTGGAGCTGCACCCATCCAGAGCCAGGAGCCAGGAGCTTCCTCTGGGTTTCCCACATGGGTGCAGGGGCCCAAGCACTTGGGCCATCCTCTACTGCTTTCCCAGGCCACAGCAAAGAGGGATCAGAAGAGGAGCAGCTGAGACTCGAACTGGCACCCATATGGGATGCCGGAGCTTCAGGCCAGGGCGTTAACCCACAGCACCACAGCGCTGGCCCCAAGTCAAAATATTTTAACACTTATATTTCTGCCTCCTTGATTCCCTAGTGTGCTGGTGCGTCCCTACCCAATGTAGCATGCAGTCCTGCGTGGTGTAGAGCCAGTAAGGGATACATTTGTGAGAGCATCAGGTAGTATAGAAGTGGGAAGATCAGCAGGAGTGGGTGAGGGCAGCAGAGAAGCCTGGGAGAGCAACCAGATTTCTCACTTGAGTGACAGGATGCACAGCCTTCGGACTTACTATTCCCACACTTGGCAGGCATGCCCCCAACATCTGTTCCACTGCAGAATCCCTCCATCGTTTTGCACTGCGTCCAGGCTCCAACGAGTATTTTTAAATGCCCTCATCTAAGGGCCCAAAATAAACCCTTCCACAGCCTTTAAAATCCTTGGAACAGATTCAGCCTACAACACACCCACAGCTTCAGCTCATCTCTGTCATGAGGCTCGTGACTCAACCATGGCTCAGGACGGGAGGCTCAGCAGGGTCCCCCATTCTTTTATCCTCTCTCTTGTATGGTGGCTTCTCCAAGCACAGGTGACCTGGTCCCCCTGCTCACTCTGGGACTGTGGCTCTGAGACAAAGGAGAAGAGGCAGCCTGGTAGAGAGAGACACAGCTTTATCCCATTGTGGCTAACGATTCACCCACCACCCCTAGACCCCAAAGTTCCCCATCTGGGAAGCAGCTAAATACTTCCCTGGGGTTGTCCTGGATGTTCTGGGGGCATCGAGGGCACTGTGGATGAGTGCATTTTCTCCCTGATTGTGGGCTGGCATTCACTACACTTTTCTTTCAGGATTCATTAAGCCCTAATTTTCAAAAGAAGCAAAAACAAATGTCGAGTCCACCAGACATCTTCTCACTTGTAACCTCATCTCCTTCTCCACGCTCCCGTAGGCCCAGAGTACCGCACAGGCACCCAAAAGTGTCTTGGATGACAGGGCACTTGGCTTTTGGACTTGCACTGCTTGTCATTTCTCCACTTGGCATCTATCCCACGGCAGATGGTTTTCATCATCAATGTTGGAGCATCCACCTTTGCCTGGGGTTGTATTCTAGAATTAATTGGTTAACTGTCACCATTCCAACGGCTTACAGGACGCCCAGTATCAGTTTTTTCTGTCTTCATATTTCGGGATTCAAACCTTTGTAAAATCTCAGGTTAGGAATACAGGGCTCAACCTTTTCAGGCAAATGGACCAGGTTTTTATATTAAGAATGAGTCCCACTCACAAACGTAGTTATCGGAGACAGGCCACATTCCCCAATAGATAGCAGGAAAGATAAATGTCTTCAGCCAAAAAAATCCCCTGTGTCATGACAAGTAGCCAAAACAACAAAAGCATACAAAGAGGTAGACACTGGAAAACGTCAGCGTTGCCTGAACTCTCCACCTCCACCCCGGTTTTATTCCCCCAGCCCTGCCCTGCAGGCGGCTGGGCCCTCACACCTGTATCCTCCCTTACCAATGGGGAGAGCTTCGTCAGTGGAATGAGCTACTGCTGTCATGAAACTCAGAAATGTGCCCATTTCATGGACCTCACTGTTGTTTTCACTATGCACCCTTTATCTTCACAATCACCAATCAAGCTAAAGTAGCCCAGGGCAGGGGGCGGGGGAGCTGGGAGGTAGATCTGAGCGGAGAATCACAGCAGAGTTCGGAATCTTGGTCAGTCTGTGGTCTCCTTGCCGTTCCCTGCAGTTAAATAATGTCTGACCTCCAGAGCGGAAGCCCTGCTCTGGAGAAGCTGCCCTGAGAGACAGAAATCCTCATTATCTACGTTGACTAGCCTCCTTGGGGAGACTTTTTTTTTTTCCAGCTAGAAATACTGGGTCAATTAGCAAACACCATGGAACAGTGTGTAATTCTCAGAATTGGCTCCGAAAGCCCTCTGGCTCCCTGGTGGGCCACTCTTAAAATGCCTCTCCATTATTGTGTAATCACTTCTTCAATCAGCCCCAAATCGGTCCGCTCTAGGGAAGAAAGCGGCTCTAATTACATTTGCCTTTATCTTCCTCAGTCTCACAGGCCCTCTGCGCAGCCGCCTGGGCCCCAAAGCTCTTAGCGTAGCAAAGCAGTGGCCAGACGCTGGAAGGCCCTTTTTCTCTTTCAGTTTTTTTTTTTTTTTTAAACAATCTATTTTTATTTTATTTGAAAGGCTGAGACACAAAGGGAGACACAGACAGATCTTCCTTCCACTGACTGACTTCCCAGATGCCCCCAGCAACCAGAACTTGGGTCAGCCTGAAGCCAGGAGCCCAGAATTCAGTCTCCCACGTGAGTGGCAAGGACAGAAGTCGTTGAGCCATTACTTGCAGCCTTCCTGGGTGCTCATTAGCAGGAAGCTGGAATGGGAAGTGGAGCTGGGACTTGAATCCAAGCTTTGTGGTATGAATTGCTGGCTTCCCAAGCAGCCATGTCTTAACTGCTATGCCAAACAACCACTCTCAGCCTTGCCTTCTAGAGGACAGTTTATTTTGCTTTTCCAAGCCAGGTAGGCTGGTGTGATTTTCAACTTCATGGTTTACGTAAGTTCTTCTTCTTCTTTTTTTTTTTTTTTTAAAGGTATATGTTATTTATTTAATAGAGTTACAGAAAGAGGTAGAGACAAAGATGTCTTCCATCTGCTGGTTCACTCCCCAAATGGCCTCAATAGCCGGAGCTGAGCCGATCCAAAGTCAGGAGCCAGGAGCTTCTTCCAGGTCTCCCAGGCGGGTACAGGGGCCCAAGGACTTGAGCCATCCTCCACTGTTTCCCCAGGAAGATTAGCAAGGAGCTGGATTGGAAGTGGAGCAGCCAGGACTTGAACTGGTGCCCATATGGGATGCCAGCACTGCAGGCTGGGGCTTTAACTCGTTGCGCCACAGGGTCAGTCCCTCATGTTCTTTAAGATATTTATGTCATTATTTACTTGATTTGCTTCAGATTTATGATTGCTTTGGTTTTGACATATTTTCTCTTCACGTAAGGTCCAGATGACTGTACCTATGTGATTTATGAATTTCCTGACTCCCTAGAGATCGTTCTGTTTCCCATAAAAAGATTTATTTGAGGTTTTTTTTTTTTTTTTAATTGGACAGAGTTAGAGACAGAGAGACAGAGAGAAGGGTCTTCCTTCCATTGGTTCGCCCCCAAAATGGCCACTACGGCGGCCAGTGCTGTGCCGATCTGAAGCCAGGAGCCAGGTGCTTCCTCCTGGTCTCCCAAGTGGGTTCAGGGACCCAAACACTTGGGCCACAGCAAAGAGCTGGCCTGGAAGAGGAGCAACCGGACTAGAACCCTGCACCCATATGGGATGCCAGCATCACAAGGCGGAGGATTAACCTAGTGAGCCATGGGTGCTGGCCCCTATTTGAGTTTTTAAAAAGTTACTCCTTTGATCCTGAAACCCTATAGGTTTAAACCTATAAAGAAATGCAAATACCTTTTGTTCACACTTTCTTTTCTGAGTAGCATTTAAAAATGCAGAGGTGCTGTTTTGTATGGACCAAATAATTTTTTTCTGCAGGCCTCTGAAGTGGGTTTTTGTGAAGTGAGTTGAGGGAACGTCCTCCTTGGGAACCGAGTCGGCAGCTCCTGAGTGAGCCACCCACGAATCCTGAACTACAGGTCATGACAGCACCGGAAAGAAAAGCTGAAGCTGCCGGGAAATCAGATGCGATGGCCATGAGATGGAAGGGCTGCCTTTCCACCCAGGTTGCTGGGCCAGAGTTAAACGTGATCTCTTGAGAGCAGTGCATTCCATACCTTTCATCGTGCAATCGGAGAAGACCTCCTAAAATCTATACCAAAATGTGGCCCCTTAAAGTTCCCTAGAAATGCTATCTGGAGTGCCACATGTGCTACTGGAATTTGGGGTGCCTTACAATTTCACCACGGGCTTATTACTAAATCCCCAATATTAGTAAGCCTGAGAGGGTTCTTGCCTAGTATTTAAAGAATTCTAAATACCGGCACAGATCAACGAGGCAGCATGATACATTTTAAGCTTTTATTTAGTGAGAAAGATGCATAGGAGAGTGAGAGCTTTATTTGAGAAAGGTGAATAGGGGTTCATACCGAGCACCAGGAACCAGCCACGTGGAAGAGCATCTAGGCCTGTATCTGGGCCAGAAAACCTTGGGCGCGTGGCCTGAAGGCCATACGCCCTGGAGGTGCAGGGCTACAGTAAGCCCCCTCCTGGCTAGGGTCCCTGTCAAAGCTTTTAAAGCACTTCCAAAGGGGAGTGGTTAATTAACCTGATTGGCTGGTGGGCACCCAGGTGTGGCCAAGTAGGGGCGTGAAGCCACACAGGGGAGTGGCGAAGGCGTGGTCTTCCAGTTCACAAATTTAATCAATTTTAGCCTGTATGCCTGCCTACTTCAATAGTGCAATCGACAAAGATTTTGGAGCCTGGGCAGCAAGATAAGGAAATGTGGGTACTTAATGCATGTGGGTATTTAAGGCCTTTTGGAGGAGATGAGCAAGGGCAAAGAATTCTGTTAATCATGGAGAAGTCCTGTACCCTCTCTGGCCTTTGTCCCTTAATCCTTAAAGTGAGGCGTGGCAGAAGAGCCCTAGCCACCTTGGACAGTTTGGACCAAGACCAGTAGGCAGGATCTAAATAAAAATCTTAGAGCCAAGAAATCTGCCTGTGAGCTGGAATGGAAGATGTAGGCAGAGATGTGAAAGGCAGAAAGGAAACGAGAATGATTGGGGATCAGAAGGTTATATTTCATTCTAAAACACGGTCACAGTAGTAGGAAGAGGATTTGGGGGCAGCCGGCTAGGTGGTTTCCATTAAGTGAATGTTTTCCAGTATAACACTTTAATTCCTTTAGTTATTTTTAAAGATTTATTTATTTATTTATTTGAAAGGCAGAGTTACAAAGAGAGGGAACGATAGGGAGAGAGAGATCAATCCTGCATCTGCTGGTTCTGTTCCCAGATGGCTGCATCAGCCAGGCTTGGGCCAGGCTGAAATCAGGAGCCCAGAACTCCATCCGGTCTCCCTCATGAGTGCAGGGCCCCAAACACTTCCACTGGTTTCGCAGGCGCATTAGCAGGGAGCTGGACCAGAAGCGGAGCAGCCAGGACTTGAACTGGCTGTGGCTTATCTGCTGTGACTGCGGGTCTCTAGACAGCGTTGTAGTTGTGTGAGTATGTATAACAGCTTGAACCCTTACGAACCAACAACTCTCTTATGTAGCTTTGTCTCCCTTTGTTAAACAGTTATTGAAGCAAAGAGTTATTTTCTACCTTAGAAAAATCGGCTCCATTTCAGAGGTTTCCAGAACAGAGAGGAAAATATGAAAGATGGGAAACCTTTGGGCCACTGTGTGGAAAATTCTGAGGGCAGGAAAGCAGTTGCTTTTCTTTCGAATTAGGTTGATGTGAATGTGTTCCCACTGAGACCCCAAAGCTTGGGCGGATCAATGGACTAGAATCAAAGGCACCAACAGTGATGCTTCTAATAGAAATGTATGAGCCCTTAAAAACCCTAATTAGAGACTGTTCCCAATTAGTTTTCTCATGAAAAATAGCAGCATCAAGATTGTTTTTGAGGCTTAAGAAAAATCTATAGAAAGATCCAGTAGGAAGTTTTAGTAGATTATTTTCATCACTGAATGTAAGAACCTACACTCTGTCTCCACTTGACCCTACCCCACTAAAATGTTTTATAATCTATTTCCATTGTTTGGCCCCTGAAGTGCAATTTGCTTATGCAATTAAGATCTGTCTTATTGAAGAACTACAGGTCACTTTTCTCTTTCTTTCTTTCTTTCTTTCTTTCTTTCTTTCTTTCTTTCTTTCTTTCTTTCTTTCTTTCTTTCTTTTTTTTGGACAGGCAGAGTGGACAGTGAGAGAGAGACAGAGAGAAAGGTCTTCCTTTGCCGTTGGTTCACCCTCCAATGGCCGCCACGGCCGGTGCACCACACTGATCTGAAGGCAGGAGCCAGGTGCTTCTCCTGGTCTCCCATGGGGTGCAGGGCCCAAGCACTTGGGCCATCCTCCACTGCACTCCCGGGCCATAGCAGAGAGCTGGCCTGGAAGAGGGGCAACCGGGACAGAATCTGGCGCCCCGACCAGGACTAGAACCTGGTGTGCCAGCGCCACAAGGCAGAGGATTAGCCTATTGAGCCGCGACGCTGCCCTACAGGTCATTTTTCTTAGAAGAAGCATAGAATGTCCTTTGAACACTGGACATTCACATCTGACTTATCTCAGCAGCCAGATGTCTATTTTAAACCGTACACACACATACGTAGAAGACATTGAGTCTTAAATAAAGTCATTATTGGAA